>JADMNI010000003.1:2405000-3605000 GCA_016097105.2 Sporothrix variecibatus
CGGACATTGAGCCGAAGAGTAAATGGGATTGGGCGGTCTTTCTCTTTTCTTTCTGTCCCTTTGTGTTCTTCGTTTCATTCTGGTCCATCCCGGTATTTTACGTCTCACGTCGCTTTTTCTAGGGTTGCTTTTGCTTTTGCTCATTCGTTTTTGTGCTTCATATTCAATTGGAGATACATACATCGTTACAAGCCGTTGCGAGGCGTAGAAGTTATCTTGGCTTCCTTGCTGGGTGCTTTCGGTCTGTCTACGCCTTACTTTTTTGTCTAATCCGCGCTCTCTTTTTCTATCCAGACTCATCAAACGACAAACCAGAAGCAAGACAAGTCCCTCCTTCGACCTTGTTCAGCCTCCTAAGCCTTGTACAGGCTGGGGCCAACCATCAGCTCGGGGCGGACGAGGGTGTCAAACTCCTCCTCGGTGAGGGCATTGAGCTCGAGGGCGCTCTGCTTCAGGGTCAGGCCCTTCTTGTGCGCGTTCTTGGCGACCTTGCTGGCCATATCGTAGCCGATCTTGGGGTTCAGGCAGGTGACGAGCATCAGACTGGGAAAAAGGAAATGTTAGAAACGGAAAACGTATGGCGTAAAAATACCGGGGAGGGGGAGACACGGCGAAAGTAAAGTGGGGGAGGACTTACGACTCCTTCATGATGTTGTTGATCTTCTCCTCATTGGCCTGCAGACCGACAACGAGGTTCTTCTCAAACGAGCGCATGCCGTCCGACAGCAGACGGATGCTGTGCAGCACGTTGCGGATAATCAGGGGCTTGTAGACGTTGAGCTCGAACTGGCCGTTCATGCCACCAATGGTCGTGGCGACGTGGTTGCCCATAACCTGGGCGCAGACCATGGTCAGAGCCTCGCACTGCGTGGGGTTGACCTTGCCGGGCATAATGCTGCTGCCGGGCTCGTTCTCGGGCAGGTTCAGCTCGCCAAGACCGCAGCGGGGACCACTGCCCAGGTAGCGGATATCCTGAGCAATCTTGGACAGCGAGGTGGCGAGGGTGTTGAGGCAGCCGGAAGCCTGGACGAGGGCGTCGTGGGCGGCCAGGGCCTCGAACTTGTTGGGGGCAGTCTCAAAGTGGGTGCCGGTCATGGAGCTGACCTCGGCGGCAATGGCTTCAGCGAAGCCAACAAAGGTGTTGATGCCAGTGCCGACGGCGGTACCGCCCTGGGCCAGCTGGCGCAGAGCCGGCAGAGACGACTCGACACGCTGAATACCGTAGTCAAGCTGAGCAACGTAGCCAGAGAACTCCTGGGCCAGCGTCAGCGGGGTAGCATCCTGCAGATGCGTGCGGCCGATCTTGATGATGCCCTTGGCCTCAAAGTCGTCGACCTTGGCCTGCAGAGCGTTGCGCAGGCTCTTGATGGACGGCAGCAGCTCGCCCTCGATCTCGAGCACGGCGGCAATGTGCATAACGGTGGGGAAAGTGTCGTTGGACGAGGCACTGCGGTTGACGTGGTCGTTGGGGTGGACGGGCTTCTTGCTGCCCATGGTGCCGCCCAGGATCTCAATGGCACGGTTAGAAATGACCTCGTTGGCGTTCATGTTGGACTGGGTGCCGGAGCCGGTCTGCCAGACGACCAGGGGGAAGTGGTCGAGCAGCTTGAGGTCCGCGACCTCCTTGGCGGCCTGCTGGATGGCCTTGCCGACCTCGGGTCGAGGCCATAGTTGATGTTGACGGTGGCGGCAGCACCCTTGAGGATACCAAAGGCGCGAACAATCGGAGGCGGCATGCGGTCCTGGGCTGGTTGATGCGGAAGTTCTCGAGGGACCGCTCGGTCTGGGCGCCCCAGTACTTGTCCGCGGGGACCTGGATCTCGCCAAAAGCGTCGCTCTCCGTCCGTGTGTTGGACATTCTGATAGTGCTCGCGTGAAGGAACGGGTGAAGGAGGTCAGGAGTTGTTGCGACGATGACGACGAGGACAGAGACGTGCGAGTAATGTTGTTATGGGCAGCAACAGCTGAACATGTGCTGGTGGTCCGAGGCACCACAGGGCGTAGTAAGCCTCGGGCGAGCCCTGGCGCCGCAATTCGCACTGATCGGAGCATGACTGTGGCCGTTGTATTTGTTCCTGTTTTTCCGTGTGCCTTGCTTTTTTCTGTTGGTCTGGGGAAGTGGGAGGGGTCGAAATCCCAAGGGCGAGGGGGAGCAAATGGGACGAGCTGCGAAAAAAGGAGGGGAAGCGGGAGAAACTCTGGACTACCAACGTCGTTTGGACTCTTTTGCTTCGCGGTCTTCTTTTTTTCCTTTCTCTGGAGAATCTTTCGTCCTCTGCGTCAATTCGAATTAATTAACGCTTTTTCTCGCTATTCGGAATTAAAAGGCCACGGTCGGTGAGGGAGGGGGAGGGGGGTCGAATATTTGTGGGCGTAGGGTGGTTTTGCTCTTATAATTTTCCACCAGGGAGTTCCTTTTCCAGCGGGTTTGCTTGTCGCGCTCGTTTTTGTACTGAGAAAGAGTGAAGCTATTTTCCCGCGAGGTTTTGCGACTTGACGATTTTTATGCTCGGGCTCGCTTTTTACGGTAACACAGACGGCACAATGCAGAGAAGGAACGACCAGCGGCTGGGGGAAAGGGCAACGGCCGGCATTCCGATCCAGGAATATTAAAGAGCCCAATTTTGCCCTTTTTTACGCGCAAAACACGGAAGGCACGACTCGCAGGGAAAACATACAGCCCGCCACCGTCGCCCACCGACAATTGCGCCCAATTCAACAAAAAATAGAGAAAAATAGCTCGCCCGCCACGGAAGCAGACCAGCCTTAATGCTGTAGCAGTCCCGACACCCCCACAAATCCAGCCGAAATCCCCAGCTCTCCATCTACCCATGAAACCCAACTTCCGAACGTTTCCGACAAGCCGGTCCGACTGAGAGAAGGTCACGTGCTTAGTCACGACTCGCTCACCGACTTCCTCACCTTGAACCTCTCTGGACTTCAGCTCACATTTGCACAGAAAAGAAGATTAAATATGAAGACAACATTTCTTAGTATAGTGACATGATACTGACTTATCTAGGCTATCAAATGGCAATGCGATGTCCACTGGAGTGTGAACGGCGATTCGCTTGCCTGTACTTGCCTAGTCTTTGCAACATCTTTCCTCCCAGTTATCTTTGAACGCTTTCTTTTTCGTCGATTTTCTGCGCGTACTCTCGTTCAGATCCTCCTGTTTTCATGTTGTCCCGTGCAATCAGGGCCTTGTACATGTCTCCCAAAGAAGGCTCGGTGGCCAGCAGAACGGATGGGCAATAAAGTGCATCCCACGTCTACCAGCTTGCGGGCTCGTCAGCGGGGCCAGCACCCCAACCACCACCACCGCCATCATCACCGGCACCCCAGGCGCCGTCACCATCATCACCACCGTCACCGGGGGTGAACTCCTCGAAATCGGAGTCGGCCTCGAACTTGAGGTTCTCACGGGCCTCGCCCTCGGGAATGTAGGCCTCAAGGAAATCGGGGATCTCCTGCTTGGTCTCGAGAAGAGTGCGGGTGAGGACGCTAGCAATGGGCTCATCACGCTCGGTGTAGAACGAGGTGGCAAGACCACGATGACCAATGCGGCCAGTACGACCTGTCGTAGAGAATGATGTCAGAAAAATGAAAGTAAAAATTGCAGGCAAAGTGTTGGAGAGGAGGATGACTGACCAATGCGGTGGTGTACTCTTCAATGCCGCCATGGTCAAGACTGGGGAGATCGTAGTTGACAACATGGTTGACATTGTGCACGTCAATGCCGCGAGCAGCGACACCCGTAGCGATGAGGATGGGGCACTCGCCGCCACGGAAAGCACGCATGGCGTCCTCGCGCTCCATCTGGGTACGTCCAGCATGGATCGAAGTGCACGGAAGACCAAGGTTGTACAAGAAATCGTCAAGCTCGTCGGCGGTGGCCTTGCGGTTGACGAAAATGATGGTACGACCAGGCGGGATCGAGTTGAGAAGCTCAACCGTGGCCTTGCGCTTGTTTGCAGGCTCCATGAACGAGATCACCTGCTGGATGTTGCCGTGAGAGCTGCCAGCGCGACCGACACGGAGACGGCAGTGATCGTTGGCCAGGTACTCCTTGGCAAGGTCCCGCAGACGCTTGGGGAAGGTCGCCGAGAACAGCATGTACTTGATGTCACCATCGTCCTGGTCTACATGAGTGTGTTAGGACGATGGTTGTTCACAAGAAGATAAAAAGAGAAATGAGAAGAAGTGAAGATGAAATACTTACCACCAGAGAGGATGCGAGTGAGATCCTCACCCCAGTCATCATGAAGCATCTCATCAGCCTCATCAATGACCATGTACTTGACGCGACGGAGCGACAGGTGGTTGGGGCGGTTCATGATGTCGACGAGACGTCCGGGAGAGGCAACAAGGACGTCACAGCCACGGCTGAGCTGCTCCAGCTGGCCACGGATCGGGCCACCACCGTAAATAACGCACGGACGGAGCATAGTGCGGTAGCAGAACTTGCGGGCCTCATTGAAGATCTGGATACCAAGCTCACGGCTAGGCGCGACAATGACGACCAGCGGCTCAGCGCGGGCAGGGGCATCTAGACCCGGACGGTACGTGGCCGGGTTGGGACGAGGAGCGGCGAGCTTCTTGGCCTTGCCCATGAGCTGGTTCAGAATGGGGATGAGGTAGGCGGCCGTCTTGCCAGAGCCTGTCAAGGGCTTAGTTAATGAAATGATACATGCAAGAACAAAAACAACAATATTGATAATAAACATACCGGTTTGAGCAATACCCATGACATCGTGTCCATGGATGATGGCAGGCAGACAGTACATCTGAATGGGGGTCGGGACCTTGTAGCTAGCAAGATCGACGTTGCGACGCATGACCGGGTGGAGGCCAGCCTTCTCAAAGTCGTAGAAGGGCTGGATGCGAGTCTCGCCCTCCTGGAAGACCTTGATCTCCGAGAGACTGATAGAGAGACAAAATGTGGTTAGTCTATATTACGAAGACAAAGGGACACGCGATGCGAATATAAAGTGCCCCTTGGGGATACAATATGTCGACACCAACAAAGAGGCCAGAAAAATAAGAAACTTACGTCGAAAAGTCAATGCCAGAGCCCGAACGCTTGTCCGGGTCACCAAAAAGCTCGCGCTCGAGCTCCTCAGACGCGGGGCCAACGTCTCCCTCCTCGCCAGACCACTCGTAGACCGTGGCGTTGCCGGCCCAGTCACGGATGGCGCGGGTGGGATCCTGCTCGGCCTCGTAGTTGTACGGGGTGGCCTCAATCCAGCCAGCGTCCTTGATCTGCTGACGCTCGCCCTCGAAGCCGGGGTACAGTTCCGGCTTCACGGCGATGTCAAAGCCATGGTTCTGGACCTGGCCGTCGTCACCTCCGTCGATGGCGCCGCCGGCGGGTTCAAGGCCATAGCCTCGTCTTTCCAGCCAGACTCAGTGGGGCCGGCGCCCTGGGGAGGGCCTTCAGCCCAGCCAGACATATTTTTTTGGGTGTTTTGTGGTATAGAAAAACAAACCTGTGTATAAATAAAGGGGGGTTGTTAGGGACTATCGAAGATCGATACGTCAATGTTTTTTTTGCCGGGCTAACTTACAAGACAACGAAACAACAACCTATAGAAGTGATACATAGACGCCGTGTTAGTTATTGCCCATCAGATTATCGCAAGTAAATATAAGGAAGCAAATGTTGGATGGATAGCCAACTCGTGATGATATCTGGTTGTGGTGCCAGCCAGAATGAGCAAGACAAAGAACCGCGTAAATGAAACAGAATTATGACAAAGGAGGGTGTATACAAGTATTTGAAGGTAAATGGCAAGATGAGAAGCACGACATAGATATGGTGATGAAAGAAGGGTGATCAAGGAAAGATCTGAAAGCAGGGGACAAACTCTCAATGATCAAGAGACCTTGCGATGCATCGTGAGTTCACAATGCACCAGCAGACCAATTCTTGACAAGAGAGACTGACAAAGAGAAACAAGTAACTTACTTCTTGTGACAATGAACTTGTCCTTCAGAAGCTGTAATAAAAACGACAACTAAAGTCTCTGCTCCTACCTGGTAGAAGCTGACACTGGTGAGAAGAAGAGAAAAATAAAAGAAGGAAGAAGGAAGGAGACGGAAGGCAGGAGAAGGGTTAAATAAACACGAAAAAAATTCTTCACCGTGAAAAATAAACAAATCTCACGAAAGCAGAAGGAGCGAGGCAGGTGAATGGGAAGGGAAGGAGCGAAGGACATGAAAAAAGGGCAAGAGCCCCAGGGACCGGGAGGGAAGGCGAGAGGGAGACGAGTAGGGCTGTTGGCACGGTACAGACTCCAGGTATCTTTACACGCGGGAAACGGTATGATAGGTACATATGGAGCTATCTTTTGGACAAGAAGACACAATTATTTGACACTTGCCTTGGCGAAGGGATCTTTCCCAGCTTGTTGAGGCCAGAGGCCGGGCCATAATAGGACTCAATAGGCGGATTTTACCATTCACTGATGATTATGCAAGCATTGATTTACCATGTGGAGGAAAGAGGGCAGGAAGCACCGCCCAGAAGTGTCTCAAACATATTGTCGGTATTGCACAACGACGCGAGCATGATGCACGGAGAAGAGAAGCATGGCACACAATTTATGAGATGGCGAAATATAATATTGATTCATTGATCCCAGGAACCCAGAAAGCAAACAAGAAAAACAAAACGAACAAACGCGAAACTCCAAGCTCCAAGACCCATGCATTTTACACAGCCTCCTAAAAAGACAAAAAAAAGGAAAAGTTGACAGAATAAAGAGTATGCCCTAAGCTAAAGATGCAAGAACAGACCCCTTAGCTAACCGTGATCATCTGGTTGTAGTCATCCATGCCCGCGTGCAGCACATCATCGAGTGTGGCAGCCGCACGACCGACCGCACCTCCTTCGCGACGAGCTTCCTCGATGCCCCGAACAATCGCTGCCTGCCACCGCTTGGCAAACACACGTTGCCGATCCTCACGGTCGGCGTACATCTCGCTATCCTCGTCGCGTGGCGCGCCAAAGAGGTTGAGATGACCAAAGGGGTTGATGGTGCTGCTGAACGTGTTGCTGCTCGCGCCACCATCGACGAGCGTCAAAGCAGACGGCTGTCTCCGGTACAGACTGTCCCAGTAGGCCTGGGGGCTGTACGGTGCAGGCGCCTCCTTGCGCAGACCAATCTCCAAGAACTTGGTGAGAGCAGCCATCTGGCGAGCAAAGGAGACGCCACGCATAGCCTTGGAGCCACCCGTGCCGCCGCCCTTGACGAGCGTGGCCGTGGATGAGCCGGCAAAGGACGTCTTGGGAGCCGAGGACCAGCCCGACGACGAGAACGACACGCTGTTGGCGCCAGTGCTGGAAAAGGTGTTGGTCTGCACGGCAGCGACCCAGCCCATCATGGCACCGAGACCGTTGAGCGTCTTGAGCCAGCCGCCGGGACAGGCCACGAGTTCATCGCCTGCCACGTCGAGCAGCCACTCGAGGGTGCCCAAAGCATCGTCGCGGACGGCCGTCGACAGGTTGGTGATGCCGGCACGGATGTAGAGCAGGATCTTGCCGGCCGCAGGACGCACGTCGCTGGGAGGGAGGGCGCGGAAGAGCTTGAGAAGCTGGGCGCGGACGGGGCCTGCCGGGTCGGAGATGAGCGGGAGCAGTCTGTTAAGCAGTCCAGCCGTACCGACGGGGTTGGCGTTGCTGTTGCTGTTGCCTGCGTTGCCGCCCTGTCTGCCGCTGCCTCCGCCACTGGCACTCGAAAGATGGTTTTGTCAAGTAGGCCAATGCATCACGACGCTGGTTGTCAGACCGGGATGTCGCTGCTAATGACAGGTTGTGACGGAACTGGACGGCCGGGTCCGGGGCCTCTTCAGTCAGAGACTGCTGGTTGACAGTGATGGCTGTTTCATTGTCAGTTGTGTCGTAGGGAAGATGGAGAAAAGGAAAGAGAAGTCGGTCGAGGGAGTATGGTTGGCAGGATGTGCTTACACTTTGTCCGGAAACTAGTATCTGTAAAGTTTGCAGCTTTGGCCTTGGCCTTGCCGACTTTGAGTTTCGGTCTCTAGAACGGGAGGACAGTATGTTAGACATGGCAGTTCTTTCGATCCCATCTTTTCGTCCGGTCTTGTGTCGTTGTTGGGTGACGTCGATGGACACTTCTGGAGTTCAATGCCACTTACTTGGAAGTCCTTCTGCTTCTCCTTCTTCTTTTTCGTACTGGAACCCATTTTGACGGTTTTGGTTCGTTATCTGCTGGGTACGGAGTAGACAAGAAGACCTTGGATGGCACCCGCCTTTGCCATTTGGTGATGTAAGTTTGCGACGGTCAAACTTTCAACTTTTTGGCGGTCAGAAGCGGCAGAATGGACAATGCTGGGCGGTCAATTAAAATATGTGGGTCGTAGGGACCTGTAGCGGGTGAGGAACGGTCAGGGGCAGTCAGGCACAGCTTGCCCCCTAAACGCGGTTGTCGCTCCACTAAAAACGCGGAGGTACGTTTGGGCAGTTCAGGCCGCGTGTTGATAGAACCGTTCCTGAGATCACCAACTCCCACAACACTCAGACAACAGCGGCCTCAAGATGTCTGCAGATATTTCAGTAAGCTTGAAGCTTTCTAGTCTGTCTAAGCTAGACATTCGAGCTGAATACTAACGACTTCCACCCACTAGGGCCCCGGAACAAACGATGTTCTCGACGAGACGCTCGGCCGTCTCGCCAAAAAGGCCGGCGTCAAGGCCACGATCCTGCTCGACCGTGCGACGGGCTCGATCTTGAAGATGGAGGGCCAGATCTCGTCGATCCGGACATCGATTGGCAGCAAAAGCAGTGCCGCTGCGGCCGCGAAAGAGACCAATGGCGGCAGCACAATGGTGGACAGCGGCACGAGCATGGCAGCCGGCGGTGGTTTTGCAGAAGATGCGCTGTTGAGCGGTGCCGGCGGCGACGATGGGGTACCGGCAGACGAGACCAAGGGTGCGCGCGAGCTGGCCGGGCTCGTGTGGAACTACGTCAAGACATCGGGCGATCTCGTGGAGGCCATTGATACAGAGGTGAGTGGAGGAGGGAACAAGGGCGCGGACAGACTTGACGATACGTGGAAACTAACAAAACAAGGACGAAGTAAAGCTTCTTCGGTTACGAACAAAGAAGCAGGAGCTTGTCATTGTACCCGACCCGAAATACCTTCTCATCGTAATCCACGACACACCGCCGGCCTAGATCGGCATTCTATTCAGACCGCTTCGCGATAGCAACTCGACAGAAACTTGACAGGCCGAAGAAGATATCAGAGAAGGAGAAATGACCATGAGGAGTCGATGCAGACGAGAGGTTCTTGTCGCAAAGCCAGGCCGACCGTCAGATACGACATCCAGCCCACTACGCTGCGCGCAAAAACATACACAAAACACACATTACGGGGCGAGACTTTCTGAATATGGATACGCAGAGAGACCTTTTACGAATGTGTCGTAGGGCCATGTTGGGCTGCCTCGCACTTCGGTCTCACGTCATCTCCAACTTTGCTTCCAAACAGCTGTCTTGACAAAAGCATGCCCGCAAATATTGAGCGTTGGGCTGGGAGGGAGAAAAGAAAACCGGCAGATGAAAGAGCATTATTTGCAATTTGGACATGCGAACGAATAGGACGTCGCGTTGAGGTTTTTTTAAGGATGCTTTTCTTTGGGTCAAAAGATGAAGCGGGTGCTGGAGGGAGAGAACGCCGAAATTGAGCAGCCAAAATGCACCGCTATTGATGGATAGATATACCCCCTTTTTGTCACATATACATACATATCCGTAAGAGAAGATGCGTTTACGTTTTGTTTTGTTTTGCATCGTTTGTTTTCATGCTTATTTGCTTCTGAAATTGTGGCTGATCGTGAGACAATCGCCCAGCCCAATATACATGCTGTTGCGCTTTTGTTATCTAACCGTTTTCACATGGGTTTTCTCTCGTATTGCATATTCTTCGCTGTTCCCTCGTGCTTTCTTTCCGTGTTCTAGAGATCAGGAGGATCTGAGCAAGTGAATCCCTGCACTGCGGCCGTTGAAAATGGTCGTGCATCTGTGCGACGTCCTTCCTACATAGAAACGATGCAGGTTATCGGTCTCTTTATTGAGAATAATTCTCTCAAAATCAATGACCGACTCACAAAAACGTGGACGGCCGATGCGAGTGCAATCTGCACGGGCAAGGGAGAATGGCACGGCAGGGTAGGATTGCTTCGAAAACGAGGGTGAAGGACGTCTCATGTTGTCTTCTAGAACACGACAACAACTTGGCGAAGGCATAATTGATACAGTCCAGAAAAACAGAATGTCCAGCCTTCTGGCAGTGGCATATTGGGCGGGAGACATATGGATGTTTCATCTTTGTCCAGCTTATCTCCATGTGCTATTAATGTATTCAAGCATTTTGGAAGGTGACCTTTCATATACAACCAAGTTTACAGCGTATTCTCATGCCTGTCGCGCCATTTACAAAACAAGATTCAGCCTGGCAAAATGTCTAAACGAGATGAGAGTCCGTTGATTTGGGAAAAGGAGGGAAGGGATGAGCAAGAAAAGGGTGTCGTCTGGACCACGAGTCTGGGTTTCGGTGTTCACTCTACGCGTGAGGGTGTGTTGTTGGTTTTAATATGAAATTTTAAGAACAGATTGTTTGGCTGTTTGCCTTTTATCGCTTGCCGTTGGCCAAATTGCTATTGCAACCCGAAATGAGCAATAAAACAAAGGCAGAACTGACTGCCAGAAACCAACACGTTGTGGACAACTTTATGATGAGAAACAAACACGGAAATCTCATCCATAAATTCTAGAATACTGCAACTTTGAGAAAAAGACAGCGAAGATCGTGAAGTGCCCCTGGTGCCCCTGTTGTGAATCGCTCCCGCACCGGAGATCAACTGCCAATGCCCAGCAATTGGAGAATCCTGGGCCGGCGAACGCTACAACCCTGGCCAGTCCTTGGACTTTTATTCGGCCTGGCCCTCGTCTCATGTGCCGAAGCCATCGACGGAGCTTTTACGACTTGCAGGGCGTTTTACAGAGGGGTTTGGTAGGGATCATGGACAGGGAATGGAGTCATTCAGCCTTCTCAAACAAAGGCCCTGTAAGGTTAAGAGAAGAGGCTTAGATTGTTTAGGAAGTACCTGACAAGCGGGAGAGAGAGAATGAGAGAGGGAACCCGAATACGCACGCGAGTAAATTTTGTGCTCACGATCGAAGCTACAAAAACGCCGAAATATTGACACTTAAACACAATCGTAGTCTAACGTTAAGATCGAACCCATGGAGAAGCAACATAAAACAAGCTGTCGTTGAAGAGTCTTGCAAGCTCCTCACAAGTTGAGCATAAAGCGGGCCGACGCTGGTCTGGCCCTTTTTTTTCTGGGTTAGTTTGACACAACTCTGCTGCTATTGTGGGAAAGGACAAATAGAAAACCAGCATGATCGTCAGGGGAGCGTTCAGCGTATCATCTGCAAGCCATTTTTTTGTCAAGTCGAGCACGTCAGTGAACTAGGGTGGCTGTTGGCGATACGTAAAAATCAAATTCAAAAAGAAAGAAACAAGGGAATAAGACAGTATGAAAATGAAAGACAAAAGAAAAAAAAATCAAATATATGTCAGCACTTTCTTTATTTACACCTGTCAGCTCTTACACACCATACTGGCAGGGCACAATCTCTTTGCATGTTGTACCTGATCCGTGCATTCGTCGCGTTCCTATTCCTCGTTTGTGTTGTTGCAACTCCGCGCTCCTTCGAGAGCAAGAGAGCACTATTTCGTACACAAGAAAGGTCTGCCTGGTTCTCGAAGCGGTTTACTGTTGACGGTGTGCGCAGAAACGAAATTGGGCAGAACAAGAACTCGAAATGACAAGAAATGGCGCCTTTGCCTTTCTAGAACGATGCGGCCCTTGTGGTAAGCTGCATGTGGGATTGGATTCCTGAAACGAGCGCTCTGCAGGCTGTATTCCCGTCTGATGGTGTGTCTAAAAGAAATGCGTCAACGAAGATTTGCCACTGAACTGCGCTCTCCCATTTCCTATGATCTTATTTTCATCCTACAGATACTTACTAGGCTTCCTAAGGATTGTAGCCTGCCCGATTCTGACTCCTTCAAGACGTTCTGCATTCCCCATTTTGTCTGTAACAATGACTTTGCGAAGAACCCGTGAGGAGTCCTAAGGAAGACACCGTAAAAAGGGAAAAGGGTTATCATGGAAGGAGCCAAGCCTGAAGGAAGACGAGAGGAACCGTAGCGTTCCCATTCCCACTCCCATTCCATCGTGCAGGATTTGCTAACGGCCCCCGGCTCCCGTAGCTAGTTCCTGTGGCGTATTGCTCGTAGTAGAAACCAGAGTAAAATTTACAGTGACATCTTGGATGCAATTTAGGGAAATGCCTAAGGCGGCTGGTGATATGCGAATCACGCTGGTTCTTAACGTTCTTAATGCCACTGCCCACTTGCCCATTTGTCTATTTGTTGATCCAATACAACGGACTGCTATTTGTACGGATATCGTCAATTATTGCACGCGTCTTGTGGAGGGAATCCCGTCAAGTCAAAAAGCTTGCTGGCCAGCGTTCTTATGTCTCCAAATGATAGTCCTCACGGAGTACAAGTAATAATTTGCCTGTGCAGGGTTTCGAGGTATATGCAGGCACATAAGATCTCCGTCGGACTAGAAAGAAGACAGAAGGAAAGAAAAGGTAAAACAAAATAGCAAGGCCTCAAGCCAAGTTGCGATTCGCCCGGCTACGCTCCACGCGGGACAAGGTATCGATCTGACACGGCCGTGGTCCCCCGGATCCTCGACGCGCCTTGTCTGACGTTTTTATTTTATTTTATTCTGTTCCTGTCCATCCTCTCGGTTGCTCTGCCTCATTCTTATCTCTTTTTCTGGAAGTCCAACTGTTCACTATTTTCCTTTTCTTCTTTCTTCTTTTCTCGGATCCGATTTTGTTGTTCCTTTGCTTTCTCTTCTCCGTTCTTTGTTTTGTTCTTTTCGTCTTTCCTCCGCATCTCCACATAGCGATTCATACAGACGACACACTTGGATCCAACAGGGACCAAGACGACGACACTACACAACTGCCCGCCACCATCGCTCGTTACGAAAACATTTCGCCTCTGTTTGCAGCTTCAGATCTCCAGTTTATCGTCTTCGTTTCCCTTATTTTTTTCTCTATTGCGGCAGTTTTCCCTGTCCTCTGATGACGCAACCTGCCACTCGACAGCCGATGGTGAAACCCAACTGCTCCACTTACATCGCCGCTGCCGCATCTGCTCCGAGCTGGCAGTGACAGGTGGGCAAGTCTGGGAGGACGACCCAAGAGAAAGAAGAAAAAAAAGAAAAGAGGAAAAACGGCAAGCCGCAACTGTGCCACAAATTTTAAAAGAAACAGCCGAAATATCCGTCACACGACAAGATGCCGAGTTTGTCTCTTCTAAAACGCTCCGGCCGCGAAGCATCGCCGTGGTCGATGCGGACATGGAACGGCCCCAGCGACAACAGCGACGAGAGCCCTGAGACGACGACGACAACAACAACGACAACGACAGCAAGAGCAACAAGCATGCCGATACCAGCAAGAAACGGCATGGCGTCGATAAATAACGACAATGGCTTCGGCAGCACAGCCGGCGGATACGACAACAGCGGCACCGATGTGCACGGTGTCTCCACGTCGGCGTCGTTTCCGGCATCATCGCCACTTTCACCCACTAAAAAAGACCGCCGTGACTCCAAGCGCGACCTTTTCCATGGTCTCATCAGCCGATCCATCCGCGGCGCTGGCCGGGCATTGTCGACAGCATCCAGTCCACCATCACCGTCCTCGTCCCAATCTGCCTCGACAACCTCTTTGTCTGCATCATCGTCCTTGTTAATATCACCCACATCGACAGCAGCCACGACACCAAACACTGCCTCGCTCTTCGCATCACCGTCACAGACGTCATCGCCGTCTCCGTTTCGCGCACGACACCAAACAACGACAACAACAACGGCTGCGCCGGCACCGCACCGGCTATTGCGCTCACGGCCACGCCAGTCGTCAGCAGCACCTGCGTATTCGGGTGCGCCGGCAATCAGTAAGACGGTAAGAGCCGTTCTTGTCTCTCTTTTTTGTCATTTTGTCTTGCTACCCTCTTCTTCATTTACTTTTTTTTCGAGACCATTCTCTGTCCCTTTCCCTTTCCCATCCCTCCTTCCCTGCACGGGCCATCCCGCCTGCCACTGCGTGTTAGCTCCTTCCCTGAAGAAAAAAAAAAGTTTTGTCGTCGCAGGTGACACTTTCCCTGTTAGTGCATATTGTTGTTTTTTTTCTCACCTTTCCCATTTGCGCAGCAAGAAGGAAGGAGCGCATGATCTTTTCTTTTTCTCTCCCTTTTTTCTTCTATTCTTTCCTGTTTTTGGTGTCGCACAACCTGCGCGCCGGTTGAAGACAAAAAGAAAATAAAGAGAATATGCACGAAATGGAGAAGTGAAAGAATAATATGAGGGGGTGACTCGGTACCTGTTCCTGGCCGCGTGATCGGTCGATCGTATGAGTTGAGTGGTGGGCTGCCGCTGCAAGAAAGGGCGGGGAAACGGCCAAGGGCTGGACAGGGGCAGGGACAGGACCGCGCTTGCCACTTCCTGTCTTGTTGAATTGTCAACTCGTTCGCAGTCCGTTCGTAGTTGCCAATTGTGGTTGACGTTCCTGCGAGAACAAAGTCTCGTGCCTTCCCATTTCTTCAAAGTTTACGAGCTCTTGCCATTGCGCCTTCCCTTGTTCCTACCATAATTCGTTCCCCATTCCCGTTCTTACCTCCGAATGCTCCAACCCCGTGTGCCTGCCCATTTCTAATCATCCCCCGGCATCGCTTGCTAAAAAAAGGCACTTCTTTCACCTCACCTCACTTCTCAAAGGCTCTCAAAAAGGCTGTCTTACAATTACAGGCTTTCTTTTTGCCCCCTCTTTTCAATTGATCATTCCTCATCCCCAATTCCCATTCCTTTGCCTTTGGGCCTTTCTCCGAAACAAGAACCCGGCTAGTCGAGCCGGGCTACTCGTCGACGCTCCACCGATCGCGCTGCTGTCCGCCCTCTAGGGCTCTTACAAAGCTCCATCTTTCAATCTTTCGACGACATCTTAGCTAACCTCTGATCTCTTCTCGCTGCTCAACGCTTCGCGCGTTGTTTGCTACCATTTCTTCTCTTTATTTTTCTACAAAATTTAGAAAACACCATCTTCTCAGTCTACCCCCAAGTCTACCTCTCCCAAGTCCCGTCCACGAGCAGCCTCCTCGGCAGAGACAGCTCCCCTTTTGTCCGACCCTTCTCGATCGACCTTTGTCAACGCCAACAAACCTCTTCCTTCTCCTCCGCTCCCCGGCAGTGAACAAGACGTCGGGCCCCCCGCCAAGCCTGTGCTCAAGCTCGCCCGCATCATGGCGTCCCTCACCGACGACGACATCGAGAAGCTCTTCTCGGGCGCTCCGCAATACTTTGCTCGCTCCGAGGGCCACTTTACCGGCGCGCCCCACCCCAGTGTCGCTTATCCGTGGGACGAATCGCTTGGCATCCGTGATCTGACGGACCACGTCCAGATCGAGGACGCCGCATGGAGCAACGTCACCGCGTGGCCCCACATTACCCGCCGCTGCAACAGCAGCAGCGTGGCCGCCAGTATCAGCAGCATCGGTGTCGATCCAGCCCAGAAATCCGGTGCGGCCGCTTCTGCTTCTGCTCCTACCTCTTCTACCGACCCCAAAGACCCTAGAAAGTCGACACAGTCCGTCAGCAGCACCACGAGCAATACCAATCCCAAGAAGCGCAGCCACTTTTATCCAAGATGCCGCGAACGGCCGAGCATGCTCAGTGTCCAGGGTCTGGAGAAGGGCACCGTTGGCTACGAGGCAGCTCTTGAACTGTCTGTGTCTGACGCCCTGCAGGAAGAGCAGTTTGGCTTTGATACTCTGGGCTGCCGGCCCAATGCTGTCATCGAGGCCCGCAAGAACCTCATGGACCCCATTGCAGCCTCGGCCGCCGAACAAGCAGCCGCCAAAGCGGCCCAGGGCGACGCACCTAATGCCCTCGACGAAAACACCAACGGCGTCAAGTACGTAGGCGAAACACAAATCCTCGAGGAGCTCATCAAGAACGGGCGCCGCTACGCCGATGGCACCTTTTACGTCCCGAACCAGAGCAAGGAGTTTTACAACGAGCTCTTCCACCACATCCTGCGTGCGCCCGCCAAGCGGCGTCGGTCGTCTAGTGGCCTCCACAAGCGCTCGACGAGCCACGGCAGCAATGGTGGTGGTCTCGATGCCGACCTTATCCCCCAGATCGAGGCCCTGCTCGACGTTCTCGCTACACCCAATGTCTGGATTGACTTTTCGCATGTCGAGTGGCGTCTGCGTCTTGGCCAAGTCTTGTGGGCGTCTTCGCCCCAGGACGAATGCGACCCAGGCGTTGGCTATGCCCAGCAAGACGGCGTTAACCCGGCGGGTGGAAACGCCTCTCCCCGCCCAGCAACTTGCGACGAACGATACACCGAGCGCTATTGGCTTCTACTCCAGATTTTGCTTGCGACCGAACTTCTGCTGCGCCTGGATGCCATTACTGACGGCGACGAGTATGGCCTCGAATACGTCCACCCATCGGAAGTACAACCGTTTCGAAAAGGTCGCCAACCCGTCCGTACGTTGGTCGCTGATGTTGGCACGCGCATGGCTTGAGAACATTGACGTCGTTCGCGTTGATGAAGAAGAGGAAGAGCGGGCCAAGGTGGCAGCGGCAGCAGCAGCCGACAAGGAGAAGGAGAAGGAGCGGCTGTCCACGGCCACAGCCACTCCCGATCGGCCCAGCAGCAGAGCAAGCAGCCTCGGTGGCCTACGCGGCAAGCGCGAGGCCGGCAAACGGCACACCCTCGGCTGGATCACGACACTGACGAAGAAGCTGTCACTCATTGAGGACCACCTACACGCCAAGGCACCCGAAAAGAAACATGTCTATGCTATGCGGGCCAAGAACGCCCCGCGTCAATACCGTGGCGTTGCCCATTTTGCCCAGGAGCTCAAGTGGCCCAACGATCTCATTGGCCTCATGTCGCAGCGGGCCCTCGATGCGGACCGTATCCGTGAGCCGCTCAACAACAAGATCACCGACCCGCCCACACCTCGGAACAGCTCGTCCACCACATCCTCGACGTCCCCATATGCGCCCCAACCGCCTACAGGCGATAGTGAGAACCTGTCGTTTAGCAGACGACTGCCGCGGCGGCGCAAGGTTGTGGCTGCCTTGCACCCGGGTGGCTGGCTCTCGCGGAGCTACCTGTCAGGCCTCATGCTGCCCGGCGACAGTCTTTGCAACCTGCTCATGTCGACTCTCCTCGAGGGCGACGACGAGGCGCTCAAGACCCTGGGTCCCATTGCCCATCTAGGTGCCGGCTTTGTCTACGGCGGCAAGAGCTTCTGGAGCACGGCGTGTATCGTGGGCCGTGTCCTGTCAGCCGGTGCAGGTGCAGCCGAGTGCATGGGTTGGGTTTCGTCGGACGTGCTACCTGACAACCTCGGCGAAGGCTGGTCAACATTGATGCCGACGACGTGGCCGATGATATGCGCAGAATCAACCGTCGTGCCCGTCTTTGGGGCAAGGCCGCCATCGAGCGGGAGTCCAATGTCTTGGGTGACGCAGACCCCGAGTCTGTTCTTCCGGCCGATTTTGTGATCCCCTACGAGGCCATCTACAAGCAGGTGCCGCCGAAGAACACGCGTGTTGACCTGCAGCGCTTCCAGCTGTACTCGCCGCAAGACCCGAACCGTCCCCTGAGAAAGGCTGGCGATGGTAGCATCGAGCCTGCCGAACGGGATCCCGAGGACGATGCCGACTCGACTGCGTCCAAGAACCACGTTGGACCCTATACCGCCGAGGCCTCGTTTGTCATCTCCAGCGACGGCGGCCCCGGCCGGATTCTCAAGTACAACCTATCGTACGACATCTACTTTGTCACTGCACACCCTTGCGTGCCCTCCCAGCGCGTCAAGGTTGTCAAGTCGCCGTCCAGCCCAACCATCCAGCAGATTGACGTGACGGGTGACGGTGCCGCCGCCAGGTCCAGCACCATCCACACCGTCGGTCACCCGCTGCACAAGTACTACAAGTACGCCTCGATCCACCTCACGACACTCATCGACCACCCGACCAAGAGTTTGGAGCGGCTGCTCAAGGAGTATGCGGCCACGCCCAGCCACCAACCGGCATCGCCCGATCCGACCAACTCACACGATTCTTCATCGGGATCGGCACCCGCGGACAACACGGTCCTCGTCATTGACTGCATCACGGGCTTCTCGCCGCAGCCTGCTGCCCACGAGATGCCCATGTCGCCTGTTGTCGACCGCAAGCACAGCTTTTTCAACTTTGACGGCGCCTCCTCGGGCATCTCCTCGTTCCCACCTCTGACTAAGGAAATTTCGCCCATCGTCGCGCTGTCGCCGACCTCGCCCACATTACCCACATCACCCACCAGTCCTCTTGCGTCACCCTCGGCTGCATCGCAGAAGCCGCACATTGCCAGCTGCATTGCCCTGCCTCCAGCCACGCCGTCCACGTCCATCTCGCCTGCACCCTTGGCTGCTGTCAGCGGTACCGTCCACCCAACGGGCCCGGCTGCCTCCAATATGCACCACGAGACGCGTCGCCGTCGCTTCGGATCGGACATGGAGATGCTTGTGCGGGCGCTGTGTGCCGAGCGAGGCTGGAACGCATTGGTTAGCCGGCGCCGTCGGGGCTGCCTGGCGTGTGCCATTCGTGAAGCCGGTGCTCTTGGCTGGCGTGTTGTGATCCGTGTTGACTAGGCTGTGATCAGTAGGAGATGTCTTGGGCTTTACTTTCCTGCATGT
The DNA here is from genome assembly GCA_016097105.2 of Sporothrix variecibatus. Taxonomy (NCBI): domain Eukaryota; kingdom Fungi; phylum Ascomycota; class Sordariomycetes; order Ophiostomatales; family Ophiostomataceae; genus Sporothrix; species Sporothrix variecibatus. Next base: position 2,423,879 of record JADMNI010000003.1, read on the forward strand.
GTATAAAATTTCCTTGTTTTCTTTTGAGCGGTATATATCCTTTCTTTTTTTTCAGTTCATATTAAAAACAAAGCATGTCATCTATTCATATCACGGCCGAACAAGAAAATAATACCTGAAACAAAATAAAACCGAGTTACATATACGAAAATGACTACCATTAATCAGATCATGCGGGTTTTATGAATTGTAGTAATATGTACAATGTTTTGTCCTTGTATTGCTATGCTGATGAGTTGATGCTATGCTAGATGCTATCGGGCTAAGCAGTACATGATGAACTTCTCCGACCCTCCACTCCGTCGGCCCGCTCAATGGTGACCATGACGAGGGTTGCCTGGATGTGAACGGCCACGCCCTCCTCTGGTTCCGCTGAGAATGGCACGCGCAATGCAGCGAATAATTTCGCGCAGCCTGCGTGAGTGGAATTCAAGACAGATAAAGGGGATCAGAGACAGAACACTAACGAGGAAGCTGATGAACACTGGCAAGTAGGGAAGCAATGATAGCAATGCCATAATGACTGCAGATATACAGGGGAAGTAGGGGAGGGAGCTAAGCAATGCCAGGATCGCGGCCACAACGGCAGGCGCAAAGGGGATGATGGCGATCACGGCGACGACAAAGGCGACAAAGGCGGGAATAAAGACGAGCAGGGACAGCAGAGCAATGAAAAAGCTAAGCCAGTCCATGGGTGGGCCTCGGTACGCGGGTATCAGGGCCTTGACTCGCACGGCACGTATGGCACGCATGACACACATGACACGCTTCTCCTACAACTCGTAGCCCACGGCAGCGGCCTTCCAGCCCTTCTGCTCGCCCGGGAGTTGAACCTTTTCGTACTCGGCGCGCGAGACGTTGTGCCACTCCTCAACGGGGATCCAGCCAATGTAGGCCCGGTCACCGAAGCCGCCAATCCAGTACACCTGCGTCACCACGAGGCGCAGCCACTCGGAGTGATGCACGCGGCTACCAGGCAGCCAGTACTTAGCATCAGGGTGTGAGGCCACAAAGCACGTGGCAAGAGCCGAGTCAGGAGCATCCTGGCCGGTGATGGGCTCGAGATAGCCGATCAGAGAGAAGCGGGGCAGGGCAGCGACCGAAGGAGGGAAATCTTTGGTCTTGGCCTCGTCCTTGCCGTAGCCCAGCATCTTCTGGATGCCGCCCAGAACAGACACGCGGGCCGGGCTCGGCGGGTGCGGGGGCTCCCACTGCAGGGCCAGGCTGACGTTGGAGCCAGCACGGGCGTTCTTGAAAGTGGTGGCGATGGTGATGGCCAGCAGTGTCGGGTTGCCGGCGTTCTCGCTGTCGCTACCGTCCTCATTGCCCTCCTCGCAAGCAGCCAAGTACTCGGGAAGGCCGACAGGGATGCCGCCCAGACCAGCCGGGCGGTTCTCCCAAGAGTGGAAAGCCGGAGGAGCAGAGCTGCCGCCAACAACGGCGTCGTGAGGGAAAACGGTAGAGATAGTACCGAAGGGCGTCAATGACAGAATGCGGCGGGCCAAAACAGCAGACTCGTACGAGGTCGGGATGTTAAACTGAGGGTGCGAGGGCGGCGGAATGGCATCGCTATCACCGTGGTGGAACTTGTGGAAGCCGCCATTGGCGTGAGCATTGTCGGCAAACAGGTTGACCTTGTTGTCGGCGGGCACCAGAGGCGGCTCGATAACGGCCGAGGCGGCGGCACCAGTTGCCAGAAGAGCGGGGGCCCAAAACTTCATGGTGACGATGTCAAGGAATGGTGAAACAGGAGAGTAATAGGTGCGGGTACGGATAAGAGAGACAAGGACCTAGGTAAGCGGCAAAAAGAGGGAGATAGGCCGTGATGTTGGATAAAGATATATCTGGACCTGTAAAGAGGAAAAAAAGAGAAGAGAAAAAAGAAGGAAAGGAAAGAAGAAGAGAGACACAAGGGAGAGTGAAAACAGGGAAGGGGGTCACCGGTTCGTTTTAACATGCACGGCGCTTCTTCCGTTATGAGGCAGTCTTGGCAAACCACAGCGAGCGGCAGGAGCGAACAAGTGTAGCTACTTCTTTGTGTCGATGAAAAGGCGAAAAAGAGGAGAAACAAGCAAGTGCGATGCGCGAGTGGTGAAGGTGGAAGAAGGCACAAGTGCAGCTGCAATTGCTCGTTGGTGACAGACCAAAACACAACCCGAGAAAGGGCAGGTGGTGCGAGGCAACAGACAGACAGCGGGAAAGTCAGGCGATAGCTGTTGGCTCCAGTGGGTTGGGGGAAGCTTGCATGGCCTGGCGCGGGGTCCGGCGTCCAGAGGCACATGGCACTATTTACTTGGCGGGTGGGACCTGACGGTAGCCAGTAACAGGCCAGTCCAGCGGCCAGTGGGCAGCCAAACAAGCGTATTCCGTACAAGCGCACACTGGAAGGGAGAAATCGAGAAATACATTTACAGATAGTGCGACAAACGGACGACTTCGGAAGGCGCTTTGGACTTTGTGCTCGGCTCGGTTTTTGGATAGTTCTTTCCTCGACGTCGCTTTTTTTTTCTCGTCTCGGGCCCCTTCTTGCTGTTTTTGTCTGCCAAGATGCAGAAATTTCGAGTGTAGGCCTTCATGTTGCCTTTTGGCTCGTTTGCTCTTGCTTGCTCCTGACCTAGGCGACCGAAAGGGAAGGCGTCACCCCGTCAATTTGCCCAGGTGCCCTTCCGACTTTGGCAAACCTGAGGCATTTGGCTCTTGCTCTTCTACGTTTGTTTTGTGTTTTGTGTTTTGTGTTTTGTGTTTTTCTTTTTTTTTTTTTTTTTTTTTTTTTTTTTTTCATATGTCCCACTCACATGTGTGCCTGCTTCCCTTCTTTAGGAAAGAGCCCATTCATTCTTCGTTCGCCCAGGCCTCCGTTCTTCGCTCGTCGGCCTCGCACTTTCCATCTTTCCATCCGACTCCATTCAACACACAGCCCACGAGCATGGAAAGCGTGGCTTGGGTTCCGTCTTACCCGATGGGGGCTTTCATTATCGCTCTTTCCTCATGTTCGTCGTGTTCGTCATGCCACTTGGGCCTTTTCCTGGCCCTTTTCAGTCTTTTCAGAAACGTTCTTTCCTCTTTTCGTTCGTCTCGTGTGTGTGAATTTCGCTCGCTTGGCATGACTGGGTGGAGATGGACAGCCCGCCGAGCTGCCCCATTGCGCCGTCTCCACCCTTGTCTCTTGGCTGCAGGCGCATCTTATCAATCAGGGATCAGTACAAAGGTACTTCCCTACTTTTTCGGGCTGCCACCCAAAACGGCAGACTGGGCTGCCGACAACCGCTGCTTGCCATATTTCACGATGCGCGTACTTATTCAGACCAATAACGCCAGCTTTGGAGGTAGAAACATATTTTTTTTCTGTTCGTTTAAATGCCGAGATGAATAGATTAGACTTGTTATCTGTTTTCAAAGTTGCGAGGTGAGAGAGCCTCATGAAATCAAACGCATTCTGGAGGCCCAACCAAATAATAGGCCAGGCCCCCATGGCAACTCACAGTAAAATGCATTACTACCGTGATGGGGGCGTCGGATTGAGCACAAAATTTTCGGTTAGCCGACTGTCACATAAGACCGTTAGCTGCCAGTCCTTGCTGTGTGACAATATTGCGGTGCTAAGGACCGTCGCCTTTCGTACAACCGTCATGTGCAGTGCTTCACAGCTCGCTAAATATGAGAGGTCTAGTCGAATTTAGGAATAAGAGGCTTGAGTAGATAATGAAGAGGCATGTACGACTTCGACCCGACAGGCCGTTTAAGAATGATGCGACCACTCTAACTCCTCATAACTTTGTGTGCCTCCATGAGCTTTTCAATAAAACCGAAAACGGTGCATGCATTGCCGATCTTCTTCACATTCATGTGGAGTGGGTGACCAAATAAAAGACAATGCCAAATGGGTTGAGAGAGAACCGGATACACTTCAAGGAGAAACGGCCGTATTTTCTGCCCATGATTGATGTCGTAAAATATGTGCCGCAACAATAAAATAAGCTGTGCTATTTACTAATAAACACCAAGGCCAGTAATAATAATCTTTTAAAAATGTCGTACAGCTTCAGCTTCATGTAGATGCGGGACAAGACATGTGCAATAACTGTCACGACGTAACACCACAGGATGATATGAGGGCACATTGTCGACTCTAACAGCCATAGCTTATCTCTTTTTCTAAAGAGAGAGAGAATGGGAAATAGAAGCAAATAGTGATAAAGAGGATATTGAACAGCTTTGTCGAAATTTATAACTCAAGAGCACATGCCAGTGCATAAAAGTTGAAAAGAAATATCTACGCCATTCGATGCCACATTCTCGACATATATGGTAGACCCCCACAGAGTTAGTCGCAGTTAAGGCAGCCTCAGTATGTCATTTCACCTTGAAGCACATCTATAGTCAAATATTGAATAATCCTATGTAGTTAAAACCGTCTTCTTCACATTTTGGTAAACTGTATAGAAGGCATTCGGGCTTTTGGGAACCCATATCGAAATAGCAGAGCTTACACCTTATGCTGAATGCTAGGGTTCGGTTTGCTTATTTAAAGAAAGAAGAAGAAAGAAAAAAAAGAAAATATGTATACGTTTTGTATATTTCTTCTACTCATACTTACATAATGATTATAATTATCGATGATGAAAAATAAAAACTCAATTCTGTTATGTTTACCTGTCCACAGCTGCTTAAGGCTGCCTAATCCTATGGCTGCCAGTGGACTGTCAGTGGGCGCAGCACGTGCCACTCGCTAGAGACACAGTAGAACAGCACTAAGCTACAGCTGCTACACCGAAAGCTCGCATGCGGGCAGTGTGGGGTATAGCAGCCACAAACCAGCCAATAGCATTAGCTGCTCTAGTTGACACCGACGCAATAATTCCCACCACGTTCGACCTACCACCCAATTATCACCAATTATCACCACCTCCTCCAACCACCTCTCTCTCCTATCAACGCAACGAGCCACGCGCGAAGAGCTGCACCTGTCCCAACAATCGCAAACGAGGCTGCACTGCAAGGCTACGATAACTGCTGCCTAATTTACTCGACGCAGAGACTACGACACCACCGACGATAATCGAAAACGACAGCCTGTCCTCCCCCGCCTCGATCAATCGATTTGCGACAAGCTCTTCCCATCCCATCTTGCGACATCACAGCGCGACCGGCCATCCGAACAGAATACTCCCGGTAAACCGCATCTGCAGCTCCGGGTTGCCAAGCTCGAGCACGCAGCAGAGCGTCGTCCGCATCCGCCATCGACGGCTACCCCTGAACGCCCCGACACCCTTTCCCCTCTTCTTTTTTCCTATCACAGCACCACCTCCCATAACCTCTACGATGGCGTCGCTTCGGGACAAGCAGATCGCGTCGCTCAAGCGCATGCTCAACCTCAACGATCCGAATGCCGATGGCAGCGACGAGACCAACCACAGCCACAACCAGCACCAACAGCAGCAACAGCAGCTCAGCGTGCTGGGCCCGGACGGCGAGCTCATCTGGAAGGTGCTTGTCTTTGACGACCTCGGCATGCAGATTGTTAGCAGCGTGCTGCGTGTGAGCGACCTGCGGTCTCTGGGTGTTACTATGCATATGCACCTGTCGGCGAACCGCCATCGCATCGAGGACGTGCCCGTCATATACCTGGTCGAGCCGACGACGGCGAACCTCAAAGCCATCACGGGCGACCTGGAGAAGGACCTGTACTCGCCAGCCTATATCAACTTCTTGTCTTCCATACCGCGGCCGCTGCTCGAGGACTTTGCGTCGGAAACGGTCGCCAACGGCACGCAAGAACATGTAAGTTGAGGGAAGGCAATGAACTCAACGGAATATAGGTGAAGAAAGCTAACATCTTGTAGATCGCCCAACTGTACGACCAATACCTCAACTTTATTTGCGCCGACAACGATCTGTTCAGCTTGGGCATGCAAAATGACCACACATACTGGGCCCTCAACTCGGGGCAGGTCCAGGACGACCAGCTGGACCACGTCCTGAACAAGGTCGTCAGCGGGTAAGCAGAAGCCCTCCCTCCACACTCACACACACACTCTCCATCTCTACTGTACGCTATATGTGATGCTAACTCCCCACAGTCTGTTCAGTGTTGTCGTCACAATGGGCGTCATCCCCATCATCCGCTGTCCAAGGGCATGGCGGCCGAGATCATCGCCACCAAGCTCGACCGCAAGCTGCGCGACCACCTGCTGAGCTCCAAGGATAACATGTTTGCCGGCGGCGGACGGCCCACATCGTCGGCCGGAACACCTGTGTCGCGGCCCGTGCTGATCATCCTCGACCGCAACATCGACTTGACGACCATGCTCTCGCACTCGTGGACGTACCAGAGTCTTGTGCATGACGTGCTGGGCATGAAGCTCAACCGTGTGACCATTGAGACGCCCGTCGACGAGCAGAACCCGGCCAAGGGCGCCACCAAGAAGACTTACGATATCAACGCCACGGACTTCTTCTGGAACAAGAACGCGCCCCTGCCCTTCCCGCAGGTCGCAGAGGACATTGACGCCGAGCTCAGCCGGTACAAGCAGGACACCAACGAGATTACGCGCAAGACGGGCGCCTCCTCCTTTGAGGACCTGCAGAACGACACGAGCGCCAGCGCACAGCACCTCAAGGCCGCGATAACACTGTTGCCCGAGCTGCGCGAGCGGAAAGCTGTGCTGGACATCCACATGAACATCCTGGCCGCCCTGCTTACCGGTATCAAGGACCGCCAGCTCGACAACTTCTTCCAGATCGAGGAGAACATCACCAAGCAGACCAAGGCCCAGATCCTCGAGCTGCTCAACGACGCCACCAAGGGCACCAACGCCGCCGACAAGCTGCGCCTTTTCATCATCTGGTTCCTGACCACCGAGCAGGAGGTCAGCCGTGCCGAGTGGCCACAGTTTGAAGATGCCCTCAAGACCGCCGGCGCCGACACCACTTCCCTCGGCTACATCCGCCAGGTCCGCGCCACCACCAAAATGACCCAGCTCACCACTGTCCACAGCACGCCGCAGCAGCAGACGGCTGCCTCGACGGATCTGTTTGGCCGCTTCTCGTCCATCTCCTCGCGTCTCACCGACCGCCTCAAGGAGACTGGTGTCCCCACCAACCTGTCGGCCAACCTCGAGTCCATTGTCGGCTCCATCAAAAACTTCTTGCCTGCCAACCGCGATCTGACTGTGACTAGCATCGTCGGCTCCATCATGGACCCTGGCGCCTCCAACAGCTCCGCCATCATGAAGACCGAGAGCTACCTCTACTTTGATCCCCGCAACTCCCACGCCCGCGGCAGCATGCCCCCGCCGTCCATGGCCCGTGGTGGTGGTGGCAGCCACCTTGGTGTCGACGGCGGCGACAGCAGCGGCGGCTTCTCATCGGGCGGCTCTGGCATGCCTGGTGCCGGTGGCGGTCTCGGTGCCGGTGGCAGCGGCCAGACCCCCGGCATGAGCGCTTCCTTTGGCCAGCGGCGGCAAGGCTTCAGCGACGCTATCGTCTTTGTGGTCGGCGGCGGCAGCATCAACGAGTACGGCAACTTGCAGGAGTGGGTGAACCGGACGGGCGGCGGCAACAGCGACCGGGCCAAGCGGCGGGTGGTCTACGGTGCGACGGAGCTAATGAACGCCGACGAGTTCTGCCAAGGGGAGCTGGACCGTTTGGGCCGGGAGACGAAGACATGAATAAGGCGTGTAGCAAGAGGTGCAGGGGGTATGGGTTTAGAAGCTTTGGTACGGGTTACAATGGCTGCACATCAATTGGGCTTGTCCCCTTGCAGCAATTCTTATAATACAAAATGTGAATTAAATGCGCTCTCTACACTCCTTTTTTTCAGGTAGAAAACTGCTCAGCGAAAATTTAAAAAAGTATGCAAAGTAATAGTTGTTATACAAATGTTTGTCGTCCGTAGACGATCTGTCGTGGGTATCATTATGTCTATCTACTATCCTCCACCGTCGTAGGGCAGGCAGCCTATTTAGATTCGGCTGCGTTTCTCTTCTAGTCTCCTGTGGCTAGATAGTCCCTGTATGGCCGTCTCTATATTTCAGTGAGAGTGCTCCAAGAGATCTCTGATCATCCGACACTGCCATAGGTAGCTGTCGCGGCCTGAAGTGTCTTGGGCACCATTTAAACCCGTCTAATTAGAGACGTCCTCAACCCGTAGAGGTAGAGCCAGACCAGTCTGAGCCGAAAGTCATCATGTGGCCGTAATAGTGCCATCTCAAAGGACGCCAATATTATCGGCTTGTACTCTGCTTCTTTGCATCTCCCCCGTCATCCCTTCATGTCCGCGAGCCACGGCTGTAGGGATGACTGCGGCCACGGGCATCGCCAGACGGAGAATTACGTCCGCTGCCGTGCTTGGGACGTTTCGACAGGCCGCCACCTGCACCTCCACCACTCGCTGCACCACCGCCCCGCTTCCGGCCGCGTGGTGAGGCATTGTTCGCCGCCCGTGCAGCCGCACTCTCCGACTGTGTCCCTGCCGCTGCCGCCGCTTGCTCCTGCTTCAGCAGATCGTTCAGCTGCGACTTTACGTCCGGGCTGTCGTCCAGGTCGGCCTTCAAAAACCGAATGGCAGCCGACTTGTTCAGACGGCTGGTGGGCGGCTCGACCACAGGAGGCTTCTCAGCAGTATCAATCTTGCCCATGTACTGGCGGACGCGCTGCAGTTCGCGGAAGACGGCATGATTGCGTGCGTCGACGCCCGCAAGGCCCAGGCTGCAGTACAGTGTCGACTCGAGAGCGAAACTGGCAAGGACATGCAGCTTGGCCTTGTCGAGCAGCGGGAGGTGCATAGCGGCAGCGGCGTGGTTGTTGTTGGAGGAAGAGGCGTCGCTGAGGAGGAGAGGAGCGACGGCAGCTTCGAGACGGTCAATGTCGGCCGCCAACTGGCGGATGCGCGGTTGTATGTCATCCATGGTGTCTATGAATGTGTAGTGGCGGTAGGTGTAAGAATAAAATGTAGGGAGTGTCGAGGACGTGATGTCAAATTGTCGAATTGTCGAATGGTCAAATTGAACGACAAATGGTGGAAGTCGGAGCTTGCCTTCAAGACGTTCATTTTTTTTTAATGGGTCGGCATCCGGCTTGGGTCCACAGTTAAGGAACGAGCCAATCACAGCGCGCAAAATCCATATGTCCTAAGGAAAGTGCGACCAGATGCGCCTTCAATTCGGAAGACTAAGAAAAAAAAGTTAACAAGCAAAATAAGAAAGAGCGACCCACGACGCACCTCAACAAGAAAGAGCGACCACCTTACGATTATCGTATGCAGCTTCCATCCCCGACTGCCACCTTTCGACAACACACAACCGCGGGGAAAAAACGGGCACATACCGAGTGAACGCAGTTCGAGCAACTGCAGCTTCAGCCGACGAGTGCGCGAGCGAATCGATTCCCCCTCCATCGAGCTCCCTCGGAATCGAGCTTCACCTTGAACCGGGCCCACGCTCACGGGCGTCTGTGGCAACCCCCGTCTTGAAGCCTTGGGTTTTCTCAATATACAAGGCCCCCATTCTGCCCTTGCAGCTGTCGCCACTCCCGTCCAAGTTTCATGGCGTTGCCATAACGTCGCAGAATGGGTAGCATGGCCCTTTTGGCTGGCGCCCGCAGTGCCGCCGGGGCACCTTCGGCGGCCGCCCGGACCAGTCTCGCTCGATGTTGGGCATTAAATTCGGCAACCTCGACCGGGACAGCATCTCGATATCCCTCACCTCACTCCCGCCCGCCCTCCTCGGTTGCAGCCTACTCATTTTATACCCACCGCGACATCACCTCCGAAAACACGCTTTCCCGACAGCCCACACGCACATTGGCCGCGCCAATATCACGACATCCTTTCCCAGCATTACCGAGGGTCTTCAAGAGGCACTTTAAAAAGAACAAATATAAACGCGAAGACTACATTGTTGCAGATGATGCGACACTCTATTTTACAGGGAGACCACCACTAGGTTTAGGACGCACGGAGCCTCGCAGGAAAGCAGAAGACGAGCCGGAATGGGACCCGCCGCCAGATGATCCCAGGAGATGGGACAGTCCAGACGAATTCCTCAGCGAGCGACATTTAACACAACACCCAGATATGTTCTCAACAATAGCCGAAAGACCGCAAAAAGAACGCAGAGAGACAATACACATACTAGGCGGCAACAACCAGGCGACGTACCTGGCACATATGCTTTCATGGCTTCCCAGCAATCCCGCCATACACCTGGTCCATATCGGCTTCCACCAGGCTCGGAGATGGGACACTGAAGGCAATCAGGTCAATATCGTGCGCAACCACCAGGTCTTGCCGAACAACAACAACACTGTGGTTGGCGAGTATGTTGGGCCGGCGCCGAGGAAGCGGTTTGTCAAGAGCAGGGAACGCAAGTTCCCCCAGTCTTTCTATACCCCCTTGAAGCCCATTGAGTACCTCATCGTCACAATGCCGTGTATCAACTCGATCCGGGCCTTTGAAACGATTGCGCACCGCATCAACCAACGGACGACGATCTGCCTCATACAAGGAGGACTAGGTGTTGTCGAGCGCCTCAACGAATTGTACTTTCCCGACTTGCCGACCCGGCCCACCTATCTGCTCGCCCACATGACGCACTCTCTTGGCTACACGGGCCGATCCTTTACCGTGGACGAACTGGAGCCTGGCAGATTGGTTTTTACCCGTTACACGCCTCTCGATCAGGTGGAAGAAGAAGTCAACCAAGAAGAAGTCAAACCTGAGCTCACTGGCGACTATGATGCCGATGCCACCGCCGCGGAAGCCGCGGAAGAAGACGGTGACTTTGATGCCATTGTCTCGGACGGTGAGGATGGTGCGAGCAGCAGGGAGCCTCCCCCGTTCGTGCCCGAGCTACCGCCGGTGCAAGAGTCATTTTTTGCAGAATTCGACAACGACGGGGTGCTGGAGGTCGAGCGCAACAACGGCTCGCGCCTGATGTATCTGCTGGGCGTTACGCCCGAACTGGGCGCTGGTGGCTATTCGACAGCCGCATTCTTACGGTACAAGCTGCCGAGGTGGTGTATACGGCCACCGTCGAGCCCGTGGCAACCGCCCTGGATCTGGCCGTGAGCAACGCGCTGTGGAGCAACGGGCACGCACGTGCCATCATCGACGACCTGGCGGCTGAAATTATCGAGGTTATCAAGCATATGCCCGAGACGCGCTCGTCCAAACGGCTCTCTGATTTTGTCAATAGCGGCGAGCTCAAGCGCAAAGTCGACCGTAGGTCTTTTCAATTGGCTGATAAAGAGGGCCGGTCACGCTCTGCTTCCCCTAGAGTTGACAAGACCTATTTGAAAGTCGGTAGAATCGGTGCGCGCTGGGGCCACAAAGCGTCACCCGAGGACACCGGAACCGAAGTCTACTGCCTCATGGCGCGGCGCGCGGCGGTGGGACTGGGCACTGACATTGAGTTCCTCAACGGCTATTTTGTGCGGCGCGGAAAAGGCTCTCGGTATCGCCTGCCCAATGAATGAGATGATTATCAACATGGTGCGGGCAAAACGCAAGGCTGGCGCAGCACGGCCGTACCAGCAATCCTACCCCGGCAGTCTGGGCCGCCCAAGCCCTATTCCGTACGAGACCCCGAAGGACCATTCACGCCGGCAGCCGGAAAGTTCCGGATTCAGCCAGACATCGGTCTTGAGGAGACGCTTGAAGAGTTTGAACAGCAACAAGGGCAACAGGAGAAGGATGATCATCAAACAAATCACGAGCGAGAAGGGCAGCACACCTTTGGTTAGGGGGCAGCGAACCGCTGTACAATCTCGGAGAGGTATTTTATGGCTTTGCCTTCAATAACGACCATGATGCACGATACACTAAAACACAGGCGGGGACAGATAGAATCTCTGGAGAAGCATTGCAAGGCAGGCGTTTATATTTGTTTCTATTTTCTTTGGAATATCTTTGAACTTGGTTCTTTTTTATCTCAACAGGGCGGGTGGGCTAGACGGACTCTCTCCCATGTACTTTTACCTTTTTGTCACTATACTCATACATATCATAAACACTCGTACATATCAGAATCTACAAAAACATGTTAAAGTAATAAATGCGGCGTCCTTGTCTTCTGTTATAAGCGTGGCTGCCACGAGTTGAGTGTGTCGTCTTACAAAATAAGAGTGGGTCCTTAGCCGCAAGGCTCCAGGGCACGCGGGCAGGCACACAGCGCCCCCTAAGAGGCCCTCACTAAAAATCTACCCCGCTAAAACCAAGCTTGCATCGCGACGCTCACTTGTCGAACTTCTCGACTTCCTCCTCTTTCCACCTCACACCACACGATACCCACACACACAGACACTATGGATGACGACGATTTGAAGAAGGTCAGCCTTCTTTTATATCCATTTCTCTCGGTTCCGGTCGACAGCTAACATCCTCCAGATCCGCGAAGAGCGTCTGCGCCAGCTCAAGCAGCAATCCGGCGGCGGTGGTGGCGGCGGCGGCGGCTCGTCCGATGAGCAGCGCCAGAAGCAGCAGCAGCAACAGTGAGTAGGCGTGGCGGAGATTCAGTTTATATACAGAAGAAGGCAATATTAACCCCTCAAAGACAGGGTACGTTCCACCGATGACACGGCACCAATCGCTCCTTCCTGCTCCCCTTCGATTATCTCTCGACATGCCAACCAGCTCCTTCCATACTAACAACCCTTCTAGAAGCCCGCCAGAACCTCCTCAACCAGATCCTCGAACCTGACGCAGCGGATCGTCTTGCGCGTATTCGCCTCGTCAAGCAGGAGCGCGCGTCGGCCGTCGAGGACCGCCTGCTGATGCTCGCCCAGTCGGGCCAGCTGCGCGGCAAGGTCTCGGAAGACCAGCTCAAGGACATGCTGACGCGCCTGTCAGCCGCCGAAGACGCAAAGCGTGGAACGAGCAGCTCGGCCGGTCGCATTGTTGTTGACCGCCGCGCCAAGGGCGGCTTTGACGACGATGACCTGGATGACTTTTGAGGAGTGAAGACTCGAGCAGGGGCGAGGAAAGGCCCCGAGCGAAGCGAGGAGAAAAAAACAAAATGTATTATGTTATGATACCAGCAATGAACAGCCCATCTATGACGCTATCTATGAACACTCCTGTGAACATTGTAAACTGCGTGCACTTTGTGCACCTCCACCTACGAATTCTTGATCAACTCCAGCAGACCACCAATCTTCTCGCCCCACGAGAGGCCGTAGCCAAACGTAATCAGACCCTTGACAAACGACCAGCCACCTTGCTGGCTGCGCACGGGGTACTGCACCACAGGCGGCAAGCCCGTGCGGATGCCGAACCAGCCGAAGCGGTCGGCGCACACACTCTTGGCATTGCACAGCGACTGCAGACCCTCGCTGCCTGCGAAACGGCCGTAGCCAGAGCCGCCCACGCCGCCAAAGGGCAGCTGCACCGCGTAGTACGTCGCAAAGTCGTTGATGGCTACCATGCCCGCCTTGAGCCCCTTGACCACTTTGTCCATCTCAGCCGCCTCGCTGCCATGCTCGTTGCCAAACACGGACGCACCCAGCCCAAACGGTGCAGAGTTGGCAATCGCCAGGACCGCTTCGGCCGTGCTCGCCTCGGCGCGCATCATGCACAGAATGGGGCCGAAGCACTCCTCCTGCGCAATGGCCATAGCTGGTGTAACATCGGCCAGCAGCGTGGGTGTAAAGTAGTGACCATGCGGGAAACGAGGGTGGCTGTAGCGGTGACCACCGGCAAGCAGACGTGCACCCTTCTGGACAGCATCATCGACCAGCCGCTCCAGACGGTCAAAGTTGGCGTCCGAGATCATGGCGCCAACGTCATACTTTTTGGTCTCGTCCGTCTTGCCGGCATTGGTGTCGTCATCGCCATCGTCCTCGAAGCCCAGACGCAGCGCCCTGACCTTGTCCGTGACGAGTTCCAGCAGCGGCTCGTAAACACCCGGTGCCGCAATCACACGCTCGATGCCAATGCAGTTTTGTCCGCTCGACTGAAACGTGCCGCGCAGCATGGTCGCCGCCACCGCCGGCAGACGTTTCTTTCCAACCGAGTCCATGACAATGAAGGGATCCTTACCGCCCAGCTCGGCGCACACGGGCGTCATGACCTGTGCTGCCGAAGTGGCCACATGCCGCGCCACCGACTGGGAACCGATAAAAGTAACGTGCGAGATATCCGGGTGCTGCGTCAGATGGTTTGCGGTCGCCGGCCAGCACACGACTGCCTGCACGAGCGCCGGGTCGTAGCCGTGGGCCACAAGGGCACCACGCATCAGCGCTGTAAAGTACTGTGTGCTCCAAGCCGTCTGCTCCGAGGCCTTGACGACAATACCGTTGCCAGCAAACAGTGCCGACACCATGGGCGCCAACAGATTGTGCAGCGGGTAGTTCCAGCTAACGAGCGCGGCCACAACACCCAGAGGCTCGTACACAACCGCGTTGCGCTTGTGCGGCATCAGCAGCGCGTTGGTCGGGCGCGACGAGGGCCGCAGCGCCTTCTCGCCGTGCTTGAGGGTCCACTGGATACGCTCGGCGACAACATACACTTCGCCGAGCGCCGCATCGAGCGGCAGCTTGCCCGAGTCGAGACATGCAATGCGGCAGATTTCCTTTTGGTTGTCGAGGATGTGCTTCAGCAGTGACCGCAAAACGCGGCGCCGGTCGCGGAACGACGTCGTGCTCGCCCACACGGCCTGTGCGGCCTTGGCCGAGGCGACGGCGCGGTCAATGGCAGCCGGCGTCGACGGGTTGACAAGACCGAGAAACTGGCCGGTGGCGGGCGCATAACACTGGATGGCCGACGAGCCAGACAACTTGATGCTGGGCGAGCTCAGGTACCGCTTCTCTTCGGGCAGCTTGGGCAAAGGCACCTTGTAGCGCTTCGGCCGGTCCGCAGTGCTGTTGCTGCGAATGATAGCAATCACCGCGCCAATTGCGACAAAGGTCCATGTCCATGCGCGCAGGAGAGGCAGGAGTCTAGTTAATAGTCAGTAACAATATTGACCAGCAGTGGACTGAAGAAGCACAGCTTCAAAGATGTGTATTGGCTTCAACTTACTCTTCAATAAAGGCGTCGGCCTTCAACAGCCACGTCGAAACCGTTTGCAAAACCATGGTGGCGGTTTGAAAGAGTAAAAATAGAAAGTCAAAAAGTGTCAAAAGTATGCGTCGAGTGCGACTGACCTCCTTCCTCCAGTCCAACGAGTTGTCGTGTATGGTCGTGTGAGGTTGAAAGCTGGCGTGAGAGCTTCAAAGAGCTCCGATTAGCTGCAAGAAAAGGGGTGCGAAAGACGGCTGTTATAAAAAGTGGGGCCATCAGGCAGCATTGACCAATTGTGTAAGTCGCGCCTTCTTCATTTCAACATCAGACCACAGACGACGGCGGTGGAGGTGTCTTACCAAGGATAACAATGAGCATCGCTGTCTTTTGCTGAATATACGGAAGGAGCATGTCTCGCATTGTGAGCTTACGTCTTTGGAAGGGGGCTTGAAAATGAGAATGCTTTCCTCTGCTATTCAATTTTATTTTCCTTTTGAAATAATAATCGTGAATTGATTTTTTATTATCAATTTTTAAAAAATATTTGATTTTAAACAATTCATGTGAAAATAATCAATTAACCCGAAGTACGAAATCATATAAAGTAAACCAAAAAGATGCTGACCAAATATGGATAGATGTACTAAAAATACTCGGAACGACATAGGAAGATAATAGTGAATGCTTTCTTTTATCTTTTTGTTATTTTTTCTTTTAATCTCCACGGTGCTAGTCTCGCACAATTATAAAACGCCCCTGACATATCTTTTTTCTCTTGTTACTTTGGGACGCCAGGGAAAATGGGAGAAAAAATGAGAATGTAGATCTCGAGTGTAGAAAGGTATCACAGAAAATGGTGAAGCAAAACGAAGGAAACAACAACAGGAAGGCAGTGGCACAAGTGCCGCTGGGCAAAAAGGGCAAGTTTGACACGCAAGAGAAAGAACGGGTTGCAAAAGACAACAACAAAAACAGGACTTCGTAAAATGAAAGTTTATGGGGAAATTGCACGAGATTAATATAGAAAAGAAACACGCCAAAAAAACAACAACAAGATAACCAACGTGACAACAAAACCCGACGACTACCGGAAACGAGCACGGCAGCGGCCCATAACTTCGCCTTGGCACACCAGCTCAGCACTGAACTCGGAACCGTCAAGGGTCAGGTAAATGTCAAAGTACACGCGGTAGAACGTGCCCTGTGGTGTGTCCATGCGCTCAAAGTCCTTCTCCAGGTTCTTGCGCGACAGGTCGGAGGTGAGGGTAACAACTTCCTTGATTCCTGGTGATTGTTAGTTGTGAACAGGCATGAGAGTTGAATTGGTTTAGAAAAAAGCGAATACGTACTTGGGTCCTTGGTGTACTCAGGGCACACATCGTCGTCACACGCGTACAGGATATCCTCGTACATGAGGGTGGCGCCGGGGGCGACCTGTCGGAAGAAAGACACCTTGACGGGCTCGCCGATCTTGACTTTCTGGCCCTTCTGGACGAAAATCTGGCGGGTGAACTTGCAGCGGTCCTTGCCGTCGAGCGAGGGAACACGGTATGCCTCAGGGTGGTAACCCTCCTTGAAGGGTTGCAGGGTGGCCATGAGGTAGTGGCGACGTGCAATACGGTGGGTGATAATACGCTCAGTGATACCGGCGGTAACGGCACCCTTGACGATGGCAGCCACGGAGTCCATGGGACGGACGACCTTGGACTGGAACTGGGGGGGAACGTGCAGCTTGATCTGCTGGAACAGGAACTCGGAGGCACCGAAACCACCGACAACCAGGATGTTCTGCAGAGTGCGGTTCTGGGCCTGGATGGCAATGATCTGGTTGCGGACCAGCTCGAGAATGCGGTTGACAACGGGCTCGAAACATTGCAGAATCTCCTCGTTGGTGAAGGTCATGTAACCCTCCTCGATACCGGCCTCGGGGAACTCAGCCTCAATACCGACATCGACAGCCCATTTCTGACCGTTGTTACGGAAATCGGCCTTGATGCGGTTCTCAAAGTCCATGATACACTTGGCGTAGACACGGCCAGCCATCTTGGAGCCGTCGGCAGCTTCATCTTGCGAATCTTGGTTCGCAGGATGTTGCTGAAATTCCGGTTCAGGGCAGTCGAACCGCACGAGTCACCGGAACCAGCCGTGCACTCAGCGACAGTGAAGGGGTTCTCCTCTTCAACTTCGTAGGCGATCAAATCGACGGTACCACCACCACAATCGACAATCAGCAGGGCGTCGTGGACCTTCAGCTTCAGCAGACCGGTCTTGGAACAGAACAGGGCGGCGGCCTCGGGCTCAGACACGAGAGTAAGGCGGTTGTCGTTCTCGTCGCGCAGGAAACCGGCCTGGATGGCGGCGGCACGGGTAGCAGCCTTGCCAGCGTCGTTCCAAATGGCGGGCACAGTGAGGTAGTAGCGGATGTTGCGCTCCTCACGGTTGAACACCTCACCGAGTGTCTTCTGCAGCGCAGCGCGCATGGCCTGGCGCAGCTTGAAGAGGTAGTCGGCGGCGACATCGATCTCGGACTTGCCTGGCGGCAGAGGCGGCAGGTTGATGGGGTCAATGTATGTGTTGCCAGACAGCATGAGCTGCAGCTTGAACCACTCAACCTTTTGCACACCCGCCTTGGGGTAGCCCGTGGGTGCGAGGGCATCGGCGATATCGGGGCCCCAACCAACGACCTTCTGGTACTGGTCGTAGTAGAGGACTGTGGGGATCTACACGGCGCTGTTAGCAGTGACTTTCTTGGGTTGCTTTTGGGTGGAGGTACGTGGCCTCTTGACGGGATTTGTCTCACCTTTTGCTTGGTGTAAGAACCGGCGCCGGGCCATTCTGTGATAATATCCTCCTTCGCCTCGTTGTTGGTAGCGAAAGCGAAAGCAACACCAGAAAACGTAGTACCCTGAGGGAGTGATGGTTAGTAGGGGATTCGTAAAGCTGACATATATATTACCGCAAGATTGGCAAGTAGGGACACGATGAGCACATACAAAATCAATACCGACAATCAGCTGAGCCTTACTCCGGCTGCTGCCTTCGACTTCGGCGGCCGGGCGGCCGTAAGCGGCCGGAACGGGCTGCTGTTGCGGCGGGACCTGGCCGTAGCCCTGAGGAGGCGCACCGTTGTAGCCGGGCGGGCCGCCCATAGCCGGGGGACCGCCAGGGATCTGCATCTGTGGCGGGTAACCGGGCACAGGGGCACCGGTGTTGATAGGGGGAGGGCCACCAGCCATTTGGGAGGGAGGGGCACGGGGAGGGCCGCCGGGAACGGGAGCGCCGGCGGGAGGGTATCCGGGAGTGTAGCTGGGCGGGCGAGGCGCACCGGGGACGTTGTGGTTCATGACGGCGGGCTGTTGGATGCCCAGAGGAGTGAGGCCGAACGGCTGAGGCTGCTGCTGTTGCGGCGGAACACCAGCAGGCGGCGGCGTGAAAGCAGACGCAGGCTGTCCTGGAGCAGGACTGGTAGAGTTGTTGGGCGCGCCGATATGGGCAGAAGGCGGCGAGGCAGACGTCGGCGGCGGGACGGGCGCAGAGGTCCTTGGAGGCCAGCCGGCGACGGGTGAGGCTGCTGCTGCTGCTGCTGCTGGATCTGTTGTTGCGGCAGACCCGGAGGAGGAGGTTGTTGAAGCGGTGTCTGGAGCTGAGGCGTCTGCGAAGGAGGAGGGGGATGAGACTGGAGCGGATGTTGCTGGCCAGGCGGGGGAGTGGGATGGGGAGAAGGAGAGGGAAACTGCTGGGGGATCTGGGGAGGGGCGGCAGAGACGTTGTAGACGGGCTGTTGTTGCTGGTTCGCGGACGGAGGGCCTTGAATGCTGGCGGTAGATTTGCGTTTGCCAAAACCGAAGGCTTTCAGTCGAGTGTTCAGCGAACTCATAAGGAAGACTGGGAAGGGGGGAGGGGAGGGGAAGAAATAAGAACGGACAGAAGAAGAAAGGGAAGAAAGAAAAGAGAGAGACGAGGTGTGGAGGGGGGCGTGCAGAGAAGGAAAAAAAGAAAAAAAAGGGAGGGAAAAGGCTTGGGGGAGGGTAGGGCAAAGAAAGGCGAAGGTAGGGAAATGGGATAGGGAAATGGCGAGAAGAAGGGAAAACGGGGAGGGGACGAGGTCCAAAGAAGGTAGAGAGACCAAAGAAACGGACAATGCAGGACAGTAGGGCAGCAGGGAGGGGTATTACAGCCAGATGCAGATGGGAGAGAAGAGGCGTTTCTCAGTTTCTCAGTTTCTCAGCAGCTGTAGGGATCAAAGGAGGCGTGCAGCGTTGTTCGCCTTTCGGAACGGATGGACAATGGGGCTGTTGGCTGGATTGGCGTGGGAAAGGGGAAACGGTGAAGACGAGATACAAGAGATGGACTACGGAGTACGGAGTACGATGGGTGGATGGTACTCGACGAGAACGAGAAGAGCGGGGGCCAGTGACTTGGGAAAGAGCGTAAAGAGCCAGAGAAACAGAAAGAGGCGGCGAGGAAGAGTGGGGAGGGCAGGAACGACAGGACAGAGGGCGACAGAAAGCGGTTCCTGGGCGTAAGAAATTAGGACTATCGGGGCGGCTGGGCAGCGATGGCGTCCGGCTAGCTGGGTGATGTTCGTTGCTCTTTCCCTGGCTATTTTATTCTTAGCAACTCCAAGTTGCGCGGATGGCAATTGCGATACGAGCAGGGCCCCAGTCTGGCACGTTCTGGGGTTTGTTTTCTTGCTTGTTTCCACGCTGATTTCTCCATCTCCCCTTCCCTGTTTGAGGCTCGAGTAATTTGTTTTTCTCACAGCGAGAAGGAGCGACAGGAAGAACAAACTCGAAAGACAAATGCTCGTTTGGTTTTGGCCTGTTCCTCAGGCACTTGTGGGAAGGAACGAAGGAAGGCTCTTGCAGAGGGAAGCAAAAGAACGAGGAAGGAGGGGAGAAGGGGGGCAGCGCCGTCGCCAATTGGTGTCTGCTGGCTTTGACAGCGGGGTTGGCCAGGGGGGTGTAAGCAAGCACCCTGCAAGTCGTCAAACGGTCGGAATGGTCTCACGTCTGCAGTAAGGCTGAGGCCCTGCCGTTATTATTCTACGAAAACGGAGCGGCGAATGGGGGGCATGAGGCAATTACGGAGACTGGCCAGGACCGTCAGCAATTCTGTACGGAAGTTCTTGGACACATTTTGACGCAAGAACTGGCAGGGAAGGAGCGTTGGACACAGCATCAGATGTCGATCCAACACCGCAACTCTTTGTCTGGCGAGGAAGGCATGACCGGCTGCCACAAAGGCCAAGCAAGGGAAGAACTGCCCTGATCCGGACGCATGACCGTCGGCAGTCGGAAAGAATGGAAGGAGCGTCTGTTGGTTGTTTCGTTCCATGTTCTTCTGCTCTTCTGCCCTTCTCCTTTCCGTTCTCCTGACAGCAAAACAACACAATGCCACCCAACGAAGCAAAGGGAACAAACGGCGGCGCTTCGGGATGCAAGGACAAAACGGACAACGGATGCTATCGTTTGTCCTGCCACTAAAATCAGTGTGCTTCGCCCCCAAAGCTGGAGCTCCGTTTTGGCCCTGGGCCCCACGCTAGGTCCCTCAGCCGCGTTTTATGGGGCCGCGACCTAATTTGCCAATTTTGCAAGGCGCACACAGGCCACAGGAGGGAAGGAGCAACAACAACAGGTCAGAATTGGCAGGAACGACAGGGGACCTGAGTGAACGAGCAGCGCAAAAGCGAATAACGAGAGGAAGGATACGTCGTATTAATCAGAATTGGGAGACCTGAGGAGAGCTAGGAGAATTAAGGTGCCACACAGGAAAGAAATGCGACCGTTTTTTGATCCTCCTGCGGCTACGTCTGTTTTCATTCACCGTTAGACGGTCCTAACTAGTAGTGTTTCGTAGGACTTTCGGCCTGCCAGTCCTAGGACTTTCCCTAGGTTTGCCGTTGCCAACCGCCGTTTTCGTGCTACTTGGCTCCTAGTTGGATGGCAACTGCCAAACCGTGCCCCGTCTTAGTTCTCAAGTTCTTCAACAGTTCCTTCCTCATTTGTTTGCCTCTAGGAACCCCATCGCAGGCTTTCGAGGCTTCACATAAAATGAAGGATATTGAGGTCTATATTTGCCAGCCGTTGGCCACCCAGGCACTTCACGGTGACGACGTTTTCAGCTTAACAATCCTGACAATCCATCGTCCTACACGTAACATCCATCGCAGTCCTTTCCAGAAGTAACCAATTTGCTGCTCCATGCACTTGTTTTCTGCACCTTGCTGCAGCCTTTCGACTTTGCTTGTCCCCGTTTTCACCGCCCAATCTTCAAGCCAACCGTCCGTTCTGGGTATTTGTGGTTGGTCAGGCCTGCCGACCGCCGTCCGCCGTGCTCCGTCCAGTAGATCGAGACGCCTGCTCCGCCACGGCGTTCTGCCTCGTTTTCCAGGGGCGGCTGTTGTTTTAGCGCTTGGAACCAGGCAGAAAAATAACCCAAATAAAAACAAACAGCACCACCGATCGGCCAGGGCTGCTCAGCCTCAATCCAATATTGTGTTCCCAATCCACATCCCCGCGGTGTAACCTTTGATCCTTCGCCGCGGGTGTGGTGTCAATCTCGACGTTGTTTGTTACACTGTCGGTTGGACAGTCTTTATTTTGTATATGTACTCCGCACGGAGTTCGTAGTTCTGATCTTCTTCTCATCACATCTCACCAGGATCGACGACACGAACAGTCTGATCTTTTGAACGGTCTAACTCTATTTCTTCTATTTGTAGCACTCGAATCCGTCATGGTTGTTGATTGTTGTTTTTATCTTTTCTTTCACGACTTCACTGTCTTTGTCAGTCCTCCCACACAGGCATCACGCTTGTGCTTCGTGCTCCCGGTAGCATGGCTGCCCAAAACAAAGTCGAAAGAAGTCCGTTTGCGGCTGAACGTTTGAAACCTGGGAACTTGGCCGACGCCATACTTATGCTCGGCGTCAGTCCTCTTTGACTACATCCACACCTCACCCACAACCAAGGCTGATCGGCTGGACAGTTTACGGAATAGAGCCGCATCCAGTGTGGTCTGGACCGACAATATCCAGAGTTTCCGTGGGGTTGATATTGATAAACCCAAGTGTGTTTTTGTCTGTGGCTTTTGGTTCTCAGCCTCATCAGTGTGGCTGTTAGACAAGGCTCGCTTGAGCTGTCTGATGCAATCTGTGTGGACGACCTTGACCTTTGACGCTACAAAGGACCTTCTGCCAAACTAGTAGTCCCTTGCTGCTGTATTACTACTCTCGACATACGCGCCGTTGCCAAAAGTCTTTTTGTATGCATTTCGGGTCCCTTTGTGTTTTACATACAATACGAGTCGTGGTAACACAGGACCCTCGGCCGCGGCTGCTCCCGCTACCATAGCTCTGATCTTGACGACACCGTCCGGGGTAGACCGGCAACGAGGACTGGAAGTTGCAGAAGTTTATTTCCAGCTCGGCATCTATTCGTCCCTTAGCACGTCTTTTCTTTTTTATACCGCCGCGGAGGAATAAACATGATTGCGGTTTTGGCGGGCTCAACGTCATTTCAATTTAGCCGCCCTCCCGTTGACGCGAACCAGGCCAGACTTGCAAGCACACGGACAAAACATATAATTTTATATGAAGGAACATGGACGTGCCACTCGAATGGAGGACTTGATATATGAATCAAGTGGGATTTGGGACTGTGGTTTTGAAACCTCATCTGCCGCAACGTGGCTGTACAGGTCAACATGTCACAACCACCGGTACATCGTGAATCGACATTTGAGTCTGGGCATCCCAAGCTTGATGCTGGGTATAATTGCATCACGATATTGCCGTAAACACCGGCGGCATTTTCATTTTATTTATGACGAATCGCTCTTTCCGCGGTGAGCGGCAGTATTTCTTGAAGTGTAGATGCTAGAAAAGAATGAGCACAAACAGAAGCCACGACCGGTTTCTGCTGACGTGTACTCTTTCCTCCAAAGGCTTGATTTTGTGTTTTGCATATTCGCACTTGCTCGTTCCTGCCCTTTTACACCAATACAGCACAATTGCCCTGACTAGTTCAGGTAAAAACGAGGCTGTTGCAGTCAAAGTAGGAAAGAGGCATCGTCAACTGGCCAGCCTGCCTTCCTTACCTGGTTCTTGCTCTTTCCTCCACCCCTTTTTGCGGCGATCGTGAGGGGGCATGCCCACCCGAAACACTGTGCATTTCGCTCTCCGCTAGGGCCCTCCTGCCCCCTTATCTACCGTTTCTTGGTCGTGCCTTCCAGGTCTTGGTTCTACCCTCTCGTTCTTCCCCATCTTTTCTGTTTCGTTTCGACAAGTTGACTTTCTCGACCGCCTATTTCCTCTTCTCATCTTCTCCTTTCTGCGTTCCTATTTCTTTGCAGCGTTTTCCGTCCTGCATCGCGACTTTTGCTATCTTGTGTTCCCCGGACCTGCATCCCGCTTCTTCTCGTTTTTCTTCCCCGTGCTACCCCGTGCTCCGTGCTCCTTGCTCCTTCATTGACGCCACCTTCATTCCTCATCCGCCAACCGCTGCGAGATCGCACTCCCGCCAAATCAGCTTCACGCGATACGTTACCGCATTTGCGTGTTTTCCTTTTCTTTCTTGTTGCTTCTTTCCATCTGGCCCTTTTTATTCTCGTTCCCTCCTCTCTCTTTTCTGTCCTCTGCCGATAAACGATACCACGGCCCAGACGGCTCCCCAGACCGTCTTGGATCCATAATTGCGCTTCTGACGACGATTACGATCTTTTTTTTCCTGCCCTGTCATTTCTTGCCTCATCATTCTCCAGACGGCTTCTTCTTCGGCGGTTCTAACAGCTCGTCCTGCGGCCACCACTCTTGGACTCGGCGGTTCGGCCCCTTTCTCGCTCTTTTTATACGGACTACTGGCCCACTGCTCATCCTGCACCAAGAAAAGCACTGGCCTGATTTGCCAATCGGGATAGCCCTGAAGCGTCTCCAAGAGCAAGGCCCAAAACGACCGCTATTCCGCAGCGCGTGTCAAGCTTCAGTTGCACGACAGAAGCAGAAGCAGTCGAGGAATATAAAGAATAACACGCATGTCCGAAGTGAGTTTCCGCATCACCCTTGAAAACCCCAGTGAAAATCGTCGAAATGGTTGCACACGCGGCATTACATCCCAGCAAGCTTTCCCCATCTCCCCATTTCCCCCTTCCCTCGTGTATCTTCCCCACTGGAATCAGAAAAAAAAGTGGAAGCAGCGTGGCCAAACCGTTGAGATGAAGGGGTAAAGCACGCAAACTAACACGGCATCCGAAGCTTTTCCCGGGCCTTTTATTTTTCGAGCTTCCTTTTAGGCCAGTCAAGTCCGCGAGCTCCGGGACGCTGCATTGTCGTGCGCCTTTTGTGGTGTACTGAGGTGCCTTTTTGTGTTCGTGTGCCCTGCACATCCCCCTGAGAGCGGGCCACGTTCCTGCGATCTATCGAGGCACCAGTGGTGGTCGATGACCTCATTACAACGAGCTGTCGCTCACCCACAACCGCAGTGACATCTAAAATCTGGAATCTAATCCGCACAACGCGGGGTGAGAAGGTCGGGCGCAACGTTCGGCGTCCAGACGAGAACAGCACGCCGTAAAGCTGTCGCGCAAAACAGAGCCCAGCGGCGCATCGTGGCGCGCCGCTGACCTTGCCCTCGGCCACGACAACGATGCGCAGGAACAGGAACACAAACTCACACAAGCTCGCGCCCTGCAGGGTACTGGTGTAATGCCACAGCCGCCCGCACCGCACGCGACGCTGCTGCACGACACTGATGTTCACAATCATACTCGCAATCATACTCACACATACAACGCGCCGCAGAATCGAAGTCCTGAGCCTCAGCTAAACGACGGTCCACAGAACAAATCGCGCACACCCACACCCACACCTACGTCTGTTAAAGCCAAGTCGGCCCGCCTGCAACCCGCGTCGGCCTGCCTTCCATTTTCTGTTCTCCATGTGCTGTCTGTTGTTTCTGTTGTCGTTGTCTTAGTAAGTACTTTGCTCTCTCATGGTCTCTGTTTTTGGCGTCTTTGGTTTTGCGTCCGCAGCTATGTTCCCGACGCTTTTGGGTGGTCTTTTTTCCTTCTTTTCTTTTGTCTTTCCCTTTTGGGCATGCTTGTCTTGCTTGCCCTACTCGCCCGTCCCAATGCTTTCTTTAGCCTCCGAGCGTTTCTCCCTTAGTGTGCATGCTCTTGCGTGGATGTGCTTTGTATTAGTGTTGTACGTCGCTCGTGGGGCTTGTTGGCGACCCCGCAATATGCTTCCTTGCGATGCTTGGTCTTTTGCTGGCCTTTTTAGCCTCTGAAGATTGCCCTCATGGTCTGACCCTCCTTTTCCCACCACCCTCTTCTTCCCCAAGATACGACACTATTACTCCAACTTCCTGACGTGTCGTTGGCACTGTCTAAGACTTAAAGCCCATCTTCGCCTCTCCTCGTGCCCTCCTCCCTTTTTGCTTGGCTATTTTGCCTCTTCCTTTCCCTTCTTCTCTCGTCTCCTGTTTCCTTTCTTCCAATCTCACGATCCCATAAATAAAGCGCCCCTCCTTACTTTCAAACCACCGACGTCACCAGTGTCTCTAATAGAGAAAAAAAACTTTGCGCTGCAGATTCTCCAATTTCTTCTTCGCGACACCAGCATCTACTACTATTCGCCATTTCCTAGACCTGCCTTCTCGCCTCCAGTCGAAGAAGCAGCTCCTGTCTGCGCAAACCACCCTTTCCCAACAACACCCCCCGTCTCCGTCCCGCTCAACATGGCGCTCGCGGTCGAGGCCAAGCGCATTGTTGCGCAGTTCGAGTACTCGGACGCTGATGTCAACATTGGCGTCAAGGAGTTCCTCCGCCAGATTGGTATGTGCTATGTGCCTTGAAAAGAGCAATAGATCTTGATCGAGACCTTGATCTTCGCGGACTTGACGCGCGCTGTGTTGCTGACTATCGTTTTTTTTCGCTTCTAGACGAAGGATTGGAGAAGTCCGGTACGAGCATGAGCCAGATTCCGACTTATGTTACGGCTGTCCCCAATGGCACAGAGAAGGTAAGAAGATCCAATGGGCAACGACCCAAACAAAGACAAAGCTCAATGCGCCGTGCAAGCGGGGCATCGCGCCAAAAAAAGTATGTCGTGCATGCATGCATGCTAACGAATGCCACAGGGCTTGTACTTGGCTGTGGATCTCGGCGGCACGAACCTGCGTGTCTGCTCTGTCCGTCTCAATGGCGACAACTCGTTCAACCTCACGTACAGCAAAGCTGCCATTCCCAAGGAGCTGATGGTGGCGAAGACGGCCAAGGAGCTGTTCCAGTTTATTGCGCAGCACATTGACAGCTTCATTAAGGAGCACCACTACGATCACTACGAGCACCATATCCGCCGCCGCGAGACGATGAGCAACCCCGAGGGTTACCGCGACGAGCACATTTTCCGCCTCGGCCTTACCTTCAGCTTCCCCGTCCAGCAGGTTGGCATTAACAAGGGCTTCCTGATTCGGTGGACCAAGGGCTTCGACATCCCCGATGCGATTGGCAAGGACGTGTGCGCGCTTCTCCAGGAGGAAATTGACATCCTGCACCTGCCTGTGAAGGTGGCCGCTCTTGTCAACGATACCGTCGGAACCCTCATGGCGCGTTCCTACACCAGCCCTGGCAAAACGGGCGCTCTTCTGGGCGCCATCTTCGGCACGGGCACGAACGGCGCATACATTGAGAAGCTCAGCAACATCAAGAAGCCGCTGGTGGGTGAATACGACACGTCGACTGGCGAGATGGTGCTCAACACGGAGTGGGGCTCGTTTGACAACCAGCTGAACGTGCTGCCAAACACGACATTCGACATTAAGCTCGACTCGGAGAGTGTCAACCCTGGTATTCAGATGTTTGAGAAGCGTGTCTCGGGCATGTTCCTGGGCGAGATTCTCCGTATCGTGCTTGTGTCGCTGCTACAGGACAAGTCGGTTCAGCTATTCCACGATGACAACTCGAGCCACAACGACTGGAAGTCGACGACGACGATTGGCCCCGAGTCGGGCATCTTCAAGAAGTGGGGTCTGGATAGTGCCATTATGTCGGTGGCCGCTCTGGACAACACGCCGGATCTGGGCACGCTGCGCCAGGAGCTGGACTCGCAGTTGGACGTGTACTCGCCGTCGATGGAGACGCACAGGCGTTCAAGGCGATTGCGTCGGCCATTGGCCGTCGTGCCGCTCGCCTGTCGGCCGTGGCTGTGGGCGCGATTGTGCTGCAGTCGGGCAAGCTGACGGAGAACGACGAACCCGTTGACGTCGGTGTCGACGGCAGTCTTGTCGAGCACTACCCGCACTTCCGCACGATGATCTATGACGCGCTCAAGGTGATTGACGGCATTGGCGAGGCCGGTGCTGAGCGGATCCGGATTGGCATTGCCAAGGATGGTTCCGGTGTTGGCGCCGCGCTGATTGCACTGGTGGCGGCGCAGATGGAGAAGACGCCGGCTACAGCAGCCGAGTCACTGAAGCAGGTGCGCAGCGAGGCGCTGCTGCAGAACGCGGGCCGGCAGCTGTCGGCGGTCAACGAGGTGCCTGAGCAGACGACGCCCAACAACGAGGAGGCCATTGACGCGTAATTTTCTTGAGGGAGAAAGAATACCGACAGGAAACATCTGTTACATTGTTACTGGAAAATTAAAAAAGATGGAAGGAACCCGGGTTGCTTTACACTAGCAGGAGCATTTCAATTGCGGGCATGTACTTATTATTGATTTCATTGTTTTATCGTTTACATTGTTAACACCGTCATGGCATGCCAAGTATTTCCTATAATTATTATATTGCTGCATAGCCTGATATTCGTCCAATGTTTGTCATATTTGCCATGATTAATTATGCTACTTTGAGCTTTCTACAACCCATCCTATATGTCATATTCTGTTTCTTCCATAAATTTTTTTGTCCCGAACGCCAGACTATCTGTCTCTGTCTTGTACCATTCTCCTCTATTTCTCTACTGGAACATTGCTGCCGGATAGGCCCGCTCACGCTTCTTCTTTCCTGTCGAGCTGCTACTTCTTGACGAGGCTTGTGAACCATTGGCTCCTGGTGGTGCCAACAATGTGGCTGCACCAGATGGCGGCGGCGGCGAGCTGTCGTCGTTCTCTTTGTTGCTGTTGTTGCTGGATGTTCCATCCGTCAAGTTGATCTGAGACACTTTGCGCGAGACATTGCGCGACGAGGCGGCCGTGGACGCGTTCGCAGACAAGGCCGGGGTCGTCATCATGTCGGCCGGCAGGTCGTTCCACTCGGTCTCTGGGCGGCTGTTTTGGTACGACTGCGAGCGGCTGTTGGCAAAAAGAGGAAGATGGAGGAGGAGGAGGAGGTGGTGGTAACGAGTTGGCGGCGGCCGCCTTTAATGCCGCCTGCTGCTGCTCCTTCTTTGCTTGCTGTGTAGCTTCGAGGACGAGCTGGGTCACCGAAGGGTCGACTTCTGCAGCAGCCGAGACGTCTCGCCGCACGATCCAGGCCGTGGCCGGCCGTAGTGCAAAGTAGTAGTCTTCGAGAGGTGCATCGCCCTGGCGGGCAAACTGGCGCGAGGTATACCAGGCGAGAGCGTCGTCGTGCTCGGTCCAGACATGGGCAAACAGCGACAGAACAGGGCCTGTGGTGGCCAATGGTCCTCCCGGGATGGCAGCCTTTTGGTTCAGTGCCTGGACAGTAGCGATGATGCTGTCGAGGGCAGCAGCCATGAGCCCACGGCCACGGTACGGCGAAAGCAAAGCGAGGGACTGGATGTAGACGGCGAGGCCAGAGCCGGGCGAGGAAGAGTCGCCAGCGAACGGACTTGGCTCTAGACGGCAGACGATGCCACCAACGACAGTCTTGCCGTCGTCGCCGAGGATAATGCGGTTGAACAGCGAGGCCATCCGCGTGGGATCGGTGACGCCCTTGTAAAACGAGTCGGAGTAGCGCACGGGCAGCAAGATGCCGTTGATGCTGACGAGATCGGGCATGTGAATGTCGCGGGGGAAGACAATCTTGTTGGAGGCGGGCGAGGGAAAGAGATGGTGCCATCCCCATCGATCTCGGTAGCCCCTGCAGCCTGGAAGATGCTGCGGCCGTAGGCGGGTGTAATGGGAGCCAGGTCGAGAGTAGGATCGGGGCTGCCGCCATGGCGCACGGCGTTTGCGTTTCGGTTCCCGTTTCCGTTTGCGCTCATGCCAGGAGGTGGGGCGTAGCCATTGCCATTGCGGGCGGACGGCGGTGGGACGAAGCGATTGAAGCTCGGTGGTGGGGGTGGTGGTGGCAGCTTCGACTGTGACTGTGGTGGCTTGGGCTGGAGCTGTGGTTGCTGTTGGTGGGACTGAGATTGAGGTTTGGAAAGGTCATTCGAGGCGGACGAGCCGAAGAAGGAGAGGATGGAGCGCTGGTTCGGCATGGCGGCGGTTTGGGAGGAAGGACAGGAAGGTTGAAGAGAGAAAGGTGCTTCACGAAAAGAGCATGGCCGACAGGTCAATGTAGGAAGAGAGTCGAGCACTGTCGTAAAAAGATAAATATATGAACAAGGCTGTGAAGTATCGCGAGGTGGGGGGATTTCGACATGGGCCAGAGATTTGGTGGGACAGGAACGCCTATTAAGTTGCGTTCATAGGGAAGGACCAAACACAGCTCCTCTGAGTGTTGGAGCGTGTTTTTGTCAACGCGACGGGCTAATTGGGCTGGCATTCCTGCCGGTCTGGGCCTGGCCTGGGGCCAATTGCCAATTGCTAACAATAGGGCCTTTGCACTATTGCTGGACAGCTCAATGCGGAATGGGGCAAAATTCAGCACAACTGAGCAGGGCCGCCCAATCGCTCCTTCCGCTTGCACCACAGTCAGCCAACCACAGGCGGACTAATAATTTTGTCGCAGCACTGAGACGTCTGAAATAGGGGACATTTCAGCTTGCTCAGCTTAATTTGATGGTGCTCGGCTAGTTCCAGAGACCAGATCACTGACTAACGAACGACGGGCCAAAATACTTTGTATCATTTTGGCATTGTGTGGCTGCTCTCGGAAGTCACTATTGATCAAGATTCTGTATTTGTTGTGTATTTATTGAAGAAGTAATACAGACGACTCCGACTCGCGTAATTGCCTAGTTGGGTAACTTCAACTCGGGAAGGCTCGCTCCTTCCTTACGACTCGGCAATGGCTTGTGTCAAGTGTCTTAGCTATTACCGTATCACACGATGGCATATAATATGTGATTTATATAGCAGAGTTTACCGGTGCTATCTTTTAGTATTGGCTTCCGGCTCTCGTCAGCCTCGTCTCATCTTTCGACCAGTTCTTCAAGCCATCAATTCTTCTTATTTGTTGTCTGTCGTTCATATCATCCTCAATCGACGAAGTCCATCCATCTTCTCACGTGACCACTTTACACGTCAAATGCCAAATGCTTCTATCAGTGCTTGCTTGCTCGGTTTCAGAAACGACGGCGTCAACTTCAAGAACGGGCCTGTAGCATTATCCCAATTCTTTAATTTTGGGTCGCAATGCAGGGGCATTTGCCACTCGCGCGCACATACACATATCTACAGAAAACGAAACTCTGGCATGCAGATGTCGTCCTCTAATGCTTCATGAAAGTTCAATATATCGGCTGTTCAGGGGTTGAGTGTGTGCTAAGACGCTAGCACGGCTCTGACCCCAAGCAGCGTCTGTCGGTGTGCATCTTGTCATGGACACGTCGTGTGCCATAACCAGACTTCTTTCTGTGATGCACCTGCAGATGAGATGCTACCCTTAGTGGCCGACAGATGCTAGCGCACCTTCCGTGCCCACTGTAAAATTTGTATGGGGCTTATTGGGATGGGTGGATGTGGATGTAGATGGGCCCGCACGACATGTGAAGCACGTCGCGCCATCTTTCCATCTTTTTTTTCTCTTCCCTTTCGTTCCTTCCCATATTGCCGTGGGCGGGAATCGCGTGGGCGCGCCGCCGCCTTGCCCCCTAATCCCTAGCGGCCCATTCGGTAAAGCAGGGAAGGCAAGAGCAGGGAATATTAAGACCAAAAAAAGTATTAAAAAAAAACTTAAAAAACCGGTCGTCATCAGCAGCCGAGAAAAAGATCTTTACGAGATGCACCCGAAGATATGAGTTCATGTTCCCATAGACAGTAGATATCTAGCTCGAAAAGTGTAAAAAAAAGCAGATTGATAGTCCAGAAGTCCGACAGCTCGTTGATATCTCTAGAGTACATGCCGACCTCACAGGCTGCTCCTTCCTCCCCAGACTCTGCTCAGATGGTCTTCAGTTCCTTCCCACTTTGCTGTCGGAACTGACGTCCTGATCCAGTAGTTTGTGCCTGTCATTTAGCGGTCTGTCGCCTGCCGGACCGTGGATGTGGGCCTTTTTACCCTGTGGAGGCGGCGTTGCCAGGCAGAGTAGGCTAGCAAAATAGCCACTAATAGTGCTAATTTTGCTGCTTCCCGGGGCTGTAGCCAGGTGCTTCCGCAGCGCTTCCGCAGGCGTACAGGTGGCACCTTCCTGTCATGACCGCTGTAAAATGCTGCAATATGCCCTAAGAAATCTTACATCCCAGGCTGCGAGTCTCTCGGCCTTGCCGCCACTGGCCCGGACAACACACCCAGACAGACGCCCTGAACGCTCCTTCCTCCTGGCAATCCATCCCTTGCAGCGCTTGGGCTCCTCCTGCCTGTCTTGTCCCTGTTTCGTACCCATTTCCGATTTCGACATCCCCATCACGAAGATCGCACCTCCTGTCAAAACCGTCGAGATCGTATCAAACTCGACGCCGCGAATTCTCACGATACATCTGCCTTTGTCGCTTTCGTTTGGGGCCATCCTTGCGACATAGCCGGCCATCTTCGACCGAACACCTCAATCCAGCACGAAACAGGTCGTTCCTTTTGCCCAGCTCTAGCAATGGTGGTGCCATAGCCACAGCCTTTTCTTTTCCTCTGAAGCGACCTCTCTCTACCTTTCGGCCTTTGACCTGCTTTATCGTCATTTCCCTCCTCAACCTCGATATTTATTCGATCGTTGACCTCCTATCGTTGTACGCTTGTCTGTTGCTGTTTTGCCCGTTGAATTTGGCAGTCAACCGACCATCTGACGCCCCAACACCGCCAACGGCCAATTCACCAACTTGTTGCCCATTTTCTGACTTTCGCCTCAGAAACCCATCACCGGCTAATTCGTGCCTCCGACTTGCGTGACCACCGAAACCCAACCCAAAATCCTCCCAAACCCGTCTCCCGACAAACCCTCCCTCTTCCATTTACCATCGCGTAACCTGATCTCCGATTACCAGCTCCTTGTCCCGAAGCTCCTTTGTCCAACAACAACCCCGAATAAATCTACTGTCCTCCACGTTTATGCATGCGACCTGAACAGCAGCAACACCGACAAACAATAAAAACCTAAAAATACAAGCCCGTCTTCTCTCGATATATATATAGACAGGTCCACAATCCACAATCCACAATCCCACCGGGCACCATGTCACGAAACGACACCGGCCGGGCCGGTGTCGTCACTGCCCCCGCCGACGGCAACGGCATGGACAAGCTCGCCAGCGCTATTCTTGACGACTTGCTGTACAATGTCATCCACGACCTGATTATGAAGACACACCGCGACGAGAAGCAGGCACGTGCTGCCACGGCCGCCATTCGTGTCGAGACCCTGGCTGCCGAAGCCGCCCAAGACCTAGCCGGTGCCACGGGCGAGTCCAAACCGGAGGGACACCACGAGACGGATGCCGCCATGTACGAGAGCGGCCAAGTGACCCTCAAAGCGAACCCCCTGAAGACTACAACCGACATTCTGTGCCCCCGCTGCCACCTGCCGCGCCTGCTGTACCCGACCGACGGCCGCGGCGCCCACAA
The DNA here is from genome assembly GCA_016097105.2 of Sporothrix variecibatus. Taxonomy (NCBI): domain Eukaryota; kingdom Fungi; phylum Ascomycota; class Sordariomycetes; order Ophiostomatales; family Ophiostomataceae; genus Sporothrix; species Sporothrix variecibatus. Next base: position 2,456,722 of record JADMNI010000003.1, read on the forward strand.
ACCCGACCCAGACGTTACCTACTGCAAGAAGCACCCATACATTGACAAGCCGGGCTGTGACATTTACGGCCAGATGTGGGTGGCGCCCGGCCCTGGTCGTGGCAAGAAGAAGAAGGACTTTGACAAGAAGGTGTCCGCCGCCATCCATGCTGCCACCACGGGCTTTGACGGTGAAGACGGCAAGCCAGGCGCCAACGGTACAGGCGAGCAGCGACCGCCCAACGTCTTGTCGTTCCCCTCGGCCACCTGCAGCAAGTGCAAGCGCTGTATCCTGGTGTCGCGCCTCAACAACCACATGGGCTCGTGCATTGGCAACAGCGGCCGCAATGCTAGTCGGGCGGCAGCTGCTAAGATTTCCAACGCGGCAGTGGCCGCGACTCGGCCATGACCGACCACACACCCCCCTCGAGCCAAAAGGGCACGCCCATGCCCAGCTCTCAGGGCAGTCCGCGGAAACGCGACGCTGACGATTTTGATGACGATAATGGTGGCGGCGGCGGTGGCGGTGCGGGCGGTGGTGGCTACGACGACGCAGACATGACTGGCGGCAGCCAGGGCACTGCCAAACCCAAGAAGAAGTTTTAAGTCGTCTGCCTCGGCGTCGGCAGCTGCGTCCCAGGCTGGCGGTTCGGGCAGCGCCACCCCCTCTGTCTCGTCCAGCCAGGGCCTGTCTGTCGCTCTGAACAAGAAGCTCACGCTCAAGATGAAGAACTCGCCCGGCTCGCCATCGTCGGCTTCTGCTGCTCCCGTCAAGAAGCAAAAGGCCAAGCCCAGCTCTGCCCTCAGTTTTGAGCGTAAAATTGACGACAACTACGATGACGACGAGGACGACGATGGTGATGATGGCGACAACGACCGCGACTATGTCGAAGACGACGACTACGCCCGTGGTGGACGTATGGACGACGACGACGACGACGATGACGACGACGTCCGTCGGAGCTTCAGCAAGAATGGTCACAGCGGCTCCTCCAAGAGCAACGGCGCCTCCACGACTGGCAGCTCTTCCACTCTTGGTGGCGTCAACGGCAAGCTGAAAAAGAAGAAGAAGTTGCTCGGCGGCCCGCCCTCGGCCTCGTCCACCCCGTCCTCCTCCCCGCCCAAGAAGACCACCAAGGTGCCCGTGCCCCCAATACCAGGCAACAAAAAGGTCAAGCTCGTGGGTAGTGGCGGTGGCCTTGGTGGTATCAACAGCAAGACTACACCGCTCTCGCCGCCCGCATCCAAGAATGGGGGAGGTCGTGCCCGGGCCGGCTCCGAGTCGTCGGGCACCATGTCCTCACCGAGGGGCTAAGTTGATTCACTTTTTTGTGTCCATTTTGCAGTTTTTGGTTTCTTGTTTTTGCATCAAATCCGCGTTGAAACAGCCGGCTGGCGGGCGTCGGGCGGTGGAGAGGCGTCGAGGTCTCTTGTCTTTTTTTTTTTTTGCTTCGCTTGCATCTTTCATGCATGTATAAACTTGGGTGTTTTTTGCTTCCTGTTCTCTCGGTCTATCTCTTTTTGCTCATCCTACCTTCTGACAGACGATGCTTGAAGGGACGACCTCTCTTCTTGGCTTCTTACCTTGCTTTGCGTTGCTTTTCATATCATCATTGTCAGCCGGAAAAAAACACAACTGGGTGTCGGTTTACTTTTCCTGTCCTACTTCTCTTTTTCCTGTCCTTTTGCTTTCCTCGCCTTACTTTTTTTTATCGTCCTATTCTCTATATCTCTTCTCACCAAAGGAGACACAAAAGGGGGCTGCATCGTACAGAGACTGGGTAACGGTCCGGCGTTTTTTTGAGGTTTTTGGTTTTCTGAGCTTCCTTCCAGTCAAGAGTTACAAGTCTTTTGTTTTCTTCTTCTGCAGTCTTTTTCTTTCGAGCTTCTTTATCAATCATAATACTATTGTTCTCAAATCATAAACTTGAGTTGCCGTATATGTATTAAATGTGACTATGTACTGCCCCCCTCTACTCCTCCTCTGCCTTGATCACCCGTGCCTTCTTCAGTTGCAGCGTCTCCCGCGGCCGGTCCTCTGCGTCTACGGCCACTTGCCCCATCCGCCGCAAGACACCCATCCCAGACTGTACGCGCCCAAAAATCGTGTGCTTGCCATCCAGCCACGGTGTCGGTGCCAGCGTCAGGAAAAACTGGCTGCCGTTCGTGTTGGGCCCTGCATTTGCCATGCTCAGCACGCCCGCACCTGTGTGCTTGAGCTGCAGCTTGCTCGATGGCGGCGCAATCTCGTCCTCAAACTTGGCGCCGTAGATGCTCTCACCACCGCGCCCCGTCCCTGTGGGGTCGCCGCCTTGCACCATGAAATCGGCAATTACGCGGTGGAAAACGGTGCCATCGTAGTAGCCACGCTCGGCCAGCGTGACAAAGTTACGGCATGTGCGAGGCGCGTGTTCTGTGTAGAGCTCGACCGTGACGGTGCCCTAGATGTGTTAGAAGGGCAGGTTATAAGAAGGGGTGAGCATGGCAGACTTACCATGCTCGTATCGAGCGCTACTGTTGTTGCCATGGCTGCGGTTGGATTGTGTGTATTTTGAGGATATATGTTTGGACAGCCTTTGTATTGGCCGATTCTAGATTGTCTTGAAAGAAGGTGATGAGATGTGGTGATTGCTGGTGATCTTGTGGCGCTGTTAAAAATATAAATTAAATATACATAGATCGTGCTATTATCGTATTTTCGATAAATGTGCTGTTTGCGGTCGTCAGGGTATCACTCTTGTAGGAACTGCCTCTAAACGTCGTTAAAGTTGGCGAGATGCTGTGTCCGAAAAGCTTCAACTGATTTGGTTGGAAGCTGTGTCCAAACGATGACTAAGCTCTGGCGTCTCTTTTGGACCACATTGAACCGTAGTGGAAGCGACCCACTTATTTTCAAGGTTGAGGCAATCACTGTGCGCAGGGCCCTCTTAGCTCGTCACGCCCTGTAGCAGGCCACATATCAATATCAGGCAGCTGCAACCTACACATGTAGCTTGATCTCACTCCTTCCATTTACATCACCTCTTGAATTTACAACTTTTGAGTCCACATTTCCTTTAAAATACTTTGTCACGAAATTATTTTACACAATTCTTTCTATCAGAAACATCTATTCGACAAAATTTCAGCAGTATCTACAAACACTCCTCGTCACTATCTTGCCTCGATGGATGAACTATCCATCAACGGCACGATGGCTAACGACGCCTTGGCGAGCATCGCAGCCAATATCACATCCAATATCACAGGAAACTTCACAGGCTATGCTGCCGCCGCCAACTTGACGCCAAAATCGATTGCCCGTGCAGCCTTCTCTCTGTCAGACTCATCCACATACGGCCCGCTGCTGTACGCCTACCGCCACATGTTCCTGATGGAGCTGCGCATCCTCACCCTGGCTTTGGGCATTATCTATCTGGGCGCCCATGCATCGCTGTCGCGGCCACACTCGGCAGCACCACAAGACAGCGACGATGACAAGGCCGATGGCGATGGAAAAGGTGACGCTGACGACAAGACGAAGACGAAGAAGAAGAAGAAGCGGACGGCCGATGTCCACAAAGAGGGCATCCGGCTGCAGGACGCACTCTTGATGCCCTTTTTCGCGGCTGCCGCGCTCATCGGCTTTTATTACGCCATCCAGTACATGCAGGACCCGGCTCTTCTCAACCGCATTCTGCGCGCGTATACGTCGCTGGTCGCCGTGGCGAGCGTGAGTGCGTTTCTCGGCGGCAGTCTCAGCGTGGCTTCATCCATCGTCTTTCCCAACGTGTGGACGTCCCGCGGCGATGGGCGTCTGCACCGGATTGACGGTGCCAAGCGTATTCAGTGGGTGCGAAAGGTGACAGCATCAGATGCAACAGACGAGGCCAGCTCCTGGGAAGAGGACCCGGCGCGAAAGACGCCGTTCCCCGATTTGTTAGCGGCACCCATTGGCTGGCTGCCGGCATCGTGGGCCGCCCGTGTGACATCGACCGCCTGGTCCCTCCGCCACCTCGTCCGCGAGTCGTGGACGATCCATGTGGCTCTGTACGGCTGCGACGAGGAGGAGATTGAAGGCCTAACGATCCATACGCTCATCGGCATGGCGCTCGCTGGTCTCACGGCGTATCTGTACTACTTTGTGGGCGTATTCCCGTCGCTGCTCAACAACATCATGGGTCTCGGCATGAGCTTCCTGACGCTGCAGCTAGTGTCGGGCACGTCCTTTGCTATTGGCTCGACCGTGCTGCTGGGCCTGTTTGTCTACGACATTGTCATGGTGTTTTATACACCGTTCATGGTGACAGTGGCGACGCAGGTAGATGCACCCATCAAGATCGTGGCGGGCTCGGGCGGCCAGTCAGGCATGCTGGGTCTCGGCGACATTGTGGTGCCCGGTATCTACATGTGTTTGTGTTTACGCTACGACCTGTACCGGCATTATGCAAAGCAGATTACGCACGTCGAGACGACATTGACGACGGAAGTAGCCAAGACAGAGGATGATGCGGCAGCCAAGACAACGTCGACAAAGACTGAGACGACCTCGATGACGGCGACCCGTGAAGTCAAGCCGCAGTACATTGACCCACAAGGCCGCTGGGGCGACCGTCTGTGGACGTCTGGATCGTCGACGGCCGCAACAACGCGCGGACTCAAGGCATCACGCTTTGACAAGCCCTATTTCATCACGTCCATGGTCGCCTACGTCATCGGCCTCGCAGCAGCGATGGGCGCTATGCTCATCACGAACAGGGGTCAGCCTGCACTCTTCTACCTGGTGCCGGTGCTGCTTGTGTTGACATGGGGCCGGGCGGCCGTGACGGGCGACCTTAAGGGCATGTGGGCGTACACGGAAGACGGTGTACTGGACATCAAAGACGTGGTTGTTGACGTAGATGCCGATGGCAAGCCGATCAAGGCAGACGAGAAGAAGAATGAAAAGGACGAAAAGCAAAAGGAGGAGGAGGAAAAAGAGAAAAAAGAGGACGAGAGAGAGAACGGGCATGACATTTTTGTCTTTGCTATTCGTGCACCGCCCGAGTCGGACTTTTTCGAGATGGATATCTGAGTTTGAGGATATTCGTGGTGCTCTTTGAAGCCCCAGCGTATGATAATTGGCGATGGACAGGCATTTCAGCAAAAGCGAAGATAGACCACATTTCTTGCTACAATATATTTATTGCCCTTTGCATTAAACCAATGAATAAACTTTTAGATAAATCATCAGAAATGAATTAGGAAACAGGAACATAACAAGCGCTTTCACCATTGATCACTGTTTGTGGTCCATCGGCGTTACGTAATCACATTGTGTGACAGCAACGACAATAGACGGGTTGTCCCACATCACGGCCCAGTTTCACCAATCTCATCTCAACAATCGACCGTCTTACTTTGTGAGGTACAACCTTGTCTCTCGTTTGTACACTTTGAATTCTTACTTTTCTATGCAATTTCAGACCCTTTTGTGTCCAGGTCATGGCATAGCTGCTTCTCTTTGGAATGACCCACGATAGCTCCCCTCCGTTCGCTCCTTCCCACACAACGGCGATCTCCCTCGCGCCTTCCTCTCTTCAGCTCCTGCTTCCCTTTGACCTCCCTTCTCATGGACATCCTCGCTCCTTCCTCCCGGCCAGTCCTTGTACAATGGATCGTTGACACCGCTCGCTCTGGCCTGAGGCCACACAAACCAAGCAGCTGTCAACTGTGGTATGTGCCTCTTCTCATATCTCCGTCGTCCTCCATCACCACCACTAACAATAACGCAGGCTTCCCGCGCACTGGCAGCCCTCTTAACCGATGAAGAGCGCGTCGGCGTGCTCAAATACTTTCATGTGCGAGACGCCAAAATGGCACTGGCTTCGCAGCTGCTCAAGCACTTGATTGTAGCTCGATGCGGCCATGCTAAGGGCACTGATCCCGTCCCATGGCGCAAGACTGTGCTCGATCGTGACATTCACGGCAAGCCGGTCTACTACAGCGATGAGAGCAAGAAGACGCAGCCCGTCGTCTTCAACGTCAGCCACCAGGCCGGCCTTGTTGTTCTCGTGGCTGCGTACGGCGGCGACGATCCGGGTGGAATTGACGGTGTTGCCGGCATTGATGTCGGCATCGACGTCGTGTCGCCGACCGAGAGACGTATACGCGACTTGCAAATGATTGCCGATGCTGACGCCGCCTCACCATCGTCCGGCTGGCCACATTTTGTTGATGTCCACGCCGATGTTCTTGCACGAAGCGAAGTGCGGTATCTCGAGAACCTGCCCACACGTGACAACGAAGAGCGGTTACGCGCGTTCTATGCACTGTGGTGTTTGCGGGAGGCATATGTCAAGATGACGGGCGAGGCACTGCTGGCAGAGTGGCTCGGCGAACTTGAGTTTAAAGAGTTTCAAGTTCCAAAAGCACCAGGCTCAGACAAGGACAGCTTGCACCAGGGAGATATGGTGACGAAGCACGACATTCAATTCCGTGGATCGACTGTAGGCGACAAGGTCAATGTCTGTCTACGGAGCGTAGGTGTGGACTACATGGTGTGCACAGCAGTACGGTCAACGCCTTTGGAAAAGGCTTTGGGGCTGCCGACGGAGGCCGCGTTCGAGGTACTGCAGATGAACGACATTTTAGACTTTGTGGAGAGATCAGCATGAATGAAGCGAGACGAAAGAAGTTATGAGAAACGCCAAAAGCACATTGTCTTGGACTTTTTATTATTTTAGTTGTTTGGTATATTGTTTATGAAAGAAAGAATCTAAACGCAAGATGTCTGACAAAGGAAAAGGAGTAAGTAACGCAGGACAAGAAAACTATGTGAAACGCCTGTGGTATCCAACAAGGGGAAGTGTCTCTACGAATAGAGTGTACCCAATAAAAAAAAAGAAAAACGCGAGGAAAGAGAAACAAAACAAAAAAGCCAATGGTCCATGAGACAACCGCCCATTCGAGTCAGGCTGTCTCTCCATATGTGCCCCAAAACCCAAATCTAATACCCTAATATCCAGTCTATCCAGTCCGTCGGACGTCAACATAATCGAACCGACTAGGCGCCGCAATTCCACAACCCCCTTTCAGCTTTCGGCTCCACGGTGAAACAACACATCTATTTCGAAAGTGATGGCTTAGACAGACGGCGGCTTGCTGCCGTTGACGCTGTTCATCTCGGTGCCGGGGGCGTTGTAGATGTCCTGCGAGGTGCCCTTGAGACCGAAACCGGGCTGGCCGATGGCCAAGCAGAACACGGCCAGGACAATCATGACACTCTCGAGGCCGTAAAAGACACCCTCGTTGTGGAACAGGGCACCGCTGTAGCCCTCGCTGAGCTCGTCGATACGGTAAATGCAACGAATCAGGATAAAGAGGATGGCGGCCCAGAGACCAACAAGGAAGATGCGGAAGCGACCCGGGTTGACGAGGTGGGTGCCGAAGCCGTTGTTGCGGCGGTAGTAGCGGAACAGGTAGTCGAAGGAGAAGAGGATAAAGATGACCAGGGTAAAGACCTGGAAGGAGAGACCGAACAGGGACATGTTGACGCCCAGGTGGTCGCCGCCCGACGAGGTAGAGCTGAGGGCACCACCGGCTGCCTGGAAGACGAGCGAGATGATGTCGCAGGGGATGAAGAACCAGATGAAGAACTTGGGGTTGAAGCGGGCGAGCGAACGATCAAGGAATACGATACTATTCTCAAAGTCAGCGAGGAGAACGAGCAAAGCGAGTGGATGGGCAAGAAGGAACACAAATGCATCTCCTCTCGAACGGACAAAGTGAGTGAGGACCAGAGAAAAAAAACTTACGTCCTGGTAAGAGTCACGTAGATGGCGGCACAGATGAAGACTGGCGCCGTGGTGATGCAGACTGGGATGTTAGTTTTCCGCGTTACTGTTTGATTTTTGTTTGTCGTCATCTGGGCAACTTACTGATCTGGATGAGGAAGCCGTTGAAGGAAAAGGGATTGCCGTGCATGATAACACGGCCAATGTAGCCAATAATCTCGTCAATGCATCCCAAAATCATGGGAACGGCAAAGCCGCCGAGCGTGTGGCGCCAGCGGATGCCCTCGTAGAGATGGATGACGAGGCCAATGGCAAAGAGAGCGATGAAGACGGCGCTGGCCGGGATGGACGGCTGGTATTGAAGGATACTCCACTCAACGGGGCAGATGGCGAGTGTGCAGTTGGCATCGGAGCCGTAGGCAATGAGGCCGTCGGGAAGTTCGCTCATTGTGACGGTGGTGGTGAAGAGCGTCGTGGGAGGAGGATAAGTGATGTTCTGGAGAAAGGCGTGACCGGCCGGACCGGAACTGGTGATATGCGGTGTCGAGAAAGAGAGACGAGGTAGAGAAAATCAAAGAGAATCAAGTAGGGATAGACCGAAAGAAGACGCTTGTAAAGAATAAGAATGTTTGTCGTTGACCTGTCGAGTCGAGCTGTTGTCGATCAGGGTAAGGCTGAGGAATGAGGAATGAGATATTGAGGAGGGGGATAGAACGAAAGAAGGAGGGACAGGACGATTATATAAATAATCAAAATACGAAGGGAAGCAAAAGGAGGCACAGGAGATGTAAAGTAAAGAGACGAACAAAATAGAGACAGGCGAAAAGAAAGCGAACTCAGGACGAGAGGTGAGAATGCGTGCGATATGCAAGAGCAGATGCTGGCAAGGGAAAGACAAAGGGCAGGGGGGTGTGTGTTTAGAGGTCCCAGAGTTCCTCAAGAGATTGGCATTGGCAAGCCTGGAGAACGGTCTGGGGCTGTGAAGATAGTGAGAATAGACGCAGGGCCTATCGGGCAAGGAAAGCGACGAAAAGTAAGATGGGCCAACTGGTTGGTGGTGCGGCTTCTGGGTAGTTCTTGTGTGTGTCTGTGGCCTGTGGTCTGTGTTGCCTGTGTACCGTGTATCGCTTGTAACTCCGTATGTCTCTTCTTTTATTTTTATTTTTATTTATTTTCCTTGTTAATCCCCCTTTTCTGTTTCTCAAACTGTGGATTGGCACAGGGGTGCAGTCAGGATGTGAGGCTGGGCGTAAGACGTAGACGCTGAAAAGAGAAGAGGTGAGAAAATGGGTTTCTAATACAGAGGCGAGTGCGAGACGAGAAATGGCCGTGATCAGCAGGACAAGAGAGTTGAAGTCGTAATCGTCTACAACGAGAGTAAAAATGAAAATGAAGACAAAAGAAAAGAGAGAGAGAAGCCAGAAAATACGATCCGGGCAAGGACTTCACTACAGAAAGACCGTCCGGCCCGTATCGACGTTTAAACGGCACAAACGGCGCGCGTAGACGGATATGCCCTCGTCATTCTTTTTTCTTTTTTTTTTCTTGGGACCTTTTTGGCTTCTTTGGCCCATTTTCGTTTCTTTGGCTCCCTTGGTTCAACGGGTCCTCGTTCCTTGGCGGATATATCAAAGCTGCCTGGCTGCGTATGAGAGAAGGAGGAGCCCAGTTTTTTAGGTCTCTATTTTTCTCTATTTTTTCTCTGTTCTTTTTGTTATGCGCCGTCCATATCCGGTTAGTCAGTTACGAGCTTGCTGTGCTTGCCTCTCCATCCCGTCTTCCTTTTTCACCTTCGATCCTTCCGGTTCTTTCTTCTTTTCTTGGCGCTGGCGTGGTTTTGGCGCTGTCTGACACTGCCTGGCGTACGACGTACATTTTTTGACCTTTAGCTGGTCGTTTTCGCTTTTCTTTCATCCTTCGTGCCGTCGTTCTCTCTTTCATGCTGATGGATACAAGCGACGGACAAAAACTGGAGACGAACGGACATTTCAGTTTTACAGCGAAATTTTGAGACGGGCACGGATTACGTGTACACGGACTTGGGCCTCATTGCAGCCTTTCGTTCTTTTCCTCTGCTTTGTCTGTTATGTCTGTTTTCTCTGCCTTTTTCTGCCCTTTTCTGCCTTGCCGACCTTGGACTTCAGCTTCTGACATAATCAAATCCTTGAAATAAAAAGGACCAACAAGAAACAACAACATGTCCAAGAGAACGGACGAAACATAGCCCGGTGGACCCAGTCTTACGTTTTGCGGTCTGAAGCTGTGACGGTGTCTTCCCTTTTTAACCAATTCTGTTTCGACGTTGCCTTTTAGGGCTGTATTTGTTGGACACGGAAGATCACATTAAAGAGTCTCTCGACATACGTGCGGCAGGGCTGTGACGAGAATATCGTAGAGGCGTAACGGAGGATTCCGTTGTTGATCTTGGCCCGTGGTTGTTAACCACAGAGGGATCAAAACAAGAAATGGCAAAAAATGCGTGCAGCCTGATGGATGGCAGGGCATTTGCTGGGCGCAGATCGACCTTTTCCTCTGCATACCTTCTTCTACTTGCCTTTTTCAGTGCAGGACCAGACGGCACAGACGCTCATGAAAGACAATAACAAGGAAAAAAGAAGCTTATTTTGGTATTCCAAAGATCCGTTTCCCTTTTAAGTCTATTTCGAGTCACAGACTGCAACTGCAGCACAACCCTACGATAACTCTCCAATACGGCATACAGACGTCTCAATCGCGAACTGCAGTTGTTTATATGTAAATCCCCCTTTCCATCTACGTTGCATTGATTGTTATTGCCAGCCACGTCAAGGGCCGCAAGCCGCAGACGAGAGACGCGAGGGTCTGGAAAGAGGCCTCAACACGGACGTCAAATCCTTTGAGCAAAATAAGGATTGGGGAAGCGGCAGATGTTAAACTCTCATGCCGTCACTTGTTCAAAATGCAAAGAACATTGTACAGGGTTCAATGGTGCCTCAATGGCAACGCGTAAGACAAAATAGACAGGATATACAAGACCGCCCTAACGATTCATCACCTCCACCGCCGGAATCAAAAGCTACGAGATCCAGGCCAGATTTCGCTAAATGTATACGAAAGTATCTTAGTTTCGCCCAAGATTCGCCCAAGATTCGTCAAAGCATGCCACAAAAGATGCGGTGCTGGCTACTGGAGTGTAAAACCTGGGGTAAAGAAATCTCGCTGCCTTGTGGTATTTTTAAACAGCGTGGCAGAGAACGAAACAAGGACAGGAGTGACAGGATAGGCCAAGACAGGACATGACAGGACATGATAGACACAGACAGACGAGAAGGGGACGAAAAAAGTGCGAGCCGCCCAATAAGATGGCGATATCGTTTGTCCTGTTCGTCTTGGATCCCTGCCGCATCAGTTCTCACTTGCCCGCTAATTTCCAGCTAGCTGGGCTGGGATGGATGGCCTGAGCCCTACCACAACCTGAGCCAGGCAGTGTCTGGACAGGCAAATCCCCCACGTCCCACTTGTTTTTGTTCTGATTTCGTACTTTCTTACGACGTACTTCCTTACTTTTTATTCCCTGCTAAGCCCCCCCCAAGACTTGCAGTGGTGACAAAAATACAATGAGGGAAAGAGAGTTGCTCCCCGTTGAAGGGAGGATTAAGGCTACTGAACTGCCGAACAAAAATAAAACAATCCAGGCACCGATATTCTTTCTGAAGCATCTCGTACTAAGCTAACTCAAGACAAAAAGAAGCTCGAAGAGATTGAAACATCGTCGACATCTAAAATCAGAGACCGGACATAAAATATGGTCTGTAAAAATAGCACTGCGGTTCATGCCTTTGGCTTTGCACACGCCCCCTTCTTCGTTGAGGCCATCTTCGACTGTGCCAATATCTGTTTTTGATTTGAATATATTGTGCTCTCGGAGTCAGACTGGACGTCTTCCAAGGTTCCAAAAAAAATGTACTTGGCAGGCTGGTCCCCGCCATGAAGATTCAACAAGGGACAAGACACACGAGTCAGAGAGACAAAACACCAAATGGACCATATTGAAGTAACCAGCATCAATACACTACATTTGTATTAAGACATTCAAGACAATCAAGACAACGTGTGTGCCTTGTCTCTTCTTGGGTCTCTTTTGGGGTCTGATCCCTTGTGCCCGGCCACAGGTCGCTGGATTTTCGGTTGAGAGCGCCACGTTTTACCGAAAACAGACAGAAGCTGACAGACAAAAGCTGGCAGACAAATGATGACAAGAGAGAGTCAGCTCACGACTTCTGGGTATTGAGGCTCTCACAAACGTGCTTTACGGTAAATGCGAGAAACCAGCCGAACAGTACCACAAATACCAAAATACTACAGCTGCAACTGCAACGCAGCAAAACAGCTGGAAGGCTGGAAGGCTGGAAAGCACGAACAAAGTCCCGACGGTCAGAAGTTCAGAACTGGGCAGGAAAAGGTCACAAACGCACAGGAGTGGACAGAAACGGAGTTCGGCCACAGCAGCCGGCTCCCTATTCCCAATCCCCCCAAACTTTAAAATCAAAGAAAGAAGACCGAACCCACAACAAGCCCCGTATCACCGAGTCTGTCACCTAAGCGGACATATCCAAAAGTATCCTCTTCTCAAGGCGTCAAGATCTAAGAACGCAAGGACCACATTAATAGACGAGAGGACGCGTGGTTTCTGCGGTTTTCGCTTCTTGCTGCAGCAAAAAAGACAGGCTTCTGCAGCCTTCTCTCCCTTGTCATTCTGTGCTGTGTGTTGTTCGGGCATTATGGTCGTTGTTGGCTTCTTGTCGAGGCGCAGTCATTGCTTGCTAGCATAAAAGTGGTTTAGGCTACCCGGGCGGTCTGCCAGCTGCCTTCCCTATCGTCGTCTCCTCTCTGTCAAGTCACAGCAGTCAGAAAAGGGTAGTGAGATACGTCGTCCTCCGTATATGTACAAGTACTCCGTAAGTGCAAAAATGAAATTGAAGGGTGAGAACAGAGATACGCCAGAAAAGGTGAAGAGCCGGCAAGAACACTGCAAAGGCGCCAAAGTGGAGGTCAACGTGTGGAAGCGTGAGAGGGAAGGAGCGCATCACAGACATCACAAACAGGGGCGCGTGTTTTGGTGTGTGGAATTGGCGTTGATGAGCGTTTTGGAGAATTTGGGGGCAGCCGCGACCCGCAACACCTCATGTCCCTCTTTCTTATCTAGACGCAGATACCCACTTTTATCGTTTCTTATCTAAACGCACCCAACTGGTAAGAGCACAGAGGGCGTGCTGGCGTGCTGGCGTGGAAGGCACGAAGAACACCATAGAGGGGCTCTTTCCACAGTCTCCGGCGCGGGCTACAAGGCGCCCGTGGAGCCCCTTCCTGATTGAGTTGATGGGTCATGACGAGCGAACAACAAAACATCCGTTTCGTGGAAAATGAGCGAAGAGGAGAAGGCTGCTGCTTCATTACGTCGTATGCCAAACAATTGATGGTCACCTGTACGTGCCGGACGGACATGTTTAGTCAAGGGGGAAATACCGATGCAAAATACAACAGAAAGAACCGAAGCTCGAATTAACACCTTCTTCCCAACAAAACCACCTGCATCGCCAACTTGGCATCTTGACATTTTGTCTGCTTTGTCTCTTTTTGTCAATTTGCCCTTCTTATTCGACCTCGTATCACATTTAAACCTCATCCGTTCTTCCACTCGTCTTTATCACAACCCTCTCCTCCTAGTCGTTCTCGTTCTCTCGCTCTCGTCGCTTGTCGCACGCGTCATCTTTTTTGTTCTTCTACATCTCCTGTCATTTCCGAAGCGACTTTCGGGAAACGAATAATTAAGCAATCAGCAAACCGACCCGCAACATTTGCGTTTTGTATTTGCATTGCCTCACAAAGCTTGTGTCGCAAGGGCTCGCAACTAGGACCAACTACCGTCCGGGTCGGACAGTTTGACCAGGCCAACGGACTGCCGCCATTCGCACTCGCACTCGATAATCGTCTTGGCACGGCCCGGCTTTGCTAGTTTTCCAGCAGGCAAAAGTCTAATCAACAACCGTTGATCAACGACAATCCCAGTAAAATCCAAACAATTTCAACCTGGGTAGCCTCGCACAGCTCTCTTTTTTTCTGCTCGATATCTGCATGCCTGCATTGTGGGCTGTGGCGTTTCTCGCCCGACCCTAGGACCATTTTGAAAAGACCGACGGCAGAGGCCAGGTACAGTCTGCCCGTCTGCCCGGCTCAGCCGCCGCCACAGTCTCCCAACGCCTACCATTCCGCATATCGCAAGTTGCTCCCGTCTAAGCCATCCGTCTAGGCCGCTCGCCCTGGGATTTAGCAGCCATAATGTCGGCCGCCGTCGGTGACACAAAGACGGCGAAATATCCGACAAAACTACGCCGCAACTACCCGCGCTCGCGCAACGGATGCCTGACGTGTCGCCAGCGCAAGAAGAAGTGCGATGAGACACGGCCGCAATGTGTTGGCTGTACACGCAACAAGCTGTCCTGCGTCTGGCCGGCCCGGACAAAGACGAGTAGTGGTGCGGCCGGCAGTAGTGGTTCAGGAGACTCCCAGACCGGCGAAGGGACATCCACCCGATCCAGTCATCCCTGTCCACTCATCTCCTCCTCCAACCTCACTCTCTACCAGCACAAGAGCCGGTGGCAGACATATCTGCCGTCCCTGGCGGCCTGGGAGGGCGTTGAGGGCTGCAGTGTGAACCTGAACCCGGCGTATGACGAGTCTGGCTATCGCCGTGATGTCGTGCCTGTCGGTTTGACGACGACCGGAACAATCGGAACAGCGGGAACGCCGGCCACGACCGCGGCAACTATCGCTACGGACGCATCGTCCGCCGGCGTCGATGATGCCGACAGTGTGCAGCCTCAGTCATCAAGTAACCACAATACGGACATGGACGATTATGCAACGACGACGACGACAACGACAGCCGACGATGATGATGTCTTTGATATGTATGACGACGACAGAATGTCCTATCAAGACGACGAGTATCACCGCCATCTTGACGGTGACAATGAGGACAATGATGATGGCGAGGAAGAGGATGAGGACGCGATCTTAGCCGCATGGTCGCCCGTTCTCGGCTCATTCACCGTCGACGCCGTGCCACCCCCGCCGCCCAAAACATCAGCCATTGCCGCGCATCAACGACAACAAAGCCAGTATCAATATCAATATCAATACCAACATCAAGAACAGTACAGGCAAAAGCGGCGACGGACATCATCCGCTCCACGCCCATTCTATCCCATCCAGCGCCCCCGTGTTGCTGCTATGACACCACTCTCCGCGTCCATGCTGCGACACTACATCGTCGAGGCCGCGCCTACTCTGGCCACATGCCGCGCCGCCAACAATCCCTATATTGCAGCTCTCCTGCCGCTCGCCTACACCGACGACCTCGTTATGCACTGCGTGCTAGCCATTGGCGGTGCACATCTTAGCAACCGCTTGACCAAACCGTGTGCAACAGATGGTAGTTCGGGCAAAGATGGCTCTTCTACCGCAACAGGTTCATCGGGGGTACCGCCGCCACCTCGACCTTCAACATCAACAACATCAACGTCAACAGCCACAACCGCCAACGCTGCCGCAGGGTCTACTCTTGCGCCGTACACGGCACCCGACGTCGCGGCAGCCGCACTCCACGACGCCACCACCCGCCACTACACCTGCGTTCTCCGCAGCCTGCGCTCTGTCCTGCGTGACCTTCAGCCTTCTGATACTGCCCAAGTACTACGCGTCCTCGCCATCCTTATGCTGCTCGCCACCTACGAGTGTCTGTCTTGGAATATCCTGGGCGGCAGTGTTTTTACCCATTTGCGCGCCAGCCGCCAGCTCATCGGCTGGCTGAGGTCAGACGAGCGCAAAGCTACCCTCTCGCCAGATGAGCGGAGTCTGTTGGGTGCCCTCCTCGAGATCTATGCCTACCAGGTCCTTGCCAACCGCGTCTGCCCTGACGGCAGCATCCAGGGCCGCTCGGCTGCTGGCGATGAAGATACCACCAGCCACGACGATGAGGACTTTGTTGCCGACCCCTCGCTGCTGCAGGACCAGGAGTGTTTTGGCCTCTTGTTTTCGGGTTTGCACGGCCTTTTTGCCCTTATTCCGCCCGTCAGCCGCCTGGCTGCCGCTGCAATACAACCAAAGTTGTCAACTGCTGCCCAACCTTCATCGTCGGCGAGCACCCTCAGCAGTCTTTTCCACGATACAACGACAACGGGCACCTCGTCCCTCACCACTGCCGCCCAGGTCGCTGCCCTCCGCAACCGTGCTCTCGCCTGGCAGCTGCCTGCCACCTTTTTAGCTCGTGCCACGGGCGACCAGGAACGCATTTGGCAGCGCGCTATCGGCGAAGTCTACCGCCATGGCATTTTGATCTATCTAGAGACCATCAAGGTGCCAGACGCGAACAACAACAACACCACCGATTCGGCCACTGCCACGTTCCAGCGTCACATCCATGCCATTGGCGAGGCCGTCCTCGGCGCCGACCTCGTGGCTTCCCGCTTTGCCACCATCTTGCTGTGGCCGCTGCTCATTGCTGGCTCTATTCTGGCACACCCGGACGAGCGCGTGTTTCTGGCCGAGGGTCTGCGTGCGTCGCCACAGGCCACGTGGTCATCCATCCGGGCGGCCGACATGCTCGAACAGCTGTGGGCACGGCGCGACGGTGTCGTTTTGGGCCGAACTCTGACGGAGGGTGCCACGGAGTCCTCTTCGGCAAACACCAACAATAACACCACTGGCGCTGGTCACAACAGTCGGCAGTACTATGGACCGCATGGCATTGCCCAGATTATGCGCGAGACCAATGTGAACCTGTGTGTCGGATGAGGGAGCGAAAGTAGTCAAGAATCGAGCGAAGCGAGGATATATATCGAGATGAAGGCGAAGCTTATTTTTATGTTGTTGGTATAATGACTGCGCGACCATATTGTAAATGTTTTGTATTTCAAGATACTAGTACTTTCTATCTGTCACAGAGATTATCTCAATCATACTCTTTTTTATATATGTACAAGTCAGCATCGCTAGTGAATATCCGCCAGGCACGACACATTCCAGTCCCTGAAGAAAGTACTCCTGGCGACAAGCTCTAAAAAAATCTTTCGTTTATTGTCTGGTTAACTGAAGAAGGTACTTGAGTAAAGCAAACAAACAAAACAAAACAAAAGATCACGTCCGGCCCTACCCTCAAAGAAGAAGAGGGCTGTGCGCCGGCCACGTTGAAGTGTCAAAAAACGACCGTCTAAAGGGATTATTAAGTAAAGAAATAAAATACAAACAATGGTTGCAAACACAACCACCAATGGAAAATATAAAAATATGAAAAATATGGAAAACATGAAACCAATTAAACCAGATCCAGAAAACAAAAGATAGACGTGTATCACTTGGGGAAAGCCGTGAAAAACTCCAGGTATTAGGCATAGATGGTTGATGAGCAATGGTATGCGGGGGGTTCGAAAATTATGGACTGCATCGAGCAGCCTTTGTTTCGTGTCGTAACTGTCTTGACGACTCAAGGGCACGCATAACATCGTCGTAGATGGTGCTTTTTTTGGGTGGTGTGCTGGAGAGAAACAGGCGACGGAGTCGGTCCCTAAGGCTCGATTCGACTCTGCTTCTCGTCACGAATTGTTCGTTGCTCGCCGTCAACGGGGGACAACAGAAAGTTGAACCGGTTCACGCTTTATGCGTTGACATTGTCCAGGCGGCCGTCCTCGTAGTTGACCTTGGAGAAGCTGCCCGCCCGATCACGGCGGTTGCGGCGACCCAGCGGCGGCCGCCGCTCGTGGTGGCTGCGTTGCCGTTGGTACCGTCGTCAACAGTTGTCTTCTGTGTGCCCTTGCGCGTCGCACCGGCACAGAGCAGGATCATGGCGATAAGCAGGGCAGCGAAAGCACCCCAGCTGAAACCGAAACCGTAGCCGCCGAGCACAGCATCGCGGCCGGCGTTGTGGAAGACGTTGCGAGCACGGACAAAGGTGGCGGTCATGAGAGAAACGGCAATAGTGAGGAAGACGAAAGCGACAATGGTGATGAGGCTGCCAATACCCGAGCCAAGACGACCGCAGCACGCGAGGAAGCTGGAGAAGAAGGCGAGGACCTCGAAGAAGAGCGCCAGCAGGTAAAACACCCAGCCGAAGCGCCACATGTAGAAGTAGTAGAACGACGTGGTGTTGCCGCCGTACTTGCCAATCAGCGCAGGCGGGGCGTTGGCTGCGTTGGGGGCCCAGACCGCGCCAAAGGGTATGGCCGGGTGGGCGCTGCCGCACTGCTCATTGTTAGGGCCGCAGGAGTACAGGTACGTCCATTGAGTAATGTCGTGGGCACCGGTAATGCCTGTCGTGTCGGCCTGCATAAAGTAGGTCTTGTTCAGTGGCGTAGAGTTAGTGACGCCGGCGAGGATGACGAAGAAGAGGAAGAGAATGGATGTGGCCAGCATAATTGCGGCACCAATGCCAAAGGGTGCGTCTTGTGAAAAGTGTCAGTCAATCTGTGCCTAGATTCAAACTCCGCCACGTTGACTAGAGAAAGGGGAAGGAACTCACGAATAAGCGCCATTTTGAGTGTTGCTTGCTTTGATTAGTTGCTAAGGTGTAACGATGGTAAAGTTGTTGGTTATGTTTGTTGATATCGTTTTTGTCGAGTTCCAAGCTCAGACTGTGGGTATCTCGCTTTTGAAAAGAGATGTGAAAATGGAAATGGCGACCCAAATGAAGGAAAAATGAATACCAGTCCGTCAACAGAATGGGCGATGTTGGTGGATGATAACGGCGAAGATTCAACGTGACGTGTAAGAGAAGAAGGGGAGAGAAGAGAAAAAGAAGAGAAGGAAAAGGAGGGGAGGTAGAAATGGGAAACGGTGAAAGTGGGAGAGGCGAGGTAAATAAAACAGAAAGAGAACTCCACTGGCTGAGCAGAGGACAAAGAAGGGGCGTGATCTGCTCTTGCCTGATACTGGGAGAGAGGGTCTGTACCAAGGGCGACAGAGGGCAAGACCAACGACGTAATGCCGGTCAATCAGCAGATTTGAGAAAGAGCGATGCAAGACGCTAAAGCAGACAATGACGAAAAGTTTGTTAGCCGGCGAGAACTAGAAAAAGTAGAGATGGAGGGAAGGAGGGAAGGGCCTGGCGGTGAATGGGCTCATGGGTCCATGGTGTGAAAGTTCGGAAGTGTTGGTTAGTGTACGATGTTCACTGGAGAAAGAGCGACCCGCGAGAGTGACAAGTCGAAAAGAGGAAAAGAGGCAAGACCGAGGAAAGCCCAAGAGAAACAGACTGGGAAAGGGCAGCTGAGCATTGGTGACAAGGTACTCCGTAGAGGGAAGTCGCGACGGCGCAAAACCTGCGCATACCACCCACGCTCTTGCTTGTGTAGTATACACTACACGGCCAGACACCGAACAAAAGGGAAGGAAAGGTGGAGTGTTTGCACTTTGTCTTCTGAACATGTGCTGGCCGCACGTTCCGCACGCTCTCTTTCCCCCCATGACGACAACACACCGCGAAGCTATTCCGATCGGGTACTAGTCCGATTCGGCAACACCCCAGCATTGAGCTGTCCGGGCGCTCCTTCCCACCTTGCCAATTCGACCAGACCAGCTCAGCAGCTCGAACAAGCTGTCGCCGGGCATCATTCAGGCTTCCGGGGCATCTTGGGCCTACTACTGTGCACTAAACAGCTTCTCAGCTTTGGGTAGCACCGTGGACGAGAAAGGAACTTTTCCATCGTTGCTTATTCTAAGCATGACTTGGGTACCAGTCTAGCAGTGCGGGTAGTCATCCCAGCATAGAGGTTGTGCTGGTGGACCCACTAAATATTTGCCGCTAATGCAATAGATCTCCCGCGATGGGCCCAGTCTTTTTCTTGGGTTGCTCTTTCTCTGCTCTCTGTGCAAAAGGACATTGCATCGAGCCCACTGCTCAATATCGCACTGCCGACAATCGCGACGCTAGGCCCCTCCGCCCAACAGGAAACAAACAAAGATGGCATGCACTCACGGACAAAGAAGAAAAGGACGCCGCCAGAGACAAGAGGTTCATCCATCCTGTTTTTTCCGTTCTCTTCTTTCTCGACGCAACTTTTTCCTGTGCGAGGATGCTTCGGCAAGAGGAGGGCCTCGAATCTCGAACCAGGGATCGTCGGTGGTGTTGACGTCTTTATTTCGTTTTTACTTTTTTCTTTTCTTTATTATCGGTTTTCAATTCCTGTTTCCCCATTCTTGCTTTCCTTTTTCCGTCAAAGTGATCCTATTGAGCCCCGTTTTGTATTCTCGCCTCTGCGCCTCCAAAATTCCCATGGGAAAGTATCGTCAAAGTCACTATTGGGGTGCTGAGTGTTTGCCCCAACCCTCAACTTTGTTTTCTTTTTTGTCTCTTGTCTCCAACTTTCCGCCACAAAACCCACATTGTATACACCATACCCAGACCACCTAATGTACTCCCCGGCCGATCTTCATTCGTACTGTCATGGCATGCTCCATACAAGTACAAACACAGTGCTAGTGTTTTATTTTCAACTCTCTTCCCAATGTCTCTCTTTCAGACGACTCGCTTTGATGCATTTTGTTCATCCTCGTCCTTTTGTGTCCGATCTCTTGTCGCTTTCTTGTCTGTCGTCATCTATGCAACTCATGTGACCGATGACAAAGGAGGGCCGCTTGCACATGCTTCTAGGCCCTACTACGAAAATGTAGCTTGTACACGATCTGGAAATCGACGACTTGCACGAACTACATCATTTCGTCCGATCCATCAAACTGCACTTGTTGTCAATTGGCAATTGCACGTGCCTTGTATGGAGTTCTGTCGCACCGTTGCACGACGTCGCATCGAAGTAGCCACGCCCCCTGTGCCTGCAAGGTTGCGACAGCCCTGCTTCAGGAACTTCAGGAACCAAGGAACGGCCCGTTTGGGAGAACAAAACTCCTCTTCGAAAGGTTCTGTGCACGGTGCATCGTTGCAAGGACCACAATCATATGGTATTTTTGATGTCACTGTGTCCTGGACAAGTATTCCACATTTTGTTTGGTTTAAATACGTACATACGTAAACGCGTAAATGCCGAGTACGTTCTTGCTTGGCCACATCACATAGATGACATTAATGTGCACATCGACCCCATGCCACGGCAGTGAAGTCACAAACGGGAATGGCGATAACCGAGCCAATGATGCGTGTTGGTTCTGGTCTTCGGCTTCTGGAAGTCTTCCATGATGACAGACGTGTGACTCTTCGTAAATCCTGGAAGTTTTTATTTTATTTCCAATTGTTCACGTCTATATTCTTTGTTTTATTTTCAAAAAAAAAAGCCGAGAAATTCAATTTACGAATAAGCTCTCTATTGTAAGCTTCACCAGTATGCATACTGAACTATCATTCTTCCCTCAATATCGGCATCGAATCGGCGGCCGGGCAGTAGACACGCATACCTTTCTGTCTGCGGCTGAATCAAGTCAAGTTCGTGAGAAAGGGGTGGAGTCGAGAAGCCGCCCCAATATGGCACATTGCGATGTTTAAATTTCCGCGTAAACATCCCGCGTACGTTTTTTTTAATAGACCGATACATGTCCCCTGATTCTGGCACCACAAATATTTACCCGAGCCTTTCTCCTCTTTCGGAGACGTGAGGTTATTCAAAAATACAGGGTAGTGATGCGGTAGGTCGGAATGATTCGGCTGTATTTACGTAGTATGGAACGTTCTCTTTCCCCAGGAAAAGGAACAACAAGGACAACAGATGACACGGAACTATGGCAATTGGAAAATAAAATTTGTCTCCGTACCTGCATCCTAGTTATACCAGCCATAAATTGTCGATTGAGGGGAACAGAGGTCAAAATTAAAGAGAGGAAGCCGCAAAAAGGGGCCGAAGCGGCACTTATAAGATGGAGGGTGGCCAAGGAAGGTGTTTGTGAGGTCTCCTAGCTTGTGTTTCTATTTCTTGGATTCGTCGAGAGATGATAGATTTAAGACGAGCGCCTAGCATCTAGGTGCATCGAGAAGCAAATCCAGATATGACACCAACATTGAGATCCAGGCAGCTGTTGAAGGCTGTCCTGGTGGCTGTTTCAACTGCCACCATTGCCTCAGTCAATGCCGCCAATGCCGCCAATGCCGCCAATACCGCCAATACGCCAATGTCGACATTAACTTTCCTTACGAGGCCGTCCAACTGGCAGATGCCGATATTGGCAACTTCTCGGCAGTTGCGTTTGGCAATGCTACGGCGCTGACAGCGGCAAATGCGGGAGCGGCCGCGCCCTCCTGCCGCGCCTTCCCCGGATCGAAAGACTGGCCATCGGCAGCCACGTGGGCTCGACTCAACGCCACCATGGACGGCGGCCTTTTGCATCCTTCGCCGTTGGGTTCCGTGTGCTATCCGAACGCCAATGGCACTCTGGGAGCATTCAATTTCACGCAGTGCCTCGAGCTCGTCTTTGGCTCGTTTGATTCTCGTGTCTACATCGACGACCGCTAACCGTCTTGACTTCATGGCCACAGGGCGACACATGTGCGGCAACATTGCAGCCACAAGGTAGCTGTACCAGGGGTGGTTTCCCCGAGTACGTGGTCAACGTCACGACGGTCAAGCAGGTTCAGGCGGCCGTCAACTTTGCCCGCAACGAAAACGTGCGTCTTGTTGTCAAGTAGGTCCAGCCACCCCAGCCCTGATATTAGCTCCGTCTTTGTTCTGACTTTCAGAAACACGGGCCATGACTTTGTCGGTCGTTCGACAGGTGCCGGCTCGCTCAGCGTGTGGACACACCACCTTAAGAACTTCGAGTTCCTGCCAAATCACACCGTCATCACGCAAAACGGCAGCACCTACTACAGCGGAATGGCTGCTAGGGTTGGCGTCGGCCTCGAGGCTTGGGAACTCTACCAGTACATGGCCAAGTACAACATGACACTTGTTGTCCCCGGTGGACAGACTGTTGGCGCTTTCGGTGGCTGGATGGCTGGCGGTGGACACTCGTCACTCGGATCGCTGTATGGCATGGGCTCCGATCAGGTTCTGGCACTACAAGTCGTCACAGCCGACGGACGCTACGTGACTGTCAACGCGACATCGAATCCAGACCTGTTTTATGCTCTGCGTGGTGGTGGACCGGGATCATATGGCATCGTGACGTCGGCTATTGTGCGTGCATTTCCCCTTGTCCACGTCTCGGAGAGCACGCTCTCGTTTCAAGTCGGCAACCCATACGGAGGCTTCAACTTCTCCGGTTTGCCCTTCCCACTGTTAAACGGAACAATTCCATCAAATTCGACAAACCCCTTTGGTGATGTAAACCCGTTCAACTTCACTGCACCAAACAGCAATGGAACCCGCCCGCGCCCTCCACGATTCCGGCAGCCTGTTACCGCGCCCAGCACCGAGGCATTCTGGGAGGGCGTAAACACTTATTTCCGCTTCGGCCAGCAGCTGTGCGATGGTGGTGGAACAGGCTACAGCTACATATCGCAGCTGTCACGCGGCTTCGGTGGAAGTGCTAATAGCAGCACAAACTCAAACGGCAGCTACAGCTTCTCAACCACATTGGAGCTGCCCGGCATGACCGTCCTCGAGGCACAAGCCTTCCTGCAACCTCTCTTTGACAGCCTCAATCAACTTGGTATCAAAGTCAACAACACTCTGCCACACATTTCCGCCTCGTGGGGCCCTGGTCCACAGCAAGGTGCCGGTGACAGCCCTGGCAACGGTCGGTTTGCAACACGCCTGTTCCCACGCCACAACTGGGAGACCGACAGCACCTTCAATGCTACCATGACCGCTCTACGCACCGTCATCCAGTCCGGGTACTCTTTCCACGGCGTCCAGGTGGCACCGTCACGGAACTTGCCGGCTGTCCAGTTCCCGGGCAACAGTTCCGTTAACCCGGCCTTCCGTGATGCTCTTATTCATGGCGATGTTTTCGATTACGAGGGATTCGGCGGCGACTATGGTCCCGGTGCTGGCGCCTTGTCAAATAATACTGCCGACACCGCAGCCAGTCGCCAAAAGGCTGCGCGTGCTCGTTTTGAGGCTGCTCTTGATATTTTGCGAGCAGCTACGCCCGGGTCTGGTGCCTACGTCAACGAGGCCGACCCGGACGAGCCCAACTGGCAGCAAAGCTTCTGGGGTGCCGAGTACAACCGGTTATTGGCTGTCAAGCGTGCACGCGATCCATGGAATGTGTTTTGGGCACCGACAACTGTCGGTAGCGAAGGTTGGTCGGTGCGCACGGCCAACGCGCTGTATGCGGGCTCCCAGAATGGCCGCTTGTGCCAAGTCACCGCACCAGTCGGGGCGGAAGAGCTGGGATCTATCGGACACAAACGGTCGTTCACCGGGCCGAGACATGCCTGGTAGGATATTGGTGTGGGGAGGAGATGTATCTTGCATGACACAGTAAAAAGTGCACTTGCACATAAATTGTCACTGAAAGACCATAAACGCTTCCGACTTGAATAAATATGGTACACATCATCTCATGCAGATACGCAAAAGCTGATGGTTCACATCTCTGCAGGCATGAACACGTGTCACAGCTTTGTCGTGTAACAGTTGCATATCGCGAGGCGAACGAGGAGCGGGGTTGACGAACGAAGCATCATGCATGTGCTGGCTTGAGTCTTGCACCGTTGATTTTGCCAGATGCACATGCAGCCGCCGCAGTCACTGACGGCAGCGGCTCGTGTCGCATCGCATTGGTCAGGCAGCCTTGCAGTTTGACTGTCAGGTTCGTCTGAGGGAGATGAGAGTAAATACTCGGAGTGGCATGAGAGAAATAAATAATTGATAATGAGCTCTTCTCGCGGCCATCGCTTGACAGGATGGAACAGACTTTTTGCCGACTTCTGTCACACACCACACGGCACCCGACATGGCTAATGATCCACCCACGACAAAGAACTTTTCTTGTGATCCGCCGTGCAATCGCAGGTTTAGGACAGTCGCCGCCCTTGAACAGCACCGACTCGATGCCCCGATACACGCGAATCCTAGGGAAATCGTGCTGATCGAGCCTCCGGCCAGCACCCCAGGCGCGGCAATTGGCAGTGCCAGAGGCATCAATGCTCACACAACAAGCGAGCTATATGGAGCTCAAGGTGCCACTATTGAGACACTCAAAGCTACCATCAATTCTTTCGTCATCGCGAACAAAGACGCGACCAAGCGTGTTGGCGGAACTCTGCCAAAGGCGAGAACGACGCAGACCACCAAAAATCCGCGTTGTATCCTTTGTAACAGACCCTTTGCGACAGATCAGGCACTAGCCTGCCACATCCGCGATTCGCCCAGTCATATAATTGTGCCTGTAAATGGTGTTGCAATAGGCGGCCAAAAAGGCAAGGGGAAAGAGGAAAAGTCGAGTCCACCAGCGAGGTCAAAGTCTAGATGGAGGAAAACAAAGAAGAAGGCGAAGAAACAGGGGGAGGCAGCCCCCACCGCGCCGCCCGCCACACTGTCGACTGAACCAGTCGCTACACCGGTCGACACGCCACTCGACGTCTTCTTCCATTCGTTTGGCGAGTTCCCATACGACCGCACGAAGCCACCAGCGACGTCGTTTGGCGACCTGGAGCGCCACTTTGGTTGGGAACGCCGAATGCACGCACGCAGGGAAGCCTGGGCAAGCTACCAACAGGCACTTGTCGACGAGGTGCAGCTCTGGTATGGTGACGCAAGTGATATAACCGCATGGCACGAGCTCTGTCGGGCCGTGGGAATTGTCGACCCGCCATCAACACCAGCGGCGTGCACCAAGCTCATGCGCCGGACCCACGTCAACATCGTCGACCTCATCGAGTGGGGCCGCAACGGCCGGCCGGAAGACCATCCTGTAAAGATCTACAAGACGATTGCAAAATTGAGGGACTATACACTGAGCTCGGGTAGAATATTTCCCAAGGAGGATGCCATTCGTGAGAGTGACGGTGCGACCAATATTGTGTTGCGCCATTTGTTGCGGGACTTCAGGAGGCCGGGACTTGAGGGGCGTGCTGGTGAAAGTGGTGATGCGGCAGCGGCGTCGGTTTGAGTGAGACAGAAGATGGGGAAATATTGGGAAGAAGAGACTGAGGCGATGGAATGGACATGGAGAGAAGGGAAAGGGGTTAATGTTTATTTGACTTGAGTTTGGGAAGGTGTAAGTAACGTGGAAGGAGGAAGGTACGTTCGTCGCATGTAAGAGAAAACGGTGGAGCTTGACCGAAACGGAAAGCATTACGGTAGCCTTTCATATCCACAAAAAGGAAAGACGTATCTGCTGTTGGCCGATCTCGAAGAACGGAAGGGAGCGTGCCACTAACGGTGGACATAATGCCTGTCGGGCGCCTAAACTGCTGGAGAACGGTGCCGGATAAAGTCGTTTCCGATTTTGACACTCCAAGGCTGCGCTGACAACCCACCGCGGGGCAGGCACGACCAACGCCCATTGGGTCTAAACGGTCATTGGGGGGGATGCAAAATGCCCTGTCAACTTTTTTTCTGGTTGCCCCTCCTTCTGGTATTTTCCTGGGGAACGCAAAAGAGGAAGGAGCAGCGCAGAAGGCAAACCGAAGGCAAAACCGCACCTGCAAAAAGTGACTCACGCGCATCGAAGCCCATATACTTCTGTGTAAACTCTTGCAATTCTCACGATACTTGCATTGAGTCAACAACGCTCGCGGCGACGACCTTTGCACCACTTTTCCCCTCTTTTTCGACCGTTTACGCATGCTGTCGCAGCAGTAATCGCCCACCATGAGCATCAGCTTTCCGAAAACCGAGGAGGAGGTTATCAAGTTCTGGCGTGAAATTGATGCCTTCCAGACGCAGGTCAAGCTGAACGAGGGCAACAAGCCCTTTACGTTCTACGATGGACCGCCGTTCGGTGAGTGATTTTGGGAGAGGAAGGACAACCCTGGTCAGGAAACGCAATCAGAAGTTTGGGGCCGTCTGCTAACATATTTGTGCTCTCTTTTAGCTACTGGTAATTTTCCCCATCTCGCGATGTCTCAAGATCTCGATATCACGACAATCCTCCCGTCTCGAGACACATACCCCTACACGCTCTTGTCTCCGACCTCATACTAACCACATTATAACAGGCCTTCCCCACTATGGCCATCTGCTGGCCTCCACCATCAAGGACATCATCCCGCGGTATTGGGCCATGAAGGGCTACCACGTGCCGCGCCGCTTCGGTTGGGACACCCACGGCGTGCCCATTGAGTACGAGATTGACAAAAAAGCACGGCATGTCTGCCCAGGACGCCGTCAAGAAGATGGGCATTGCCAAGTACAACGAGGAGTGCAAGGCCATTGTCATGCGTTACTCGTCTGAATGGCGCAACACTATTGAGCGTCTCGGCCGCTGGATCGACTTTGACAACGACTACAAGAGCATGGACGTCAAGTTCATGGAGTCCTGCTGGTGGGTCTTCAAGCAGCTCTTCGACAAGGGCACCGTCTACCGCGCCTACCAGATCATGCCCTTCTCGACCGCCCTCGGCACGCCGCTCAGCCACATGGAGTCAAAGCAGAACGAGAAGCTCACCCAGGACCCGGCCATTGTCGTCGCCTTCCCTGTCCTGAATGTTGAGGGCTACGAGAACACCTCGCTGCTCGTCTACACCACCACCCCCTGGACCCTGCCATCCAACCTGCTCATTGCCACGCACCCCAACTTTGAGTACCTGGTCATCCTCGACGAGGCCAGCGGTAAGCAGTACATCCTCCAGGAGGCTGGCCTGACGCTGCTTTATAAGAACCCAAGAAGGCCAAGTACAAGGTCATCAAGAAGATCAAGGGCCAGGAAATGATCGGCTGGAAGTACGAGCCCCTGTTCCGCTACTACGTCGATAAGTTCTCCGACTGTTTCCAGGTCATTCCCGCCGACTACGTTGAGGAGGGTGAGGTACCGGTCTCGTTCACCAGGCCCCTGCTTTCGGTCAGGAGGATTACGACGCCGCCGTTGCTGCTGGCTTCATCACGCCCCAGCGCCTGCCCCCCTGCCCCGTCGACGACAAGGGCTGCCTGACCGACGAGATCCCCGAGTACGCCGGCCAGCACGTCAAGATTGCCGACAAGGCCATTCTCAAGGACCTGCGCGGCACGGGCCGTCTGCTGGTCGAGAGCCAGATTATGCACACGGACAAGTTCTGCTGGCGC
Organism: Sporothrix variecibatus; assembly: GCA_016097105.2. NCBI lineage: Eukaryota > Fungi > Ascomycota > Sordariomycetes > Ophiostomatales > Ophiostomataceae > Sporothrix > Sporothrix variecibatus. The sequence continues at coordinate 2,484,605 of JADMNI010000003.1, forward strand.
TCCGACACCCAGCTTATCCGCAAGGCTGTGTCTTCGTGGTTCATCCGCGTGGGCGATGCCATCCCCAGATGCTCGACAACCTCGAGAAGACCACATGGGTGCCCAACTCCGTCAAGGAGAAGAGATTTAGCAACTGGGTCGCCAACGCTCACGACTGGAACGTCTCGCGTAACCGCTACTGGGGTACGCCGCTGCCGCTGTGGATCAGCGAGGACTTTGAGGAGGTTGTCTGCGTTGGCAGTCGCGAGGAGCTGCGCGAGCTGAGCGGCTACGACGGCTCGCTCGAGGACATCCACCGTGACAAGGTCGACGGCATCACCATCCCGTCGCGCAAGGGCAAGGGCCAGCTGCGCCGTGTCAATGAGATCTTTGATTGTTGGTTCGAGTCGGGCTCTATGCCGTACGCCTCGACACACTTCCCCTTTGCCGAGAACACCAAGCGTGCCGACGACCCCGAGGGCCCGCCGGCGCTGTTCCCTGCTGATTTCATTGCCGAGGGTCTTGACCAGACCCGTGGTTGGTTCTACACGCTGACAGTGCTCGGTAACCGCCTGTTTGGCGTCTCGCCCTTCAAGAACGTCATTGTCAACGGTATTGTGCTGGCCGAGGATGGCAAGAAGATGTCCAAGCGTCTGCAAACTACCCCGATCCGGGTATTGTGCTGTCGCAGTACGGTGCCGATGCCCTGCGTCTGTACATGATCAACTCGCCTGTGGTGCGCGCCGAGTCGCTGCGCTTCAAGGAGTCTGGTGTCAAGGAGATGGTGTCGCGCGTTCTGCTTGCTCTGTGGAACAGCTACCGCTTCTTCTCGGAACAGGCCAACCTGTACGAGAAGACGACGGGCAAGTTCTTTGTGGCTGACCTGTCGGTCATTAGCGACGGCAAGCGCCTTAACAACGTTATGGACCGCTGGATCCTGGCCGAGATGCAGAGTCTGCTCAAGTTTGTGGAGACGGAGATGACGGGCTACCGCCTGTACACGGTGGTGCCGCGTCTGCTGTCGTCGATTGAGGACCTGACCAACTGGTACATCCGCTTCAACCGCCGCCGTCTCAAGGGCAGCGCCGGTTTGGGTGTCGATGACACCACAGCGGCCATGAACACGCTGTTCCAGGTGCTGTTTACTCTGGTGCGCGCGCTGGCGCCGTTCACGCCGTTTATCACGGAGCACATCTACGGCCTGCTGAAGCCGCACCTCAGCCCCGAGGTGCGCGGCAGCTTCAAGGACGACCGCAGTGTGCACTTCTTGCCGTTCCCCACGGTCCAGGAGTCGCTCTTCGACGAGGTCATTGAGCGCAAGGTGGCGGCCATGCAGAAGGTCATCCAGCTGGCGCGTACGGCCCGTGAGCGTTGCAACGTCTCGCTCAAGACGCCGCTGCTGTCTGTTGTCGTCATTGCCGACCAGCACATCCTGGCCGACGTCGAGGAGCTCAGCTCGTACGTCCGCGAGGAGCTCAACGTCCGCGACGTCATCCTGACGAGCGACGAGGAGCAGTACGGTATTGTGCTCGAGGCACGTGTCGATTGGCCGACGCTGGGCAAGAAGCTCAAGAAGGACGTCCAGATGGTCAAGAAGAACCTGCCTGGCCTGACGCAGGCTGAGCTCCGCACGTACCTGAAGGAGAAGAAGATCTCGGTTGGCGGTATCGTGCTCGAGGATAACGACATCTCCATTGTGCGTGTCCTGGGCTCGTCCGTCACTGCTTCCAAGGACGCCAAGCCCGCCAAGCCGGCCAAGGGCGGCAAGAAGGGCGAGGAGGCCAAGGAGGAGGCCGCCCCTGCCGCTGCTGCTCCGGCTGCCGCCGAGGGCCAAGAGGGCCACGGCCCCAAGTGGGAGCCTGGCTTCGCCGACGACATGATTGTCCTGCTCGACACGACCCCTCACCCAGAGCTGGCCGTCGAGGGTCTGGCGCGTGAGATTATCAACCGCGTCCAGCGTCTGCGCAAGAAGGCTGGTCTGGTGCCTGCGGACGATGTGCGCATGCACTACCACGTCGTGGCCAACCCCGAGGAGGTCGACCTGGCTTCGGTCGTGACGTCGCACGAGTCGCTTTTCCAGACGGCTCTTCGTGGCACGCTGGCGCCGTCGGCTGCCGACAAGGAGCCTGAGGCGCTCATTGTCGAGGAGGAGCAGGCCATTGGCGACCTGTCGTTTGTGCTGCGGCTGCTACGCATCTAGACCGGGTAGTTGTGACTGGAGAGAAAAAAAAAGGGTATTTTGAGGGAATGGACGACATGGATGACATGGACGACATAGGAAAGCTGGGGTTTGGTATTTTTTTTTGTTATTTTATGATAGTTATTTCAGGAACAAATGTGTCATTTGTGTGTGGATTTCCCCCATAGAGTCAAACAAAAAATAAAATAAAATAAAACAACATAAAAAGAGTCACAGGACATGAAAAGTGTATCCAGCTTATTGATTGTGAAAAGGGGATGTAAACATCACGTGCAGTCGCGAGTCACGGCTCGAGTTGTCGCCATTCGCAGTTGCCGTCTGGCGCTTTTCGCACCGCGGTGCGGCGAAGGAAAGCACGATCGTCTGGATACCGCAGTGCAAGGGAAGGTGCGATCCCACCGACTGCCGCTGCCGCGCCCTGGTCACAAATGGTCTAATGCCATTGGCTACCGTAAAGTGCCAGTGCCTCGAGACGACAGGACCCACTCAAGCTATTGCGTCAGTTTTAGCGTCCGCTGGAGAAGGCAAGAGCCAGTGAAGAAAAAAAGTTTGCGCCTGCCCAAAATGCCACAACGAACCCGAACGCCGGAAACGGGGACCTGCCCCCAGTCATCAGCAAACCCCACGCCAGAGTACACGCAAACTGCACGCAAATTACAGCGCGGCCCGGTCGGTCGGTCACTCTTTCCTTGCGCAAGACGGGCCAGAAGCAGTCGCCATTTGAACATTTTCAATAAGACCTGGACGCTGATTGGCTGGGCGCAAGAATTGGGCGAGGCGGAAAGAAAAAAGTCATTAAACGGGCGTTGTCGATGTCGTTCCTTCCTTGCCTTTTATTCTTGTCGCTGTTTCCTTTTTAAACGACAATGCTCATGAGGTGATCGATCTTACAGACGAAAATTGCGAGAAGTCAAAATCCCATCAAAAACCTCACATTCGACGTTCTCCCCTCGACATTTCCCTCCCATCCCCTCCTCAACTCGACATGGCCTACCACACCTCCCTCCTTACGGCCGTCGATAGCCGCGGCCACGTCCACCTTGTTGTCGGCTCGAACCCTCTGGCTGCCGCCCGTTGCAACCAGAGTTTGGCTGTTGGCGCAACTCCCATTCTCGTTTCTCCCGAACCGTCAAAAGGTGCTCTTCTGCCCGCTGCTCTCCAGGTCCGTGTTGACGCCGGCGAGGTGCAGTGGGTGCGCGAGTCATTCAACAGCAGCGAGCATCTGGAGACCCTCGGCCGCGATGCCGTTGACGGCTTTATCGACGCCGTTTTCGTGACAGACCACGACACAGCCATTGCCGAGACCGTTTCTGCTGCCTGCCGCCGGCGGCGAATCCCCGTCAACGTCGTCGACCGCCCCGATCTCTGCTCCTTTTCTTTGCTTTCCACACACGCCGAGGGCCCCCTGCAAATCGGCATCACAACGAATGGCAGTGGGTGCAAGCTAGCAGCACGGATTCGGCGTGAAGTGGCAGCAACTCTGCCGACAGGACTGGGTGAAGCGTGTGCTCGGCTAGGTGCTCTCCGGCGACGCATCCAGGAGGAGGACAGAAAGACGACCGAGGCTGCGGCGACAACATCAAATAAACCCGCAGTCGAAAACGTCCTCTTCGAAGACGACTCATACGACCAGAGCGCCGCTTTCAACCAGCTGGTGCCTTCGCCTGAAACTGGCGCCGACGGCCGTGATATTACCGGCGACGCCGAGACAGCAAAGACGCGACGGATGCGCTGGCTGGCGCAAATGTGCGAGTATTGGCCGCTCAAGCGCCTGGCTGGTGTCACGGATGCCGATGTTGAGGCTCTGTTGGAGGCCTATGCGCAGGGCACAGCTCTGCCGAAGGACGCCCCAGCTGCCGACAAGGAGGCAGCTACCTCTGCTCTGCCAGGAGCCGAGGCTACCCAAGGCCGCATTATCCTGGCTGGCTCCGGTCCTGGTCACCCTGATCTGTTGACGCGCGCCGTCCACCAGGCCATCCTGTCTGCCGATGTTATTCTTGCCGACAAGCTCGTGCCCCAGGGCGTTCTCGATTTGATCCCGCGCCGCACCGAAGTCGCCATCGCTCGCAAGTTCCCTGGCAACGCCGACGCCGCACAAGAAGAGCTTATTGAGCAGGCGACGGCAGCTGCCCGTGCCGGAAAGACCGTTCTGCGCCTCAAGCAAGGCGACCCTTTCGTCTATGGTCGTGGCGGCGAGGAAGTCATCCGCCTGCGCGCTGCCGGTTTCCAGGACGGCCACTCGCTGTTTGTCCTGCCGGGCATCACGTCGGCTCTAAGTGGTCCTCTGTTTGCCGGTATCCCGCCGACACACCGTGACGCTGCCGACCAGGTGCTTATCTGCACGGGCACAGGCAAGAAGGGCAAGCCGCCAGCACCGCCAGGCTACCGTGTCTCGCGGACAGCCGTGTTTTTGATGGCCCTGCACCGCATCACGGGCCTTGTGGCCGAGCTAACGGCGTTCACGGCCGAGGAAGAGGAGGCCAAGAACCTGGGCCGCACACTTTGGCCACTCTCTACACCCTGTGCTGTTATTGAGCGTGCCAGCTGCCCGGACCAAAAGGTCATCCGGACGACGCTGGAGCATGTAGCGGCAGCTATTGAGCAGGAGGGCAGCCGGCCGCCTGGTCTGCTGGTCGTGGGCCGGGCGTGTGATGTGCTGTACACGCCCATTGCAGCCGCAGCAGAAGCAACCGGCGACGGCAGCAAGCCGTGGTCGGTCGAAGAGGGTTTTGCTGGTCTTGATCTGGACAGCATTTCTCCTGCTGGTCTGGCGAGCTTGGCGTAAAGTCAATGTTTGCTTCTTAGAACGAAAAGTAGTTGGTTGTTTTGCATATACATCATCATAGAGCATGGGTCATTAGGCGTTCTGGATACCACTTGGTTTTTTTGGTTATAAAATAGGATGGACGGTCATGGATTGCATAAATAAAAGCGCATTTTCATATATCCAAAAGAGTATAATAAGGTACAAGATATATTCATCAAATATCAAGATAAATAAAGTCGTCAATCAATAACGCCATGTACAACCAAAAAACTGTCTTCCCTTTTCTTTATTTATCCTTTGTCTAGGTGCCGAACCTTTATGCCTTGTCCTCGACGCCCTCGCCGCCTTCTGGGTCCTCAAACAGAACCAACGTCGTGCCGGCCTTGCAGATATCACCCTCCTTGTGTGCCAACTTCTTGATCACACCAGCCTGCGGCGACCGGATCACCGTCTCCATCTTCATCGACTCAATCACCACTAGCGGTGCACCCTTCTCGACCGTCTGGCCCACACTAACCTCGTTGCGCAGGATCTTGCAGGGCATCGGCGCAACCACAGAGGCAGCGGCCGAGCTGGCGTCCACACCGAGCACCTTGGCGTGCCAGTTTGGCGGCACAAGGGCAAGGTCCGTCTTGGCGCCGCCCTGGAATACGGTCACACGCACTGGGCCTTCGTCAAGACCCTCGGGGCGCTGCTGCACGACAGTCGAGGCAATACGGGACAGCGGAAGAAGGAGGTCAGCTTGGTCGTCGTGGCCTCGGGTGTGGGGTCCAGCGAAGTCGTACCGTCGAGCACAATGCCATCAAACTCGCGGGTGGCCGCTAATGCTTCCTCAGCGGAAGACTTGGCCTTGGGCTTCCACGACACGCGGGCATTGTACAGCTGCCGAGCCGTCTGGGTCAGAGTAACCTCGACAACGTCGCCCGTCCGGTCGCTGTAGGCGTCCAGCACTTCAAAGGCAAAGCTGCGCTCCGACGTGCCGCCACCGTTGATGTCGCCAAAGCCAAACGGCTGGCCGTGCGGCGCACCCAGCGACGAGCTGGTCTGCTCCGAGGTCAGCAGGCCCAGAGCCGCCTGCACGTAGACCTCGTCGGCGACCTCGTGTGTCTCAAACAGCGCGTCGCGGTACTTGTCAATGAAGCCCGTCTCGACGTCGGCCGCCATAAAGGCCTCGGACCGGCACAGGCGCTTCAAGAACTCAATGTTGGTGTGCAGGCCGACAACCTCGTACTCCTCGAGCGCCAGCTCCAGCTTCCGGATGGCCTGCGCGCGGTCCTCGCCACGCACAATCAGCTTGGCAATCATACCATCATACGCCTGGGAAACGGTGTCGCCTTGCACGAAACCGGCATCAATGCGCAGGTCCGACTCCTCGTCGTTGTTGGCCCGCGGCTGGGGTGTCGTCAGGTGCACCAACTTGCCCGAGTCAGGCATAAAGTTGGCCTCGGGATTCTCGGCGTAGATACGCGCCTCAATGGCGTGACCACGCGAGTCAATCTTGGCCTCAATCTCGTCCTGTGTCATGGGCAGCGGCTCACCCGCGGCCACACGCAGCTGCCACTCCACGAGGTCGGTGCCCGTGACAAGCTCACTGACGGGATGCTCGACCTGCAGACGCGTGTTCATCTCCATGAAGAAGAACTCGTCGGTGTCGCGGTCCAGGATAAACTCGACGGTACCGGCACCAACGTAGCCCACGGCCAGAGCAGCCATGCGGGCCTTCTCCCAGAGGTCGTGGCGCAGAGCGTGGTCCAGATCGGGCGCTGGCGACTCCTCCAGAATCTTCTGGTGACGGCGCTGGAGACTGCAATCACGCTCGCCCAGAGCCACACAGCCGCCCTGCGTGTCGGCAAAGACCTGCACCTCGACGTGGCGGGGACGCACAATGTAGCGCTCCACCAGCATCACCTCGCCGCCCTCGCCGAAGCTGGCCTTGGCCTCGGCACGAGCACTACGCAGCTGGGCATCAAACTCGGCGGGGGTGTGCACAATCCGCATGCCCTTGCCGCCACCGCCGCGGACACTCTTGAGCAGAACAGGGTAGCCAACAGCGTCGGCGTGGGCAGCCAGCTGCTCGGGGGCCTGGTCGGCGCCGTGGTAGCCAGGCACACAAGGCACGCCAGCCGCCAGCATGATGGCCTTACTGCGGGCCTTGTCGCCCATGTCGTTCATGGCCTGTGCAGGCGGGCCGACAAAGGTAATGCCGGCGGCCGCACAGCGTTCAGCGAAAGCAGCATTCTCCGACAAAAAACCGTAGCCCGGGTGAAGGGCACGGATGTTATGCTTCTGGGCGAGATCAATGATGCGGTCGCCGTCCAGATACGAGCCAAGAGCCAGGCTACGTGGTGAGGCTTTGGCATGTTGTGCGCTTGCATCAACGGCTGTGTAGAGCGTTGTTGTCGGGATGCCCATCCGCGTCGCGGTGCGGTGGATACGAAGGGCGATCTCGCCACGGTTGGCGATCAGGAGGGAGGGCAGAGGCGCCGGCGACGTTGCAGACGTAGTAGAGGCATCGGTCGAAGTCGCGGTCGTAGCAGAGCGTAATGAAGTCGAAGCAAGATAGCGGATAGGATGGTACCCGAGGGGCAGCCGCGTATGTGCAGCACGCTTGAGAGGCCGCATTGTGAGTTGAAGGGGAAGAGGGAGAGAGAGGAGAGGGAGATTCGGCACGCGAAGTGGGTGTCGGTGAAATCTCGTGAGGGTGTGTATACGCGTTGATAGGTGAAGGTTTGTAAACAGGAAGATATTGTCAGAGACGCAAAATTCTGAGCCCCTTGATATTAATGAGAGAGCCGGTCGTTCCTGCCCTCATGTGAATTTGAAAAACAGTAAAAAAATGTTTTTGTGTTGACCTCGTTCGTGCCTTCCGCTTTGCTTCTGGCTCCCTTTTCTCCTCACTTTGTGAGACCGAGAATAGCCGCAGCTGCCCAGGACAGCCAGAATGCGGCAGGCGGCGGTTTTGGGCGGTGCACAGGCCAATTGGGGGGATAGACGTCATTAGTACAGCGGAGAAGCAGAGTATGGGGAAATAGGGAAGGAGCGTTCCACGGCACTTATCCGTGCTCAGCTGACCAAAATACACCAAATAGACACCAAAATGCAGTCTCATGTGAAATATGCCTGGTAAATCACGGCAAAACAGCAGAATTGGTGTGAGAATGGAATGAATCTACAATGCAACTCTGGAATCGGAATCCGACTAGAGTGTCCTATCTCTTATATCGGACCGTAGCCCGTCCTCGTCCGTCTTAAATTGTTCTGTCGGGCGGTTTTGGCCCGTTGAGAGGGAAACGGACACTCTAACACTGTAAACGCCGTTGCCACTGGCCAGCTTCTCCGTCGCACCTGCCCCGCCATAGGCGGCCAGCTCGAGCGCTCCTTCTGCCCACGCTCGCCACGCACGCTCTTGCCCTCCCACCCAATCCGATAAACTCCACCAGCGCTAGAAGGAAGGTCCAGAACGAGCCAAAGCTGCTTCCGTTATCGACGTGTCGCCTGATGCCGTCACCATTGCCTCTTTCTTGACCTTGACACGATATCCCGACGACACTTCGGCAACCATTCGACAGCAATTGATCATCGCATACGACGGACACACTACCCCACATCACGATGGAGCAGATCCCCCTCAACCACGAAGCCTCTGACGGCGACACCAACAAGCAGTCCACGGCCTCGCTGCCTACTGAAGTCGTCCAGTGTCTCGAAAATGCCCGTTTTGTGAGTAGACCTCAAGACGTCAAAGGGAGGAAGTAGAAGAAGAAAATGAGATTGAGGACGATCGAGCGAGCTCTTGACAGCCTGTTTGAACCCTCACTAACGCCACCCAGCTCCATCTCGCCACGTGCGTCGACAACCAGCCCCATGTCTCCCTCATGAACTACACCTACCTCCCAAGCGCCGCCGGCGCTCCGGACCACCCGGTCGCGGCCCCTGTCATCGTCATGACGTCCAATCCGGCCAGCAAGAAGACCCACAACATCGTCGCCAACCCCAATGTCTCGCTGCTCGTCCACGACTGGGTCTCGCACCGGCCGCTGCACCGCCGCATGTCCGCAGGTAGTGCCCTGTCGGAAGACGGCCCTGGTGGTCCTACAGAAGGAGCAACGAGCGGTGCTCTCTCTGGTATGCTGGGCTCGCTGGGCGGTGCGGCAGCAGAACAGCCGCCCTCGTCGCTGGCCACGCTGCTGCTCAACCTCAACACGGCCGCCGTCTCGTCTATTTCGGCGACGATCAACGGCACTGCCGTCTGCTGGCCCAGGGCTCGGCTGAGGAGGCCTACTACCGCCAGCAGCACCTAGCCTACAACACGTTTGATGCCGACCCGGTCGGCCCTGATGAGAGACGCATCCACCAGCAGATTGCCCATGGCCGTGGCGCGGCGGCGGCTGCGGCTGCTTCTACAACAGCAGCACCGGGAACGGACCCTCGCCCACAGGACGGCCGTGAGCGGTTTGTGGCCGGCGAGGAGGTGCGTGTGATTGTTGTGGCGATTCGGGATGTGCGCATCAGCGACTGGAAGGGCCAGGTCCGGGACTGGGTGCTGGCACCGCCGGCCACTGCTCCCTCATCACTACCGACCATCAACGGTGTTTGAGTGCATATCAGGCAGAACGTATACGGACGGGAAGGGATATAATGTACGGTATATACAATGCAAAAAGAATTGTAAAATGACATGAATGGTGTGCGTGCTTTGAACATTGGTTTAAGTTTTTTTTTTTTTTTTTTTTTTGTTAATCCTCTTAAATTATTGAGTGCTTCATTTCAAGTTTTCTTTTTCTTTTCTTTCTCTTTTCTCTTGTAATAAAATTGCTGTTGAAAGCTCACGATTTTATTTCAATTTATTTTTCACAAAAGTCCGAGTTTATTTAATAGTTCTTGCAAATTGTATTTTTTTATTTGCCATTTTCATGAAATCCTGTCTAAAAACAAATGGAAAAGTTCAAACAACTGTTTGCATAAAAAAGAGCAGAACAGAGTGTCAATGTAACCCATCGCAGCCGAAAAACTAAAGATGAAGCCAAAATGCCAGAATACGCCAATGTCGGTATCAATGTAGAGCTTGAGAAACCCAAACGTAGTAATGAAATGGAAACGATGAACAAAGGAAAATGAGTAAATAACATAACGCCGTCATTAGGAAGAGGTAGGAAAGTAGGATGAAGATAGGATGAAGGTAGGATAGAGAGGAACAGTAGTAAAGGAGAGCGAAAGAGATCACTTGGCCCACTCGACAACCTCGAGCGCGCAGACAACCAGGACAAGCGTTGAGGGCAGGATCCAAATCACATAGCTCTGGAAAAGGATCTTGGACATGGTCCGCTCAAAGACGTTGTTGATCTGGCAGATCTGCGCCAGCTGCAGGGCACTGGGTGCACCCGTTAGCAGGAAGCAGACAATGACAAAGATGGGGTCGTCTAAAATGGAGACGGGCACGTATTTGGCAAATAGGGCCAGAATGGGCGCCATGATGACCGTCGGCAGCACCATGCGGCAGACGAGCGAGGCAATGAGGAGACGCTTGCCAATCTGGGCCTCTTCGGGGTCGTGCGATTCCTGCGTCTGGGTGTTGCGCGCGAGGTTGGCGCCGAGCACCACCAAAATGAGGGGTACAGCGACACCAGCGGTCGAGGTGACTGCGCTCGTGACGCTGTTGTTGATAAACGTCCCCTCCTCAAAGAACAGACGCTTGAGTTCGGGAAACGAAGCAACAATTACGGAAATCAGCATCGCCCACAGCGGCGGGTTCATGAACTCCCACAAAAACTCGTACACCCGCGAAGCGACCTTTTGCACCGCATTCACGATTGACTGCAGGGGAGTCGGCAGCGCCGCATAGGTGCGGCTGCCTGTCGCAACGATCCAGTTGACACAGCGCGCGCGGTAAATGGCAAAGCGAACCTTGACGCCCTCCACGCCCTCCGGAATATCCGGCTCGTTGATGTTACGAATGCGCGGGAACGACAGGATGCGACCGTCAAACTCAGCACCGCCACCATTCGCAGCAGCGAGGCTGGAGAAATCGTTGCCGTCGGTGTGAATGTGCTGCTTGGAGCTGCGCTTCTTGGGTGTGCGCTTGCCCTGGCTGCCGCTGCCACTGACATTGTCGTTCTCGTCGTCCGAAGCGTACGGCGAACCACGCGACCGCGGCGCCACAGGCGTGCGACCAGAGGGGACAAAGACATCCGAGTACTCCGTGACGGGGCTGTGCACCATAAGATCCTCGTCTTCGTCGTTCTCCTCTTCGCCGTCCTCAGAAGACCGGGCAGTAACACCTACGATAACGGTGTTGTTGTTGTTGTTGTTGTTCTCCGCAGTCTCGTCGTTCTCGGGATCATCGCGATAAAGACCCTCCTCTGCAGTGTCTTGGCTGTACTCCTCGTACTTCGACTTCGGGGCCAACAGAACATGGTAGCCCCAGCTCCAGCGGACAACCTGTCCCAGCTGCTGGAAGATCATCAAGTATAGGATGCCGCGCGCTGCGACTTCGTCGTCGTTATCGCCGGGAATTCTGTCCCAGTGCAGACCCTTGAGCGTCTGGGAGAGGGAGAGGACAAGGGAGATTGGAAGCGAGTTGGAGTTGCCAAAGACCTGTGGAGAAGAAGCAACAAGTTAGCGGCCGAACTCGGTTGGAGAACTGCGATTGTAGCGTCAACAAAAAAAACTTACACCCATGGCAGTCACGAAGTTGGCGGCGCGGCGGTTGAAGCCAAACATTCTCGTCACGACCTTGGCCACGCCATACGATACGGCGGTCATTACAACAAAGATAATGGGAATGATGCCGAGTTCGACGAACTTGTCAGCATCGAGCTGAGCTGCGAGTTTTGTGAAGACTGGAGAAGGACGGAGATATTAGCGATTTGTCACGAGACAAAGACAGAACACGGCGAGCGACTCGAAACATACTCAGACACGGCGTGAAGAGCATCACGTTGAGGTTTGCGAGAAACTTTTGCTTATCGGCGTCGAAGTGGCCTAAGCGCGCGATGATGTAGCCCGGCAAACTGACGCACACGACCTCCATGACGGCCTCAAAGACAAGCATCACGAGATGGCCAAACGACGGGTGCGAGCCGTGCGACTTCATGATGTTTATGGCCTGCATCTCGGAGATGCAGCCGCTGGATAAGGACTCCATAGCAGTATCAGCGGCACACTGCCTGGAGGAAAGAAGGTAGGTAGGCGTCGGGCACGGTTCGATCGTTGAAGAGGCTCAAAAGTCGAGAGAAACGGTAGGTCGGGATCCGATTGTCAATTGTCGACAGATAAGAATACGGAGATCGAAAGGAACAGTCGACAAGAGCAGATCTGAGGTGTCGTGTGCTCTTTTCTTTTCTGCCCAGGGTTCTATCAGGGTCGAGGCAATTGCTCGAGGAGGTAACCGATCGATTGCGTTGATGTGCTTTGTCTGATTTCGTCAAAGAAGGTCTGTTGCGTGTGGTGGCCGGCGGATGACTGAGCCCAATTCAAAGGTCCCCGTCGATCTGTTGATTTGGCACGAACCAAAGGTGTGGACGATAGCTTTTGGCCGTATGAAAGGAGCGAAGAAGAGAGTTAAAAAGGGAAAAAGGAATACAAAACAAATATCGATTGAGGGTTTTTTCTGTCACACCAGAAGTCTGGGGGAGACGAAACCCGATGAAAGATAGGTTCGCCTGCCTTGGATGGGTGCTCTCTCTTGCTGTGGCCAGCGCAGGTGCGTCAAGCAAGGTGAGGCGATATCTGGAAATCAATGGGGAAGGCCCAGTGTAACTGATAACGACAGGCGCCCAGGAAAGGCTCATCGGCTCGATTTGTGTTAGCACGGGTTGGTGGTGGGTGCCAAAGAGCCCGTTTCTGGGGCACTGCTTGGGTTCTTTTATTCGAAAATCACTAGGATACGCCCAAAAGCACTGAAATCGAGCTGAAGAAAGAGAAAAGTCGCGCGCCGCTAACAAAGAATCGAGGATGGGGGAGGCGATAACGAGATTGCGTGGACTGCGTGGATGGCGTGGATAGACAGTGTATTGCGCGGATTGGGCGAGTAATGGCGAGCGACGTAGGCATGTGGGAGGGTGCCGCGTTCAGATAAGGCGCGCATCCAACGGCGCCAAGCCTAGGCGAGGTAAGCTTCCTGGCCGCCCGTAGCCTCTTTTTCTTCTTCTCAGCCCTTCTTGGCCGAATTGGCAAAGGCCTCCAGAAGAGGTGATAAAGTGTGTGGAATCGGCGGAGGAGCACAGTGTCGAGGAGGGTTTCCCCCGCTGCTTCAGAGGTTCCCCAGGTTCTTTGGGCTATTCTTGCTTTTTAGTGTTTCTGGTATTTCTGTTGCTTGTTGCTTCTCTGACGTTTCTGGCTTTGTTTCTGCTTCTCTGTTTTCCTGTCGGAGCTTTCTGAACGAGGCGGAGCAGCCAATGGAATCAGACAACCAAACATGGGAGCCCTGCAGCCAGGGCTATCGGCACTGTGTTTTTCGTGTTTGGGACAGCGGCTCGAGGCACGTCACGTCACTGTGCGAGCTTCAGAGGGCCGTCAACCAGGCCAGGAACGTTGAGTTGGCAAGGGGCAAAACGACAGCTTCAGATGTATGGCACTGGCCTAAAAACTGTGCTGGCAGAAAGTCGATAGTCAACACAACAGGCAGCAGTTTAACGGTGGCTGGCAGTGCTGCCAACACAGCAATACAGCAAGACAGCGAAGCTTAACCGTTGGTCGATCGCTGGGCAATTGAATTGGGAATACGGAGTAAGGTGAGCAAGAAAGACGATCAAAGTGGCTGTAGGGTTAAAAAGATGACGATTGAGGAATCGAACAATCGAGATAATCCAAAAAGGATGAGGAAGAAAGAGGGGGAATGAGGAGATGGGAATCGAATTGATTGTGACTACGAGACTCCTGAACAGAATAGGCAGTATACGCATCGCACCTTCCGTCGACACGCATCTTGGGAGCATCTACGGGAAGAGCTCATCATTTTGACGCAGATAGGGGAAAGAAAGCTCCAGGGCCAGCCAATGATGAAACGGCAAGTGTTTTCGACGTGTGTGCGGGTGTGCCAGCTCGTCTGAACAGAGCAGGCACGACAGGACGTGGCTGCCCTGAGAGAAAAGGAAAAGGGCATTGCGTAATACGTCGCAGTCAGCTATTGGATGACATCGACGATCTAGGCCTTGCTTGCTCCTTCCATCTTGACTCTGGGCAACTTGTGGCTGTACTCTGTGGCTTGCCTCTTTTTTTTCTTTTTCTCTCGAGGATCATCGCAAACGCGACGCACACTGACGCACTTTGTCGCACTTTGTCGCACTTTATGATCGCCCAGGTTGTCGCAATATGCGAGCCGCGAATTTAATGTCCGGCGAGCTGGTGATGCATCTCCCAAGGTGTGTTTTTGATAGTCGTTCCCGCGTATATTACCCGTTTCAATTTGCAATATCGTAGACTGCCTTGAATTGGGGGGCGAAGAGGACGAAAATAAACGAAAGTTGGAGAGTGCGATAAGGTAGAGTTAGAGTGACGGACACGAGCGGTCGACACTTGTATATCGCGGGTTGTCTTGCCTGCTCGCGTGGTTGCACGCTGTCTCGCGATGTCGTCTCAAGCCGATGCACCGCTACCCAACAGGACGAGCTGTAGAAATAGGACACGAAGTACCCAGGGAACATGAACAGGGCTCAGCTTTGTTTCATTCAGAAGTTTGTTGTATAGAAAATCATGAAAGCACGGCGTTGCGGCTAAAATAGGCACGGCTACGGCGACATCGCGACATGGAGATATCACAAGCCAACGCAGGGTCGTCAAATTGTCACACGAGGCAAAGGCAAAGAAAGACAGCACGGCCGCTGGCGGCCGACTAAGAGTGTTCATCAGAGCTAAAGAGAAACGTGCACTGTTCGCGGAGCCTCACCTTTCGCCTGGGGTCGTTAGTCGTTATTCGCCTCCCCTGCGAAAATCCAGACAATCGAAAATAGCGCCAGCAAAACACCGAAAACCTGCAAAAGTACCAACGGACTGGCCGAAGTTGAGGAGACAAAGGCCCGGCAAAGGCGCCGCCGCTGCCGTCGTGGGTGAGAATGCCGAGAAACGTGCAGCTCTCTCCCGCTAGGGCAGCGGGCTGGCCCTTGCTCTCGCCTTCGCACATACGGAGTATGCAAAAGCCGGAAGAGGCAATAGACGAATAGCTTGAACTGCGAGCACGTCGTAAACATCACTGACCTGGGATGACATCTTCACTACGTCGTACGAGAGGAAGAGAACGACATCTCGGAGTCTTGTTGAACCGCGGTCAGCCACCAATCGCATCCGTGGAGACTGTCATTCCGAGGTGGCCCAACGCTCGTTTGCTGCAGTTTTTACACCTTGAGAGCCCCAAAGAGCCCGCAAAAATATCACAGTCCGGAGATGGCGAGGCACCAAAAACCGGTTCAAAAGTGTGCCCAAGGCACGCCTACTTGCCTACCTGGGGGTTAGGCTCGCGAGTTTTTTGCCGTTTCGCAAGGTTTTGCTGGGCTTGTTCGACTTTTCTCAACTTGCTATCGCATGCAGTGGAGAAGCTACCGGCAGGGCCAACTGAGCCGGTTGAGTCTCTAAACCTGACGGACTTCGCAAAAGAGAAGCCGTTGAGCCCGTCAAGAACCTATATTCGGGCCCCATTTGTCGACCATTGAGCTATCCCATGCTGTCGCGTGGAAAAGAGCAAAGGGTAGAATGATCTGCCAGTTGATTTTGCCTCTTGATATCCCCAGTGCCCCAGCGAGGAAAGGATGGGCAGAAATGATGGGACCTGAAACGACGGGCATCAGAAAATCGGCCGAGGGAGGCGAAATCGAACAGCATCGACGCCAGGATCGAAGATGTCGCTAAGATATTGGCAGACGAGAGGCTAGTGCCCAAGACAAGATGCTGGAGTTGTGTCCGGCGCCGACGTTGACTGTTGATTATCAAGGTGAATATCCCAGTCCTCAGTTTGTCGGTATCTGCTCTCTTCTCTTTGGAAGCGGGCATCTCCTACAATCATCAAAATTATGTGCACGTGCGTGGCTCAATGGCATCTTCCGTCATGGACAGCCATCGGACCAGCTCGACCAGGGCATTTCGAATATGCATTAATAAACGCATGGGAAACAAAAATCAAGATTCTGGACCAGCGCCACGCCCGGAAAATAAAACATAATGTAACACGGAAACACAAAGAAGCATTATGCAGGAGAAGAACTCACGGAGGGCCTCTGAAGGAATAATTGTTCGCCGTACGACGAGAGGACGTACTCTGAACAGACCAATACGTCGTCGACACACAGACATTTTCGAAACTTTTTGACGGTCCACCAACGTCAGCGAGCGGGCGGGTCGTCCAGCCACAGCGTTGCGATCAACGTCATTGACCTTTCATCCTGCATGCCCTCTTTGCCCTTTTTTGCATGTTTCGCCCGCTTGACTCGCCCACTTGACGCAGCGCTGCCCTGGCTTGGGGCCAGAACACACCCCATTTGTGCTTGGTGCGTGCTTTTGGTGCATGTTTTTTGGTCGATTTTGGTGCGGTGGACAGGGAAGAGGATTGGGCCTTGCCGTGCTGCATGGCACGCTGCCGAACCGGGGTAGGCTGGACTTTCATAGTTAGCACTGCAACGACAGAACAGACGACGACAGTCCGACAGCAACAGCGGGCTACTGCCGAGTAGTTTTGTCCAGTAAATTACTTCAAAGTGGGTATTCGAGTCGTGATGTGAGTGGTACTTTTTGCTTGTGGAAGTCGCTCCGGGCAGAAAGGGAAAGGTGCCATGGAGACTGCAGAAAAGGCTGGCATGCCGTCAGCGTCTATTGTTGGAAGACGAGGAAGGAACGAAAGTGGGCAGGAAAGAGCAATAAAATAGAGACAGGAAGGAGCGACGAAGGAGACGACATTGACAAGAACCAACATCAACAGCATCGACGATATGTGCCTGACTTGTAAAGCACTTTGTTGCAGAAAGACAACTGACAGGGGACACACATTAAAATGGAAATACTGAATGTGAAAAACAAATGTAACAATGCCTCGAAAAGCTCTAGTCGGCGCCGCAGTCAGGCCGTCGTTGGTTCCTGAATTTCTTCCCGTTGGCAGCGTTGGCAGGCATCGATCGCTAAAAAGTCTTCTTCCTCGTCTGCCACTAACTGCCTACTAGCGCGCGACATTCCCGGAGCAGTGGCTACGGGGCGACTTGTGTACCCCCCCTCGAGCCACCCCCGTGCCCCCGTTTGCTGTCTGGCTGTCCCCCGTCTCATTTCTTCTGAGTCGCAAATAAGAATTTTAGTGTCGGTTTTGTTGGAGGGTCCACTCCAAAGGGCGTTCGTCTTGGGCTTCTGCCGTCTCTGAGCGCCTGTAACAAGACCAAATGGAAGAGCCAACAGACAGCGGGGCCTGGCCCAGACCAGCTCAACTGCAAGGCCAGGCCGAGGGGCAAAAATGTAAGTGTCTATCTGTGAGGGAGACAGGACAGACGAACAAAAATGCAATTGTCTCGACCTGCGGCAGGGTTTTGATGACAAGGAGGGGAGATCGGCCCTGGAAATCGCAGAGTGCACAACAGCAGATAGCCTCTTTAGATGAGTGACAGGTGCTTCTTTGGATGCCTCTCTGTGTCGCGTCGCTCTTTCCTCGTTTCTCGTTTTTCGTCCCTCTATCCTGTCGGGAGTATTTTATGTATCTTATGTCGAGACGGCCCAGCCAAGGCAGGAACGAACAAGAACTGCCAATTACTCCCGTCTCTTTTTCTCCAACTCGTCCGCTCTTGCCCCCTTCCTGCAGTAATATACTACCTCTCGCCTACCTAATATTCCGTACCTCGTCTGCTCCTGCCTCGCCATCAGAAGTTACTGCAGACGATTATTCCCATATCCACGCCCGCCCTTACTCTATCTGGTCGAGCCAGTCTAAATACGCCGGTGTCCGTCCCCATTGCTCCATAAACCCACAACGGTCCTGGTTTCCTGCTTTACCAATATACTTCTCTTGATCCCCTTCCCTCCTGCCTTTTCTTCCTCACTCTCGACCTGCCTCCTCTCCTCTCTCTCCTTTTCATATTTTCCTCTCGCACCGTCCAACGAGCAACCTTTCTCCGAGCATCCCACCTGTCCTGTCGATCCCGTCAGCGTCAGTCTCTGCTCTTCTTTCTCACTGCCTTGCATAGAGACACAGGACGCACAAGCACAAGGCACATACAAGACACCAAAAAGACGGCGGCAAGCATCGGCCGCATCCTCGCCCCTGACACAACGGCAAAGCCAAAAAAGGACCAAAAGAACCACAAGAACCACAAGAAACAGAAGGACTAGACAGAGCCATCAGAGCCACCGGAGCTACACGTCAAACAACAGACTCGGTGTTCCTCGGTCCCCGCCTGGCCTTGCGCCTACGCACAGAAGCAGTTTGCTTGGCCATAGCTCGACGCCTGCAAATCCACAATCCACAGCCCGCCATCGCAAACCGCCCCTCTCTTCTGTCTCTGCACTCATTTGCACCAACAGCGGACCTGCTCGGCGTTCCTTGGCCGTCCTCCGTCTCGTCTGTCACCTGGCTTCCTTCGCCTCGCAATACTGCCTTGTCACTCGACTTGCAATTTTAATTGCCCTCAAATCTCTTCATCTCATCTACAAACCCTCACTCCGTTGCGTGCCGCACTCGATCGACTTGAGCGTTCTCCGTACCTGATCGAAAAACGTGGAGACTACGAGACTGGCCTGTTCGCCAAACCCGCAATAAGCAAGCCAGTCGCAAACACGAGAAAAAGGAAAAACTAAGCAGCCCACAGAACGACCACAAAGAGCCCCTGTCAAGACGTCGTTATCCTTTGCATTCACAGCACACATGCTACTGCCATAATAGCAATCGACTTCCTTTCTTTTCTCTCCTCTTTTCCCTCCCTTCTCTCCCTCTCTCTCTCTCCCCTACACCCTCAACTTTTATTCGCTCTTCTGAGGGGTATTCTCCTTTCTCCTTTCCTCCTCCACAACCTCCCTTTTCTTCCCGCTCTCGAAATGTCGTATCCCGACGTTTCCGCGGCGAGCACGCCAGACGAGTTCCCGGATAGCGGACCTGTTTCGCCCGGCTCCGTCGATGGGTCCTCCGGTACCACCACACCAGGCGACCATACAAGCCCATTCGGCGAGAACCCCACGACCGCCGACCGCTCTCCGTCCTCCTCGCAACCACCACGACGCGCCCCCTCTGTGCGTGCCGTCTCAGACCCTTCCAACGCCTCCTCCGCCCCCGCCAACATCAACATGAGCCCCTCCTCGACCGTTACCGGTACCCTCAACACCGCTCGTCGGCCACCACCCTCCGCAAGCAATCTACCACTCGACTTGATGGCCAAGGCGCGCGCTCTTCAGCAGCAGCGCATGGCCATGTCCGGGCCCGGCGGCGCGAATGGACCCATGGGCGATGGTGCACATAGCGCGTCACCAGGTGCCATGGCCGGTGGTATGGCTGGCGGGATGGCAGGCGGCGCAGCGAACCTGCGCATGCCCCCACACATGAACCGGGGCATGAACCTTGGCGGCATGACACGACCGACGGCACCAGGGTTTCAGTCCGCACCAGCGGTACCCAATCTTTCTGGCAGACCAGGCGGCCCGAGTTTGAGCGAACGGCGAGCCATGAAGCTGGGCCCGATGCCCGGAAACCCTGGCGTCGCTAGCCCCCGCGCCGGCCCACCAAAACTGTCGGATATGGGCGGCGGTGTTGGTCCTGGTGCGGGCGGCCCCGGTCGGCCAGCTTTGAAGGACGGCCGCCACAGCTCTAAGATGAACGACTTCAAGCACTATATTGATGCCGAGAAAGGCTGGATCACCTTTGAGGGCGCAGCCACCATCACACGGACGGGCGTCAACTTTGCCGGCGGTCACACATTCAAGATCTCGCTCGACGAAATCCAGGTCATGGACGAGTTAGGAAAGGGTAACTACGGTACCGTCTTCAAGGTCCGTCATGCTAAGCCTGCCGTACCACGGTTTGGTCCGGGCTTGAGCGGCTTCAAGTCAAATCATACCAAGCAACAACAAGTGGCGGCTGCATCACAATCGACACAATCAGACGGCTCTGCAGGATCTTGCGACAAGTCCGGCAGCAACGGCACCGTTTCGACCGCCACGACCGGCAAGGTTATGGCCATGAAGGAGATCCGGCTAGAACTCGACGAGGCCAAGTTCTCGACAATCCTCAAGGAGCTTGTCATTCTTCACGAGTGCGTGTCTCCATATATCATCGACTTTTATGGTGCCTTCTTCCAGGAGGGTGCCGTGTACATGTGCATCGAGTTCATGGACGGTGGTTCGATCGACAAGCTGTACGCTGGCGGCATTCCTGAAAACGTCCTGCGCAAGATCACGTACTCGACAGTCATGGGCCTCAAGACGCTCAAGGACGACCACAACATCATCCACCGCGATGTCAAGCCCACCAACATCCTGGCCAACTCCGACGGCCAAGTCAAGATTTGCGACTTTGGTGTCTCGGGTAACCTGGTCGCCTCCATCGCCAAGACCAACATTGGCTGCCAAAGCTACATGGCTCCCGAGCGCATCTCGGGTGGCGGCATGTCGGCGGGCGGCGCCAACGCCGAGGGCACATATAGCGTCCAGAGCGACATCTGGAGTCTGGGCCTGACCATCATCGAGTGCGCGATGGGCCGCTACCCGTACCCACCAGAGGTGTCCTCCACCATTTTCAGCCAACTGAGTGTAAGTGCTGCTGTTCCTATCTCCCCGGCTTGGATGCGCTTCTAACTGTGTGATATTTGAAACTAACTTTTTTATATTAGGCCATCGTCAATGGTGAACCGCCAGATATGCCCGAGGGCTACTCGCCCACCGCATGCGACTTTGTTCGCTCGTGTCTCAACAAGAACCCGATGAAGCGATACACCTACTCGATGCTGCTCAACCACCCGTGGCTTAAGCCGCTTGCACAGGCTGCGACAGTCATTGAGGAGGAGGATGAGTCGGAATCGGACTCGGATTCGGATAACGACAAGGACGGTGACGATGCTACCTCGGCCGTGAACAAGCTCAGCCTGAATGATAACTCTGGTGTTGCCGGCGACGCCGAGGTTGCGGCTTGGGTGTCGAGTGTTCTTGAGCGGAGAAAGAGCGAAAGCGCCGAAGCAGCGAATGCCGCCAGTACCAAGCCGGCCTTGCATGCGGCACCTCTGGCTGTTTGAGCTCTCTCCTTACATGTCTCTTGCACCAACTTCACTTCTTTCCCCTCCCTTTTACTACCACGTCCCCCCCACGGATCTTTTCTCATATCCAAGTGTTTTTTACGTATGATATTCTCTTCCTTCCACACACGCAGAAAGCGCCTTGCCTGTTTTTGAGTCGACGGTAGAAAAGAGATAAGAGAGCAAGTCGAATTACCTGATTGTACAAGGAAAAAAAAGATTGCATTAAAGAAAGGGCGGCATCATTTCTTGCATTTTCATTTCAACTTTCCCACCAGTCTGATGTACTTTTTCCTTTGCCTATTTATGTACTGGCGTTAAGAGGGTTTTCTGTTTATTTGGAGGCTGTATTTCATTTACCATTTTTCTCATCTTGCGAATTCTTGTCCCACTTCTTGTACTCTGTGCTGCTCTCTTCTGCGCTTCCCGTCATTTTTGTTTCTTCTCGATATTGTTGGCCTTGCTTTTCATGCTTTCATGAATATCATAGATCTCGGGGTTCCCTAGGGAAGCAGCATTGTTTTTACCTTCTTCACATTTGCTTTTCCCTCTCTCACGTATACGACCCCAAAGAAAGACCATTGCAGCACACGCATGTTTTCATATTCTCTATTTTCATCATTCTCACACTTCATAGCCAAATTAAGTCATCATTATGAGAACTGCTTTCCACGCCAACTTCAGCATGAACTTCCCCAACGAAGTGATACAAATGATTGATCTTCAAACATGACTAATAATAAGAGATCCTGTCCGTACATTCATACATTACGTCTACCCAACGTCTGTATGTCATTAACCTGAAGCGCCCAAAAACCATACCAAAGAAAACATTTTAAACTGGCAGTGAATTACAAACAAAAGTGACAAAGACACCGACAAAGCATTACAGCTGCGGCCGCTCAATAACCTTGGGCTTCTCCTGCTTCGCATCCGTCAAGGCTTGCTCCTTTGCTGGAGCTGTCTCCGCCTCCGCGGATGCTGTCGCTGGTTCTTTGACGGCGCCTGCTGTGGCCTCCTCGGTTTTGACCATGTCTGCTGGAGTATCCTTCTCTTTACCACTCTCGTCGAGCTTCAGGATGGCCTCGATCTCGCTGGCAATTTCATTGACCTCGGCCTCGGCCGACGACAGCGCACCGCCGATCTCAGGCGGCTGATCGTTGGCGTCATTGTCGTCATACTCGCCGCCCGTATATTTTGGTGTCATCGTCGCTGTTTCTGTTGTTGACAATCTCGGCCTTCTTCAAAAGTTCGTTATCATCGTCATCGCTCTCATTGTCGCTGTCGCTGCTGTCACTTGCGGGTGGCCGCGGGCCTGCCGCTGCCAACAGCGCCTCCTGGCCTTGCTGCCGCTCGACCTCGGCGTCGCCCACCATGGTCCGCCACAAGTTGTCCAGCTCCTCGCGCCAGCCCAGAGCGTCGGCCAGCTGCAGCACACCGGCATCACAGCTGCCCAGCGCCAGGACGTCGTCGGCACGTGTGCCCAGGTCACCCACCACCTCACGGTTGAACAGTACACGCGGCACGTGCTCGGGCGCCATGGTGGGCAACCCGGCAAACGGGTAGACAGTGAGCGATGTGCCTAGCACGAGCACCAGGTCGGCGTCTGTGGCGGGCAGCTTGCCCAGCTCATGGAACCGCGACGGCAGGCTCTCGCCAAAGAACACAATGTCGGGCTTCACGAGAGCACCGCAACCGGGCTGCTTGCAGCGAGGCACGCGGGCGTCACGGACGTGCTCACGCATCTCGTCGTCGGGGAAGTGTGTGCGGCATTCAAAGTTGATGCAGCGCTGGGTGGCAAAGGAGCCGTGGGCCTCGACGATGCGGTCGGCGGGGACACCGGCAGCGCGTTCAAGGCAGTCGATGTTTTGCGTAAAGAGCATGCGCAGCAGGCCCTTGGAGGCGAGGAGAGAAAGGAAAGCGTGGGAGACAGTGGGGTGGAACTGGCCCGGGTAGAGTTCCTTGGCGAGAATGTAGAACGGCCGCGGGTTCTCGCGGAAGTAGTCAATGCTGAAGACGGCCTCTGCATAAGGCAGGTTGAGGCGCTGGAGGTTGGCATAAAGGCCGGTGCCCGGTGAACGGAAGTCGGGGACTGCCAAGTTAGTGGGATGCTCATTTATTGACTTGAGTGCACGGTACGTACTGCCTGCGGCTGTTGATATGCCTGCGCCGGTCAGGGCAACGATGCGCCTGGCCTTGCCATCGAGAATCAGCTGAGCGACGGCCTCAATGCTGCGGTCGCTGAGCGTCTGCGGCGGCGTGCTGTCGTCGATCTGGTTGGACACTTCCTGGCCCATTCTGCCGAATCTGTTGGTGCGGTTGTTACGGCCCTTGTTGTTGTTTCCTTTATTGTTCCTGTAATTGCCACTGCGTCCTCCTGCTTTCCCAACTTGCAGAGGACGATCGGCACGACGTTCTTGCTTTTCTCTGCGCGAGAGAGGCGGCGGCGGCGATGTTGACGACGACCACGCGGGCGGTGACGGTCTTTCCGACGGCGACCTATGGTGAAAGGTGAGGCTGAGGGCGAGCCCGAGGCAGGGAAAACAGCGGGAGGCCAAGTGTAAGACACAAAAAAAAGAAGTCGAAAGAAAGAAAACAAAAAGGTGCGCTCGCTTTGTTTATGCGATGTTTGGCGATGAGAGAGTGTGAATTGCCAGTGTAGGACGCTCTGTCTATAAAACTGTTATCAAAGGCAGCGCTTTATGTCGTGAGTTGTTGAAGAAGAGAAGTGGCCTGGGTCCTTTTTCTTTTGCATGTGGTAGCCTTGCCGAAAGGTTGTTAGGTTTTTCCTTTGCCCTTTTCCCTCTTGCCTTCTTTGCCCCCTGCCTTTTGGCATGCGGCTCGTGAGGGGGTGCTCAAGTTCTTGCCATTCTTATCTTATCAGCTAAAGTGGGAGGGTGGCAGGGTGGTAATACGAAAGTAATTACAGGCAAGTGCGCCGCCTATATTATGAGGGAAGGAGCGCCCGGTAATACGTCATACGGGGAAAGAAGGAAGGAGGGAAGGAGCGAGCATGCTTTGAAACTGTGCCACCGTCACTGGATGTTTTCCGTTTTCATTCTGAATAAAATACGAGAAATGTGACATGAACTGTGATGAGAAGGGTTTATGAGAATGTTGGTGAAAATGCATTTGTGAGATGTTGCTTGCTATAGCTATTTGAGATTTGAGAAGGTTTTCATTGGTGAGCGTGCTTGTAAGTATGAGAACCAATAAATGTAAAATGAATGCCAGCATTTGTACATTTGCGTGTTTAAATTCCAGTATTGTACAGTTGTGTAATAATATATACAGAAACCTCATGAAATTGTACGAGAGTTGTTGAAAGCCACGCATTTATTTTAACACTCCTTACAAACGTGCGACTGACTGGCCCCAACTTTCGACGTCTCATAAAATGACCTTCGGATAAATCGTCGACATGCAAGCTGAAGAAAATATGTGCTTGCGCTTCATGATGTAAATTTGTATGCCCTTTCTATAGTTCCTCAGGCTGGCATTCGTACGTGTTGCGCCCGCCTTGGGCATGCTCTGATGGCCCTCACCAGCTCAACGCTTAGTCCCAGTCGTCATCATCGTCGTCGTCGTTCCTCCGGTGGTCCCGGCTCGTCTTGATGGACTTGTTGGCGCCGGCCATGATCCGCTCCTCCTCGGCATCCTCGGCTGCTCGCCGCCGCTTCAACACACGCATGTCGTTGTCTGCCACCGCGCCCACCTCGACCAACAGCGCGTCAATGTTCAGCATGCTCATCTTGACGCCGCCCACCATGGCTAGCGTCACAATCTGTTTGGCAATGTCGCCATTGCGGTACACCAAAATTGTCGGGCAGTTGCGCTCCGGGTAGCCCTCGATGGCCTGGTCGGCGCGCATCTCGCAGAACTTGACTTCGCCATACTCGTCGGCCGCTTGGCGGAACAGTTCAGACAACACGCGCGACTCGATATTGGTGCCTGTTGACGACATGAGATTCACAAATACCGGCGACCCTTGCCCTGCGCCCAGACGACCGTCTTGTTTCGATGCATCCGTCACTTCGCGGTTGTAGTCGGGCTTGGAGATTGGGTAGACGCTGCCGTGAACGGACGTCTTTTGGAGCGAACTGAGCTCCTGCATGCGCTGCTGGCGGTAGGCATTCAAGAAATCCTCGTCCTCCAGGTCCTCAAATTCATCGAGCTCGTCTAGGTCTTTGCCCTCGAGGCGGTTTTCGTGTGCGATGCGCCGGCCTTCGAGGATGGCCTCTTCGATCATAGGGGTCGGGCTTGGCGGCTTCTCGGGGATGACGCCATGCTTGCGGAGGATCTCGTTCCTGGGGAGCGAGAGAGAGAGAGAGTCAGTCATGTGTTTTCCTGCCTGTCTTTCTTGAGTCACTCCCGCGCAATGACTCAAACAGCTGCATCCATCCAATACTCACCATTCTGTGTCTGCGTTTGGATCGTCCACCGGCACCGCTATTCTCTGGTCCATTGGCGCCGCCATTGTGAATGTGTGTTTGAGGATATGACTTGGATAGAAAGAAAGAAAAAAAAGAGACGATATTTTCTGATGTGAAAGGTAAAAGACAGAGAAAGGGCAACTTGTGACGAGCTTCAATGTCGTGGAATCGCGAGGAATCAAAGTTGCCTGGCATCTGATAGCTGCCCACCACCTACCTAATACAGGGGCAGAGCATCTCCTGCAGCCAGCCTTTTCGCGGCAGCCTAGGGGAGCTGTTGCAGGCTGACCGTTGGCATCTGTAGCGGGGTTGAATCGCCCCCTGTTGCTGTTGGGCCTTGTCTGGCCGTTGGTGTGGTTCTGTATGAGGATCGGCCAAAGAGTCAGAAAGTCAGAAAGTCAGAAATGACTAATCTCGAATTGCGTTAAGCCTCTCCTGGAAGCTACTCGTGTGGCGGAACTACACGTGACTCGAGCTTTGGCAGAAACCCTAATGCGCTAGGCCCTAGAGTGGCTAGCGCGTCTATACACAGTGCTTGCCGCCTTTTTGGCGCAGTTTTGGCTCTTTCCTCCAGAAAGTTCGCCCATTTGCCCTCGCATTGCTCTCCTCTGGTTGGCCCATTTTTTCTTGGGCTAAACAAAAAATTTCTGGCTCTTGCCCACTCTGGCTTTTTTTTCTCTCGCCCACACACCGTCTCGCCCCTGCTCTGTGTGTCTTTTGCCCTTGCCCGCCCGTCTGAACCTAATCCTGCCCTCTTTTTGGTTTGACTCCTCTTTCTGACTTTTTCCCACCTCTCTTCTCCTGTTCTCTTCTTCTCTCCTCACCCACCCCCAAAACTTCAACAATCCCAAAACCACGAGCGCCGAAATCTGTTTGTTCTTCAACAACCAGATTTTTTAATCCAACCGATTCCAACCCGCTCGATTTCTCGATTTATCTCGACAAACCTCTCAAACCGTCAAAATGGTGCGTTTTTATCGGAACTTTTCGATGCAAAAGATCGAAAGCAACAGGCGGAGGACACAACAGGAAGAGGAAGACGATGGACGGCGATGGAAATCTCGGCAGCATCGGCATCCGTATCGACAACGGAACCCGACGACAAGCAAAAACGGACACGGCATCGATGGAACCGTTATCGACACGGCCATTTGATAGCAATATTGAAACAAAGTTCGATATCGACAACAACCCTTTACGACGACAACAACGACATAACACCCGCAACACCACCTCAACGACCACACCGACACTGATGCTGCTGAGATTGGACGATGCCATCGATGTCGACTTGGAAATGATTGCGATGGAACTGGATCGTTTTTTTTATCATTTTGAAGCAGAAGTGCTGACATTTTTCTTCCCACAGGTTTTGGCCGTTGATCTGCTGAACCCCAGCGCCGCCGCTGAGGCCAAGAAGCACAAGCTCAAGGTACGACTCGACCCGATTTCCACAATTGCGACACACCTTGCGCTTCCATCAAACCGCTCAATACTAACATTCTTTCCCTCTAGACCCTTGTGCCCGCCCCCCGCTCGTTCTTCATGGACGTCAAGTGCCCCGGCTGCTTCACCATCACCACCGTCTTCTCCCACGCACAGACTGTCGTCATCTGCCAAGGCTGCACGACCGTCCTTTGCCAGCCCACCGGTGGTAAGGCGAGACTGACTGAGGGCTGCTCTTTCCGGAGAAAGTAGACGGTTTACTTTAAGCCACAAAGCGAATCGAACTCTTCTTTTTTCTCTCTTACTATTGCACCTTCTGTTCTCTAAACACTCGTCAAAAAATGTCTTCGATGTCAGCTCATTCGGATTGATAGCAATAAAGGAATGATTTGAACTTTCTGTTCTCCTCTTTTTTTATTGTTGCCGGTCCTTTACACTCCTCCACCGGGGTTGTATTTCTTTTTTTGCTTTTTATGTTTTTTATCATTGTGTTTTTTAATGCGCCTGTTTCGCCTTCCTGTTTTTTCTCGATTCAGGCAGGACTATTCATATGGGTTCTGGCCGATGACCGAGCGACGACAAAAAGAAAAACGACACGACACAACACCTCGACGCGACTTCTTTCCTTTCTTTCCTTTTCCCTCTTCTCTTGATTCCACGGCCTTGGATCGACAATGAGAGATGAGACTTGTGTTGAGGACTGTTTGGATGGGCTGGTCTTGGGCTACGGGATGGGAGTGAGGAAACTCAACCCTATGTCGACTCTGAAACAGCCTGCCTTCCTTACGGACCTTGACAAATGTCTCTACTACTCATCGTTCCTCGGCCGATCTGAACCTGCGAGAAGGGTGAGGACTGAGAGGAGAAGCCATATACGTCTCTCTCTTTGTTTCTTTCATTTACGATTGAAGACAACATTTCAAAAACTTTCTGTTTTATTACAACCACACGAAAAAGCGCGGATAGAAGATGGAGCCAGCAAAAACGAAACTGAGTTCGGTATACACCCAGACGACATTTTATTTCGAACCAAAATGGGAGGGTCATCTGACGGTGGGAAAGTGAACTTCCAGGGAAAAGAAAAGAAACGGAAAAAGAAGAGAAAAAGGAAAACAAAAAGGATACAAAAAGCCGATTGTTTCACACAAAAACTGGAGGGGCGTTTTTTTTCGGATCCGGATATCTTGCAACTACCCAAAAAAATATACAAAATTTATCTAAAACAATGCGGTCCATGACCGTGTCCGTGATGTGTAGACATGAAAGCTATTGACTGAAGATATCAAGGATCTCCCGATGTGAAGCCGAAGCTGAACCTTATATTTGAGGCCGAATTCTGTCCAACCTGATTAGTTAGGCCATAGTTTTCTAGGACTCCAATATGTTATAGACAATATACTCCGTATGTATGAAACTATAGTGATGATATAGAAATAATCGTATCGTGTCGTTGGGATTGTCTTTTTATCATGGTCGATTGTTGCCTAGAAATCGAAGCTGAAAAGATTGACTTGTCTATGTTGTTGGTGGTGGGAAGGAGCACCTGCCAAAAGTAAAAAAAACGGCCAAACCCAAAAATAGCGTGCCCAGGGACCGTGCAGGCGGCTGGCCTCACTAGACAAGGCTACTAAAAAATTTCTTGGGAGCCGCGTCTACCTTCACCAGGCAGGAGCTACCCTGCGAGCCAGCTTCAATTTCGACGACGACAACAAAAACGGCAGCGACGACGCTCTCTTCTTTTTGTTCGTCGACACCGATTGACAATATTCGCCTGTTGATTGCACACCCACACATCCACCATGACCTCGACAACACCGAACCCGACACCGGCGGTTGACGCGACCTATGGCCAGCGCAGCGTCTTTGGCGGCGAGGGCCTGTCGACCGCGCCTATTGACGAAGACCTTGACTGCGAGGATGAACAGGAGGCCCTGGCCTACCTGCGGCTTGTGCGGTTAGTACTCCCTCTCTTTCTTTTATTTTGTTTATTCTCTGCTCTCTTCTTGAACCCTTGCTGAACATTTGATAGCTAACGATACTGTGTAGAGAACAAGCGAGCAAGATCCCACACGTCATGGTCATGCCACGGCATGGACCACAGGCGCTTCCACCCGGCCTAGCTGAAGCAAGAGCAGCAGAGGCGGCGGCAGCAGCAGCTTCAGTAGCATCATCCTCAAAACGAACAACCCCTCAGAAGAAGAAGCGGCGGCGGCGGCGACACTGGGACGAGCAGGACGATGGAGTGGCAGAGATGTCCTACGGAGACGAGGGTGAGGCAAGCAATGAGGCAAACGGCAATGACAACGACAACAGCAACGTAGCCAAGAAGCGGCGTGTGTCGCGGCAACAGGCCGTGTCTGTCGGGTTGTCTTACGACGACGAAGGTCCAGCAAACGGCGGCCCAAGTTACGAAGACGAAGAGCAGGCCGAGGAAGACGACGAAGAGGGCGAAGCGTCAGACGACGATATCAATGCTGCCGACGACAAAGATGAGCGAGACTACAGTCTGAATCACCGCGACCTCTATCAGAGTAGCGTCGGTGACGCACGTGGCTACTACCATGACGGTGCCTACGTTGCAGCACCAGCCGAGGACGATTATGTGTCCTCTTCGGCAGGTGGACACACCATTGGATACGGACAGGCTGAGGTAGAGGAAGACGGCGCGAACGGCAGCACTGATGTCGACCCCGAGGCCGAGTCTGTTCGCTTCAGCGCCGCCTACCGCTCTCGGCTGTTGCTCACCCACTTTGCTGAACTGCGCGCCATCGTGCGTCCGTCCGAGTACGACCCTGACCAGCTGGCGGATGCGGTGGCCGCCCTGCCGGCCGATCACGACACGGACGTCGGCCCTCTCAGCACCAAGTCTGGCGTGTACCGCCGCTGGCTGCACCTTCTGCGCACAACAGACCCGCTTCCTGCACAAATCGCTGCCATGGACAAGGTTAGCGTGTTGCGACTGCTACGTGTGCTGCTGCGAGGTCTTTTGGCCGGTGGATCGTCGTCATCGCGCTCGTCGAGAGCAGGGCGGTTTGAAAAGAAGCTGCTCGGAGGAGGTGGTGGTGGACACGGCAACAACAATGGCAACAGTGGGATCGATATGACTGGTCGCACCAGCCGTTGGTTGTGGTCGCTGTTTGCACGTCTTCCCGACCGGGGCGAGCTGGACTACCGTGAGGTGGGCTATATTCGGGATGTCGCAAAGCAGGCAGTCATGCGGCTGGCACACTTGAGCTACGATATGGACGGGACAGACGTGCACGGCGGTGGTGACTACGAAGAGGAAGAGGAACAGAGTGGGGCTGAAGTGCCTGTCCAAGAGGATGCTGGCGAGGTCGCAGAGGCTGGAGTCGAACCTGTCAACGAAGATGATGGAAACGAGAAGGCCGAAGGTCAGGAAGACCTAGAAGATGTTCCCATGGACATGGAGTCTGAGCCGGAGACGGGAGAAGCCAAGGCAACAGGAGAAGATGAACCTGCAGGGGAGGATGGGACGCCTCAAGAGGGCGAAGTTGTCCAAGAGGACGAAGACGGCGAGATGCAGCAAAGAGCCACATTGGAGATGGTGCTGGCAGTTGCTGGCGAGTTCTACGGACAGCGGGACCTGCTGGCTTTCCGGACACCGTGGCCAGCGATGTCGTCAAACTGAGCAAGATACCCAGTACTATGAGATAGCATAATGTACAACTGAAGAACACAATTCATAGCAAGGAATGACTGTATGTCAGAGAAAAGCGTTTTTGAATATCGATATCACGTGACAACAATTGGCACACTTGATTCAGCAGGTTTCTTAGAAAAGACCAAGATCTTCTCTCACACCTCTGAGGCCTTCCCTGCCGGGTTTCCGTCGAGTGTCTGAGCCCTGATCTTGGAAAAACCAGCTTCCTCCTCCGTTGAGAACCACTTTACGCGTCCAGTCGACAGGTTGAGTGAAAAACACGACTTTGACGCGTCTTTGATACGAAGAGCACTAGTCCCAATCAGGCAATACCCAGACGAGCCAGACTCTCCAGACGCCGGCCAAGGGCCATTCGGCTAACAACCACCAAACATGCGCTATTGGCCTCCCAATTTACTGGCACTGGAGAATCCCCCAGCCATCGCTTTCTTTTCCAAGTTTAATTGATTTTCCTTTCATCGTCATTTCTTTTCGGTTTTGCCGTCCACCCACCAACGACAAAGGCATCGACAGGCCACTCCCTCTCTTTTCTTTTTCTATCTCTGTCGTCGTACTCTTTTTATCAACCAAACAAATACGTCCATTGACATCACCACATCGCCATCTCACATCGCCAATTGCTTCATTTTCGTCGTCAATTTTCGTCTTTTCTTCGTTTGATTTCTGTTTCGACAACTCTCCACTCAGTGCTTTTCTCTTTGTTTCGTTTTCGCTCTTTCCGACTTCCTCGCTCTTCAGCATCACCGACCAGTCTCTACGACATTTTCTCGCTCCCTTACGACGCCCAATTGATACATCTCCAAACCACATCCGACATTACAACCTCATAAAAATGGCCACTCCTCGTGTCAAGCGCCCCTTTGCGGGCTCTTCGAGCGACCCATCACAGCGCCAGATTACAAGCTTCTTCGACCGCGACAATGACGAATCGTCATCAGCTGGAGACCGCCCCTTCATCGAGCGCCGCTCATCGACTCCTCTTCTCCACCAAGCGTCCAGGCCAATCTTCTGGCTGTCGGCATGCGCGTCCGCAAGTCGGTCCCCGAAGGCTATAAGACGGGCAAAGAGGACATGATGGAGGGCAGTCCTGTCGTCGCTCCGAGACGGGTTGTTGTCTCGACTCCGACACCCACTCCAGTTGCGGCAGCCGCTCCTCCTTCTTCGTTCAAACAACTTCGGATCCCGCCAGCTTCCTGTTCAGCGCGAACTCACACCTTTCTGTGGCCTTCACAAGATTGGCGGTCTCGGCGTGCAGTCCTTTGGCGACGACGACGGCCGGCCCATGTTTGCTGCGTCTCTGTTTGACGGCAGTGCCGAACTTGATGAGTCGTCTGAACCGCCCAGTTTGACCAGCAGCCAGGAGACGGTGTCGTCGACGTCGTCGTCTTACTACACTCCAGCATCGTCGCAGTCTCGTTTTGCGTCGTCTGCTTCGTCTCGTTTCAACAGCTTCAATGCGCCTGCTGTCTCGACTCGCAAGCGTTTCTTTGGACAGGAAGAGGATGTCAAGACGGATGCGGGCAGCAACGCTTTCTTCCAGGTCCATGAGGATCATGCTCGTCTGCCAACTTCTTCGTCTTCTTCGTCCATCAACCGCTGGCTGACGGACGGCAACGCTGGTGCTGGAAGATCAGCCATGGCACCACCGCAGGGCCGTCGTGTCATCGCTCTCCCGCGGCGGCGGGGCAAGAACGACGAGAAGACCGAAGGCCAACAGACCGTTCGCTTCATCGACCAGGAGAATGTCGGTATTGCCGGCGACTTTGATGAGGTCGATTTCCTAGATGAAAGCATGCTGGCCGAAGGGTCTGGCGGGCACGACATGGAGATGGGTGGTATGTAAGGGACACCTTGATGCTATCTTCTCTTCCTTTGTCACTTTTCATTTGTCATTTCTTTATTGTCTTTGATATCCCGCGATGTATTCTGCGAACTGCATCCTTTTTCTTTTATTGTCTGTATTTTATTTTCTGTTGTGTCTGTTTGTATAGCATCTGTACTTGTATTTATGGTTTCTTGGGTTTATGGGTTCTATCAGGTCTCTGGAAAGACTTGGTACATTGGAAAGGAAAGGAAGGAAAGGAAAGGGACGTGGACGGTGGTTATTTTCGAAAGATTTATGTGTTTTTATATGCTTGCTCACGCGGCTTTGAAAGAGAGGAGGTGATCTTCTGTTTTGACAAAAAGAAAATGTCAACCAAATATTAAAAGATTTCATAAGGTTTTACTTTGATTTTTTATGTTCCTATAAATGACAAGATAACCTCGAATTAAACTACAAGAAAATACATTCATCTCCATCTCTCACTCCCACCTTACGGCAGAAGACGCTTGGGCGTCCCGCGGGTAGTAGGCTGCAAGCTGGACACTCGGCAGGTTCAGGAAAAAGGCGACAACACGGTCGAGACCAATACCTCCGCCACCGTGCGGCGGCACACCCGCCTGCCGGAACACGTCGACGTACTCCTTGAGGCCCTCCGACTTGGGGTCGAGGCCCTTGCGGCGCATACGCGCCTCGAGCAGGCCGGCCTCGTGGATCCGCTGGCCGCCCGACAGAATCTCCTGGCCGCGCATAAAGAAGTCGTAGGCGTTGCAGACGTCGCTGTTGGCCGGGTCCTCCATGGTGTAAAAGGGACGAGCGCCCTGGGGGAACTTGTCCAGGACATAGAATTCGGTGTTGAACTTTTGGCGCACCAGCTCGCCCAGCGCCTTTTCTTGCGGCGTCGACATGTCCTCGTCGTCCGAGACGTTGCGGTACGCCTCGGGGCCGTGCTCGCGCAGCAGCTTCTGGCCCTCGGCAAACGTCAGGCGGACCTCCTTGCCAGGCTCGGGCAGCAGGAAATCGGTCGACGGGTAGACGGTGCGGACGGTCTCAATGTCCTCGGCGCAGCGCTCCTTGAGGCCGCGGAAGATGTGCAGCAGCACGCCCTCGAGCATGTGCAGCACCTCGTGGTACGACTCCTGGATCTCCATCTCCATATCGAGACCGGTGAACTCGGTCATGTGGCGCGGCGTGTTGGAGTTCTCGGCACGGTAGACGGGGCCAACACAGAAGACGCGCTTGCGGCCACCGGCGATCTCGTACTGCTTGTAGAACTGGGGGCTCTGGGCCAGGAACGCCGGCTTGCCAAAGTACGTCAGCTGGAAGACGTTGGCACCGCCCTCGGAGGCAGCGTCAATCAGACCGGGTGCCTGGAAGCCCTTGAAGCCGCGCGCATCGAGGTACTCGCGGAACAGCTTCTCGGTCTCGTAGCGCACGTTGGCAATGGCCTGCTGGACAGGCGCGCGCTTGTGCATGACAATGTTGTCGAGATGCGTGCCCAGAGCAGCGCCCGAGATGGTGGTCTCACCGCCAGAAACATCGAGGTTCTTGACGCCCTCGGTGACACCCTCAGCAGTAGCGGCTTTCGCGGCCTCAGCCTCGGCCTCGGCCTCGCCGCCGGCCGTGTCATCAAAGTTGTTGACGGCCTTGTTGGCCGACGCCAGCGTCAGACCCAGAGTCTGCGGGGCCGCCGCCACGACAAAGAACTTGGTAATGTGCAGCTCAAATCCAGACACCTTGCAGCTCTTGATGGGCTCGGGGCGCGGCGCACAATGGCCTCGACGACCACGCACGACTCGAAGCTGCGCGAACCGGCCCACTTGACCATGGCACGGCTCACAATGTTCTCCTTGGTGTCGGGCTTCGTGGCCGCCAGCACACCCTGGATCGTCCAGTCCTGCTGCTCGCGCAGCTCCACAAAGCACATCTTGGCGCCCTGCATGCGCGAGTTCTGGATCCAGCCGTACAGACGCACCGGCTTGTCGACGTGCTCCTCGCCGAGCTGCGGGAGAGCCACGGGGGCTGCGCCATCCGTAAAGCGCAGGCCGCCCTTGGTCGCAAAGGCAGCCACATCGCCGTAGTTTTCCGTCGCCAGGTCGACCTCCTCGCCGCCAGCACCACCGCCACCAGCCGCCTTGGCCGCCGCCTCAGCAGCAGCACGCTCGGCCGCACGCTGGGCCTTGAGAGCCTCCTTCTTGGCCTTGGCCTCGGCCTTCTTGGCCGCCTTCTTCGACGGACCCTCGCCCTCACCCTCAGCAGCAGGAGCGGCGTCGCCAGCAGCGGGAGCAGTAGCAGCAGCAGCAGCAGCAGCCGGGGCCGCCTCAGCCGCTGGGGTCTCGGTGGGTTGCGGCGCAGACATTTGGAAAATTGGTTTGTTGTGTTGTGGTGATGTCTCGAGATTCGTTCTAGGAAGGGAAGCGGGGTAGTCGAGAAATCGGTTGACAGGTTTCGACTTTGTTAGTGATCAACAAGATTGATGCCTCAATGTCAATTGGCAGTTGAATGGCGTAGATAAAAGAAAATTGTAGAAAGAGAGATTGGTGTGCCTGAGTCAGGTCGCCGGCGTTTTTTTTCTGTTTTGTTTGGCTGTCTCTCGAAAAACCAGTCACACTCTAGTAATAAAGCTTTTTTGGCTCCTTGAAGAAAGAGCTGCGGGCGGGTGGGGTGGAGAGGGGCAGCGCAGCAGGGAAGCAACAGCGCGGCCAACAGCTCCTTCCCTCCAAACAGCCGCTAATAAAACACGCCAGTTGCACCTTCCCACTGTCACGCTACTGCCGTCCGCCATCGGCCATGCTGTGTCGCTGTTTCCTTTTGGGAAGGGCCTTCGGCGACAGAGTCACGGCTGAAAAGGAAAACACCGCCGAGATCACCTGTCACTATCACTACTCGGAAGGATATGAGATCTCGCCATCACTGGCTGGAGAAGGCATAACAGCTGCCCGGCGAGTCAGAATGAAATCCAGCGAAGTCGGAGGATAAAGAAAAATAAGAAGCACAGTGAGTGTGGTTGATATGACGTAGTGAAAAAAAGTAGAATAATAAAAGGGAAAACGAAAACAGAAAAGAAAAGAAAACATCACCGAGTGTGAATATTTTACAAAAATTCATAAAAATAGATAGAACACAACCACGCTTGAACATTAAAATAATGGAATTATGAAATATTAGGAGAGAAAATGTAAGACGCCTCACGCCTTTATACAACACCAATGATAAAGAGTAACAACAGCAAAATGATCCTTTCAAGCGACGATTTCGCACACAGGGAATCGAACAGAAAAGAAAAGAAAGCAAAGTCGCAAGAGATGAGACAACAGTAAAGCAACACGCAAAAAGTGTAGACAAGCCACCCAAGAGAAAATAGAAAATAGCCCAATATTAGAATGCTCTACTGACAAAAAGCAGTTGTGCCCTCCAAGTCATATGCACATATGAACATGCTTCTTTCCACGTCCCCTTTATTATTCTCCTTGTGACTAACATTAGTCAAATGCACGCTCTTCCGACGGTGAGAACAGGTTGATATGCGAATCGCCCCGTGCTGCGCAGCCGAGCGTCATCTTGTGCGGGTGGAACGCCGTCGCCGCAATCGGTGCACTGCGGCTCTGCAGGAAGCCCGAGTACGGCTCAATGCGCGACAGCTCGCGGCCGTCGAGGTTGAACACCTTAACCGAGCGATGTGATGTGCCACTGGGAGAGTTAGTATACATGCAAACATGATTATAAATAGCACACATGGGGGAAACTCACACTGCAAAAACGGGCAGATGCTCGTGGGTGCTGGCGGTGCGCAGCGTCTGCGTCGTCGTCTGGATTGTGTTCAGCGCGTGATCGCTGCGAATGTCCCACAGCTTGACCTTGCCGTCCCGCGCCGCCGACAGCAGCTCGCGCTGCCCGCCACGCTGCATGTGCACGCTCTTGATCCAGATACGGTCCGTCTCGTCCTTCCACTTGCGTACCATGGCATCCTGAGAACGAACACGCAAGTCAAAGACACGCACGGCGCCGTCGCCGAAACCGGCCACAAATATGTTGCCCGTCATTTGGTCGCTTGTCAGCGACGTCACGCACGAGCCCGACCGTGCCGGGATATCGGCCACACACGCCTCGCTGCCGGCGTTCCAGACGCGGATCATACGCACGTCGCCCGCCACCAGCACGCGGCCCGACACTTGCTGCCAGTCAAACACCATGCCCGAGTGCACGTTGCTCGGCACCATGTCCGTCAGCGCCCGCCACGACGTCGCCAACTCGACCTTGGAGTACGAGTCGTAGTTGCGGTACACGCGCAGCACACCGTCCGAGGAGCCCGCCATCAGCAGCGCCTGGTCGTCCTCGTTGATGAACTTCATGTCGCTGATGCGTGATCCGGGCGGGTTGCCGTTGGAGAACCGGCTCAGCTTCTCCACACGCTTCCAGTCCCACACCTGGACCGTGTTGCCGTCGTCGGCCACAGCAAGGTGGTCTTCGAATTGGTGGAACGCCATCCGGGCAGGCTGCGAGCCATTGTTGATAATGCCCAGCTGATTGGTCCACTTGTGCGAGCCAGCATACTGCTTCTGCGGCTGTGTGTCGCGCAGTGTACCTTCATTCCGGGCGCGACGCCACAGACGCTCATTGTATTCGGTACTGCCCGGCTCCTCGGCCTCCATAAGGCGCATCTGCGGCTCGCGGAAGTACTCAGTTGACCAGTCGAGCAGCGTGCTGGCTAGAGGAAGTGTGGGCGGCTGATCGGCGGGACGAGACTCGAAGCCTGCCGAGACCGGCTCCTTAGCCACATTGTACGGCGACATGGTGCTCTCGCGCTCGCTGTCCTCGGGAGGCGCAGCCGTGCGATCCAAGGAGACACCCATGCCACGAGCACGACCGGAGCCTCTCTGGAATGTCGACGCCGAGCGCAGCAGGCCAGGCGAAGAGGGAGGCTCACTGCCGTGAGACGAGCCCGGAGGACCAGGCGTAGTAGGTGAGACACCCGAAGCGTCTGTGCCCCAGAACGGAGAGAAGAGGGTGCTGACGGTCCGACGTAGCAGACCAGGCGACGGCGGCGGATACACGCTGTCAGATCCAGACCCGCCATTGATACCGTTGCCGTTCACGCCGCCGGCCAGGCCACCAACGTCCATAGCATCGCCATTGGTAGTGCTGCCTGCACCAGAACCGACAATCAGGCTCGTGCTGTTGCGCAGACCAGGTGCAGTGACATTCCGCGACAAGCGTCTATGCTTCTTGTGAATGTCCTCGATGATGCTCTGGGCCTGGGAGCCAATCTCCGAGTGGAGGAGCGCCTCGTGTAGGTAGTCCACAATCGTCGTGGCATGCGACTGGACTTCGGGGTGTGGGTCGACGGACAGGATGAGAATGTGCTTCCAGTACGCCGTAAAAATCGTGTTGTGCGAGAGGCCCTGGGCGCTCTCCTTAACGCTGCCGTCGCGGTTACGGTTTTCCGGCGAACATACTGCAAACCTATCTTGTAGCTGGCAGCACCCGAGTCCTTAGGCGGGAACAAGAGGTACTCCTTCTCCTCCTGCAGATGCTCGAAAGCAGCCACAAGGAACTTGTTCTCGTAGCGAAGGACAAAGTGCGACATAAAGACCAGGAGCTCTTTGCGCACCATGGCGCTGCCGTCGTTGGCCATGTCCATCAATGTCCAAGCAATCGACTCCTCCACACGGGCCACCTCGTCCGTGAGGTCGGGGATGCCCAGCAGCGTGGTCATGGCGTAAATCATAGACGCACGCACCTCGCAGATCTTGTCCTGGGCCAGGGGCGAGAGGCGGGCAGGTGCATTTTCACGAATGCCGCGCCACTTGGCCTCGGGCAGATCCTGCCACAACTGGCTCAGGCACAGACACGACCACTGGCGGAGCAGCGGGTTGTCCTCGTTGCGCAGGTGGATCAAGCACGAGGTCATGATGTCTGTCTGGTTGCAGACCGTCTGGCCCGGTTTGTAGTTCTTGCACAGCATGGCCAGAATGAAGGCACACATGGCCTTGTGCTCATCCGTGTTGGTAACGGGGAGACCTTCGGCGGGCTTCAGGATGGACGAGAAGTAGTTGTAACCGCTGTCCTTGATAAGGTCCTGCTGGCACGAGATGTCCACCGCCAGCACACGGGTCCAGATAAAGACCATGACAGGCTTCAGCTCAGATGTGGCGGACTGGAGCAGCTTCAGCACATAAGGGAAGATGCCTATGCTCAGTGCAAGCTGGACAGCCCACGGGCCAAGATCAAGGAAACGACCAAGCAGGATCAGTGCCCGTACTCGATGTTGTTGACTAAGGAGCACTTGCAGCACCACCGGCAGCTGGTCGGCGACTTTTTCTGCATGGCATCGCCACGCGTCAAGTACTTCTCGAACGCGGTGAGCTGGTCTGCGAAGAAGGTGGAGTTTTGGTATTCGTACTCGATCTCGCCGGCCTCCTTGCGCTCGAGCATGGGAAGCTGGTCCAGGGTCTGGTCGACGGCAAGATCCCAGCTGGCCCACAACGGGTGTTGGCGGGTGTCGGGCAGCTCGGGGAAGGACTGCGGATGGCAATTGTAGACGGACATGATGCGCTGTGCGAGGAGGAAATTACGGAAGAGGGCGGCGACCAGGAGGTCCTGACGGAAGAATTTGCGGAAGAGATGGCGCGGCAGAGTCGTCCAAGCGATGGTATCTGTGATTGCGGTAAAAATCCAGTTCAGCTCGCCAAGGGGCGTCCTACGGTCCTGGAGGCGGCCGGGCAGCTTCTTGGCACGCTCCGGAGTGAGTGCAGTCTTCAACGGGTTCTGCTGCACAAAGAACCACAGCGCCATCTCCATGGGTGTGGTGAGACAGGAGCTGAAGACGTCGGCGGGGATGAGAGGGTTGGTTGGCAGATTCTCCTTGGTCGCACAGGCAGCCAGGTGGATGTATGGGCGGAAGTTGGTCTTCTCGTAGTTGGGATCGGCCAGTGCCGCATCCTTCTCCTCCTGCTCGTGCTTGTCGACAAAGCGGTGGTAGTTGCTCAAGATGTTGCCGGCCTCCGAGCAGTCCCAAACAAAGATCGTCGGGGCCTGGAGCCACTGCTGCAAATCGTATAGCGACACGGGGATGTACTGGGTGTAGTTCTTGTTGAAGACCCAGATTTCGCCCGAGGCTGTGGGCTTGGGCACACCGTGACCGTTGTAGTGAAGAAGCACGCGCTCGTCCTTTGCATTCCGACGCAGTGAGATGCAGAACTTCTTCGTCTCTTCAACAGATGGGTCCAGGTAATGCTTGTACCGCGGCCGAAGTGCGAGAGCCTCGTACTGGGTGATGAGCGCCTTGCCAATGTTCTCGAGAGCCTTTTGTACTGGCGGGACAGTGGTATCCTGCCATGCCTCGAGGCGAGCACCGGGCGTTGTGCGCAGCTGATCTGGCGGTTCGACGCCAATGTTCAGACAGACGGCGATGACAGCAGACACGGTCTTGAGCCGGTTCGCGCATGCGCCAGTCCTGCAGCTCGAGGGTGGGCTCCTTGGATCGGCCATTGGATTCGTGGCGCTTGTCGGTAAAGTACATGTACCAGTTCTGTGAGGGGCCTGTTAGCGCCGGCTTTCTCTTTGCTGATGCCAGCCATGTTTGGTAGATGTATAGACGCTCTAGGCAATGGGGACGGAGCTCGTCTCCCATGGCAGCTTCGTGTAAGGATGATGGCGAAAACATGGACGGTGATAATGGAGACGGGGTATCAGATGGGGACCTTGGTGCATCACAACAAAAACAAAGGGGCTGCAAGTGACAACACCGACATAATATGCCAGGAAAAAAAGAAAAATAAAGCACGGTGCATGAGGGAAGGAGCGACTGGCTCTCTCATGTTGGGTAGGAAAGAACAACGACATGATGTTTGGGTAAAGGGAAAGAGTGTGTGGAGGTGTAACAGGGAAAGAGCAAAGGAGTTATGATACGTACGCTGGCAAGCTGTGAGATGATATCTTCTGACTGGTAGTGATCCTCGAAACCATGTCGTGCGCCCCAACGGCTCAGCTCGCCGCTGTTGTGCAGCGTGTCGGTGCTGTCCTCGACAGGAGCAGGGCGCGCGTAGTCGCTCTTGGAGCGCATGAGTGGCGGTTTGGATGGCCCTGGCCGTCCGTTGTTATTCCGGCTTCCATTCCGGCCGTGGTCGCCGCGCCCGCCGGCCTGCTGTGACTGTTGCTGTTGGCGTCGCCGGCCGGCCGCGTCGGATTCGCTATTGTCCGTAGACGCGGCTGCTGTGGCGAGGGCCGAGCTCGATGCCGAGGCAATGCGATTCTGTCCCTTTGCGTTGCCACGCATGACAAGTCCGCCGCCGCCGCCGTTGCCAAAGGAGCTTCGTCGTGACTGCTCACCGCTGCTATCGTTGTTTGCTGGTGGCTGTGTGACGACCTCTGCCGCTTCGGGGATCCGAGGAGGCGGGCCGCCCTGCGATGGAGGCAGGCCTGCTCCGGGTGTGCGCGCAAAGTGGTTGAGATGCGACCCTAGGGGGTTGATGGGGTTCGCGAGGGCGGAGGATGACCGCATGGCGACGACGGTCGAGGGCGCCGAAGTGGCGGTGTCGGTTCGTGAAGGCATGATGTCGGCTATGAAAAAAAACGAAGATGACGTGTGCGTGGTATGAAAATGACGTTCGTGATGATAGTAATCGGGATATGTCTAAGAAAAGGAGGGAGAGCCGGCACGCCGCCCTGTATTCTAGATGCGGACCATCTAGGTCAGGAAACGAGAAAGTTTAGTCGTCGGATAGATGGGATATTTGGTCTGATGTGTGTTGCAAAATGACGGACGCTGAGTCTCGTGGCAAAAAGAAAAGAAGAGACGACGTCCGCAAATTTGGCGGTGGAAAGCGCAGCGAATGAGGATGCGGAAAAGCTAAAGTGGTATGCAGTCAGTAAAACCGCACAAATAAACAGAAGTCCGGGAAGCAAAAGCAAACGGAAAGAAGACAAGGCAGCCGCAAGCTCTCTGTGTCTATGCCTTCCGCAGTCTCCTCGATCCCTTTGTGCCCCTCTCATTCATCCAGAGGAGATGCGCGACGCCAACGAAAAGGCCAAGGCGGGCACAAGCACAGGAACAAAGACACCGCGCGACCGCCACCGTCCGACGTTGCGAAGCTGGGAGAACAAGAAAGGGTCCGTGTGCGCGCGTGTGTTGCGTTGCGTGGTGTAGAGCTTCCCTTGTCTCTTCCTTCGTCCTTCGTGTCCTTCTCTTCCTGGATGCGCTCTGTTTTCGCCTGTTTCTGCGCCACGCGCGGCCACTCTAGAATGTGTGCAAGACAAGGAGGCGGCCACACGGTCGGCAGAGGGAGAACAGGGCGTGGGGGATATTCGGCGATGGGAGGGGGAGGGCAATGTGCGAGCGTGGGATGGGGAGGATGGCGAGGGCAAAAAAGGTCAAAAGGAGGCCGTACCGTCAAGAGATTGAAGCGCTTTCCCGACAATCG
Organism: Sporothrix variecibatus; assembly: GCA_016097105.2. Taxonomy (NCBI): domain Eukaryota; kingdom Fungi; phylum Ascomycota; class Sordariomycetes; order Ophiostomatales; family Ophiostomataceae; genus Sporothrix; species Sporothrix variecibatus. The sequence continues at coordinate 2,526,534 of JADMNI010000003.1, forward strand.
TGCTTTCCGTCTAGCAATGCCCCGCAATCGAATCGGTCGTCGTGTCGGGAAAGGAAGGTGCGGATGGAAGGGGAAAGTGCGGTCGAGAGACGTTGTGGCGGATTGTCACGAGAATATGATCGATGATGGGAAGGGGCGGAGAGACGGCAGGTGCGACCAGGCTGATGAAGCAAAGCCCCGTCAAAGGAACGGGACTTGACTGACATTCGCTGCAAAGAGCACTAGGGCGGAACGTTTGACTGGACCTTCTCTCGCTTCTCTCCTTCTGTCGTCTGTTTTTGCCGCCTGGAACTGCCCCTTCGCTCTTTCTGTCCGGGGATTAGTGGGCGGTGGGCAAGAGCAGCCTTCTGACCAATCTTAGTGCGGTACTTTTGTTTGGCCGATTTGGTACGCACAAATTGCGGTACCTGAGTAGCAGGGAGCTCTCAGGCGCTCTTGCCATTTTGCAGGCGTCAATTGCGCCCAATCCGTAATATTTGGGCGGGTGCTGGTTCGCTCTTCGACCAACGGAGACCCACGCAAGCAACGACTCGTGACCACGAGCTTTTTGGCAGGCAACGCGTAAAGTGGGGGCCAAACAGCAATTACGAAAACGACCAACGACACACGAAAGAACACGACAAAGATGGCGATGCACATGCACACAGCACAACCAAGAGGCTGTCGGCGATACAAAAAAAAAAAAAAAAAAAAAAGTGTGGAGAAGATGCGCATGCTGATTGCTTTGGAGAAGAAAAAAACCAAGAAGAAAAAAAATAAAATAAATAAAAAAAACTACGAACTCCGATCACGAAGGGTCTTAACGTGTGCGACAAGAAACAAACAAAAGAGAGAGACGAAAAACGAAGAACGAGGAAACGGACGTAGCAGAGACCCCTAATTTATTTATAAATGAGGGACAATCGCCTAACCAAAAGACGTGGACGGCCGTGCTCTCCGACTTTAAGCTTCGGCTTGTGTAGAACAGAATCTCAGAAGCAACGTTCCAGGCCGCGTTGCACAAAGAAGCAAGGATAAGAACTGTGAAAGGTGGGAGGCCAAAGATGAGAGATAGAGATAAGAGGCATACGATGTGAGAACAACAGACTTGTTTATGGTGTGGTGGCGTAAACCGAGACAATCATATTAACAGGTAAATGATTAACTTAAGAGAGGCGGCGAGAGAAGCTCGAGATATTAAATACTCGACGACCTCAGTCAAGTTAGTTCCCCAGAGTGACGTGTAAGCCGAGATGCATGCTCGGGCGGTAGCACAAAGGATCAAAGGGCCGAGCTTTTCCTACGAGGGTGGACGATGCCCAGCCGGCTTGTGTCCGTCAATAATGACGAGGATCAGGCATTGACAAGTACTGCACTGTCGGCTACATTTGAGGTCGACGTCGCCATGGGAGTATGATTTGGGCGTAAAAGTGCATAAGCAAGTACACACTCTGATATCTATATCAATAATTAAGGTGATGAGATAAGGTGAGATTGTGTCTATTTTCTATATATTGCAAACGATAACCCGTTCCCTCGTGTCTCATTTTGTGAACGGCACGATGAATATATTATGTCTCTGATATCAAAGAAGACCCGCCTATTGATGAAATGTATCCCACAGTTTGCATCTTCTTTGGTCCATCGTGGTTCGGGTAGTGGCTTGTGCCTGCTTAATTTGTGGGTTGTGTGTTGTGATGCTGAAAAACACGAAGTAGATGGTGTACGTGTAAGTTATCGTACATTTAAACCACGATTTTAGCCATGTTCTACCGATCAGATGTTTGCCATCTCCGTCTGAACTCAGCGCCGGATCTGAGACACGTCTGGTCCGTGAAGTTGATGCGGTGGAGTGTGTGCATAATCATTGGTACAAGTTCCGGACGACCGGCCAAAAGAACGGAAGCATCCAACATCGAACAGTCGTTAACTCTAAAGCTCACTTAGTCGGCGGCCGTTCCGGGGACAAACGTGCCTTAACAGTGATAAATGCCATTGCCACTCGTTGTGACTGTTGGCTCTAGCAATTAGACGGAGTCTTCCGCGTGGTAGTCCGATCCAATCAACATGGTACTAATCTACGGCGCGGTTTCCGGATCTCGTCTGAACAAACTGGTACCTTGGTAACTTGTACAGGTACAAGGCTCTGCACGCCGGAGAAAATAGAAAGGTTTAAGCTTTCCAGGAGTTGTAAACTCGAGAGAATGATAAAGCCACAAGACTGCAGTAGGATGCAGAAAGAAACAAAGAAACGTTGAGGCTAGCTCGTGGTCCGCGCTGCACTTTACATGCATATTGGGTGCGCCGGGTTTCTTTCGCCTCGTCTCATAAATTCCGCAAATTGCCTGCATCCTGCACATATATCTTGGCTGGGTTTGGCCTCTGCGCAGGCCTGCGCATGGTTTGGGGATGGGTCCCTCCTTTTCTCCTGCAGGTACGCTGCAGCTTGCAGCATGCAGTCTAGGACAGATTGGGTATTTGGCTGGGGCAGCCAAACTGTCAATTTATCAGTTTATCACACAACGAGTTCGTCACTCGTAATTATTATGTGCTTGTTCCGTTCCCCAGAGAGCCGCAATTTGTTTCTTTGCAGTTCTGCCGCCGTGGAAACTGACGTGTCGTCGTAGTCGGGCCAGGCCACCCTGCACGATGTTTTGCAATAAAAATACGCCGTGGCCCGCCGTGTGGTCTGCATGACATCAGCGTCATAATATGCTGATGTCGTTGACCATCTGTTTCTATCGACCTTCCCCTGATTCCGAGCAAGCGAACGGCCAACGGCTCGGAGGGTAAACATGTTTCCAGGCTCGCCGGTGATCAACTGCCCTGTGCGCTCTCTTCTTTTGCCTGGCTCGCTTGGGCTCAAGCCGTGTCGGACATGTCGATCCAAACTTTGCGGGAAGAGCCAGGAGAATTGCCGGTGAATGGAGAAACCACATATCAACAACGACGACGTGGACTATTGACTGTGTCTGGAGACTGTTTTGTGTCTATCGGCCGCCTGTCAGTCAACGCCATGCCTGTCGTCCAGCAAGATAAAATAAGATTGCGCTTCTCTGGTCTCCATTCAGTGAAGAGACGTGCCCGAGAAGAATATCGGCCTGTGGGTCTGTTTCACGAATGGAATGTAAGCGATCTCTGGTGGTATTCCCGCTCACCGGCAGCGCTACGTCTCAGGTGCCAGCCTTCTTTAGCATGTGGATTTTTGGTGAGTATTGTAGATGTTTCTTCATTTTTCGACAGCGCACAGGTAGGTTTTCAGAGTGAGCAAAAAAACATCAAAAAAAATCGAACAGAACCAGCCTCTTGCCACCTGCCAACGTTACAGTGGAGGAAGGGCGCTGCCCCTTCCGATCCTTGTCTCTCCACAACCAGTCCGCCGTGGTATTTTTACGGGAGTAGAGCTTCGCCCAGCCTCCTCGAGTAAACAAAAACCGGGCCCTGAAAGAGCACAGGGATGCGGCCGGCGAAGAAGGAGTGAGGAAACGAAGAAATGGACGAGGAGAGAAGAGATGGCAGGAGGACAGTATGCGGGCCGGCGGGTGTTGACAAACGCCTCAGAAAAGACAACCCTCAGGAACTTTCCCTCTTTCCCTCTTTCCCTACCCAACGGCTGCTAAGATTCCACTTCCGTGATTGGATTGGACGTGGACAGCAAGCCGAAATAAACGAGGAAAGAGCAGCCCTAAACGAAAAACCCTTGCACGGTTTGTTGATATATTATGGCAGGAGCCCTGGAGCCCTGGAGCAGTTAAGTGCCAGGTACGGAGTACTCCGTACTCCATCTGAAATATCGTCCATATTCTCACCAACCACCCGCCGTGAATACTTGCCTTTAACTACCCATCCTATTCGCAGGTATTAATACATTTTTCTGTCAGACTGCCAGAACGACTACCTCCCCTGCCATCGATCGGCAGCGCGCGTGCCCACCCATCCCCCTTTTATTCCTGTTCCGAAAGACACGGCGAGTGGCTGGCGTTGGCGCCAGGAACCCATGGAACAAGAAAAGAAGACCCAAAAGCCAACAGAAACGAGAACCAAGAAATGGAAGAAACAGAGAAGACAACCAGGCTGCCAGGCAAGCCACAGTACGCAAAAGTTGGCACACAAACGCTCGCCCTCGCTCGTCTCTCACCGTCACGGCCGCCCAAAATAACCAAAATAACCCAAATAACGGGACAGGGGGATAGGGGCCAGAGAAAAGGAGGGAAAGTGCTGTGACAAGGCCCCGGCTAGTCCTAATACGGCCCGGTTGGTCGTTGTTTCTGTGTGCATCCTGCCCCTTGCCCTTGCCATGTCTTTCGTTGTCGCTCCTTCTCCTTTCTCCCCAGTGGTCTGTGGACACTGAACAGTGCTGGTGCGCCTGCCCTCCGTCTGTCCAGTGCACGCGTCGTAACTTCCCTCATCTTGTCATTTTGCTCGCGCTCCTTCCGCAATGCACACGCTGTGTGTATGTCGGTCGTATGTGTTCGCCGTATGCGCTTTCCCGTTGAATGCTGTAGCCCGTAACCCGGACGGCAGAAAGAGCGACCGATCACGCCTGCCACACTTGCTTGTTGGTCCTTGCTTCGTCCCAACATCGCCAAAACAGCCCATCCCCGTGCAAGTTTATGCTTCTTTTTTTACTCTCTTTTCCTCCATTTCTTCAGCTCCCAATTTCTTCTGTTTCCCAGCCGCACCACCACTTCCCGTACCTGTACATGCCGCAGGGCCACCCGTCTAATCACACAATGCGCCTGCGCTAAACACGCCCCAACTTTCCCCCCTTTCATACCGGACCAGCCGATTTTTGTCGCTTTTTGGTCGCTGTGCTCAGCTCTGTAGCACGCCCTCCAGGTCCTTGCTCTCGTCTCTGCTGCTCTTATTCGCCCTCTGCTCTGCTCAAACATCGTCCGTGTCCGCTGTGAGGTCCAGTTTTGTCACTCACATTCCCGCCTTTCCTCTTTCTCTCCTCTGCTTCTGTGGCCCATTTGGCCTCTTCCCACCCACCTGGCGACCCCCAGCCATCTTCTCAAACCAGACACCCAGACACCCATCGTCTGCTCCACTCACCCATCCACCTCCCATCGTGGGCCTTTTTGCAGGGTCGCACACTCTCTCTGTCGCCGCTGTGTCTCCTTTTTTTTCTGGCCTTTTCTCTTTCTCCCCCTATTCCCCTTTGGTTCTTTTTCGCCGTGACCCCCTAACTATCTTACCCTTCCCCAGCCTTTCTTACGACGACTGGCCTTTTCCAGTATTCACGACCGGTTCACGAACGAACTTGACGACATCGCAAACGACGACGACCTCTTTTTTGTTTCTTTCTCTCCTCTTTCCAGCGACGACTCCAGCTTCATCCGCGAACCGTCCCTCGTCACTTTCTCGCCTCCCCCCTTTTTTTACTTGCGACAACACTAGGGCTCCGATCGAGATCGACTTTCCGGACGCCGCATCTACGGCAACATCGCATCTCGCATCTTCGTTTGTCGTTAATCTTTTCGCAACCCTCGACACTGCGTTTCGCCCAAACCGATCCCCTTTTGGCTTCTTTCGCCTTCCTCACACTTCCCACCGGAGAATACCCGCGGCTTGCTCGCCTGCAATTGAATTATCCGTGTCGATTGCGTTGGCTCCCGTCGCATCTCTTCCCGCGCAGCGCCCGACTTGCCCTCCCCTCCACCCGTTTTACCCTTTCTTTGTCACCTTTCTCCTTTTTTGCCAATCTTCTTTCGAGGAACGCGCGCGCGTGTCTGCCGATATTCGACTGGGGCACTCTTTTCCTCGTCTTTCGCCGACCCGTTTCGATAGACGACGACTTTATTTCGCCATATTTTCCTGCATATCGAAATTCAGGCTCCGCATCTTGATTTTTACCTTTTGGGCCGTCTTCGAATTGCATCGTCGCCTCTGATCCACCGCCCGAAAGGTCCCCCTCGATATCGACACTTTCGCCCACTACCTAGCACTGGTGCTGCTGTCGTGCGACTGCACGCACACGCCTCGGCGCGATGGCGTTCCTCTTCAAGTCCAAGAAGAACCAGGAGCGCGAAAAGGACCGCGTCCTCTCCAGCCGCGATGGGCCTCCCACCACCAACTCGCAGCAATCCTCCATCACCAGCAACACCGCCTCGCGCCTCGCCCGCGATGAAAAGGCCCCCATGCAGCGCTCAACGCCAACCGGCAGCCTCAACTCGCTCGACAACGATGGCACTACCAGCCCAGACCAGGCCGGCTACGGTCGCCGTGCCGAGCAAGTCACATCGCAGCAGTCTGGCGACATACAGGTGTGTACCTTTCCTTACATTTTTTTGTCACTTTTGGGAATTCATTTGTTCCTATTCGTGTTTTTTCGGCCGCTGTGTCACCTCAGCGCCTAGATCCCCTCTCTAACATCCTGGCCCTCTTTTTTAGTATCGCAATGGCCCTGGACCGACCCTGGGCAACCCAAACATGTCTCTCTATCCGTGGTCGCAGCGGCGACTGACCTACACCACATCGACAACGAGCCCGTTTCCTCGCTATGGCGCCGCTGTCAACGCAACTGGCTCAAAAGAAGGCGACATCTACGTCATGGGCGGTCTCATTAACAGCCAAAACGTCAAAGGCGATCTGTGGATGATCGAGGCCGGCGGCAACATGTCGTGTTACGAGCTCTCCACTACCGCTGAGGGCCCGTCTCCCAGAGTCGGCCACGCCAGTCTGCTTGTCGGCAATGCGTTCATCGTGTATGGTGGTGACACCAAGATTGACGAGAATGACATTCTGGACGAGACACTCTACTTATTAAATACTTGTATGTTTGCGTATGCGCCTATTTCACCATATTTTACTCACACCCTCTAACAACCTCAGCAACGAGACAATGGTCCAGAGCACTTCCGTCGGGCCCGCGACCATCTGGCCGTTACGGCCACTCGCTCAACATCCTCGGCTCCAAGATCTACATCTTTGGTGGCCAGGTTGAGGGCTACTTCATGAACGATCTTGCCGCATTCGATCTTAACCAGCTCCAGATGCCCAACAATCGGTGGGAGATGCTCATCCCTAACAGCGACAACGGCGGCCCCCCGGCAGGCAAGGTCCCTCCCGCAAGAACGAACCACTCTGTCGTGTCATACAACGACAAGATGTATCTGTAAGTTTTGGTGTAGCGCAGTCTTTCTTCATTAGTTTTTAATAGTTCACAGCGCTGACAATGTCTCTTCCCCCTCGTTGCAGGTTTGGTGGAACAAACGGTTTCCAGTGGTTCAACGACGTTTGGTGTTACGACCCCGCGACCAACAGCTGGACGCAGCAAGACTGTATAGGATACATCCCAGTAGAGCGTGAGGGCCACGCCGCCGCCTTGGTCGACGATGTCATGTACATTTTCGGTGGTCGCACAGAAGACGGTGCTGATCTTGGTGATCTCGCTGCCTTCCGCATCACTTCGCGCCGGTGGTACACGTTCCAAAACATGGGCCCTTCGCCCTCGCCGCGATCGGGCCACAGCATGACTTCAGTCGGCAAGTCCATCGTTGTCCTGGGTGGTGAACCTAGCTCGGCAACTACAACCGTCAACGACCTCGCCCTCGTCTACATGCTCGACACCAACAAGATCCGCTACCCGAACGACGCACAGATCGCCGCCGGTCAGAAGAGCGCAACACAACAGGGCGCAAGACGGCCCAGCGATGCCGCACGACAAATTGCATCACGAGATGGCTCTCAAGGTCCTCGAGACGATCGGAAGCGCAACATGGGCCCCGGCGCCGTCAACAGCCCGACGAACGGTTTCCGCTCACCGAATGGCAGCGACGGCAATGCTCCCTCACCCGTTAATGGCGGATCCCGACTGCCGCGAGCCGCTGGCCCCTCACCACCAGCCGGTCCCCCGCCACAGGGCCAGCCGCCCAAGCCATCACAAGCCGCTCGTGCCCGCAATGCCTCAGCTGACCGCGGTGGCGAGTACGCCAGCTCCCCCGTCCTTAACAACGCCGCCAGCCAGGGACAGTCACCCGTGACGCGCGACCCTCCCAAGGAGATTGATAGCCCCGCTGCTCTTGGCGGTGGTGCCCGCCAGGGCCCTGGCCCAGCAGGCGTGCCGTCACAACTTGGACCCCGTGGTCCGCCTCCCAGATCTGACCCCCCAGCTGCACCTTCAGCTCCTCCGCCATCAACCGCACCTGGTGCATCAGAAGCTGCAGCGACCGTCGTTGCAGCTGCGGCCGGTGCTGCGGCGGCAGCTGCTGTGGCTAATGGCCCACCAGCGACCCCGAGATCGAAGCAGCCCCGGCAGCGAGGTGCAGGCTCCGTCGACAGCACAGCTGACAGAGCAGGTACTGGTCCGGGTGGTCGCCCGACATCACCGCCACCACCTACTGGTACAAGACAACCAAGCGGCAACCTCCTTGCGAGACGGTCATCAGGGCGTAACTCGCAGACAGTGTCACTTCTGAAGGAGCTCGACTCGGCACGCAACCGGAATGCTTGGTACGCATCCGAGCTGGAGCTGGCCCGCAAGTCTGGCTACACACCCAATGCGACACTTAGCCCTGTGCTCGACAGCCGCTCCGAGACGTTTAACGAAGACGACCGGCCACTCATTGAGGCTCTGCTGGCAATGCGCACGGAGCTTGCCAACGTCCAGAGCTCTGTCGACAAGCAGGCGATTCTTGCTGCGAAGCAGATTGCCGAGGCCGACAAGCAGCGCGACGCCGCCATCCAGGAGGCCGTGTACGCCAAGGCGAAGCTTGCTGCCCACCTGGGCGGCAACAGTGCCAACAGCACGCCCCAGCTCGGCGGCGATCGTGACGTGGACGACCGCGTTGAGGAGTCGAGCCGCAAGCTCGCGACGGCGCTGAGCCTGCAGAAGGACCTGCAGACACAGCTCGAGCGCACTAACGCCGAGGTCGAGGCCGAAAAGCGGGCGCGCCAGCTTGCAGACGACACACTGAACGCGGCGCAACGGCGCATGACCGACCTCGAGACGTACAAGCAGCAGACGTCTTACGAGCTGGAGCGTCTCAAGGCCGAACTTCACAACGCGCAGCGCGAGGCCCGCGAACACTCTGTTGCCGCGGCTGAGGCTGTCTCGACAGCCCAGCTCCTGCGTGTCGACAAGGAGGAATTTGAGCGCCAGTACAACGAAGCCGTGGGCTCTGCCAAGGACACGGGCGACTCGTTCACGTCGCTTCGTGCGGCGGTGGCTGCATCCGACGAAATGCGGACGCTGCTGGAGCAGAAGCTTGAGCAGGAGCGTGCGCAGCGCGAGACGGCCGAGACCAAGCTGACCAGCATCAAGGCCGAGCTGGAGGCCCGCACTGCCGAGGTGCTGTCGACGACCCAACGTCTGCGCGATACCGAGGAACTTGCCGAGAAGCACGCCAACGAGGCACGCACACACCGCCAAGCTGTCCTGAACGGGCTGGACACGATCAATGCTCGCAGTGTCGGCACGCCCAACAAAGCCGATGCTGAGCGCCTTGTGGCCCTGCAGGCCCAGCTGGTGACCGCCAACGCGCTGGTCAAGAAGCACCAGCAGGATGCCGACACGGCCGCCGAGCGCCTGCGCAGCGCCGAGGAGCGCATTGCGGGCCTCGAGGCGTACCAGGAGCAATCCAGCCGTGAGGGCGTCACTATCCGTAGACAGCTCCAGGCCGCGATGCGCGACACGCAGACGCTGCAGGCGCAGAACACAGACCTTAAGAACCAGCTCTCCAACCAGCAGCTCGAGACCAACGCCATGACGGTGCAGCACAACACGCTCAAGGACATTTTGAGCGAGCGCGGCATCAGCCCGACCTCGAGCGCGTCTCGCGCCCGCGGCAGCCCCAGAGAGCTCTCGCCTGAGCACGAGGCGCGTGTCCGCAGCCTGGAGCAGCAGCTGGCGACGGCCGTCGCTGCGCACGAAGAGACGAAGCAGACGTTTGCCGTGCAGGCGTCGGACTCGGAGGCGGTCTACCGCGACAAGCTGACGCAGCTCGAGAACGACTATCAGTCGGCCGTGCACTACGTCAAGGGCACAGAGAAGATGCTGAAGCAGCTTAAGGAGCAGCTGGCACGGTACAAGTCGGAGAATGGCCGGCTCAAGGCCGAGGTCGAGGAGCTCGAGACCAAGACGACGAGCGCGCGCAACCTGGCCGAGTCGGCGCCGCCGCCTGAGTGGGAGGCCGAGCGCAGCCTGCTGTCGCAAAAGGTCGAGGCGCTCCAGGGCGATCTGTCGCAGTCAAAGGCGCAGCTCGAGTCGCAGCTGCAGAACATTCAGCAGCAGCTTGAGCAGGTCAAGGCCGAGCGCGATGCCGCCCAAAAATCCAAGGACGAGGCAATGACGCACCTGACGTCGTCGCGCCGTGACCTGGAGGAGCTGCACCAGGAGAACGCGCTGTTGGAGCAGCGGGCCCAGGACGCCGAGCAAAAGGTTGGTCTGCTGCTCGACCAGGTGGAATCGTCGGTCGGCAACTACCGGCGCCGCAGCCGGCAGGTGGCTAGCATCAACTCGGAGCAGCTGCGTGAAGCTGCTGCAGGTGGTCCCAATGTGACGAATGTGCCCACCACCAATGGCCACAGCATTGGCAATGGTGCCAGCAACGGCAACCACGCCACCACCGCCACGACAACACCGGCACTGAACCTCGGAGGCAGCGGTACTGGTCTCGGCCACGGCCGTCAAGACAGCTCAGAGACGGGCAGCGCGTACGGCGAGAGCGTCGGCGGTGACGCCCGCAACAGTGCGGCCCTCGACAGCCTGGCCAACGAGCTGGAGACGCTCCGCAGCCATTGGGAGGCACAAACAAGAACTACCGCTGAGCAACGCGTTTGACTTTGAGAGCACGACGGGTGCTGGTGCCGGTGCCGGTGGCGCTGGTGCAGCGCCTTCGTCGCTGTCGACGGGTCTGCGCAAGGACAACAAGGACGAGGGTGGCCTCGGTCTGAGCGAGAGCTTGGCGGACTGGCGCAAGCGTCTTGACAGCTAGAGAGGCACAGCATGAGAGGCTGTGTTTATGAGTATGCTTCTCTCTCTCTCTCTCTCTCTCTTTTTTTTTTGATTTTACTTGCATGCGATAATTCTGTTCTTTATTTCCTTTCTTTTCATTTCATCCTTCTCCCTGCCTCGGTCATGGGTAATTTTCTCTCTCGCTTCGTCTTCTTTTCTTTCTTTTTCTCTTTTATATTTCCTGGCCTCCAAAAAGAACTGAAATGTGGTTATTTCTTCTCATGTTTTATATAGTGCTGTGGCTACGGAAAGCCGGGGCGTTCGTTTTCTTCATCTTTTTCTTCTTGTTCGGTCTTGTCATTTTCATATCTATTCCTTTGCGGATATTTACCTTTTTCTTTTCTCTTTCTCACATTTTCTTTGTTTATTTTCTCTTTTTCTCTTATTATTGTGCACATTATTCCTGTCTTCGATATCGTCGTCGATAACTACATATCATTCTTATTATTTTATCTATGACTGTTAAAATGTGTGAAATAAATGCATTGTGAAGTTCGTGTAAAACTTCGCCTGTCGACAGTTGCAAAAAGGTTCCTTTCAGCCTCGTCTTGTTTGTTGGCCGGCGTGAGTCACTGGGCTGTGCCTGGGGCAGTAGGATATATATGGTGCCTGCCGCTAAAAGCCAGCTAACAAGGCCCTGCCGAGCGACTAATAACCACTGGGCACAGACAATTCAGGCACAGGCTAGAAAAATAGGTGCTGGCTCAGCCTCTTTGGCGGAGATCCTGAAGGCTAAGCTTTGAGGGCTCTTACAATATATTTATTTATGTAAATAACTGTCAATGGACGGCCTCACAAGAAATCTCACCACATTGTCGATCTCAAACATATAACAATATACTTTGACGATTCATCTACCTTATTTTTATTGTCTTTTGCTCGTTTTCTACCCCCGAAAGTTTTACCCTTTCTTTTATTATGCCAAATTTCTTTACCCATATAATCGGTTTTATTCTTTTTATATTTTGTCCACTTTCTTGTATCAGAAGAAAACGAAACAATTGAACACTCCGGTAATCCCCAAAACCTCCTTAACAAATGATCGAACTTGATGGCCGCACCGGCGAGGGCGGCGGCCAGCTTGTCCGTATTGCGGTAGCGTTGGCAGCTTTGACCGGCCAGTCTCTGCGCGTGATCAATGTCCGCGGCAACCGGCGATTCGGTGGTGGTGAGTTGCCAGAGCCCTCCTTTTGATATGTTTGGTCTCTAACTCGCTCCAGGCCTCAAAGCACAGCATGTGGCGGCCATCGACTGGCTGGCAGCAGCTACACATGCAACCGTCACCGGTGTCCAGACGGGCAGCACTACCTTCACATTCAAGCCGAAGCACGTCCTGCTGCCGCACGATACGTCCCCGGGCAACCCGATTGAACTTCGTGCGGCGACACCAGCAGCCAGCACGAGTCTGATGTTGCAGGCTGTATTGCCGTACCTGTTGTTTGCCCGGCCACACACGCCGTCGTCAACGGGTACTCAGGCAGCCGCCGCACCCATCAGCCTCGACCTCTATGGCGGTACCCATGTCTCCTTTGCACCGACGTTCGACTACCTCGACCAGGTGCTCTTACCGACACTCGAGCAGTGGTTTGGTGTACGTGTCGAGCGGGAGCTTGTGCAAGCGGGATGGGGCACGGGACCGGCGCATTCGGAGGCTGGGTTTGTTCGTCTTGTTGTCCACCAGCCGACAGGACCGACACTGATCCCCAGGGTGCTATCCCTTTTCGGCGACAAGGAGAACACCTTACCTGTGATTACGGCCATTGACGCGACAGTCATGGCCCCTCCTGATCTGCTGGATCCACTGGCCGGTGCTCTAGCCCGGGAGGTGGCACAGTGTACTGCACTCTCACCGAACCCGAACGAGTTGACAGTCGACCTGCAGTTCCAGAGAATGGAGGCGAGCGGGCACGACTCGCGGCTGTATGTATTGCTGGTAGCCCGGACAGACGAGGGTGGCAATGCGGGTGGTGTTCGGCGGTGGGGACGCGACTACCTCGGGACGGAGACAATCAAACGGAATGCTGTAGGTGTGGTCCGGCCAAAGGGCCCCAAGAAGGGCGGCAAGGGCCGTAAGGGTGCACCAACACAAGCAGAGATTGGTGCCTCAATGGGCGGTGGATTCAGTGCACTCTGCGACCGCATTGCACGACGAGTGGTGTTGGACCTGGTAGAGGAGGTTACCCGCGGTGGCTGTGGTGATTCTTACTTGCAAGACCAGCTGGTGGTGTTCCAGGCACTGGCTGCTGACAAGACCTCATTCTGGAGAGGAAATGGGAAGGAGAAGAAGCCAACAGTCGAAGATGAGGCTCAAAATGGTGAGACGGGCCCAGTTGCTGACCTGCAGGAGGCAGTTGAGGGGCTTACACTGGAGGAGACTAAGGATGAGACGAAGCATGAGGGTGCAGCAGACGATATGGCGGCACCATTTGGCGAGGGCAGTCTTCACGCTTCGACGGCACGGTGGGTAACAGGCCAAGTGCTGCCGAATGTTCGCTGGTCAGCTAATGGTACTGTTTGTGAGGGCGTAGGATGGGCAAGAGGGAGTAAGTAAGTAAGCAAAGATAAGCAGGGACATGTAACGTTGATATCAGGTATTAGGCAGCGAGCCGTACTCATGCTAGTCAAAGGAATAAGTTTTTAATATTCAAAATCAATGCCATGCAATTTCTTTCCAATTAGAAAAGAGAAAATAGTATCCAAGAAAAAAAGAAAAATAGAAGTCCAAGAAACTAAGAAAGTGATAATTAAAAGACGCTTATGTTTATGTATATTTGACCACCCTACTTCTTCTCACTCTCTGTTTCCGCCTCCCCGCCAACAACTGCTTGGCTGTGTCCCGCAGCTTGAACTTTTGGATCTTGCCGCTCGCCGTCTTGGGATAGCTGGTGGTCCAGAAGATGTGCTTGGGCGCCAGGTGCGGCGACAAGCGGTCACGCACCCACTCGCGGATCGACTCGGGCGACAGGGTCTCGTTGGGGTCGGACGTCTCGTCGGCACGCTGGATCGTCGTTGCCGCCTCGCCCTCGGCAATGTGGCCGTCAACAACGCGCACGCCGCCGTGCGGCACCACAAAGGCACCGACAGACTCGCCATGACGTTTGTCGGGGATACCGACGACGGACACTTCGGCCACCAGCGGGTGTTGGAACAGGCAGTTTTCAATCTCGAGCGGGTGGATGTTCTCGCCGCCGCGGATAATCAGGTCCTTGATGCGGCCCGTCACCGCCACATAGCCGTTCTCGTCCATGGTGGCCTCGTCGCCCGAGTGCATCCAGCGCTCGCCCGTGACAGGGTCGACAATCAGCACTTCATCCGTCTTCTCCTTGTCGCCATAGTAGCCGGCCATCACTAAATAGCCGCTGGCAGCAAGCTCACCGGGCTGGCCGCGCGGGACGACGCGCGACCAGTCTTCAGGGTCGACAATCTTGACCGTGGTATGGGGCATAACGCGACCGACGGTGCTCGTGCGCTTCTCAAAGGGATCGTGCGGTGTGGTCATGCAGCTGACAGGCGCCGTCTCGGTCATACCATAGCAGATAACCAGGTCGTTGAGGCCGAGCGTGTCAAAGAGGCGGCGCATGAGCGACTCGGGCACCGACGAGCCGGCGGCAATGCCTGTGCGGAGATGTGTGGGCAGGGCAGCGGCACGCTCGCGAGACAGAACGGGGGTGCGACCAGCTGCTTTGGCGCCACTGTGCTCGTGCTCCAGAAGCTCGAGCATGGCAACAAACATGGTGGCCACACCGTACAAACCCGTGGCGCGGTGGTCGGCCGCCATTTGGAGGGAAGCAGCCGGGTCAAAGGCCGGCGAGGGGAACAGGATCGCAGCACCGGACGTGGCCGTGGCCATGTAGCCCAGAACACTACCAAAACAGTGGAACAGCGGTGGTGGACACACAATCAGGTCCTTGGAGGTCAGCTCCATACGCTGGCCGATAAAGTAGCCATTGTTGAGGATGGCCGTGTGGGAGAGCTGGGCTGCTTTCGGTTGTGACGTCGTGCCAGAGGTAAACTGAATGTTGATCGTGTCCGAGGCCTTGAGGGGCGTCTCAAGCACCAGTGGTTTCTTCTCGAGAGCCGCGACCTGGTCCGCCTTCAGAATGTCGACGCCGCCCGTAACGGCCGAGAAGGGCGTCAGTGCTGCCAGCCGGTCCTCGGGCCGTGCAAAATCGCCAGCACCCGCCACGGCTGGATGGTCGGCCGTGTTGTCGACCACAATGACGGTCCGCAGCGTGGGCACCTCTTCGGACTGAATATCACCTGCCTTTTGCGTGGCCAGAGCATCGTCGCCGCCGACAAGTGTCGACAGCAGACTCAAGTTGCTCCGTCCACGGCCGGGCTTGTACGGCAGATCCGTCACGGCGCCCATAATCAGCACCTCCACGCCCAGGTGGCACAGCGCCGACGCGACCTGTTTCACTGTGAACGCTGGGTTCAGCGGCACCAGCACGGCGCCCAGCTTGAAGAGGGCATAGGTGAGTGCGGCAAACTCTGGCCCGTTGCCCAAGCTAATAGCCACACGATCGCCCTTTTTAACTTGAGCGGTCGAAACGAGCCCGCGTGCCAGGTGATCCGAGATGCGGTCGAGCTCCGAGAAGGTGTAGACGGTCTCGCGGGGTGGGGCAATGTCTGGCACGCCGGCGGCAGCGCAGGGTGCACGGCCGATGACGGCTGGCCGGTCCGGGTAGCGAGCAACAATCTCGGCGAAGTGTTCGGGGATGGTTTGGGTGAGAAGCCGAGGCGAGTCGGTGGGTCCGTGACTGAGGGAAAGGGGTAGGGACGAAGATGCTGAAGAGGCAGGAGCGTGGGCGTGGGTAGCTACAGAGGCGGCAGGTGCAGACGAGTACAGTCGAGGAAGGAGCCAAGGGCGGGCAGTAGTAGCTGTTCGAAGTATCCTCTGCTGCATCGGTCGACCGGATGACCGTGCGGGCGACCGGGGGCTGCCATAACGAAGTGAGGAAGGTGATGAAGAGCAAAAGGAAGAGGATGAGATGAAGTAGAAGGGAGTAGTTGGTGAAGGACGAGAAGCAGCAGTGGCACGCCGGCTGAGCGCCGACGGACTTGTCCGCAGCACGCCTCGAGGTGGCCGCATCGTGGGCAAGTCAAGACGAAGAATGTGGTAGTGTGAGGAAAGTAAAGAGATAAGAAAGAAAAAAGAAGAAGAAGAAACAAGGAGAGATAAAAGGGGGGTAAAGAAATATAGGATAGAGGAGAATCTGGGGATACGGAGCAATTGATCGGCAGCTGGGCTTGGTAGGCACGGCAGTGGCACTTGCCTGATGTACGACGTAAAGATGTTAAGAGCGTGTCTTCCCCAGGTTTCTGTAAGCCTAACTGTATGTATACAGAAGTGTGTAGTTTGCTCTTGCTCCTTTTGCTTCTTTGCAGGTCTTTCCCCGGACAGCCGCTCTTTCCCTATTTATTTCTTTGTTCTACCGAGAGATCGCGGTCGGTTGGCCGAGTTTTATTCTTTTTTATTCACGCGCTGGCAAGAAACGGCAGGTACGAATTGGTGGCTTGTGGTCCTCGTGATTATTTCCATTTCATCGGTCCGCGCCTGCCTTTAAAGCATGTGGTGCACTCCCCTCTTTCCGTGCTTGTTGTGGTTGATTCTGAGGGAAAACATCGAGAGGGGAAACCTAGCTGTTTGTGCACTCCGCAGTTAGATAGGCGTTCCCCCATAGACCGGACCGAAAATGCGGGGAATAGGCCACAATGGACCACAATGGGCCGCCAATCGACCACACTCTAGGCGTAGAGTTGCACCAACCAGGCATCTTTCAGTGGTCCAGCAAGTATGCACGCCAGAGAGGTGCACTTTTGGTATGTTTTGGACGCTTGGAAGGTGCGCTATCAAGCCCACGCTGACGTATGGGCGTCCCTGGCTCTTTCCCTCTTTTCTCTCCTCCCCCTCCTAACTCCCCGAGTTTTCACGAACTTCAACTTGAGAGATTCAAAGGATAAAGATAGGAAGACATGCATGAAATGTAGCTTTGCTTTTATTTTTGCAGATTTAAGATCTGCCGACGAAAACGACAAAAAAAAGGCGCGAGTCTTACGACGTATGTTTTTGCTGCTCGCTGGCTGTCTCCCTGGTTTCCGTTTCACTTTCTATATAAATCAGAAAACTCCGGCAGCGATGAAAAGAAGACGAAGAAAGACAAAAACGAAATGACAAAGGAAAAGAAAACAAAACAAACGAAAAAAAGCAAATTCCGTCCCAAACTCTATACCAAAGACAAAAGAAGAAAATTTACAAAATGAAACAGAAATAGAAACAGAACCCCCAAAAGAGAGTTCACTCAGCGGTTTCCCGTGACGAAAGGAGAGTGAGGTCCTTCGGTCGTCCGAGAACCCATGAAACTCCCCGTCTATTATAAAAGAATATTGCCATAGCCGTGTCTCTCGGTTGCTTTTCCGTGTCTTTTCCGTCTTGGCCATATTGATTTTGCCATGCCAGACCGACACCGACAGAAGCCGGGCCGTGATCCTTTCTCTTGTTTCCGGTTCCGAATCCGATTCCGCGACAACATCGAAAGAAACGGAGAGACGAGAGAATAGCAACTTGCTAGAAACAAAGATGAAGTAGTCGGGTAAAAGACGAGAGAAAATCGAAAGATCGAGGTACGTCGAAAAATCGAAAGAAGCTGAAGGTCGAAAAGACGCAAGACCAAACAGTCGAGACAAGCCGAGGACAAGTCAAAATAGGTTTTGACAGCTGTCCGTGAACGCCGGTGCTAATGCATGTAAATGAAGTGTTGAGAGAAGAAGAAAGAAAGAAAGATTAAGAAGGGGCGCTGGTATCGCCAGTCGTCGATGACATCGTCATTGCCAGCAGCAGCATTACTCCTGCTGCTCACCAATGTGACGCTCGCTCTCGGGCTTCCAGGTACCTAGTAAGTTGTTAGTGTGTGTTTTTCGAGACAAAAAAGGATTCTTAACAGGCGCTCTCAGATGCTCGACTCACCCTCAAAATCGTGCTTGACAAAGGCCATCGGGTCGTCATAGTCCTTGGCGCCCATTTGCTCCACACCGGGCGAGAAGGACGTAATGGGCAGCACAATGACATCGCCTACACGCTTGGGCGCGTCCATGCCGGTAAAGTTGCGCCAGTCAATCAGGCCGTTGGACTCGCTCATGTCAAAGAAGCGGTCGTCGTTGAAGTAGCCGAAGACGATGTCGGTCCAGACGGCCGGGCCCGTGAACTCGACGACGTTGTTGCCCAGGAACGCAGCCAGCTCGCCGGCGCGCTTCATCCGCAGCGTCTCCTGGGTGATGTGGGTGACAATCTGGCGCAGGATCGGGTGACCCGGCTTGGCCTGGATGGTCCACTGGCAGAACTGGATGCGGCGGCTGTACCAATCGTGCCAATCGGGACGGTCGGGGTCGGCCTCGATGCCAATCACCAAACCAATAGCTTCGCGGGGCACGCTCTCGGGGATCCACTCGAGGGCGCTGCGGATGGCGTAGGTGTCAATGTCGGAGTAGATGCCGCCACGGGCCAGCAGGATCAGGTAGCGGAAGAAGTCGGCCTTGAGAACGGGCAGCGGAAGAGCATCGTAGGCCTCGAGGACCTCGGGAACGGCAGCGTACAGTAGACGCAGCAGCTTGAGAGCGACGGCGTCGGTAATGACCTCGTGGATGAAACCGGGGTGCTGCTCGGTCCAGGTGGCCTCCTGTTCACGGAAGGTGAACTCACCGTTGGCCGGGGTGTACTTCCAGGTCTGCCAGATGTAGGCAGGGAATTTCTTGTTGACGTCGTAGGGGTATTGGTAGGCCAGCTTGTCGTAGAGAGTCATTTTGGACAGGTCGGGGACGTGTAGCGTCTTCTGGCCGCCGACGTTGCCGTTGCCGCCGAGTTCGTGTGCGCCGGCGCCAGCACCAACACCCGAAGACGATCCTTGTGAAGAAGAAGAAGAAGCTATTGATTGGCCGCCGTTTTGTGAGGCGAGGGCGCCTGTGGACGACGCAGCCGCAGCAGCATCTTTCTGGTCTTGTAATAATGCGGTGCCGGGCGTTGTGTGAGAACGGGTTGTGAGGAAGAAGACGACGAGGAAGAACGCGGCCGCAACGAGGGCCCGTTTGAAGGTGAGCATGGCTGCGGTTGTTGTGAAGGTGAATGGAGCTCGCGGAAAAGTTTAGAAGTCGAGATTCGGTCGAGAGGGGGACAGATCGGTGTTGTCGAAGCTCAAACGAGCATATGGCGTCTCTTAGGGGCTCGAGATCGGGTTGAGAGAGGTCATCTGGTAAGGTCGAAGATCAAAAGTCGAAAGTCGTGAAGATAGGAGGTCCAGGAAGACGTAAGGAGGATCGAAGGAATAGGGGAACGAGCCAGGAGCAGAAAGTTGGAGAGCTCTTGGCGCGATAGACGATAAGGGGAGACGAGACGAGAGAACACAGGATAGAGGGAGGGAAAGAGAAAACAGAGAAGAAGAAAAGAGAAGAAGAAAGTAAAAGAAAAACAACAATGGCGATAGAATTGAACGAGAGAAAAGAGGAGGAAAGGGAGAGGAGGAAGCAAGTCTGGCCGTCGAGTCGCTATGTATGCAAGATAAAAAGATACATGTGCGAAGTGGATGCTGTGTGGTGGTGCGTGCTGAATACGTGGTGCTCTGTCGTTTTCCTTTTTTTTCTTGCTTTGCTTCGAAATTTTTAAAACGGGCTTGCTGGGCGGATTTGGGGCGTTTGGGCATGTGTGGCCGTTTGTATGGAGCAGGAAGCGCAAGAAGAAAGCAGGGGGGTCAAGGAGTAAAAAAGTACTTCGTAAGCGAGACGCGCAATCGGACAGGCTGGGAAAGAACAAAAGAAGTCACGAAAAGAAGGAAAAGGGCCAGGAAGCTACGACCGACTGGCTGGGCTCTGCTCCTGCTGCGTGTGTGGCTCGGTGGGTAGCGTAATGGCGTATTTGCGGGTACGAGTCGGTACGAGCAGCAGTACGAGATAGTGGTCCGCGGTACTCCTGTCAGGGCTAGCAGTACGAGCTGAGGGGCGTTGGGGGCGTTGGGAAGCTCGTAAACAAGTAAACAGCAGGACCGAAGGTGGTGGTAGGCGTAGTAATAGCGAGTGGGGAAGGAGGCCACAGTGGGCCGGTGGGCGCGAGGAATGGCGCGAATGGCAGGCGCGATGGTAGAGTCGCTATGTCATTTACTGAGTATTTGATGGACTCAGTGAGCGAAACGAAGGATTCGGTAAGGCGACAACAAGAAAGAACAAAAGGTCAACGCGAAAAAGAAAATACAAAAGAAAGCACAGGCCCGTTAGAGAGCTTTGTAGCAGAGTCTGTGACTGTCCGTCCGCCGCTTCCGTTGTTTCGGAGACGCTGTTTGTTTGATAAGATTTTGTGATCAATTGAGATCAAATAAGATCAGACCTGAAATCGGGCAAATCTTGAACTGCCAGATCAAAAAAGAGGGCTAAAGAAACGCCACGAGAAGTGCTGCAGTACTGTTAGCGTTGGTTTGCGTGTTTTGCGGATCTCTCTATCTTTAGAGCTCTGTTTTCTGTTTTCTAAGTTGTGTCTTGTGTACCAGAGCTGCGTAGGAGGCGTCCACTGCCATGCTCAGATTGTCTCTCATCTTATTCTGGTGGCGTCTGTAGTGACAGGTCGTGGAGGGGGAGAGGAGAAACGAGGGTCGGTATGGTATCATGACGACGGGCATATTTCATTTAGAAGTACGAAGTACACAGTAGACAGGAGAAAAGAGAAAAGGCCAGAGTTGGAGAGGTTGGATACACAACGGATCCTTACATGCTCAATGGGCGGTGGAGATCGGCGGATGTCTCTTTGTGTGCCTTGATTTGGCGAGGCCTTTTGTGTCGTTTGTGGTGGTTGTGTGTCTGTTGTGTCTTTTGTTCGGGGTCACTTGAGTGTTTACCGTCCTTTTGTGTCGCTTGTGTGCTTTTACTTGTTTTCGTTTGTTCTTTCGGCGTTGCTCTCGGTGAGGCTGTGGTTCGTTGCCGGTTTTGGTTTTGTGGCTTTTGGCTGGCCGTTTGTTATATCTTTGTTTCGCTTTGTGTGAGTTGACTCGAGGTCGAACAGGGCAGGATGAGACTGCAGAGGATTTGATCTGATTTCGAGATTGAGACTGAGCAAGTGATGGAATAGCAGATAAGTTTCAAGTTCACAAGATTACAAACAATGAGCAAACGGATACGCAAGAGCCTCGTCTTTCCCTTGCGAATAAGAGTACGTCGTAGCAAAGGATCGCAAATATGATATGATGTGAGGTGAGGACAGAGCGTGACAGGGCGTGAGCACGGAGCGGGAAGCGGGAAACGAAACGAAAAAAGCAACGTCGTCTCGCAGACAAAGGTGATTGGCAATTGACCGTTTACCTGTCGTTTTCAGTAGATTAATACCTTTTTGAAAAAGAATACCGAGCAACATGGGGAAATGGCTGTTCGGAGGGAGGCAGAAAGAGGGGGGCAATGATGAAGGCTAAACGCGAGGGACTGATATAAAATGCACGGAGTAAAGAAAGGGACAATTAAGAAACAATCTAATTTTGGAGATCGGAATCAGGGACACAGGTGCTCATTGAGAGATACAATGAGTACAAAGGTACATAATGGAGATGTCGATAGCAAAACGAGGGCAGTAAACTTTGTCCTACTTCTGAGGGAGGCACAGAGAAGAAAGGCTGGGACCAAACAGTACTCGATACGCAATATGTGGGTGGATGCAGTTTGAGGCAAAAGCAATCTTCCGCACATCTTTGCGCTTTGCCGGATGCTCATGCTCAAGCCTTCTGTCATCGACCGCCAAATAAGAGCTGTTTTTGGTAGCTGCCGTGAAGCTCTTTTCCCTTTGTCTCTTTGTCCTCTTCTTTGCCCCTTCTTGGAATAGCACGTTCCGTTGAGGTCGCGTCGGCGAACAGACAGCCGCGCCTTCCCATCCCACACCACGCGTGTTTTGAGCTTTTTTGCTCCGAAATGGTGCTTCGTGGCGTTCTTGGTGCTAATTGGACGTCTTCCTTCGCTTTTCTCTTTTCTCGTTACCTGCCTCGCATGCATCTCTTGCATGATGCTGACATTTGGGGCTGGAGGTGCCCGGCTTTTCCGACACTGACATCTGCGCCGAAGTACCTCTTGAACAATTCGCCGAAACGAGGCGTTATCTCTTCACTTTGATGCTGTAGGGCCAAGATCATTCATATATACGGTGAGCTTTTGCCGTGCTGTAAATGTAAATACAGGGGTGGTGGTTACTAAGGCAGGCAATAGGGGAAGAAGCGAAAAGGGACGAAGAAAGGAGAAAAGGGAAAGGTGAGCAGAGTGGAATCTTGAATTGCCAAAGTGCGCCAAGAATTGCGATAAAGGAGGGAAAAATTCGAGGTTAAAAGACCTCAAAGAGCAAATCAATTTTAATTCAAAAGCCTCTCTTCAGTAAAATATTGCCCAAGACGGAAGATAACGAGCAAGGCATGGGGAAGATGCCACCGGAAGAATAGGACATTTCCCACGAACAGATGTCGAGGTTACATTGAGATCCATCACTGATTTCTTTTCCGAATTCTTTTTGATGCACGATTGTCGACTTTGTCCTCCCATTTGCAAATTCGGTTCTCTGTTCCTTGATTTTTCGTCTGTTGAATGCTGATGTTGCTTCCCATGCCTCCGAGCCCTGCAAACGTCGACGATCAAACAGGCCTACAGAACGTTGCTCGAACGTATGTCGGTCGGTAAGTTAAGCCGTAGACATTTGGTTGGCCGTTGATTAAGGAGGGCGAGTGACAGACAATCGCTATTTCATTTTGGAGTTTACTCTATTTTGCCGTCGGTCGCTCTTGCCCTGTTATTCTGGCATGCTCGGTCCCCTGCAGGAAAGTGCACTCTGCAAATCCATATTGCAAAATATCATCTGTCCTTGATCCTGCTCGACACTGCAACATGTCGTACGCCAGATGGCGCCATGTCTTGACGGCTCGAAAGGGTTTTTGCGTCTTGTACCACTTGTACTCTCTACACGACCGGTGTACCCGCCAACCCTTTACAAAGTACTCTGCCGTTGCCCTTTTTGCCCAGATTTTCGTCCCTTTTTGGGCTGCTTCGTTTCCGTTCACACTCGACGATTGGGCGGCGATCTATTTAGTCTCTCTCTTTTGCCATTCATCGTTTCTGCCAAGGGACGTGTTCACCGGCGCCTCCAGTTAGTGGCTTCCAGCAGCTCTCATCCGGTGAGTGACACGAGGTATTACCTGTCGAAATCTGTCGAGACTCGTCATGTCAAAAAGGTTGTGGGACGGACACTAGAGGCAGTAACGCACTGTACACGGTATCACAAAAAGGAAGGCACGACTGAGGGCCAGGGCACAACAAAAAAAAAAGAAGGGCCGTTCGGGACGGTCGCAATTGCAGATCGATGCTCAAGCGGAAGCGAAGAAAAAGGAACAATGGAGATGATGAGGAAACGATGATACTAGCTTCTTCTCACTTGCCCGGCACTCTTCCACTCCTTGCATGGTTGCAGACTCGGATGCGACCCAAACTTGTGCAAAAGTCGGGCAATTCCCAATTAACCTCTGAGCACTTGTTGTTACAGGCCTCTGTTGGCGTCCATTCCAGCAGCAAAACAGCAAACGATCGGCAGCAATGGAGCACCCTTCTCTCTTTCAATCTGCCCCCCATGTCACCCCCATGTACGTCTGTCCATCCCTTGTAAGACAATCTGGCCCTGGCCAAAGCTGAAACCAGCGGGAATGATACTATGACGACATTGGGTTGGGGTCGTGGAAAAAGTGTGGAAAGGTATTGGTGGGACACCAGTGGAGGATTCCTTGTCGAGCCGACTTTACTTTCAATTGTCTGTTCCTTTGAGCTCCTTTGAAGAATGTCTTGCCTACAATACGAAGTGGTGTGGCTCGTGTGGTATGTCTTGGTTGCACAAAGACTTTACAGCAAAGCCAAGCGAAAGAGCTCATGGCGCACCTGCCAAAACTGCCAAAACTGCCAAAAACTGGGCAAACTGGGCGCGCGGAAGGCTCCGGCGCACGCAGCTCACCGGTCTCAGGTGTGGTGCCTTACGAAGCAACAAAACAATGGCAAAAACGTGTGAAGTACGAAGTAGTCAGCTCGGTCAGGTACTGCGTTGTATTATGTATGTGTATTGTGTTGTTTCTCATCTTATCTTTGCGCATTGTTCAGATTGAAGATTTGCCAATTGTTTGGATCGAAGTTTTGTCAGTTTGGCTCTTTCCTAAGTTGGCTCTTTCCTAAATCGGTGCCGCATCTTCCCGTCCTGCTCCTTCCTTTCTGCGCAATTGGTGAACGGATGGTTCCGTACCTTCCTTAGTTACGTGTAAAACAATTTCAACCTCACCTCATGAATTCCTCTTAATGTCTACCTTTATATACTCTAGATTTGACTAGACAATTCATCAACCAATGATATAACAAGGTCTGTTGGTCTAGTGGTATGATTCTCGCTTAGGGATTACCCTGAGTATCTTG
Source organism: Sporothrix variecibatus (assembly GCA_016097105.2). Taxonomy (NCBI): domain Eukaryota; kingdom Fungi; phylum Ascomycota; class Sordariomycetes; order Ophiostomatales; family Ophiostomataceae; genus Sporothrix; species Sporothrix variecibatus. Next base: position 2,550,919 of record JADMNI010000003.1, read on the forward strand.
CGAGAGGTCCCGTGTTCGATCCACGGACAGACCCAAACTTTTTGCCATTTTTTGCGACTGAAATTCTTTTGGTCAATGTTCTTTTTTTTGTAAAAGACAACTCGTCACAACTTATTCAATAAGCGCAATCCATGCTTTTTCACACCTTTCTTGCACTCGTGGCGAGTTTATGATGACAACCAGCTGCGAATATAACTGGACAATGAGCATCCAGACTCCTCGTGGCACCGCGGCTTTCAGATGCGAAAAGAGCCCACTCAACTCCCCACCCCCGAAGGCTCTACACATTGATATGGCATTATTTCAGTAGTTTGAGCATTGAAAAACGAGGCGTTGATTTTTCTTTCCTTCTTTTTTTTTCACTTTTTACATTTAAGCAGTACATGCTTGGCGTTCGCGTGGCCGCTATTGGGTGAGGGTCGGGTGGATGACGGAATACGAAGAAAGGGAGGTTGGGAGGATGGGAGGAGAGGGGAAACAGTAGAGATACACAAAATAAAATAAAAGGAACCAAGTCTTGAACGCCGCAAAGCTTACTTGTTGACAGTTGTATTTGCACTGCATGTTGGTAGACTTGCGGATGAGGTTGTCCGATGCATGCTGTGAGACCAAGGAAAAGAATATACTGAAAACAAGACGAAAGACGTATGGATCTCGTATCTGCATCTTGTTTTCATACGGGCCTTGCTGTGGTGGCAGAGCCAGATCGGCCGGAAGCTGGGCCGAGTGCACCTTTCTGCAGATGCTGTGCTGTCAACTTCGACCCCATCTGTGCTCGTGTTATGTTATCTGACTTGCAGACACGAGCACCGCATTATGCGAAAGGTCTGGCCAGAAGCCCAAGGGCTTGGACTTTGAGTCTCAGACTTCTGGACTTCTGGACTCCGAGACGGGATCGCCCGCCAAGGGAGATCGAAGCGGTAGCTTGTCTTTTGTTGGATCTACATTTTTCATCTTCCGTTAATCTCCAGATTATCTTTGTTTTTTTCAATCAATCTTTTCTTCATCTTGTCCCACTGTCTTTTTCTCTTTCTTCTCTCCAATGTTGAACTCCCTGTTCCTTTCTCCAATTTTTCTATGATCCTCTCCATCAGGGTTCTTCATCTCCCTTGCACCCAGTTTCAGAGTCAAACAACAGCCGTTTCCCTGTGTTCCCTGTTCCTTTTGTCTACATTGTCTCTATGTACAAACAATTTGTACATCTTCTTCCCTACACACACCCTCCCTACTGCAACTCTCCATCTCCAGCCTCCTCGAACTGTTTCCCAAAATTTGGGGTCTGTCCGTGGAGCGAACACGGGACCTCTCGCAAGCAAGTTAAAAATGCGACTCGCCCAGGATGAGACGCATCAGGGCTGAAATCCTGTCCAAGACTGGGGTCCAAAAGGAGCTATGATGTTCTCTGTTGTCTTCGACTAGAATCATTTACACAAACAACTACAGGGTGAGTACAATAAACCCCGTACTGCATCCTCCAGTCTTGACATATGCAGGGCACATTTGTGTGACTCTACGACGTATGGATGTGTAGAGCTCCGTCAATATTCATCGCACTCTATCGAAAATGCTCTGTTCGATGCTGGGACGCGCGTTTGTCGATTTAGCCAAGACTTGACACCAAACACAACCAGAATGGCGGAAAAAGCACGGAAAGAGTACGTTTCTTGCCGACCTGTTTTTGCAAACACAGCCGAAACAATGGTGGCCAGTCCGCAGCAAACAGCCATAGAAAACAAAACACAAGGCTGCGGCGGCCGTCTAATCTCGCGCAGTCACAGTCACAGGCGGTCACAACACAGTCACAGGCAGTCACAGGCAGTCACAGGCAGTCACAGCCTCAGTTTCAATGATTTGTAAAAGGTTCCTTCTATTTGATTTTTTGTTCATTTCTGCCACTTTTGTTTTATCCAACACCCACCGTCTTAGTGGTTGATCTTGAGCGAAAAGTCGACGTGCGGCACGCCCTGATGGATGTAGCTCGTCGAGATGATGTCGACGTCTGCAATTGTTAGCAAGTGAGGACAGAGGAAGAATAGAGAATGGGGAGAATTGGCACCCACCATTGCACACGTAGGCATCAATGTTGTCGGACGTCAGGCCGCCCGAGACCTCAATCAAGAAAGCCGAGTTGCCCTTGGCCGCCCACCGCTGCCGCAGGCTCGCGGCCGCCACCTTGACGCCGTCGCCCGTAAAGTTGTCCAGCATCACCACGTCGGCACCGGCCGCCAGCGCTTCGTCCGCCTCCTCTTCAGACTGCACCTCGACCTCAATCTTGAGCGCGAACCCAGCGACACTCTTGGCCGCCGCCACCGCATCCGTAATGCTGCCCCGCGACCACACGTGGTTGTCCTTGAGCATCACCATGGCACTCAGGTCCACACGGTGCATGTCTGCACCGCCCACCAGCATGCCGTACTTCTCCACCAGCCGGAACCCGGGCGTCGTCTTGCGCGTGCCGGCCAGGCGGCCTGTGTAGCCAGCCTTGCGCAGCGCCGTCAGCACCTCGTGCGTGCGCGTAGCGATACCGGCGCAGCGAGCCAGAATGTTGAGCGCCACACGCTCGGCCAGCAGCAGGCCACGGGCGGGGCCCGAGACAGTCGCGCAGTTGGTCTTGCCGCCATTGTCATCCGGCGAGCCGACATGGGCGCCTTCCTCGACCTTCCACTCAATTGTGCAGCCGCAGCGCTTGAAGATCTCGTTGACAAAGGGCACACCAGCGACAATACCGGGGCTCTTGGCCCACAGAGTCGCTGTACGCGGGACGTCGCCGACAACAAATCCACCGTAGTCAAAAGAAGGGGTATCTTCAGCAAGCCATTGGGCGACCTGCTCGGTCCACGAGGGCGGCAGGAGCGCCGACAGGGCGCCGTGGTCGAGAGGAACGCGGATCGATGACATGGTGGGGCAGGTTGTCGAGAGAGGGGAGGACGAGGCTGTTGGTCGAGAGACGAAGGACGAAGGGTGGGAGAAGAGGTCGTGAGGAACGAAGAGACGAGAGGTTAAATGGCTCTTTCCGTTGTTCGTTATTCGAAGGTGACTCTTTCCCTTTTTCTTTTACTGCGATTACAGGAAGCTACGGGAGCGCTCGTCGGAATGGCAGTCGCGAACGGCACAAGGTCGGCTTAGCACCAAGAAAGCGGCACTTTTTTAGTCATACGAGTAACGCCTTCCTATTCTGCCCGCCGGCGTCGGCCCCGCAGACACGGGAACGCGGAGACCTGTGACTGCTTAAATTGACAATTCACTCACAGCTGTCACTTCTATGAGAGAATAATGGGACAAACCCGATTTCATTGCAAAGAGTCGTTTTCAAAATCTTCGGCAGTTGTTTTGGAGAGTATTTCAATCACTTGAATGAAATAAAGTAAAATAAAATTATAAAAAATAGCATAGAATAAAATTCGGTAAAAAAACAGGAAAAAATAAATAAAAATAAACAAAGCCGATTCTTTTCCTTTTTTCTACTACATTCTTCTCTGAATCCTTATAGGTCATGTATTTACAAGGTGTTTAGATGACCACTCGACTTTAGTTTAGCGATTTGGATTTAAAAGAAAATAATTTTGATGATACTTAATAGTACAGAAAAGATGAAAAAGGAAAACTGACAGTTGAACCGTGTGTGTAAAAACTTTGTAAAAACTTTCAAAAAATACATTTGACACCCTTTCCGATTAATCCCCAGGAAATAAAAAGTGATCAAGATGAGATAATGACAAAGGAAAAGTGAAAAAAGAGAGAAAAAAGAATATCGAGAAGATGGTGATCGAAAATCAACTGACGAAAACAAAAGACAGAAAAGGAAAACAGAAAATGCAGGAAAGCACTCCGAACCAAACAAAACAGAACGAAAAAAGCAACCGTAATTTTGCCATGTCCTCCATGCCCGCCATATCCTCCAGCCCAAACACTCCGTGTTCATCACCCCCCTCTCTTTGCCTTGCCCTTTCCCTACTGGGCTTGGCCACCTGCACCGCCGCCAGCCTGTGCACCACCACCACCTCCGGCTTGTCCGCCTGCTGCACCACCAGGACCGCCGCCGCCGCGCATCCGCTTGACACCACCGCCGCCGCCAGCATCGTTGCCGCCGTCGTTGCGTGGCCGCTTGTTGCCCGGGTTAAAGGCGTCGGCCGAGGGGTTTAGGTTGGCTGCATTGCCACCTTGCTGGCCACCGCCACGGCCCTGGTTCTGGCCAATGCCGCCGCGGCCGCGTCCACGCGGTGCTTGATACACACCGCCACGACCACCACCGGCACCGCCAGCGCCGCCGCGGTTGCTGCCCTGGTTGCCGCCACCGCGACCTCCGCCGGGAACAGGGATACCGCTACGGGCGCCTCCCTGTTGTTGGCCAAGGGCCGACTGGGGACGCTGTGGCTGGTTCTGTTGCTGCTGGTGTTGCTGCACTTGCTGCGGTTGCTGGAGCTGTTGCTGTTGCTGCTGGGCAGCCTTGGCGAACGGGTTGTTGGCTGCCTGCGGAATCTCGCTCGGCTTGGCCAGGAACGGGTTGTCGAGTGCGGGAGGACCGCCGACGACGGGTGCAGGAAGAGAGGTAGGGATTTGGGAGTTGTTATTGTTGTTGTTGCCCGGCTGGGGCTTTGTAGGTAGAGAGGAGAGACGTTGCTGTTGAGGAATTTGTTGTTGTTGTTGCTGCTGCTGCTGCCGCTGTTGCTGCTGTTGTTGTTGAGGACGTAGAGCGCCAGGTGTAGCCTGAGGTATTGCCTGGGCCTGAGGCTGAAGCTGTGTAGGAGCCTGCGGCTGCACGGAAGCTTGAGCGGGAGTTGCTGGTGCTTGTACTGGCGTTGCGGGCGTCGCAGCAGGTGTAGCTGGCGGTGGCCGGGCATCCTTGGCAATGGCCCAGACTTCGCCGACAGGCCGCTGGGGCGTCTGTGTCGCAGCCGTCGAGACCACATCGAGCTTGGCCGTGGCCGTTTTGAGCTTGTTCTCGGCCATGTTGATGCGGATGGATGATTTCTTTTCGGCCATCATCTGACCCGACTCACGCGCAGACGATATCTTGGCGTCGTATTCGGCCTTGACGGCTTGCTCGACCTCGTCGCGGACCTTTTTGGTCTCGGACTCAATCTTCTTCTTGATGTTGGCCGTGACGATGCTGCGGATGGTCGGGTTGTTGGCCAGCAGCTCGCGCGTCTCGGTGTCGCCCAGCTTGGACAGGTCGGCTGCCAGGGGCGTGCCTGTCGTTGTTGGTGTAGGTGGCACATCGCCTGCAGCACCCGGTTCGGCCTTGCTGGTGTAGCGGGCACCTCGCCAGGCTCTGTCGATGTAGGAGCCGCACTGGCAGGCGCAGCGGAAGACTGCTCAGCCATCCAAATCTTCTTCTCTTGCTCGACGCGCAGGTTAAGCTCCGACTGCAGCTTGTCGCGTGCCTCACGGGCCTCCTGCTCGGCCTTCTCCTTAAACTCCTTCAACTTCTTGTTCAGAGCATCCTTCATCTTATCGGAGCGCTCCTTGAGGGTGTTCTGGATGTTGTCCTCGACCTCCTTGGCCTTTTGCTCAAAGGCAGCGGCACGGGCCTCGGCGGCGGCAATGCGCTGCTGCAGCTCCTCCTTCTCGGCGTCCGTCAACGAAGTAGGAGCAGCGGCAAAACCGTTAGTAGCCGGTGCAGCACCGTACTCGCCCGACGGGTTCTGAGCAGGCGCCTGGGCTTGAGCCTGGGCAGCCTGGGCCTGGGCAACCGCTTGGTCTCTCTCGGCCACGACGTTGTCAAGTTGCGTCCGCAAACTAACAAGCTCCTGCTCAACGGCAGCCTTTTCGGTTCGAACCACCTCGAGCTCGCCACGCAGCTGGTGCACTTCTTGCTGGAGGAGAGCCGTGTCGTCGGCACTAAGACCGCCAGACTCAGCAGCAGAAGACTGCTGCTGGCTGTCGACGTCCATGGATGCGGCAGGGGCGGTTGTGGCGGGGGCCTCGACTGCGGCAGGCGCTTCTTGCTGCTGCTGCTGCTGCTGCTGGGTGTTGGCACCAGCTGCGAGGGCGGCCTTGGTAGTCTCGAGCTCCTGCTCGACAGTCGCCAGACGGGTGGTCGCAGCATTGGCCTGCTCTTGTAGCTCCGTCTTTTGGCTGGTGAGCTCGCGGATCTGGGCACCTTGCTGGCGGGCCTTCTCCTTGGCCTGCTCGATAAGCTTCTGGCGGGTCTCGCGCCACTGGCCGCGGTCGGACTCGAGGGATGTCTCGAGCTCGGTGATCTTGGCGCGCAGCTCCGTCTCGGTCGTCTGCAGGGTGGTCCGCTCGGCCTCGAGGGCGGCCATGCTCTCCTTGAGCTGGTCGACCTCGGTCGGGTCGACCCGACCATACTTTGACAGAATACTCTCGGTGCGCTTCTGCCAGCGCTCGCGGTCTTCGGTAATCTGCTTGACCTCCTCGTCCATAAACAGCTTCTGGTTCTCGAGCTCGGCGACCTTTTGCTCGAGCGGCTGGATCTGGTTGCGCAGCATCTCGATCTTGCCGTCCTTGAGTACAAGCTGTGCCTGGACGTGCTGGTTGTCGTTGCGCAGCGTGACGTTGCTCTCGCGGATGAGGTTAAGCTCGTTGAGCTTCTCCATGAGCTCCTTGTGCGTCTGCGACGAGCGGCCGACGTCGGCCTGGGCGCGGCGTTCCTGCTCGAGCTTGAGGCGCGCCTCGTCGAGCTGTGCCTGCGCGTAGTCGTGCTTCTGCTGCAGGCGTTGGTTCTCCTGCAGCTTGAGGTCGTACTGCACCTCGAGAATCTCCTTCTCGCGGCGCAGGTAGTTGTTGAGCTCGCGCAGACCCTCGGTGGCGGCATCGGCAAAGGCAGCAGAGGGCGTACCGTCGGCATTGTCGCCGCTGTTGTTGTCGGCACCACTGCCAACCGATGACACGCGGCTCTGCTGAAGGCTGGCAATCTGAGCGGTAACGGTCTCGAGCTGCTGGCCGAGCAGCTTGTTCTGGGCATTGGTGTCGTCGCGGCGGGCCTTGATCTCAACCAACTCCTGCTCAAACTGCTGGCGACGCTCCTCCCAGGACGACTCGCTCTGGGCAAGTGCGACCTTGGCCGAGTCAGCCTCGGCGCGCCAGGAAGCGGCTTCCGTGCGCAGGTGGTTGTGCTCGGAGCGCAGGACTTGCAGCTGCTTGGCAGCCTCGGCGTGCTTGACCAGCTCCTGCTCGTAGTCCTTTTGCGCACGCGTGGCAATCTCGGCCTGGGCGCGCAGGTCGGACTGGTGGTACTTCTTCTCGTCCTTGTAGCGGTCCTCGCTGTCCTTGAGACGGGCAATCTCCGACTCGAGGATCCGCTTCTCGTCGTCGAACTTGCGGGCGAGGTCGGCCTGCGAGTCGCGGAGACCATTGAGCTCGTTGGTCGAGGTGGCGAGCTCGTCGGACAGCGCCTCGACGCGCTGTTCGAGCTCCTTGATGCGGACCTCCTTGGCCTCGAGGGCGCTGTCCATCTCCTGGCGGTACTGCTCTTGGGCCTCGTTCAGGTTGTTGAGGTCGTCCTCGATGGCGTGCGCAATGTCCTTGTACGAGTTGGCCTCCTCCTTGCTGGACGCCAGCTCCATGCGGGCCAGGTCCAGGTCGCGATGCAGATCAGACACTTCAGACTCGAGCTCCTGGATGCGGGACGATGAATCGGCATCATCATCGCCGCCCTCACCGCCCTCCTCGGTCTGCTGCTGAGCAGGTGGTGCTCTCGGCGTCGGGCGGGGTTGCAGGCGCTGGGTGCGTTCTTCGGCGTTGCGCAGCTCAATGGTGAGCTCGTTGACACGGGCCTGGAGGTGGTCGCGGCTGGTCTTGAGGGCCACAAGCTCCTCTTTGCTCTGGGTGATGCTGGCCATGAGGTCGTCGATGCGCTTCTGGCTCTGCTGGGCATCGTACTCTTTGCGCAGCTGCAGCTTCTTGGCGTCCTCAATCTCTTCGGATAGCTTGCGCTTGGTGGTGGTGAGTTCGGCCTCCAGGTTGTCGATCTGGGTCTGGAGGCGGCGCTTCGACTCGGACTCGGACAGCTCACGCTCGTTGAGCAGACTTTGCTGCGAGGACAGCAGCGTGTTGAGGCGCGACTTGTCCTGGTTGAGGCTCTCGTTGTCCTGGGCCAGGCGGTCCTGGATGCCCTTCCAGAGCGACTTCTCGGCCTTGAGGTTGGCGTTCTCGTTGCGCATGCTCTCGAGCAGGCTGCGCACTTCGACAAGGTCCATGGCGACCTGCTGAGTACGGATGTCCTGCTTGGCGTACGATTCGGACAGAGACTGGTTCTTTTCTTGCAGAGCCTTGTTGTCGGTCTCGAGAGCGGCGTAGTTGGACTGGAGGATCTCGTAGCGTTCGGAGGCAAGCGTGAGCTGGCTGTTGATGCGCGCAATCTCACCCTGCAGTGTGCTGCGCTCGTGGGAGAGCTTATCGACTTGGGCGCGCATGGTCTGGCGATCCACGCCCTGCTCGTTGCGGTAGGCGTCGAAGTTGTTCTGCAGCTCGCGCAGGGCCACCGTAAGCTCGCCGTCGTCGGTCGAGGACGCGGTCTGCTCGATGCTAGCGAGGACCTCGCGGGTGTTCTGGCCAGGCGTACCCGGGATATCGCCGGCACCAGTGCCCAGCACAGAGGCAATCTCAGCGTGGCTGGCCTTTTGCTGCAGCATGCGGCGGAACATGTCGCGCTCGGTCATGTAGCTCTTCATGCGGATGGTCACAGCCTTGGACTCGTCCTGGAGACGGCTGACGGTGTCGCGCAGACTGACAAGCTCGGCGTGGTCCTGCTCGGCCTGGCGCTTGGCGTCGGTCGCCTCCTCGCTCTCCATCTTGTTTGCAAACTCGCGCGTCATACGCAGCAAGTCGGCATTTTGCTGTTGGAGGTTCTTGATGTCCTTGAACACAACGAAGCGCTCAGAGATGAATTGGTGGGTATCGGACATGTCGTCGAGCGAGCCCTCGGCGACCTCGCCGCGCTGGAGACGCTCAAACTGGCGGGCCTCCTCTTCAGACAGATTCTCCATGCCCTTCTCGCGGGCCTGGATGTTGAAGACAAGCATCTGGATCTGGGTGCTGAGGTCGCGCAGCTGGGTGCGCAGGATCTCAATCTCGGCATTGGCGGTGATGCTCGAGGCCTCGGCCTTCTTGGCGGCCTTCTTGGCAATGTCGCGCTCGCTGAAGCTCTCTTCGCAGAGACGCGAGATCTGGACGTTTTCGCTCCGCAGACGCTCGGCCTCTTCTTGAAGGTCGGCAATCTCGGGGCTCTTAGCCTCCAGCGCGCTCATAATCTCGTCGAGCTCCTGGCCGAGCTCCTGCGTGCGGCGGCGTTCGCGGTTTAGCTCGCCCTTGGTCTTGTACAGCTCCTCCAGAGCCTGGGCGGCCGAGATGCTAGACTTGCCGCGCAGGACCGAGCCAGGTGTGCCAAAGGGGGACGCAGCACGCAGCAGACCAGCAGCACCGCTGCCATTAGCACGGGTGTCTGGGGAGCTGAGCCGGGCGTGGCCTGGATGACGGAGGCAGCAGCAGGCGTGGCGAGGGCGGCCTGGATACGGTCGACCTCGGCCTCGAGCTCCTGCGTGAGACGCTCGGCCTGCGCCAGGTCCTGGCGCAGCTGCTCCATCTCGTTGCGCACGCGGCGCACCTCGTCGGCGGACTCGTCCTTGACCTGCTCGAGGCGCAGCTCGACTTCGCGCAGACGGTTGCGGTGTGTCTCGGTTTGCTGTTCCTTCAGTTCGACAAGGCGGGCCGACGACGCAAGCTCGGCGCGGAAGCCCTCTTCGCTGCGGGCGGCGGCTTCCTGCAGCTGCTGGACCTTGGCGAGCGCCTCGTCGGCCTTGCGCTGGGCATCGTCGAGGCGGGTACGCAGCTGCTTCTCGGAACGGGTCAGGGCGTCGACGGTCGATTGGGCCTCTTCGTTTTGGCGCTGCAGCTCGGCAATGCGGGCGCCCTTCTCCTTGCGCAGCTTGAGCGACTCGTCGCTCTTCGTCTTGAGCTCGGCCTCAAACCACTCATTGTTCTTGCGGGCAAAAGCCAGCTCCTGCTGCAGCGACTGCTCGCGGAACTTGGCGCTGCTGGTGGTGGCTTGGGCGGCCTGAATCTGTTGCTGGAGGGCGGTGACTTCCTGGTTAAGTTTCAGGGTCTTTTGGTGCTGGGTCTGCAGCTCTTCGGCGAGCTCGGCGTTGGCAGACGTCTTGGACTCGAGGATGGCGAGGGTGTCGCGGTTGGAGGCTTCGAGGGAGGCGTTGCGGCTGGCGAGGCGCTCGATTTCGGTCTGGGCGTTGGCGCCGGAGGCCTTGATGGTTTGGAGCTCGTTTTCGACAGCAGCACGGGCGGTTTCTATCAAAACGTTAGTAAATGATCAATGTAGGAGGTGGATGATAATTAGAAAAGTGCACAACGGGCTCACCCTCATCTTGGAGCTTCCGGCGCAGGTCGTCGGCGTCTTTTCTGCTCGTCTCGGCGGCCGTCTTGAACGACCCGCTGCGGGCCTCGGAGCTGCGCACGACACTCTCGAGCTCAATTTCGACGTTGAGCTTTGCAGCGTACAACGCATCAAACTCGTGGGCTTTCGTAGCAACGGCGTCGAGGATGGCCTTGACGAGCTCGGGCGTCGGATCGGTCACGGCTGTCGAGAGATTCGTCTCGGGCACACCGAGGTGCGTGGACAAGTAGCCCACGTCCACGGCTGCCGCCGCCATGCTGGGAGGTCGGAGGTCGGTCGGCGGGAGATGGATGCGCGAGGAGGGATGTAAAGGGGGATGGGGAGATTGGGCTTCGTTAGAATGCTTCCATCAAGAAAGCTGTCGAAAAAGTGAAGCTTCGCGATGGTTGTTTGTTGGGGTTTTTAACAGCAAAGAACGGCGATGCAATGCGAAATGCGACAAAAGGACAGATGCAACGCGAAATGCAATTGCAGCCTGTCTGGGATGGTCGTCGTTGGTGCCCAGGACGGTCGCTTTCGATCGTTTGGTGATGCTGTGAGATGATGATTCTTTTGCCTCTTCGCCTTCCCTTTGTTTGTATTTTGCAAGGACGGGGCCCATGTCGCTGTTTTCGGTAGCTCAACCTGCATGCAGGCAGGCGCCGCCCTGAGTTTGGCGCTGGTGCACGGGGCGACCAAGAAAGAGGCGTTGGCCAATGAGAGCGCGCCATTTGTGAAAGTGGGTCTTCAACGGATGACTTTGAGGAGCGTCGAATGTGAATACACAGGGCATTGCCAGGAACATGGGAGATTTGTGGATGTAAATTACAGAATATGATGAAATTGAGTAGGTATATTGTCTGCAAGGTTTTCGCGGTATTCACGGCATTTTAAGAGCAGTCATGACGCTTCACAAGATTCACACTCATTCACTTCCTTATCCGTGACACAGCACGTGACTCATCTTCCATCATAGATCACGTGATTTGGCTAGTAAGACAATATGTACAAGTTTGTTTGTTTTCTTTTTGTTTAACTTCTACACACCACACACACTCTTACTCCTTGAAGATGCGCACGGTGTAGTCGTCCCGCCACTGGTCCTCGATAATGACGAGCTGTGTGGCCTGGTTCTTGACAAAGTACTCGTCAGCGTCGACACCCTCGCGATAGTCTTCGCGGTCAATATCCACAAAGCCCTCCTTGACGAGCGCGCGTGGCGCAATGCGGAAGGAGCGGCCGTTAATGGTGTTGTCGCAGGCGATGCGCAGCATGCAGCCGGCGACGTCCTCCTGCTCGCCAAACTGGACACCGCGGTCGACAAGCCACTTCTCGTACTCGGCAGTGCGGATGGCCGAGCGGATATAGCAGGGGGCGACATAGTTGATGCGGACGCCCTGCTCCCAGCTGTTGCGGCGGACGGTCTTCATAAGACCGAGCAGAGCATACTTGGTGGCAGTGTACTCCCAGTTGCCGGGGCTGTCAATGTACGCCGTCAGACTGCCCGTCATAATGAAAGCACGGTCGCGGTCGGGTGTATCAGGCTGCTGGCGGAAGTAGTGGACGGCAAGCTTGAAGGAGTACATGGTGCCCACAAGATTGACGTCGACAATGTTGAGGTCGGGCTTGGTGGGCGCGCCATTGGGGTCGTCGAGGCGCCACAGGGAATCGCCGGAGCTGCGGCTGATGCCGGCATTTGCAATGACGACGTCGACACTCTTGGACGGGCTCTGGGACTTGGCCGTGTCGAACATCTTGATCTGGTCGTCCCACGAGCGGATGTCACACTTGACAAAGACGGCACGGGGCTTGCCGGCCTCGGCGCCTGCATTCAGCTCAGCCTCGACGGTCTTGCCGCGCGCCTCGTTCATATCGGCAAATGTGACAAAGGCGCCGGCCTTGACAAATTGGCGGACACAGGTCTCGCCCATGCCGTTGGCGCCGCCGGTGATGACGACGGACTTGCCGGCGATGTTCTTAACATCAGGGACGACGGTGTGGTCGACCGGGCCGGAATAGCTGTATTTTGCGACAGGCATGATGTGTGGGGTGGAAGGGGTATCAAGGGGAGGAGGATGTCGTTGAGAGATGTTTGAAGATGGACAGAGTCTGTGACGGATGTCGAGATAGGGTATCGTAGATGTCGAGAGATGGGATGGGATTCGAGATGGATGCGTCTTGCAAGAACAATGCCGTGCTATATCCTGCTCGATAAAGGTCTTTGCCGCTGCTCGGACTGGACTGCCGTCGTAAACGTCTTGACCAAGAGAGGGCGAAATGAGGCGGGGAAGCCTGTTTGTTGGCCTTGCTTGTTGTTCGGGCACTTGTCACGAAAATACGGCACTCGCTAGGCCGAGCTTCCGGTCTGTTGTCGCGGAATGGCTACGTGTGTTGAATGCTTGGTCGTCTCGCTCAGTTTTTTTCTTCTTTCTATGACCGTACCCCACAGGAAAGAGCTGGAGAGAGAGAGAGTGAGAGAGGAAGACGAACACCGTCTCCGCATTCGGGGGTCAAAACTTGTGGGTTTCTTTTGGTGGCTCCTGTTGACGTAGGCGGGGAAGGAGCAAGCGAGGGTCAGACTCGTTCGTTCTCACAGGTTCAGGGCGAGATGAGCGTGGCAGGTGGACCTTCTGAACCTTGCACAGTAGAGGAAGGAGCGATGCGGTCGTGATGGTGGTGGTTCTTGGTTGCACCTGCCGGCAAACAACGAGCGCCGGCGCTAGTGATTCTGGTGTGGATCCTTCCGGCAGTCTTATTCTGGAATAGCAGACGAGCCGGCGCCGCCAAGGCCCGTCAAGGCCCGCTGAGGGGAAGCGACCCACAATAAATTCGGCACTCCCAAACTGGGCAAACTCTCGTCCCTCCGGCAGACGATGAAGTTGGGGTCGAGGACGTGGAGGTGAAGAGAAGGAGTGCCGACATGGAGAGACTCACTGCAAGGCCAAGGCCATGGTCTGATTGGATCTGGTAGGCGGTCCCTTTGTTTCGACACACAAAAAAAAAGACGAAAAAAAGAAAGGGCCGGACGTAGTTTGGGAAAAAAGAAGACGCGTATCGGGACAAAACCAAAGATCGTTCCACGCGGCAAGGGCAAATCATCGACGGCCGTGAAAGTGGTCAGGTTTGTGCGAAGGCAAAGGCAGGCAATGAAGGCAAACAGGACGACAATCGAACGGTGGTGGAGCCCCGACTCTTAGAGTGACTGCCACTGCCACTGCCGCTGCCGGACGCCGCTATCATGACAGACAAAAGAACTTGTGTGTATTTTGGCGTACAGTGCGCGGTAACCCACTCTGTCCAGACCTTCTGTAGAGTCCCTCTGTAGTAGTCTTTCACAGCTACAAATGCACACGCAATTCTGTCTTTGCATTTTCTCGTTTTTATTTATCCCACCGTCCCGTGAGAAGCTTAGATAAACTCGTGCAGGTTCTTGTGCAGGCTTGACTCCGTACATCATTTGTTTGTCTCTTCTTGGCTCACTTTTCTGTGTGGTCACGTCTTTTCTGCCCGTCACCACACTCGATACGCTATCCGCTTACCATACTCCTATCTTCCTCCACTCATCCCTCATCCTTTTACTTTACTTTACTCCTCCTCCACCTGCACGTCTGCACTCTCGTTCTTCCCGAGGTGTAAACATTTGCACGGACATTTTATTTTATTCTGATCCATTCTCCCTCCCTGGCCTCTTTCTTTTGTTCTCCGTCCTGCATAGACTCTAGATCCTTGTTTTGATACCATTTGTTCTTATATTCAGCATACACTTCCCTTCATCCCTCCCTCTCACTCTCATTCTCCTCTCTCTCTATCACACGCACACACAGCCAACCACATCATGTCTCCATCTGCTGATCCTGCACCGGCTCCTGCCCAAGCGGCTGCCCCTGTCGGGGATGTCCGCATGCCTGCCCCTGAGCTGCCTGAGGTGCTCAATCGCGCCAACGGCATCAAGTCTGTCGTTGAGGAGGCCGTTAACTCGGCCAACGGCGGCGCCGCCTCTCCATCTGAATTCGACGCCTTTAAGCTCGCCTCCGACTTTGCATACACTGCCCGCCGCCTCAAGGTTTTCACTATCGGCGCCGGTTTCTCTGGCCTGCTAATGGCCCACAAGTTCCAGCACCGCTTCCCGGACATGCGCGACATTGTCGACCACACCATCTTTGAGATGCGCGAGGACGTCGGCGGCACGTGGCTCGTCAACACGTACCCGGGTGTGCAGTGCGATGTGCCCGCGCACATTTACGCTTTCCCCTTTGATCCCAACCCGAACTGGGAGCGGTTCTATGCAAGCGGCCCGGATATTGAGAACTACATCCGCTCGACGGTCAAGAAGTGGAGCCTGGACCGGGACATCCAGTACAACACGCGCGTGGCGGGTGCGCAGTGGATTGCCGAGCAGGGCCAGTGGAAGGTGACAGTCGAGACTACGGTCGATGGCGTCGTGCAGCCGGCGCGCGATGAGTACTGCCATGTCCTGATTTCGGCGCAGGGCGTGCTCGTGCACCCCAACTGGCCGTCGATCCCTGGTCTGCGTGAGTTCAAGGGCCACATTACACACTCGGCAGCCTGGGACCACGACTTTGACTACTCGGGCAAGCGCATTGCCGTCATTGGCAACGGCTCGTCGGGCATCCAGATTGTACCACAGATGACCAAGCTGCCGGGCACGACGGTGCGCAACTTTATCCGCGGCCCGACCTGGGTGTACTACCGGGCCCCTCCCTCGAAGCATCTGGGCCGTGACGACCCGGACCCGAACCCGCGCTACACGGACGAGGAGCGCCAGCGGTTCCAGGACCCCGAGTACCACCTGCAGCACCGCAAGGGTATTATTTCGCGGACCAACAAGTCCTTTTATATCTTTATGAAGGGCAAGAACAATGCCGAGGGCATGAAGTTTGCCTCGGAGCAGATGGCGGCCAAGCTCAACCACGACCCCGAGCTGTGCGAGAAACTGATCCCCAAGTGGGAGCTGGGCTGCCGCCGCATTACACCCGGCCCTGGTTACCTCGAGTCGTTCCTGGAGCCCAACTGCTCGCTGACCAACAGCGGCATCACCAAGATCTCCGAGAAGGGTGTCCACACCGCCGACGGCGAGTTCTTTGAGTGCGATGTTCTGGTCTGCGCCACGGGCTTTGACGTCTCCCACCGTCCCCGTTTCCCCTTGATTGGTGAGGGCGGCCGCGATCTGGCCGAGATCTGGAAGGACGACCCGGAGTCGTATGTGTCGGTCGCTGTCCCCCACTTCCCCAACTACTTTGTCATGATGGGTCCCAACTGCCTGGGTGGCCACGGTTCTCTCGTCGAATCGCTCAACTGGACGGGCGACTACTTTGTCAAGTGGCTGCGCAAGATGGCTACGGAAGACATCAAGGCTGTGGCACCCAAGGAAGACGTCGTGCGGGCGTTCTGCAAGTACGGCGACCAGATCCACAAGACGCTGGTGTGGACGGGCAGCTGCACGAGCTGGTACAAGCGGGGCACGCGCAACGGCCGTGTGACGGCTCTGTTCGGAGGCAGCGCCCAGCTGTTCAACAAGCTGATTACGGACGTCCGTGCCGAGGATTTTGAGTTTACGTACAACACAGAGAACCCGTTCCGGTTCATGGGAAACGGTTTCACGGCCTTTGAGATGGACGAGAGCAGCGATCTGGCGTGGTACGTCGAGAAGGCGGAGAAGCTGGAGGACATCGAGGTGGTGGTGTCCGAGGGCGAGAAGGTGGACCCCAAGGCTGCGGCCAAGGCGCGGTTCAACGAGCTGACGGCGGATGTGACGAACGGCACCACAATAGGCGCATAGAGAGGGGGTGTAGACCGGTATAAGGATTGTTTTTTTTATTTTTATTTTTTTATATACATTTGATCTTTTAGTCTTGCGTATGCAGAATACATGTTTGAATTAAAGACTCCTTCCTTTAATCATTTGGACCGTACTTTGATTTGTTTTTGATCTCCAAATGCCCTATGCCTCCTGAAGATCCCACAGCTTCTTAAACTTACTGTCGGGTGTTTGCAGCAGTCTAGTTGGCGAGTCATATTCGACCACACGGCCAGCTTCCAGCACCAACACCTTATCAAAGTCCGCGATAGTGCGTAGTCTGTGGGCAACAACAATGGCAGTCCAGCCATTGAAGCGTGTGCGCACGAGATGGTCGACACGGGCTTCTGTCTCACGGTCAAGACTCGAGGTGGCTTCGTCCAACAGCAAGACCTTGCTGTCACGCAGCATGGCTCTTGACAGACAGAAGAGTTGACGTTGCCCGGCACTCAACTTGTCGGTGTTGAGGTCGGCGTCAAGACCACCAAGCTGGGCAAAGATGGCTTCCCGCAAACCCATCTGGTCCAAAGCCCTCAAGAGAGCCTCATCGGAGTGTGTGCCGACTGGATCCAAGTTGTAGCGCACAGTGCCGGCCAAGAACATGGGATCCTGCGGGAGGGCCACGAGTTTGGTGCGGAGTGCATTCAAATTGAGTGAGCCCGTGTCGATGCCGTCAATCACAATGTTGCCGGCTGCTGGTTCATACAGTCGTAGAAGGAGAGTGACGAGCGTGGACTTTCCACTGCCAGAACGACCACAGACGGCAATCTTCTCTCCCGGAGCAATGTCGACACTGATATTGTCTAGAGCGACATAGGCACCATACGTAGCACGCAGTCCGCGGATCTGGATGCCACCAGCCGAGGGCCACTGTGGTGGGGGCGGCTGTCGGGACGGTCCATCGGGCTCACGGGGGGTATCGGCGGCAAACTGGTTGATGCGTGTCACAGCTCCCAGACTGGTCTCGAGCATGGTCCAGTTCTGGATGAGCTGGCTGAGAGTTTGGCCCAAAGTCATGACCGACGTCAGGGCGACACCAAGTAGACCGGGACTGACGCGTTCGCGAAGAGCCACAGAGATGCCCACCAAGAGCACAGCAAGACCGGCGACAATCAAATTCAGAGCCATAGTCAACCATCGCTGGACACAACGCAAGAGATAGAACGGCTTCTGGGAGACATTGAGACGGGTTAGGTTGTCCTCGGCAGCACGCTGGCTCCAGCCATAAGCACGGAGGGCTGTCAAGCCGGCGAAAGACGAGATAAAGTGGGAGTAGAGCGGCGACTTGGCTTCGAGGTCGAGCAGACGGATCTGGCGGGAGGTGCGGAGATAGAATTTCTGGAGAACAAACAGGACAGACAGAGTGACGGGTACAGAGATGGCGAGGAAGCCGGAACTGACACACGTCAAGACAATTTGGGCCATGGCGTTGATGATTTCTGGAGAGTCAAGCATTAGTAAAGCATAGAATAGAAGGGTCACCTTTTGTTTATCTGGGTAGACTCACGTTGATAGCTTTGCATAAACGACTGAGGTAACTGGAGGTCCACGAGAGTCATATCCTGACTGAAGCGGTTGACAATTTCGCCGGTGTCGGTCATGACAAAGAAAGTAAGAGGCGCCTTCATACATGCTGTGAGAACGCGACGGTGAAGCAGCTTGGCCGAGTAGGGCACAATCTTGATCATAAAGATCCAGAACTGGAGGGCCAAGAAGATGACATTCAGGATGCCAAACAGGATATAGATGACCGAGTAGTAGGCCAGTCTTCCGTTTGGATCCGTGGCATTGGCGTCGGTCCAGACGTTAAGCCACAACGGTTGGGCACTGCGGAAGCCAATGTTGCAGAAAGTAAAAGCACAAAAGATGGGAAACTGGACGCGGCCCATTGACTGGATGTAGGAGAAGAGGGCGTCTGAGTTGCGTTTTCCGCGAGACTTTTTGATGGGGGCGTCAGTCTCAGGAAGAGGCGACTCGAGACCGTCGGAGTCGTCATCATCGCTCGAGTCACCGGCTGCTTTGACGTTGACTTTGGCTTCTTTGCTGGCGAGGTCGAGCTCGTCGTCTTCGACAACAACATTGACGATATCATCCCGGCGAATCTCGGCATCTTGTCTGGCCTTGAGGTCGAGTTCGTGGACAAACGAGCCGGGGACGGCGTTGAGTTCGGCAAAGGTGCCTTGTTCACGGATGCGGCCGTTTTCGAGGACGACAATGTGTTGAGCATGAGGGAGGAGTTGTACTAGATGATGAGGGAGTGGATGTTAGTTAAAAAGGCTTTACCATCAACATGCTTGAATACTGGAAACCTACAGTTATGGGTGGCCATGATGACGGCTGTACGGTCACGTCTCAAGAGGCCCCTCGGACCCAGGGTAGCGGCAAAACACTTGGCATATGTGTCGGCATCCAGCCCCTTGAAGATGTCGTCCAACAAAACAACAGGCGTCCGGTTGTAGAGGGCTCGAGCAAGGGCTACACGCTGTTTCTGGCCGCCACTGAGGGAGATACCGCGACTGCCAATGATGCTGGCATCGCCTTTGGGGAACTGACGCAGGTCGTCGTTGAGTTGGCAGGCAGAGACGACTTCTCTGTACTTCTTGGGATGGTAGGGCGAGAAGGCCAGGATGTTGTCACGCACAGACTGGTTGAGCAGCCAGGCGTCTTGGCCGCAGTAGGCAATGTGAGCAGGGATGGTGAACTCGACCGACCCCGAAATTTGTCTGGCCTCGCCGACAATGGACTCGAGCAGACTGGTTTTTCCGGACGCGACAGGGCCGACGAGCATGGTAAGCTGGCCTGGCTGGATGTTGAGATTAATGTCGTTGAGGACAGCTGTTTCGGGTCCGCCACCCTTTGTCCAGCCGAAGCAGCCGTCGCGGATCTTGATGATAGGGCCATTGTCATCGTGGGGAAGATGCTTCTTTTCGTCCGTGTCAGAGGCGGAGGTCGATGTCGAGCCAGGAGATGGGTGGACTAAGGGGTTAGTAAACAGTAGTGCATATTAAAGTGAGAAGGAGCTTGAGTACTCACTTCTGTAGTCATCCCTGTTCTCTCTCAAGAAGAAGGCCTGAATGCGATCAAGACAAGCCAGAGCAGACGACAGGGTAGTCCATGCCTGTGTCAGGTCCATAACGGGTGTGACTAGGATATTGAGGAGACCAAGAGAGGTGAAGGCCTGGGACACATCCAGTTGGCTGCCACCACCGTTTTTGCGGCTCTCAATGGCCTGGGCCACACCGTAGACGGTAAAAGTGACGGCCGGCATGAGGAGTGTAGGTGCCGTGCCCAGCAGCTGTGTGGCAATCTGCATCCGTCGAAACGCCACGGACCGCTCCAGCTCCTCTTCTCTGAGTGCCTGGATCTGGTAATCAACTTTCTCGGTGAGTCCAGCCACTTTGACACCCTTGATGGCGGCAATGATATCGGCCGTGATGCCCACACGCTTTTGAATCGCGGCCATCCAGCGACGTTGGCGAGGAGGGACAAGCTTGCCCAAACGAGCAGCGATGCCGATGCAAATACCACATAAAATCACAGGGGCGACGGCTGTGGCGCCAAGTTTGTGGCTCAGAACACCGAGTGCGACGACGAGCTGGACAACATCGGGCAGCAAGTTAACCGTCATGAATGTAGTCAAGACAATGCGGTCGACATCGGTGCCCATGAGTGAGACTGCAGCGCCCGAGTTGCCTGATTCGGCGCGGATAACGAGCATTTTGCGGTAAATGCTGGTGACGAGGGCGCCGCGGATCTTGGTCATGGCCCGGAAAGCGACCTGCATCCAGAGTCGTTGGCAGAGCTAAAC
The DNA here is from genome assembly GCA_016097105.2 of Sporothrix variecibatus. Lineage (NCBI taxonomy): Eukaryota > Fungi > Ascomycota > Sordariomycetes > Ophiostomatales > Ophiostomataceae > Sporothrix > Sporothrix variecibatus. The sequence continues at coordinate 2,570,893 of JADMNI010000003.1, forward strand.
GTGGGTTAGTAAATAAACATTTGTGGTGACGATGAAAATCAAACAGAGAATGAAATAAAATCAAACAAAGCCATCAAGGAGACTTTTGATATTGAGTGGAGGTGGAGTGACTTACCCCATACCGGTGTACACAAATGCGTAGGCACCAATCAATCCGTAGCCGTACGACACAGGCAGCGTCTTTTGGTTTGTAATGTAGTTGAGCATCGCACTGATCAAGTAGGGCTGGGTCAGACTGAAGGCGGCAAAGCCCAGGCGAGGGACCAGAGCCGTGCCCAGTTCGGGTGCAAACGTGCGAAGAACGGCCGACGTCAGGCAATGTTTCTTTGTCTGGTCCACCTTCTGCCACTGCTCTTGCAGCCGATCGTGCAGGATGCGTCCTTGCAGGTCGTCGTCAATCTGGCACAGGTCGTCCATGGCCAGATCGCGCCGGTAACCGGCCAAGAACAGCGGCATGAGCCACCAGAAAAAGATGCGACTAAACACGCCCTGGCGTTCTTCGGGGGCAATGCTCTCGGGACCACGGAGACGACATGGGTCCATTTGGGGACGGATTCGACTTGGAGGACGACAAACTGGACAGCAAGAGCGGCCGTGGTGAGAGCGGCGACGACATGTTGGGATGGGCCGTCGAGGAGCCAAAATGTGCGGACGCGGGGGGCCGTAAATAAGAGGCTGAAGAACAAGAACAACTGAATAATGGCACCAGGTCGGACAGTCCGGCTGTGTTCAAGCCATGAAACTGCAAGAAGACTTAGAGTGGTGGCGACGGCGACAGCATCGGCGGCAATGGTCGTCCGAGCTTTGTAGCCGTGACCGGTGGCCTGGAGAATGACAATAGCAAGCTGAAGACCAGCTTGGACAGAAAACAGAGCAACTTTGCATGCCCTCAAAAGTGACCAGACGACGACGGTCTTGTTATGGACTCGAACAAGGCGTTGGATACGCCATGCTGCCACGAACAGGAAAAGGCCGTTGGGAATCAGCGAGAGGAACGCATCTTCGAACAAAAGTGTAAAATCAAAATCGTAACATGCTGTCGACGAAGTCGAATTGGAGGCCAAGACCGGCCCAAAAGAGTCGTCGCCGCCACAGCGCAACATTGCAACGCTGGGAGACGAAAGTGAATGAGAGCGAGCGATGAGCAAGATGTGATACCGTTCAGCGAGTGATGTTGATGCTAGGGAGCAATTGTTGATTCCGTAGGCTTTGATTGAATCGCAAAGACAAGACTTTGCTTTGCTTCGAGTCATGCTCTACAGATCTAGTCAAGTACGTGCTTACAATCATTCTTATATCTCTGTGTCTACGAGCGTTCTTGACTTTCTTCTGCATCGCGGACCCGGAACGGTGACAATCATGAACCAAGAAAAAAGAAAACGGCCAAAATGCATATCGGCCGTGGCGGTGAAGACAAAAATGACCGGCATCCTGGTCCGTCTCCGTCTCCCGTTGTTTCATTCGATGTCGTTGCCGTTCTCATATTTCTTTTTCGTCCATCCTCGCTGTTTGTTCGTCTCGTCTTTTTTTTCTGTGTTGCGTTGTGTTGCTTGCTGTCCCGCGTCGTCCGCCGTGTCGGTGCCGCTGTCGGCATTTTCGTACCAAAGTTCCACCAAAATGTGAGGCTAGACTGGCACCCACTACCCGGGGAAGCTCCTCAAGCTCCTCCAAAACTGAGCCGCTCGTCCACCGTAGCGTCCCGTCCGGCAGGCGAATGTGGGCGTCGGTCGTGGTTTGGGTTTATGATTGGCTACCAAAGTTAGTCTTGTCGCCGTCTGGGCAGCATTGCATCCTGGATGCTTGAGTCTACCGTCTTGTCGTCTGGACTTGCCATGGTGTAGAACGCCGACAATGACTGACTCAGGTTTGGTTGCGTTGCGTTGCGTTCAAAACTTCTGCCGTGTCGGCTGCGGTAACTCTTTCTGTTTCGTACAGCCGCTTTCTCGCCTTTCTGTTCTGTTCTTTTTGCTGTCTTGTGTCGGGTTGCCTGTTTTGATGTCTCTTGCTCTCTCGTTTTGCCTCCCATCTCAACCACGGTCCGCCTTCTATGGTCGCGTCTGTTTGACGGTTTCCCACACTGATCTTCTTCAAAAATGCTCATGGTCTGGCCTGTAGTTTGCGGACAGCGGCTGCAGTGATTTAGTTTCCTTTAATTCGTGCATCCAGCGTCACCCGAATGGTCGTCCGAGCTGATGCACGAAATGTTCGTCGGCCCGTGTCCCCTCCTTTCACGAACCAATGAATCATGCTCCGACTGTTTTTGTGCAGCAATTGTGCTCGTATATACGATAGACGTGATGTGATTTGCCGGTGGCTGGGCTAGGCATGACAACACAGATCTTGGCATCGATGTCGACGATAATCCGGGGATGCAAGGAACGCCTTTACGTCCGGACCACAACATCCGTTCTTCCGTCGGTCCCGGCGTCGGTACTTGCTAGTTGTTTTTGAGCGCGTGTGTTCTGTAGTGTGCTAACCTAAGCAGGGTGTATTCGAGTAAGAGCGTACTGATGACATAATGCTAAGAATGAGGGTGAAAGTAAACAAAAGGGGTATCTTCGCTGAAATCTCGTGATGTAAATCCAGGGGGCATTCAACTTTTATATATTTGTGAGCGCAAACAGTTCGACCATGTAAATATTTCCTGTTTGTAATCCTCCCGATATTGCTGCAGTACGTATGGAAATTAAACGTACCGTGACGATTACACGGTAAGAAAGTCGCAAATCAGACCCCGCAACAATTGATTATCGCCACGTACGTGGGACAAAAATAAAACGAAACGGCTACTCTTTGAGAAATGTTCTCGTTCTTATGTAAATGACCCAGAGTCCTGATACGGATGTTAACATTTTATGTGTGTGTGCACGTGCTGTGTGCCGTCGTGGGATTTTGCATCTATTCAGCCTGTCTTCCCCTCATCTGATATTGCACAAAGTGCGGACCTCACGGCTGGAACAAATTGGCAATCTGGGTTCCCGGGTCAGAGGAACGCATTGTTTATAACGATGTCATAACTAATGGAGCCGGACTCCGAGCCGTCTGAATGAGTGTCTACATATATGACTCGCAGAGCGCCGCCGTCTCTTGGCCATATTTTGAACTCAAAGAAAGTACATCGCCACACCCCATACAGTAGACGCAAAATGGTCTCAATAACATCGCTCACCACTCTCATGGCGGCCGCCGTCTTGGCGCGCGCTGCCTCACTGAAGCCCGTCGCCAACTTTGGCGAGAAACCCCACAAAACTGTCCATGTACATTTATGTGCCCGACAAGCTGGCCGACAAACCGCCCGTCATCATCGTGCCTCACCCCTGCGGTGGCAGTGCTACAGATACTTACTCGCGCGTCGCCAAGGGACTTTCGACCTACGCCGACAAGCTGGGATACGTCCTCATCTTTCCGCAGACACCAAACACCTGCTGGGACTGTACTTCGGCCAGCTCTCTTCGCCACGGCGGCGGCGGCGACTCCAATGGACTCGTTAACATGGTCCAGTACGCACTCACAACGTACAAGGGCGATCCCACCAAAGTCTTTGTCACGGGCTCGTCGTCGGGTGAATGATGACGAATGTCCTGATTGGTGCCTACCCGGACGTCTTTGCTGCTGGTGCTTCCTTTCGGGTGCTCCGGACTTTGCTTGTTGGTCCGGTGCAGGCTCTCCGCATGGCATCGATCCGGACTGTGTCACGCAGAAGAAGGTGACCACGCCGCAGCAGTGGGGCGACTTGGCCCGCGCGGTGATGCTGCGTTTAATGCGAGTGCCACAGGCCGCGGCCGGCCGAACATGCAAATCTGGCACGGCACAGCCGACAATGTCGTGGCCTACAGCTACTTGGCCAATGCACTGGACCAGTGGTCGAACGTGTTGGACGTCACATTCTCCAAGAACGTGACCAACGACCCCGAGACGGGCTACACCAAGATTGTCTATGGAGACGGCACCAAGGTTGTTGGGTACAGTGCTCAGGGTGTCGGCCATATGGTACCCTTCCATGAGAAGGAAGTTCTGCAGTTCTTTGGGCTGTTGACGTGAGGACGAGAAGCTTTGCCTTTGATACTTTCCCAAGAATGTATATATGTGTGTACAGATACGACCAATCCTACAGCTTTTTCTCACCTTCCATTTCACCCATTATTTGAAAATCTTGTAGAGTGCCGACAAGTTGAGTTATGTATCATGACGCGAACCAGGCATGTAGATATCTCCATGTCCAGGTATCACTGGGTGCCAGACCTTCGGATGGTGAGCCGTCTTCATTGCGTTGAAACGCGTAGCGTAAGATGGCACCGATAAGCGCAGATTGTTCAGCCATACGCTGCACCTGTGTCTTTTCCCGAGGATCGTCTATTCCTGTCCCTGACCAGAACTCATTCCAAAACGCCTCTTGTAAACGTGGTCGACATGTGAAGTCATGCCAACCGCTCAGGTACATGAAGCCACAAACGGGAGAAAAACGTGCAAGAATTCATACGGAGTACGACATCGACCTTGCCTGCCATGCCTCTTGCCGACCCGTGTTTACTGTTGACTCGGCCAAATCTGCGGTCACAGTATTGGGGCGGCATCCTGCCGTGTATATGTTGAACGTGAAGGCAGGCCAGTCAGCCTGCAGGCGTTTTCTTTTCCTTTATTCGGCTGTATGCCTGACATACATTCTGTTTTTGTTCACAACATTCACGTTACTTCAGCCTCAAAAATATCGGGGCCATGTTTAAAACACGTGGGCGCAGTTTGTGCAGAAGAAGCAACATATCAACCAAGGTTAAGACAAATTTTACAGTTAAAGGCACACATGATTAACAGTGCACATATCAATAAGAACCCTAATTAACGAGGCCTGAGCGCCGACCTTTCATAAATCATGATCCGTTGCTCTTTCCCGTCGTGTCATTTTGTTCGCTACTTCCTTTTTGTCTTTCAGCTGTTCACCTCGAAATAGGTCCTTCCCTGACGTGGTTAAGTACCCGATCCTTCTTTTTTCGTATATTGGCTATCCCTTGCTGAGTCGGGCCATCCCGTCAGGGTCCTACGCGATGGGGTTCTCCGTCCAACTCTGCCTGATCAGCTCAGACATGAAGATATCGTGAAAGGGCTCGACAATGTCTTGGTAGTTGGAGAAAATGGCATCCTGGAACAACAGGTCCTCGGGCGAGGGCAGCCGTGTGGCCGGGCCGTGTCCTTTTCCGTTCAGCAAGACTTCAGCAATTTTGTTGGTGGCGGGGGTGACAAAGGGAAAGAAGTCGACCCAGTCAAAGTCCAAATCCTGAGTATCGGCAATGCCTGGAGCAGCTCCCGGTGTTGTAGTTACAACAGGAAAGTCGCCTGGCCGAGTAATGCCGACACCGTCGATGGGGACACCGTTGATGCCACCCGGAGGGACAGGCAGCTGGACCTCTCTGTAGCGGATGCTGGCTGTCGGTGCCACGGCCGCCGACCCCCGCAGTCTGTCAAACCCTTGGCGGATAATGTTGGCGGAGGCCCACATGGTCTGAAGCTGGCTGACGGCCTGGGCGATGACGTCCAACGCCTCGTTTGCTTCAGCAGCAAGCTCGGGGATCTGTGCGCCCTGAAGGAGTGCGGCAAAGGCCATGCCGGAGTACCAGCAGGTAATGCCATGAGGTATCGAACATTGCCGCGGGACAAGATGTCACGGAGAATGCGGGCAATGCAAGACGCAGCCAGGATAGCAGGTGGGAGTGCTTCAGGCAGAGCATGTGGTGACCGTTTCATGTTAAGAATGATGATGGTCGTCAGATAGGGCAAGTGGAGCTGGTGGACGTCTCGGTCAAAACCTTGCGTGCGAGAGCCTTCAATAGGCAATCTCAGATGTGCCGGGAGTGACTGTGCCCAGCGTGCCAGTTCACGGCGTAGATGCATTGGTTGATACGAGGCACCAGACGGCGTACTACCACCACCGCCCATGACACTTCCGTGACACCAATCCGCCGGCGGACGCATCAGCACTTTTGCGACTTTGCCGATGATAGCGCACAGCTTGACCCACTGGATAAAGATCTCACCCTTCTTTTGGAGTTCGGGCTCTGGAGGAAAGTCTGCCAGTGTCGGCTCCGAAATGCTGCAGTCGGCCGGGTCAATGATGCACGGTTTGCTCTGGCAGAGTGCCGTCAACCGCTCGCGCGCAAAGGCAGTCCACCAGATACGGCGACGGGCACTCAGGTCCAGACGGTGGCGCAGTGGTGGTCGACGCGCGGTTCACGGTGGAAATTCATTTGCTGGGCGTGGCGGATGACAACAGACGTCCACCACCAGGAGGAGTGACGGTGGACAGTTGATGGCGGTCTCGGAGCCCACCAGTAAAAGAGCGAGACGGCTTTGATCTGGGTGAGGATGTCGGGCTCTTCGTCGTTATAAAAGAGCGAGGAGGCGCGCTTGTAGTATGTTCCTGGCCCTTCATGCGGGACAAGGGGTGGCTGGATGTGGCTTGCTGCCATTGCAAGTGCGTTGGCCAGCAGTGTGTGAACGATGGAGTGCGTCGGACAACGTGTCGCGCTCCAGGACAGGACACCATGGATAGCAGTACTCAAAGTACGTCTCAGCAAAGCTTTGCAGCAGCTCCTGCTGCCGCGGGTCGGACAGGTTGCTCTTTGCACCCAGTTGCGCCTCAATCTCTTGTCGCTCAGCGTCGTACTCGTTCTCTGGTCCATACAACTGCAGGAAGCCAGTGTCAACATCGCCCGCATGGCTGCGACCTGCACCTTCTGTCGGCGACGCTGTCGTCTGGGGTCCACCGGAGCAAGGCCCATGGCGGCCACAGCGGAGTGCATCGCGGCGTTCATAATAGGTGGTTGTTGACCAGCGTGAGACGGATGTGGTGGTGTGGTGGTGGAGGCGGCAAGGGTGTAAGTCCACTGCTACTGCTGCCCGCCATGTGTGATGTGTGTGAAGTATGTGATGGTTGTTGTTGCGATGGGTTGTGAGAGAAGGAGTGACGGTGATCGCGGCTGTTGTTGGTGTTGTTGATACGGGAAACTGGGACATCCACCTCAACAGACGTGGCAATGGTGGCTACGGTCGGCGCTGTCGGTGACGATACAGCTGCTGCGTGTGTGGCATCCGGAGACGAAGCGGATGAAGTCGTGCCGCTGTGCTGAACGGCTGTTGTCGATGAAGCAGAAGATGACGGTTTGGCAGTAGAAGACGCCGTGTTGGTCGTTGTTGTTGTGGTGGTTGTCCCGGCCGGACCTGTCGGCCTCTTTGTCCGCTTCGACGTCCGCGGACGGCACTCACGCCCCGAGGCATCGCATTTCGTGCACTTGCTGCGTCCGCGGTCGATGCGCGGCTGCAGGTCGCACTTGATTTTTTTGGAGTGGCAGAAGATGCACACGAGTTTTGCGCGGTTCTTCTTGGGCTCGCAGCCCGTGTAGAGCAGCCAGTCGCTGTTGATTTCGCTCATGATGGGAGGAGGAGGAGTGTTGGTATTTGAGCGATGAGAGTTTGATATGAACCAGTAGGGAGACACAGAAGGACCTGGTAGAAACTGAAAATGGACAAGACAGAAGATTGACAGGAACAAGAACACACACGCACCAAAAAAAAAAAAAAGGACAGAAAGAGACATGTGGAGGAGAACAGAGACAGATGGGGTACAACTCCGTCCACGGACAATACAGCCAAGACAGAGGCCACTCTATTCCCACACATTTTCTTTCTCTCTCTCTCTTTCACGCGCCGCCCCTCGCTCTGGGGGCATGACCCCAGGAGGAGTGCGTGCGGAGAATTTCAGTGGAGACCTGGAGAATCCACCACAACGCAGCCTCTCCTTCACTCGCTAATGTGCGTATTTTTTTTCCCAATCGGGTCTAAGTCAATAAGACGGCAACGTGGGACGGGTGGCAGGCCTATGCACTGTGCGGCAGACTGTGCACACAGAAAATGGCAGAGCGGTCAACTGAGAATGGTGAAGAAAAAAAGCCCAAAACAAAGGCGTGTCAACTCAGTATTCCGTAGAGTCTAGAATCTATCTATCCGAACAACGAAAAGGAAGAGAACCGGCGAATCCGACATTGTCCGATCAAAATGAGGAGTATTGTCACTATTTTGATAGAGTTATTGATTGTTGAATTGTTGGGATATCGCAAGTGTTCCGGATTTGAAAGAAGTATCGCATTTGTCTGTATCTTTGCCTTCTTGACGTGCCTTCTTCTTCCTTGTTTTACGCACGGCACAGATGATAGTAACAAATCACAACAACAGCAATGTCCGTGGACTTTTGGAGAAATCACAGTATGATCATTGAATTAAAGAGTTCACAGAAATTTGATTTAGGACTATGGAACTCAAATTGAAAAGAAATGTTCTTGAAGCTGCTACGCTGCGTAGAACGGCAAAAGGAAATAGGTAGAGACAATTATATAATAGGAAACTTTAGAGGCGACCATATCCTCTATCGCCCGTTTACAGAATGTAACGGAACTGCGGGTTCTTCAGGTCTGTCAGGTCATCGTCGTAGGCATTGTCAAAGCCCTCGGTGGTGCCGGACTTGTCGCGCCGCTTGTTGTCCCAGATGCAGACGAAGCGGTAGACGAGAGCCAGTACACCAGCAACGACCGACGTGACAACGACGATGGTGAAACCAGGCGCGTAACGCGGGTAGTCCTTGGTCTTGAACACCAGGGGACCGATAAAGTTGCCGACGCAGTAGCCAATGTAGAGGCCGGACGAGGCGACGGCACGCTTGGTGTAGCCGGCAATGTTGGCGATCTGGAGACCCATAAGCACAGCGTAGCCGGCACCGACAGAGGGCATAATGATGACGCCAAAGAGCAGACCACCCAAATCACTGAGAGGCAACTTCCACAGCAGCAGAGCCGCCAGCGTAGTACCCATCTGGGCGCCAAAGACAATGTAGCTGCGGATGTTCTTGAAGCGCATGGCACCCCACGAGCAGATGAGCATGGCCGTGCCGGCATAGGCACCGACGGGCATGAGAAGGAGCAGTGACTGGAGGGCCGTGAAGCCGAAGCCGTCAACAATGATGGGTAGGAACGCCGAGATGGGGCCGTTGGCAATCATGCACAGCAGGGCAATGGCAAACATGAGCCAGAACTTGATGTCCAACAAGAGCTCAAGCATCTGGCCACCCTTCAAGTGAGTGTTGCGGACACCCGAGTTGTTGGTGCGGAGACGGGCAACGAGCACGTAGCGCTCACGGTCGGTCAGGCCACGGGCGCGTACCGGGTCTGGGGGCAACACCCACCACAGCAGGATACCCCAGAGCAGAGTGAGGGAGCCGGCAAAGTAGTACATGTAGCGCCACGAGGACTTGCCGTCGTGAATCAGACCGAAGCCATAGTTGATGAGGGGCGAGAAGATGGAAACATAGCCCGTGCATGAGTACCAGATACCCATACGCATGGCCTGCTCATCCTTCTTGTACCAAGAACCAACAATCAGCATGAACATGGGTGAAATGCCACTCTCCAGCACGCCAAGGAAGAAGCGCTGAGCGTAAACATCGCGGTAGTTCTTGCAGACGGTCGTCAGGATCAGACACAAACCCCAGAGGGTGACGGTGACACTGGCGACACGCTCAATGGGCAGACGCTGGGCAATGGCCATGGTCGGGTAGGCACCGACGATGAAACCCAAGTAGAAGATGGCAGCCGTCATCGAGTAGGTATTGCCGGTGGTCAGACCAAGATCGGTACGGAAGCCGAAGAGGGCAGCCTGCGACAGCATGGCCTTGTCGTAGTACTGCAGCAGGTAGGTGAAGCAAAGCACGGGCATGAGGCGCCAGTCGACCTTGCGGCGCAGCTTCTTCTCTTCTTCGTCGGTCCATGTCTCGTCGCCATGGTAGTTGGCCAGGACCTTCATGGCCTCGTCCTTGTGGACAGTGTCGATGACCTTGAGCGGCGGGTTGCCGGCATCATCGGTGTTGGTGTCGGCATGGTGAATCTGCGCCGCAGTGGGCGTCGCCTTCTCCTCGTCACTCATGACGATGTGTTGAGAGAGGATGAGAAGGGGAGATGAAGCGAAGGAAGGAGGGTAAGGGGAAAGGAGGAATGAAAAAGAAAGAAAAACACTCCAAAAGATGGAGAGGGAAGGAAGAGATGAAAAACAGATGAAGATGAAAGAGATGAAAGACGAAAGATTGAAAATAAAAGAAGAGGATCGACAGATAAATAGGGGAATCTGGAATGGATGGAGACAAAAGATGGGGAGCCTTGTCCTATGTTCCCAAATAACACCTTGCGTCGTCGATGCCAAGAAAACGGGTTGCCACGCAGAAATAAGGTCCAGAACCCACAAGACAGACGCGTGGTGATATTTATGTACTCCTCACGGAGAAGAGAACGGCAAAAAGGGAAAGGGCGTGTTCGGTCACGGCTGCGCTGGCCTGTCTTCAGTGGTAACGGGCAATGGTCAGTGGCCAATAATCAGACAGAAAGAGTGCGTGTGCATGAGCACCCCATGGGGAAGCGCCGGGGAATTGGGAGCTTTGATGGGAGGCTCGGGGTCACTTCGGGGTGTGAATGGGGGTGTGAATGGGGGAGACAAAATGGACAAAAGGGCAGACTGAAGCGAGGAGGACAAGGCGATAGGAGCCTGGGGGAGGACTAGTTCTCGGAAATGGCAATGCCAGGAGGTGGAAAGAACACCAGGAATGGGCGGAATGATCTTGGAGACGAGCGGCAACAAAGAGCCAAGAATAGATGTGGAATAGAAATCAAGAAAAAAGAAAATAGATAAAACAAAAGCGGACAAAAGAAACGACTGCCGTGGTCTTCTCCGCGTCGTCCGAATGTTCCAAGACGCCAACAACAACAATAAAACAACGCACTCTCTCGAATTGGCCGTTCGTATAGTCGGCGAAAGCTGCGAGAACAGGGCGAGGCAAGGCACTGAGCAGAGATCTGGAACTGACCGATGTCTTCTGTGACACACACTTTTATTCTCCTTCTTTCTCCAGTTATTATTCTCCTCTTTCTTGGCAGCCGACCTAGATCCGTGGAGGCGGAGTGGGAAAGACAGCTACCGTGCGCCGGCGTGGTCTTTGTGCATGCCGAACTGGACCAAGGATGACCAACAGGAGGACCAAGGTGTGTGTGATGCAGCGTTGTGGATGCAGTATTGATTGCGACTGTGATGGACAAAAGAGACGATCAGAAAAATAAAAAAGAAATTCACCAGCAGCCACTGGCGCCCACACGAAGTCCGCGGGAGTCCACAGTGCCCAAACCCCAGACACATGAAGACGCATGAAGCTGGCCGTCGGCCCTGCCAAGACCCCAGCATTTCATGGAGGCCACCACCATACCCAAAACACGTTTGCCGTGATGGATGCCACGCCCACGCTATATCGATTTTGATATGTGCCGAGTCGAGGACACGGCCGAAGTGGAGATGGGCTGGGGTTTGTGCGCCAAAATGTGGAGGTGTCGACTAGACCAGATCTAGATTGCCGTTCGGTAGGGACAAAGATAGCCGAACTCGAGTCTGACTGGCGTTGCATCCCAACTGCATCATGTAACTCCGGATTGCCGGTTTACTGCGGAGTAAGTACGGAGAGTGTTGAGAAAAGATGGATGTTGTTTGATTTCCTTGTTGAATCAAGTAAACGTTGCTGCTTTCTAATCGTTTTTGTTTTCTAATTTTGTGTTCGCTTTTTCGACTTGCTCTCCGCGTTGTGAAGACGGGGTGGTTTTGACAGGGGAGTCAGTTTTGTGTGGAGAAGCGACTACTGAAGGATCCACTTGTTGGGTAAAAAACGCGGAGGTTCAGAAGAGGGTGAGAAAGTCCGAGTCAACGTGCAGAAAGCAAAGACTCGAGTATTCGGAGGGAGATCGGCCAACTGTGTATTGGTATCATCAAGACTTGAAATCTGGATGCTGATTGTGTCTTGATAGACCGATAGAAATCATTATCGCAATTATCAACGCCGCATCTGCTTACAGTCGGTTGTTCACTCGATACTCGCCTTTCAAAAACGTCATCCACCACCATGAAGCTCGTCGATATCCCTGCCGGCGACGTGCCGGTCACGGTCCGGCTCATGAACCCGGTCAACTTCGGCCCCGCGATCATTAAGCGGTTCATGGCCCCGCCGGTTCCGGGTCTGGACCAGTGGAAGGACCCATCGCCGTCGTTATCGTTCTTGCTCGAGCACCCGTCCGGTCGTCGACTGGTCTGGGATCTGGGCATCCGCGAAGATTATGCCAACTATGCACCCAAAATTGCCGACTACATCCCGACGACGGGATACCAGTTTCGACAACCTGCGCAGTGTTGCAGACATGCTGACGGAGCACAACGTATCGACAGATGTTGAGGCTGTCATTTGGAGGTGGGCAATCTCTCTGTCTTCATCTCTCTCGTTCTCTCGCTAACCTTGCAGTCACTGGCATTGGGACCATATTGGCAACCCCGGGACGTTCCCTCCATCGACAGATCTGATTGTCGGTCGCGGTTTCAAGAAGGCAATGCTGCCCGGCGCACCCGCCAACCCAGATTCGCCAATCCAGGAGAGCGACTATGCTGGCCGTACGTTGCGTGAGATTGAGTTTGAGGGCGACAACGTGTTGAAGATTGGGCAGTTTGATGCGTTCGACTACTTTGGCGATGGCTCGCTGTACTTGCTGGATACGCCTGGCCATGCTGTTGGCCATCTGTCGGCTCTCGTTCGGACAACAACTGGTGACAAGAGCACATTTGTTATGCTGGGAGGCGACATCTGCCACTACCAGGGAATCTTCCGCCCGTCTGCACACTTGCCGGTGCCTGCTCACATTCTGCCACACCCTTGCTGTGGCCACCAAATGTCGACGAAGCAGCAGCCAAGGCTGGCTTCTGTCCTGGAACCGCCTTTGATGATCTTCAGACAGATCGTGGCCGGAAACCCACCGACACGTTGTACGACTTGACGTTTGGCCTTGATGTTGAGCTGGCAACCAGGACGGTCGGAAAGCTACAGGAGCTGGACTGCGATGAAAATGTGTTTGTCATTATCGCCCACGATCGATTTTGTGCGGGATGTTGTGCCGCATTTTCCCGCCAATATTAACGATTGGCACGCAAAAGGCTGGGGTGAGCAGGTGCGGTGGGCATTCTTGGGCGATCTCGAAGAGTACTGGAAGTCCAAGGGGCTGCTGTAGGTGGCGATACAGGGGAGTTGGTGGGGCTGATAAGGTTGTTGGACATTTGTTGCAATATGCCCCAGTTCAGGGGCTACATGCAACGTACTCCGTACATAATCGACATAATGAATAATGTTTACGCTTTGGCTGTTGCCTTGTTTTCGATTGGATGTCGTTGATTGCAAAACGTGGAAGGCGGTGACGCGGTTTGTAGTTCTGGTTGAGGAAGGTACGATGACGTGGGGATGACAAAGACGTCATCGCAAATGGCAAGTGTAACAACATGATCTGCGGGGAAGGCACGACGTACGATTCTACAACATCCTGCCTTCTTTCCATCATCACGACAAAACATTCATCAACAACTTCACAATACATGCATCGAACAGTATCGGTTCTACGGCGACCACATCTCGCAAGCTACGCATACATCAATACCAATCGCACCAACGCGCATATCCACACCACCCCAAGCAACAGCTCCAAAGACTCCAAAAGCTCCAAAATGGCCGACAACAACGCCCCGTCTGGATCCACCGGCCGAGTGACCGCGACGCCTACTTCCACCAAGCATGAGAACGCCGGTGCCGAAGCACTGCGCAAGGCCTACGCCAAGTACAATGTGCACCCGACCATCTCGAACCGGGTGCGGCCCACCATAACGATGGCCAGCAGGTCCCCGCAAATGACGCCGCAAATGACGCCGCAAAGGACGCAAAGGACGCGACGGCGGGCAAGACGGTGGTGAAGAAACAAAGTAATGGAAGCGGTACTTTTCCGCGCCGTTTAATTCGTTATTGATATGAACGGATGTGATGGGGGAGATGGAGAAATGGAGACACCTAAGTCCCAAGACAAAGGAAGTTCAATAGGCGGGTCTTAATCCCACGTACTTTAGTTTGCAGCAGACGACAGCTGCCGAAATCTCAAATTGCCCAAATTGGAACTTCCGAAGACTATCAAATGCCATTTACAAAGACGTGATCATAAAAAAAACGTGGAGGTTGTGGGATGCTTATCGACACCCGGAACGACGGCAGGCTTGGCTGCAGATGAGGAGGGGGTGTGAAGACCATTGGACACGATCGTCTCAGCAATCAACAAGGGACAGGGGCAAAACAAGGCTCGTGATGTTTTAGGATGCATGCATTTGATTGATTTTGTCAAAGTGATTTTGTGTTTTTTTGCTTTCTTTCTACATCCAATCTACCGTTGGCACCCATCGCTCCTTCCTCCCCTCCTTCGGCACTGGCTCCTACCGCCGAACGCCTGAGAGCCGGCGCGGCATTCGGTACTGGCCCACCTGGGCATAGCGGACCCTCTTCCCCTCTTTCCTGCCCCGGACTAGCTTCCCCATCTCCATCTTCATCGCTCCTTCCTCCGCCGTATTTTTTTTCTGCTCTTACCTCCTACCTCCGACTGCGGGTTACCCACATTTGGCGTTTTGGCATTTGCATTTTGGTGTGGCTCCTCGTGGCACCTCTCCGTGCGCCGTAACTCTTCCCATGCGCCAATCCGGCAGGCATTTTTTTTACTGTCTTTGCGACCAACAACCTCTCTGCCGTTATGGCATTCACAAGACGACACTTACCTTTGACTTGCACAATTCTACCAGTCCTTCATTCGTGAACCGAGTCCCGGAGAACAACTGCCAGTCCTTTCGAGATAGCCATCCAAAGGCACTTTTTTTTGACAAGTCGACCACCACCACTGCCAGAGATACGACCACCGCTTGATACTGTGCCGTGTTGTCCGAGGAGTTCTCTTTCACTTTCACTTTCACGCTCTTGCCTTGTCTCTGCCTCTGCCGACTATCAGAGTTCCGAGGACAACGACGGACCAGAAGTGAGCCCACTTCGTCAAGTCCCCTCCATCTCTCTTTACCATTACCACTTTCATCTTTCACACTCCCCACCCTTGCCCATCTCCGTACAAGACGGCCCCAGAAGACCGGGGAAAATCAATACATTAGTTGTAGTCCCGTGCGACGCGCCTCATATTGCCTCGTTTTCATGTTTTGTCTGCCCCTCCATTCCCTATCATATCTTCCGTTGACTTCCGGCACTTGGCCTTTTCAAACAGTCTTCCTTTGTCAAGACACTCAGCGCGAGGCACTTACATGACACCGATCATCTTATTCTCTTCTTCCACATACACCTCCTTCATACTATCCCACTTTATAATCATTTTATAGTCCTCTTTACTGTTGGACATCACACCTCTTTCTCGGATACATTTTTGTTGTCAACATCTTTCCAACCTTTTCCTTCCTATACCCATACCCATCACACAGTCATCATGACGCAAGACAGCACAAACGGCACCAACGGTGTGCCCAAGGTCGACGGTGTCAACGGTTGTCAACGGTACCAATGGCACCAACGGCACTCATATCAATGGTACTCACATCAACGGTACCAATGGAACCACTCCTTCTCCCAAGGCCGAGGCCTTTGGAAAACTCAACGAGGGCCTCGACTTACGATGTGCTCATTATCGGCGCCGGCCTGAGTGGTATCTACTCCATGTACCGCATGGCCAAGCTCGGCCTGCGGGCCAAGATCCTGGAGGCCGGCTCCAGCGAGGGCGGAAACCTGGTTCTGGAACCGCTACCCCGGCGCGCGGTTCGACTCGGAGAGCTACTCGTACATTTTCTCGTTCTCAGACGAGATCCTCAAGGAGTGGGACTGGACTGAGCACTTTTCGCCACAGCCCGAGACGCTCAAGTACATTGAGTTTGTGACGCGCAAGCTAGATCTGCGGAAACACATGCAGTTCGACACGCGGATACGCCGCGCCCAGTTTGTCGAGGGCAACAACTCTTGGAAGTTGACAGACGACCAGGGCCGCACGTACACGTCGCGGTACCTGATTACAGCCATTGGCATTCTGAACGAGCCGACGCTGCCCAACATCCCCGGTGTGCACGACTACAAGGGCGAGGCATGGCACACGGCACGCTGGCCGCAGGGCGGAGAGAACCAGCTGGCGGGCAAGCGCGTGGGCATTATCGGCACGGGCGCCACGGCCATTCAAACAATCCAGACGATTGCACCCAATGTCGGGTCCTTGACCGTCTTTCAGCGCACGCCCAACTGGACCGCCCCGCTTCGCAACGAAAAGATTGGCAAAGAGGAAATGGAAGAGATCCGCAAGGACTACCCCGAAATTTTCCGGAAATGTGCCGAGTCGTACTCGTGCTTTATCCACGTCGGCGACAACAACGACACTGTGGCCACACCTGCCGAGGAGCGCGAGCGCCACTGGGAGCACTTGTACAAGCAGCGTGGCTTCACCAAAGTGCTGGCCATTTCCAGCGACATCTACACCAACCGCGAGGCCAACGCGCTGTACAGCGCGTTCCACGAGAAGAAGATCAGGGCACGCATCAACGACCCCAAGGTGGCCGACCTGTTGATCCCGACCAACCACGGTTTCGGCACGAGACGCACGCCGCTCGAGAGCGGCTACTACGAAGTGTTCAACCAGGACAATGTCAAGCTGGTGATATTCGCAGCAACCCCATTGAGAAGATTACGGCGACAGGTGTGCACACGACGGACGGCAACGACTACGATGTCGATGTCCTCGTGTATGCCACGGGCTTTGATGCCGTTACGGGCTCGTTCAATGCCATTGACTTTGAGGGCATTGGCGGCACTAAGCTGCGCGATGTCTGGAGTGAGGTATCCAGACCTACCTGGGCCTAACGTCAAGAACTTCCCCAACATGTTTATGATTATGGGCCCCCACCAGATGTTTTGGCAACATCCCGCGCAGTATCGAGTATGCCGTGCAGTGGACGGCCGAGTTTATCGAGTGGGCACTCGAAAACCAGGTGACGTACTGCGAGGCGACAGACGAGGGAGTGGCGCATGGACGGAGCACGTACACGAAGTGCGGCAAGGGTCTGCTGGCCAACGAGGTCGACTCATGGATGACGGGTGTGAACAAGAACCTGGCACATAAGCAGAAGCGGTCGATGACACGGTACAACGGCCCGGCACCGGGCTACCGTAAGCGGTGTGAGGAGGTCAAGGCACAAGGATACAGCACCTTTGTCCTGAAGAAGGCGGGCGAGGCATAGAAGTGACAGATGAAAGAGAAGTTAAAGTAAACATAGATCACTTTTTCCGTTCTTGTATTTTAGTTATGATTTCAAACGAGTATATATTTCTATATCTAAGTCTCATCTTGTCTCATCTTCTTCCATACATCATGAATACGCTGCGCTATCTACATAGTATCCTCACCATGAACGATAACGTCAAATTTGTTGGTCGCCGTCGGCTTCGTCAACGCCCACGCAATGCCGTCCTCCATCGTTGCATCCCAGTCCCGAGAAACCGACAGCTTGTCCGGACCATAACGACGGAAACCATGGGAACACCGCGGTACACATGCACATTCGTCGGCACGCCGCCCTTTTCGGCCAGCAGCTTGGCATACAGCAGGCCCTGGTCACGTAGAGGATCAAGGCCGCAGACACCAAAGACGGTCGGCGGCAGTCCCTTGACTTGATCAGACGTGGCATTGCCAGGGCTCAGGAAGGTGTCGTTGAAGGCCGGGTTCTTTTCCAACTTCAGCAGATCAGTAAAGAAGTGCATGATGCTGACGGCAGGATGGGTGCAAACTCGTTCTCGACAAGCGACGACACCTCGGGGCTGGCGAGCTGGGCCAGCTGTCCCTCGTAAACAGCGCCGTTGACAAGGGCAGGAATCATCAGCACCTGGCCGGCTACCTTGGGAATGTGCGCGGGGAGCTTGCCCAGATTCTGCTCAAGAACGAGAGTGGCCGTCAGGTGCGCACCAGCCGAGATACCACCTACAAGGACTTTCTCGGGGTCAATGCCGTACTGCGGCACGGCCACTGCATGGATCCAGGCCAGGCCATCGTGCGCGTCCAACCATGCCGTTGGGTAGACGTACTCGGGCGTGTGGCGGTAGTTGAGGTTCAGCACAACGAGGGGCGTACTCTTGGCCGTGGTGTTGATCGCCAGCCCCGAGCAGATGGCGTCTTCGGACGAAAGAGTGCCAAACAAGTAGCCGCCGCCGTGGAGATGCATGTACAGAGCCGGTTTGGAGTCCCTAGGGACAGTGTTGGGCCAGTAGAGACGGCCCTCGAGAGCGAAACCGTCGCGCGCAGGGATAGACACATCAATAAGCTCGACCTTATCTGCCAGCTTCGTCATGAGTGTCGCGGCCGTCTTCTCGCGGTTGGCATTGGCTGCAGCGCGCTTTTCAATAATGGTCGAACCGTCGGTGCCGGTGAGGGGAACTCGGCTTCGACGGCCTTCCACTCCCGGCTGGCACCGCCATATTTTGAAAAGTCGGCCATTGAGTGCGTGGTGTGAATTTGAAAAAGAGGAGTGTGTTTTGTCTGTGTGAGGTCTAAATAGATCTTCAGGGTAGAGCGAGTTCAGGGACGGGTTAAGAAGAGGGGAAAGAATGGCGCAAGGAGCGGCGTCCGGAATTCGCTATATACCGTTGTTAGCGCCGAGGTGTGTAAGGAGCGCGTGAAAGGGCTGGAAGGATGAACCCGTTTGGCCATCAACTACGGAGCAGTGGAGATCATGCTACATAGCATGTCGCAATACCTCATTGCAACGGCTTATGTGTGTTGATTGGGGCTGGACAAGTTCAAACTCTTGAAAACAAAGAGGCGGATTGTACAAATCAAAAATGTAAGAAAATTATGCTCAATTTCAAGCTGTTCAATTTGAACAGTTCTCGTCGGCAATTAAAAAATTGCTTGCGTCTTTACTCAACAGAAGAAGCCTTCTTCCTACTGTTGGTGCGCAGCCTACAGATGTATCTGTCTGGTTCCGCTTCTGGCTGTGGTAGAAACTTGAAGAATGTATGAATTCGATATTTGGTCATAAACAGATCACGACTTCACAAGGCCTCTTGTAAGGAGGCTGTTGCCAGCTTGTAAGGAATGTAGGAAACGCTACACTTATTCATCCGCAAGTAGCCATCTTACTGCAGATTCTGGCCTGGCTGTTTAATATGATGAAGTGATGGTCTTATTTTACAGCTCAAGGCAACGGCCTCGAAGGATTGCTATCTGACGTTGCTATCGAGTGAGGGGATGTTCTGCGCAATCCGTGAAGAGTCAAGCTGCGGCTACGACAGTATCCATCGAGTATCACTTTATCTTCACAAATTATTTTGAGCCTTGAATTTACAATAATGGGATTTTAAAGACACAATTATATTACGAAATAGTATTTACTTCCAAGCTAGAATAAAATCACTTCATGTAGTGAGGCAAAGCTAGAGAGTTGTTGCTTTTTGTACGAAAACAACTTGTTTTGGAATTATTAATTTGGGGAAAAAAAAGTTCTAAATAAAAACAAACGTATACAAACGGTACCAACGAAAATAGAATCAAAATAAAGATCATCTCAAATTAGTATTTGAGTATCTTTTATCGAAGGAAAACACATTTTTGATTACAGTCGTTCCTTCCTCAATTGTTTACCCCTCCGTCGTCCCTCTGTTGTCTCCCTCCTTTTGTTTGCTCCTTCCCCCAAAGTCGCCTCGGCAAAGGCAGGAATCCACACCACACTAACCCCAAGACGACAGGGCCGTGTTCCCACTCTTTTTCTCTCTCCTCTCTTTAACGACTGCCACTACACCACCACCGATGCCGGTTTCTCCACAACCACACGCTTCTCATTCACAAGCTCCCCGCAAACAATGGCCGAGCCAGTCAGTCGACGAGTTGGACCTGGCTAACAGGGCGACTCGGCCATCTGTTGGTCGTTGGTCGGTCCTTGTCTGCGCCGATGTCTTTTGCTCGTGTTCGAAACAGCTTACGGCGAGCTTTATCAATCATCCATCCATTCAATCGAGTCGGCGTTTCGAGACTACATTCCGTCATCTCTACAACAGCGACTTACAACACTACACTCGCCTTCTTACGAATATACAACCCGCCTTTCCTTACACCTAAACACCGCCCCTTCGCCAACAGAATGGACCCCACATCCGCAGAGCCGCCGTCGCGCTCGCTCAAGGGCCGGGTGGCCGTGGTGACGGGCGCGGGCTGCATCGGCGAGGGCATCGGCAACGGCCGGGCCATTTCGATTTTGCTGGCCGATGACGGCTGCGATGTGGTGTGTGTGGACATGAATTTGGCATGGCACAAAAGACGGCCGACAAGGTCAACAAGAAGGCCGACGGCAGTGCACGAGCCGGGCGCG
Organism: Sporothrix variecibatus; assembly: GCA_016097105.2. NCBI lineage: Eukaryota > Fungi > Ascomycota > Sordariomycetes > Ophiostomatales > Ophiostomataceae > Sporothrix > Sporothrix variecibatus. Next base: position 2,591,203 of record JADMNI010000003.1, read on the forward strand.
CAGTGGCCTTCCAGGGCAATGTTACTTTGGAAAAAGACTGTGAGGCCGCTATCCAATTTGCCGTGGACACATTTGGCCGTCTCGACATCCTGGTCAACAACGTCGGCGTGGCGGGCGCGTCGGGCACAGCCGTGGATGTTGACCTTGAAAAATGGGCAGCGACTCTCGACATTAATGTGTCAAGCATGGTGCGGATGGCCAAGTACGCTGTCCCTGCAATGGAGCGCAACGGCCTGGAAGAGGGCAACGGTGTCATCATCAACATGGGCAGTGTGGCCGGGCTGCGGGGTGGCACGCCTCACTTGTTGTACCGACGAGTAAGGGTGCCGTGGTCAACATGACACGGGCGATGGCAGCGCACCATGCGTCCGCAGGCATCCGGGTGAACTGTGTGTGCCCGGGCATGCTGTACACGCCAATGATGTACGCCGCGCCCGCAGCCGATGCGTCCGAGTCGACAAAGGTCATTATGTCAGAAGAGGCACGGGCGGCCCGCAAGGCACGGAGTTTGCTGGGCACGGAGGGCACGGCATGGGACTGTGCGTGTGCTGTGGTATTCTTGTCGAGCGACCATGCGCGGTGGATTACGGGTGCCATTATTCCTGTGGATGCGGGTGTGACGGCAGCTGTTGGCATCGGCATGCCCAAGAGCGCGAGTGTGAATGGAAAGTAGGCGTATGGTAGGATTTACATCATTTGCAGCAATATACATCATGGTCATTAACCCCAGAATTATTTTATTCATACATATAAAAAAGTATCAGCCAGTCTCATCATTGAGCGCAGTGTTAATTTTCAGCCCCATTTTACTCCTACTTATATTTTTGATAATAGATCCTTGATGGTACAAATGTGCACAACTTATGACTGGCCAGCTAAGGATGTAACATATGTCTCAGGTGGCGAGAATGGGGACCTTTGCTGTATACAAAGACCTCGATGTCACTAACAGCCGCGGATCACAAGCTTAACTATTTCGCCAGTACGGTGTGATTAAGGAACATGAATAATACCACAGGTTCGCAATTGAGAGTAAAACCGCGATGAGGTCGCGTAAACCGTCCTCTGTCGAAATTGTCAAATCAACATGCATTCATAGCATCGCATCCCATCTCATACCATTCCATCGCATCGACATCGACAATGGCTGACAACACCGACGTCAACCTCATCCCGGACTTTCTGTACACCAACGCCGCCGCCGTCTTCCAGCATGTCGACCAGATCACCGAAATCAGCAAGGGGTTGATTGACGGCCTGATCGTGGGCGACGTTGCGTCAATCGCCGACTTTTATTGGATCGAATCGGAACGCGACCAGCTTGGACGGAAGAGCCGACTCTTTTATTTGCCGGACCAGCAATGCGCTCTCGTTACCATCCCGACGCTGGCGCACGAGCAGGCCCACTCGGAACTGTACGGTCTTGTGTACAGCGCCCTCAAGACGATGGGAAGCACCGTCATAAACGAATGGAAATCCAATGGCGGCACGACCTACCGAGTTGATAACGGGTCTGGTGAAGCCGACGCGGCGGGCGGGCCGGGACTACAAAATGGCGCGGCGAGCACACCACCCTGGCCGACTTTGATTATTGAGACAGGGTTCAGCTAGTCGGTGGATGTGCTGCGGATCAAGGCGCGATGGTGGCTCACTGCGTCGGCGGGACGTGTCAAGACGGTCTTGCTTGCCAAAGTCAATGTTGAAGAGGCCACCATTATTATCGAGAAATGGACGACGACGCCCGAGTTGACACGCGAGCAGACAATTGACATTGCCTGGATTGGCGGGCCAGGTCTCATCTTGGAGACGCCCAAGGAGGAGCGCAGTAAAGGAACGCTTCATTGCATCGAACGGACCCCTCACAATACGCTTTGAGGATTTGATGGGTCGGCCACCAGTAGAAGCGGATGGAGCGAAGGATATTGTCATCCGCGAGACGGGACTACAGGAGTACGCCAAGAGTGTGTGGCACGCCGTGTAAGTGGAGGCTAAAAGTCTTGATATCCCATCTGATGCTTCATCAGACCGTTGGACTTTGTCGAATTTCATCCTAATCTTGATTAAGATCGACCTTTAAATTCATCCTATTCTTTGAACTCATTATCTCATCTTATGTCGACATCTGTCTTTTGTCTACTCATGGACTAGAGCAACCCGTGCCTTGACCTTGCCGTCCAGCAGGTCTTTGAGAACAACGGGAAAGTCTTTGAGTGTCTTTTCCTCAACCTGGGGACGTAACGCACCTTCCGCCACCAGTTTGAGGACCACCTCCAAGTCGGACACCTGCCCGCCATAACTGAAAATGTAGCTCAACCGCTTGCGCGTGCCCGTCTTCATATGAATTGTGTTTTCCGTGTCCAGACTGCCAATGCACAACAGCTTGCCGCCACGGCGCACAATCGTCTGTGCATCGTCAAACGTCTGGTGCGTGCCGACAAAGTCAAGGACGGTGTCAACAGTAGCGGCGTGTCCATTGTCGTCGATCCATTGGGTGGGGGAGACGCCGACCGGCACCAAATCTTCCCGCGGGATGCCGAGCGCGGCGGCTTCGTCGAGCCGTTCTTGGCGGATGTCCGAGACAAAGATGCGGCGGCAGCCAATGTTTTTGAGGATTTGAAGAGCATTAAAGCCGAGGCCGCCCAGACCAAAGAGGAAGACAGTCTCGTGGGGCTTGACCTCGCCGCGGCGGTGGATGGCGTGGTAGGCCGTGGTGACAGCATCTGTAGCCACGGCAGCTTCGGCGGGTGTCACGCCTTCGGGGACAAGTGCCAAGCTCCTGATATCAGTGGCCGCATAGGGTGCATAAAAGCCGTCCTGGCCAATGCCCGAGTGGTGGCCGCGCTCGCAGATTTGGGACAGATCGCGGGAGCACTCGGGGCAGTCGGCACCGTTGCAGCCAGGCACAGCATGGAGTGCGACGATGTCGCCCTGGCAGGTGTGAGTATTCAAAATAAACACAGCTGTGTGACATTACATAATACTTACGACTTTGAACTTTGTGTCCTTGATGTCGCTGCCAAACTTGATAATCTTGCCACAGCCTTCATGACCGAGCGTCCACTTGTCGGTGAACCAGCCAGCCTGCTTCTCGAGTGTAAGAAGCGAGTGGTCACTGCGGCAGACACCCGATGCGAGCATCTTGACCAAAACATCCGTTGGACCCGGCTCTGGCACAGGAATTTCTTCCCATACGGGCTCCGGATTTCCTCTGTGCTTGCGCCAGGCAAACATTGTCGTTGGGACGTCAGTCATGTTGGCGGGTGATGGTGTTGTACCTGATCAAAGTTATTTTGTGATGTATAGGCTTCAATGTCGCCTATTTGCTATGCTGATGCTGGTATCTTATCGTAAACTCGAAAATTCAATGGCTGTCTTTTGCGATGCGACCGTGATGTCGTCTGTAGTCGCTCCTTCCTCCTCTTCCCCTCCTCACCTTGTCTCCTCTTCCCCTCCTCACCTTGTCTCCTCTTCCCCAGAAGCTTCCTCCCCAGAATCCACTAACACTTGAAATTGCCTATTTTGGCCACACCCGGTTAAGCTTTTGCTCTTTTCTGACAACGAGGACCTGTGACAGCTTGTCACCTCCTCCTTCTCCTCACTCGAGAAGCACCCCTCATTTTTTTTTGTCATTCTCTTGTCATTTCCCTGTGTCAATCTGTATCGTGTCAGTCTGTATCATCTGGGGCAGCCCCGTAAATGTGACAGCTCGGCGTTCGTTAGAGAGGGTGGTGTCGGCGTTGGTTGCTTCGGTGTGGGCTAGCCCGTTGCTTTTCGAGCCTTGGTCTCCTTCGTTCTTTCCCTCTTTTTGCTCGGGCCGCGTTGTAGCGTGAAAAGAGAAGGAGCCCTGGGGATTTGGGAACACTCGTGGCAGTCGTGGGGAAGGTGCGGCGAAGAAAAGGAAGGTGCGGTGGAAGTTGACTGCGGCACGGCACAAGTGGGTCGCTGTATTCTTTGCGGTCCTCGCGCTGTAAAAGAGGAAAGAACCTCTGGCACTGCCAGACACAGACTGCCGAGAGACCCCGAGAGATACCGGTAGGGCCCCATCACAGGCCCCCAAGCCCACCTGTGGGGAAAGTCGACAGGGCACCAGCGACCGCCGAGCGCGACGCTGTTACCCCCAATTACAGGCGCGTCATTGACCATTTCTCCAATTCTTGCCATAAGAATCTCCTCGCCCTCCGCAAAAGCCGGAAGACGCTAAAGTGCCGCGTCTCGTGCGGACAAGCAAAAATGGCAGGAGCATACGCCAACCGGATCCCACTAAATCGTTCCTGCCGGCACACCTCCAGGTCGTCTCGTTCCTGCCTTTTTTCCTCTTTTTCCTCTTTACCTTTGCCTCACAGAACTTCACCTCTATCGATTCGGTCTCTTTTCTTCCGCCTCTTATTGCATGCATTCCGCCGATCGTCATCGGCTGTCCCTTTTCGGCCAACAGCGTTTCTTTCTGAGAGATACACTTCTTTTTACCTTCCCCCAAACCCGGTTCTCGTTTCTCCAGTCTCACGCCTGTCCAGATTCGATCGGTCCATTCCGTCCACAGTTTCTTTCTTTCTCTCCGTATTCTTCAGTGCCTGCCCTTTATTTCCTCTTTGCCATTTACTAGTGCCATCTTATTAGCCCTGCCTCTTCTCGGTGCTGTCTGAATTTGCCTTCGTTGGGGTCCGATCTTTCTCTCAAGTCGGCTCCGCACGTCGTTCTTTTAGCTTGTTAGCTTCTTAGTTCGTGACCTGCAAATAGCCATTTCCATTTCCATTCCCACCTCTCTCTACCTTGACGGTTGACCGCCCTCGCTCTTCGCTCAAAGCGAGTTGGGGAATAATAAGTAAAGGGGCGACTTGTCCTCTTATTACCAGGCTCCGCACAAGCTCTGAGCTCTTTTTGATCTGCCATTCCCATTACTGCCACCCTCCTCCGCACGTAGTCCCTGCGTTTCTCGGGCTGACTTTTTGTTTTTCCATTTCTTTTGTATGCCCGTCAAGGCAGGACCTGTCTCTGATCCCCCAAGTTTTGCTGGTTATCCATACTAAAAGTACCTGTCTTGGTCAACCGCAAAATGCCCGGCGCCCATTCGTCCACCAAGTTTGTTAGTAAAGAGAGACGAAAAAGAAGAAAAAGGTTGCGGATTCGCGCTCGCTCATAGATCTGCCAAGCACGAGCGTCATAACCTGGGGACCGTAGAACTGGAGAAAGCGTGCCTGGCCCGGCCTTTTTCGTACCTGTCTGCAGACCATCTCCGCAATATTCATATTCTTCATACGCCTTTACCTTGTAACTTTAATCTGTTCTTTCCTCCTTTTTATTTCATCCTGTCGTTCTTGACATTTTCTGACAGTCTTTTCAACTTTCATCTTTTCTTATCTCACGTGTCCATTGTCATTTTTGTCTTCGTTTCCCCTGTCTACTCTCGACGATACCCATACCTTTACGTACAAACATCTTCTCCTCCAACCACATCGCCACTGGCACTATTCCTCCGGCATTGTGACTCTCCTTGAGCTTCATTCTACCTTTCCTATCCCAACTGCCACACATCTTCTCCGACAAAATGGTGTTCGAATCACCGGCCTCCGTGCCCAAGCTGCCTATTGGTAAGTCCAGCTACTCGCACATAATTTTCGCAATCCCCTTTCTAACTTCTTAGACCCCCGGACTCCATCCCCATTGCCGAGTTCATGCGCAACGAGGCCTACGGCCGCCACCCCATCGCCCAGAGCCGCAACCCCTACACCTGCGGTCTGACGGGCACCTCCTACTCCTGGCCCGAGTTCTTTGAGCGCTCCGAACGCATTGCCCGCGCCCTCGGTGCCCACAAGAATCTGAGGTGGCAGCCGAATGCAGCCACCCCTTGGGACAAAGTCGCCTGTTTGTTCTCGCTCAACACCATTGACTACATTACCGTCGCCTATGCCGTCCACCGGTTCAGCGGCATCGTGACGCCGGCCAATGCCGCGTACTCGGCGCCCGAGCTGCAGCAGCAGTTGACATCGGCCAATGTCAAGGTGCTCTTCACCTGTCTCCCGCTGCTCGATGTGGCCCTTCCCGCTGCCAAAGCCGCCGGCATCCCCGAGGATCAAATCTTTTTGTTGCCTGTGCCCAACATGGACGGCTCGTTCCCTAAGAACAACACGCCCCTCCTGACGGTCGAGGACCTCGTCAAGACCGGTGCTTCAGCGCCTGCTCTTCCCCCACTGCAGTGGACCCAGGGTCAGGGCGCGCGCCAGCCGGCGTTCCTCTGCTATTCGAGCGGCACGTCGGGTCTGCCCAAGGCCGTCATGATCTCCCACCGCAACGTGATTAGCAACGCCCTCCAGCACACCACCTACGAGAGTAAAGCCCGGGCAAAGCGCGGTGTCAAGACACAAGTGGTCGGTGCACCTCTGCCCTTCTCGCACATTTTTGGTCTGGTGGCTGTTTGCCACTCCAACCCGTGGCGTGGCGACGGCGTTGTGGTGATACCCAAGTTTGAGTTTGACACGTTTCTCAAAGTGATCCAGAAGTATAAGGCCAACCACTTGATCCTGGTCCCGCCCATCCTCGTGCAGATGCTCAACCGTCTTGATGTCCTCAAAAAGTACGACCTGTCCTCGGTCAACCACATCATGTCTGGCGCTGCCCCGCTCGCTGAAGAAGTCGTCCGCGGTCTGCAGGCGGCCTACCCGGTCTGGAACATTGGCCAGGGCTGGGGCATGACGGAGACATCAACGGTTGTCTGCTGGCAGGACCAGGACGATGTGTTCTTGAGAGGCTCCGGTTCGCTGCTGCCTGGTGCGCGTCTCAAGCTCATGGCCCCCGCGCCCGAAGATGGCTCGGCGTCCGTTGGCCGCGAGATTACCGAGTACGACACCCCCGGCGAGATCTTTGTGCAGGCCCCCAGTGTTGTCTTGGGCTACCTCCACAATGAGCGCGCCAGCGACGAGACGTTTGTGCACCACGACGACGGGCGGTGGATTCGCACGGGCGACGAAGGTCTGATGACCAAGTCCCCCAGTGGCAACGAGCATCTTGTGGTGGTCGACCGCATCAAGGAGCTCATCAAAGTCAAGGGCTTCCAGGTGGCCCCCGCCGAGCTCGAGGCCCACATTCTGGCACACCCGCAAGTGTCGGATGTCGCTGTGATCCAGGTGCCCGACGAGCGTGCCGGTGAAGTGCCCAAGGCGTTTGTCGTGCGCGCTCCTTCGCGGAAAGCGACACCCGAAGACGATGCCGAGCTCTCTCGTATCGTTACCCAGCACGTCCAGGACACGATGGCACACTACAAGTGGCTCAAGGGCGGTGTTGATGTCATTGAGGCCATCCCCAAGAGCCCCAGCGGCAAGATCCTGCGCCGGCTGCTGCGTGACCAGGAGAAGGAGAAGCGTAGAAAGGCGGGTAGCAAGCTGTAAAGGAGGAGTGGGCTATTTTTTCTGTCTTTCTGTTCGCGATATTTTAGTCTTTGTTTGGTTCCCACATTTCAGTCAAAAGCATCGTTTAACAAGCAACAAACCAAGCTGCTTTCCAATTATTTCGCTATGCGTGCTACCAAGAAAAGGATGAAGGATATAAATAAACAAGGAAACAAAACGTGCAAAGGAATGATGACAATTTAAACACAAAAATAACACTAGGCTGTAGGGAAGCTGCGGTCGGTGCAGGGCATTAATTTTCAACGCTTTTTTTATTCGTTTCCTCTCAACGATCACCGTGCATGACTGCTCCCATCAAGCTCAGTGTACGACTGCGGAACCGGACCCGAGTGGTACGTCATCCCGCCGGGTGACGGCGTCGTCTGGTTCGGCGACTCGATCGGTGTAGAGTCGGCCTGGTAGATTGGCTGACCCTGAGGAGGTGCACCATACGACTGGCCAGCATACACCTGTCCGCCGTACAGCTCAGCCTGAGGTGGCGGCGAGTGCTGTTGCTGCGTTGGGTACGTCTGTTGACCCTGAAGCTCGGAGTAGCTAGGCGCAGTGCCCGACGGTGAGTACGCAACGCCGTTGGGCGAGTACATTTGGCCGGGCAGTTCGGCCTGTGGTGGAGGAGCGCCATACGGATATCCATAGCCTTGGTGTTGTGCCGATGCGGGTGAAATGCTGTGCGGCGGTGGTGACTGTGGACTGACCACGCCCATAGCATTGTACTTGCTGACGCTCAGGCTCGGGCTCGGCGGAGGCAATGGCGGCTTGACCGAGGCGCCATAGGGGCCGTGTGCATTCTCTGCCGACAGCATCGCGGGGCCCTCGCCTATGGCTGTTCCTGCCAGCTCACCCGGACCGTTGGGGCCGCCGCCATGGTTCGTGCTGATGCTGTTGTTGTTGTTGCCATGTCCACCGCCGGGTCCCAGGTTATCGAGCTGCTGGAACTCGCTGCTGCCCGGAGGACGGTTCTGGCTCTTGCGAGCGTGGCGCCAGACGAAGAAGGCGGCCAGGCCTAGAAGACCGAGACCAGCAACGACACCGACCACAGCACCGGCAATGACGGCCGTGTTTGACTTGGGACTCTCGCTGGTCTGGCCGTTGCCGTCGCCCGAAGAGCTGTCGCCGCTGGAGCTGCCACCCGTCGTTGATCCGCCACTCGATCCATCACCACCCGCCGAACCCGTTCCTGTCGCTTTCGTCGTGCCGTGAGTGGCCGTGGCCTTGTTGCCGGTGCCGGTTTGGCCACCGCCGAGACCAAAAGGCTGGGTCTGGGAGACGGACGTCGTGATGCCGGACACGACGGCCTTGTTGTTGGCGGCGCTGCAGTACAGGTTGAAGATCTGACAAGTTAGTAATGAGATCAAAAATCAAAGAAGTGGGTTGGGCACCTACATTCAGAGCAGACGAAATGTCGGCAGTGTCGCCATTGGTGCAGTCCCACTGGATGTTGCTGGTAATGTAGCTTGAGACCATGCTCGACATGCTCTCCTTGATGCAAGCGCACGAGGCCAGCAGCTGCGGGCCGGCCGGGCAGAGATCGTATGTGTTCTGAATTATTAGTAGTGTTCTTCTCGTTGGCAAATTTTTCATGGGTACTTACAGTGAAGACTGCCGACGACAGAGCGTCCTTGGCACAGCGCGCAAGCGAGCTGTACTGCGGCATGTCGGTGATGTAGTAGGTCACTAGACGGTTAGCCGCGCACACACAGGGTCATATCATCATAAAAAGGAGCACTTACTGTCACCCGGCGGGTTTGATGCCGAGGGGAACGACGAGGTGCCCGAGTTCAGGTTGCAGTATGCCTTGAAAAACGCCTGCGCCGACGCAATGTCTGCCGTGTGCGACGAGCAGTCCTGGCCCACCATGACATTGATCGACTGGCTCACCAGCAGCGAGTTTTGGTTCTTGGCGCACACGCATGTCGCCAGATTCACCGCGTCCGGTGGGCACAGCGAGTACGTCATTTCGAAGACGGCGGCTGAGACCTGGCTGGAGGCGCAGGGGGCCAGGTACGACATTTCGGGGATGTCGGTAATGTACGACGACACGGGTGTGGCCGGGGTTGCAAACGTGGCGACGGCGATTTGGTTGCAGTAGGCGCTGAAGACTTCCGAAGCAGAGGACTGATCGGAGGACGCGGTCGAGCCGCAGCTGTAGCTAACGTCGCTCGAGATGGTGGCCGACAAGGATCCAAAGTAGTTGTTCTTGGAGCAGACGCATGACTGCAGGTCGGTCACAGCCTCGGGACAGTTGTCTTCGGTCATGGCCATGACGTTGTAGCTGATGGCGGACTGGGCGCATGGTGCCTGTGGACGGGGGGGTAGAGATGTTAGTACCAAGAACACCAGATGTCAACATGGGCATCGTGACTTACCAGCAATGTGTAAATCGCCAGATCTGTGACGTATACAACGTCCGTCGAGGCGAGCACTGGCGCCAACATGCCCATAAAGGGCAGCCACGCCGCGGCGCGTGAGCCTCCGGAGCGCATGGTGGTGTCGGTAGAATCTATGTCGAGGTAGAAGACGTCGGGCGCGGAGGATGTAGTCGAGAGAGGCCAAGTACCGGGCCGGGGCCAGCAAGGACGTCTCGGCGACAACAGGCGAAGATGGAGTATAAGGCAGACACGAAGAGGAAGAGTAAAAGAAAAGAGAAAGGGTGACAAAAGTGACAAAATCAAAACTGGAGACCAGGTGAACAGAGAGACTGATCCAGATGTACCTCCGATATCCAACTGCCTATTACCTCATGCACAAAGAAAAGAAGACGGGGAAAGAGAAAAGAAGGGAAGTAGCAGAAAAAGAGACAGAGAGAAAAGGTCAACTCAGCCCAGAAGTGTGCCAGGGTCCAAGAAAAATGCGCGACAAGACCGGTCGAGGTTCGCGTCCCACTTGGCCAAGACAAGCCGTCAAGACGAAAAACGAGTGAGTGGAAAAGGGTTCTAAGAAGTGAAAGGGGTTGAGGGGGTCGCGTGGGAAAGGGTCTACTCGGGCAGGCAATAACTTGTAGGGCCAGACAAAAATCTTGCATGAAAGAGAAGAAGAAAACAGAGGAACATCATATAAATGGAGGCACTCCCCTATGCTTTTCCTTTTCCTCCAGGCGTCTGGGATCGAGCACGCACTCTCAACATCAACCGCAACCGATTTTGGCTGCCTCATTTTACTTGCAACGTTTCTGGCACTAACACGATGAGTGTGTGAGAGTCTGTGGAAAGAGACATCAACTCACGGCGCGTCGGCACGGCCATCGACAGCCATGGCAGCACCAGATGTGCCCAATGTGCCTTGACGCTCGCCGTATGAGTCGTGGGATGGGGGCTTATGGGGACGTGAAGTGTGTACGAGAGCGAGAATGGAGCGCGGAACCATTTGCGATCAAAGAAGAAAAAGAGAAAATAAAAGTAAAAGGGTCCCACAAAGCTTCAAAAGATCCCTGCCAGCTGAAGACAAGGATGTGTCCACCATCCATGCGGGAGAGCGTCCCTCTCACGAATGCCGCCAATGAACGGAAAGCGCTGTGACTGTGGAAAACTTTCCGTCTGAACTGATGGCTCTGGATAAGATAAAAAAAGGCGCTGAACAGCGTCTGAATAACAAGGAACATGGGAAGAATAGGGGCTCGAGACAGCACCGCGCGAGACACCATCGAGGAACCATGGACGTGCCAAGAAGCACCAAAGCTAGAACAAAACCAGTGCAAGCGTAAGGCAGACCCACGATGTGGCTGAAAATGGCATACACCGCGGTTTTGTGGGCAAAGACGCAGGGGTAAAAACGGTTGTCGACAAGAGGCGTTCCAAAGTGCAGATTCTGTTGACTCTGTGTGTGTCGTGTGTGTTGATGAATCTGGGGAGGCGTTGAATCGAAAGGGGCTTGCAGCCGGGTATCGACATCGCGGGATGCTGGCTAACAACCACTCAGAACAACTCTCACAACACCGTCTTGCCGCTTTGTTTTCCTCCCTCTTCTTCAGCAGCCAAGCCCGCCGTCGAGGTCGCATGGGCTCATGTTGAAAAACAAACTTGTCTGTGTCGAGAAGGGATCGGCGCCCAGCTGGAGAACACCGTGAGACGGTTGATTCTCGACCGTCTCTTGACCGTCTGACAGGCACAGCCCAGGCTTCTTGACAGGCGCCTCGACAGGCTTGTTTCGGGCGGGTTTTCTCTCTGCAAGTGACTGGCCTCGGTCCCTGTCGAGACTCCATCGTGCCTGGTGCTGCTGTGAGGTTTCTTTCAGACGTTCTCCACTGTATTAGGTTTAGCAGGGGCAGAGACGAACAGGGAACCAAAACGTAAAACGAATGGCAGTGAAAACTTAACTTTTATTCCGCAGTTCACTTGCAGCCTGCTGTGTTTGTTCTTCTTCTCGTTTTTGTCTCGCTTGTGCGACGCTTTCATTGGCCAGCAAACTTGAATGCTTGCGATGATGTTGCATCCGCCGCTGACACTCTGGGTCAGAAGGTAATGCTGCATAGCCTGCGAGCCTGCCTCTTTCGCGGCTTTCTTCAGTGAAGTGAGATGTTTATCTTGCCCTGAAAAAGGACGCTTTGGTGTAAGTGAAAGTGGACATAGGACAAGAGGCCTTTCGTGGACTTCTGTGAAATGAGGTTGGCGATCAGATAAAAAGCAAAATCAGAAAAGAGGTTAAAGGTTGATAAGGCTCAAACTTAGCCTCATTCTTCTTCAGTTTTGTCCTTCATTTGTTCCGTTCGAATCCATCTCCATTGTGGCGTTCCAAATAGCTTCCATTTGCCTTCTTTTGAGTCTCTGGTGCCTCTTGGAGGCGGCGTCGGCTTCGTCCTTACCCTCTTCAGGTGTTGGATCAGGGGGCATTTTCGAGTGCTTGTCTCTCTTTGGCCTGGCTTGACAAAAAAACCGTCGATGCGCTGGCGTTCTGGCCAAGCCCGCTAGCCAAGCCAACTTTTTGGTCCCCCGGCGGTCCTGATGTTGTTGGTGTGCAGTGGGAAATGAGACCAGGGGATGTGGCTTGGAATCCTGCAAGCCCAACCCAACCAGAAAACCGACCGTTATGTTGAGCCGCGCTGAAAGGTTGAGAAAATAATGGAGCATTATGCATATGGAAAGAGGTCACAGTGGATGGTCCAAAAGAGAAGCGATCAAAAAGGGGGCCGGAATGCGAAAAGGATGTTGACTGGAGGAGCTATTCGAGAGGGATACAGAGGTGGGCGTTCTAGGACGTCATGTTGTGCATGTACAACCAAAGAACACCGTACCAAAACGGGTCGAGACAGTCCAAGGACGTTCAAAGCATACAAAAGAGGTCAAAAAGCATTGCATAAAAGGATGAGGTTGCAACTTCACTTTTCCAATGTCCAATCCCACAAGTCCAATACTCACCACAGCACCTACCAGTTGCTGTACTCATTGCTCGACGACGAGCTGGTCTGTCCGGAGCCACCAGCAGCACCATCTCCCAACTGAATATTGCCACTTGGCTGGCTCGAGCCGGAGGCATACCAATTTGAATTGCTGTAAAACTGTGTCGAGTTGTTGTTGTTGCCGAAGCCGTTGTTGCTGAAGCTGGTGTTTTCGAGGCCGTCGTTACCGAAGTTGTTACTGTTGAAACTGCCATTGTCGACGTTGCCATTGTCAAAGTTGGTATTGCCCCAGCTATCATCATACGAGCCCCAACTGTTGTCGTTTGTACCGTCCTGGCCAGTGCCAGTGCCAGTGCTAGGCTCGTCGATATCAAAGGGCCATCTCACATCAGTATCATTTGAAAATCTGTCCGGAGCTCCGTCCTAGGGAGCCGGTTCGGTACTTGGTCCGTCGTGGTTGTGCGAGCCATGGCGGTACTTATCATTGTTCGAACCATGTCTGTCTGGCTCGGCCAAGCTTGACCCGAAGAATCCCTGGGCGACCTCGGCTGCCGCGGCAGCCATGGACACGGTGTGCCGGCGAGGATCATTGGCAGAACTGCGGCGTGGGCGTCCAAAGAACCAGCGGAGCCAGTCACGGCGACTCTCCAATACGATGTGTCCTTGGAGACCATGAGCTTGGCTTTGGGATGCCTCGTGGGGAGCCTGGTTGGGAGTGTGATGATGATGATGGTGGTGGTGATGATGGTGATGATGGTGGAAGATGCGAAAGCCGTGACGTTTTGCATTGTCTGGTTTAGCTTCGTCATTCATCTCGTTTACGATCATGTCTTCAGCTTCGAATATGGTGGTCGGTGCAGGACCTAGAGTGTTGTGACTGCGTTGGAGGTCGCCATAGATGTGGAAGGGACAGTTAACGTCGATGCAGATATGGTGACCGTGGTCGTGGTTGGTATTTGTGTGCACGTTGTCGTTGTTGTGCTTGCTTTGATCAGTGTGACCATGACCCATCGCCACATTCTCATACCGCCGCTCGTACCGTGCTGCTGTCTTAAGCCACCACGACCAGCGGAGCTGCCGGACGAACCGCCAGTTCAACTGGATGAGCTCCAACAAGGTGTCAATGGCATCCTTAGTGAGCCCAAAGATACCGGACTCGACCAAGGACGAGACACCGACATAGCCGATGCCGTACAGCACAATACCAGTTGAAGTTGTGACGATCAAGATGACGCCAAAGACGGCCGGGGCCATTGTTTCGACGGCACCCTCAGTAAGGGTTCCCGAAATGGCGCGGAGAAATCTAAGCAGGTATGTTCCAATGACGCGAAGCGGGGTCTGGGATTCGGTTCACGTTCACGTCGGTGCCGGCGTATTCTGGTATTGACGTGATATGGTTGCGATGGTGGCGGTGGGAGTGCCGCTTCGAGGACAGGGCTTCCCGGAGGTGACGGTGTTCTGGAACCATCCGACTCGTCAGAGCTGGGCGGTGTGCCAATGGGGTCTTCGTCTTCATGGAATTGTTCTTGATCTTCAGCCAACGTTGGGCAATGGTTAATGTCACATTTGTCGAGCGACAAATTGCGGACAGTCTTGCGTGCCATCACCAAGAAGGTGTAGACAAGAGCCGGGAAGACAAAGACCATAATGACCAAAGGGTAGACATCCTGTAGTAGTTCTGCCCCAAACTTGTTGTTTTGCAGGGCAACTGAAACTTCGTTTTTCGGCCCAAATGGCTGTGAAGGCGGCCAAATCAGGCTTTGAGTACGTCCGCTGTGGAACGCCATAGCAACTACCATGCGTGCCGCTTGCTTGGAGGTGATGCTGCCATCTTTGAGGGTCAATAAAAGACTGTCATCGATGCTGGATCCTGTGCTTTCCGCTCCCAGAGGGTCACCCAACGAGAAAAGGAAGCCGAGTAGGTAAGCATAATTTGTGAGAATGACGGCAGGCCAGTAGGAGATGCAACGCGTTGGACCAGCAATTGTCAGGTGAATATTGAGGTACTGGAGAAGACGATGCTCGTGTCTGTGCCCACAGAAGACGTGAATAAAGGCAGGACCAAACAGAATGACACCGGCAATGGCAGAGGCAATGGCTTGCAAAGCAACAATGCAATGAGGGGGACGCGGCACATATTTTAGCCACCCTTTGAGGATGGCAAACGGAGGCTGTATCATGGTAAGCGGCAAGTGTAGGATATGTAGGATATGATTTTGTAGTAGGAGGGCGTAGTGGGCATAGGGGTTAGGGATGATGATGGATGGATGTGTAGATGTTGTTTTGTAAGGATATTCAAAAGGACCAAACTTTCACTTTCCAACAGTTAGACACGTATTAATTCAGGCAATCACGATGTCGTCAGTTGTTTACTTTTGTTAGGAAGGAGCGAGTGTGCAACTTTACGGTCAAAAAGGGAAGGCACCATGAGCGGTGGCCAAGACCGATCTCGAGGATGTGCACCTTCCGGTTTGGTGGACAACAACGCCTAATCAAGGTATTCTCGCGAGGCATTTTGTCTTGTGGTTCAATCCGCGTATTCATTTCAATACGAAAGAAACACGACAGTAAGACGCCTTTATGTTTAATTTTGTCGCTTTTGTTTTTTTGTTCTTTATTAAGAGAAAAGATGACAAACAATTACCATTGTTTCATTGTTTACTTGTTGATTTAAGTACGGGTTTGCCTTGATTGTTTTATTTGAAAAGAAAGAAAAAAGGCAGAAAAAAAAAATCCGTTTCACCACGTATTGACTACTGCAATAAGATATCTTATTAATAAGAATAAATTGATTTTAAACTCCTTGAAATATCCTAGAAAGCACTTGCTGTATGCTGTAAAACTAAACTGTACGATTTTACTATGTTTGTACAAGATGAATCGCTTACAAAATGTATCTCAGATCTCTTCCCATTAATCCTCCTCCTCATCCAGACCCAGGTAGTCGACATGTCCCAGGAAGTCACCTGGCCCATTGCGGATAAGCTCGCGCATGTTGACACCGCCAGCGGCCAGGTACCGCTCGCTGACACCCATGTTGATGGGCTTGGCGAGAAGCGCCTTGAGTTCGTAGGTCAGAGCTTTCTGTTCAGCCTTGCTGAGCGTCTGGGAGTCGAGCTCGTCTTTGCGGCTGCCACTGCGCCACTTTTTGGGTCCTGAGTTGGTGCGCTCAAAGACTTCGTCATAATCGAGATCTAAACCATCGGCGAGCTCTTGGAGTGCTTTATCGTCCTTGTTCTGCATCTCCTTGGCGAGGATGGAGTCGGCGAGTTTCTTGGCGTAGGAAATGCGGTCGCGCAGCTGGGCAATGATGCGGCGGTCAATGTCGATGCTTTGGATAAAGGAGGATGTATTCTTTTTCGAGTTGGCCTTGGTTTTGTCGGCCTTTTCTGCATCTTCACCGTCGCCGTTGGCGGCGGCCTTCTTCTCACTCTTGGCGGCATCGCGGGCGTGAATCTTGGCGACGAGGCGCTGGGTGGGGGTGACTTCCTTGGGGCCGCACATAAGAATGGAAATACCGGCCATATTGGCACGCGCGGTACGACCGGAACGATGGACGTAATAGTCGGCGGTGCGAGGCACGTTGTAGTGGATGACGGCGTCGACGCCAGGAATATCGAGACCACGGGCGGCGACGTCGGTGGCGACCAAAATCGAGCCGCGGACATGGGTCGAGCCCTTGAAGCGCTCGAGAGCACGCAGACGCGCTTGCTGGGCCATGGTGGAGTGCAGGGCGACGGCGGGCAGGTCGAGTTTCTGGAGAAGGGGCGTGACACGGCGGACGGCGTCGATGGAGTTGGTAAAGATGATGGTGCGCTTCTTGCCGAGGAGCATAAGTAGTGCATAGAGGTACAAGTCCTTCTCCATGGCGTCGCACTGCAGCAGACGTTCACGAAGCTTGCCGGCCATTTGCGACACAGGGTTGACGTCGATGAACTTGGGCACGTCTTCACGGAAGTTGAGTTGTTTGAGCAGGTGCTCCATGGACTGGCTGTCGTCCATGAGGTCGAAGCGGCTCTTGCCGGCCAGCTTTTGCTGGAGGCCCTTGTTGAAGGTGGCAGAAAAAACGAGTGTCTGTCGTGGCCGCTTTTTCGAGCCTGAGCCTTCTTCGTCGTCGCTTTCTTCGTCCTCATAGCCGTGCTGGGTATCTTGCCGCTCGAGCGCGTCGATAATTTCCTTGGCCTCCTTGAAATGGCCGTCGGCCAGCAGTCGATCCGCCTCATCAATAACCAAGAATCCAATGTTCTGGAAAGCCTCCAAAAACTCCGGGCCCAAGTTTAGCACATCCCACAGACGACCGGGTGTGGCCACGACAATGTCGGCCCGCTCAAGTTCGCGCTGCTGCTTCTGAACGGACATACCACCCGTCACAGGGCAGACGTATGGGCTTGTGGGCAGGGCAGCACACAGCTCCTTGATGTGCTTGTAGATCTGGTGCGCCAGTTCGCGCGTAGGCGTCAGGATGAGGGCAAGGGGTGCCATCTTCTTCGTGCCGTCGCTTTCCGACGACTTGCCCTTCTTGTTCTTGGCCGCATTGCGGCTGTTGTTGCGGGCGATCCAGCGCTGGACAATGGGGATGGAGAAGGCGAGCGTCTTACCGGAACCAGTTGACGCTTTGCCAATGACGTCGTGGCCGGCCAGGATCTCGGGAATGGCTTCCGACTGAATCTCAGTGGGTGTCGTGAACTTGAGCCGGGCCAGACATGACAGAATCGATGGGGACAGGTTGAGAGGCACCCAAGCAGCGACATCAGCGCCGTCTTCGAGCGCATCCATATCCATGTCCATATCGGCCAAAGAAGCAAAACCGCCGCCTTTGCTGAGCTCGTCTGCAGGTTCGGCTGTTTTTGCTTTTGCTGCTGCTGCTTTTGCTGCGGCAGCCTTTTCGGCCTTTTCCTTCTTCTCCTTCTTTGCCTTCTCTTGCTGCTCCTTCTTCTTGTTCTTCTTGTCTTTTGCTGCCTCGGCTCCGGTGTCTACTTTTCCGTCGGGTTTTGTTGTTGTCGAGACATCGTTCTTCGTCTTTTGTTTTGACTCCTTGTCGTCCTTCTTCTTCTTGTTGTCTTTTGCATTCTTGTCTTGTGTCTTGTCGGCCGGTTCTGTGTCGTTCCCGTTCTTGTCCTCATCGTTGTCGTCGTCGTCGCTGCCGAATCCTTCAAACACTTCATCGCGTGCATTTCGTCCCCACAAAGCGTCCTCGTCGTTGTCGCCATCATCGTCCTCGTCGTCGGGGTTGGTCGACACAAACTGGATCGCATTGCCGCTGCGCACAACATCGAAGCCCGTCAGCTCCTCAAAGCCCAGGAAGCCGTCGAAACCGAAACCCTCGGAGCCGTCGGCAGCTGGTGCCTCCACAGGCTTCCAGGCCTGCTCGTTGATGGCCACAGCGCGTCGTGGCTTTGTAGAAGCAGCTGCTGTAGGTTTGCCGCCTGTCTTGTTGACTTTGGCGCCGCCATTGCCCTTGCGGCGCTTCTTCGCGTCGGCGCCTTGGCCGCCAGCCTGGTTGCCGTTCTTGCGCTTATTCTGCATCATAGACTGGGAGGAGAAACGTGTCAGGGAGTTGTTGAGAAAGCTGCTGTGACTCGCAGCATTTGGTGGTAGTAGGGCGGAAGAAGATGCACCTAGACAGTCGCGATCTTTTTTTCTGCCAAAGTTATTTTCTGCCCGCCAAAAAAGTTTCTTATCGCTTATCGTTATCAGTAGGCTATGACCACTGTAATATGCACAGTAGAAGGGACCAACTAGCTGTTTCTGACAGTGCAGTTAGTGCCTCTTATCGGCCTGAGCTCCAAGCAAAACTCCAACTCATCTTCTGCACCTTTCAGTTTGTCTCTCACAAGTACCAGGAAAGCGATGTAAAATGAATAGAAAGTATCACTGAAGTTGGCAAGAATAGCTCTGAGTAGGGTGGCCAGTTTTCAGATCATTTAATTACGAATGAGGTGTTGTTTGGCGACCTTTCATCTCATCTTCACTGTCAGTGTCACGTGCTGCTTCACGGTGAAAAAAATACGCCTAATTTTCTTCCGCAAAACCCAACCTGAGCAAACATCGACGTCACGACGATCTCTCATACAGAAGCTCATACAACCCCTCAACAAGCGACAAAATGGGCAAATCTTCCAAGGACAAGCGTGACGCATACTACCGTCTGGCCAAGGAGCAGGGTTGGCGTGCACGGAGTGCCTTTAAGCTGCTGCAGCTGGATGAGGGTAAGCATCCCCCACCATTTAAAGATGATTGTTCACTACTAACTGGTGTGTGTAGAATTCGACTTGTTCTCCGGCGTCACTCGTGTGGTCGACTTGTGTGCCGCCCCGGGCAGTTGGTCCCAGGTGCTGTCGCGCGTGCTGATCAAAGGCGAGTCGTTTGGCCGGACGGCATGGCAGAACCAGGAGGCGCTCGTCCGGCAGCAGATGCTAGGTGTGGCGGGGCAGACCGCCGGCGTAGCCACAGGACTGAAGGAGACCGTGTCTGCACTTGCTCCTGCGCCTGCTCCCACCCCTCGCGAGGGTGTCAAGATTGTCGCCATTGACTTGCAGCCCATCTCTCCGCTGCCCGGCATTGTGACGTTGCGCGCCGACATCACCCACCCCGCCACGGTCCCTCTCCTCCTCAAAGCACTGGATCCAGAGTCGGCACCCTCCGACACGAATGCCAGCAACCCCGTCGATTTGGTGTTAAGCGACGGCGCACCCGATGTCACGGGTCTGCACGACTTGGACATGTACGTGCAGTCGCAGCTGCTGTTTGCGGCCCTCAACCTGGCGCTGTGTGTCCTCAAACCCGGCGGCAAGTTTGTGGCCAAGATTTTCCGGGGACGCAATGTGGACCTCCTGTTTGCCCAGCTCAAACTGTTCTTCACGCGCGTCGTGGTGGCCAAGCCGCGGTCGTCGCGGGCGAGCAGTGTAGAGGCATTCATCGTGTGTCTGGACTTTAGACCACCAGCGACATTCCAGGCAAGCCTGGAGCGGCCCCTGGGTGTGGGCGATCTTGTGCCCGGTCTGCCAGCGGACGGCGTTGACACGGCAGAGTCATCTGCCTCGAGAGAAGCAGCAGCTGGCGGAAACATTGTTGAGGTGACTCTGGAGGATTTGCGGCCGTCTGACGAAGCAACAAAGGCAGCACCGTCTCTCGGCTCCCGCTGGATTGCGCCGTTTGTGGCCTGCGGCGATCTGTCTGCTTTCGACTCGGACGCGTCCTACAAGCTGCCCGACAATTACGTCTCCCTGGACCCGTGCAGCCGCCGACAGCACCGCCGTACAAGCGTGCCCTCGAGATGCGCAAAGCCGCCGGTGGCGCTTACGGTAAGACGACTGTTTAAGATGGCACATGGCACAAGCCAACAAAATGGAGAAAAAAGCACATCAAATCTATTAAACAAACCGCTATGTACACGTCTACTCCATCTTTTCTGCCGCTACAGTCGCTTCTGCGGCCTCCTGCTCTGCCTTCTTCGCCGCCAGGGCTGCATTCCGTGCCGCGTGGTGCCGGATCCCATTGGCCGGGCCGGCCATCTCGACCAGCAGCATCCCGCTGCCCGGCACACCCGGTTGCGCGCGGTACCGCGCCGCCTCTTCCGCCCCCAGAGCGCCCATGTACATGCGTGCTGCCGACTCCGTACTCGCTACCAGCCACAGACTCCGCAGATCCTGCCATCCTTCGGTCAACGGAATGCTGTTGCGCTCGCCGTCGGGCCCACTTCCCTGGCACAGCTCGCGCAGACAACGCATCATCCAGGCGCCGAGGCCGCGCCGCTGGTAGCCGGGCAGGATGTAGACGTCGGTCAGATACGCAAAGGTGACGCGGTCGGTGATGAGGCGGGCGAAGCCGATCATGGCACCAGGTGTGCCTTCGGGACCGTCCCGTGGTATACACACCCAAACACACACTGTTGTTGACCATGGCGATGAGCTGGGGCCGCGACAAAGGCTTGCACCACCAGAGCAGGTCCGAGGACATGGCATCGTGGAGGGCGTCGAGTTGAATGAGGGCCGGGTCGGAAGAGCAGAGGAAGTGCTCTTGCTGTGGTGTGGTTGTGTCACCAGCAGTCGTCGGTGCCGCAACAGAGGTACGCCATGTCAATGGTGGGAGCGTTGTGAGAGAGGCCATTGTGGAAGATGAGAGATGAAATTGGTTGAGCAATTGGGATGGAAAGAAGCGAGGTTGAAGGGTGCGTGGTGCCTTAGAAACAAAGTGAGATGTAATGAACTGAAATGATATATAAATTAAGCTGTCTGGAAGTATGCTCTGACTCAATTGACAAAGTGTTGTTGACTCGTTTTGTTGATCTCGAGTTTTTATGAAATCTCTCCGAGACGGTTATCATTTCACGGAGCGCCGTTCCAGGGCGCCAGAGGCACTATTTTAGGGTGAGTCACTACGGCCAACTGCCCTGAGACGGGGGAGATACTGGAACAATTCCTGTTCGACAGTGCGTTTCCACATTTTTGGTCGAGCTTTTAAAAGCTTTTTTTTTATTCGGTTGCTCCTGCCTAGTCTGGTAATTACCCCAACCCAGTACTCCGTAGTAAGAATTGATATCAATGGCCGACTCCTCTCAGATCGCTCCTTCCTGTCAAAAAAAGGGCGCGGAGACCAGCTGTCGTGCAGTAGCTGCAGTACCAGGCGCGATCCCCCAAAATCTCCCAAAATGGCAACTGGCCAATTGAGTCATGCGGGCGGCATCGACTTCCGGTTTTCTGTGTTCTCTATTCTCGCCCATTTTTATATCAACACTGCATCCACAACACACCAACGCACCTCATATCGCCGGCCAATCATCCCCACCAAACTCGAGAATGAATTGGTGAAAGACACCCAAATCAAACTCGGGCCGGCACTGCATGTATTCGGACCTCCGCAAATTGTCCATAACGTCCGCCGAAGGGAACGCCGGCATCGATGACGCTTCAGCCGTCGACGACACCACCATGGACGCATGCACGATCCGCCGGGCAATGCGCGCAAACTCGGGCGAGTGCTTGGCCACGCCAAGCCAGCGCTGTTCATCGTCGGGGACACGACCCAAAGCAGCATCCCACAGTTTCTCCCACCGATCGAGCGCCTTTACTAGTTTGGGGCCCATGCTGTCCAGCAGTGACTGCGCGCGGCACGAAAAGACGGCAAACTGGAGGGCGCCGACGACGGCATAGAGATGGAAGACAGTCAGGTCGGCACAGACGGCCGTGTACATGTTGTCATTGTCGGACATGAGGCCGGCCATGACGGACTTGAGGTTGACGCGAGGCTTCTGTTGTTGAGGCGATGCCGCTGATATGCGCTGGCGGACCTTGTCATAGGCATCCGCCGTGGGTGCTTCCCACAACTCGTCGCTGCATGGAAGGTCACCAAGCATCTCGGATATGGACATGGTGGGCGGTCGGTTGCAGAACAGCGCCAACAGGCCATCCGTAAACATGGCCCACAGGGCCAAACGCGTACACGACTCGTTGTATGCAAAGTTGCGCCAGACTTCGCTTTGCTGATAGGTGAGGTGGTCGTGGGGGACGGGCAGTGGTGTCGAATGGGGCTTGTTGACCTTATTCATCATGCCCAGACGGCGAATCGCCTCGACGAGTGCGGGCTGACGGATTGTCATGGACCGATGGCGTGTTTCATTGGTTTTGGTATTGTCCTCATTCTTCTTCTCTTTGATGCTCTTGTTCTTGTTGTCGTTCACACTGATTTGCAGCAGGACAATCAGGTACGCCGCCTGGCACGCCTGGAGCGGTATATTGTGGTCGCCATTAGAGGGCACAACACCATGATCGTCGATAGCATCGACCACCTGCTCGAGACGATCAAAGATGAACTTCTCGGCAAGAGGTTGAATCTTGGCAGCGGCGGCCAACAGCTGGGCTGGGTCAGTCGTGTCACCCTCGGGGAGCCAGAGGCTGCGTGCAATGGTCGGACTCGACTTGGAGTAGGCCACACCACACAAAGCAATGGCCAGCATCAGGCCAATTTCGTTGCAGCGGGCATCAAACGTCGGCCAATGGATCATCTTGGCCAGCAGTTGCTGACGTCGGAAGAAGATGGCAAACAAGCGGTGGAACTCGGCCAGCTTGAAGAACGCCCGGACCGTCTCGTAGTGCTTCTCGGCTGTGTCTGGGTCATTCTTGGCAATCATCTGCAGCATCTCTGCTTCGAGCTCAATCACACGCGGCTTCAGTGAGTTCTTGGCCGTCGTGCCCAGTCCCGTGGTCCAAGACCGAGGCGCAAGCACAGTGCTGAAGCTGTCGTCGATATTCTCGGTGCCAATGTTGAAGACGCTGCCGTCCATGCTGCCGTCATCGAGTGACAGACCCAGGTACGGGTCCATGAAGCCACGGAACAGCAGCTGGGGATCGATGGTGTCAAATGTTTCGAGCACGGGTGGCGGGGCTGGTGGGATATCAAACGCTGGTGCCGGCGTTTGCGACTGCGCCGGGTCCCGTTCAGGCTCGTCACGGACCATGACATCCTTGACAAAGTTGATTTGCGGGTCCGTGCAGCTCAGCAAGAACGGGAAGGGCGACGTAGTGCGTCTCTTCTCATAAATTACAGCGTCGGCCACCCGCTTCTCCTCGGCAGCGGTTTCACGGCCGATCTTGGCCCAGCTCCGCGGTACCCGGTGCCACAAAATGCTGCACATCCGCCCATAGGTGCACTCCACGTTTCGAGCTGCGCACCGCTGACAAGGTTTCTTTGAATCGCAGGCGACTTTGACGCGCGCACAGGAGTCGCATGCCTTGGTCTTGCGTCCCTTTTTGTATTCCCGTGCATAGGGGTGGTGTCGTGCACCACACGTCTTTTCATGCCGACGAGTGGTGTCGGCACGAGCCGAGACACGGTGACAAAAGACACATGCTCGGTTGAGGGGACCGTTGCTTGGGGTGGGCGAGAAGGGCAGCTGGCAGATCTGGCACTGGTCCGAGTCTGCCCCAGGTGGCGTTGCTGGTTCTCGAAGTCCATACGAATATGCCTTGGATAGATCATATGGTCTGCTGTAACCACGTGTGGGTGGAAACCACATTTCTCTTTTTGTTTCGTCCATTGTGCTGTTCGTATGGTTGGTGGCTGTTGCTGTTGCTTGTCGGGACGAAAACGAGAAGAAAAAGAAGAGGGAGAGATATCAAAAAGTGGTCTGCGTGCGTTTCCCGACGCCAGATGTTGCAAAAGTGGAGACACGACAACTTTACGCATAACGTGTAGTAAATTCGCGGTGGGGCGGGGGAATAAGCACACGATTTATGCGTGCATAGACTGTGCATATAGGACAGCGACTAACACGCATTTGGACCCACATAACGGTGTGAGTTTCCCGAAGTGCGCCTACTCTCTTTTGATATTGGAGGTGTAAGACGGGGAGATATCAACGGCCATTGAGTCGAGCTGAGTCTTTGTGCCTACCTCTTAATTTTTGTTCTTCTTATTTGAATTTTTGTGCTTTCTTTCTTGAGAAAAAGAATTTATTTTTAATCTTTCTGACATTATTTTGTTTTGATTTGCATGAATTTCACTAACATCAACAAGCATGGTAACATCTACATGTAAGTGTTCCGTACATCCTCATATGCGCAAAACTCTGAACGATGCTGATCACTGACTCTGTTTTACCCCCAGCATCAAAAATGGCATCTCATCGACTTCTCACAGCCGCTTCGAGTGCTGTCTCTCGACCGTCTGCTGCTCTCCAGCTTTGACATCTCATGGCCGCCGACACTCTTCGAACACGACAACTCCTCGTCCCAAGAGAACACCCAAGCCAAAGCCTCCGTTTCCTTTTCCGACCTCGTCCTCCCGCGCCCTTGCCAACAATGACCGACCAACGAGTCTCGTCGAGCATACTCTGACGACGATTGACAGTCTCGTCAACTGGGCCCGCAACGGTTCCATGTGGCCCTTGACGTTTGGCCTCGCATGCTGTGGTATCGAGATGATGCATGTGTCCATGCCGCGCTACGACCAGGACCGACTGGGCATTATTTTCCGGGCCTCGCCGCGGCAGGCTGACGTGATGATTGTCGCGGGCACCGTCTCCAACAAGATGGCGCCTGCCGTGCGGCAGTGCTATGACCAGATGCCGGATCCCAAATGGGTGATTAGCATGGGCAGCTGTGCCAATGGTGGCGGCTACTATCACTACAGTTACAGTGTGCTGCGTGGTGTGGACCGGATTGTGCCGGTGGACATTTATATTCCTGGCTGTCCTCCGACGGGTGAGGCGCTGCTGTACGGCATTTTCCAGCTGCAGGCCAAGATCCGACGGAGCAAGACGACACGGATGTGGTATAGAAAGTAGACAGGGCAGGAAGTGGCTGAGACATAGTCAAATTCAAAGACGGTAATATTATTACTTTGTTTACATATACATATACATCTGCTTCGAGTATACATCTTGACCTTCTTCCCAGTCCACAGTAAGATATGTTTACTGTTCTCCCCCGCCATAGAATCGACCTCGTTCGTTGTCTATCGGCTGCTGGCCTCCTCTCCGTGTTGACTTAACCAAAGAACGCCGGCCCAACACCACCGCCAAGCAGCGCGTTGAGCGCATCTAACAGGAACGTTGGCAGAACCTCGATTGTGGCAATGTCGAGCAGGGACGACAGCTTGGTCTCGGTCGAGCACGACGTCGGGGCCGCTTTGCCGTCCATGCGGTCTATCAGCCACTCAATGGCCATGGGTGCACCAATAACTGCGAGCGAGCCGTGCTCCGAGACCAGGTCGCGCGTGTAGGTGACGATGCTGCCCTCGCTGCAGTACGTCTTGACCATGGCGTCGGTGTCGGCAATAGGGCTGATTTCGTCAAGATGGACTTGTAGACATACAAGGGAATGCTCTTGGGCGGGCCGGACGGGTAGTAGTTGAGCGAGTTGTCCTGCATAATCTGCTGGAGCTCAGGCTCGGTCCAGAGGCTCTGGTTGTCGACCATGCCCTTGACGTCGGCGAACAAGAAGTCCAGGATATCAGGGACAAAACACTGCTGCGTGACTTGCTCAAACTTGGCCTTGTCCGCGGGCAGAATGTGCTCGTTGATGGCGCTGGCAACCTCGGGGTACTGAGCCGCCAGGCCCATCATACCGGCCGGGATGATGCCGGCAAGGGCCCCCCCGTTGATCGTGTTGATGACATTGTTGATGTTGGGCACGGTACCACCAATGGCTGCGCCGACAATGTTGCCCGACAGATCGGGAGCATAAGTCGGCTGCAAGACGGCGGCCCAGGCCGAAGCAAGCGAGCCGCCCGAGTAGCCCCACATGCTGACCTTGGCGTCGGCCTGGATGCCCGTGAAGCTTGTCGAGGCGAGAGCCGCGCGGATTCCGTCGAGCGTGGCCTGACCCGCTAGATGATTGGACAGGTACGCGCCCAGTGGACCCTCGTGGTCGGGCAGGATCACCACCCAGCCCTGGTAGAGCGCTGCCTCGATCAGCAACAACTCGGCTTCTGTCACGATCGTGCCCAGCAAACCGCCCGTGGCCGCCAGCAGCTGCAGTGCATAGGACGGGCCACAGTTGACGGACGCGGCGTCTTCGGCTACCTGGTACGACAGGACCTTGTTGAAGTCGGCATTCTGCGGGATCAGGACGGTCAGCACAGTCTGGGTGGCATTGCCCAGGTTGTCTGTAGTGCGGTACCGGATCTGCCAGCTGCCAGCGATGTTGACGGGGTCGACACCGAACGCGGCAATTGCAGCAGGCGGCGCACGGTGGTCGATGATGGCACCGGGCGCGTAGCTTGCAATGTTGTCCGGCACGGCATAGAAGGGATCCTCGCTGGGCAGGGGCGGCGAGTTGCGCTTGTGCTCAATGGCAGGCGCAGGGATGGCCCAGGCGACAGCCGCGAGGGCAGAGACAACGAGGGCCTGAAGATTCATCGTGTAGAGAGAGAACAGCGGTCAAAATAAATTATGAAGGAAGAGCCTTGATGGCAAGAAGGAGTGCTTCTTGGGAGGAGGCAAAAGGTAGCCAGAGATAGCCAGGAGAGGAGCCACAAGAGAGAGTGGATGAAGACCAGAAAAGAGAGACAAAAAAGAAACACAAATGGGAGGAGGATCACGATCTTTATATATTCATGATCGACTACGATGATCTCCACATGTTGCGAGAGACACAGAGAGAGAGTGACGGCGGATCAATAGAATTTAGTTAGAGAACTGAGACACGAGTACCGGAAAGTCTGGGAAATGGAGAATAGGAGAACAAAAGAAATGGTGGAGAGACAAGAGGAGAGTCGTGTATTGTGAGGCTCTCAAAGTATGAGAGACTCTAACAATAAGTGACATCGACGGACATTGACTGTCTCCAACAAGACGATGCATTTTTCTTAGCATCGTTTAGTATAGGGTAGTATGGGGTAGTATAGCTCAGCATTGTCAGTTTCCTTTTTGGATAGGATCTTGCGAGCTTGCGAGCCTCTTTAAAGAGTGTAAAAACTTTAAGTAGAGAAAAGAAAGAAAGGGCGAGAGAGTTTCTCCATTTAGCTCGCTTTTACACGTGCTCAAGGGTCCAGTGGCAACGGGCAGGGAAGGCGGAGGAGGGAGAATATGGGGTATCACAAGTGTAAATAGAATATATCTGGGGTCTACTGTGTACTCTGAGCTACTCGTTGGGGGCCATGCTGTTTCATGTCGTCAAATGCAGACGCTGCCATTGTCTGTATCATTTTGAAGTCATTTGCTGCTTGGTACGCTGCACTGTACTTTTGTGTTGACTTGCTGTACTTTTCTCTACCTTTTGAATTAAACGAAGGCAGTCAAAAATCAAGAAACAAGAAAGAAACAGGCCCGGGGAAGCAACCCGAGCTTTTTGTTACTTTTTGGTTGCTTTTGTGGTGGACACTGGCGTCGTTTACTGTGTCTTAGCCTTGTGAGGAGGTTGAAAACAAAAGAAAGAGCAACAAAATATACGAAGAGTCAAGAGGGGAAACTGGGGAAATTTCGATGCTTGCTTTCTTTTGCCCGTCTGCTTGTTTCTCCGCACAGGCATATATTGGCGTGAACTACGGGCGCATGTTACGTTCTTTCAGTTCTTTTTTTTGCCTCTCATCTGGACCATCTGGAGACTGTTTTGCCCAGAAAGAGTTTAGGCCATGGCGATCCCCAGACTACCTGCCCTCGCTACCATACGATGGCCGAAGCGCGACATCCGGCAGCTGCAAAAGAGCAAAGGAAGGGAGAGAATGGGAGTAGACATTCGGGTCATTCTACGACAATCATAGGCAGAGTATCTATGAAATGGGATCGACACCTGCATGCCTTCTTCACACAGCTAGCATGCGCGATCTGGAAGATACGGTCGGCGGTCGGAGACGGACTCATTAAAGACTCTTCTTTCATCTGTTGTTAAAGTCTGTTGATTTGTCTTTAACGCGGGAATGTCACTGTCTTTTCTGTCTCTTGTGTCTTGTTTTCGGGGTTGGGACTGCATTTGGCGAAAAGCGGTAGGAAGATGGGCGGTACTTTTGTGGGCAAATTTCGTATATTCGTATGGGTTTACAAGCTTTTGGTCCCGGTGGCTTTCTATTTTGGTGGGGCCCCGCACGATACTAAGCACACAGAAGAACGGGCAGACGCGAGCAGCCGCGAGCAAGGAGGGTCGAGCATGTGGTCGTCAAAAAGACGATATGCGATTACGGAATATGTCTCTATTATTTTTTGGGCTCCCAATGTCACATTCTCGTACAAGAGGGTCTGTACTGGCTCCAGAAATGTGTGGCTTTGTGTTAATTTTGATGCCTAATATGAATCTGAATACCCTGGCGCATCTCTTGCATTATCCCATCTGATCATGCACTTCTTGTACATCTTTCCAAGCTGTTGTGCGACTTCAAAACAGGGGTCCAAAGAAGGGGTCCATTGTGTGTGACCCTTCTATCGGGTTATATTTCAGCTGCAGTAGGCACATCCTCCGATCGACAGCCAACAGTGGACAGCCAACATCGTCTAATCCTTCTCCTCCTTCCCCAAGGAATGAGTAATCAGCTTCTTATAGCCCTCGACGGCCTCCTCTAGATCGCTAACAGCCAAGTGTTCGTGATCCGAGTGTGTGACCAAAAAGTCACCAGGACCATATAGATATCGCTTGTGGTCACCCTTGAGGCCAGGAATGTCTGTGCCATAGTTGAGGACAATCGTGTCGAAGCCGTCGACATCATAGTCGAGAGCAACAGGGCCAATGCCGTAGGAAAAGTCAAGCGACAAAGAGGGCTCGACCGCAAGTAGAGCTTCTGTAATGATCTTCTCGATGGATGCCGGTGTCCCACCAGCCACACGCACAGAAACTGTAGCTGCAGCCGTCTCAGGAATGACATTGGCTGCCACACCGCCGTGGATTGTGCCAATGTTGAGTGTCGTGTTACCAAAGGCTTCGCTGCCGGGTAGCTTGACTTGTAGTAAAGCAGTCAGTCCACTCACAAGCCGGTTGATGGCATTGTCGCCGAGCTCCGGGTAGCCCGAGTGACCAGCTTTGCCGTGGGCCGTCACATTGAATCCCAGCCCGCCCTTGTGGCCACGGCCGAGCTTGAGCCGTGTCGGCTCGCCAAACACGACGGACTCCCAGGACAAACCCAGATTGTTGGCTGCCCGGATGCCCTCGCCACCCTTTTCTTCGCCGACATCGACCAAGATAGCGACATCGCCTTCTGCAATGGTTTCAGAGGCTAGAAGGTGTTCAACAGCCAGGATCAAGGAGGCAACACTACCTTTGGCATCGACCGTGCCGCGGCCCCAGATTGTATCTGACGACGAGAGAGGTGCATCTTCTGAAAGGAGTGTACCATCCTCCGACTTGCGCTCATATGGCCAGAACGGCGGGACAGTATCGATGTGCGAGGTAACGAGCACGCGTGTCTGCCGTATCTTGCCGACGTAGGCCCACAAATTGTGCCGGCCGGGGGCGACGTACTGTGTCTCGACAGTAAAGTCACGGTTCCGGAGGTAGTCTGCCAAAAAAGCAGTGGCGTTGGCTTCGGAGCCGGTGATGGATGGAATTTCGACGAGGGATTTGTGGAGGCGGACCAGGTCGGCCGTAGACAATTCTTGGCGTTCTGTGGAGGAGGAGGACGAAGAAAAAGACGATGACGCGAGTGAAGCGGGGGTGGAGATGACCTGTTGTTGTTGCTGGTGGTTGTTTTCTAAGTCTAAGTCGGGGATGGCCGGAGACCGGAGCGCCACAGTTGTGGACGAGCCGAGCAGGCCCAGGAGGAGAAGTGTGTTTGTAATAAACTTCATAGTGGTTGATTGAAAAAGACAGAAAAAAAAGTTGCCGGCCGGAACGAGAGCAAGCGAGAACAAACGTATCAAAAGCCGCAGTAGACCAGCTGAGAAAGATAACGTGCGATACTCAGCTTGACTAAATACAAAACAGAGCCCGGCTCCGGCGTTGCAGATGCCCTCTTAGGTGAAGCTTGATCAAAACCATCCGAAAATACTGACAAATATGAGCTCTCTCGACCTTCCCCGCAGAAGCACATCAACACTTGCAGAGCACATCATTATCTTTTATCGGCCAACGATTGGAGGCTCATGCGGCGATGCTCCCTTTTACCTCTGTTTTAGTATATTTTCGCTGTCTATTCCCTGCAAGCCTATCGCACCATATCGCGCGCCAAATGCATCACAAGAAGGTGTCAGAGGCTGCCCCCACGTTGAAATACCACTTCTAGCAAAGATCAACCTCTTTTGGCCAATCAAATACCCCAAAACACCTACATCCACTTATATGGTATCAACACACACAGAAGCACACGCAACACACCCGAGAACCACACACACATACACAACACGGAGTATCGGAGGTGGAGAGAGCGATGTGCGAGGAGGAGGTGAAGACGAGCAACAAAAATGGTCCGAGATAACGGCGTGCTCCGTGGAAAACTGTGATAAATATGTGCATCCGATTGTCTGGATGTGTTGGATTGATTTTCATATATTTTTGAGACACCTTCTCGTGAGATTCATCAAAGGATCGCTCTTCAATTTATTGCGTCTTTCACCGTACGATTTCTTCAGACCTCATTACATACTACTCACCACCCACCATGGGCACCTCCGAGGTCCATTCGGACAATCCTTCCGAGGAGCATCATCCTCCTCCAGTCGTCGACGAGAAGAATGCCGGCTCATCCTCGACCGATGCTGTCGACGTTGAACCTGCTCAGCCAGCTTCTGCCACGGGCTTTCCATTTTGTCTCCCGCTCGGCCAAGAATGAAGACGGCGACGTCTCCGCCGGCCAGATTGGCGACATTGCCATTGCCGGCTACGATGCGCCGTCATGAGCGCACGTGCCAGTCTGAGTGCAGACGAAGAGAAGAAACTGCTCAGACAAATTGACTGGCGTCTTCTGCCTCTTCTGTCCGTTATCTACATGGTCAAGACCATTGACGCCGCCAACCTATCGAACGCCCGTATCATGGACCAGGGCACGCCGCACAACATTCTGACGGAACTCAAGATGACGTCCAACATGTACAACCTGGTGACGACGGCATACTACATTCCGTACATCTTGGCCGAGACGCCTTCCAATTTGTTGGTCAAGAAATTCAAGCCGTCGGTCTGGCAGGCGCGCATCATGATTTCGTGGGGTATTGTTTTGTGCGCCCACGCAGCCGTCACCAATGCCGGTGGATTGTATACTGTTCGCGCTCTGCTCGGTCTGTTTGAGGCCGGACTGTGGCCTGGCCAGTTGTTGCAGCTCTGTTATTGGTACCGTCCAGACGAGCTGGCTCCAAGAATTGTGCTGGTGACTGTCCTGGGGAATTTCAGCTCGGTTATCAGTGGTCTGTTGGCGTTTGGCTTCAACGGCGTCACAGCCCGGGGATTGTCCGGGTGGAAGTGGTATGTCCAGTCCATACGTCGCATTTCTACGGGAGTGCGACGTATCTTATCTTTTGAGGATCGCCCGCATTCTGGTTGATAGCTAACCATCTGCAGGCTTATCTTGACCGAGGGTCTCTTTACTATCTTGCTTGGCATTTTCACCCTCATCTTCTTGCCCGACTGTGAGTGTCTTCTCTTTCTAAAACTATTGTATCAGATAACGGTTGTTTGCTAACATCCCCCCCTCTCTCTTGTAGTCCCTGCCAATGCTAGGTGGCTTTCCGACCGTGAAAAGGCCTTTGTCCAGGCCCGCCTGCCCATCAATGCACCCCGCGCCCAGGAAGAGAACTTTAGCTGGCGCCAGTTTATCAACACCCTGAAAGACATTCGACTCTGGCTATTCCTCGGCTGCTGGGCCTTTTATACGGTGGGCACGACCGGTCTGACCTTTTACCAGCCTACCGTCATTGCCGGTCTTGGTTTCACGTCCATTGGCCGTGCTCAACTCTTAAATATCCCTCCCGCCATCTTTTCTTGTTTCTTGACCATCTCGTTTGGCATTTTTGCCGACACGGGGTACATCCCCCAACCTTCCATCCCGCTCTTCTTCATGGTCGTCGTGCTCGCCTGCTATGTCGTCGAGTACACCTATCCCAATTTGGGCGGCGTCTATGCAGCGACCGTCATTGCCGGCGGCTTTTCGACGGCGTGGTACACCATGATGTGGCCGTGGCGTGTGCAGACGACGCAAGGTGCAACTGGCTCGGCGCTGGCCATTGCCTTTGCCAACAGCTACGGCCAGATTGGCGGCGCCGTCGGTGCGCAACTCTTTAATTCGCGGTATGCGCCCCACTACACAACTTCCTTTGGCATTGCCATGGGCTTTATCGGCATGGCCATCGTCATGAATCTGATTACGTGGTCGTTTACCTGGCGCGTCGATGCCGAGACGCGGCGCATCAAGCGTGCCCGCAAGGCCGCTCTCAAGCGCAACGAGGCCATTTTGGATGATGTGCAGATCTAGAAGATGTAGACGAGGGTGTGTGGTATATTGGAGATGATGCCTCCGAGATTGTTTGGTGCAAATAACTTCAGTTGAGGGATAATGCATGAGTTGTTAAGAGTCGGTGGTGAGTAGACTTGATGTTTTTGCCAGGTATAGTTTGTTGACGCTTTCTGTCTCTGTTTGTCCTTCAGTGCGTACATTCTACTCAATTGACAAATGCTCTTGGTAGAAACTGTGCATGCGCTTCTTTCTCACCTCATTTGACTCCTTCTTTTTCTTTGGTTTTTCTTCGTCGTTTGTTTGCGTTACAATGCACGGAAACAACGACATGAGGCCAACCACGACCCCCTTTTTTCACATCTTCATTTTGTTAAAGAGTGGATCCAGTTTCCTGCACATTGACCACGCGGGAACGGCCCTTGATGTGGTATCAAAGAGAAATCAAACGAGAATGGGAAAAAAATGACGGAAAATGGACAGGTGTAATTACTAGGATGATGACAAAAACGAAGATCGAAGAATATTGCAATTTGAAACCACCCACGGCGTCCGGCCTTCAACATCCTATATCAGATATCTGCATCCGTACCTTGCGCCGGCGTGAATGGCACCATGCCGGCCTTGTTGACCGCGTTTGTCTGTGCGCCCATGGCCAGCAATGCCGCCGTCGACTTCTGCAGGCCGTACGCCATGCTAAAGTGCAGTGGTGTGTTGCCGTTAGTGTCGGCCTCGTTGATCAGGGCGCGGCGAGTCTGTGCGTTCTGCATATCTTCTCTCAAGTCTACACCCCGCGGGCGGTACCGGTCCAGCAATGCCTTGAGAACGGCCGCCATGTCGGTGGCTTCGTCTATGCGCGCCACAGAGGAAACTTCAACCAGCCCGGAGAGACCGCGCCCGAGGAAGCCACAGCCGCGGCCGAAGTTGCGGGCCAGGCGCGACGCAGACGCAAAGAGGGCCAAGACAATGCCGTGGCCGTCGGCGCGGGGCATGCCTGCGTCGGCACCGAGCTTGATGAGCTCTAGCATCAACGGAATACGGTCAAAACTGGTGGCCATGTGGAAGGGTGTATGCTTGCCACGGTAGGCGGCGTTGATTGTCGCTTTTCGGATGGCGGCATTGGTCGTCAAGACGCGGACAGTGTCGATGGCGGCCGCCACATTGTTGCCGTCCCACTGGGCCGGCAAGAGTGACTTCTCGAGCAAGGCGGCGTGCAGCGGGAGGAGCACGGGCATGTCTTCGGTGTACCAGGCGGCAGGACGAGGTTCGGGGACGGTCACGAAGGAATCGTCCGTCGCGGTCAGCAGGCGGCTCTGGTCGTCCTCAGAAAGAAGAGACAACAAAAACGCCACACTTTGTGCATTGCCAAACTGTGCGCCCGCACCTAGCGGTGTAATAAAAGCGCGGTCAAAGTCGTAGCCTCGTTGCTTTTGTTTTTCTTTTTGGTTTTCCGCCTCGGTCGAAAATCCGACAAAAGCTACGTTGGTCGCACAGCTTTGAAACGGACTGACTCCGGCCTCCTCGACCAGGAAGCGCAGGACGGCATTGTCCAGCCCAATGGCCTGCATGGCTTGCATCAAGGCATTGCCCTTGCCGCCAGGCCGTGGCCGGAACGTGAAAGGTTGGCGCGCCAGCTCCCTGTCGTACCCCGTGTCCAACGTCTCGCCGCAGTTGAGCGACCACGCCCGGACACCGTGGACATCGGCGCCGTTTTTAATTAAAAGCCGCAGGATGGCCAGGCGGTCGCGGGTCTGGGCCTCTGTCTCGGGCGGAGGCACGACCACGGCAAATGGTACACGCTGCTGGCCGGCAGCCGCCACTGTAAAGGGCGTAAACCCCAGGTAGTCGGGCTCGTTGATGTCGACGTCCGGCATGCCGTCGAGCAGCATCTTGACGATATCGGGCCGCGCCATCTCGCACGCCGTCGTTAACGGGGTGCCCCAGTTCCCGCGGTAGCCGTCATCTTCGTACTGGTGGTACGGAAACGAAACAAGGTCCTCGGGAGACATGGTGGCCCTGTGCTTCAATAGTACGCGGAGTATCTCCAGGCGGCCAAGATGTACGGCCTCGACTAATGGTGGCCACCGGTTTTTCCGACGGGTCTTCGAGCGTTAGTAGCCTGGGGTTAACTTGCATGAGTTCCCGGAGAGCGACGAGGTCGTTCTCTTGTATGATGCAGTGCAGGTGCAGAACCTGGCCCCAGTAGTAAATGTCCTTTGGCATGCCGTATTTCGCCGTGTCCGACAACGCCCGGCACAACACGTTCAGCTTATGCAAAGATTCCAGCCGTTCTTGTCGGTCTGCTGCCCTGTCGACAATGCCGTTCGTATGACCGGCGCAGGACGGCCAGCTGCTCTCGCGCGGCCGTGACGTCGGCTGGTGTCATGCCACCTGGGCCCATTGTTTTGACCTTTATCTTGAAACGTTTTTGGAGCTGTTGGAAGGTTCCTGTTTTGTCGTCGGTTTGTTGCTGACATTTTTTATTTGTTCGCACGTTGCGCTGCCAGACAATTGAAGAATGGGATGAGATACTATCTTTTGCGGCTACGTTTTCAGTTGGTGTGCGGCCGTTTTGTAGTCTTCTGCATTTGCTTTTATCCCAACACGGGAGATGAGGCCAACCGTACGTCGTATTAATACTCCTTCCACGATGATCCCCCTTTCACCACTAACCCAATTAATTCTGCGCTATGCCGCCCCGCAATCACACAGGACTCGGGGCGATACAGGGCTCCATTACAGGCGGCACATAATTTTCACAGGGGCAATGACACCGGGAAACATAAGCAAAGGAAATCAACCGAGCCCCAGAGAAATATTGACCGGCCGTAAACAATCATCGACTCTAGATAAATATACCATGCTTGCCCACAACGGTTACCAAAGACCACACGTATAACTCCAGATTGACGTTCATCACATTTCACTTTATTCAATTTCACTTGATTGATTTCATTTTGAATACTACAGCCACAACTCAGCGCGCAATTCGAACTGGATATGTAATCAAAACAAGATGCCAACACACACGAGGAAAGCATGCGAGAAAAGAGACCAGATCACGAAAGAACAGACACACAGATACACAGATACGAAGATACGAAATCGTAAAAGGATAGAAATGGATACAATAAACAACAACGCCTTGGTCTACTTTGCATCGCAGGTGTCGTAGGTCGCCTGGCAGCCTTGGGACAAGTAGCAGGTTCGGTCGTATCTTGTGGTGATGGAAGCGCCCCTTGCGTGCAAAAAAGATTTAAAAAAAATCATGGAGGCGGGTTTGGTCACCCACTTTCGGCAAGATGCTAAGGTAGTTGATTTTATACGAACATGACCCCCGCGCACCTCATCAACCGGCAGCCAGGCGACCAATGCCTAGCAGGCTGTGCGGGTGTGGCTAAAAGCACAGCCTTACAGAACGCAGGAACCTATCAAGACATTGTACTTAAATATTTGCATCAATTTGTATGGACCACTATCCTAATAAGAGTACTACACCCGATCGTCTACTCAGTATCATCCGGGTGGAAGACGAGAGCACGCACTTCAATGCTCTGCCGCGACGGTGCACCAGATTCGGCCCCAAAGGCCGGGTCCTCGAATGCCGTGTGCGGCACCCGCCGTGCCCGTCCATCCGTCTTGCTGTCAAAGCACTTGATGAGGATAACCTCTTGCGGAGTGAGGCCGCTCTTAAAGTACCACTTGTGCCCGCTGTTGTAGCGAACCTGGTACGTTTCGCCCTCGCGGTTCGGAAGCACCAGACCCGTCGGCACAAGCTCGTCTTCGCCAACGGAGCTGGCCTCGGCGACCGCCAGAGGGTCCCGCAGAATTGGGTTCTCGATGGGACGCCACACATTGATAATTTGCACACGGCCCTTCAGGAGAGAGTCGACATCCTCGGCAGGCAGGTGGTGCGGCACACGCGACAGGGCGGCCGTGTAAGACTGGTCAATGTGGACACGTTGCACGGGGCCACGGCGAGCACGGTCCAGATTCCGGTTGCCGTCGGCCTCGGGCGGGTCGCGGCGGATGGTGTGGTCAAAGATGAAGACGCGGGTAGCACCCGTAGCGTCCTTCAAAAGTTGCTCCGTCTCGGGGTAGTACGACGCCCGGATTTGAAGCATCGTCGCGGAACTCCGTTTCGGTGGCCGGCCGTTCAAGAAAACTGGAAGCCGTTGCCGTCCAAGGTGTACTTGGCCTCGTCGCCCGAAATATCATGGATGGTGGCCGAGTGCGGCTCAACTTCGCGATAGTAGGTCTCGGGGCGGTCATAATAAGTGGTGTGCGGTGGCGAGCCGTCGGCGTTGGGCTTGTAGTAGTTAAGGGTCGTCTGGACGTTTCTCTTGGTTGAGTGAGAAGAAAGTGAAGACTCGACGTGCGGGCCAGCCAGAGCCGGCAATTGAACAGCAGCAGCGGCCATTATGAAAATCGATACTGATATTTGTTTATACGAAGAAAGAAAAGATGTATGAGGGTATGATGAATCTGCTATTAGAATAATGAGTACCAAGTAGAGACGACGAAATAAAGCCATACCATAAGGCTAGGGTGACGAGGATACATATACTTTTACAGGCAACATTCCATGCCCCTCCCTCCAGTTGCGTCGTTAACACGGAGCCGGTCCTTTCATGGCACCGCGTTGCCCGCCATCACATAACCCGAGCACGCCATCCCGAGCAACCACACAGGATTCAAGCAATGCTCACAATACTGACAAATAGACTTGAACTGACAAATGCACCTGGCCATTCACATCCTTTCTGATATTTGGATGCATTGCGACAAGCTGGTGCAACACACTGATCCTTCCGTACGAAGAGACAATGTC
The DNA here is from genome assembly GCA_016097105.2 of Sporothrix variecibatus. NCBI lineage: Eukaryota > Fungi > Ascomycota > Sordariomycetes > Ophiostomatales > Ophiostomataceae > Sporothrix > Sporothrix variecibatus. The sequence continues at coordinate 2,628,575 of JADMNI010000003.1, forward strand.
GCTGCCTTCTTCGACTACACTCTCGATTCGCCGTAGACCCACTTTCATCCGTGTAAGTGTGTATCTCCACTTTGAGCCATCGTACCGCATCGCATCACCAGTCTTTGACTCGTGTCATACTTTTGTTCAGGAAGTACATTAAGATTACAAGTTTAAAATCGGACTCTATTTATTTTCATTGTAAGCTCTCTGTCTCACCGCGTAACACAACATCACCGGCCCAACTCCGTCTTAGGCACTTTGACCAACCGCGTAATGGCGGTACCATCGTCCAGCTCGTCAGCCTCTTCCTCGATAGTGTACCCGCCCCAAGCCGGCAGCACAACCGCCCATATCCACCAAAAGAGCACGGCCGAAGCCAAAATGGACACACCGACAATGGCATAGGTGGCGTAGAACAGACTGCCGGGTGGAGGCGGCACCTTGGGCGGGAAGAACGGGGCCGTGATCAGAGACAGACTGAGTGCAATCTTGAGCAGCACGGCCGGGATCCAGACGCGGAAGGGACGCTTGAGGTCGGGCCGGGTGTACCGCAGATAGAGGAGTCCGCCAGCAATGGCCATGGACACGATCTGGCCGGGGTAGCCCTCGACCTCCAAGATAAAAGAGTAGACTTCGGCCGATGGTGGGAGAACAATCACCAAGAACGAGGGGATGTAGTGCACAATAAACCCGCCGAGGGAGCACCAAAGGGCTTGTTCGAGGCCAACAGTTTCGAATATGGCAAGAACCCTTGACGAGCAATCTCCTGTTTGACGCGGGCCATTGTGAAAGCAACGACCATGACGTTGCCTGCCGCCGACAAAGCAATTGCCAGAGACAAGGCTACACCACCAATATGTCGTCCAAAAATGGTTTGAAAGAACAGAGCACCGACCAGCTCACCGCTCCCCAAGATTGTTTCTAAGGGGACGACCAAAAAGTAGGCCACGTTGATAAGTAGGTAGAGAACGCACGACGTGATGAGGGCCGACGCCGTGACCGACTTGAGTGTCCGCACAGGGTCTTGCACCTCGTTCAAGACGTTGTTGGCGTTTTCCAGTCCCGTGTAGGAGTAAAAACACCTTGAAGAGGGCGGTCGAGATGGCGCCCCAGTTCCAGTTTGGAGCCTGCCCAGAGACCGGGGAACGTTGCGGCTGCGTTGGCGCTGTCTCGTGGCTTTCTGGCCGGAATACGACGACAAACAGCCCCGACAGAATCATAAACACCACCAGGCCGACTTTCAACCAGCCCAGCACGTTTTGTATCCGGACGCCTGCCGCGCGGAAACAGCTGTGGATAAATCGTCACCGTTGTCAACAGTCCCACGGCCAGTCCTTTCCTCAAAAACTCGCTGGGTGCCTCAATGCCGGCGGCAAACAGCACGTATTGCGAAAAGACAACACAGTTGGACGCCGTGAACCCGAGAAAGACGACGACAAACACAATGAGTATCGATGCAAGGAATCGTGGATGGCGGTATGTGAACTCGAGGTAAACCTTTTCGCCGCCCGACCGTGGCAGCATGCAGCCATATTCGAGTGCAATACCCAGACCACAGGCTGCAACTCCTGCACCAGCGACCCACAGCAAGAGTGCCAGACCAGGGCTGCCAACGCCTCTTAAGATGGCACCCGGTGTGGCAAAGATGCCGCTGCCAATCACTCGCGAAATAACCAAGATGTAGGCACTCTGCCAGCTTAGTGTGCGGCCGAGAGTCGATGTTTCCGGCAGGACATCGTCGTCAAATGTGCGGTAGGGTCGGAAAGAGCGCACGGAGGCTGTTGTTGAAGAAGAGGCAGTCGAAGAGGAGGACGCGATGGCAGTAGCTTCGAGGGCAGGGATCTCGGCAGACTTTCGTGGCTCGGCAGCATCCTGAGGACTCGGTGCTGCCAGCAGCGGGTAGACCTCAGTGTCGTCAATGTCGTCGTGTTCGTCGTCGGTCATGGTGGTGGTAGGTCAGTGGTGAAAGCAGCTTAAGGACAGAAACTGGAGAGAAAGTGGGAGTGCTGATGTGATATAAGTAGGGATGAAAGATGACGAATAACGAGAAACACGTCAAAGGTCATACTAGTACAGCTCAGGTCAGCTTACTGGCATACAGTTCCTTTTTATCTGAACTTGTTTGTTGTTAGTGTACTACCGCAGGATGCAGCGAGCTGAGACAGTCATAACTTTCGTATCTTTCTGTCTTTTGATTGTTTTTTTCACATCCAACGGAACGTCGGGATAGGCTCATCCACAAACGGAAGGTCCTACATGTTTCGGCTGCTTTGCGGTTTCACACGTCATTTTTATTTTCGGCTTTCCCTGTGCGCGGTTGTACATTTACTTGTTAGAAACAGCGCGTACTTTTGTTTGGGGGGTCGCTGGCACGTATTTCTCATATTCCTCAGAAAAAGCTGACAAAAGGGGGTTGCAAAAGGGCAGAACAGTCGCGCACGCCATCGGCCGTGGCGTTGACGAAAAGGCTCAGAACGCGGGATTAGGGGTGCCTCCATAGGCTACACAACGGCCAAAGAGGCCGAGGCACACCAAAATCACCAAAGAACCCCAATTTATGGTACAGCCTGCAAAAGCAAGATGAGATCGATGCAGATGTTGTGCTGCCCTTGCTCTACCACACCCAGATATGGCGAATCATTTTCATCTACGACGTAAAGGTGAGCCGGGACAACATAAACACGGCGTACGTAAGAATGATTGAGCCTCTGTGAGACGGAGGGAACACGGCGCCAAGAGCCACAAGTACCTACTGGGGGCTATTTACAGTGGGTGGTGCGAATAAACTCCGCCGCTAGCTTCGGGGTTTAGCGCTGGCGGCCCATTCAGTGCGGGCCGCTCCCGACTCCATCGTTCACTTCAGAAAAGGAAAGAGACAAAACAATGGCAAGAGCAAGCCATCGCGGAGCAGCACCGCGCCATCTATTCTGGCCTTAAAGGCATACGAAGAATCTCGGTTTTCCTTTGCCTTGTTTTTTTAAGATTTTTAAATTAAATATTTGAGTTTTTATTCATTTATCTTCTAAAGAAATATGTCTTTAAAAAGCCGAGATACGGCGTACATTAAAATTTTTGTATCTTTAGGCGCCACGGAATCGTTACTTCTTAACATACCACAGACATTGAAAATTTTCATGTTCCATAGTCATGGCTTCCTATCTATGACAGCCAACAGTATCAGCCCTGGATTGGAGGTACATAGCAATGTAGCTTCGTGAGTAAGCTGCCCTCCATCGTTTAGCCCTAGAAGGCCACCAGAAGATTTTCCGAGATCCAACCATGTGGCAAGATAAATATGACAAGTTCGAGGTAAATATTGAGTGCAATGGTGTGTACATGTTTAGTGAAATTGCCGATTTTAGCTGCCACTGTATCATCTGACTGTGTATGTGAATGAGACGGCTTTATCACCAGAAATGTGCTTCTTGGATAGAGACGAGATGTCGTCGTCACCAATAGCGCCAGCACAACACTCAGAGCATCACTAGTATAGTCCAATTTCTCTGCTGCTGAACTAGGTATACGAACAACTTTGTATGCACACACAAAGTCGCACAAGTAGACGATATTACTCAGTAGACTTTTGGTGACTAACTGTATGGACCGCCACGAGGCTGTAAAATATCTGAACTCTAAATTTGTTCACTGATATATACGCGGCCACCATTTCTATAGACGGGTTCTTATTTTTAATCCCATCTATCTCCCTTTCTCAAACGTCAAACCACCTGCTTACTTCACAATACTACGTTGATCACAGTCAACAATACTCTGATCCCGGACCAGCCATACGCAACCCATTGCCGTACGCCAACCACGGAGCTATAAATACCACACTTTTTCCCCTCTATGCTATCTTCCCAATGTCCAACTGGCTACGGCCAAAGACCAGCACCCGTCATGTCGGCTACCCCAAGGGACTATTTCGAGCCTCTCTCCCCGCAAAGATGCGTACCGATTATGTCTGGACGGAGCTCTACATTGCCCGCAAAGAGCTCCATGCCGTGGAAGACGCCTTCCACGATGTGGTCGTTGCTGCCCACAATCTCGGCCGCCCGATTGTCGACCAGCCGTGGATGCACGCGCGGAACCTCTTCGACTACATCTACCTGCGCATCGATGCCCTGCAGCGAGCCTGTGTCGACTATGCCGAGCTGGGCGGCCAAATCAATCGAGACAAGCACCAACGCCAGGATGAATGGGCAGAGACGCGAGCCGCCGCCACGCAGGGTATGGCCGCTGCTGGTGCTGATGGCGGTGCCGCTGGTGTCTATGTGGCGGGTAGCGCGCACAATGGGTCCTCTTCGAAGGCAAGCAACACAGCTACGAAGGGGCTCTCAGGGCCGGCCATTCTAGAGTACCCGCCGTGCTCTCCAGATTGTTTGCATTGTAGTAAAAAGCAGGAGTTTTACGACCTTTTTCTGACGGCCGACAACATTGACAGCTATCATACTGATGCCTTCATGAAGATGCAGGCCCGTGCCGAACGCAAGCTTGCAGCCCCAAAACTGTTCCCGCAGTTTTCCAAGATGCCTGTCGAGCTCCAGCTCATGATTTGGGAGCGGGCAGCACAGCCGCCACCGTGCAGCCATATTCTCGGCATGCTTGAGAACCCCAAAACCAACGACGACGTCGTCGAGGCCCTTAAATTCTTCCCCGACGCGGGACTCTGGAAAGCCAGTCAGTTGAGCCTCCGGACAGTTCTTCGGGCCTACAACAAGGAGAAGACGCACTATCTTACTGCCGACGAGAAAGGCAACTTGCCGCCGTGTCATCGTGGTACAACGAGCAAGGCTACCTGGCAAGAGGAGACCATGTACAAGAATTTCGCTGCGCTCCCGACTTACGTGGACAACGTGCGTGTGGAGCTTGAGGGTTTGCAAGCACAGTTGGCGGAGCTGCTGCGCTGGGTCAAGCTGGGTGTGACCAAAGCACGTGCAGAGCTGTTGCCGGTTGTCCCTTACGCTGACGAGTTTCTGGCTGCCTTTGGGCCCATTCTTCACCCCGAATGGGAGGCACATAACCATATTCCGCTGTTGAGAATACAAAAGATGGCTGCCAACATGTGCAGCGAGGTGACACAGTCACCGACATACAGTGACGACGAGCTACGCCAGTTCGATGAGCAGTACGACGTGCCTGCTGATATGAGCTCCTTCAGGAGCTGGCTGACCGGGAAGAAGCGGCTCTCGATCTGCCGTCAGAAATCTGGAACGACAGTGATCCAGATTTGGTGCCCGCGTCGATGTCGACAGGGTGGTGATTTCAAGCAACAACTGGCGTCGTATGATATTGTAGTTTAAGGATAAAGCATTGTTGCATTGATAGAAGCGTTGATTAATTTGTTTAGAAGGATGTTTGTATCTCTTTGATAGAGAAATAGGGCTTTTTTTTTTTTTTTTTTTTTTTTTTTTTTTTGGAATACAGACCAATGAGTTTGTTATTTTGTGTTCTTGTGCTGTTGTGTTGTGTGACTTTTGCATATTTGTGCGTAGAACTCTGTACGTATGTGAAAGAAGAGAGTGCTGATTGAGCCGCCATCAATTCATAATTAGGCATCAAAATCGTCCATAATTTACTGTTGGCCATTTGCCATGTGATTTTAACAACGCCATCTGTATATAATAGGCGCGATGTGGCTTTTGTGGCGTTTGGGTCGTCTGTTTCTTTTATCACTTGCTCACGATGTTCCGTTTTTGCTTCTTCTCACCGACTTTTCTCTGGAAACTTTCCACTGTTGGGCCACACTTCATACGTGTCAAATGTCTACTCTGTAGCTGAGTTGGCAGCCAGCTTGCTTCTGTGCATACATTGAGTTCCGTGCACTTCTTCTTATCTCCTTTTCCGTCGATCTGCACGTCTCGTTTTTCCATTAGCTCATGTTTTTCCTCTTCTTTCCGTCTTTCATCAATATATTGATGGGCCCAGAAAAGTCTAAAAGAGGGAGGGCGGCACGCGACTACAGCGCCAAAGAGGAAAAACAGACGAGACAGGAAGAGGGAACACAGAAAAGGTCCAGACCCAAATGACGGTTCCGAGATGACCATTCATTGTCCATGGTATCCACTGGGGAAAAGGAGCAAAGCAGCCATAGGGCGGCGCTATCCGCTTGACTGGGACCTAGGGGACCTTAAAAGGGAGCCTAGAGAATGGCGCTAGACGGCTTCGGTACTTGGGTTTATTGAAAACGCTGCTCCACCGGCTGAGTGGTCTGGCCCAGCTGGGCCAACTTTCATGCACCGTGGTCATTTTTCATACCAGCGGCAGGGACTAAATATGTCATAAAGCACCCCCTTGCATTCAGCTGGGCTGGAGTTTGTCCATATCGACCCTCGTTTACTTTTTTGTCCTCTTTCTTCTTTCCTTGGGCTGTGGTCCAGCCTTTCCAACGAACTCTATTCTGCTTGGCAATCTCTTAGGTTTGCTTGTATTTTGCTTGTACGTTGCTTGTTTGGGTTGCTTGTTTGTCGTCCCTTCTACTCGTCTCTTTCTCCTCGTCTACTACTTCTACATTGGTGACGTCTCCACCCACCAATAAACACCCATAGGCACACAGTCAGTTGCCGGACCGGGACAGCGCATGGTGCATATTTATTCAACACCTAGCTCTCAACATCTTCACATCTTGTCTCCCATTTGGGCATGGCCTTGCCGTATACAATGACTATGTGCAAATTTAACTTTTGAAAATTGCGTAGTCAACAAAGCATGTGCTTCGTAAGGCCGAGCTGCGTCGATGTTACGATGCAACCGTTTATCGAGATGTAGATAAATGATTGTCTGCCCCGGCAGTTGGTAATGGTGTTTTCCATCTACTTTCATCCTTCTTGTCTTGTTTTGAGCTATAATCTTTTCATTGCGTTTGATTTTCACACGACCAAAACACAACACAATAAGTCAACACTCGATACACGTTCATCATGGCGGAGAAGGTTGCAGACACAGCTGTTACGTCTGAAGAAATCGTCTCAGCGCCAGCACCGGTCGTCGAGAAACAAGAAGATACTCCGGCCAAAGACAATACTGCTTCCGACAACAAGCCCTCTGAAGCCCAACCCGCAGCCGAACCCAAGGAGCCCGTCCATATCAGCGTCCTGCCCAAGTCCAACACGGAATTCTCGGACAACACCGCCGCCTCTTCTTCGTCTACATCGAGCCATGGTGGCGTCCCAGCCGGCTACACGCCGCTCAAAAAGTCGAATCGGCAGCGCACAGCGTTTGCTCTGGACAACTACTTTGCCGGCCCGCGCGACATTTCCAAGCACTCCAAGTGGCCGCTATTTCTGCAGATGCACGGCAGTATCCTACCGCGACTGATTGTCCCCTTGTTCTTCCTGGGCGGCTGGGCCACTGCCATCACCTGTATCTCCAAGTTTACTAGTGTTAATCGTACGTCACCCTTTTTCCACTCATTTGGCTTCATCTGCTAACAGCTGCAGTCGGCATTAGCAATACCGTCTTGACAATTACTGGTTTCGTCGTCGGTTTGTCTCTGAGCTTCCGCAGTGCCACAGCGTACGAGCGCTACAGTGAGGGCCGCCGGTACTGGGCACAGCTCATCTTTGTGTCCAACAACCTGGCCCGCGTCTTCTGGTACCATGCCAAGACACGCCCCGACCACAAAGACCGGGATATCTTGGCCAAGTTGACGGCGATGAAGCTGGTCGTGGCCTTCGCTGTCGCCCTCAAGCACAAGCTGCGGTTCGAGCCGTACACCGACTATGAAGACCTGAGCGGACTGGTGGGCCATCTGGAGACGTTTGCCGGCAAAGCCACCAAGCACGACCCGGGCCGCAAGACGGATGATGAAGACAAGGGCCGCAGTCTGTTTAAAACGGTCGGCGAGGGTCTGGGTCTCTCGATGGCTATGAGCAACCCGCGCAAAGCCATCAAGCAGTCGCAGCGTCCTCTCGGCAACCTGCCCCTGGAAATTGTCAACTACCTAGCCTGTTTCGCCGACGAGCTCACCGACAACTGGCAGCTAGAGAAGCCGCACTTTAACCCGCTTTACAACAACATTACCGCGCTCAACGAGATTCTGGTCGGCACAGAGCGTGTGCTGACAACACCGCTGCCGATTGCCTACGCCATTGCCATCAACCAGATTACCTGGCTGTACGTGTTCTTGCTGCCCTTCCAGCTGCTGAACACGCTCGACTGGGTCGCCATCCCGGCCACACTGGCTGCTGGCTACATTATTCTGGGCCTGTTGTTTATCGGCCGTGAGGTCGAGAACCCGTTCGGCGACGACGTCAATGATTTGCCCCTGGACACGTACTGCGCACAGATTGCCGAGGAGATTGACCTCGTGGCCGCGAAGCCAAGCCGACTGTCGCCGACTGGATCCACACGCTCGACAACAAGATCCTGTGGCCGCTGAGTGCGACGGGGTGCAACGTCTGGGAGACGCGCGGACAGGACGAGCTGTATGCGGCACTCCGCACCAAGTTTGAGACGGGTTGCAACGGCATCAACAAGGGCCGTGGCGGCGGTAGTGACAGTATGGGTGCGACGATCAACATTGAAAACGACGGCAGTCATAGCAGTGCCGTGCGTGAGTCGGAAAAGGCAGACAAACCGACACCGAAGGTTGAGGCTGAGGGTGTCTAAGGGTGATGATGAGAGTTGGTGGACTTGTGGTGGTTGGTGATGATTGCAGAATGTATAAACATATCGTAAAAGCGTATATCCTTCGTCCAGTGTAAAAGCGTATATCCTTCGTTTTGTTGATTTTAGTTTTGTCTCTATAATTTATTGTAATTAAACTAGTTCATATATTCTTGTTATATAACACGAAAAAGGTCACCGCCTCCCCTACAAAAGTACGACTCGTCTTTATGGGCCAAGCACTGACGCTACTTTCAGGTCTCGTAAGGGCTGTATCGTAACACCAACCCTCTTCATGCCTCTCTCCTGTTCAGCCAAGTACCATGAACACGAAGTGCGTAAAACTTGGTGGCGCAAGTTACAGCCGCCAAAGAAATGTAGGACTTTGTTGGCTCCGTTCTGCTTCACAAGGTCAAACGACGCGTTATTCATTTAAGATACGGCACAGCGGATACAGTGTCCATACGGATTTGGAGCCTGAGAAGTACAGGACTGATCACATCGCCCTCGGCTAAATTAAAAACTAAGGTATCAGGTACTGACAGTATCTAGTTATATAAGACAGCGCTTGCCCGGCCGAATCTCAGCAGCCACAACTACCCGGTTCAATTCTCCATCATCGCCTTGCTCAAAATGACCGACCAAGTAAGTCGTCGCCACACAAATAAACTGGTGCTGATTCTGTCAAAACAGCTTCCTGACCACGCATAGAGCACCCCCAAAGAAATATCCGCTCGCGCAGCCATGGGCTCCTTAAAGCGAGATCCAATGGGCCTCTACGACCTTGGGAGCGACGGCGTGTTGCGATCATTCGATGGGCCATACAAGCATAATGTCATCGACGCTATTGGTCTCAGCCCTACACAGATCAAGGAACTTCTCGACTCGAGGGAGTGGTCACAAGAAATTGAGGACAAATTTCGAGGCGTTGATGGGAGGAGAGTCACAGATCGGAAGGTGTTGTTCGAGTGTCCAGAAGATTCGAAGCCAAAGGAACACACAGAAGAGAGTTTGAAGATAGCCCAGGCAGAGGCAGCAGAAAAGAATAGGAAGCTGTTTGAGCAAATCGAGAGGGATAGAAAGGACGGCGTCGATATTGCTATGAAATATGCTTGTGGGAGGGCTGTGAGTAACTATGATTTGAGTCCTAGAGCTGCTAAGTAGATGGAAAATTTCACGCAATAGGGGCTTATTACCGTTTGTCTACGTTTCATAATATAAATAATCTACGTAGGGGAAAGCGAAACCTATAACTGTATGCATTCCTTGCTCTACCACTTAATGGTAATTCGGAGGTAATTAATGAATATCAAAGAATGAAAAACAAATCGTATTTGCGTCGTTCCATCATCTCTTCCAAAACCAGCGTCCTACAGACACCACGAAGCTGAGTAAATCTCGACCCATATCACCCCAATATACCACCCGAAAAACCTCACTTGGAATTTCCATTTTTGAAGGTGCACCTGTGCTGTCCCTGCTCCAGCCTGCTCAGTGGATGTGCTCTCGTGTGTCCTGTGCTTCCTGCGCCTCTTGTGCCATTAAGTGTCACGAATCTGGCCCCCATGGCGGCCGGATGAGGGGCCTAATCGAACGATATTATATGGGCGGTCGAAGACGGCAGAAAAAGGGCTGGTACAAAGGCAGAAAGGGTGCTAGTACGGAGTACACAGATACAAGTAATACGGAGTAAGGATGGCTTGTTTATGGAAAGTGGCTGAGGAAGTGGCTTGACCAATCAGAACGGACACCACATCGATAGCCGACTTCAGACAACTTCAGGCTCTGGGGATGAAATCAACAGAGGAAAATGAAGTTGGGGGTGCATGTTACGACGTGGGTGCCTGAAATTGACACCCGAGGCGGAAAAGACAGGCAGAAGATATGGATAGCACTTTGGTGGCCAAAACCAAGGTGGTTTGAGACAGAAAAGTGCCAATCAGAACCAAGCTACAGAACCTGCGGTTCTACACACGGAATCAGATACTTCGAGTTAACACTGTTGTTGTTCTAACTGTTTAAGTAGTGGCTTTCCCTAGTTTACAGTCCCGATGCTGAGCAATCTGCTGTACTAGTTGGGTGATGACGATTTTTTGACGCCGGGCGGTATGGACATGGATATAAAGAGCCTGCGCCACGGCATTGCGAAGCCTTTGATGTTCAATACTATCTGATGTAATAAATGGATATAGTATTTTTAGCACAAGTATGTATGCTTTAAAGAACCGTCTTTGTCGGAGTATATTGGTAAGCCAGAATACTACGAGTTGGGTGTTCGGTCAATACACCGCAAGACGTCTAAACATTAGATGTAGCACCCGTAGGCTGAAGGTATGGTAGTAGGTTCTATGCGCACGGTTAACAGACATGCGACACGCGGAAAAGGAGACAGAGGAAGAGACTATACCTTATACCGCACCATGCCCACTTCCTCGTCGTATGCCTTGGATAACGACAGAGTCTGGTTGATTATTCTGAGCTTGTGGTCTTGTACCCATTGGACGTACTACGATACGATTGCGTCAGCATGAACTATTATGGGGGATCACGGAGAGGTGGATGAGGAGACAAAAAGGTCATACGTTCTCGATCGAGTCACGGACGATGTATCGAACGACTTCTACGTCACGTTTCTGCCCGATCCGATGAATTCGGCTGATTGCTTGTTCTTCCGCCATGGGGTTCCAGTGCGGCTCAACAATGTGTACCGAGTTGGCGGCAATGAGGTTGATTCTAAAAAGCTAGATATTAGTACACACCAAATCATGCAAACCCGCAGCTTAAAAAAATTAAAATTAAAATTAAAACCCACCCTTCGCCGGCAGCTCCTGTGCTCGCCAGCACGACAGTGCACGCAGGATCGTTGCCGAACCGGTCGAGAGCTTTAGCGCGCTGCGAGAGCGTGGACCGCCCGTCGATGCGACAAAAGTCCACGCCCTTGTCGCGGAGAGCAGCCGCAATGAGGTCGAGCATCTTGGTCCAGAAACTAAACACCACACTGATTTTGTTAGAAGATGAGCATACTGTACGAACAGTGCTTGATTCGCTTTTGCACCTCAAAACGTACCATTTATTTGGACCCGTTTCGCTAGTAGAAGGTCGTTTCAACCCCTCGGTGATGTTGTGAAGAAGTGCGCGCAGCTTGGCCGACGGTGGATACTGCGGCTTCAGAGGCCGTGCGATGGGAATCCGATTGGTGGCGTGGCCGCATCGTTGGTGCCGCCTGGGAAGGATGGCGACCGCTGTCCTGGCTCTGCTGTTTCGCCACATTTGGGACACGACGGCTGACTCTCGGACGTCTGCGTCCTCGTCAGGCTGCAGCTCTCGCACAGCACGTGGCCGCAAGCGAGCTCTTCCTCGACATCGAGGACAACCGTGTCGGCATCTTCGATCTCAGAGTCGCACGCGGCGCACTGCCGGAGCCCTGCCTCCTTTTCGAACATCGACCATGAGAGCAAGGCCGGATCGCGGTTGCGCCATGCTTTTTTTGCCAATGCCGGCAGAAGGGCCTCGCCGTGGTCGCAGATCAGCCGTAGCATCGAAATCATAGCTAGGACGTTGGTGGAAGCACCAGCCTGCTTCTTGCCGGTGTAGGCCTCGTGGATAGTCGTCGGCTTCTTCCTCGTCGTCGTAGCAACAAAGGCAAATCGCTGGAAAAAGTCGTAGAGACCGCGGTCTTCAGGGGCCATCTCAACCGATTCGATGCGTTCCCGTTTTGTCGGCAGCTTGAGCGTCGAAGCGTGGCCGGCCATGGTCCTCCGCAGACAAGTCGCTGCCACGACGGCGCGGAGCAGAACCAGGCTGTTTGCCGCCTTGGCGTTTACGGGCCCCGAGATGTATGTTTCAAAGGCCTTTGGGGACTGCGAGAAGGGGGCACCCGGACAAACTCGAGAAGGCACCAAAGTCCTCAAGGCGGTTTTGGACAGGCGTTCCTGTGAGACACCAGCGGCAATGGGCGCGGACTGCGCAGACGTCGTCAAACACTTTTGTGTCGCGGTTCCTGATCTTGTGGGCTGGGATTGTTAAGGTGAATATTTATTTCTACAAGCGAGCAAAGAACAAAAAGAAAAAGAACAAAAAGAAATATCGCCAACCTTCATCCAAAATGATTCGATGCCATTCTTGGGCATACAGAGGTCCGTGTCTCTTTCGGTCGGACCGCAGCGTGTCGTATGTTGTCAGCACAACATCGAGGGACTGTAATTCTTTGCCGGATGTAGGTCGATTTGAGCCATAGTAGGTCATCCATCGGAGTTTCTGCTGATCAATGTGTCTGGCACAGGAGGATGTGGAGTCAGTACACACATCAGTGGCGCTTGGAGGAACAATTAGCGGTGGGTGTGTGGGCGTGCTCACTCTTTGATTTGATGCTCCCACCCGTAAATCGCTGTAGATAATTAGTATAGTGTGTCAACGGGCAGGGGATGGAGGAAATCTCACTCGACTTGGGGGTCACGATTAGCGTCGCCCTGGCAAGATCATTCCCCAGGCTTGGGTTGCTATCCATGTGGTCGAGAGAGTGGCAGATGAGAGCAAGGCTTGAAAGCGTTTTCCCTAATCCCATTTCCTGTCTGCAGTTAGATAATGTTCCAACGCCCCCTCGCTAGGGAAGCATAGAAGAAAAAAGGGCTATATATACATCTGCAAGAATGCCGCCGCCCACCGGTGGCGGACGAGTCGTTGTATACTTCCGTGTGACGAGGTTCCGATATCTAGGCAAAGACAATAAAAACATTAGAAATTCTGGGCCATGAAAGAAAGGCAGGGAAAGCAAGTGACGCACAGGGTTTCCCCGCTTGGACTGACGCTTGGTGTCCAGATGACTGGAAATTGCGCGTGCTCGTATGCGGCTGCTTCTTTCTCGGCCATCATGGTGAGCGCCTCGATCTGATGCCTGCCATGGGGTGGACGCCAATATTAGTTCATATGTTTTCTGGCCGTGATATAGCCAAGGACTGGAACGTTACCTCTCCAGTTGTGTCGTCAGTCTTGGGCTAGGCTCCGCCAACGCCATCGCATCCCCTGACGTATACGCCGCGTCGAAGATCTTGAGAATTTGGGTCCGCTCGTAGTCTTGCAGCAGGTTGCGTGCCGCTGCGGTGCTGTCCACACAGCACTTTGAAATGTTCAGTTTCTCAAGCGGCGGCATGTCGTCCCCCGGCGCGAGTAGGTATTGTGGGTTGAAATACTTGGCCCCTCGATCAATTTCGGTCTCACCGGGGTGCTGCAGGAACAGCTTCTCCTTGTTCAATAGGTTGGCGACATTGTCTTTCTGCTGTAGAAAGCCATAGATAATGATCCTGAGCTTCCAGAACCTATACGTGGATGTCGCGCCCTGTGCTGTGCGGTAGGTGTAGTACTGAGTTGTGCTCATCCCTGTAGACTTTGGTCTCTTGCCGCAGACCGTCGCTGTCAAGGTGACTGCGTACTCAGTGACGAGGCGATGCAATTCTTGGGATACATACATCGCTACACACTTTCGTTTGCACTCTAGGTACGCCTTGAGCATATTTGCCTCAAAGTCGAGCGTCACAGGGGTGCATTTGAGAGGCACCTCCGCATCGGTCGGGGAGATTCCCTGCAAAGAGAGCTGATTTTGGTGTCAGCTGCATCTGCCACCATTCAACAGATAAAAGAGCAAAAGAAACATAAGTGGCTGGCAAATTTACCAATCCAAAGCACACTTCATACGCAGGGACGGGCCGTGCAGCCTGGAGATTGGGCTCATCACGAGGTGCATTGGCCGAGCTTTCCGGTAGGACTTCGATGTGCTCGTCCGCAAGGGGGTGGCTTCCGAAGTGAAGTTGTGTTGCAAGCGCGTCTTCCATCAGTTCGTCCGCAGTAAGATCAATGAATATCGTAGAAAGATTGTCATGCGGATCTGGCGGGCGATTGGAGACAGCCTCATGATGAGGGCCATTTTCCGAGGCGCGTCGTCGATCCGGGCGTTTGGCTGCCGAGTCTTCACCCTCAGGCGACACGCGCGATCTCTTTTGATGACTGGGCATGATCGATCGGCTGCTGAAATTGGTTGGTGCTTTGGGTGATCGAGCATCAAAGTCGCACGGAAACAATGACAAGGAAAGAGCAAATAATTGAAACGTCCCATACGGAGTATTTGATGTCCATATTGCTTGTGAATACAACTTCCGGGTGGGCGTGCCGAGAATAGAGCTGTCAGCCTTGATGGTGCCCCTGGCTGCTCGGTGGGAGGCCGGGAATGGGCGTTGGGGGCCGTTTTGGACGGCCGCGCCGTCCTGTCGTGGAAGTCGCAGGCGCCTAATCAGACGTGTTTATTGGTCCATCTGGGAAACGTCCTCAAATGTTTCAGTATGAGTATCATGTCAGTCCCCAAGACTCCAGCTCGAGGCCTCCATGGTCGCGGCGTGTACTCTGGCCTCAAGTGCAGGGTCTCCCCCCCATAACCGCCTCCTACGAAATGCGACCTCTGAATTCCACATATATCGCCGACCACCGCAAAGAAGAAAACAACCATCGCTGCTGTTTTCGCAAGTGTTCAGTGCCAAACGCAATTCGGAATTTTGGCAGTCGCGTCCCTCGACATCATGGCAGCTGTCACTGCCGATCCAGTGCTGGAGGCGTTTGAGGAAGCACGACGTGTGTTTGTGCGGAATCTAAAGAATCAAAAACTCTATCGCGAGATCCGGGCCACGAAAAATGTAGACGACGTCTACGCTACGACCACCAGGCTCCAAGAAAGCTTTCAAAGTCAAGGCCGGCTGCGGAACATGGGGAAAATCAAACGTTTTCTTGACAACTTGGCATTGTATGTCGGGGTGATTGAGAATTTCGTCTCGACAAAGCCCGAGCTGCTCGCCCTTATATGGGGTCCTATCAAACTGCTTCTTATGTGGTCCAACGAATACTTCAACGTTTTTGACAAAATCACCGATATCTTGGAGGAAATCGGATATTTTTTGCCACAGTTCAATATACTGAAGGAGGTCCTCAGTGGAGAAGCGTTTACAGCGGCCATGGTTTTGTTCTTCGAGGACATGCTCAGCTTTTATGCAGCGATGCTCAACTTCTTCAGCAAGACGGGTGAGTCATTCATCCATCGTCAATATGAAAGAACGTGCGAAACTGACATGTGTTGTACACAGGATGGAAACAAGTCTTTGACACCATCTGGCCGACGTACCGAGTCGAGATCAATCTTATCGTGAAGAATATACAGAAGCACGTGAATCTCATTCGAAGCAATGCGACCGTCCTCGAGATTCAGAACGCAAGGAAAGCACGAAACGACGCCCGGGACCATTACGAAAAAACGTTCGCCTCCCAGGAACACGAGCGATTTGTCAGTTTGAAAGAGCGTGTCGAGGCAGAGCTGTACGACAAGAAGCTCGACTGGCTCCGCAACCGCGCCGTCGACAACTGCGCAGAGTGGCTCTTCCAAAACGATGGCTTTGTCGAATGGCTGGATTCCACGAAAAAGTCCGTCTCGTGGTTTTGGTTGCAGGGCATACCGGGTGCTGGGAAGACCTATTTAGCTGCTGCCGCCATCGACCACACAAAGCAGCAGCATCGCACACTCTTTGCCTTTGCGAGCTATTTGAACAAGAACAACTTGACAGCCCTCTCCGTCATCCAGACCTTCATCTTTCAGGCAGCCGAGGCAGACAGGGAATTCCAGTCCCTCTTGGTCGAGTCAAAGGAGCGTGAGCTGAAAGGAAACACTGGACATGCGGCGGGCATGCTGAAGTCGTACGTCAAGATGGCGGACGGGCCCACCTACATCGTGGTGGATGGACTCGACGAAATGGACGAAGATGAGCGGCAGATCCTTTTGTGGCAGTTGGGGACCTTGCAAGACATTGTGAGAACCTGCGTCTTCTAATCAGCAGCCGAGCAGAGGACGATATTTCCCGAGCTCTGCGTGACACGGCCACGAGTGTTCAGGTCAACGAGCAAAACGGTGCCGGCCTCAAATATTACATCAATCACAGAATTGACGACTGGATCGCCCGCCATAATGTCGACAAAGACACGAAAAGAGAGATATACGATCTCGTGTCACCGTTATCGGAAAAGGCAGATGGTAGGATGAGACTCATACATTGTGTGCGTGTTACGAACCGGTCAGAGCCCCTGTGCTGACACTCCCCGTCTCCTTCTTACAAGGCATGTTTTTATATGCACGTATTGTCCTCGACGGCCTGGAAAACATGATCAACGTCGACGAAATTCGAGACGAGCTGGCTGTACTACCAACAGACTTGAACGATGCGTAAGTCCCAAAGAGCGTTTTTCTACGACATACAATTTGCTTTCACTAACTCTAGTCATCCGACATTTTGCAAACTAGATACCATCGCATCTTCGAGCGCATCAACAATTTACGAGATGCAGACAAAACAAAGTGCAGAAAACTCCTCGGTTGGCTCGAATGCGCCCCAGCGCCTATGACCATTCGCGAGTTAGAACAGGCGTTGCTTGTCAACACAGATCCCCATGAACCGCACCGTCAGATACGACTAGTGAATACTGAACTCAACTTTGTTCAGATGTGCGGACCCATTGTCGAAGTCGTGGGTGACAGGTTGCAATTTGTTCATTTTACAGTTTCCAAGTGCGCTTTACCGTATTTCTCTGTTTCCAAGCTGTGCCGGAATGTGAAGAGCGCACAGGGGCTAACACGAGACAATCGCAGATATATCTTCAGCGCCAAGATAGACAACCATATCGAAAAGTCAATGGTCAACGAGGATCTTGCGGCAACTCTTGTTGCCTATATAGCATCCGGAGTTCTGCAGCTGGATCTTAGCGACGAACAGATTGACATGAATTTGCTCGCAGGCCGCTATCGTCTGTTTGAGTATGCCCGCTCCTACTGGCCGCCTTTGTTGAAATCCATGGAGCTCGGAAAGCATACGAAATTAGTTCTCAAACTGCTCAAAATCCTTGTCAAAGAGGGGAGAAACGACGCCTTTGATAACGACTCATTGGACATTGCCGAGCAGCCACATGACAATAATTCGTATCTTCGAAAAAAATATGAAAAAGTTCAAAACGCACTGCATGACACTTTTCGCTTCCTCACGAATGACAAACGGTGGGACTGGCAGTGGAATAACAGTATGTGTTAGCCTTGACGAAAAAAAAAGAAAAAAGAAGAAAGAAAAAAAAAGGGTGGAGGGGGAGGAGGAGCAGTATTCTCAGATTCACAGATGTGGCTAACGGGCTTCCCACGCAGGCGATACCTGGGTTGATCGTGACCCCCTAGTCACGTCAAAAATGCTAGTGCGCATTCAACAGCGGCACGACGCCCTCGTGTCTCGTGGCGAAGACGATCCCGGGGTGATGGCCAAGATCCAGAGGCACTATGGACCTCGCGTCTTCAAATGCCCATACCCATTTTGCATGTCGAACCGCAGCGGCTTTGACAGGGAACAAGATCAGTATGCGCATCTCGAAGATCATGGACGGGACTGGAAATGCATCGTTCCCGGTTGTCTATTCACCTCGCGGGGTTTACGACGCGCCACGCTCGGGACGAGCATTGGGCCAAGGTCCACCTCGAAGTCGGGAGCCATCTCCTGCGTGCGATGAACAATGGCACCAACGACATCAGCTTCGACACGGTGAGTGTGGACGATGCATCACGCATCCTTTTTCAGCTCGTCACCGAAAAGGACGCCGACCGCCTGACGCGGCTGCTGGCATCTCCAGGCGGCAAGCAACTCAACAAGGACGCGATCGCGGCGGCGCGCCAGTATGCGGCGCGCGACTTGGGATCGCAGGCCATGACCGAGGCTCTGATGCCGGCCGGCGAGAAGTGCCTGCCAGCTGACATTCTAGCCTTCGCCGTGAGTAGCGAGGACATTGATTTTGTTCGGTCGTCGCTGGCCAGAGCCAGCGATCGGGACAGTGTCGGCTTGATCAATATCGTGCTGGGCTCCGCGTCAGACGAGATTTATGCGCTCTGGAAAGAGCACTTTTTCCGCACACTAGAACGGAGACTGAACGGAGCCGTGCTGGGACAGCAGCGAGTGTATCTACACTACGGGGCAGCGCCGTCGATATTCCTCCGGAAGGCGTTGAAACCTATACGGGCACTATTGGAAACGGTGTTCCGGAAGCAGAGGCTGTGGAACAGCCTGAATGGGAATGCGCTGAAAGAAGCCAGGATGAAACTTTTGTTAAAGACCCTTCACGAGAAAGACTACCTGACTGAGCCAATGATGGGAGATATGCTTGTGCGGATGGCCGGGTCGGGCTGCTCCGTCTCGCTCGGCGAGGAGTTGCTCAGCTACGGAGCACCAATCGACTTTCCTATTCACTCTGGGAAGTCGGGGAAAACAGCGCTTCAAACAGCAGCGCAGAAGACCACGGAGGAAGCGGCATACTTCATGCGGATGCTCATCCACCATGGCGCTAGCACTACCAATATAGGCCACCTGATAAAACAGGGGGAAGCAAAGGGCGCTGCGCAGATCGTGGCATGGCTCGGCGTGACGTGGGACGAGCTGATAGACGAATATCAACGGAGCACTCGGCGGCAGGAGGGTACGAAAGAAGCGCCGTTCACGTTAGAAGATGACAAGGATAATAATTCTCATTCTTCATAGTTACTGAGAGCGCCAAGGAGGGTGCGTGATTTTGTTTTGTTTTGTTTTGTTTTCTTGTTTTGTTTTGTTTCCTTTCCCCTTTTCTTGTTTGTCGTGTGCACTAGCTTTATCATTCTACGGATCCCTCCTAGAGGTCTTCTGACGACCTCTACAAGGGTTTCTGTCTCTTGCGGGTTCGATCTAGAAACTTAAAATATGAATATGGATTTATATGTTGCTGGTTTCTTTAAAAAATATGGGTTTACGGCGACAAGAAGACCGTTTGTACGTTGATATGACGTAGTTGTTACGAAGTGGCATAGGACCCCGAACACTTGGAAGAGAATTTTCAAGAAGGCGTAATACTGCCCAACCAGCGTGTACCAGCGTGTAGGACGTGGATAATAGGAGAAGGAAAAGGCAGGGAGAGTGCAGAAGACGTAGACAGTCCGTATTATGTAATCGAGGTTAGATAAGCAGCGTACAGACGAGCCATCTCGGCGTTGAGCCTCTGGGCGGAATAAATTTCTGTGCCAGGCTGTGCAGCTCCGGTGCTTGGCCCCCAAACACGGGTCTTGATTTGCAGGGACGCCTATGAGGTTTTTTTTGGCGCATATATCAACCTACATTGGCTACAGACTTGTCAACGATTAAAACGTCTTCGATTACGATATGCCCATCACTCCCCAGCAAATACTAGCATAACAAGCGTGACAATCCATCTAAAGAAATGTTAGTATTGTAGCTTCTTAGGTATATATCTTTAAGCTTAAGCTTTCGATTTGTGAATTAGGCTAGGAGAGCTTCCGCCTCTGGATTGGTTTCGATATCACAGGGTGGAGATCGTACATAGATTACACACTGATAGTTTGGCCCACAACAATAAGCTGGTACACAGGAACGTGCCTCGATAGTGTTTTTACCCGGGCCAGGAGGCAGAATATTGTTATGCGCAAGTCGGTTGGCTTCAGCGTTGGCGATTTCATCACTCGGGATGGCATGATGTGGAGGATCGAGGAGTTGAGCTTCGGGGACGTCAAGACCGTTGATGTTTGCAAATATGACTTTTTCATCGATAGTACGTTGTGGTTCGACAATACCTTCGCGCATGCTGATGAACTCGGCGATCTGTTGCGGGGAGAGAGCGGCGGCTTCGAGGACTGTACCATTGGAAGACCTGGTCGAATCTGTTAAAAACGTTATATGACGGCTGGCTGGGGCTGCCGTTACAGAATTATGTCCACAGAGCTTCACTTTCAAAACTTTGTCTTTGAAAACAGATAAACTCGCGTTTGGCTTGAAGCAGGCAAAACTGGATATTAAGTAGAGGGTTGACCCACCAAGAACGTAGAACGCCGTCGACATCAAGATTAACAAAACCCCAAGAGTCAATCTTGTTGAGGAGAGGGATCGTGGCGGCTGCAGTCATGCCGGCGGTGACCATTGCAAAGAAAGAGAGAATCAAAAGTCTCATCTTGGAATAATAAAAAAGCTTGACGGAAAGAGAATACTCGTCAGTGTTTACTCGACGATGTTTACTTGAGTGTTTAACGAGATGGTGGATATGTACAAGTGAGTCTCTTTAAATAAGATTTCTGAATAGAATCGACAGATATTCATTCCTGCCTCCTCTTCGGATGAGACAACCGCCAACCTTCATGAATTGATGACTTTTCCAAATGAATCCCTCTGTGCAGAAAACTGATGCAACGCTGTCATATATTCATCTTTATCAACCACTCTGGCTAACCAACATCGATGCGGCGCGTTGCCTCTATATAGATTATTTCGCAAGGTACCAACAGATGTCTAGTTGGAGAATGGCAAGTCTACGTCGAGCAGAGAACTCTAGATTCACGTTTGTAAAGTGCTTCCTTCTTTTTTTAAGACGGCAAGTCGCACTTCATGATTTCAAGAGACGGGTTCCTAGGTATGTTTTACACCGACAACAATTTATTGCAGTGGCCCTATGTTGCCTATGTTGACTCCTTCAACCTTGTGACAATCTTTTTTATATATTGATTAAACACGCTGCTGAAATGTAGTGATTATCATTTCAAACTCGTTTGATTTTTAATGAAAATCAAATGCGATTGACTTCATCTTCTTCAATCTTAATATCAAAGGTCAGTTCCCCTCTTTTTAGACGCTCTGAGATTAGAAGCACCAACATGCATTCCATCTAACGGCTAAAAAGAAATGGCACAGACTTGACATGGAAGCCGAGGCTGTACTAATCACAGCATAGGAATCATCGTCTCTCCTACAATGCGTCGCATAGCTAACCACTCCAGGAAAGCCCGGCTCGTCAAAGTTTTAAATATTTTGGCGGCAAGTGTGGGGTATAAATACACCACGGCAGAATAGGAAAATTGAAAACAAAACAAAATCTGCACAACATATGATTCACAAGATATTCTCACTTTTTTTTTAAAAAAAAAAACAGTCGAGCAGTTATATTTGCTTTGTTTAACGTCCTCACCAAAACTGTTTTGCAAAGTTCAAGTCAAGATGAAGTTTTTTCACATACTCACCGTTATTGGTTTCGCTGGGCTCAAGTTTGCTGCTGCAGTTACTTGCGAGAATGAGTCTGACCCGGACGCTGGTATCGCTGGCAACTGGTGCGTGTCATCTTCCTAAACATTTGAAAACCACACTTTCTAATATCGTTATTTTTACTAAATGTTTTCCCAAGGTGCGGTTGTGATGATGGAACATGCTGGGATCTTAACCCTTCGCCCCCATGTAAGAATAGAATCTCTATCATGAACCCGAATCCAATGCCTCGTCTTCACTACACTAACTATTACTTCTAGATGGATGTAACCCTCATGGGCCATACCGAATTACCTGTCCATAGAATAGGTAGCATCCCGAGAGTTTGTATCGACTCGACCTTGACCATTTTTCTTCCAATCTGGCTTTTCTCAGAAATGGACTAGATCGATGCAGACCCGCGCGGGAAAACCAACCATTAATTATTCCAAGGGCCTCCAATGTCTGTATGGCGTGGTAGACGACACGATACCGGGCCTTACTTGGCATGGCTGCTTAATCTTAAAAGACTAGCTGGGTGCATCTAGAACTATTGTAAAGAGTACTGTAATCGTACTCTGTACATTATTAAAAACAGGTGTTGATGATTGCACTAAATCTGGTTAATAATTCGAGGAGAGAACGGGTCCACTGGTTTATGATTTTAACCTGTGTGAAACTGTGCTAGAGGATCAACAAATAAAGTCCGACTATTGTCTTATTCATTGCTAATAGTAAGAAGGAATGTAGTATATGTTTCTTTGTTGAATGTTTTCTTGCTTCTCGCCAAATATCATTCAGATACGGTATACAACGGCGGCAAAGGTGGCTACCACCGATCGTTTAACCGCGGCAGAATGATCGTCTTAACATTTCGTAAACAACACTTTATTTGCTACTCACTTACGTCTTTTTCGATAAGCGCCTTCCTCTGACATCAATTACATCTCTGACGCCGTAATAAAATCCAATTTACTGCCTTAAAGGGCAATATTGAAGTAATGTGACTGTCCCATCTCGCGTTCTCGATTCTAAATGATAAAGTCGCCAACGCCGACTGCCTCCCCACACAAACCACGTTAACACCTTCAACATCAAAGCCATCTCGTCGCTTCTCGTCACTTCTCGTCACCATCCTCATACTACTCAAAAGTCCTGTAGCCAAGGTCTTCATCGCCTTTGCTCGCTGCCATGCGACCCTTGCTCGTGCTCAACACACCCCTGCTGGCATCCACAAGCGGGTTGGCCCATTGTGTCCGGGCTATACCGTCTTCCGAAGGTGCTTGTACAGAAAACGTCGTCGCTCCGATACCTGTTGGGTGGTAATTGATGTAAATCGACTCCCAGCTGCGCGCCGGCACCTGCAGTGTCTCGTGCATAATGGCAAACTGCCGGCCCGCCACAGGGTTCTTCATCACCTCCTTATTCCAGTACCGCCATGCCGTCTTGTGCACCTCAGCCGTGTGTGCAAACTTGTGGAGGCCAGCATAGTCCCGGAAATAAACCATAACCATAATTTCATTGGCGGTAGCGCGCTCAACGCCGAGGTATGTCTGGGCGCCAAGGTAATTGTAGTCTTCACTGTTGTCATCCAAGTGGCGGATCATCTGCTGGAAGAAGCCACCAATTTTGATGAGGTGCGGATGTGCAGTACCGAGTGGATGGTTGCTGCGAGCGGCGAGCTTAATGGCAAGCAAAGGCTCCGAGGCGGGCGTCGCGCTACCAGGGATCTGAGCACTTGCCTTGCCGACAACGACGCCATCCATGCGGTGGTTGGCGCGGACAGACTGTGAGATCAACAAAAGATCTATGAGACTTGTGGCCAGGTAGAGGAACGCCGGCAGCACTGCTACCTGCGTTGGGACGAAAAAGCACAGGCCAGCCTGTGCGAAGGCACCAAGGGCCAGCCATGTGGGCAGGGACAGCGCATCTCGAATAAACTAACAAGAACAAGGCTCCAAATTAATAAATGCGAAAGGAACGTAAGTGCCAACAAGAAGGATGGTAGCGACGTGAGCCTACATTTATGCGACTGTTGCCGCTGAAGAATTGCGCCCGCGGCCTTACGTCGGACGTGGAAAGCATCGATTTGAAGGCTGCCATATTGTTCGGGTGTGGCTAATTCAGCAGTTCAGATCAAAAAAACCGAGGACAACTATTTGATAAATGAAGCCTATGTTGGATTGCTCTTTGACATTCTTTGTTGTTTCTTGTTGCCTCTAAATTTTCACTCATTTGCCCTCTACTCTTATACACAAGATGCGCTGCGCATCGTCAACTGCCACCTTGCTCACGACGGCATCCTTCGGCCCGATGAGGACCGAGGATGCACCCCAGTCTGTCAAAAGTACGGAAGACGGCACGGCGCATAGTCAACGACCATTGGGTACCTCGTATTGAGGAGAAGACATGCGCCTGCCATAAGGCACGTAACCTTGCCCTAGCCTAGGGTATAGACACTGGGGTCCGTGCCGGATTGCCGCACATCGATAAGACGGAACAGTATTGCTCCAAAGTGACGCGCGTCTTTGCTTTGTTTTCACATTTCTTTGAGTTGCACATATAATTCAAAAACTTCTATTGGTTCCCGCACGTTGTCTCGTTTATCTCCGTGATACTGTGACGCGCTAGTGATTGCCACGCAGGTAAGGTACAACGACTTTTATAGATATTCTAGCGAGCCGTACATGACGATTACCGCCGCATCCATTTTACATGAACTTTGTCTCTGCGCACGGTGAGCTGTGCAAATCAGTGCCGTGCTGACCGGACTACGTTACGGTCGAGAAGGGTCACGGCAACATCTCTTTGGAGTCATACAATGCTATGTGTCACACAGCCGAAAAGCCGCCAACTTTGACCTGCTCTTCAGGTGGCGCAGCGCAGATAATATCTTGATTCACGTGCCATTCGTTATCGTTTTTTTCTTCTTTCTTTTTCCCAGTGGTAACTAAGGAAAGGTGTGGATATAAAAAAATAAAGTTATTCAGAAGCCACTAGCCTGACTACGAATTGATATCGACGTCATAGAACGGTAGAAACGGAATGTCCGCCATAAACAAGTCTAGAGACGAAAATATATCCTGACCGGATAGTCCCGTAGTGGGCATACGGAGGTTCTGAGCCAAGTCGGTCCCTGTCAAGAGCCCCCCGTTGGATGTTTCTGGGTGGCGGGTCTATAGGGTGCAGTTCTCCAAACTGCACTGACGGCTGCTGGGCGCGTTGTTTTTTTGTCTATACTGCACCAGCCACGACCATTCTTGTCTGCTCTTCTTTCACCATTGCAGCTTGCAGGCGCAACCTGTGCAGATAGCTCCAGATTCTGCCTTCGGCATCGGTTTCTTCACTGTGCCCGTGCAGTCGTAGCGTACCGGGAAAATGCTCATTCGCCAGTGCCCAGGCCTCTTTGGCACGAGTCTGTGCCCCGGCCACGAACGACCTCTCTCTGGCAACAGCACAAATACCTCAAGACAGGTGTCAAGGCGTGCCACAGTGTGTATGTACTAACGAACTAGGCAAAGGGCGTGGTGGCAGTATCATACAGCAAGGTGCTTGACGAACGTGCTCATATACGGATTGGCCGTACGAGTGAGGCCGGTCGACAGAGAAGATCCGCTCAATGGCCACACTGAACCATGCCTGTATATAACGTGCCGGTCGTGGAGATGCCCAGTGTCAGTGCGAATGTAGACGGTGAAGCAGATCGTGTGTCCAGAAAGGTGGACGGGGTCATAATATGTCAGCCGCTCGGAGTCTTCTGCAGCTTCGCACGCCTTGAGAATCATCTCCCTGGCAGCACTCAACGTCGGCATGTCTTTGGCTGGAAAGTCCTCCGGAATGTGTACGAACTTGTGTAATATTTCAATACTTAAATACGTTGGCTTGCTTCCTTGCCGCACTAGACGGCTTCTGTTTGAGCTTGGTCCGTCGTACTGTGTGTATACCTGTCCTGCCGCTTTTAGATGGGTGGTTGTGGTCGCATAGCGTACAAGCGAACCTATTGAGCTCGGCATTTTGGTCACGGTGTTTTGACATTGACTTGCTTATGACTTTTAAAAATTGGTACATATCTAAGGGCTACTCCTATAATAACAAGATTGATTTTTTTTAGCAAATATAGTTATTTGTAGTGTAATATTATGCTACTGGTACCGAACGTGGTCGCCTCTGGCCCTTCTTCTTGCCGGCCCGTTGCGTAGGCGGCGTGGGATCCGCGGCTTCCTAATCCTTAGCAAGTTCGACGTACGTTCCGTCGTACCATCCCCATAGTCTCCCCCTTAGCCCTTTTTACCAAATAAGCTCTTCAGCCACCCCATCCGGTCACGCTCCCCATCAGGCCCATACCGGCGAGCCTGGCGTCGGACTGCCCGGCGCCCAGCGCGCGAGTTCTCGTCAACAAACGCCATGGGCGCGGCGGGATCGTGCATCGCCGCCTGTCGCTGCATACGTCCGAGCTGCTGCCCAACGTAGCCACCCATGATGGTTCCCGCGACCACGTCTCCCCCGCCGCCTGCCACCAAGCCTCCCATGACGCCAATCTGTTGTCCTGCCTGCTGCATCTGATTCTGCTGACGGCCGGAGAGTGCCGCGACAGGCACGGCGACCATGCCCGCTGGCGGCTGGGGATTGGTCCCAGGCACGATCAGTATCGGTGCCTTGGTGTCGCTAGTCGAGGACTTGGACATGTTGCAATGATGAAGAAATTCGGTTTGGTTAATTCGTTGGAATATGACTCGTTTTGTTTCTTTTTGGCTGGTTTGTTGTTCTGGCTAAAATGCCATCGGCCAGGAGAGAGGAAGGAGAGGGCGACAAAAATATAGACACTCGAATAAAAGGAAATTCAAGGTGGTGAGAGCAAGTTTTGTCACAGCGGCGCCTCGTATCTGATTGTAGGCTTTTAAGAGCATGGATGCGCCTGCTACGAGTCCCCCAACCCATTACCGCAAAGCTGAAGCTGAGGCTGAAATCAACTGGGAAAAGTCTTGGCAATCACAGATTCGACAAATAAAAACCTAGGAACCAAAGAATATGACCCATACGATATACGAGGACCAACACCGAAGGCTGTCAAAGACAGGGAGGTCAGACAAGATGCCTTACCCCCCAGTGGACAACAAGGGGTTAAAATAAGCTTATCCGTTCGGCGCAAGAATGGACCGCTCTCCACAAGCGACTTGCTTCAGCCCTCTTTTCTGGGCATTCACATATGTAGCTGCTCCTGCAGCCACTTCTTCAACGGCCACAACTCAAAAGTACCCACATGCACAGCTGGCTCTGCCAACTTGTTCCTCTTACATGAGCTTTTTCGTGTTGTATATTGGGCTGATATGTACTAAAAAAAAAAAAAAACGCCTTAAATGGTAAATATTGTGTACTATTTTTGTCCCATCCTCTTCAACTCGGAAAATCCAATGCTTGCCCTTTGGGAATGGCGACATTGGCCCAGTTCTTGTCGCCCAGGCGTGGCTGTGGGTCGAGCAGCTGCATCTCGCGCACACCACAAAACATTCCGTTACGTCCGGTGCGGGCCTCGAGCGTCCAGGAGTTGGATTTCGAGCTCCAAACTTCTTCAACAAACTTGTCGCCCTCTTTCACTAAGCGATGCGGGTTGTTTCGTGGTAAAGCGGCAAAGTAGGAGATGATGGCTTGCGGGAGGCTGAAGAGACGCTCCCAGCGCTGGACTATTTTAAGTCGACTCAAAGTGGTCCAATCGTAGGCGACGCGCACATAGGGGTTGACGTAGATGCCGCTCTCGAGGTCGAGGCGGCCGGATTTGCGTGCGGCCTGGGCGACGTCGGCAAACAACAAACAGCACTCGCAGGCGTCATAATACAGTTCGGGTTCGTAGCGGAAACGGACAGGAGTGGAGATGCCCGTGGGGTGGACCGGGTCGATGTTGTTGCTTCCGGGGACCTGGAAATCCGGGCGGGCCAGCGTCTCGTTCCGGTGCTGCAGGTACCGGGCCTGCATGGCGACCATGCCGCCCCAGCAGGACTGGACACGCACAGCGTCCTTTTGGGCGAGCATGTCGGCCCTTGATAAGCCTTTGCCGGCTTTGCTGAAGATGGGAAAGATGGGTAGGCCGTTGGAAAAGCCCTCGGCGTCGCGCTGGGCATACAAATCGTAGAACAAGAGCGGTTTCTTGTAGTCGAGGGCACAGGCGGCGAGGTACTGGGCACGTCCCTCCGAGTCCTGGTTGGTATTTAACAACAAGTGAGCGGCGTCCATGGGCCGGAAGGCGACGTCGTTCAGAAACAAACCTTGTCGAAGATGGAGCCTTCGGTGCCTCCCAATGTGTCGAGCGGGCGCAGGCCCGGTTGCGCATCTCCGACAGGTAGGCCAGCCGCTTGATACCCGTGGTGCCGTCAGGCAGGGTGACGTTGGGAAAGAGGTCGAGGGGCACGTGGTCGTCATAGACGACGGTATTGTGGCAGGGAAGCTGCCGGCGCAAATGTTCAAGAGCCGAGGCGCCACGGCGGCCGCTGTCGTTCTCGTAGATGCTCACGTACGTGTTGCTGGGACCCAGCAGACGCACCAGCTCGATCAGAGCCTGACCCCATTCGCCTGCCGCCAAGTGGCCGTTTTGGTCGTACAGGCTGACACTGATAAAGACCTTTTCGTCCTTTGGATTGGCACATCCATGAATGCGGTCGAGACTCTCTTCGGGGCCATTGTACATGGCCTCGCACCTGTCGGCCAGCTGTGTGTAGTGTTTTGGTGGGTGCAGGTACGAGGGGGCCAGAAGCGGTGTCAGGACAAGCAGCGCCAAGACAATGGCAAAGCCGCACTTGACCACCAGCCCGAAGATCCGTCGTTTGGGTCCTCGACGCGACAGCCGGCCTCCACAGCAGCCAAAGAGTCCACAGCAGGCACAGTACCGCCACAAGCGAGACGGCGTCCGTCGTGGTGACTGTCCTTCCTTTCTCAGCAGCCCCTGGCTCTGTCCGCCATCATTGTCGTTGCTCGAAAAGGCAGCATCGTTTGGGTCGGGTCATCGTCGAGCGAAAACGGCGGCGGCGAGGCTATGCCACTGCTGTCGGATTGGCATCGGGATTGGCCCGAGAAAGAAACGCAGCACGCTCGTCGGGCGACGACGTGGAGTGCATCTTGGCGCGCAGGCACAGAGATATCCTACTCGCACAGGCTCGTCATGCCGTTAGACTGGCTTGTT
The DNA here is from genome assembly GCA_016097105.2 of Sporothrix variecibatus. NCBI lineage: Eukaryota > Fungi > Ascomycota > Sordariomycetes > Ophiostomatales > Ophiostomataceae > Sporothrix > Sporothrix variecibatus. The sequence goes on from JADMNI010000003.1 coordinate 2,657,441, forward strand.
GGGCTGTTGGACAGGGCGTCGAGACCTCAAACACAACGTCACAGCAGAACGGATATCTGCAGTTGCAGTGTGACGCCCCGGTCTAATTAGCGTCGTCTTTGTGTGAGTGTGGAGTCGACAGACACGTGGGAAGGGAGGGAGGAAGGGAGGTCGTGTCGGGGTGTTGTCGGTGTATCGTGGCGGCCGAGAGCACGATTGACGTTGAGAGATTGATGATGCAAACGGAAACGGGATTTTGGTGGAATGGCCGGCAGCCTTTCGTCGGAACCAAAATACAGAGAAAAGGAGAAGGCGCAGACGGATGCTCCGGAAGGTGCACTACGCGCACGCAAAAACGTCACAGGCAGCAGAATAGCCAAGACGCGCCAACCTAAAATAGGCGCAGCGAGACCCGTCTAATTTATCCCAGGTGCCCACGTGATATTAAGTGGGGCACGCCACAACTACACAGTACTCCGCGTTGCGCGCCAGTAGCGGGATCAAAGACAATAAACGAGTCGGCTTCGTCCTCTGTTAATATCTTCGCCTTGTAACCGCCCTGCTTTCGATCTAGATCCTAGCAGATGTCGTCACCGTCTACTCTGAAAAAATCCAGTCCTTCCCGGTGACCTTTTTCAGGGTCCAATTCGCAATCTGCGCCTGTGCCTTTGACTCGGATAACGTGTAAAGCTATGCAAATGCAATGCTCTTTACGGGCGTGTAAGTTGTGCCGGTCCTATCGGTAGACGACATCTGCTCCGTCTCTTCGTCTCTTGGACTGCAACGGATTGGTGGGCGATGCGTAGCCCAGTGATGATTTACACGTTCCGCCAGTAGTACAGGCCGCGGTTGCCGTACTTCTGGACGGTAACAATGTCCCCAATGTCATCGAGTGACTAGTAAAAGGGGCCATCATGTGTGTGCCCTTCGTATTCAGAAGCGCCTTCTTCGTAATCATCACTTATAGTGGACAGATTATCGGTATCGATATCGGTATCGTATCGTCGTTTGAGTGACAGCTGCAGCCCTGCCAAAGAGCTTGGCACCAAACTTCGAAGCCTTCTCTACCTCCTTCTCGCCCGCAAACTTGAGGCTCTTCTCTTTGACTATCGAGACGAGTAGAAGACCAATGTGGGATAGTCGCCGAGGGACGCAGTCGTGGCCGAAGGTCGATCAGGGTGGGAAATAATGTTTCCGAGGCGTTCTTCTCCCCACTGAGGAGGGGCAAGAAGTCGGGAGGCACGATGCACGTATTTCTATACATTTTTTCCGATGGGGAGTTGAGAGGGAAAGAGGTTTTTCTGTCATCTTCTTTATCAGTTCGCGTTTGTTTGGAGACAAAAGGGTGATGAGAGGATTGGCGCGTACACGTATATGAGACGGAAAGATGTGGGGCACAAAACAGATTTCCTAAATAGGAAGTCTCGAAGTTGACGACAACAAAGCTCTTCATAAGCGCCATCGTGTAGAGACGAAATAAATAACAAATACATCAGACGCACAATCCAATCAAAGCACACTGCAAACTACAAAAAGAAACTGAAAATTATAAAATCACAGAACAACTCTTACTATGGTATACATTGACCTTGCTCAGATATAGTGGCCCGTCAAAGCTCTTACTGATGTTTTTTTTTTTTTTTTTAAAATATCTCATCCCACAAGACCATCTTCATGAGAATGCTAGATACAAACACCCTTTCGCGTCCCCACCCTCCCAGTAGTCAACCTTGACTCGATTCTCACCAATGCAACGCAAAAAGTACAACAGACATCACCATGCTCAACACCGTCCTTTTATGGGCACATACATCATTACCTGGTACGACACTTGCTACATCAAAGTCAGCCATCTTATTGCATCGTCCACCACAAAAATGCCGAACGGCTGGTGATCAAGCAAAAGAGACTTTGGGTGTGGGCCTATGACATCGGCGTCTAGCGGCTCGAAGCAAAACCTTTACAACCAACAATGTCAAGCTTCAGTTGTACTTGAAAGGACGGGGCGCTCACCATGTACAAGAATTGTTGGTCCGCTCGGCCAACGACGCAACGATCACGGACGGGCTCGAAAGGATCAAGGTCGCACTGCAACTTCTAGCGCTCTTGAGCCGGGCCATCACAAACCGCCTCAATCGCGTGGAAACCCTGTATCCCAACGAACGTGTGATGAATGTGTCAACAAGGGGCTGCGACGTTTTCTCGAGTTCTCGGTCACTCTTTAAGCCCAATATGACCGATTCTACTACGTACCTTTAGCCACATTCAAACACTGCTGAGGTGCCGGATTCTGACTTGTTTGCAACGCAACAAGACCAGGACACCACATACCGAGATTCCCCAGCTGATGCAATATCTGCATTGTCCGAAAGTCTTACTCTTGGGGAGACGGGAGAAGGAAAGGATAACCTCAGAACAGAATATGAAATAGAATATATTAATATTCAGTAAATTAGTTTGCCAAAGTAAGCATTTCAATTCCTGATGTAGATGAGTTTTTGAACATTTACTTGCATTTCATGGTCTTTTATTTTTATATACAACATTCTTTATCGTTTCTGGAAAGATTCACACAATTATGACGAGCTTTCCGCCGGTTTGCCACTTTCACTGGCATACTTGGGCGTCTCTTCACCCTCTCGCCAGAAGAACTGGGCACCCGGGTGGTCCGCCGGCAAACGCACATTACCCGCACCTGTCAACGTCTCGCGCGCCACCGCACCCTCCTTGGCATAGTCGTCCCAAAACAGGCCGCGCTTCTGCAGCTCGGGCACCAGCAGCTCAATAATGTCGTCAAAGGTGCCCGGGATGGTGGCAAATTTAAAGTTGAAGCCGTCGACGTCGGCGACCTCGACCCACCGCTCCAGCTCGTCTGCCACGGTCTTGACACTGCCGATAATCTTGTTGCCCATGCCGCCAACTTGCAGGTAGTCGCCAATAGTCTTCTTAGTCCACTTGAGGCCGTCGGTGTTAGGCACGGTGGCGGCCCAGCCTTTGACCAAAGTCTGGACGGCCGGCTCGTCGCCAAACCGAACGTCTTGGTCATCGCCGTACTTGCCCAGGTTGTAGCCGGAGAAGCCACCAAAGAGCGCCAGGGCGCCCTCGCTGTTGCCGTACTTGTTGTATTCTTGGAATTTGGCCTCGGCAGCCTCGTCGGTATCGGCGACAATAATCAGCGTGGCAGCGATAATCTTGACCGACTGCGGATCACGGCCCTGAACTACGGCCTGCTGCCGGATGTCGTCGACCTGTTTGCGGACGAGTTCGGGTGTCGATCCGCCCAAGAACACAGCCTCGGCGTGTTTGGCCGCAAAAGCCTTGCCCGCTCGTGAGGTGCCGGCCTGGAAAATAAACGGTGTCCGCTGCGGCGACGGCTCGCAAATGTGAGCGCCCGGAACACGGTAGTACTTGCCCTGGTGGCCAATCTCGCGAACACGGGCCGGGTCGGCATAGTGCGCCGTGGCATCGCCAGGCGGCAGCACAGCATCGTCACGCCATGAGCCCTCCCACAACTTATACACAACTTGCATGTACCTACACAGTTAGCAGTGTACATTTATTTATACCAACGGGCGCACAACTTACTCCTCAGCAATGTTGTAGCGCTCGTCGTGTTCGATCTGGGTGTCAAGACCAAAGTTGCGCGCCGCCGACTCGAGGTACGATGTCACAACGTTCCAGGCAATACGGCCATTGGTCAAGTGGTCGAGTGTCGAGAACCGCCGGGCCAGCGAGTACGGCTGCTCGTAGGTCGTCGACGATGTGACACCGAAAGCAATGTTTTCCGTAGCCGCCGCCATGGCCGAGATGCTCAGCAGGGGTCGTTGCTGGGAAACTGGGCGCCGGACTCAATGGCCGGAGTCAGACTCTTCTTGTAGACATCGTAGCCGGCAAGGACATCCGCAAAGAAGATGCAGTGGAATTTGGCCGCCTCGAGTTTCTGGGCGAGCGCCACCCAGTGTTTGAGGCTTTTGTATTGACGGCCCTGGTCACCGGGGAAGTTGAAGAGACCCGGGTTGAGATGCGAAGGTGCCTGGTGGATGAAGGCGCTCAGAATGAGCTTCTTCTTGGGTGCGGTAGACGTCGACATTTTTTCTTCACTCTTCCTTATTTTTTTGTCTCAATATTGTTTCCTTGTTTTTTGTCTGGTCTCTGCGTTATCTTCGGTTCCCGCTTAGATCCTTATCCTCTTGAGCTCGCCATCGTCCTACTTTGGTAATCGTGCTTTGGGGCTCTCACGCTTTTTAAATAAGGTCGCCTCCGTTTTGGCAGTCATTGCTGGTCATTGCTAGTCATTGCATGCATTTTCGCAGCTTGTCGACACGCTTATCAATACGCTTGTTTACACGCTTCTACACGCTTGTGAATAGACGAGGCTTCGAAGGATTCATGTTAATGCATGTCGCCATCTGGAGCTAGGCCCTCCGCGTGCCGGCCCCGTTACGCTAGTGCTCGCTGTGCAGCTGTCAAACTTTGTGTAGACGAGCGAGGAGGACTGCCAGGCGGACTGGTATGCCGAAGTATGCGACCATTAAAAAAAGAAAGGGAGAAAAGAAGAGAGAGAAAAAGGAAAATAAGCGAGGCTGCCCAATCCCGGATCGAATACCTGGTTCGTTGTACTGTAGACCAGAAAAGGGGACCCTCCTTTACCAGAGGATTCGCGTATCTATTCCGGGCCCGGACATCACGACATCTGCTGCCGTCACGACCAATGCCGAGCACGCCATGTCCACTATACCCGCAACGGGCGGTATTCTCGCAAAGTCACACCAAAATCACTGTGAAAAGTCGTGAAAAGACAACGGAAGATCTCCGAACCAAGCGGAGGCAAAATTCCGACCGTACACATTTTTTTTCTCCGATCAATTCTACTCGCCTTCTTTCTCAGCTTTTAATCTGCATGCTTTCCACCCATCTACGACATACTGACTCGGGGTCTCGGACAGTACGATGTGCTATCCCGTTTGGGAAATATGCCAAAAACAATTCGGACGCCATGGCCGTGCACGGCCATGCCCATTCGCTTGTTGTTGACCATGCCCGTACCATGCCCGGAGAGTAGCAATCTAGATCGTCACGGATGCCCTGCCATCATTGCAATCGTCTGCCATCGACTCTAGAGCAACCCTTCCGAACATGAATCCATCGCTCTCAATGCTCTTAAAACACTTGAAGCAATCCAGCCTAAAGATCACGACATTCTGCCGAGTCAGAAGATGCAGGAAGATTTTGCAGAAAAAGACCAGAAAATGCTGGAGTGCGACAGCGACCTCGTGGCAGATACAGAGCGCCGCAGAAAATAATTATAAGATAAACATGAGAAGGATGCAGAGACATGGCAATCACACACAATAAGAGCGGATGAGATCATCTCTCATGTACCCACTGACTCGAATCCTTGTCAGTTTTTGTCAGTCCGTGTCAGATGCTGCAGGCTGTCAAACGTGGTCGTTGACATTTTTGTATTTTTGTATATCTGGTCGATGCGAGCCACGAGATTCTACTTTGCGTCGAGCTCGTTGTACCTCGCCTCAGCCCTGCCTGCTATTCCTGTGATCAACAGTCAACACTCGACTTTTTACAGTCTTGGCATCTTGTTTGACAGGTCGACTTGACAGGCCAGACACGTTTTCGACGCGTTTTTGTTCCTCCTTTTACATTTTGTTTTAATTTATTATTTATTTTACTTTTCACATTCCTTCTCTTTTGTCTTCTACACCTCACGATGTCCGACATTCATGATGCCGAGCCGGTGCCTGCTCAGCCCGTCGCTGAGCGCAAATGGTACCAATGGTTCTCGCCCGACGACACACCAGAAGAGCGTAAGCTGCTGCTGAAGCTCGATCTGACCATCCTGCCGATTGCTTTGCTGTCGTTCTGGATCAAGAACATGGACTACAGCAATATCAGTGAGTCTTCACAATATGCACAGAATTATCTCTCATCAGTCTTCACCTACTAACGATCTAGACAACGCATATGTCTCTGGTCTCAAGGAAGAGCTCGGCTTCTACGGCAACCAGCTCGTCGAGCTGCAGACTGTCTTCACCGTCGCCTCCGTCGTCTTCCAGATCCCTTTTGCCTACCTTTTCACTGTCGTGCCCCTCCACTTCCTCATCCCCTCCATGGAGCTCTGCTGGGGCGTCTTCAACCTCCTGCAGTACCGCGCCCACTCTTTTGGCGAGCTTGTCGCCTACCGCTTCATGGTCGGCCTCTTTGAGAGCGCCTTCTTTCCCGGCATGCAGTTTATTTTGGGATCGTGGTACCGTGGCGATGAGATTGCCCGTCGTGGCGCCTTCTTTTACGTTGGTCAGACCGTCGGTGCCATGTCGACTGGTCTGCTGACCGGCCGCATTGCTGCTTCCCTTGGTGGCCATGATGGTCTTTCGGGCTGGCGCTGGATGTTCATCTTCACGTCGGTCATTACCTTTCCCATTGCCATTTTGGGCTACTTCCTCTACCCTGGCACCCCGCTGTCGCCCAACAAGGTCTTCCTCAATGCCCGCGACATTGAAGTCGCCCGCAACCGTCTGCGTCGTCATGGCCACTTGGATAAGGACGGTGACAAGGACTCGGGTGTCATCACCCACAACCCGCATCTCGACTGGGTTACCATCAAGAACACGCTCAAGGGCTGGAAGATTTACGTCCTCACCTTCTGGGATGTTCTGTTTTGGGCCTCAGGTCTGCACGTTTCGGGTGGCACCTATCTGCTTTGGATCAAGAGCTTGAACCGCTACGGTGTCACTGAGCTCAACAAACTGGGCTCCACTGCACCTGCTATCGGTATCTTGTATCTGTTTGTCTTTGCTTTTGCGTCCGACATGTTCCTTGGTCGCCCTTGGGCCCTGTCTCTGTCGTACGGCTGGAACATGATTGGTCTCGTCATCCTGGTCATTTGGAACGTCCCCGAGTCTGCCAAGTGGTTCGCCTACAACACCACCTACGGCGCCACTGTCATCTCGCCCGTCTTCCATGGCTGGGCCAACAACATCCTGAAGCACAACACCGCCGAGCGTGCCTTTGTTCTTGTCACCATGAACTGCGTCGCCCAGGGCATGTCAGCCTGGATCGCCATTGTCGTTTTCCCCACGGTCGAGGCCCCGCGCTACACCAAGGGTTTCAGCTTTACGCTGGCCGTGTCCATTGTCTTTTTGCTCGTCACCCAGGTTGTCCGCCACCTGCACAACCGAGACGAGGCCCTTCTTACGGCTGCCAACGCCCACGTCAACACGAACACGTCTTCTATCGAGCACCAGCCGGAGTCGTCGTCCATTGAGGAGACGAGAGAGGACAAGACAATTGTTGTGCCGGAAGTCAAGTCGATTTAAGGAGATGCCATGGTATGGAAAGCTTTGCGGCACGGGCCGATTGATTTGACGGCTGAAAAGTTTAAACGCAGAAAGATACGTATGTTTTGTTAGTGGCGTTGTGCCGAAGTGGAAAAAACAAGCATTTCATCCCTAAAGCGGCAACATATCTTCGTCCGAGTTTGAATAGATCAAAATTAAACTCTTAGACATCACAATAAAGAAAAGGCGAATTTCATACAAAAATTAAAGAAAGAATGTCACTTCAACAACAATATACGAAAAAAGCACTTGGAACAAAAGTGCAAAGTTAGGGTAATTAGCTAATTACTTTTACATAAGCAATTTATTTTCAAAAAAAGTAAAAATAGATAACAAAAAGAGAATAAAAATTAGGCAAAATAATGAGCAATAGTACATAACTCGACATAAATATGCAACAAAAAGAAGACGTACCAAAAAAAAAAAAAAAAAAAAAAAACACCAAGCCTGCAAAGCAACCAAAAGTTACAACTCCGGCTTTTCCTAGAAGCTAGTATATACATTAATGTGGACTCTCTCATCCACCATTCAAGAGATACAATCACATATCAGCTCATCGCCGTTAATTTTTCGGCTTTCCGGCCAACAGCTGCCAACGCAGTAATCAATGCCGTGCTTCGTTCCATATCTCCAGCGTGCGTTTTCCAAAATACCATCGGATTTACTGCCCTATGTCGGCTGGCGTAGGCTCCTGCCTTTGACATGGCAAGCAACGCAGCCTCCATTCCCTTGGTGATATGCATGTGCCGCAAAATTCTTCGAGATTTTGCATTTTCCGATTCCTGTCTGAATGGCAACAGAGACAGTAGTGCATGGGAATACGCGAGCATCGTTGCACCAATTCCAGCGAGAACAGCGGTGGCAACGGACGACCCAGGCTGGCACACATGCTCGTACTTGGGTCGAAACTCTTGTTGAATACGTTCGGGTATGTCGTGACCAAAGGTTCCGAGCATCATGGCACCTGTGTTTGAAGTGGTTGGGGACGATGGAAAGATGCCTTCGCTGTTGGTTGCGTACACTGAAAGAACTTCGGGGTGGCGGACTGGGAAAATCTCTTCGTCTGTCGATGAATTGCCAGCGCTGGCCAGGAATATGATATTACCTCCCCGCTCTGGTTGAACATTGCTTATAGCGTCGCTGATCTGTCGATTGTCGCGTGGAAATCCGAATGACATAGATATGATATCTGCTTGGCATGTTCGTCCTGCCCAGAGAATTGCCTGCCCAAGAAAGAAGACGTTAGCGTGTGTCACGTAAACCACATGGGATCTGTTTTCTTTTCACCTCTTCCAACCGCATCCACCACGTACCTTGCTGACTGCACTCTGACTCCCTGGGCGGACAGCGTCGGAGCCGTAGCCAAGCCCGGAGCCTCGCTCGATAGCACGCTCCGTGGTCGCGTTGGTGATCTCGTGTTGGTCAAAAACATTCTTCAAATGCTTGACGACTCGCTGGCATACTTTGCAAGCCTCGACAACAGCGATTCGAACGTCGACGGTGCTTTCCAAAATCTCGACTCAGCCATCCAGAATCTCGCCTTGATCGGTGTTGCCATTCGCCGAACTGGCTAGGCATCCCGTAATCGAAGAGCGGACTTCATTCTCAGGAAACGAGGACATTGCTCGTTTTCTTATCGACAATGGTGCCGATGTCAACGCGCTAGCTGGAATATTCGGAACAGCCCTGCAAGCAGCTTCGGCCAGTGGTCATGCCAGTATTGTTTGTCTGCTTTTGGAATACGGTGCCGATGTCAATTTTTTAGGGGGACGATATGAAACAGCCTTAATAGCAGCTTCTGATCATGAACACGATGGCATTGTCAGTCTTCTTCTCAAAAACGGCGCCGACGTCAGTGTGAAAGGGGAAACATAGGGAACGGCCTTGATAGCAGCCTCTAGTCGAGGCCGCTACGACGTTGTCCGTCTTCTTCTGGCCAATGGCGCCGATGCCAATATGCAAGGAGACAAATGTGTGACAGCCTCACACGCGGCAGCCATGGGCGGCTTTCAATATACCGTCCGCCTTCTTCTGGATCACGACACCGACGTGAATGCAAAGGGGGCCGCAGAATCCGATTTCGGGTCGGTCTTGCAGGAAGCGTCATGCAGCGGGCATAAAAGCATTGTCCAGATACTAATAGTAAGAGGTGCTGATGTCAATGCTCTGAGCCAGAAGTATGGGACTGCTTTGCATGCAGCGGCGCGGGTAGGGAATGCGGATGTCGTTCGCTTACTTTTGGAGAACGGCACTGATATCAATGTCAAAGTAGACAAGCATGGAACAGCGGCGGATGTTGCATCGGCCAATAAACATGCATCTATCGTCGGTCTACTCACTCGACGGAGGTACCTGGCTAGGATAAAAGGCTTGATCGCGAGATAGTTGTTTGGAATGACGCACAAATCTGAAAAGCAGATAATTTGAAAGGATATGATAAGACTATTCTTAACTGCATGCCGCATGCTTCCTGGATACAATTTTAAAATCCATTGCATCACGGGTTTGAACAAAGTTCGATATAGGGTAAGGAATACCAGTAAGAAGCTAAAATCTTTCGTACGAATAAAAAAAGCCGGCCAGATATACGTTCATGTAGATGAGATGCTATTTTTCTGAGAAGTTCGGGAAGGCAATAAAAGTCTCATTTCTGCTCTCGTTTTTTAGCAGTTGCTCAGAATAGCCGTCAGGTGGACCGTCCAAGTCTTGACACAGCACATTCTGGTTAACATCGACGTATTCCATCTCGTCGTCGTCGTCGTCGTCGTCGTCGACTGCTTCTCCGCTGAAAAATGCGGTCCGGTCTGAAAAGAGTTCGGCCTCTCCGCTTGCGCCCTTGGGCCGGATAACATGTACCCGGTAGGCAAACACGATGCCTGGCGCTGTCTCGTAGCTGGCTGTTTTTGTTTTGTCACTGCTTCTCGAGATGCCGGCCCCTGCTTCCACAGGGACGGGTACACCGCTGGCCATGGCTGAAGCAGACCCGCCAAATGAGACAGACGTTTTTCGGGTCGTTTCGTCTGTCACAGTGAAGCTTTTGTGGGCTATACGTAGGCCTGTGATGACATACACGCAGCGTTTCCCGAAGCGACCGCTGTTGATGTGATCCTTGACAGCATCGATAGATATGATGGCCTTAAGGGCAGCAGGTGAGAAGGCGCCATTAAACCCGCGGACTTCATGGTCGCTCTCGCCGTAGGACTTAATTGTAGACGACGAGAAACTTGTTTTGGTTGACAAACTGGCGAGGTCGGCAACCTTGCCAAAGAGCTTGAGGCCAAACGACGGGCTCGACTTGTCCAAGAAACCGCGTTTTGTCTCGACGAGGGACGTGATCGGCGGCAGGACGATATCCGGGTGGTCAGTCGTGAGAGAAGCGAGCGTCACCGCGGGCCGCCGGGGGTGGGGGATCACGCTGCCGAGGGCGAGCTGTCCGTCGGGGAGAAAGGTAAAGTCGGGAGGGAGAAACCAGGTCTTGGATGTCATTGTTGGAGAAAGTTTGCGCCTGTTGGCCAAGATTAAATAAGATCAACAAAAGAACAAACAAAGCTAAAGGTGCCCTCTTGGCAGTGTTTGGTGCGCATACTTTTTCCCAGTCGATGTTTCCCTGCCCGCGCTTTTAACAGCTTTCAGCTCGCGACCTGATGTTTAGGCACAGCTTCTGCTATTTTTAGCAGGGCTGTCGAAAGGCCGTCGAAGCCGGCGGCCAATAACGATGTATCATTGGGCTTTTTCATCTCTCGCGGTTGGACTGCTTATTTCTGAATTTTCCATGCATCTCAATGGGCCCGTGTGTGTTTCGTCGTCTGATTTCCAGTCTTTATCTGGGGGTATATAGGACGAAAGGGGGATTTTTCTGAGAGCGCTTCGTGGCAATGGTGATATATTTGTACTGGCGTTGTAGTGACCGGAGGCTTGGTGCCTGCCTCATTTTCCTGCTTGGGTCGCTCCTGCGCATTTTGGCTGGAAAGGTTTTGCAAAAATATCCTATTCGGGCAGTATCTTGACCGTTCGCCCCTGAGAGTATTTCTTCATGGTGCCCATCGTATCTCTTTGACCGGCCCGGCGGCGCAGCGACAGGGTGAAATAATCACACGATCATTGTAGAAGAATGTCAGTAAAAAGACCAAGTAGAATTAAAAGGACAAGAAAAACCAACGCCTTTTGGTCACTGTTATCTGACGTGCTTTGCGTGCTTCGTTTGGGGTAAAACTACTGCCGTTTGCACTTGCCGCCCAAATCTCGGGGCAGGCAATCGCACAGGCAAGAGGCAATCTCACATGTACTCCGTAGCGGGAAGGCACGATGCAGCGCATCTTTCCCGGGGGGGGGGGGGGGAGGGGGTCTACTTTAAACTGCCTCAAGTCAATGTCCCTCTATTATCACCCGCTTCATCTTATCGTATTGCCCAGCCTCATTCGTTTTTGCCCGTCCTTGCGCATGTGCGTGCAGTGATTTAAGGTTAGGAAGCGCTTTGCCCGCACTGCTTTCACTGTACCGCGGCCACTGCAACTGCAGTCACTGCTCCGTAACATTGTAGAATCGTGTTGCGTTGCGTTGCGGCAAGTCCCAATACGACAGGAGCTCCCTCCTGCTCCCCTTCGGCTGCTGCCCCCCTCCTTCTTCTTTTGGGTTGTTGTGATTTTTCGGATTCTGGCTGGGCCGGCTGCAGTTGTGACTTGCTCGTGCCTGCCCTTTTCTCTCGTTCACTCTTTCCCTCCTTCTCTTCCTAGCCGCTCGAATTTATTCTTCGACATCCCGTTTCTCTCCTTTTCCTCTTCTCTTCTCTTCATTTCCCCTTCGTCGATAACGTCTTTTCGCTGTATTTGATTCTCTTCATTTACCATCACGTTTGACGCAAATCGTTTCGTTTCGACTCCAGCCCGAAATCCTTTGCGCAAGTTTGTTTCTCGTCGCATTTTTTTGGTCCTGAGCAATCGATTTTGCTCATATTTTGCGTTTCCCTTTTTCACATCTTCCCCACGATCGCAAATCAGATTTCGTTCTGTCGCGACACTTGTCGATTATCGCTTTCGCGCCAGCTTCCAACAAACTCTTTTTTCATCCACCCACACACCCACAAGCCATGGCTCGCGAAGGCACACGCTCGCAGACCGGCCACGCCACGCCGCGCGTCTTCGCGACTGTCGACACGGCCCGGTCATTGCGCGTAAGAAGTCGACAAAGACCAAGCCGGCGGCAAAGCCTGCTGTTGCTGCTTCTGCAAAGCCGACGGGCGTGGCCAAGAAGAAGGCGGCCCCCAAGAAGGAGAAGGAGGGGGCCGTGGCGAAGGTGGGACAGCCCTCGAAAAGCAATGGCGGTATTAATATCGTGAACATGGCTTGCTAACATTTGGGATAGACCAAAGCTGCTGCAAAGAAGGTCGTCAAGAAAGCCACTGGCAAGACGGAGACCAAGGTGAGTCAACATCGGTTGAGATGAGCTCTGGTGATCAGGCGAGAGCTAACAGTTTCTCATCTTCTAGACCAAGGCCCCGTCGAAGGCTCCTGTGAAGGCCGCTCCCAAGAAGGCCGAGCCCATCGCTGCCGCTTCGTGAATTTCGAAGCCATGATGGTCACGATATGACAGTCTGCGAGTGCGCTGCGTCCTCGTTAATATTTTGCGTTGATTTTTATTGATTTCGGATGATACTCAAGGTCATGGGAGGATATCGAAGACAAGAGATGACGCATATCGAAGAGCTTTTTCTGGCGACATTTGCTATCTTGCTTTGAGGAGCAAAATGGTTGCTCTCTCGGTCAGGGAACTATGGAAAGGGAATATCCGCTTTGTACGAAATTATGTGTGTGTTTATTATGGTCGGGTTCGGGTTCTCGTATCGGTCGACATGAATTCAAAGGGTTTTCTGAACTTCTTTCACAGCTCGTTTCTATTTCTTCTGGTTGAATCTCGTGATGGAAAATCAAAAGTGAGAAATCAACAGTCAAGTTCATGTCCGGGCTTCGCAACCCGCTAGAAATCCAATTTAGCACACATGAAATCAACAAATAGTCCCCTGGCCTCGTTCCCACTAGCTGCAGACCGTTGATTCCACGCCGCGCACCCCTGGCGCCACTGTAAATCGCCCGCATCATAATCCCAGGTTTTGCTGTTCTTGCACTATGCAAACCCATAATTCTGTCGCGCTCGGACGCACCTGCCTTACCGCCAACCACCAATCAGCGCCTTCCTGCCCTGGCTGCTCTGCCTGGACCTGCTCCTGCCTTGCCTGTTTTGCCTCCCTTGCCCCATGCTTTTTTCCACTTTTAGCGCGACCCATTTGTCCCATTTGCCGTCAGTCAGGTCCTGCCCCAAAGTCGCGCCCCGTTTGTCGCGACTTTGTGAAGATCAATTTGGCAAATTCCGAGTTTCTCTCACCACCAACAACCCGTCGCAACGACATCATCGCCGCGTCTCTTCGAGATCCAGCAACACTTCCATCCATCGTTACCGACATCGAGCATCGCCAATCGCCAATCGATCGCAAAACAGCTAGCACCGGGACCCTTATTTAACGGCGCAAAAAGACATGGTCAGCGCGGCCGCATCTCGGCCACGATGCATCTAATCAAGCCATCCTGGCTGAGCCATAGCGGTAGGTGAACGTCCCAGGCAGCGTTGGAGGGAGCTGCATCACGAGGTGGTAAGTCAATACTGACAATCTTTGTGTCCCGAATCCAGGCGAACAAAAAGACTTTGAGGTCTACAGCTGCCACGTCTCGCCCGATGGCAAAAGACTCGCGACAGCCGGCGGCGATGGCCACGTCCGCGTCTGGTCGACCGAGGCCATCTACAACTCCAACACTCCTTCCTACACCGAGCCGCGTCAGCTCTGCCACATGAGCCACCATCTCGGCACCATCCACTCCGTCCGCTTCTCGCCCAACGGCCGCTACCTCGCTTCGGGCGCCGACGACAAGATTATCTGCATCTACCGCCTCGAAGCCACCGCGCCCTCCCACACGTCGTCCTTTGGCACCAACGAGCCGCCGCCCGTCGAGAACTGGAAGACATACAAGCGTTTGATTGGCCACGAGAACGATGTCCAGGATCTGGCCTGGTCGTGCGATTCGTCGATTCTAGTATCGGTCGGCCTCGACTCGAAAGTTGTCGTCTGGTCAGGCCATACCTTTGAGAAGCTCAAGACACTCTCTGTGCACCAGAGCCACGTCAAGGGCGTCACGTTTGACCCGGCCAACAAGTTCTTTGCTACGGCCAGCGACGACCGCACCATTAAGATCTTCAAGTTCACCTCGCCGCCGCCCAACGCGACCCAGCACGACCTGCTCAACAACTTTGTCCTCGAAACTACAATCAGCGCCCCCTTTAAGAGCTCTCCGTTGACTACCTACTTCCGCCGCTGCTCCTGGTCGCCCGATGGTAACCACATTGCCGCGCCCAATGCCGTCAACGGCCCCGTCAGCTCCGTCGCTATAATTGAGCGTACACGCTGGGACAGCGAGATCAACTTGATCGGCCACGAGGGTCCCACGGAAGTCTGCATGTTCTCGCCGCGGCTGTTTTACACGAAGAAACCAACAGCAAACGGCGAGACCAACGGGCTGAGCAATGGGCACGGCAGTGCAGCAGCGCGCGAGGGTGAAAGTTTAGTCACAGTGATTGCCTCGGCTGGTCAGGATAAGACGCTCAGCATCTGGAACACGAACACCTCACGGCCCCTGGTTATCCTCCAGGACATTGCCTCGAAAGCCATCTCCGATCTCGCCTGGACCCCGGATGGTCAGACCGTCTTCGCCTCCAGCCTCGACGGTAGTATCGTTGTGGCCAAGTTCGAAGAGGGCGAACTGGGTTGGGTGGCCCAGTCTGAAGAGACCGACAAGGCCCTGCAGAAGTTTGGCGCCTCTCGCAAAGGTATGGGCATTGCGGAGGACGTCGACGGTCTGCACCTGGAGACACACAGCAAGGCGGGTGAGTTGCGCGGTGCCGAGTCCCGCATGGGCGCACTGATGGGCGATGCCAGCGGTGCAAGCACACCGCAGCCCGGCGCAGCAACGAACGGCGCGTCCAAGAGTAAAGCCGCGGATACGAATGGTGACGCAAAGAACGACAAAGACGGTAAGGACGGGAAGGACGACAAAGAGGCCGACAAGGACAAGTCCGAGGCAGCAACACCCGCCGCAGCAAAACCTCAGACGGCAGAGGAAGAGACGGCCGAGAAGCGCGCCGAGCGAATACAAACACTCAAGTCGCGCGTCACGATCACGAAAGATGGCAAGAAGCGCGTCGCGCCACTCCTCGTCTCGTCATCTGGCACCGGCCAGTCCTCACTTCCTCAGTCTCAACTTGTCGGCACAACAAGCACAGCCAAGCCAAGCCAGGCAGACACACCACAGACGGTACTCGACCTGTCACGACCCGTGGACGGATTACCAAGCGGCGGTATTGCGTCTATGCTCCTGGGCACCAAGCGGAAAGCAGCAGTTGTTCTGGAAGAGGACGATCCGGCAGACCCGTCGGCAAAGCGGTCAAATGGCTTGACAGGAGCTGCTGCGGCCACACCAGCAGGTCCTACACCCATCCTTGTTAACGGCATCGAGGGTACGGAACCCGCTGCGTTACAGACGGCTCCTCGTGGCATTGTGCCAACACCCGAGTTTATCCGCCCCGCCGTCATCAGCCCGGCCCTCTCTATCTCCCAGGTCCGGCTGGGCATTCCCAAAGTACGCGCACACATCCTGCGGCCACTTGAAAAAGGTGTGCTGCAAGACGAGAGCACAATAGACGAGGCGTCACGTATCTCTGAGAACCTTGTCTTTGAAGCACGAAACCCTGAACAGTACCGCGATCCGTCCCATATCACAGTCACAAAACGCGGCGAACTGGTGTGGCAGGATTTCTTGCCCAAGTCTGTGCTCCTGGTTACGGGCAACAAGAACTTCTGGGCTGCTGCCTGCGAGGACGGCACCATCTACATCTGGACTCCGGCCGGCCGCCGCCTGGTCAATGCCATGATCCTTGAGGCCCAGCCCGTCATCTTGGAGTGCCGCGAGAATTGGCTGCTGTGCATCACTGCTGTCGGCCAGGCTTACGTGTGGAACGTCCGGACCATGCAGGCACCACACCCGCCTGTCTCTCTGGCACCCATCCTCGACATTGCCATCCACTCGCTACACCAACACTCGGCCACGGCGGGACCGGGCGTCACTTCCGCTCACCTCAACTCCAACGGCCACATTGTTGTCACCCTCAGCAACGGCGACGGCTACTACTACGCACCCAACCTATACACCTGGCAGCGTCTTTCCGAGTCCTGGTGGGCCGTCGGCAGTCAATACTGGAACAGCAACGACAGCAGTGTCAGTGCTCTACAGACGACCGCCGTCGGACCTGTTACGGCAGCCGATTTGGCCGCTACCAACGGCACCGCGCCTGTCTCTTCTTCCAAAGACGGCGATGCCGACGCCACTCCTTCTGTGTCCTCTGGTATCATCCCCTTCCTCGAGCGCCACACCACCAACGAGTTCCTCCTCAAGGCCGTGCCTACACGCTGCAGCGCCTTATCAAGACCCTGCTGGCCCGCGACGGCTTCGAGGGCTTCGAGGCCAGTGTCAGCATTGCCCATCTCGAGAACCGTATTGCCGGTGCCCTGCAGCTCGGGGCCCGTGACGAGTTCCGTCTGTACTTGTTTATGTATGCCAAGCGTCTCGGTACTGAGGGCCTGCGCGGCAAGGTCGAGGAGCTTCTCAATAGCTTGCTGGGCGGCGTCTTGCAAGAACCCAAGGCCAAGGAGGCCAAGGCGTCTGATGCAGTCAATGCCAGCAAGGGCAAAGCCTTTGGCTGGGCCAGTCGCTCAGGCGATTTGTGCGGTTGGGACCGGAAAGAACTCCTGAAAGGCGTCGTCATGATTCTTGGTATGTTCTCCCCCATCAACATCATTTTAATCTACTTTTCACTAACATATCTAGGCAAATTCCGTGAACTGCAGCGTCTGACGGTGCAGTATGCCCGTGTTCTCGAGCTAACTGAGGACAACGATGACGATGCCGATGACGATGCGGCTGAAAGCATGGTCGTTGAGGCATAACACGCTTTCTTTCACATTGTTTTGATATTTGGGTACGCAAACGTTTTTGAGGTCTTGCTTTAGTTTTTTATGAGGATTGATATTCTTTTTATCAAGAGTTTCGGCTTTCGGCGTCACGGGGCGGTCGGTGAGGTCTATCGTGGTTTTGTTTTGTTCTTCTTCTTTTTTTCTTCTCACTGGATGCGGTTTATTGGTTTTCTTGTTCAAAAACATCATGCGTTTCTGTTTTCCGTCCTCCCTGCGTCTGGTCGCACCTGTTATATATTTGTACATCACTTGGCATGCAATGTTCTGTTTTTTTGTTCATCTTACTCAACTTTGCGTTATGCACCACGTTGAAGTATATTATCTGCTCGTATTTTGTGTCCCCGTCGTTCTCGCTGTATTGTTGCGAAAATCAGCGGCAGCTGCTTTCTTAGGACCAGAAAAGGCATGTCAAACGGCTCGCATTCGTCGTACTTACACCACGTCTGTTGGTTGCATCATCGTACACTTTACCCCTCTCAAACATGCCAACCACACGAAAATGCAAAACTACTATGCCGCGACAGAGTTAGGCACCAAGATAACTATTTCCCGATGAACGTTCCTTCTCTTCCATTGTCTCTTGCTTTATGAATTTTTTTTTCTTCCTACATATCATAGGAAAGAGCAACTCAGCAATCTTTTACGATAAGGAAAGCACATCGCAATCATCACAAGAAGTATCGCCGGGTCGCTCTTACTTCGCGAGACAGGAATAAAGGCTATGCAAAGAGCTACCTAATCCTTCTTCAACTCGACACTATTTGAAGAGCTTCGAAACTTCTACTCAACTGCCTACCATGGCTGAACCGGCTCCCAGCGATGCCACCTATGTCGATAGTCAGGTCGGTTGGACTACGGCCAACACGACCGAGGACGTCAAGGTCGACATCAGCGAACCCGCCCCGCCCATCATCGCCTCCAAAACCCCGGGCAGCTTCCCGCCTTCAACGCCAGACTGGAACAATCTCAAGATTCTTCACCGCAATACACTTCCACCACGAGCACACTTTTTCCAGTACACCAACGAGGCCGACGCCGTTGCCAACGACGTCACCAAGGCCCGCAGCTTAAAGCTGACCGGCCCTGACGCGGGCACCGAGTGGAAGCTCAATGTGTCGACCTCTCCATTGAAGGGGACCGGCCAACTTCTACAAGAGTGACTTCTCGGCTGGTGACGATGACTGGAAGACGGTGCCTGTCCCGGGCATGTGGCAGCTCCAAGGCTTCGGCAAGGGCCCACAGTACACCAACATCCCTTTCCCTTGGCCGGTTGACCCGCCTCATATCCCACTTGATGACAACGAGTGCGGACGGTACTTGACGACGTTCAAAGTGCCCAAGAAGATGGGTGGAGATAGAGACAACTCATTTCTGGTGTCCTCCCCAGGCTCACAAATGCGCCTTCGCTTTGAGGGTGTTGATTCGGCATTTTCAATATGGGTCAATGGGCACTACATCGGCTACTCACAAGGTGCTCGCAACCCCAGCGAGTTTGATGTGACTGATGTCGTCCAGGTCGAAGGCGATGGCGTTGCCGACGCCGACTCTGTCAATACACTGTCCGTTGAAGTCTACCAGCGCTGTGACGGATCCTACATTGAGGACCAGGACCAATGGTGGCTCAGCGGCATCTTCCGTGATGTGTACTTGCACGTGTTTCCACCAGTATCGTTTGAAGACTTCCATGTCAGGACGCTGCTAGATGACGAATACAAAGATGCAGAGCTTGCTCTTGACATTCGGTGCCGTGATGGTCGGGTCCCTGGCGAAAACAATGTCAGTCACGGACAGTCCTCGACGGTCCATCTCAAGCTGCTCGATGCCGACGGAAATACAGTTGTTGAGACAGAATCATCCATCTTCCGCTTCTCATTCGACAAAACGGAACGGTACTGGCCCACACATACATCGGTGCACATAGAAAACCCACACAAGTGGACGGCCGAGACGCCGTACCTGTACACACTCATTCTCTCCATGAATGAGAACGGCGAGTCCGTTTACGTTAGTCAAAAGGTCGGATTCCGCCGTACGGAACTCATTGAAGGCGTCTTTTGCGTCAATGGCAATCCCATCAAGATCCGTGGTGTCAACCGTCACGAGCACCACCCAGACACGGGGCGCACAGTGCCCCACGATTGGCTCTACAACGATCTCAAGCTCATGAAGCTGCACAACATCAATGCTATTCGCACCTCGCACTACATCAACGACACCCGTCTTTACGAGTACGCCAATGAACTGGGTTTCTGGGTCATGGACGAAGCCGACCTCGAGTGCCATGGATTTTTAGAGCAAGGCGAACAGTTTGAGCCCAACGGGTGGACGTCCGACAACCCAGACTGGGCAGCGGCATACGTCGACCGGGCATGGCAGATGGTGGCCCGCGACAAGAACCAGCCGTGCATCATCATGTGGTCTCTAGGCAACGAGTCCTTTTATGGGCAGAACCACCAGACCATGTACGACTTTATCAAGCGAATCGACGATATGCGGCTAATCCACTACGAGCGTGACAGAGACGCAGAGCCCGCCGATGTGGTGAGCCGCATGTACTCATCGCCTGAAACTGTTTCGCATGAAGGGCGGAGGGTTCAGTGGGATAAGCCGTTCATACTGTGCGAGTACGCCCACGCCATGGGTAACGGGCCGGGCGCGATCCGAGACTACGTCGACACGTTCTACAAGCACAAACGACTTATGGGCGGGTTTGTCTGGGAATGGGCCAACCATGTAAGTTCTTCGCTCTCGAGATGTCGATTATTTGCGCATACTGACCAGAACAGGGCCTCCGTACAAAGACCAAAGACGGGCAGGAGTACATGGCATACGGTGGTGACTTTGGCGATGAACCAAACGATGGCAACTTTGTCTTGGATGGACTCTGCCATTCCAACCACACACCAACACCTGGTCTTTTGGAGTACAAGAAGGCCATTGAGCCTGTCCAGATACCAAAATCTGAACTTGAGGGCTACCAAGTGGACATCATCAACCGCTACGACTTCCTCACGCTCGACCACCTCCATTGCACGTGGCATGTCGTATACGATGGGTCTGTCACGGAGCGGAAGCAGGTGAAAATTCCAAAAGGTGTGCTGAATGTGAACTGTCTAGACAACAGGGTCAATCTTGGAAACTAACACAAAAAAAAAGGCATCAAACCCCATACAAGAGCTGTGCTCAAGATTGACGGCCTTGAATATCCCACCGAAAAGATCGAAGCTTACTTGACAGTCTCCTTCACTCTCCGAGAGGCGACGCCATGGGCTCCCGAGGGTCACGAGGTCGCCTTTGGCCAGCTTCGACTAATTCCGAAGACTGATCACACATGGTGGCAGGAATCTATGAATGTGCCGAAGACTCTCAAAGGCCGTGCTCTTCTAGAGCAAACATCGGTCTCTCAACTCACAATCTCTGGTGAAGAAGGTGTCCGATGGGTGTTTGACTTGGCCGTCGGCAGCATCACGTCGTGGACACGCGCTGGCTCCGACACCAACACCATCACCCAACCCTTCTCGTTTGAAATTTATCGTGCCCTCACAGATAACGACAGGTTGGGCGAGTTCGGCCCGCAATGGAAAAAGGCACGTGTTCACCAGGCGCGCTGCTACGTCGTACGTTCATCGTGGGAAACCATTGAAGAAGGCGACGAGGCAGGTACTGCCAAAGTGTTTGTCGTGTCCCGCATCGCACCGCCTGTCCTCAACTGGTCCGTCACGGCCGAGACGACGTACAAGTTCTCTGCGAAAGGAGTGTCTATCCACGTAAACGCCAAAGTCGAGGGTGCCATGAAACCGGCGACTCTACCCCGTTTTGGGTTAAAGTTCGGTCTGGCCGGTGTTGACAAGGTCAACTGGTTCGGCCGCGGTCCCGGTGAGAGCTACCGCGACAAGAAGCTGAGCCAGCGATTCGGCAACTGGACACTGCCAGTAGACGACTTGTTTGTGGACTACGAATACCCGCAAGACAATGGCAACCGGACGGATGTCAAGTGGGTTGAGTTCTTGGGAAAGCATCATGAGGATTCGAGTGAGGGTGATGCGACCGGAGAGCGCCTTCTCCGTGCCAAATTCAACACCACCCTTCACAATAGCAGCTTCCAGGCTTTGGCGTACACGACGGCCGACCTGGATGCGGCAAAGCATCCGTACGAGCTGGCGCCGCTTCGACGCAACGACACAATTGTGCATCTCGACTGGTATCATCATGGACTCGGTACAGGCAGCTGTGGTCCCTCGACCCTGCCAAAGCACCAGCTCAAGGTCAATGAAGAGTTCCGTGTCGGTATCGTGTTGGATTAACCGTGTTGATGCCGTTTTTGGAGACATTTCTTTTGTATAGGAATGAGAACA
This sequence comes from Sporothrix variecibatus, assembly GCA_016097105.2. Classification (NCBI taxonomy): domain Eukaryota; kingdom Fungi; phylum Ascomycota; class Sordariomycetes; order Ophiostomatales; family Ophiostomataceae; genus Sporothrix; species Sporothrix variecibatus. The sequence continues at coordinate 2,679,199 of JADMNI010000003.1, forward strand.
TGAGATTAAATTCTGTTATGATTTTTGGCCGTCATATCATCTAACCTGCTAGAGAAGGGGGTATATATTCAGTCATGTTTTGTTTGTTGTTGTGCGCATTGTGTCTTCCATTAGATTGCCTCAAACTGTCGTTTACACCTTTCTCCTCCGCACTTCGACCTTGACTTCCAGTGGCGGGATAATTGTCTGGCCAATCCACAAGTTCTTGGGCCGCGTATCCAGTGGCTTGAAGTCGTAGTTGGTGAGCAGATGAGCAAGAATCATCTTGAGCTCATGAGCAACAAAGAATCGGCCGGGGCTATACTGTTAGTAGAGTGTTCATTATGATTAGAATAAAAAGGGCGCTTACCATGCATGTCTGCCGTGGCCAAAGGCCAAATGGCTGTCACTCGTCGTGACCATACCCAGCTTTAGACCGCGCATCGCGTCGGCGGCAATCTGCTCGGGCGTCTTTTCCTTCTGGTCGACTCCCCCTGGTGTGGAAACAGTGGCAGCTTCATAGGCCTCACGCTGCCGCGCATACCGGAAGGCGTCGTACTTGTCCGGGTTGGCGTACAGGTCTGGGTCGTGGTGTGTGCCGGCCAAGTCAAGCATCAGCAGGCCTCCATACGGTACATGCCAGCCCTCGGCGGCGTTGGTAATTCCGCCGGGTGCAATGACTTTCCGCTTCACCAGCGACGTGGCAAAGTTGCTGACACGCATGCTCTCGCGGATGGCGCTGTCGGTGCGCCAGAGACGAGCGAGCGAGGCTTTGTCCAGTGGTTTTCGGGTGTGCTCTCACGAGCTGCTTTGACCTCTTCACGGATGCCCTCAATGAATGACGGATCAGAGGTCAAGAGGTCGACCATGACAAAGAATCCCGTGAGAACCGTCGTGTGGATGGCGGCAAACTCGATCGGCAGCAGACGTTTCGAGATGGCAACGGGGTCAAGCTCGGCGGTACGACCCTCAGCCAGGGCCATGCGGATGTGCCAGGTAATGTAGTCTTCGTTGACGTCTTCTTTCTTGCCATCGGGGGAGGTCATCTCACGTAATCTCTCCTTTATCAGTGGCTCCAGGTAGCCGTGGGCACGGCGCCACAGCCGCTTGTTCGGGATACTGGCAAGACGGCCCACCAGCGGGTGCAGCAGTTTAGGAAACATGTTCAACAGAAAGCTGTTAGTGACAACAGTATCGGCAAATTTGACGTAGGTGTCGAGCAGCGGCTGGTTGCGACAGGCGCCTGGGCCAACGAGCAGCAGGTTGGTAATCTGCGGCACCATGGCCAACCAGGCATCCCAAAGCTTGATCGTATGCCATTCTCCGTCGGCAACGTCAGCACCACCACCAAAGGCTGCATCCGTGGCCATAATCACCTCGTCTTCAATGGCCGGCAGCAGACCGGGAAGATGGCGAGCGAGGTTGCGGTGAACGACGCGTGTGTGGAAGTCCTCGTCGACGGGCGAGTGCTTGTGGTCGTGGTGTTCGCTGTTGCCACGAGGTGGGATGGGTGGAAGGCCATGTTTGGCGGCATAGGCGCGGCATGCGCGTGGGCGTCAAAGATAAAGTTGTGCTCGGTATAGAGCACGTCGCCGTGGGCGGCATGGGCCGACAAGATGTGGTCGGGCAAGTCGAGCATCCATCCCGTCTGGTTTCTGGGAACAACGACTTCTTGTGGTCGAGAGGCCGCCGACGGCACAAGGAAAGCTTTGTTATTTTTGGAGAACTGGGGGTCAGCATTACATCCAATGTCAGAAGAAGCGAGCGAAGCGAGGACAGAATATACCTTGTTGTAGCCCTCGTCGACCCAGTCGTTAAAATAAAAGATGTAGCCAAACCAGTTGCGCAGAGTCGCAATGACGCTGTCTCCGTAGCCGACTCGTGGTAAAGACTTTGGGTAGCTGGGCTTGAGGGCGCAGTCGGCCAGGAAGGCAGCGACGAGGAAGGCCGAGACGGCGGCGATGATGCGTGCAATCGTCAGGCGTGAGGCCAATGTTGTGACGACTTCGATGGCGTTTGTGAAAAGGAGCGTCAAAAGACAAGAAGCTGTGCCGGCAAGGCCGGACGGTGATGATGCGCCGTCTGGCGATGCAAAACAGGACGCCATGTTTGGGACGGCAGCAGCGAACACCGCGTGCTGTCCGGCGGACGTGTTTGTTGCCATTGCGGCGAAGGGGGGGTGAGGTAGAAGTACTCGTGGGCGCTTCTGGTGTTGTGTTGCGGTGAAGCTCAAAAGAGGTGAAAAGAATGAGAAGGAGAGGAAGAGGAGAGGAAGTCAGAATGACGTTGAAAGCGGCAGGAACCCATATGAAAATAAAGAAACAAGAAACGAGACCAGTCCGGGAAAGCGCGATGCTAGCTCCGGCCCCGTCTGCTCCTTCCTTTGGGGGGCGCGCGGGTCTCGACCTTTTTGTGGCTTTTTGTTGGTCAGCCCTATGAATTCAAGGCTCGTTTTTGGTGTTTGATCTGACGTCCTTTTGATGGCAATTGTTGTCGTCCCTCTCCAGTCGGAGGCGCAGTGGTCCCGTCTCTACCAGTCGGTGCAACTGTTTTCCAGTCAATGTCGTCAACTGAGAATTCGGGATCTTTCTCTGCCGAGCCCAATGTAGACCTGTCTCTGCCAATCTCCCGTCCGGTGTATTTGTCTTGAATTTTTGGGGGACACTCGACTCTTTTTACTTTCTTTCCTGTCTTCTGTTTCTTAATTTTTTCTCCCTTTTCTGCGTAGCGCGCGCGCTCCCCTTCTCAGCTTACCGTGTTTCAAGGGCTCTTAGAAGTCTCCGAACTCCGGGTCAGCAATCATCGCGATTGGGAAAGAGAGGGCGGGGGGGGAGGAGTGATAATAAGAGAAGGAGCGATCGGTCAGAATGACAGAAATAGCTGGAAGGAACAAACGCTGGGCACCTTCCTCGGGGTCACGGGTGCTTTTTCTGTGCGTGCTCTGCCATACTCGTGCAAGTAGGAGCCCCATTTGTTTCCCGTTCTCGTCTTCGTTTTCTTAATCTTTTTTCTTACTTTTTGTCCATTTTTCCTGCCATGCACAGGAGGCCAAGGAGTTGTCTCAAGTTGGGGCGTTGGAGCGAACTCCAGCGCGGCAGGTGCTACCCCTGCACCCACAAGCGGCAGCTAAACGATCCCGCGGCAGTCGCCAGTCAAGAAATCCAACACCGGTGATTTGCTGGAAGGTGCACTGGTGGAGGACGTTAAAGAGGGAAGGAGCCACTCAGCCACTGTATTTGAAATAAATACTTCGTTCGAAGTCATGGGAATAGAAAGAAGAGAACCTCTACATTGGAAAGTGAAAGATAAAAAGAATTCACATGTTAAAACAGGTCTACAAAAATCTACAATAATTCGCGGAGACGACTTCGTTGAACGAACGCTCCCAACAGTCTGCACGGACGGTTGTGCACGCGAGAAAAAGAGGAATTACGTAGTATAAACGGCAGAAACGCAAACGCGTAAAACACATCAAAGGGCAAGAAAGAAACAAAAGTCAACGAATGGGAATACGCGGAGAATAACGTTTCTTGCGCTCGGGTGCTTGGGTGCGACCACTTTAACTCCTTGCTCACCATCTCCAGGGGTCTTCAGGGCTTCCTGCACCCTTGGCTGTTTCTTAGCATCACTAGCCCGTTTATGTGTTGTTTCACCAACACACGACTTTCTTGACAGGCCAAAGATATCACGGAAAGTGCCGTCTTACGAAGAGAAGAAATGCCGGCCTGGTAGTGTTATATGTATGAAAAACTGTATATTGATGTCCTAGGAAATGTATCTAGTTTTGCTTTTCAGTTCTCTGTTTGCTTCTTAGTGAATTAAGAAGTTGTTTTGAGAATAATAATAAAAAGTACAGGTTTCGAAAAAAGGAAGGAACAAAAACTGGTCGAAATAATCTTGTTGAACACTGAAGTAGTAAAAATCAAATAGAAATAAACTCAAATTTCATCAAATATAACCTAAAAAATACCACAACATGAAATACAGCAAAATTGCCACCATGAATACAGAACTACCTCCAGCCATCATCCACACAGCTCGCCGACCATCTATCTCATTCTACTGCACAATCACGGACCGCCGCTTCTTGCCAACACCCACACAAACATAGTAGTCCAGGTACAATGAGCCACAATCAGTCTGTCATGTTAGTCAATATCAGGAGTTACATGGATTTTTGATACTGGAGGGAGACTCACCCCTACTGCGGGATTCCACTTGTAAAAGTCGGCGAGGGTAAACTTGTTCTTATTGTTTGTGACAATCTTGGCGCAGGTGTCACCCTTGACGACCTTGTAGAAGCTGTTGCAGTTCGGGTCGATGCCGTCCTGCACAGGGCTGGGGCCCGAGGGCGGCTTGGCCGTGGGAGTTGGCGACTTGGATGTCGGCTTGGCTGTGGGCGTTCCGGTACACCCACACAGACGTACGTATCCAGCCAAAGACCAGAGCAGTCGTCGCCGACCGCCGGGTTCCAGCCGTAAAAGTCGGACAGCGAGAAGGTGCCGTACTTGGCAATGATCTTGGCACAGGTATCGCCCTTGACGACCTTGTAAAAGGCATTGCACTTGTCCGTCAGGCCGTCTTGTGTGGGTGACGGCAAGGGGGATCCCGTGGGTGTCGCGGGCGGCTTGGACGTGGTGGGCTTGGTGGTGGGTGTGGCCGTGGTGCCGACGCAAACATAAGTGTCGATCCACAAACCCGAGCAGTCCGTGCCGACGGCTGGGTTCCACGTGTAAAAGTCGGTCAACGAGAAGGTGCCAAATTTGGAGACCAGTTTTAGCACATGTGTCTCCAGTCGAAACCTTGTAAAATGAGATGCCTAAACTGTCAGTACATATTTAGACTTTTTTTTTAGGGAGCATGCACATACAGTCCGGTGTGATGCCGTCTTGGACGGGCGATGGAATGGGTGAGCCATTCGGTGCTGTGGGCGAGGCCGGTGCGGAGACTGTGCCAGATCCACTACCACTGCCGGGGTCACTAGATGTCGGCGTTGGTGTGGGAGGTGTAATGTCAGGACTGGTCGGCAGGGCACTGAGGCCGTAGTTTTGCTCAACACAGTAGGTCTCGCCGGCAATGACGCCGTCGGAGCAGTTCCAGCCCGTGATCGGATTGTAGACGGCAAACTGGTCCACATTCAGGCCCCATGCGGCGGCAATGGTGGCACAAGTATCGGTATCGGAGGCGACGACGGTATATGTGCAGTCAAGTGGACGAGCTGAGACAACAGAGGCGGCCGAAACCAAGCCGGCCACGATGCCGGCGATTCTGAGTAAGGAGGGCATCTTAAAGAGTCCAGGAAAATAAAGTTTGAAATAAAGTGTAGAGGTACAAAGAAAGGAAAAGAAAAGAAAGGACAAGAACCCTGATTGACTTTAAGGTTAAGACAGACCACAAAATAAGAAACAACAGACTGAAATTATGGTTGTTGAGCGGGCGCCGACATGTCTCTTATACTGGCATTCCTTGGGTGGTGACGATCCATTTCTTTTGGTATCTACATTTTGGGGTGGGCTACGGTGCGCCAGAACACCACAATGCCGCTCCATACCACGACTGTAGCCTTATTAATTGAAGTTTGTGTGGTGATAGAGTAAGTATAGAAATAGAATAAGAATCAAATAGAGAAACGACCAAGAGAGAGGCCGAGATGCGACCCTACGATTCTTCGAAGGTATGTCCCTCCAATTTGCGACGGTGATGCCTCTCTTTCTGTCGCTCCTTTCTACTTTCACGACCATCCTTCTGCAAAGCTCTGCACCTGTGCCTCTTTTAGATTGCCTGCCGCGTAACAAAGGGCCGGCTACCGGATGTCAGATCGTGTGCCAAGACTAACAAAAGTGAAGAATGAAAACGAAGAGGACCCGACAAGGTAGACGGCATGAGTCGTTGTCTGATTTCTGAAGAACGATCGAAGCAACGACAACGTCACCAATTGTAAACTTGAAGGATTGGGGCTTTGCATCGTCGGTAATGAAGGGAAGTCGTAAAATGGACAAAATAAAAGGGGGAAAACGTGAACAAAAGTAGAGATGAGCCGGCTTGTTATTAAAAAGGATTCCCAGTGTACATCGACAATAGATTAACCACACATTAAGCTCTGCCACGCTCCGACTGTACCGCCTCACTGCCTTCTCTGCCTGTCCTGATTACTCAGTTCAAAAGAAGTGTTGTGTTTTTTTTTTATCCTCTCGCATCTCTCGGGCTCCTGTTTACTTACTCTCGTATTTCAATATTTAAGCCCGCTCGTTGATACGTCACCTTGCTCCTTCTTGTACGGCATGGTCGAGACAGCCAGGCACGGCCGTCTTATGCCGTCTTTGCCTCTCCACACGGGTAAGCAGCTGTCGAGCTATCCAGAAACTCGGTCAACTGTGCCTCTTCAGAGTCCGTACTCCGCTTAATCGTCGTTTGCATGCACATGTTCATCTATTCTTTTCTATGTAACTCGCAAAGTATGTACAGAAACTCAGCCTCCTTTGGAGTTCTCCTTCTACGCCTTCTCATTCGACAACTCAATGGCCTTGGCCGCCGCCTCCTCAAAACTGTCATAAGCAAACAGCGGCAGCCCACTCGAGCGGATAATCTCTTGGCCCTCGGTCTCGTTGGTGCCGCGGATGCGCACAACGACGGGCACAGTGACGTTTGTCTCCTGGAAGGCCAGGAGGACACCACGGGCAATCATGTCACCCAGCGTCAGGCCGCCAAAGACATTGACAAAGATGACGCGGACACGGGGTCTTGCAGCAGGACCTGGAAGCACGTCTTAACCGTCTCGCTGGTGGCTTTGCCGCCCGTGTCCAAGAAGTTGGTGGCCTGGCCACCGAGACCGGCGAGAGCGTCGACGGTGTTCATGGCGAGGCCGGCGCCGTTGACGAGTGTGCCAATGGTTCCGGGTGCAGCACCTTCTTGGTCTTTGAGAGTAACATAAACAATACCGCCCGTCTTGGCCTGCGATTCGAGAGCATCAGCTTCGGGTGGCGGCGTCACAGCGGCAAGCTGCAGTGTGGTCTCGTCACCGGCGGCCTGGCGCTGACCGAAAGCGACGTCGTCCAATCCCAAACGGGCGTGGACGACCTTAATGTCAGCAAGACGCGAGACAACGGCCGTCTCCACGAGGAAGGCCTCTTGTTCAATGAAAGTTGTGTACAGCACGCGCAGAAGCTTGCGCAGACCCTCGGTGCTGGCGGTCGACGACAGCGTATCGAGACCAAGGTGGTCAGCAACACGGGCAGTCAGCAGGCCGTCGACACCGGCGTGGTAGTTGAAGGGGAAACGGCGGATGTTGCTTTGAGAAGAAGGAGTCGTGCCATCGTAGGAAGGTGCTGCCAAAATGCAGGGCGACTTGGACGAGCGGTCGATGCTGACAGCCAGGTAGCGCTGGGTGCCGTGACCGGAGAAGGGTGCGGCATTGACGCCCTGCTTGCGGAGGAGGTCAAACGAAGCGTCCTGGCCAATGTAGATGGAGCGTTTTTGTGAGGTTGTACGAGAAGCTGTCTTTGCCTGAACTGTAGGCCGTCTACTGTTGCTCCTTCCTAGTGTAGACGTGTGTACACCCCGGCGCTGGGTCGTCGATCCCGCCTGCCCGAATAGGCTGCTGCCACTTGCACCACCGCCCGTTCCGGAAAGTGCGTGCAGACGTGCCTTGATCGCCTGCCCAAACTTTTCGGGGTGGTCCACAATGCTCGCGCCTGCCCGTTCGAGCGCCGCAATCTTTTCTTGGGCCGTCGGCTCACCAGGCAGAGAAAATGCACCGGCATGGCCCATAATGCGGCCCTCGACAGCGGCATGCGTTCCGCCCACCAGCGCCACAATTGGCTTCGGCTGCACACCCGCCGCATGTGCCTGCTTGTGGTACGCCTCGATCCATGCCGCCGCCTCCAGCTCGCTCGTCCCGCCAATCTCGCCAATTAGAGCAATGGCGTCTGTCTCTGGATCGTCGGCTAAGACCGTCAGGGCTTCTCTCAAGTCGGTGCCGGCTACAATATCACCGCCCACGCCTACACACAAGCTTTGGCCCAGGCCTGCCCGTGTTGTCGAGGCCACGGCCTCGTAGCTTAGGGTTCCGGACCGTGCGGCAATACCGACACGTGTGCCGACACCCGATCCAGGAGAAAAGCAAGGCAGCGGCTGAAAACCAATACGGCAAGCGCCAACGGCCGAGATGATTCCGGGGGAATTGGCACCCACCAGTCGTGTCACGGACTGGGTCTTGAGCATGGCGTGGATACGCAGCATGGCGTGCAGCGGAGTGTGCTCGGCGACGGCCACGACGAGCGGCACCTCGGCGGCAATGGCTTCTTCAATGGCCGCAGGCGCGAGCGAGGCAGGCACGTAGATGCCCGTGGCATCAGGCTTGAGCGTCTCGACGGCGGCGCGGACGCTGGGCAGCAGCGGCAGACCCAAGTGCTCGCCAGAGCGGCCGGGGGTCACGCCGCCGACAATGTTGGTGCCCCAAGCCAGTGATTCGCGGGCATTGGCCGTGGCTTGGCGGCCAGTGAAGCCCTGGAAGATGACGCGGGTGTGGCGGCCGATGCGGAGATTGGGGAGGGTTGAGTCGGTGGAGAGCGAGGTGATGGGTGAGGGAGGAGGTGTGCCCGAGATGCTGGAGTAGGCGCGGGTGCTGTTCGATCGTGACCGGCAGACAAGACATGGCCGGGCCGGCCGTACATGCCGGAGAAGCTGGGAGCGGGCGTGGAACATTGTGTGGGGGGATTGAAGAGAAAGTGGTGTGAGGAAGTGAGGGGAGAGAATGAGAGAGAGTGTGAGGGGACGAACGAAGGCAACTCTACATAATAAGAGAGAACGGAAGCAAAAATGCCAATCACAAGATGTCAAATATCAAAAAGACAAAAGGAGCTCTTAGAAGCCGAGGTCAGTCGTGTGACAGCTGGGACAGCTGGGAATAAGAGCTGGTTGTTGACAGTGGTCGTCGTTCATATAGGCGACTTGGTGTGTTGAGTGACCGTAGTCTTGTTAGATGCACGGCTATTTGCTGTGAGAATGAGCCAAAGGAGCTAATTGGTGCACTTTGGCTGGCGGCCGGCGAAGTCAACACAGACCCGGACCGTGTTTCGGAGCAAGGCTGGACAGAAGCGTTCCTTGACGCGGGGACTCTGAAAGTAGACTAAAGAAGAAAAGAAAAACTGTGAGACAACAACCAAAAGACAGACGAAGCTTCCGTCCCCTCAGAAAGGTGTCGTGTTTCCGGATGCCGTGCTAGTGGGGGCCAGTTGCTGGTCGCCTAACTCCGTAGTGAGGGGAGAGTGTGGAGAGAAGTGGAGGTTGAGGTCGGCTACTCAACTCAAAGAGCGAGACCGGCGGTGGTCTTCATGATGACCGCTCAGACGGAAGTTAATCTGACCTGATGTCATTCTGAATTGAATTTGGCTGTCGAATCGTTCATTCTTTGAGATTTATGAGCCTTGAGTGATAGAGTTGAACTTTTTTCGATTTTTATTTGAGATACATGTTTTTCTTTTTGTCTTCATAACCCCATCGGCCGTCACATGTGATATCGTACATTCGTTTCATATTTCTCGACAGACTACCATCGTAACTCACCCGGCGTCTTGGTCTCGCCTGATGATTTACCGTCCTTGTCGCCTCCAGTCTTGTCGCCTTTTTCTTGGAATCCCAAGTTCTTGAAGTCGTCTTTTGCCATGAGATTTCTGTAAAGTCAGTACTGGCTCCCCAGGTCATTCTTTCATTTTCTCCCACTCTCGACTCACCTATCCATCCGGCAACTGAGATATGACTTGGCCAGATTCCGACACTCGTCCTCGTTGACGCCCTTGACTTTCTTCATGCAGCTCAAGTAGTCGAGCATGACTTGTTTGCACTCGCCCTCATGGTCCAGAGGGAAGCTGCCGCGCTGTGGTCTGATTTGCTAGTTAGATCTCAACCCGCTTAATTGCATTTTTATGTACTGTCTGGTGATCTTACGGTGTCGGCTTCGTCGCGATGCTGCCACCGCCGGGACTGCCAAATGTGCTCATTGTGTCAAATGTGGCCTCGGCAGACGGGTGTCGGAGGTTCCGTTCAGGGATACGGCTTTTTATTCGATAAAGCCCGTGGTCGTGGTCGTAAAGCCTTGTCCGGCTTTGCCCTGGTCACTTCTTCTTCTCGGCTCAGCCGCTTTTTCTTTTCTTCTTTTTCTTTTTGAAAAGTCGGGTCCGTTGGTTGGACGAGGGCCGTGTGTCAGCGCCGGAGAAAGGTGAGTGCGGGAGAAGAAAAGAATAAAACTAAGGGAACAAAAAAGGACCCTGTAGTTTCCCTTGCCGATCGATCGTTGTCTGTTTCGCTGTATCAAAGGGAGTCTTCATTCACTTCGAAAAGCCCACCACACTTGAGATTGGTGAAAACTCGAGCGAATTAGGCCAGGCGAAGTCGAACCACACGGCTGGCCAATCAGCGCCTTCCGTTTTTGTTAGCATTTTTGCTCGTTTTGTTAGCTGCCAGTCGCCCCTTCGTCATCGCCCTTGCCGTGGCGATCGGGCTTTCCGTCCAATTGTCACCAAGCGGTTCAGCACTCGCTTCCTGCCGCATGAATTGCGAATTTACAGCATCTGAGCAATCTCATTACAGCCGCCCTTGCGACGTCCTGCGCGCTGGCGGAAGGTGCAAAGGTGCACACCATGCGCATAACAGCCCAATTTCCAGTGCACAGGGCAGAGTCCAGGGAGACCGAGGCAGGAGCAAAGGGCGGCGCGGCGACCATATGGCAAGAGCGATCTTGCCCATTTAACCAAACACAGGCACTGGGTGCCATTTTAAGACATTAAGACAGCCCCCTGTCGATAGTTGCGCCCAGCTAAAGAGAATGAGAGAAAGAGCGACGCGGAAACGTGATGCGCAGCGCGTCGTGCTTTCCCTGTACGTCGTAGAGTGAGAATGTGATAATGCGTTCTTGCATTTCCGTGTTGATTTGAGCCCAAATTGGGTCGTGCCTGCCTTGCCTGCCCATAACGACCAGCATTTCTCCTGCCATTCCGGTGAGCATGAAGCAAACATCTCGACAATCGCAAAGTCCCCCTTTTGTAGCCCCTTTTTTGGCTTCATTTTTGAAGCACATGCAAACGCACCAAATTTCACCAGAAACGCAACGGCCAGGCATCCAAACATTTTTTTTGACACCCAACAACACCTTTTCCCCTGGCGCTCACCCACTATCGCCGCCTCTTCGTCATCAACTGTCGGAACCTGTTTACTTGCTCTAGTTCCTCGTTGGCCTCTTTTTCGCCCTGAATGCTCCGTCACCATCCGTCTTCTACCTTTGTACATTGTTCCTACACCAGAAAAAGGACCTTCTAGAGCATTTCCACTACCGTGGCTGCTTATTTTTTGTCTTTCGCCTCCTCCACCCGCAAGGCCCACTCGTTTGTCCTCCTCAAATCGAAGTCTCTCTCTCGCTGTTCTCTCCCTCCTTCATAAGAGACTAGGCCTGATCGCTCCATTGTCTAGCCCTTTGGCCCACCCCCTGCTTGGTGCCAAACGCAGAGCTTGGAAAAACACACTGCCTGTTCTGGTCTTTTCTCGGCACTCTCTCCCTCAACTCTCTCCCTCGTGATAAATTTTGTGTTTTCTCGTCATCGGCTGCACCCTCCGCATTGCATCACCGCGCATCACGCCTATTCAACTCTCGCGACACTGCCAATCTGCTCGTCGACGACGCAGAGATTCCTCTCGTTTTCCCTCACCGCGTCGAAGCTCAGCTTTCAGCTTTCTCCCGACCTTCACCGTCATCGCCCGAGGTTGAAAGCATACGTTGCGATAACGATACACGCGTCTTGATCTCGACAACTTTCTCTCCTTTCGCTTCCGACCCTCTCCTCCCTCCTCTTCCTCTTCTTTCCCCTAATCCGATACCATGGCGGCCCTCGGCGACGAGCTGTTGACCACGGTCAACAAGCTGCAAGACCTCGTCTTCAACACCATCGGCAACGATTCCCTCGATCTCCCACAAATTGTAAGTCTCGGCTTCTTTATCACCGTCAACAATGCGCCGGCCCCCATAATCCCCTTCTAACATTTATTTTTTCTTCCCCACTCACAGGTCGTCGTCGGCTCCCAATCCGCCGGCAAGTCCTCTGTTCTCGAAAACATCGTCGGCCGCGATTTCCTCCCTCGCGGCAGCGGTATCGTCACAAGGCGGCCGCTTATCCTGCAGCTGATCAACGTCCCGAGGACGAGGAAGATATCGCTGCCAACGAGGCCGCCACGAAATCCCGCGGCTACGTCGACCCCAATGCCGCCCGCCGCAACGAATGGGCCGAGTTCCACCACCTGCCCAACCGCCGCTTCAACGACTTCCAGGACGTTAAGCGCGAGATCGAGAACGAGACGAGCCGCGTCGCCGGCAACAACAAGGGCATCACGCGCCAGCCATCAACCTCAAGATCTACTCTCCCGACGTCCTCAACCTGACCCTCGTCGATCTGCCTGGTCTGACCAAGGTCCCCATTGGCGATCAGCCCACCGATATCGAGAAGCAGACGCGCAACCTGATTTCCGAGTACATTGCCAAGCCCAACAGTATCATCCTGGCTGTCTCTCCGGCCAACGTCGACATTGTCAACTCCGAGGCCCTCAAGCTCGCCCGCCATGTCGACCCCCTCGGCCGCCGCACCATCGGTGTCCTGACCAAGGTCGACCTGATGGACCACGGCACTAACGCGCTCGATATTCTTTCTGGCCGCGTCTACCCACTCAAGCTGGGCTGGATCGGCGTGGTCAACCGTTCGCAGCAGGACATCCAGGGTAACAAGCCCATGGAAGACGCCCTCAAGGCCGAGTCCGACTTCTTTAAGCACCACCCGGCCTACCGCAACATCTCCACCCGCTGCGGTACCCCCTACCTGGCCAAGACGCTTAACAGCACGCTCATGTCCCACATCCGCGACCGCCTGCCCGACATCAAGGCCCGCCTCAACACGCTGATGGGTCAGACCCAGCAGGAGCTGGCCAGCTACGGCGACATGCACTTTAGCGGCAAGGAACACCGCGGTTCACTGATTCTGCAGCTCATGACCCGCTTCGCCACTTCTTTCATTTCCTCTATTGACGGTACTTCCACGGAGATCTCCACCAAGGAGCTGTGCGTGGTGCCCGTATCTACTACATATTCAACTCGGTCTTTGGCAGCTCGCTCGAGTCCATCGACCCTACCTCCAACCTGTCCGCCCTCGACATCCGGACCGCAATCCGCAACTCTACCGGCCCGCGGCCCAGTCTCTTCGTCCCCGAGATGGCGTTCGACCTGCTCGTCAAGCCCCAGATCAAGCTGCTCGAGATTCCCAGCCAGCGCTGTGTTGAGCTGGTGTACGAGGAGCTTATTAAGATCTGCCACACCTGCGGCTCCACGGAGCTGAGCCGCTTCCCGCGTCTGCAAGCTAAGCTCATCGAGACCGTCTCAGATCTGCTGCGCGAGCGTCTCGGCCCCGCCTCCAACTACGTCGAGTCTTTGATCTCGATCCAACGTGCCTACATCAACACCAACCACCCCAACTTCCTCGGCGCCGCCGCCGCCATGAGCCACGTCGTCAACGAGAAGCAGGAGCGCGAGCGCAAGCGTCTCATCCAGGAGGAGCGGGAACGCCGCGAGCGTCGTCGCCTCAAGGAGATTGGCGCCGCCAACGGCACCGGCGCTAACGGCGCAGCAGGTGGTGCGGCCGGCACAGAAACGCCCGAGGAGATTGACGAGGATAACCTGAGCGTGGCTGGCGGCACCGGTGCTACCAGCACGGCCCTGCGCAAGACGGTCAAGGGCGGCCGCAGCTCGTCCATGGCCCGGGAAAATGGCCGGACCGCCTCGCCCACACGCTTCAACCAGCCCGCCATCAACAACGCCAAGGACTCGTTCCTCAACTACTTCTTTGGTAAAGATGGCAGCGCCATGGGCGGCGGTCTCGGCGGCAACGGTCCTGGCGGCCACCACCACAACGCCAACATTGGCCGCCACGTCAGCCAGGCCTCGGAGCCTACGTTCAGCCAGAGCATGCGCCGCCCCGACGACCGCCCGTTGCGGTCGCCATTGGCGCAGGCAGCGACGACTACAGCCGCGTCGGCAACCCTGCTGCAAACCACCCGGGTGCTCTGGGCGCCGGCGGCAGCATGGACCTGTTTGGCGCTAACGGCACTGGCGGCGAGCCGGCCCTGACCGACCGCGAGGCCATGGAGACGGAGCTGATCCGCGCGCTCATCTCGTCGTACTTTAACATTGTGCGCGAGTCGATTGCGGACCAGGTGCCCAAGGCGATTATGCACCTGCTGGTGAACCACTGCAAGGATGTGGTGCAGAACCGGCTGGTCAGCGAGCTGTACAAGGAGATGCTCTTTGAGGAGCTGCTGTACGAGGACGACGGTGTCAAGAAGGAGCGTGAAAAGTGCGAGCGGCTGCTGGAGACGTACAAGGAGGCGGCCAAGATTATTGGCGAGGTTGTATAGATGGCGGAGACGATGAAGGCGACGAACATAATATGAAAAGAAAAAGGGAAAAAAGGCTGGAAGATAGTTGGGGGGGCGCTTTCTGTATCTCTATACGTGTCTGAATTTGTGCGTTGGGGCTTTGCTTTTTTTTTTAAGTTTTTGTGTTTGTGTTCATCCTCTTTTCCTGCATTGTCTGATATTTCCTGGATCTCTGTTACCTTTTGTCGAACAATACTCGACTCTTCTTTATATTTTTGTTGTTTACATACGGCATATCTTGTTGTAACACCACCACTCAACTGTTTTTTGTCTCTATTCATCTCACATTCATCCTCTTCTCTCATAACACATCGACACTACTCTTCCTCTCCAACTCTGACTCCTGTGGCAAAAACACCATCTACATAGAACAGGGCTCGATCAACGAATACATTGAAAATTAACATTGACATTTTGTTATCACGAAGCAACTGACAGTAAGATCAAAAAGCCAAAATTGTTTTCATTTTTGCGATTTTTTTGTGATTTTGTGCCTTATTTGCATCCTTAAAAAAAACTTGACTTTCGTCAACCAAAACAGCCAACAAATACTGCTCCAAAAGCCCATAAACCCATGCATTCAGTCAGCATACACAACCAATCACTACCACCCATGCATACTCAGTTGGAGGCAAGAAGATTCCTGTCATTGCTGCTGCTGCTGTTGTTCTGTGGCTGCTGGCTGCTGCCATCTCCAACAATCACTGGGGACACCGCCAGGCTATAACATTGCATCATGACCGTTTGCCCCTGGCCAGATACGTTGTTCGCCAAAACTGCATTCAACACATTGTTTGCGTTGGCCGCGTTCATGTTGGATACGGTCATGTGCATCATACTTGCCTCGAGTCCGGCAGATGGAGTATGCATCTGCCAATTCTATTGGTACTGCATGTGCCGCCTTCCTTGTCCTTGTCCTTGCCCTTGCCCTTGTCCGGGCCCTCCTTGTCTCTGCATTGCCCCGCCATTCATCGGATTGCGAGGATCGTACTCCTGATAGTAGGCAGGATCAGACCGGGCGACTGAACGCTGTTGCTGCGGCGAAGCTGCCGATCTCTCGTCGCCCGCGTCGCGTCGTTCATGCTCCGGAACAGCAGAAGCATGGGAAGGCTCATAATAACGAGCACTATAGCCGGGCTGGCGGTACTCATCGGCGTATTCATGCGCGTAGTAGTGCTCTGGTGCCCGGCGATCAGCGGGCGGTGCTTCACGTCGCACTGGGCGTCTAACGAGATACTCGCCGTCTGGTCCAGTAACCCGCACGACATCATAGGGTTCATAGGGCTCATAATCCACCGGTCTGTACGGACGCTCACCTCGATGAGCACCATCATCATAGTCTGAGTAGTACTCCTGACGCGGTGGAGCACGAACGTAGTGATGCAGTGGACCAGGTGGCGCACCACGTTCATACACGACATCGTACTCTCTCGGATAGCCAGAGTACACAGGCTCGTCAGCATAACGACGCGCTGGCAGCGGGCTGCGCTCTCGGTAGTGTCCAGAAGGGCCACGAGATGGTGGGCCATGGCCTCCTGGATAGCCCCGAGGTGAGACTGGCCGTCTTTGGTACCGCTCGTCCCTCTCATCCCGCTCATCGACGACATCCACATAAGGATCGACGTTGCGAGGACGGCCACGAGGGTCACGGTACGAATCGCGCTGATCGGCGTATCTCGGTACAACCTCGCGGCCGTACTCGTCGACGTACACCACGCGGGTCGGAGCCCGAGCAACAGGCACCCGATCTCTAGCTACTGGAGACGAGCGGCGGGCTGGCTCACCTTCCAGATGCATCTCAAGGGCGCCGAGTAGATCGGGCTCTTCCCGCGGTGCAGCAGCTTTCCGTCGAGGTGCAGCGTCCTCCCGTGGGGATGCAGCAACCTCTCTCAGGGGTGCATTACGCACAGCGAGCATTGCTAGTTCGTTTCCCTCCTCTTCCTTGATCTTGACTTCCGGCTCATTGGTACGTGCTCCTGCGTGGTCGTTTCCACTAGCCTCCTGAAGTTTCTGCTTGTTGCTGGTGCTGGGGTCAGCCGTGCCTGCCTCTTGGGATGCAGCACCGGTTGCAGAGGCCTTTGGCGGAGGTGCACGTTCATTCGTTTTTGGGCTTTCTGCACTATCTGTGGAGTTCCCAGTTTGCCTGTGCCTTCTCCCCCTTCTCGGTTGATCCACGTTTGATGTATGTAACCAAACGCGTCCTTGGGCCTGATTCGCCTTCTTTTGGCGGGCAAGAGCGTCCTGCATGGCCTCAAGAAATAGCTTGTACATGCCACTCCCCTTTGATCTCTGCATCATATTTCTGATCTCGGACTGAGGAGGAAGAACAACCATCTCTGTCAGCCAGTCACGGATCGGGCGCAGCGGTTTGCTTGCATTGGCATTGAACGGATTTGCCCTCATTGTTCGGCCTTCAACGTGTGATTGGGAGAAATGCACCACGAGCTCTCGAAATTTGAACAGAGTGTCCCCGCCCTTGTTGCCAGGCACATCATCCAGCCCAAGGCGGCATGCTTGACAATAGAAATCACGGGCGCTTCCGAGAAGTTCCATGCCCTTTGACCTCAGGATTCTATCCTTGAAAAGCGCCAGTGGCAGTTCCTCGCCAAACTTGCCCCAGTAATGTTTGTTCGTGTGATAGAGCAAAACATGAACCCTTGCCTCAAAGGGAATATTGACGAGGCTCATGACACCCTCCCACAAATCTTGTGCGTACGATACCACAACATCGAGTCTTTCTTGGTATGGTGACTTCAGAGCCCAAATGTCGTTGTTTCCTTTCTTTTCGGCCGGCGGCTGCGCAGCCGCTGGGATATGGCTCTCATAGGGCGCAGATGCAGCAAACGGGTTCGCAACTTGTGTGGGAACGGGCGCAGACGTCACTGGTGTAGGCGGCAAAGGAGCTGCCGGAGGCGGTGCCTGGACAGGGGCGGAGGCTGCAACAGGAGGCGGAACGGCATACCCATTACCACTCCGGCCATTGTGTTCGGTGAAGTGCCGATAGGCTGCATTATGCGGCTGTGAGTGGAACGGTGGAGGTTGATATGGGGCCTGTTGGTTTTGCGGCTGGCCTGTATGGTGGTAAGATGGGGCACCGAACATGTGAGCCTGCTGGGGACCTTGAGCAAACGATGGGCCGTTGTATTGGGGCTCGCCTCCACCGTTGCTTGGCAGAGGAAATGGGTGGATTTGTGGTCGAACCATCGGAGGAAATTGCTGCTGCTGCTGTGGCGGCGGCGGCGGCGGCGGCGGTGGAGGCGGTGGCAGTGACACTGGAGCCTGCACCGGCGGAGGTGGGAAATGTGCTGATAGCTGTTGGTATGGCAAAGGCTGTGGGTGCGGGGGTTGGGGTCCGAACGATTGATAATCCCTGCCGGAGCGCTTAGCTGCCGGGCCAGGACCGCGTTGGCTTGGCCCCTTTGATGCCGAAGGTAGATGCAGTGGAATCGGCATGCCTGTAATTTTGTGAACGCGAGGGTTGGGCCGAAACGGGGGATCTTCTGGCCACTCTGCCCTCCAGAAGACAACGATATTGCCGACACTAAGGATATTCGTATGCTTCGCTGCGTAGTGCTGAATGGCGCCCTCGAATCCAAAGAACTTCGCGCTGACATCGCAAATGGGGCAAGCAAACAATTCAGCCCGCACTTTGGATGAAATGGGTTTGACTTTGACATCAAACACATACTTCATGTTCTCCAAGGTAAGCTTCTGGGTGAAGGGGCCATCAGCTGGATCAACAACAGGCTGACGACCTGCAGCACGGGCAGCTTGTGCCTCCTTTTCGACCTCCATGTAGAAACGCTTTCGTACATGAAGCAGGACATCGGCAGCAAATGCTGGTGCATTGTCCCTGGTCACCTTGTCGCCGTCGTCCCAATCGCCCGCAATGGCCTCTTCGGCGTAACGAAGAATCTTGAGACGGACTGGGCCCTGGATAAGGTCCCACTCAGCGTCGATTTCTTCTGCTGTCTTCGTTTGTCCAGGTGGCGGTGGCGGTGGCTTCACGTCTACAACTGCATCTGGTTTCTGGCTTTCCTCAGACTTGTTGGGTTCAGCTGTGGGTTTGTCGGCCGGGACTAATCCCTTGTTAGAATAGTGTTTTTTGAGGTCAATATGTAAGCCAATGTTGGCTTGTAACTTACCTAACGGTATGGGCTTCGGTGGTTCTATAGCCTTGGACGGCTCTGCAGCCTTGGGCAGCTGCGTAGGCTTGGACGGTTCTGCGATCGTGGACGGCACGGTATTCTTGTGCGGCTCCGGGATAGCAGAAGCCTGAGCCTTGATCTCCGGATGAAGCAGCGTCCGCATGTTCTTGACACCGCCAGACTCGTCATACTTTTCCCATTTTGAGGAGTCTGCCTTCAGGCTAGAACCCCTCTTAGACAGCCCCTTTTGCCATTCCTCGACTGCAGGCGCGCCAAGCTCCTTGACAGAGTCAAACTCCTCGCGCAAGCTGTCGACGTCCGACGTCCAGAAGATCTTCGTCAGCGTGCACGAAGGCGGCAGCTGCCCTTGTTGGATGACGTGCAGCGGGACAATGCTGGAGAGTGAGGTTACAAAGACAAAGGGAAGGGCCGGGATGAGGAATGTCGGAACAGTTGACATGAGCAAATCCATTTCCTAAAGAATCAGTTAGACCAGCTGTCAGAGAAAAGGACACATAGCAACACGCGTTGCACGTCCACAAGAAACACGTCAAACCTACCGTCATTGTGTTTCTCGACAGACAGGTTCCACAGCAGCGAACTCGGAAATCCCAAATGCGAGAGACACCATCAACGCCTGGCCCGAGTCGAAGAGGGTCCGATGTGGACTGTGTGCGTTTCGGGTCCCGCCTGCCACAGAACTGGCAGGTCGACGAACACGCGAGACGCCACATGTCCAGCTCGAACTTGCCCTTCAAAGGAGCCGGCATGTTTGGCCAAAAGCTGCGCCGTGCATTCCGCCAAAGAGCATTTGGCTGCACATATTTGACAGCAGACTTTGCTGTGGTAGGCGGGCGCTTTTCCACCACGACAGGCGAAGCCGTATCCAGGTAGGAGTTGAACAGCTTGTTGACCATCAACAAGTTGCCCAGCGTCCTCGGCGGGCAAAAGGAAAAGATGTGCTGCCAAACCTCGGCGGGGAGTAGTGAAATATCCTCGAGGATGCTTGGTGCCTCCAGCTTGGCCTTTTTTGACTGAACAGCAAGCTCATCAGCGGTGTCAGAGACTGCATTCGCACCCAAAGATGCAGATGCAGGCGCGTTGTCGTCTGTGGCTTTGCGTTTCTTCGTCAAGAGACTGCTCTCCTGGTCGTTTTCAAGATGGTTGGCATTGTCAACCATCACAACATTAGGGACATCGGTAGAGCCATTGCTCTGGGATGCGTTTGCCGTGTCCATGGTCGAACGCGGTGGTTCGGCCATGGTCTGTGAAGTGATCGATCGCTGTGTGTTGGGAAAGGAACGCGAATACAAGAACGCGAAGAAAAAGACGCGTTGTATGAGAGGGGGAGAGCAGGAGGAGAAAGAAAAAAAAGAAGAAAAAAAAAAGGAGAAATACAGGATTTAGTTGGAAGGCAGAAGTCCGAATAAGGAAGCCGCGCTTCAAGGTCAACAAACAAAAGTTGGGGAAAGAACGATCCAGTTTTTGTTTACACAAAACCTGTCCAGATATAGTATCCGAAAATACTATAAGAAACAAAAAGAGATCACAACGCCAAAAGACGTTGGGATGAAAAAGTCAACACTCGTCGATGACCAGTTATGGCTGATGAGATATCAAGCGAAACGCCGACATATCACCGGGAACCTAGGCGGTCACACGAAAAGGCAGGTAGAGAACTCTCTCTATCGCCTGATAGTGAAGTGAAATTGGCAAGTATAGACAGGTTGTCTTGAATGCAGATGGTATCCTCTCTGTCTCGAAACCATCGTCGAGTTCACAAGAAGAGATGGACAGCTACACAGACCAACACAGAATTGATGACCGTAGAAAGGCTGGCGGCAGCGTAGACGAAAATGGAAATCGGTGCATAGATGCTGGTCTTGCTGTGAAATAAGAACAATAGAAGGCGCTGAAATCGTCGAAAAGGTCGTTATTTTCGTATGGGATTATCGACAGATGGGATGCCGTTGAATGAATGAAAACGTCAGTGAATTTGCCCCTGTTTGTCGTTGTAATCAGATGCAACCGAAGATTGTCACTGTCGCAATTGCATATGAAATGCGGGGCTTAGTTTTTCCGGGCCCGACTGAAACGCGGAGCTTCAGTTGTGGAGTGTGGAATCAGTGCAGTGCCTGGTACCGATGACGCAGGCGACTGTTGGGAGGATCCACCCAGCCGGTAGCGGGCAGGTGCTATCCATGAGCCTATCCATCGTTCCTGCCTTGCCGAGATCAGCATTCCCCCATCGTCGCATCCATCACCAAACCACTCAACACTTTCGACATCTCTCGCAGTTTATCATTCTGCGGCGAGTGCTTCGTTTCCTTCCTCCTGCTGACTGCGATCTCTCGACTCATCGCATTCAATACCATTCGCTCATCACGCATCACACGACTGCTAGCTTTCCCAGCCACCGGAAATACCCACTCACTTCGATCGACGATCAAGCTCCCGAAGAGCTTCGCACGACTCTGACGAGAACAACTCGCAGCCGTATATGCTCGCAGGGCCTAACTCCACAATATGACGAGGCTCTCACGAGCCGTCGCTGCGGGCGGCAGTGTCGCGCTGCTCCTCCTAGCCAGCCTGGGAGAAGCTGCGGCGACAACAGCCAGCACAGGCTTCACAGCCAAACACGAGGCGGGCCGCTGCGCGATTCGCGGCCAGTGTGGAAAGAAGAGCATATTCGGTGCCGATCTCCCGTGTGTGGACAACGACTTGGCGACAGAGCCCGATGAGGAGCTGCGGGAACAGCTCGTCGGCCTGTGTGGGCCAAAGTGGAAGTCCGGGCCGATCTGCTGTACTGGCGAGCAGGTAAGTCATAAGACGACGACACTTTTCCACAGCAACACCACAGACATCACAAGACCATTAACGTTGCGTCTCCCTCCAGGTAAAAGCACTCAAAGACAACCTCGCGACGGCGAACCAGCTCATCTCGTCCTGCCCCGCGTGCAAGGACAACTTCTACAACCTCTTCTGCACATTCACCTGCTCGCCCGACCAGTCGCTCTTTATCAATGTGACGGATGCTGCCGAGAAGAACGGCAAGTTTCTTGTGACAGAGCTCGACCAGCTCGTGTCTGAGGAGTTCGGCACGGGCTTCTACGACAGCTGCAAGGAGGTCAAATTCGGCCCGACCAACTCCAAGGCCATGGCGCTGATTGGCGGCGGCGCAAAGAACTACACGGAGTTCCTTACTTTCCTGGGCAAGCAGCGCCTCGGCGGTTCGCCCTTCCAAATGAACTTCCCGCTCTCGTACACGGATCCCGACATGTCGCCGCGCCAGTCTATCCCGAAGAAGTGCAACGACGAAGACCCTAACTTCCGCTGCGCCTGTACCGACTGCCCTGAAGTGTGCCCGGAGCTGCCCGCCCTCAAGAAGTCCAAGGAATGCCATGTCGGTCTGCTTCCGTGCCTGTCGTTTGCCTCGATTTTGACATACTCGGTCCTGTCAGCACTTGTCATTGTCTGGGCCGGTCTGCGCTTCTGGTACACGCAGAACCGCAACCAGGGCCTGCCCCTACTGCACGACCCCCACGGCGACGTTGACGACGAAGACGATGTTGAAGACGACGAGCACCACGCATTCCTCTATGGGTTTATCCGCGGGTCGACTTCGAACGTTGCAGCTGCCGAGGAGGCGCCGACTAACTACATCCTCAACATTTGGTGCAACAAGGTCTTCCGCAAGCTAGGCCACTGGGCAGCTCGATTCCCCGGCATCAGCATTGGCTGCAGCTTGCTTGTTGCCACCATCCTGAGTCTGGGTCTGTTCCGCTTCAAGCTGGAGCTCGACCCGGCGCGTCTATGGGTCAGCCGACATCTGCCGCTGCGCAAGAGAAGGCCTTTTTCGACTCGAGCTTTGGTCCCTTCTACCGCGCTGAGCAGGTGTTCTTGGTCAACGATACTCTTCCCTCTGGTCCTGGCGCTGTCTTGAGCGAGGAAACTCTGCTGTGGTGGATGGGCGTGGAGAAGAGCATAAGTGAGCTCAGGGGTCAGGAGTATGGCGCGACGCTCGACGATGTCTGCTTCAAGCCCACTGGCTCTGCCTGTGTCGTGCAGTCTGTTGCCGCCTACTTTGGCAATGAGCCCTCTCTTGTCGACAAGTACTGGAAGGAGACTCTACGGTCGTGCGCTGAAACGTCCCGTTGAGTGTCGCCCGGAGTACGGCCAGCCTCTCGACCCGGAGTCGATTCTTGGCCAGTTCCCTGACGCCGCGCACGCCGACGAGGCTGCCGGAATGACGGTCACCTGGGTCGTCAACAACTACGCCGAAGACACACCCGAAGTGAAGCGCGCCATGGACTGGGAGCAGGCACTGAAGAAGCGCCTTCTCGAAGTGCAGAAGGAGGCTACTGCCCGTGGTCTTCGTCTGTCGTTCTCGACGGAAATCAGCCTGGAAGAGGAGCTCAACAAGTCGACCAACACTGACGCCAAGATTGTCATCATCAGCTACGTAATCATGTTCTTGTACGCTTCGATTGCTCTCGGCTCGACGACGCTCTCCTTTGGCGACCTCTTCCGCCACTTTGGTGTCTTCTTGGTCGAGTCCAAGTTCGGTCTTGGCTTTATCGGTGTCCTGATTGTCGTCATGTCGATCACGGCGTCCATTGGTCTCTTCTCGTGGGCTGGTCTTAAAGCAACTTTAATCATCGTCGACGTCATCCCATTTATTGTTCTAGCCGTCGGTGTGGACAACATCTTTTTGATTGTTCACGAGTTTGAGCGTGTCAACATCAGCCACCGTGACGAAGAGGTCGCTCAGCGTGTTGCCCTGGCTCTTGGCCGCATGGGTCCTTCGATTCTGTTCTCTGCCATCACTGAGACCGCCTCCTTTGCACTGGGCGCCTTTGTCGGTATGCCTGCGGTGCGCAACTTTGCCATCTACGCTGCTGGTGCTGTGTTCATCAACGCTATCTTGCAGGTGACCGGCTTCGTGTCTGTTCTTGCTCTGAACCAGATTCGTGTCGAGGAAAACCGCGCCGATATTCTGTTTTGTATCCCAGTCAAGTCTGCACGCGTGCACCTCAACGATGAGTACTCTGGCCGGTACAACGACTCCAACGGTTTCAGTGACGAGCTGGCCCGTGAGAGCATTCTGCAGCGGTTCATCCGCCAGCGCTATGCACCGACGCTTCTTAAGAAGAGCATCAAGGCTGGTGTTCTCATCTTCTTCACCGGTCTTTTCGCTGCAGCTATCGCCCTGCTTCCCTACGTTCAGCTTGGCCTTGACCAGCGTGTTGCCATCCCCGACGACTCGTACCTTATCCCCTACTTCAACGACCTGTACGATTACTTTGAGTCGGGCCCGCCCGTCTACTTTGTCACCAAGGACTTGAACGCCACCAGCGTCTGCACCAGCAAGAACTCTGCTCGCGCTTCCCGACGTGCCAGCTGACTTCTCTGACGGGCATCCTCGAGCAGGAGCGCAAGCGGTCCAACGTATCCTACATTGCCTCGCCCACGGCCAGCTGGATCGACGACTTCTTCCTGTGGCTCAACCCAGACTTTGAGAGCTGCTGTGTCGAGAACGGCAAGCCCTGCTTCGCCAACCGCGTCCCGCCATGGAACGTGACGCTCTCTGGCATGCCTGAGGGCGACGAGTTCGTCCACTACCTTAAGAAGTTCGTCGCCGCACCGACTACCGAAGACTGTCCTCTCGGCGGCCAGGCATCGTGTATGGTCAGGCTCTTGTCATTGACTCGGAACACGACACGCTGCCGGCCACACACTTCCGCACTATGCACACGCCGCTGCGCAGCCAAGACGATTTCATCAAGGCCTATGCTTCGGCTCGGCGTGTGGCCTCGGATATTACCAAGTCGACTGGCGTCGAGGTCTTCCCGTACAGCGTCTTCTACGTCTTCTTTGACCAGTACGCGACGATCGTCTCTCTATCCGCGACGCTTCTTGGCTCGGCCATGGCCATCATCTTTGCTGTCTCCTGGGTCATTTTGGGCTCCTTTATGACGGCCGCTGTCGTTGCCTGCACAGTTGCCATGACCATCTGCGACATTGTCGGCGCCATGGCCATTATGGGCGTGTCACTCAACGCTGTGTCCTTGGTCAACTTGATCATTTGCGTGGGCATATCCGTCGAGTTCTGTGCGCACATTGCCCGCGCCTTCACTTTCCCGTCGGCCCTGCTCCGCCACAACGCGCGCACTCGCTTCCCCGATGCACGCGAACAGCGCTCCTGGGCGGCTCTTGTCAATGTCGGCGGCTCCGTGTTCTCGGGCATCACGCTCACCAAGCTGCTCGGCGTCACTGTGCTCGCTTTCACACGCAGCAAGATCTTTGAGATTTACTACTTCCGCGTCTGGGTGGCCCTCGTTGCTTTTGCCTCGACACATGCGCTTATTTTCCTGCCTGTGGCCCTGAGCGTTGCTGGTGGTCGTGAGTACTTGGATGCTGACGGCGAGGGTGGACTGCCGGCCGACCTGGCCAGCCGCCTGCGCGATGCTGAAGACACGTCAGACGACGAGGACGGCCTGTTGTAGAGCGACCAGCCATTTCCTGCTCGACGGTTTGCCCATGCCCACCGCAGTCCAGCACGCCCCGGCCTTTGCCAGTACAATTGGTCCAATGTTGACCCTTGCTTTTACGGTGCCGGTGCCACTGGTTCTGGTGACAATGCCAATGACCTGATATCACCCACGCGTGACGAACAGTCAACAATAATAACAGAAGGCGACGACGCCAACTAGGGACCGGGCGGCGAACTGCGACTTGCAGGCGAGTATGGGCAGCGTCGACAACGCTCAGCCAACAAAGTCATCATGAATCCGTTAAGGCGACTACGAGTCAAATCGAGGCAGCAGCAGCAGAGCAAAGGAGCAGGAGGCAACTACCGCATCATTTGCCGGCTGCCCCGATCGACGAGTGCGCCGAGGCTGATTGATGGTCAAATGTATATTTAGGATGTTTATTGTTTTCGGGGTCACTTCACGGCGTTCTTGTCTTTCTTCTGCTTGTTCTTTTTTCTACAATCTTGCATAATACGGAGGGGATGCGAGGGAGACTGCAGACGGTATACGAAAGACGCGAGAGAGCGAACTGCATGGTCTTTTTCCTATTTTTTTTTTGTATTTTTGTAACAGCGAGTTATAGTCACGCCTTTTGGCAAGGCCTCCTTTTCTTTTTGTCTCCTTTTTTTTACATCGTAATAAAACCGTTCTTGATGCAGCACAATCCCAACAAACCATGTTCAGTGCTTCCCATCCCGTCTTGATCGTCCGGTGCGGTACACAGAGCCCCGGCGCGAACTTCGCCTGTGCGCTGCAGTCATGAGTTGGTGTTTTGTGAGCATACAGTAAAGAGAATCATATGCTACAATTCGTTATCCATATTATTATGAGCCGTTAGCTGTGTTCCTTCCGTACAAGTAGAGCCAAGCCGTCGGTGGCCATTGTACCTTCCTGTTCTGACCAGTCCTGGTACCCGAAAAAGGAAGAAAAACAAAAAGGAAACTACCGTTTCCCTCACAGCTCGCTCTTGCCCGTCGTAGAGGATTGCTCGTCTTTCGCGGCAAGCCGGAAGGTGCGTCCCAGATCGCTCTTGCAAGTTGTATGCTGGCTTCCTCTTTCTCACCATCTGTAGTCGCTCGCGCTTTCCAGAAGCAACAAAACCGCGCGATGTTGCTTAGTGCACTTTGATGGTCGTGGCTTCCATCTTGAAAGAAGTGCCGATAAAAGAAGGAAGCTGCAATACGGTCGGCTCGGGTTGCCCACCTTCCCCTCTCGCCTCTCGTTCTCTCTTTTCCCTCCTTCCATTTGTGCTTCTGTTTCACAAGAGCCGTCCTGCTGTTTCCCCACTTTCTTTCCATTCTCTCCAGCCTCTCCAGCCTCTGGTTGTCTCTCCATCGTTTTGATGCAATTGTTGTCCACCTTTGTTTTTCTGACAAGGCCAAGTCGACGACCACCGCCACCGCCAACGTCAGATTTCCACTGCAACTACACCACATAACGCATTTCTCTTTTCTTTTTCTTTTTTTCGGCATTTCACTTTTCTTACCACAACTGCCCCTTTTCCCGCTCGCAGTCTGTTGTACTTGTCCGTTTTGGTCACCAGTTCTACCCACATCTTGCGAGAAAGGACGAAACCCAGTAAAATGGTAAGAACAAGAGGTTAAAAGAATTAACAAGGCGTTTGCTGACCTTCTAAACTGCGCTAGGGACTACGCGAGAAGCGAGAAAAGTCCACAGGGTCACTAACACAGACGTCTTCCTCCAAACCGGACTGATGTCGCCGACGGCCCTGGCAGGCAAAAAGACAAGACAAAGAAAGCTTGAAGAGTCTCTTCCAACAGCCAACGTCTAAACTACACCGCTTTGGGAATCAGGCCAGGGCGGGCAAACCCCGAAGGTCAAGCAGAAACACTGCAGTCATAATTGCAAAGCATCGTGAAGCAGGAACAACAAAGCAAAAGAACCCAAATCCAAGCAAAAGATTTTCCAGCTTATCTGCAAAGCGCGCCATGGACAATGCGTCGTGGCAGGGACGACGAAGTAGCCCAAGGACCTTGCTACACATACAAGGCGGCCAGCCAGAAGAGTCCTTTAATATCGAGCAAAGCGGGATATCTCAGACATGAAAAAAGCGGTCGCGCAAGAAAGACCCAGCTCCCGGTTTCCTCTCAAAAAATGGCAACCCAAACACAAAGCCGCCACCAAAGAGAGAGCAATCGAGGCAATGTAATCAGTCCAGACCAAAGGGCAGCAAGCCCTCACCAAAGACGATGCACAACCACACGTTACGGGAACAGCCCCCCACTCGCTTCCAGGGTCGCAAATACCAAATACCAATGGCCCCGGCTCCACGGCCTCAACTTTGCTGTTTACCAGGAACTTTGAGAAACATGGTCCAAGTCGGTAGTTTTCCGAGGAGACAAGTGCTGGCTGTTCCGAATCCAAAAGTACCTGGCAGAAGGATATTCCAGTCAGGAAAAGGAAGAAGAAGATACCAAAATACCAAAGGAGACGAAAAAGGTTAAATTTGGAAACCAAGAAGGAATCGCCAGCTAGTGCACGCAAGACGCAGATTGAGGCGGCACAACGGGTCCCAGCCAAGACGCCGCGCAAGGACGATGCCCAGCACTGCATCACGGCACATGTTGCACCAGTATGAACGGTATGCCATCTTTGTCTTTGCTATCCACAGGCTTGCCGCTGTTTTTTTCTCTACCTTCTCTGCCTCTCCAGCCTTTCGACTTTGCCGCCTTTGTGACGCCCTCCACGTGGCGGACTTCGTCACAAACCTAGATGTACTTACTGATGAGATTTGACCAGGCAAAAGAACATGAAAACTCAAGACCAAGAAAAACAAAGTCCTGCCCTTTGTTCGCAAGCTTCGCAAGCTCCGATGCGCCTCTCCTTGTGTTCTCATCTTGTCGAGGCTGGGGCGTCTGGTCCTTTTTGTGCATTTTATTGGATCTTGCATCTGCCGACAATCCTCTTACACGCACCTTCTCCACACAACCCCACTGGTGGGTGGTCTGCAGAGCTGCCAAACCACTTTTGTTCTTGTTTCCCCTCAGTTGACAGGCCATTGATTTCCCCTCCCCCTTTCTCTCCGCTTAGCTCGTGGCTCCGTCCGTTGTTGCGTCTTGCCCCCCAGAGCGCGCGCGCCGACGGAGTCGCGGGGTCGCTAAGTTGCGTGGGAAAACCCCGATCCCTGCGCCTGTTTTCCATTCGAATGGGCAGAATATTGCCCGCTATTGTTGCTGTATCGAGCCTCTCAGGTCGAGGATATTACGCTCTGCCGCCGAGGGGGGAGACCCGTCATCTATCTGCACATCTGCACATCTGCCCAGGCCCTGTGCCTTGAATGTCGTCTTGTCAGGTCTTTCTTTGGCGGCGATCCTGAACGCCCAAAGTGGGCAAGGCCCGCTGTAAGGGCGGCAGCAAGGGTGTCAGTCTTACAGCAAACATGCTGCGGAATGCGGGTGTGTGATGCTGGATGCCCATTTTTTTGCCCCCAGGTCTGGCAGTTCTCGTTCTTTTCAACTTCCAGTCTGCCAAACATCTGCTCTGTTTCCAGCTGCCGGTTTTTTCTTTGGAACCCCCTCTCTCCCGACCAGCGTCTACTGTGCACCAAATTTCGTATCCGGCATGCCGGCCAATCGCTTTCGCCTTATGTCCACGGACATTGGCTGCATCGGCTGCAGGTGGTTGAATTGAGGAACTCCCGCACACAGTAATGGGACAGACCACCCCATGGACTTGCTCAAAAACGAAAGCGATGTGGAGGCAAAAAAAAAACATGAAGGTACCCCTGGCAGCACGGCAGACTTGGAGAACGCAACAGACCCGAAAAGATCTAAACGAGATGCTTAACGCCGCGCCCGATGTTTCCCTCTCAAGAGAGCTACCGAGTTTTGCTTTTGCTTGTAGTCTCCAACTTTCGATGTTTTGCTGTATCATCCCGGGCCCCATTATGTTTGGGCCTTTGCCATTTCGCGGCAGAGACAAGATAACCCGCCGTCAGCGTGCATATAATTACCCCCCGAGCACCCAGCAACAAAAATAAAGGGCAGCAGAAGCAGAAGCAGCACACCTATTTCGACCTCGACCTGCGACCCTCTGAGAGACGCACACTACCGTGATATATTAAAATCCTTTGAAAGTTACTCTGGGCGCCTCTCTTGCCGAGTCCAGAGTCCTTTGCTTGGAGAGTGCCCTCATCACTCGTCAAGCCTTTCTTTCCCCTCACGCACGGGTTGAGTAATGACAAAGTAGGTGGTATTTACCTGGCTCACCTCTCTTTCGATTTATTTTTGTGCATGCCGCCCATTTTGACCAGTTTTATTCTTTTGTGTATTTTTGATACCCTTGCATACACCTGGCTTCCCCAACCCGGATCTCTTCCGGCTCATAATACAACCTTAATCCTCTCCGTCATCTTCACGTTTTCTCCCGTTTGTGAAATTCATTCTTTTTTTTTTTGTCTTCGTTCTTCATCAAAAGCACTCTACATTTCTTCCATGCCCAAACAGAGCATCAACACAGCACCGCTTGGCATTCTGCATCTTGTTACCGGTCCCAAATAGACTAACGTCGGAACTCGTTCATCGCAGCCTTGCCAACTCCACCAAATCGATTCAATAGTTCCGAAAAGACGACAATACAAAGACCAGCCGGACACGAGCACAACACAGCGGACGATTTGACAGTTTTTCGGGGGCAGTCGCAGCGCACGGAACCCGGAGGGTACCGTGCCAAAGACGGAAGAACAGACCGAAAATCAAAAGCAACATCAAAAGAACATCAACATTAACTCAAAGATGCAAGGCATCGCCGGCCAGCTTCTGGCATTTCTCGCCGAACACTGGGCGCCCGTACTCGTCGTCACTTTCCTCGCATACCTGGCCAAGAACCGCTACGGATATGGCATCAACAAATACCCCGGGCCCTTCCTGGCCTCAATAACAGACTGGTGGCGGTTCTACGATGTCTACAAACGGCGGCCGGAACGGACACAGCGCCGTCTTCACGAAGAGCACGGCGACGTTGTCCGCCTGGGGCCCAACACGCTTTCATTCTCGGATCCCAAGGCGCTCAAGACCATTTACGGTCTGAACAAAGGGTTTATCAAGGTACGTCGTCCCTTTTTTGGTGTCAACTGAGGCTACACAGCATCCGTCGTGCCCTTGCATATTGTGTAACCGTTCCCACCACTGACATCAGATGATAGTCCGACTTTTACCTCCCGCAGCAGTCCGTCGTCAACGGCCACCGCCTCGCCAGTCTTTTCAGCACAGTCGACAATGACTTTCATGCCCAGTTCCGCCGCTGTGTGAACGGTGCGTTCGCCATGTCGCAGCTAGTGCAGTATGAGCCGTTTGTCGACAACACGACCAAGCTGTTTCTGAAGCGGACCGAGGATCTTTTTGTCAACAACCCTGAAGGCTGCGATTTCACCCGCTGGCTGCAGTTCTATGCCTTTGACGTCATCGGCGAGATTACCTACACTAAGCGACACGGATTTATTGAGAAGAATGAGGATATTGACGGCATTGTTGCATACCTCTCATGGCTCTTCCTCTACGTAGCTCCTGTAAGACCAACTTTTACTCTCAGAAGCCCCCCCCCCCCTTCTAGTGTACTAACACGGAACAGATTGGCCAAATTCCCTTTTTGGACCTTCTCTTCCTCAAGAATCCCATCTACCTGAAGCTGTCCCAGTATGGCCTCATCGACTCGACGTTCCCCGTCGCCAAGTTTGCGCGTGCCCGCATGGCCGAGCGTCTACCGGATATTACAGAGGGTAAAGGCCCCATCCTGCCGACCAAGGCCGAGAAGAAGCCCCCTGCCGCCGACTTGCTCTCCAAGTTCTTGGCCGCCAAAGAGGCCCGCCCAGAGTTCATGACCGACACGCTCGTGCAGACCATGGCCGTGTCCATGGCTTTCGCTGGTTCCGAGACCACGGCCATTTCTCTGTCGGCCGTGTTTTACTATTTGCTCCGCAATCCTGCCGCTTTGAAATCACTGTACGAAGAGCTCGACAATGCAGCCCGCAATGGCCTCTTTAGCGACTACGAGACGGGTCTAGTCACCTGGCACGAGAGCCAGAAGCTGCCGTACCTTGACGCCTGTGTCAAAGAGGCCTTCCGTCTGCACCCTGCCGCAGGTCTACCAATGGAGCGTATTGTGCCCGCTGGCGGCATGGAGATTGCCGGTCGCTTTATCCCTGGTGGCACCATTGTTGGCTGCTCCGCTTGGGTCCTGCACCACAACAAGGACATCTTTGGTGAGGACACGGATACCTTCCGGCCGGAGCGCTGGCTCGTGGACGAGGCCAAGGTGGCGGCTGCTTCTGAAAAGACCGAGGAGCGCGAGCGCGAAGAGCGGCGCATCAAGGAGATGAACGGCATGATGCTGCAGTTTGGCATGGGCTCGCGGACGTGCATTGGCAAGAACATTAGCTTGCTGGAGATTTACAAACTCGTTCCGTCTCTCCTGCGGCGGTTTGAGGTGAGTTTCCCCACTATCTATACACTTTTATTTTGAATACTGCTAACGACTTTTGCAGATTGACTTCGTCGACCCGAAGCAGGAGTGGAAGCTGATCAACGCGTGGTTCGTGAAGCAGACCGACTTCTGGACAAAGTTCAAGGTGCGGAATCTGGTTCAGGCGACGTCGGCATGAATGTAGAGTTTGGCTGGGAGTTGGCGACGAAAGTGGTGACTCGTCGATATACCCGTTTTAGATAGCCGTTCGTGTTTAGTGTGATGAGACAGAAATTGTCCATGGGCTGTAAAGAGTGTATTTGCTAATGCATGTGTTTTTTTCCTTCTTATTTATCTGATATTGTGTCTTTTTGGCCTTTTCCAGTCACCAACTGATGCATATTGTTCTGTCCTGAAATGCATTTTTGAATCCCAAACTTAATAGTGTTCAATATTTTCTTTTTATTTTGTGAGTTTATATTTCTATATCAAAATTATTTAGGAAAAATCAAGCTTGAATAGATAACAATTCTACAATATATATATACATATATAAAAAAAAGGCAAGCTTCAAATAAAATATACCAGGACACAGACTGGTCGCATATTTAATTCACGTATTAAATCGAAGTCTTGAAAGTGTGACAAACATTCATTATCTGCGCCAGTCTCTAGTTGAGAGACTTGGAAAGTAAACAAGGAACCACCGCATAACCCTGGATAAACGCTGTGCGGAATTAAACGAAAAACAAACATCGATATAAAAGTAGAATCAGAGCACCACTCGCCTCACCGTCTATGCCATCGACTTCCGTTGCTGCCGTTTTTGCGGGAGTTGCAGCCGAAGCTATCGCTGCTGTCCGTTTCCGCTTAGCAGATCCCGGCGGCGGCAACGACTGAGGTACAGCAGCCACTATGCGCTCTTCCGTCCTTAGCTGTCGTGCCGGTGTTGCCTTCGTTGACGAGCCCCCACGCCGTTGCCAGCTGTCCTCCTCCTCATCTTCATCCTCCTCCATATCCTCAATCTCGTCGTCGCCTGCCAGGTCGAGTGGTGCCTGGGTCTCGGGATCATAAGCAAAGTCCTGTGTCTCGGGTTCCAGTGCTGCCGCCTTCTTCTGTCTTTGCTGCTGCTTCTGCTGTTTCTTGGGCGTCTGCTGTTGGCGTGATGCCGACCGCGTGACCGGCCGACTCTCGAAATCGTCGTCTTCTTCGTCATCGCCCTCATCTTGTTCTTCATCGTCCTCTTTTTCCTCGTCTGCAGCACCGTCTCCTGGTTGCGCACCAGAGAACCGAACGTGCTTGCTAGGACTTTCGGGGGCTGGTGTGCTGCCGGACGAGCCGCCATCGCCGCCGCCAAAGATGCCGCGGATGGACGAAAGGAAGCCTGCGCTGCGGCGAGCCGAGCCAGATGAGGGGCAGCAGGCGCTTCTTGAGCATCGCCTTCTGCCTCCTCGTCTGCTTCTTCTTCTTCGCCGCCTGCCTCCTCTTCCTCGCTCTCCTCCTCTTCTGCTTCTTGGACTGCTTCTTTGTACCGGTTCCAGAATGATCTGAACTCTTTCAAGTTCAGCTCGTACCAAGCCGGCAACTGTGACGCCAACTGAGGATGCTT
Source organism: Sporothrix variecibatus (assembly GCA_016097105.2). NCBI lineage: Eukaryota > Fungi > Ascomycota > Sordariomycetes > Ophiostomatales > Ophiostomataceae > Sporothrix > Sporothrix variecibatus. Next base: position 2,712,354 of record JADMNI010000003.1, read on the forward strand.
GTCTTTGTCAAGACGAGCGTCTCAATCACAGCGTCCCAGTCGATACGGTCGCTGTTGTCGGCTGACTCCTGCAGTGCCGTCCAAAGCGAGTAGGTATCCAAAAAGCGTCCGCCAATATAAAATGACGGCGGGACGTAGACGCTGAGGTAGTCGTTGTACTCGTTGAGGCAGTTTTGGAACTCTTGCTGAGCACTGTCGTGGTCGCCAACGCCGTTGAGGATGGCGTCGTCGTCGAGGTCGAGGCCGTCCACGTCCATCTCGTTGGCGTTGTTGTCATCGCCTTCGTCTTCGTTGGCAGCAGCCTGGCCCTCGGCTGGAGCACCATTTCGGACTGGGCTCTGGTGGTTGGCACTGGGGCCTTCTGACGCTGCTGCTGCGGATGCTTTGACTGGCGAACCTGCTGGCGTGGCATTTGGCTTTGTGTACAGATTGCGAAGTCTGTGGTATCGCCGGCGAAAGTCTTTGAGACTGATATCTGGGTACTGATGGGAAAAAAGGTGAGCTAAAATGTTCATTTCTTGCTGAGACGAGGAGAGTTGGGAGTTACCTGTTGGTGAAGCTTCAGGAAGAAGGATTCTGTTGGTTTTGGTGACACCCCAGATTCTCGCTTCTCCTTCTTCCACGCTGAGTATGCTTTTGAGATGATGATGTAGTCTGTAAAGTTCATGAAGAACAGCTCGTCCGGTCGGCCAGAGTTCTCATCGTGCTCTGTCTCTTCCTGTGCTGCTTGCTGGGGCTGTTCTTGTGGCGCTTCCCGTGCTGGCCGACGGGCTTGTTGTGGAGATGCCTGCGTCGGCGGCGGCTGCTGCTGCACATCAGGTACATCTTCAATCTCTTCTTCAGACTGTTCCTGCTGTGCCTGCCGTGACTGTTGCTGCGGTTGTTCTCGTTCCCGGGGTGCCCTTGGCCGTGGCTCCTGGCGTTTGGCGACCGGCACGTCCGTGATAAGAGCCAGCTTGGTCAACCACCGGTTGCGCCACGAGTGGTACGTGTGATGCGGATACTTTTCCTCGAGTCTCTTGTACATGTCGTTGCCGCGGTCGAGGAACTTTTCATTGTGCTTGATGGCATACTCGGCCTCTTTAATAACCCAGTTTCGCAGGATGCGGTCGTCTTCGTATGTAAAGGCATTGCGATGCCGCCTTTGCGAGTTGGCAGGCGCATAGACGAGGCCGTCGGACCGTGGCGTTGGATCTGCTGTCCGGGCGGCAGGTCGTCGCGAAGGAGGGGGAGGAGGAGGAGGAGGAGCGGCTGGACGGGTGATAACGTATGGTGTCTCGTCGACTTGCCGTTGTTGGCGGACACAGTCGAGGACCCATTGGTACGAGTGGTATGCGCCGTGGGCACGGCTGGGCACCTGGCGAGAGGGATCGGTTATGCGCATATCTGCGGCCGCTTCGTTGGCGATGATGATGCCGCCATTGTCCTGGAGGACGGAAGTATGTTAGAGTGAACAAGGCTAAATGTAACGAATGACTGGACAGACTCACTCGGATGGCCTTTTTTGTGCGGTTTGGCGCATTGATCGAGACGTAGAACTTTAGGCCCTCAAAACTGAAGGGCATGGCTGCGGTATTGTGGCTGTGATGTGCACAGCTGACACTCGACTGCGCCGTTGATTGCGCCGTACAATACCGGAATGTCTCGTGGATTAAAGAGTGCGGTTATTCTTTTGCGATACAAAAATTGATCGGTTGTTGCTGTCGTCGTATTATCGGGGCGGTAACGCGCGTGGGCGCAAACGGATCGAAGCCGGCGCAAAACAAAACAGTCGCAAACGATCGCGTTGAGTCGGCGCGTTAGATCGCGATTCCGTTTGGTGGAGTGAATGCTGTGTTTAGAAAAGGGCTCTGAAAAGATTTTGAGATGCACAGATTCGGCCCCTTTTTAGTCGAGAGTTGTCGCCGGGAAGTCGCCGCTGGTGAATGTCGGTAGTCGGAGGGAAGGTGCGACCAGACGGAGGAGCGACGCGTTGATGGCCGGGGCCTGTGAACATACACAGTTCAAGACTGAAGAGGGAAAGAGACGTGACGAAGAGCAGACCCACCCCTGGCATTACTGGTTCCCCACAAACACCGAGTCACGTGCTATACTTTCCCCCAAAACGATACTTTCGCCCAAAAACGTTCATTTATTCAATCACGCGGCAGAGAGTGTTCAGGTCTGTCAGGTTTATGTTTTGGGTACTGAAACTCTCAGAAAAAATCATAGATCTCTTTGAGATTCTTCTATACTTTGTATATTGAGTTTTTGTTGAGTTTTGGCGACTCTTCTATTTGACCAAACTGGACATAGTGTTATGTTAGTGTTAGTGTTGTACTCCGTACGTCGTAGGGTCTTGAGTTTTGAAAGAAGGAGCGACGCGCGCGTTGTGCAACGGTGGGCAGTTGAAGAGCAACAGGGGCACTTAGCGCTAGGCCAAAAATAAACAACGGGCAAGTACTGGGGCGGCGCAAGGCTGACGTATTTTCTCGCACAGGACACGATAATTAGGCAGGACCCGCTGGAGCACGGAGAAAGAGCAAAACCAATCCAACAGCTCGAGGAAGGAGCCAACCAAGCCGTACGTGTCTTCCATTCAGCCTCATTTGCCCCCTTTTCGACGCCGACCTCAACCTTTCAACAACTTCCAACGACTCGGCCTTGACAACCTCCTACCGACAGCTCCCATTTCCCATCTTCCTTCCTCCCCTGACCATGACCTCGATTGCGACGCGACAGCTCTAAACACAACAGCTCCATCCCCCGCCGACAGCTGTTTCGGCGGGTTCTCTTTTCTTCGATATCTCCTCTATTTTGAATAACTTGCGACCATATCGTCCTCTCGCACGATGGGAGTCCTCGCCAAGATGGCAGCCATTGTGCTGGCCATTTCGCTAATGACGTTTATCATCTTCTTTGGCCGGCTGCCCATTTTCCGACGAACACCCATAGCATGGCTGTACACGTTTTTCGTCGTCAACATCCCCAGTGCCGTGCTGGCTGTGGACCGTGCACTTACGGGCGGCCGGTTCACGGCGTCGATGGTGCGGTTCGGCAGTTTCATGATGAACGACAAGCACCCGACAGTCGTCATATTCTTTTTGGTGCTGCTTGTGGGCTCGGAGTGGATGGCGATTCCATCGGCATGGGAGTTTCTGAGCAACTTCCAGCGGGCCTGTGTGGTCGTGTTTGGCTCGCTGCCGTACATCTTCTTGTATCTAGCAGCATACACGGACCCCGGCACGGTGTCATTGGGCAACCTCAAGCACCACCTGTCGCTGTACCTTATGATTACGCTTTGTTCCATCCGGGCCACCGCTGCTATACGTGCAACCTGCTCAAGCCGCCGCGCAGCAAACACTGCCCCATTTGCAAGCGGTGTGTGGGCCGGCTGGACCACCACTGCATCTTTATCAACAACTGTGTCGGCGTGGGGAACCACCATTGGTTTTTTGCTGTTGCTGCTATCGACAGCCTTTCTCTGCTCGTATGGCGGCTGGACTGGTCTGTGTATTTTGCGCGACCGCATTCAAGAACGCTTTGTGAACTGGTCGCTGCTGCCCTGGCGGGCGTACGAAGTCAGCGGCGGCGCGTTGGCGGACACGCCGCTGGCGACGCGCAAGATGACGTTCAATACGTGGCTCGTGCTGCTGTCGTGGGGCATGAAGAACTACATTCACCTGGGCAGTGTTTCTCTGCTAGGCTTGTTGATTAGCCCGCTGGTCTGGGGCCTGCTGGCGTACAACCTGTGGAACGTGTGGACGGGGCAGACGACCAACGAGAGCCTGAAATGGGGCGACTGGAAGTACGACATGGAGGACGGGTTGGTGTACAAGCGGCGGATGGCGACGACGGACACTGGTCTGCTGTCGGGGGCGACGCTTCATTGTCCCGCTGGCCGATTGAGCCGGAGCATGTGCTGGTGCGCACAGAGGACGGCAACCCGCCTCCGCCCAACGATAAGACACTGCCCGGCGTAGGCGAGTGGGAGCGGGTGTGGACGCTGCAGGATGTCGAAAATCTGTATGATTTGGGGTTCTGGAGCAACCTCAAGGACATTTTTGTGCCCAACTACCAGTTCAACTCAAGAGACCTGCCAGCGTCGGAACGGCGAGGCCGGCCAAGGAAGCGGGTGCCGAGGAAGTGAACGGAGGGGAGTGGTGAGAAACAAAACGAACGGCGTATATCTTTTATGGCAGTATTATTACAGGAAACAGGAGTTATTGTCGGTTTTCATTGTTTTTGGAATAGAGACTTTGGGTACTTCTGGGGAGTCAATAGAACAGGCGTTGTCTTCATGCTATCATTATTGGGAGTCTATGATTTCTATTGTGCTCATGTAGGGATATATTGATACAAGAGTCGTGAGAATACATGGAGATACATGAATGAGATAAGGTGAGATGGGACTGTCTACGCCCGCCTCCACGGCCGTCTGCGGCCACGGACAGGTGCCTTGGGCTCAGCTGGAGCGAGGTCTTCTGAGAAGTCAGGCTCTCCAGATTCGGCGGCTTCTTCCTCGACAAAATCAACATCAGTCTCGACCTCGACTTCCTCTGTGAGTGCTGCCGCCGCGCGCCTCTTCGTCTTGCGTTCGGCTTGTTCGCTTTCCTGCCGCGCAACATAGGCCAGCTCAATCGTCTGGTCCAGAACCGCCTCGGTCGACGTCTCGGACCATTGGATCTGGTCAAAGGGAACAACAGGGCGGGACTCGAGGGGGCTACCTTCAACAGTAGCACCTTCAGCGGCACTCTTCTTGTTGGCCTTCTTCTGCCTCTTGGTGAGGGGGAGCTCGTGCTGTGGGAGAAGACCGGCCATCCGGCAGATCGCCAGGCGCGCACCAGCCACACCGAATCCGCCACCGCGCGGGTCACCAGCGCCCGTCACCACAATTTCAGGCACCCAGCCCTGGCCCTCCATCCAGGGCACAGTGCCAAAGGATGCCCGCTCTGTCTTGCGCAGTTGTGTCCAGACACGCAGACAGCTGGCCCGCAGAGCCATTTCGCCCTCGGAGTTGCCCGAGGCAAAAGCGGGCTCGGGGGTCACAGCAATGGGGCCCAAGGAGATGGCAGCCAGGGAACGCTCTGCTTGTTTTTCAACAGCCACAGAGGCGGGCGCCTTCAACAGTTTGGGCGGCAGCAGCTTGTCAGCCTTGGTCAGGATGATGGTGGTCTTGATGTTGGCATCACGCAGCATGGCTAGCGCCTGGCGGTCGCCGTCTTTGATTCCGGCAACAGCGTCCACGAGCAAAATGGCGCCGCGCAGTGTGGCCCGTCTTTCCAGATACTTTGTGATTTCCGTGCCCCACTCCGACTTCGACATGAAGCCGTAGCCTGGCATATCAATCAGGATCAGACTGTGCTGCGGCGTAGGCTCGCCCGACTTTTGGGAGCGCTTTTGTGACCGAGAAACAACGCCCGTTTTGGTCTCGCTGGGGCCGGGCAGGCCCTCCCGCTTTTTTCTTTCTTCGTCCATCTCGACACGCTCAAACGTCTGTGTCGTCGACGCCCGCAGCGGTGGCCCAAAGCCGTAGCCGTTCATCATCTTGGTGCAGCCGGCTCGGGCGCTCGTAATGGCCAGACCCAGACGGGCGGCTTTGGAGCCGTGGCTGTTGCCGGCTTTGCCACCCGACTCCAATCCGGCCAGCGCGTTGAGGAGTGTCGACTTGCCGACATTAGAACGGCCCAAGATACAGACTTCAGGCATCTTTGTGTTGACGGGCAGGTTCAGAAAACGGGGTGCCGAGTACAAGAACTCGGGCTCCGGGCGGATAAAGAGAGACGAGGCACGGTCGAGAGCCGCCGATGTTGGCGTCGGGCCGATACGGACAGCAGCAGATGCTTCGGCCAGAGCGGCAGCCGCTGCTTCAACATCGCCATCAGCAATCTTTTTGCTGGCTCAGCTGAAGGGGTGGTGGAAGGAACGACAGAGCGCGAATATGGTCGGTCGGGGCGAGGGGCACAGAATTGCGGTCTCTTCTTGGTGTCTTTGTCTCGGGTGAGGCAGATTTCTTTGCGGTGGTATTGGTGGCTTTTGAGGAAGTTTTGGAGGATGTCTTTGAGCTGGTCTTTGAGGTAGTTTTTGAGGTTGGTTTCGTAGATTTGGTAGACTTTGCAGAGGTCTTGGAAGAGGATCTGGACGAAGACGAGGGTTTCGAGGCCGGCTTCGATTTCGAGGTGGACTTGGAGGTTGGCTTCGAAGTCGATTTGGAGCCAGGTTTAGAGGCAGACGGTTTTGAAGAGGCAGAGGGCTTTGCCTTTGCCTTCGTTCTGGTTGCCGGCCTTGGCCCAGTCGGCCTTTTCTGTGACAAGGCGAAGCTCCTACAAGACGACGAGAAGGCCCGGTGGCCACCAATTGGTGTGTATAGCTGTGATATTGATCGTGTCGCAGAGGAGGAGAAAGGGTCGAAGAGAAAGAAGATGAAGCAAAAGTCGGCGCGCTGACGATCTCGGCCACCATTTGCCGCAGCTGCGGCGGCAGCGCCACAAAACGGGCGTGCCAACAGTGACTCTGCATTGTGTCGGCAGTCGTGCGTGTTATGCCGTTTGACGTGGTCGAAAGGTTGTCGACTGAGGTCAGAGGTGAAGCTTTTTAGCCTGCCTGTATTAGCAGGTGAAGTTCTAGATGGGACGGCAGAAATCATGCCTGCCGTATCTTAGCACCAAGAGGTACAATCTTAGCGCCCTTTCAGGGCGGCAACTCCCATTGAAACTTTTTTTTTTCGAACTTTTCGTCGCCAAAAAAAGAGTGGGGCCTGTACCTTCCCTTTATTGACGTCGACTTTTCCTCCTTTCAGGCACGACAGTCTTCAATCTCAACGTCTTCTCCTTCAACACCACTCTCAACCACCCAACAGACTTCCATATCCGACGACATGACCACCAACCTCCGCTCTCTCTACCGCGCGTTCCTCCGCGAACTGCCGCCCCATCCGCTCCTCAAGGGCCCCCGCTCGCCCCTCCACCAGCAGCTTCGCGCCGAGTTTGAGGCTCCCTCTTCGACAGCAAAGACAACGTCTGCCACCCCTGTGACATCTACTTTCCAAGGAGAACAGTACCTGGCGTACCTGCAGGCGCAGCGCACGCACACGATGCTCCTCGAGCGCTACAACCCCAACCTGGCCGGCGACATGGACGAGGCCGAGCGCATCCGGCTGACGGCGCGGCGGGTGGGCATCAACTTGCCGAAAGAATTTAAAGATGGCGAGGGCGAGGAGAAGTGAAGACCCTTTTTTTCGAGCTGCCGAAGGCAGTGAGAACGAGAACATAAATATGGGAGAAAATATTGGTGGACAAAAGAGGTATGGAGGGACTCCGACAAGCAAACACCCCATCTGCCAATTCTCACAGGACTGACAACAACAAGACGACCCGACCGGCGAGAACATGGCATAAATAATGAACGACAACGAATTTAAGTGCCGTGCCGCGAAAGAGAAGTCTACATCACACAAAGGAGTGTACAATCGCCATTCAAGAGGGCATAGGGATGCCATATTGGACGACACATTGGGCATGAGAGAGACAGCTTCAAAGCACTTCATATGACGACAGTATGGTTGGTATATAGGGGCTATGTACATAATATGAGAAGGGACACAAAAGAATCTCCAATGTCCAGGAACAAAAAAGAAAAACTACATCAAAAGAAATCTTTGCTCCAGTCGCCCGGGTCCATTAATCGTTATTGCTAGGTGAGGAAAGAGAACTAAAATCAGAGACAAAAATAAAGATAAAAGAAAACATCTGGCAAGGGTATCAACATCGACTCGCAGAAGAAAAGAAGCAACAGCAAAAAGAACAAAAACCACTTCACTCTCACTTATACACCCCCCACACCACCGTCCTCCAGACTCTCGTCCCAGCCGCCCGTCTCCAGCAGCCACCCGCCCACGCGCTCCTTGACTAGCTCAAACGTCTCGCCCAGCCCGGCTCGCCACTGGCCCTGCACGACGCGCACTTTGTCCTTGAGGTCGTCTGTCAGACGGGCACTCTCGGCATCGCGGTCCACAGGCTGTTCTCCCTCGACGGGTGGCACTCTCTCTTTCGCTGTGAGAGCGGCCTCTTTCACTTCATGTAACAAACAAAACAAGTTGGTCTGCGACTCGATAAACTGGTGTGTGCTCTTCTCGGCATGCAGCAGCAGCGAAAACAAATATTGGAGAGGGTGCTCGTGGTAGCTGGGCGTCTCTTCGTACTCGGCAGCAGGGATCTGAATGACAAATCCGCCCAGGTCTTGCGGTACCTGGTCGAGCAGTTGTGCTAGGGGCGGCGCAATGTCCCAGAACGCCGACAGCTGCACCTCGACACCGCGCACGACATTGGCCTCAACAACATCCCTAAAGGCCTCGGTGCGCTGCAGTGCTTCGCCCGCAAACGCCGTGGCACGCGTGGCGGCATCACCAGCAAAAAACGCCTCGGCATCGCGCAGCTTGTCGGCCGCCGTGTCGCCCGCCCGGCGGTACGGTGCCAGAACCATATCACGGTACCGGTTGTTGCGATCGGTCAACAAATCGTAGATGGCACGGTGCAGGGTCTCGCGGGCCTCAAACACCCATTTAAGCAGGGTCAGCGTCTCCAGCAATTCTGGCTGCTCGTCACCCTCTTCCTGCGGCAAGTTGGGGCTCGGCTGGCGCGTCTCGCCAAAAAGGCGTGAGCGCAGCTCCTCAAAGATTTGAGTGGCGTGGGCGATGCGGGTCGTCAGCAACTCGTTGACGGGCTGCACGACCGTCGTCTGGAACCGGTCAAAGTCGGCCTTGAGGCGCTCCTTTTGACTAGACTCATTGGCCGCAGCGGCGTCGGCTTCAATAGCGGCCGCCTCGGCATAGCTCATCCGCCCGCTGGCAATCTCGGTCTGGAGGTTGGCCCGCATCGTGGCCGTCTGCTGCTGCTGGGTGCGGTCATCTTCCGTGTGCTTGGCCTCGGTGGCGCGCTTAAATAAATCATAGGCGGCCTCGACATCGCTCAGACTTGCGAGCGTACGGACAGATGAACGAGTCTCGCTAAGGTCAGGGTGGTTGTTGTTGACGGCCGGGTGGTGACGTGGGTATGGTGGCGGCAGTGTGACAAGACGGGAGACGTCCAAGGCAGCCGGGGTCTGCGGGACGGGTGCACCTGTCGGGTGGAAGACAGTGCCTGCGTTTGGCGTGTTGGGTGTGGACAGACCGGGTGTGGACGATGAAGCAGTCGACGACAGGTATGAGTTGCGGAAGTGAGCTGACAGAGCTTGTGGTGTGCGCACGGGATCAGGTGAGGCTATGTAGTCGGCATGCTGAACCTTTTCGGGCGGGTACTCACTCGACCCTTCGTAGGCGGCATAGTTGATTGGACCACTGCTGCTACCTCCGACACCCGGATCGACGTATTGCGGGCTCCGGATGCTGCGACCACTCAACGGCTCCGGCAAGTCGTCGGTCCACTGTAGAGCCTCGCGGGCTTCCTTGGGCACGCCCATGTACTTGGACTCACGCTTCGAGCGGCCAACCGGTCGCCCGAATCGTCGCGCCGTCCACCAACTTGACGACCATCACGGCCCTCGCCGCCGTGCTCACTCGACTCCCACCAGCGACTGGCAGTGCGGCCACGCGAACTGCCGTCGTCGAGGTGCTCGCTGACACTCATACTGAGAATCGGTGACAGACTCGGCATGTAGTTGGCCTGGGCAGCCCAGCCACCACTGGGCGGGGCTCCGGTCGGCGACATGGGCAGGTGGGCACTGTTCGGTGTGCTGTTGCTGTTGGGCGTGTCAATAATGGCAGATGAGTTGTTGACATTGTTGTCGGGTGTGGTGGCCATATCACGGCCTACGAGAGGTGCCGATGCTGGTCCATCGCGGAACACCGAGGCAATGGATCCGCGGTGGGAACGGCTCGGCTCAGATGATTGCGGTGTAAACTCGACGGCACTAGTCCCGGCACTGACACCGGCACTGCCCTGGGATGTGACAGACTCGCGGCGGCCGTTGGTACCGGTGGTCGTTGTTGCTGTGGCGGCACCAGAAGTAGCCACAGCAGGCAACATGGGGCGGAAGAAGTCACGGGTCAGGTCGAAAATCTCGGAGCCCATGGCTCCAATCGCGGCAGCGTACCGTTCGCGACGCACACGCGACTCGGCCACCATAAATTCGGCAAAGAGGCGTACACGTTCCGCGTCCGACCCCGCAGCAGCTTCACGTTGGGCAAAGGCATGGAACCGGTCGACGGAAGCCTGGCAAAAACTGGTCGCTCGACTGGCTGACAGCTAGCTCTCGAGTGAGTGTGGCACTGCCCACAGCAGATGTGGATGGAACAGGAGGTGACTGAGACTGGCGGCGGGTTTGTGATGACGAAGACGAGGCACGACTGCGCAATGGTGGTGTCGGAAGAGCTTTGGGGACAACATTGGAGTTGTTGGCAAGTCCGCTGGCGATGCTCCCATTGTGTGGACGACCGGTATTGGAGGAAGACGAATGGGGGTATGGAGAGAACGGAGGCGTGGCGGCACCCGCACCGCCAGTGATGGTGTCGCCCGTCCTAGGCGACGCTTGTTGTTGCTGCAAACTCATAAGAGCCCGACCACTGTTGGGTCCACCGCCACCGCTGCGCGGCGTAGACTTGTTGATGGTCGGGCGACGCATAAGACTGCCCACGGATCCGGCCGTCGGATGACAATGTTGGACAGTTGTCGGTGTGGCCCGAGGTGCTGTGGCTATGGCTGTGGCCATGACCCGGGGAGCCGTCCGCACCAACACCCGCATTCACCGTCCCGTCGATCGAGTTGCGCACACTGCTGGCACCACGGTTCCGGCTCTCATTGCGACGCTCACGCAGCGTTTTTCTCACCACCGCGAACGGCACCGGTTCGCGCCAGCATCATGCTGTTGTTGCTGCTGCTGCCACTGTTGCTGTTTGTGCCGTTAGTCACCGTAGCCGAGGGGGAGTGTGAGCTGTGCGTCGAGTTGGTCGACGGGGCTGACTCGGCCATGTCGCGCGCAGAGGAGCTGGCCGCACTGGATGTGCTCTCGACCAAAGACCCGCGGTTGGGTGAGTGGTCTTCGCGGACAGCAGCAGCGGCGGCCACAGACTCGGGCACCTGGCGGGGTGTGGCGTTGTTCATTGTAGTTGTCGGCGTCACCGTCACGGATAATATCGTTGTCATTGTCCGGCTGAAGGTCACGATCGAACCAGCCGGCGGGCGTTGGCGGCACCGGACCCAAAACAGCAACACCTGCGGGCGGTGGGCGGCGTGTCGGGCCAGACACAATCGGGTCGCTGCCCTGGTTGGGCCGGCTCATACTCTGTGACCGCGAACCAGATGGTGGTGGTCCTGGTGGTGGCGGCGGCAGAGGCATGCCAGTTTCCCATCTCACTTGGGAAGACGAGCGGGAACGTGCCGAGGTCGGTGTGGCAATGGCACCAGTAGAAGCTGCACGGCGAGAACCAGGCGCCACCGCGGGCGGTTGCTGCTGCTGCTGATAGTTGGGAATCTGCAGTGGCTGCAATGCAGGGTGTGGGCGTTGGTGTGGCTGTTGCTGTTGCTGCTGCTGCTGCTGCTGTTGGTGTTGGAGGGGCGGTTGTGGTGAACGAGAGGCTGGAGGCGGCGGTATTGGTTGGTGAGCATGAGAGTAGGGGTCCGACGGTGATATTGTCTGTTGGTGCTGCTCAGACGACTCGCGGCGGCGACCGAAAGACGGTAGACCAAACCGCCGCTCACGAGAAGCACCGCGTGTTGTGCCCGGCGGCGGTGCAAAAGACGTCTGGCTGGCCGTGGGCTCTGGTGATGGGCGCTGGTGGCTCTGTTGTAAATGGTGGTTGTTTGGTGTGGACGGCAGCGGTGCCCGAGCGGCCGAAATATTGGCGGGCGAGGTCTCAAAGACCATGCTGGACGGCCGCTGGCTCCGTGGCGGCGAGTATGGTGGTGGTGGCGGAGGTGATTCTAGGCAGTAAAGATTCGTGTTAGCCGATAAGACTCACTTAATGTTTACTTACATCCGCTTTCTCGACTCACGCTGTGGATCTTGGTAGTGGTGCCGCTCGGGGCCGGCGAGGGCGCCCATTGTTGCGGGTTGTAAGGCTGGATGGCGCTGGCGGGCGTCTGGGACTGGGCCATGGAAATGGCCGACAGCGGCGTGATGTTGGCGCCGTGGAAGCCACCGCCGAGAGCCGTGGTGCGCAGCGGGTTGAGGTTGGCCCGCAGGCGCGACGTCGGGTCGCGGCCAGCGTTCATTGTGAAGGTGAGAGACTAGCGAGTCTCCGAGTCTCGAATGAGGCTGTGATATAAAAGGATTGGGTCGGAGATGGTGCAGGTTCGACTTCGAGGAAATCGAGGCAGTGCACCCGCCGACTTGGGTTCCGCGAAGGGAGGGAGACGATCACCGGGCCATGCAGAGAGGTGGTGGAAGTAGAGGTTCAGCTGAGGATATAAGAAGGAGAAGAGAGGTAAGATGAAGACGTAAAGTCGTCAGGGAATAAGATCATTAACAGTCATGAAAGTAAAAGAGGACAAAAGATCAGAGGAGGTCGGTCAAGTCGTCCAGGTCGGCCAGGTCGCGACAGTCGAAGATTATTTTTTTGTGTGGCCGTTTCGCGTTCGGCCCTCGTACAAGAAACACAAGACGAGCCAAGGCCAGGCGAGACAAGGAGGAAGAGAAAACAGAAAGACAACAAAATTCAAGAGACAACAAAAGGCAAAACACAGACAAGACAGACAGAGAAAGCTCTAAAGACCAAAGACCAAGAAGCAGTGAGTATGCAGGATGCAGGTGAGCGTGGTTTTGTGAGAACGTATGAAAAAGAGAAACAATTGTAAGAAGAAAGGGAAGCGGAGTGTAAGAGGAGGAGGCCCGGTGGTGGTCTGGCCCAGATTGAAGACCCCACAGACGCAATCGACAAGAAATGGACAAGAAAGGACAAGAAAAGGGCACAGTCAAAGTGGACAGGGTCCAATGGATCACTCTGCGTGTGCTCGATTCCGTCACTCTATTCCGCGGCACAAGTCGACAGCGGTCAGGGTTGAGAAGAAGAGGAGATGCGTGAGAACGAGGGAACCAAATAAAATGAGAATGCAAAGTTGTTAAAGGAAAATAATAGAAAAATAAAGGGACAAAAGAACAAAGGAGAGGGGGGGTTGTTCAACAGACACGGCTGCCCGCTGGTTGTTCCGCTTCAAGGTTCCTACAGACAAAGTGGGAGAGCAGAGTGTGCAAAAGTAAGGTTGGGGTGTGGTTCGAGAAAATAGAGTGGACGAGATGGGGGGAGACGATGAGAGAGTCGAAGATTGGGAGTTGAGAGAAGAACGAGAGAACGAGAAGGGGGGATGAAGCGCGGCCCGATAGTGGTCGACAGCCCAACCCCTGTCGATGCTATTGGGACTCTGTCGAGGAAGGTGGGGACGGGGTGTGGTGGGCGAGGGAAGGAACGAACGAGGCCGGCAAGGCAGGCGCGATGGGTAGGCAAGAGTGCAAGGTGTGTGGGAAGATACGATGGTGCAATAACGAAAGTACGGAGCAAAAAGAATGATAGAAAAGCATGTTACGGTAGGGGTTCGTTTTCTGGATGTATCTTACTTTCTCGATCAGGCAGACGCTTGTTGGAACGAAGCAGCCGTGTTAGTGAGGTTGGGAAGGACTACAATCTGCAGATGCATCTCTCTTTTTTGGTATTTTGCCTGTGAGCCTGTTCGTCCTCTTTTTCTGCGCCGTGATTCTGTCATTCTTATTCAATGTTTTTCTTCGAGGCTCACAACTTTGCTCTTTTTCTTCTCTGGGTACCCTGGGGTTCTGCTTGGACCTCGCGCGGGATGCACATCTACGTTTTTTTTACTGGTTTTCCGGGTTCAGTTTCCCAGCCTCTCTTTTCATGTCAGCACTTTTTACTTTGGCTTTTATCTGTGCACTCAACACCCGTTCATGCTTTCTGGGGCTTGCATTGTTTGGTCCACGGCGTGCTCCCGTACACTCAATCTCTTCTCATCTCAAATGTCCTGTCCTGTGTTCGGCAACTGACGGGATGAAGCCTCTCTCTCATGTCTTCTTTTTGCTTTTTTTACTTTTTAACTGCCCAGACCCCTTGCCTAGCTCAAGCTGTGGTGCAACACTGCACTGCACAATCACAGCTGGCCGATTGATCTGCCATTCTCTGTATATTTCCCGCATCTGTGCTTGAAGCTCTACTGTGAGGGCCCTCTTCTTTTGTTGTCTATCTTTTCTTCTCCTTTTGCCGTGTGATGACAGCCGGACGTGCATTGTCAGTTAATTCTAGGCAAGGGAGCAAAAGGGGGTTGCGTCCCACATGTCCACGACAGTCCAGCCAGCCCATGATCACTTTGTAAATAATGCTCACGCAATATTGGTTGAGGACGAGGGGAGAAGAAAATCAAAAAGAGGAAAACAGAGTGAGAACAAGCACTGAGCTAAAGGGGAGACTAAAAGACCACTGACAGAAAAGCGGGTCTAAACTGCCGCCAAGCCAATACCTGATTGGCGGGACCATAATGGGCCACCAAAAAAACCATCGAGCCAGCAATCTATTCTTGGTTCACGTAGGCGGGCGACGATGCAGAACGATGTGCAGAAGATGCTCTGCAAATTGCCCGCAAAAGCACTACAAAAGGCAGTCAAGAGCACTGCAGCAAGAGAAAGAGTGGGCGGGACGCTCTGCGATTGGCTGGCGGCGCGGGCAGGCTACTGCTGGAAGCGGTAGGGGTGGGTGACGGTGGGGTCGATGCCTGCCCGGCGCTTAACCAGCCATGCACGCTGCAGGCGATGTGATTGCTCACGGCTGTTTACTCAGTACTGTGAGGGTAAAGGGACGTGTTTATGGACGGAGGGTTCTTGTCTGAGTGCTTTTGGGTCTCTTCTTCGACATTGAATCACATCACCACTTGCTGTGCATTAGCTGGAATGTTGTGGTGAAGGATCCTGGGTGCTAGGCCGAGTTTGTTTGGTTTCTTGTAGGTCTTTTTGAGAAGAGCACGAGGTTTTATTTATGTGCACTCTTTCTTCTTTGAGAGGCATTAATACGGCAATGCGACCATATGGCGGCATCGGTGTGATGACAGGGTTGAGTCGGGGCTCGGCCCCTGGGACTGGAGGCTGGAAAAGCAATGCTCAGAAGCAGAATCAATAATCACGATAACGAGGGCCGATTGCTCCGTTGAAAAGACGATGCCCAAAAACAGAGGCTTACAAGACTCAGAAGCAGAATCAATAATCACGATAACGAGGGCCGATTGCTCCGTTGAAAAGACGATGCCCAAAACAGAGGCTTACAAGATACCCCCAAAAAACGCGGGGACATCACAGATGGGTCTACTGTCTCCTGTTGGTGACAGGTGCGCGAGAAGAGATAATAATAGCATCCCTCGTGCCTCAAGTGGAGAGTGACGGAGTTGATTGAGTGGACTGGCCCTGCATCCCCCAAGAGCCCCCAAGAGCCGGCGGTGTTCCGAACAAGAACGTGGACAACAGCATCTAAGTGGTCGGTGGACAAGGCGAGGCGAAAACCAAATCGACTGTCTTTGGCGTTCAGGTTGGACAACGGCCGTCGGAGGAAGTCACGTTTTGGGACGCCACAACGGCTCAGGGATTGGACATCAGGGATGGTATTCTTGGTATCCTCCTGGTTGGGCCGTGCCTTGTGAGGGGACGAATGAGAGAGTGTTCTGCAGAAACAACAAAACTGGAAAGACCCTCAGTTCGGCATCCATCCCGGCGGTGAGGGCAGGATCTTGATGGGCAAAAATTCAGTGAAAAGATGATGCACCGTTTTTTCAACATTCAAAATTTGTGGTGACATTGCTTCGTAATTTTCTTTCGTAAAAATTTCGAAATATTTTTCTTTTCTTTTTTTTTTCCCCCCTTTTCTTTCAAGTACGTCCTAAATTTTAAATACATAAGAGAAACCAATGCCACAAATAGTAAAATTTCTTTTCTTTCCTTTGCATCTGAATTTTGATTTCAAAGGTCACAGCTCATGCCATGTGAGATTGCCCATGAAATTTGCCTCATCCAGATGGGCCCTCTTCCAAAAGACTCAGATAAATAGAGACATAGCCGCTCGTGTGCTGTTTTACTCGCCCTCTGATTCATTGTTTACTCTCCAGCCCGTCCCCAGATTTGGGGGCGGTATCTCTTCCAGGAAACGGCCGTCTTTCTTTAGAACAGGCGTCAATACCAATATCAATACTCGACATCCTATAAACTCAAGAACGAGCACAATAAGGGCAAAATGCCACAATGGGACGAAGCAAAGCGAAACACAACGACACAAGAGAGAGTTTCTTCATATTGCCAGCCTCGGGTGCTTCAATACCCGTCTGAACTCACCTTCTTTCCTTCACACGGCTCGGGCGGCCTAATTTGCCCATATTCCCGCTCCATATTGGCAAGAGCCGTTCTTACGAGACACCCATAAAGTTCGCACAGTTCATACAGCCTCGACAGTAGAGGGCAGCCTCGAATAGCAGCAGCGTCATAATTACCGCGTGGCCGCTCTTCGAGGCCAGGAATTTACGCGCGAGGCGGCACAGTCCGTGGATGGCCTCTCAAGGCGGTCATCAGACGGCCACCGCTGGGTCTTCAATGGGCCGCCAAGCTGGCCTGGCCGCCTCTGATGGCCTCCAAAGGGCCTCGTACAAAAGGCAATCTACGTTTTTGTTTCGATCGTTTCGATTTGCGTCTGATCTTTTATTTTTGGCTTCAAGATCGCGGCCATTGCACAAAGCTTCTTTATGAGTGGCTTCCTCAGCTCCTGCCCGTCCATCGCCCGAAGTGCCCGTCCACCGTCTTCGGGAGTGGAGTGCCTATTCTCCGATGCTTCTCGGAATAGAACACTCAAACGTCAAGTGGAAGCTGGTAAAGCTGGAGAAGCTGTAGAAAGCTCTGGATGGAATGAGACGAAACTTGATTGAGGTCTGGAGGGTGCTTTCTCTCGGAAGCCCGGCTCGCGTCGCTGTTTACTCGTGTCTCGACAGACAGCGGGTACCCTTTTCACACTCATGGCACACAAGGACATACAATTTGGTCAACTGTGACACTGTCTCCTTGCCATGATGCTCAGCAAAAGTGACTGGATGTCGTCAGTCGAATCTGAAGACGAAAGTTGTTCCAGCTCCAGCTCCACGTCTCACGGCAGTTCCGACGCGTTCTTGAGCTGGCAATTGGCGTCCATAGAGCTGCCCGCGTGATCGATAGACGTGCCCTTTTGGATTCTGCATCTTTGCTTTGGGTCGCTCTCTATCTCAAAAAAGTCTCCTTCCAAACCAGCTTCTTCAGTAGACGCGTCAAGCTTCGTTCTTGCCGTCACAAGCTTGCGACCAGCTCTGATAGCTCCTGCCATCTACGAGACTGAAAAACAGGTGTAGACCGAAAAAGGAAGGCGGTGTAACGCACCCAAATGTGGGGTCTTGCCCACCGAAATTCTGCCAGCACACAAAAAGCCCCCAATTTGGTGCCAATTCCCGCTAGAAAAGAGACGAAAATTACGCCAGTCCCCGCTGTAAAAAAGCAGACTATGGAAACTTTTCGCAGACGTTCCATGCATTTCTGTCCCTTCTGTCCTTTCCTGCCTTTCTCTCCCTCTTCTCTCAGTTTCTCTTCTCTCTTTTTCGCTTCTCTCGCCAATTCTTCTCCAATCCCCTCCTTTTCTCCTTTTCCCTCCTCTTCCCTTCTTTTTCTCTTCCTTCTTCTCCCCAGGCATGTTTTCTTTGCTCCACCCACCACTCGGTCTCTGCCTCGTCGTTTTGACGCATCCATTGTCCTGCCATCGTCCCATTCCTTAACGACCTTTTCTTCGATCTCTTTTTTGATCCCATCTTTTTGAGGCTCAAAACGACCAAATTGTGAGTTGGCTTTTCGTCACCCCCCTCCATCCAGCTCCATCCAGCCGGAGCTTGCAGAGCTCCCAGAAGCTTCCATCCCACCCCCATCGGCATCCCACCATCCAATCCCGACTTCCACTCACCTTCGATCACCTTAATACATAATCCCAAGAGCAATCCTACATGATGAGAATATCAGCTGGCACCAGTCATAGGGCGACTTGTACTCCCTTCCCTTGATGACAAACTTTTGCTGTGGTCCACCAGGCCATTTCTGACCCGATTGCTCTTGTTCTCATTTTCTTTCTTTCCTCGCTTCGCTCGATTCGTGCTCGCACGCCAATTGTCTTGTTTTCACAAAGCTAACAGCCGTCACGAACAGACTCTATTTTATCTCTACTCTCCTTTTTGATACCCCTTACCACAACCCCCCACACAACCGTCGCAATGGTTCTTCACAACCCCAACAACTGGCACTGGGTCAACAAGGATGCTGCGCCCTGGGCCAAGCAGTGGTTCGAGGACAACCTCACCACGCTGAGCGCCGAGCAGGGCGACGTCAACGCCCGCATCTCCAAGGTCATTAGCTCCGAGGGCGACGTCGACGTCAGCCAGCGCAAGGGCAAGGTCATCACGATCTATGATGTCAAGCTCGTGTTGGAATACACGGGCGCCGCGCCCGGCGAGGACGACGTCAGCGGTTCCATCACAATCCCCGAGGTCGCCCACGACACCGAGGAGGACGAGTTTGTGTTTGAGATTGACATTTACTCGGACAGCAAGGACAAGCAGCCGGTCAAGGATCTCGTGCGCAGCCAGCTGGTGCCCCAGCTGCGCAAGACGCTGATCAAGCTGGCGGGTGCGCTCGTGGCGGAGCACGGCAAGGACATTCAGCATGCGCCCGGCTCCAACCCCTCGAGCGGTTTCACCACGCCCAAGTACCACCCGCCCACCGGTGCGGCGGCCAAGGCTGATACCGCGGGGACAACATCTCAGACGACTGGCGGCCAGACCGTCAACACCACCACGGTCACCGACCAGGAAGAGTTCCGCACCACGGCCGACCAGCTGTACCAGACCTTTACGGACCCGCAGCGCATTGCCGCCTTCACGCGCGCGCAGCCCAAGCTGTTCGAGGGCGCTAAAGTTGGTGGCAAGTTTGAGCTGTTTGACGGCAACGTCTCGGGTGCCTACAAGGAGCTCAAGGAGCCCACGCACATTGTGCAGAGCTGGCGCCTGAAGCAGTGGCCTGCCGGCCACTACTCGACGCTGCGCATCGACTTTGACCAGAACGATGTGGACAGCGTGACGGTGATGCGCGTGGAGTGGAGCGGTGTGCCCGTGGGCCAGGAGGAGGTGACGAAGCGTAACTGGAGCGAGTACTATGTGCGTAGCATCAAGCTGACGTTTGGCTTCGGCACCATTCTGTAAAGGAGACAGGCGGCAGCCTGTCCGATACTCGACTCTCTTTTCGTCTCTCTTCTTTCTCTCCCTCTCATCCTTTATATCGGCGTAAGATCCGTGGCGTTTTATCTGGAGGGGCATCTGCGACATTTGCATATTGTTTTCATGGGGCGATAGGTTTACAAACTTCGTTTTCACAATGAAGGATTGTGGGAGGGAATGGAAATGAGGAACGAGGAAGATTTAGTGACAGCATACATGTTGAATGACACACAACTGCCTCGGTTTCTCCAATCTCGAATGGGAGAGAAATCGAGTGCAAGTAAAGGCCAGAAGTAGAGCGATGGGGCGCATCCCATCCCATGATACTTTTACGATAGAAATGATAAAACATTAAGACTAAATAACAAAGACGACATGCTCCCACCCTGAGATAGGATATACGAGTACTGAGTAGACCTGTGTTTAAAAACCTCAACTAAACGGACTCCGCTCTTTAGCACGTTTGCCGGAGCATCCCGACCCTTCGCGTTCGCTCAGCACGGCTCGACTTGCCTGATTCGGCCATGTCAGATCGGCGGCTCTACTTTTCTCTCTCTCAAAGGAAACTAGACGATATTGATGGAGCCTGCTTCCTCCTGTTTGTCTTCTTTCTCTCCTCTAATTCTTCTACATTTCAAATGCTTATTGTTTGCAGTCTCAGCCGCAGTGTGCCTGGCCTGGCGAACATGCAAAACACGCATTTTGTAAAGGAGAGATAAGCCTCCGATCGGGCAGGTCCAACAAGCAACGAGCAGCGAAGAGCGTGAACAGAGTGACGATGTTATTTAAACTTAATGCACAACAAGTCATAATAGAGTTCCAAATGCCAAGAGCTTGGAGTTACTTGCGCTCTTGCCATGTCTGCGGTATGAGGCAAGCATGGACTGCCGTTCGCTCCTTCCCCCGCCCTTGTGTTGTGTTCGAGACCGACGTCGGACATCAAAATGCGGAAGGAGATCAAGGACGACCAAAGAGAAGGAGGGTAAGAAAACGCGAGGCGTTCTTTCCTTAATTTGGGAGTATCCTGTTGTGTTCAAAAGGGGTACAAAAGGTTGCAGTAAGGCTCTTTCCCCTCGTTCTTTTTAAATCAGGAACGTACCTTCTCCCACTTCATCCTTTTATCTCCATTTTCGTGGGGTAGACCAACTTGTCACTAGCATCTCCCAGCTCCTCCTTCCTGTTCCTGCCGTCATTCGATACTACTAGTGGCGACATCCAACTGCTGATTTTCAACAGCTTTCCACTATTAATACAACGGACATTTAAAAACTTCCCGACTTCTCATCCCGACTTTGAAGCTCTCATTCATACCCAATTTTACTCTCTTAATCCACAACTCCGTTCAAACATTCACCATGGCGCCCAACTACAAGGTTGCCATTATCCAGTTTCAGCCAAAGGTAAGCTCTCATCCGTTGATAGCTTCATCTTTCATCTTTCATCTTTTATGACCTCATCTAACTTACCTTCCAGCCCATCGAGATCGAGGCCAACTTCGCGTACAGTGCCGATGAGATCCGCAAGGCTGCCGCGGCGGGCGCAGACATTGCCATCCTCCCGAGTACCATCTGACCGCATGGGTGCCTGAACACCCCGAATTTATCAATGCCAGCGTCGCCTCGGGCGCCTTTCTCACGCGCTACCAGGACTTGGCCCGCGAAGTCAACATCAACATTGTGCCCGGCACCATTGTCGAGGCGCACAAGGCCACGCCAGACCCGACCAGCGGCACGACTCTGGTCACCACGCATGATGGCACCGCCGCCCTTGAGCTCCGCAACATGGCCTACTTTGTCGAGGCTGGCACGGGCAACGTCCTGAACCGCTACCAAAAGGCCAACCTGTGGCACCCAGAGCGCGACCACTTGACAGCGCCCACCATCGAAAATGCCTCGGCCGACGGCAGCTCTGTGGCCTGGCCGCCGCACGTGGCTTTTGACACGCCTCTGCAATGGGGCGACCGCAAAGTGCGCGCCGGTCTGCTAGTCTGCTGGGACCTGGCGTTCCCCGAAGCGTTCCGCGCGCTGGTGGCCGACGGCGCCGACTTGATTTTGATTCCTTCGTGCTGGTACCCGTACGAGGACGTCGACGCCGAGTCGCTGGCCATCAACCCGGAGTGCGAGATTGACTTTTTGCGGTCGTGCCTGGCGGCGCGGGCCGGCGAGAACACTGTGGCCGTCGTCTTTTGCAACACGGGCGGTGTTTCGCTACTGGCCCAGCCCATCCTGGGATTGCGCGGCGAGATTGGCCCCGGTGTGGCGCAGACCAACATTCTGGAGATGGACCTGGACTATCTGCGGGTGGCGGACAACAACTACAAGGTGCGGGCGGACATGAAGCGGGCCGGCTGGCACTACGCGCACACGCTGCAGGTTCCGCAGACGACGGCACCGGAAGAAAAGGAGAAGTAGGTGCTAGTCAGCGGTGCACACATAATGACCGTCACATATATCAATGAATGAAATATAGTTGGAATACTTATGATACCTGGTCCTATGTCTATCTGCTGCCGCCTTCTTTAATTGTCTTTTGTTTCCTCTCCTTCTTGGGCATCTTTTGCTTCCGCTTCTTCTTCCGCTCTTCCTGACCTTGGAGTGCCTTGACAAACGCCCGCATCTCTTGGATCGACCCAGACGATGAATGGCCTACAGAGTTCACCCCAGCAGTGCCTTCAAACGTTTCTAGCTCGGCTACTGCCCGCTTCGCATACGATACCGCGGCCGTCCGGTTTCCGGCTGCCAAATGTAGTCTCGCAAGCACCTCATAATGCTCTCCCATGTGCTCGGCAAGGTGCTCTTTCCGTACAAGGCCCAACAGCTCGTCCTCGTAAGTAGCAATGGCCGTGTCAAAGGCACCTTGCTGCAGGTAAGCAACGACTTCGGCACGGAGAGCTGTAACACGTCGACGGCGGGCATCAGAGGCGGCCGTGGCATCGGGTCCGCCACTGCAAAGCTCGCATGTACACTCGAAGCCCCAGCGGCTTGTGAGGATTTCCTGGCGTTCGTCGTGGGTAAGGCCGAAGTCGGTGTCTGAGATGGATGAGAAGTTAGTAATGAAAATAAAAAGTAAGGGATGGTGGACGTACAGCTTATTGTAACTTCCTCGCCTAGTTCAATATTACGAAAGGCAATAACTTGCTGCGTCAAGTCCTTGTCGTTGAAGCGAGTGAGGGCTCTGTTGATGTGAGTTTGGGTCATTATTAGCGGGTGTAATGGAGAGACTCACGTTGGATTGCAAGCATGGTTGATTCTCTACACGTCGAATTAGTAGTGAATTATCCATGAGAGCATGGCTGCCAACCTACCGCAATTTCTGGAAACAGGGCCATGTAGGCCACGCCGTCGACCGTCGCTGCAAACGAGTTTGTGCTCAATACGTTCTCTTCGAGTACTCCACGTGCCTCGCCCGGCTTGGCCTTGACACTGCGACTTAGGTTGCGGACATCGTCTGGTTTGGGGAGGCGGCCGGCGGCCTTATGCAGCAGCGTCTGACCTTGTTCCCGGCGCACGTGCTGAGGGAAACGAACATCGGCAAGAATACGGGCCTGGTCGCGGAGGATTATAGTTCCACAATGGATAAACTGTCCAGCCACCACACCCAGCCCCCTGCCGGGGATTTCTTGTATCTTGAGGACTGGACGGTCGATTGGCGGTGCTTGTTGAGCGATCGATGCTTCGTCAAGAACTGTGACCAGCCCGGCTGCTGTCTTAGGTGTGGCCACAATACTGATTCCACCGTTGTAGTTGGAATGTGTAAAGATGCAAAACTCGAAGGGAGTCGACGACGCTGCTGTCGTGTTGATTTCGGAACATGCTGGTGGATGAGTCCAAGGTGACCATGCCGGTGGTGGTTGATGGATTGAGGTTCTGCCGATGGGCACTGGACATTGGCTACGGAACAGTCGAAGAAGGGTGTCGTCTTCCTTACGACATACTCGTGGGCTCGTCAGGTCACCGTCATCGTAGATATCCTTGATTGTTGGTTTCTGGACATGTGGGATCTTAGGAACTGTCGAAAGAGATGGTGCTGAAGATGGCACCGCAGGGCCACTGGCTGTTTTGGGTATCAAAGGACCAGTCGAGGACGACGCTGTATCTGCTGCTTCGGCCAGCAGTAAAAATGGGGGAAATAGGAGTAGCAACGGCGACAACATTGCTGGGATGAGCCTTGATGGGACAATGGTGGACTTGGATTTCACGATGAACGAGACAGTGCCAACCACGAGACACTCTGGCTATGAGGGAAGTTCTATTCACTGAATAAAAAAAAAGCCACATTATACTTTTATTTATTAACATACCTCATCTTCTCACCCTGGCGGGCCTCCATTTTTTACTTCCGAACAATGCGGATGTGCCGTTTCGACGCCATATGACTGTGGGTCTTTGGGCAAAATGGCACGGCTTGGTGACAAAACGAATAACTTCGAAGACCTAACATTATGTTTTGTCTTCGCCTTCAAATACTGTTTTTTATGTGTCAACATCTCATGTTACTACTGTGAGGGCATCGCCCAAGACTTGCCAAGTATCTTGGAATCTGTAAATACCCAACTTGGCAGTGTGATGCATCCATCGATAGCTTGCATGTCTTTATGTTCATTCAGGCGTATTTGTATTCTTGGAGGCTTGTTCAACAGAATATATGCACATAATATCTTTTTAAAGTTTAGATCTGCAGCTCCAAGAATACAGAGAGCGAACACCAGAAAGATACTCGGCACACTGTGGACATCTTCAAAGGGAAGTTGGCGGATGCTGAAGGCGGCTAACACGGCCAGCCAAGGCGGAAAGACAACGGTGAACACGGGACATTGTTGACATAAAGGACCCACTCCACGGCTGGCTGACATGGGTAGGGTCAGTTTGTGATGAGTTGTTGCCAGAAGAAGAGTACGTAAGTATGGCTGAGGTGTTCATGCACAAAAAGGAGGCTCCACCTGGCGGGTGTCAGTTGCCATATCCATTTAACCATTTTCTCCGGTGGCCAAGTCATCAAGATCGGTCAAGGCAATGGTGGCCATGTGATACATGAATTGGAAAGTAAAATTGTTGAAGCTATGTCGTTTTCTTGAAGAAATCTCAAACTAAGAAAGGTATATATAAAAAAAGGTGGAACGAAGTGAAAATATGCCCAAAATATCAATATCATTTTCATCGCCAGTCGTTATCATCAAACCAATGAATCCAAATTAATCCGCCACATTCCAAATATCCCTAGACTCTCATAAAATCACACTCAACCAAACGCTTTGCCTCGAATTACTGCCGCCGCTGTCTGCTCTGCTGCGGTCGCGCGGTGGATTCGGGCTCGCCAAAGTTGTTGCCGAAAAAGGAGGCAAAGTTGTTGCTCATACCGGCAAAGAGGTTGTTGAAGTTGGAACCCATATCGAACATGCCGCCGCTATTGTTGAACGGATGCTGCATACCTTGCGCTGGCTGTGAAGTATTTTGTTGCTGCGGATACATGCTCTGCGACTGCGACTGTGACTGCGACTGCTGTGGCACCACGGTCTCTTCGGTGTAGTTGCGTGTTCTTTGAGAGTTGCGACGACTGCTGCCACCGCCATCCACCCGTCTGCTACCGTCACCACCATCGCGATTGCTGCTGCTAACACGATGCCCACCTGGGCCGAACGTGCCACTGCTGCGGTGGCTCTGGTGTCCGTCGCGGCTGTTCCATGAGTGTGTATGGGTTGTGTAGGACCCACCAGGGCCGCCACCAGAACTGCTGCTTGTGCTGAACGTGAAGCTACTCGAGAAGGTGAAGCCCCGGGGTGCCTGTTGCGATTGCGATTGCGACTGCGTCTGCGTCTGGCTGTGCATCGGTCGTGAAGGTCTGGGGAAATCAAAATGCGCCGACTGTTCAGGGAACACGAAGAAGTCGTCATCGTTGAAGAAGCTGTCGTCAAACGGCGGTGGCTGTGGCCGCTGCCGATAAGAGCGCTGCCGCCGACTGGATGACGATGTTGACGATGAAGTCGTCCGCTGTGGCTGCGTTTCGGGCGACATTTCTGGGTCGCCGCCGGTCCGTAGCACGCCGCTCAATCCATAGGTGTCGTAGAGGGTACGCTGGTTTGGATTCGACAGGATTTCGTAGGCTTGGAGGCAGTCCTTGAACTTTTCGGCGGCTTCTGGGTTGTCGCGGTTGCGGTCGGGGTGCCAGAGCAGCGCGGCCTGGCGGTAGGAGCGGCGGATCTGGTCGGTGGAGGCATCATGCGTGACGCCGAGGCGTTCGTAGAGGGCTGTTTCGACGACCATATCGAGGTCCGGATGTTGAGGCTTGATATCGTCGATGAAGGATTTCGATAATTTGAGGTCGTATCAGTGAAATCGATGATGTAGTCGAATGCTCAGAGAGAGACAACGATATCGGTTTGTCGGGGTTGGCAAGTCGCCCATCGATGGTTGAGGATATGTCAAGGATGGGAGGAAGGAAAAGTGCGAAGAGAAAGAAACGAGGCGTGTCGAAAACGATGGAAATGCACAGCTGTCAAAAAGTCGAAACAATGTTCTACCACATTGCAGATGGGCTTGTCGCCTGATTTTGAATGAACTCAGTGTGTGCGACATGTTCGGGAAGGCACAACTCACACAGTGCGGACCGCTGTGACGTCAGACTGTTTGCCACCGTCACACCTTCCCTGCCCAAGCTGCCATCGACAAATTTCCTATTTGGGGCGGTGGAGCACTATGCATCGAGGTACCAAAACGTGGGATAACACGCTAGAATATGCAGGATTAAAGCTTTAGAAGCTCGCAAGACAGTATTGTCAAATAATATAGATTTCTTAACGCTCAAAACGATCACAAATGAAGCTTTGTGTTTAGGTGCAGATACAGGTGCTGTCCAACGTATCATCTGCCGTGTAGGTATCCACAGTGCGAGATATCCAAAAGAGGAAAGACCGACTGAACCAATAAACATCAAGTCAGGACAGCCTCATTTTTTCTTTCTCAAATCTTCATGTCCACTCCCGCCTCGTCATGAGACTTTAAGCTTTAAGCGTTGGCCTGTGCGGTAAAGTTGGTAAAACCCTGTGCCTTAGCCACATCGGCCACGCTCAGACCCGTCGCGCTGAACGGCGTCTGAAGGGAGGTCGCCGCATTGGCGTTCTCGACCTCAGCGCCCGTCACGGCCGGGTCGACCAGAGGGACAATACCGCGCAGAGCGGCTGTGGCAGGAAGTGTGGCGTCCGAGCACAGCGTTGGGATGGACTGGGCCGACGGGTTGAAGTTCTTTTCGGCGCCGACGAGCTGAGCAGCAGCAGCGAGGACAGAAGCGTCGGTGCCCAGTGCCGTCACAATCTGGTCGGCGAGAGAGAGCTATGTCGTTAGAGTGAACAATCTATTATGAAAGTGCCTGTGAACTTACCTTGGCACACGCGTTGGCTCCGGCGAGGAGAACACCTGGAGTTTGGCCGGCAAGCGTGGCAGCCTGACCAGGCGATCCGAAGCTGCTGAGGCCCTGGATGGTGGCCTGGATCGCACCTTCCTGGCCGAAACGGGCTTCGGCGATGGCTGCGACGGCAGCAACGAGGACAATCTTAGCGAGCATTTTGAATGAGTGTAAATGAAGGTGGAGAAATAAAATGAATGAAACTGCCGAGCCTGTCGAGCAGAAATAATTAAAATGATAAATAAAAAAAGTAAAGACTGGAGGAAATGAATGAGATACAAAAAGGCGAGACGGAAGAGTAGACTTCCAGATGAAAGATGGGATGAGATCTAGACTTTTATATGGGACAGTGTACCTCGAAAAGACAGGACGAAATCTTCAGACGAAAGAACCGTAATCTGACATTTCTATAGCTTGAGCCGGGACAAAAAACGAAATACTGACGGCAATTGCGTACTTCGACTTTTGCTCCATCTTTGTCGCTCATCAACCCCTGACCGTTTCGTGCTGCATCGTGAAGACATCGCGTACAGCGCTGGGAGAGAGAAGTGCTTGGCAGGACAATGCGAGCTACGATGTTCAGTGCATCTAGAACTGTGTCAATAACGCTTCTGACTTCCAAAATGAATGAACAGGCCCACGAAAGCTTCTATTTTCTCCTTGAGAAGAAAGCCGCGGTGATCAGGGGAGCTTCCAGCGTGTCTTGGCGTTCCACGGCTAATACGCTGGTTCGTCGTGAACTTCTGGTTACAACGAGCGCCAAGGTCCTCAGGTAAATGAAGGGTCAGGATAAAGTTGTTGACGCAGCTGTACAATTGTGTCGTCATGTCGGGAGAGTCTTGATGTTGAAGCACGTGCGATTATCAAATGGCATGGAAGTTGAACGCAGGTCGCACCTGCCTCACGCATTGTTTTAGTCCATGTCAGTTGCTCCTGCCGCCGATGTGATGTCTGCAGGCGATTCCTTCTGTTTTGGGACTTCGACATCTGCTACAGCACGCTCCTTCCTCATTAGACATACAATCTGAAGGATAAGAAAACATCTGGATCCTGAATATTTTGAATGTTGATTCTTTGCCTTTGCATCTCTTAATATTGAGCACAATATTCCCATCGCGGCAGTGCGACCGTTCGAGGGCCCCGAAAGGTGAGAAAACTGCACGGCCTCTCTTCCTTGATGTCGCCGTACTGATCATATCGCAGGCATCTCCCGCTCCACGCCCGGGGAATACAAAGGAGACAATGCAATCCCGGCCGAAATCAAGGGATTGAACACCGCACCGGCCATGAACCTGAACGTCGAGGTTCTTTGCTCGGCTGGCTAGCGCGGCTGCTTCGGCCAGCGATCCCATGAGTCGTTAGCCGCGAGAGGTCGACAAAAGACCACACACAAAAGGCAGCACTCGACACTACTGAGTCGTTGATTCGTGACAAACCGCTGTCTTTTCTTTGGGCAATCAACGTCGGACAGAAGCACTTCTTCTATTCGGCTTGGCCTTCCATACAGGCACACAAAAAACGAGCGTATTTCCGGCCTCACACGGCTCTAGGAAGTTCATTATCCGTCACCCACGCCGTCTCGAGTATCACGGCTATGGCCGAGCTTCAGAACTTCAAAGTCGAAAATACCATTAACCACAGAACAGGCAGTTGTCACACCGCGAAATTGTCCACAAGACCTTACCTTGGACCAACACTTTCTTCTTCGAGAAAGCATATCGCATCGATCTAGCGCGCCTCCGCCCCTGTGTGTCCCCAGGTGCCGGTCAATCCGGGGCAAGCCCGAGACTCCGACCTGCCGTTGCGACCATCGGTAGGCGGCCACTTGACTCCAAGTTTTTGCCCGTCTTTGGCTGAAGAATCCACTGAGGGGTGGTCGGTTAGGCGACGACAATGCCAAAAGCGTGCCAAAAAGGGGCACAAAAATTGGGAAATACTGCGGGGGTGGGAGAGGGGAATCCTGCACCAGAAGTTAGAGCCACCAGAACGCATCCTCAACGCATTCTGAACAATGTGTTTCCAGCGAATGCGCGTCCGAGTCATGGAGTCCGAGGCAAACAAGGCGGGGTACAGAACTCCCGCACACAAGGCCCCACACTTCACGACAGCAACGACGGACAACAACGCCGTGAGAATTCAACAACGCTACACACTTTTTCGTACCTTGGTTGCCACCTAGACTGTCTGCCAGTCTTAGACTGTTTTGTGACCCTTTGCCAGCCGGCTTTAGGTCTCGTTGGCGTCCCTTTTTCGACAACCCCGTCGAGCCATCCAGCCTGTCCACTTACACTTTGGCACCAACAAAGAAAGCGCCGTCCTGCTCGCGTGGTCATTGGCTCATTCCCCCAATATTTTATGTTCGCCCCGGGTATGTTTGACCGAAATGCTGCTCGCTAGCGGGATGCCGGAGTATCGGTGCTTCCATTGACACTTTTGGTCCTCCCCTCCATGCCCCAGACCCGAACACAAGTGGCCACTTCGGGTCAAGACGATGGGGTTTCCCTGAGGGGGGAACTGGAGGTCCCTAGCGGGGTGACGGCGCAGTGAGAAGACGCGAAGAAAAAAGGGAGTGCTTCACACACGACGAGAAGGGGGAGAAAGGGGGGTAAAGAAGACGCGGAGACGACGGACACTACACTGGTCTTCATGAAGTCATGAAGGAAGGACGTATATAAAGACGGGGTGCCATCCGCCTCGTTGACTGCTTTGTCTTGTTGTCTCGAGTTGTCTTCTTTTTTTTCTTTTTCTCATCAGGACAAATTCTTCATACCCCAACCTCACGACAAGAACCACCTGAACCTCTTTGTCTTTCCTCTTCCGACCTACCTTCCTTTTTTCTTCTACACACACACATCACAATGGGATCTATTGAGCCCAAGCGCCCTGTCCGCGTGGCCGGTGCCTCGGGCGGTTTCTCTGACCGTGTCCGTGCCATTGAGTCGCTTGCTCGCTTCGAGGATGTCGATGTCATTGTCGGTGACTGGCTCTCGGAGCTGACTATGACCATGCACGGCACGGCCAAGGTGCGCAACAAGTCTGCCAACGCCGGCAAGGAGCTGACTTGGGAGGAGGAGGTCCGCAACGCCATGTTCGCTGAGAACTTTATGGACTGCTTCGAGCCCGCCATTGAGCATCTGGCCAAGAACAAGGTCCGCCTGGCCGTCAACGCCGGTGCCTCGGACACGGAGATTCTGGCCAAGATTGTCCAGGCCAAGGTCACTGAGAAGGGCTACAACCTCAAGGTCGCCTGGATCGAGGGCGACGACGTCACCAGCTCGGTCAAGAACCTGATTGAGAAGGGCGAGGAGTTCCGCAGTCTGATGCACAACAAGTCCCTCAAGGAGTGGGGTCTGGACCCTGTGTGCGCCCAGTGCTACCAGGGTGGTCTGGGCATTGCCCGCGCTCTCGAGGAGGGTGCCGACATTGTCATTTGCGGCCGTGTCTCGGACGCCTCGCCCATCATTGGTGCTGCCGCCTGGTGGCACGGCTGGAAGGCCAACCAGTTCGACGAGCTTGCGGGTTCGCTGATTATTGGCCATCTGCTCGAGTGCGGCTCGTACGTCGCCGGTGGCTACTGCTCGGACTTTAAGAGCATCATGAAGGCCGGCAAGCACATTGACATGGGCTTCCCCATCTGCGCCATCGACTACAAGGGCGAGGGTGTCATGCAGCTGGAAAAGAACCGCGGCGGTGTCATGACCGTCAACTCGTGCACGTCGCAGCTGCTGTACGAGATCCAGGGCCCGCAGTACTACAACTGCGACGTCACCGCGTGGCTCGAGGACATCAAGTTTGAGCAGATTGGCGAGGACCAGGTCAAGGTTTCGGGCGTCAAGGGTCTGCCGCCACCGCCCACCACCAAGGTCGGCATTACCGGTTTCGCCGGTTGGCAGGCCGAGTACCACGTGTACCTGTGCGGTCTCGACATCGAGGAGAAGTGCAAGTTCACCGAGGAGCAGATCCGCGCCGAGCTGGGCGAGGAGATGCTCAAGAAGTTTGACGTCCTCAAGTTCATGCAGAACGGTTCGTCGGTGCCCGATGCCCGCAACCAGGACGTCGCCACGGTCGACTTCCGCATCTTTGCGCAGTCCAAGGACCGCGAGCTGCTAAGCATGCGCAACCCCAACGGTTTCTTCCGCCGCAGCATGACCTGCTTCCTGCAGGGCTGCCCTGGTGGCTCTCTGGGCAACGACATGCGCCAGGCCGAGGGCAAGCCGTACTACGAGTACCACCCGTCGCTGCTGCCGCAGTCGGAGATGAAGCAGCGTCTGCACCTGCTGTTCGACCACCCTACCCCCATCATCGACCTCCCTCCCCCGCCCGAGTTCCGTACCTACGACCGCCAGCAACCTTCCTACGAGACCAAGAACCCTGTCGCCCTCGACAGCTTCGGTCCTACTGTCCGCATGGCCCTTGGCCGCGTCGTGCTCGGCCGCTCCGGCGACAAGTGCTCCGACTGCAACGTCGGCTTCTTTGTGCGCCACGACGACGAGTGGGACTGGCTGCGCAGCCTGTTGACCGTGGCCAAGATCCGCGAGCTGTTGGGCCCTGAGGAGGACCATGGCAAGCCCATTGACCGCTTCGAGCTGCCCAACATCCGCGCCGTGCACTTCCTGCTGCACGACCACCTGGATCGTGGCTACGATGCCTGCTCGACATACGATACCCTGGGTAAGAACTGCCTCGAGTACCTGCGTGCCAAGACTGTTGACATTCCCGTCAAGTTTGTCGAGCGCGGCACTGTTTAAGCGGACAAGTCGACGCAAAAACAAAAAGAA
This sequence comes from Sporothrix variecibatus, assembly GCA_016097105.2. Classification (NCBI taxonomy): domain Eukaryota; kingdom Fungi; phylum Ascomycota; class Sordariomycetes; order Ophiostomatales; family Ophiostomataceae; genus Sporothrix; species Sporothrix variecibatus. The sequence continues at coordinate 2,743,753 of JADMNI010000003.1, forward strand.
AAAGGCAAAAAGTAAACGTGGACATGAACACAAAATTGGGATCATGACATGAATTACAAATCAAACGAAACGCATATTGGGATTTTTTATTTTATTTATTTTTATGAGCACATATTATTGCATGGCACCTACCATATCATCTGTACATATTTAGTAATCGACATTTAACAACCTTTCACAACAATTTTCTCTCTTTTCGAGCTGTACACTTTGAAAGCTTCTGATATTGCATATAACCGATTTGCTTTGCATATAAATATGTCGCCTGACTCGAGAATGCATCATGCACCGACGGCCGATGCAACCGGTTTGCACCCCTTTGGCATTGTGCCTTTACCATCTCTGTTTTGTCCTCTTCTGGCAGTCAGCAACTGCTCCGCAAAATAAAAGAACGGGCGGGCCGCTTCCTACGATTTTGCGGGGAAGAAGATGTAAGGTAAGAAACAGGGCGGCATCCACACGGGCCACTCTAATACAACGTCACTCGCAGAACAAGTAGGCAAAGGAGAAAAGACGCCCTGACGCTTTTTGGAGACGTAAGGGCTGGGATAATGCTGCCGTCGCACGCATCGTAGTGGACGGCTCGATACTTGGGCCGATGGCAGCCTGGGCGGACAGACAAACATATATCGAACAGATGCAAGATGCAGAATGCAAAGCTAACAGTTCGGTGCACCTGCCCGTCTTGGAGTAGTTTGCGAGAACGGTCGCAAGGGCGGTCGCAGGCGGTCTTCCGAGAGCCGTTTGCGCCGTTATTCAAGGATCTCATCCTTATGTTCTAGGAGGATGCTTGTCTTTGACGATCGATTTCATTTTGCGAAAAGAAGGTATTGCGATCACAGGTCACTTTTCAAACGAATACGAGTATTCTGGAAGACAACACAACACAACGCCGTCTTAGACACTTCTACGCAATCCGAAAAACAAACAAGAAAAGAAAAGAAGAAAAAAAAAGCAGATATGTACTTCGATTTCTTCTCGATTTAAGTGGATTTTCTTCGATATCAATGAGACATTTCAATCTAGCTATCAAGCGAGTCCATCTGTTCTCTTGTCCTCTCTTCTTATCACGTTTTCCTTGAACGGACTTCGACTCCATACAAGTGTGTAAATACAACCATTTAATCAGTACTTTTCTCTTCTGAATAGATTTATCAGTAGTTAAGCATTCTATCGGCTGCTATCCTCGCTGATCTGGTCACCGGTCAAGAGTGCCTTTGAACTTTGGATCTCAACCGCGATGGAACCCTGTAGCTGTACCCGAGATCACACGTCGAGTCGTACTCAAAGGTTGTAGACAAGAAAAACAAGGCCAGCCACTCACAGTTGGCGCTTTCCCTCCTCGAGCCTCTTTTCGTCGTCACTTTCTCTGTATTTTTTCTACCTCCTTCCTCGCCCTGTATTATTCCGTATCTCATATACCCTGCCAATCTGCCGCGGCCCAACCAAAGTCATTTGTCTGTGTCTCTCCTTTCTTTTTGTGTGCACAACAGAACAAAAATGGCGCCCTCTTTGCCATGTGAACGAGTCAAAAGAGACACAGAGACAAACTTGCAAGACATCTAAAAAGAGGGGAGATTGCCAGCCGTCGTCGCCGCCACCCGCGACAGCCAATCCGCATCGACAACGCGCTGATCATTTGCAAATTGGAGACTGGCCTGAACAAGGCCCCCGATCAACTGGCGGCCACTTGAGCCACTCTTGTGGTGTTCTTCCCCTCCCTCTCTTCCAGCCCCTGTTTTTCTTGCTTCTTTTGTCTTTTGTTCTTCTGCGACAAGCAAACGGCCGCTGCCAACTTTTTGGCCGACGTCAAGATACGAACAGAGAAAGACCACAGGAACTGTCAGGCCCTCGCCGTCAAGATCGACCATCCCATCCCACCCCCGCTCCCAAACCTAAACCTTGTTGTTGACCTAAAGCCCCCCAGCCCTAGCTCTGTCCTCCATGGATAGATGCATTATCCCATCGACCAGTCATGACTCTGTTTGCCACTTTTGTCTCTTGTTGATGCACTCGGGTTCGGTTGCATTCATCTCCGGTCCACGCGCGCGGCGTCATTGAGTAGTGAGTAAAGAAAAGAAGAGGTGGACGTCCCATCAGGCGGACCAGTTCCGTGCGACGTGCACCGGACAAGAAAGATGTGCAGACGACCCAACGGGAACCTGGAATGGAGGGTGCTTTTGATGGAGGGTGTCCATTGCCTGCCAGGCACACATGGAGACGAGTGTCTCTTAATTTACAAGTGTAGGTAAAAGATCGCCGCCACAACTTATAAAGAGGTCACGATGCGGCGCATGGCAAGGGCCACGGGAGCACCCTTCCCCTTCTTGCCTCTTGTTCTCTTGTCTCTCCCTTTGCTCTTTCCTTGAGATAAAAGGGTAAAGTAATATTTCTTGGACATCGTTCGCACCTTCCTCGTGAGATGCACTGTTAGGTCTAACCGGCCCATCGTGTATCGCACCTTCCCTCCTCCTGAGTCGCGGCTTCTTATTTTACCTGGCTGTCATCCCTTGGGAAAAAAGACATTGAGACTATTGCCCCTATTTGTGAATTTTAGTCAACCTCCACAAGCATCACCGACTTCCACCTGCACCATGGCTCCATACCGCCATGCCTACGGGCCCATCCAGAACGAGGTGCACGACGAGGAAAAAGAGTTTGAAGATGACGACAACGAAGCCCAGCCGCAGCCACCGCACCGTGCACCGCCTCGCCGCTCTATAATCGTCGCCGTGGCCGCCGTCTCCTTTTTTATTCTGGCCATTTTTGCCGTCTGGCAGATTGGAAAGCCGTCCTTTGCGGTTGGCTCGCACTCTTCGACTTCATCCCCGGCTGCCGACGCCTCTGCTGCCGACAAGGGGCTTTCAACGGCGGTGGCGGCAAACACGACGAACTCCCGCCGCTGGCTAGGTCTACACCGACGGGCGACAAGTACCTGATTGGCGTGGGCAAGGCCGATATCACGGGCCCTGTGGTCGAGCTCAACTTTGCCGGCTATGCGAGCCTGGCCCAGACGGGCACAGGTCTGCGTCAGCGCATCTATGCACGTGCGTTCATCATTGGCGATGTCAGCAACCCGGACGACCGTTTTGTCTACTTGATTCTGGATGCACAGTCGGGTGATGCCGCAGTGCGCCTCGGTATTTTGGAGGGCGTTGCAGCTCTGGGCTCCGACTACTCCGTCTACACGACGTCCAACATTGCCGTCACCGGCACCCATCAGCACAGTGGACCCGGTGCGTGGTTCAACTACTTGCTGCCGCAAGTCACCAGTCTGGGCTTCAGCCAGCAGAGCTACCAGGCTCTGGTGACGGGCGCCGTTTTGGCCATCCAGCGTGCCCATGCCTCGCTGACCGAGGGCTACCTCGATATCGGCACGACCAACATTACCGACGGCAACCTGTCGCGCAGCCTGTACGCCTACATGGCCAACCCGGCGGCCGAGCGCGCCCAGTACGTCGGCGCCACCGACGGCAGCACGGACACGACGATGACGCTGGTGCGCCTGCAGCGCGCATCGGATCTCAAGAACATTGGCGTGCTGTCGTGGTTCCCCGTGCACGGCACGTCGATGCTGGAGAACAACACGCACGTCACGGGCGACAACAAGGGCGTTGCCGCTTATCTATTCGAAAAGGACATGGCATCAGATCCCAATGCGGCTGAAGGGTTTGTGGCTGGTTTCTCGCAGGCCAACGTCGGCGACACGACGCCCAATGTTCTGGGCGCCTGGTGTGACGATGGTTCGGGCCAGATGTGCAGCTACGAGAACAGTACCTGTGCCGATGGCAAGTCCGAGTCGTGCCACGGCCGCGGACCTGAATTCCAGAAGCTTGATTTGGGCGTGTCCAGCTGCTACGAGATTGGCCGCCGCCAGTACGCCGGTGCTCTGGATATTTACAACGCCCTCACGACATCGTCGACACCCGTCGTGGGCACGTCGGTCAAGTCGTACCACTTTTACCAGGACATGCAGTACTTCCAGTTCAACCTGCCCAACGGCACGGCTGTGCAGACCTGCCCGGCTGCTCTTGGTTATTCATTTGCTGCTGGCACCACGGACGGTCCTGGTGCTTTTGATTTCACGCAGGCCGATTCGGGCAGCCCCGACGCCAACCCGCTGTGGGCCGTTGTGGCTGATCTCTTGCGGACACCAACAGCCCAGCAGACGGCATGCCAGCACCCCAAGCCTATTCTCCTGGATGTGGGCGAGATGAGCGAGCCGTACGCCTGGTCGCCCAATATCGTGGACATGCAGGCCTTGCGTGTCGGCCAGCTGCTCATCATTATCTCGCCGTCCGAGGCTACTACCATGTCCGGCCGCCGGTGGCGCAATGCAGTGCACGACGAGGCTGCCAACACGTTCTTGAAGGGCGGTGCTGACCCTGTTGTGGTGCTCGGTGGCCCGGCCAATGTGTACGCCCACTACTGCGCGACGCCCGAGGAGTACGGCATCCAGCGCTACGAGGGTGCCAGCACTCTGTACGGTCCATGGGAACTGCCCGCCTATATCAACTTGACCGTCAGCAACATGAAGTACCTGGCACCCGATGCCACCGGCGCACCGCCCGTCGGACCCACGCCTCCCGATAACCGCAAGACGTCTCTGAGCTTTATTTCGCCCGTCGTCTTTGATGCCGCTCCAATTGGCAAGTCGTTCGGGCAGGTCACGGCCCAGCCGTCTGCGTCGTACACGGCCGGCCAAGTCATCAATGCCACCTTTGTCGGCGCGAACCCCCGCAACAATCTGCGACTTGAAGGCACATTTGCGGCGGTCGAGCAGCTCAACAGTGCGGGCGACTGGGTGCAGGTGCGCAGCGATGAGGACTGGTCGCTGGTATACACGTGGGAGCGGACAAACACGGTGCTGGGGTACAGCTCGGTGGTGCTTAGCTGGGAGTCGGAGACGACGGCGGCGGCAGGGACATACCGTCTGCGGTACTATGGCGACTCGAAGCCACTGATTGGGTCCATTTCGGCCTTTAACGGGGCCAGCAATGCATTCACTCTGACGTGAGCGAGGGCGGTTGTCGGAAGTAGGAACACACGACAGATATTGATATGAACATGAATATGGATTGATTTTGAAAGGCAATGAAATGAAAAGGAAGGAAAGGAAATAAAGAAATAACAAACGCCAATCGTGAACATACATAACCCCCTAGTTGTATATATATATATAATGAAATGTTGACAAGGTACATCCTCGTGCAAGTCGTCCTTTGTGACTGTGACTCGCCTCGCTCGTCACCTACGAACTCTCCATCTCCTCACCACTGTCGGGCCATGGCGGATCTGCAATCCGACGGAAAATGGCCACAAACTTTTGTCCACCATTGCGCGTCACTTTCTTGCCTTCTTCTGTCGCCGTGCGCATAATCCGCACACACGGGTCGCCGTTGCCCGGCGCGTCCGTCTCGTCGTTTTCGTCCTTCACCTCTTCCTCTTCTTTGGGCACCCGCTCAAACGACGGGTGGGCCGCAAAATGGCCCACCATCCACTTGTGCAGGTCCTCGACGTCGGTAATCGTGTACACCTTGCCCTCCCCTTCACGCAAAACGTACGCATACTCGGTCGCCAGCGTCGGCGACACGATGCGTGCCTTGTGCTTGCGCGCCTTGAAATGCGGATCCGGGAAGCACAGAAAAATCTTGCGGAGCTGGCCCTTGCCAAAGAAATTGGGCAGAAACTTCATGGTATTGGCGCGCACACAGGCAATGTTGGCATACTTGGGCTTGGCTGAAGGGTCAGAGGCATCTCTGTTTTGGGCCCGCAAAGCGTGGATGCGGTTCTGGACGAACTCGGTGACGTGGTCGCGGATTTCGAGGCCGAGGACAAGCGTGGAGGGCATGGCGGGTGCAAGGCCAACAAGCAGGCCGCCAAAACCACAGCCAATGTCGGCAACCTCTACGAGAGGATGCGAAGGAGAAGAGGAGGAGGAGGAGGTTGTCGTCGTCAATGTCGTCGAAGTGGAGTCCTCCTTGTCGGCCGGGAAGAAGTCGGGGTACAGCGACGGCCAGTCCATCGTATCGGGGCTCGCAGGGCTACATTGTTAGCAGGAGTACAAATTGCAATTGTGAATAAAGACAGAGGCCCACTTACTACACCAGGTTGTGATCGGAAAATGGATTGGCATGCGCGCGCTGCCGGTAAAATTTCTTTTGCGGCAGCTCTGGCACCGAGCCGTCTTCGCGCGGCTGCTTCTGTGCGAGCAAGTAGCTCTCGCGTTTTAAACGTTTGGCCATGGTGGGTGGTTATGGGTGTGTAGTATTGTGTGCTTGTGCAGTAGTCAAAGTGAGGTTAAAGTTGACGACAAGAATTGTCTAGACTTTTTTTCTGGCCGCTGCTTATCGATAAGACTTTTGAAGATGGGGTGGGGTGCTGTCAAAAGGCCGGACCAGGCGCTGGGGAAAGAGATGTATCCACTAATTCGTAGTGGTCAAAGCACGCTAAAAGCTGCCTGTCGCATCTCGAATGTCGACCTCAAGGCAACCTCAACTTCACCTCATACAAAACAGGATCACTTTCTCGACACAACCACCCACCATGCCACAAGACCGCGACCTCTACGGCCAGCGCACGGCCAAGAAGAAGAAGACAGAGCTCGGCCTGTCCAACACCCTCGACTTTGCCTCCCAACTGCAATCCCTCATCAAAGCGAAACCAAAATCAACGAGCGGCGAGAAGAGGAGCAGTACGCCCCTGTTCTCGTCATCTTCCAAAAAGGCAAAGACGGAGACGGACGATAAGTCCGGAAGCAAAAAGAAAAAGGACAAGACGGCACCATGGAACAAAAAGGCGCCGATTTGCGGCGACGCTGAACTCGACGAGGCCGAGCGCGAACGCATCCGCCGCAACATGGCCGCCAAAGCAAAGAAATATGCCCAGATGCAGCGGGGAGACTATCTGCCAAGAGAAGGGGAGGTGTCGTCGCTGGTGGATTTCGACCGAAAGTGGGCAGAGCGCCGCGAGGCCGGGCGTGGGAGCGATAGCGAGGACAAGAGTAGTGACGACAGTCGAAGTGATAGCGAGGACGACTGCGACGATGAATATGGCGAGATGGTCGAATATGTCGACGAATTTGGACGGACGCGGACTGTCTCCAAAGCTCGGAGGGAACGCGACCTGCGCCGACAAGAGCGTGCCACACGCGCCGCGCAAGACCTAGAAGATATGCGCGCACGGCCGGCACCGCCACCCGACGAGTCGCGGCTCATATTTGGCGATGTGATCCAGACAGAGGCGTTTGAGGCGGCGGTTGACCGGCCGTGGCGAGCCGAAGGCGAGGACGAAGACAAAGAGCAAGAGACGCACTATAGGGCCCAAGACGATGTTCGGACACGTGGTGCGGCTTTCTATGCGTTCGCGACAGACGACGAGAAGAAGCGCGCCGAGCAGATGCAGTCGCTGGCGGACGAACGGTCAAAGACAGAGGCAGCGCGGGCAGAGAGAAGTGCACAGCTGGATGCACGGAAGCAGGAGATGGCGGCACGACGGGCGGCGTTGGCGGAGAAGAAGGCGAAGAAGCAGGCTGACAGCTTTCTGGATGGGCTGGGCCAAGATCTGTTTGGAGGTGGTGAAGACGAGAAGTGATCTCAGACAAAGACGATAGACATGATTCACGACACATAGCACATAATGATACCCAATAGTCAAAAGAATACCAAAATAATAGAGTAAGAATGAATTTCTACCCAAAAGAACATAAAAGTAAAGAAGAAGAAGAAGAAAAAAAAAGGTGAAGAAGAAAGACAAAACAAGGGGCAGGGCCTCTTTCGTGTGGCCGACGTTGCCCAGCTCGCACGAACGCTAATGTTGTACATATATACAGAGAAGACGAGATGGAAGAAGAAGATTGAAGGGGAAGAAAAGGTCAAGAAGTGAAGCATAAAAGGGAAAGAATTGAATAAGAATGTGGATGGTGAAGGAAAGCCCTGCGTCTATGCTCTAAGCGTGGCTTTTCATGGAGGGGAAGAAAGTCGAAAGAGTAGAAAGATTAAAGAGAGACTGTGCTACCGCACAGCCTCTACTGCACTGTCCGCTCCACCAAATCGCGGTACATTTGCTTCACATCGTCCACATCCGCCCGCAGCTCCTCCACCAACTCGCTCTTCTCGCCCAGCAGCTCCAGTGTCGTGTCGTACCGCGCCTGCAGATCGCTGACTTGCGTCTCAAGCTCAGTGACGCGTGCCACGGCGGCATTGCCCGCTTCGGTGTCCTTGATCAGCTGCAAAACCTCGGCGCGGGCTTCGTTGCGCTGCTTGGAGATGCGGGCGAGCTCTTCACGGGCAGCCACCTTTTCGCTCTCGAGCCGGCGGATGGCCGCGGACATGCGCTCGACGAGCTGAACAGAGGGGCCTGCGGCGACAGTCGATACAGACACCATGTCTTGCATGAGAGCTTGTTGTGGAGACGCAGACCGCTCCATCCCTTCGAGCAAAGGATCGTCGTTGTCGACGGTGGGCGTTGTGCTGTTGGCCGTGGCGGCAGTGCCGGCTGGTTGGAGTTGGAGTTGGCCAGCGAGGCGTGGCGCTGCTGGTGATAATGGGCCGACGATGTCAAAGAACCATTGCCACCGCCCGTCTCGGTCGTCGGGCTAAAGACGAGTGGCAGACCACCACTACTGCTGCCAGTACCCAACAAGCTCGAGAGTGGCCGGTTGCCTGGAGGTTGACCCGAGGGCCGGCGCAGCGAGAAGCGCTCGGTCGGGTCGTCTTGGCTAGAGGGGGCCGACGCTTTGCGCAGCTTGTTGGACAGGCCCTGGAAACCCAGCAGTTCCGAGCTCCATGTCCGCGAGGGGTTGGGCAACAAGGGCGTCTCGGGCCGGCTGTTGCTGCCTCCACGCAGTTGTGGTGGCACCGGCGACAGCGGCAGGCCCTGGATGCTGGGCAGGCTCTCGAGCCAGTTGCCACGGTCGTTGGCATCGCCGCGCCGGTCACCGCGTTCGGTTCCGTGGCTGTGCTTGTCGTCTTTCCACGCCGTCTTTTGCTGCACAGCTTCGTCGAGTTCCGTCTTAAGCTGGTCGCGTGCGGCCTCGGCCTCTTCGGCGCGCTTCTTGAGAGCCTCGATCTGCGCTTCATACACGCTGACATCCTCCTGCACCTTGGGCAGCTTGAAGCGTGCTTCCTCCAAATCTTCTTCGTTGCGCTTAGCACGGAGAGCCTGTTTTGTTAGTGATGAGCGTTCATATTGTTTTCTTCAGTAGGAGAGCGTGTGCTTACCGCCTCTCTTGCTTTCTTGCGCATGTCTGACTCGCGCTGGAGCGCCTCGTCGCGCTCCTTTTCGAGATTGGACACACGCGCCAGCAGCGTCGTCTCAATGCCCTGCCAGTTGTCGCTCGCAATCGAGTATTGGGATTGCAGCGTCTCCACCTGCCGCATCAGCTTGGCCTGCGAGTCGCCGTTCGCGCCCGACGACGCCTCTTCGGCCCGCCCACGCATCGCCTCGAGCTTGCTCTCCATGATTTGCACCTCGGACTGCAGCTCCAGCTCGACGGCGCGTGTGCGCTCGGCGGCCTTGTCGGCCTTTTCTTGGTACTCCTTAATCTGAAGCTTGGCGCGGTCCGCCGCCAGCGACTTCTCGAGCTGTGCCGTCGACAGCTGCTCTTCCAGTTCCTTGACGCGCTGGCGCTCTTTCTCGAGCGCAGCATCGTTGATCTTGACCTTCATCGCCTCGGCGTGCTCGTTGGCCGCCTTGACTTGTTGTCTAAGGTCGGCAATCGTGGCGTCCTTGGACACGGCATCTGATCTGAGAGTCTCGAGCTCCTTGGTGACTTGGCTCAGGCGCTTGTGAGACTCTTCTTGTGCGCGCTCGAGCTCGGTCGCCCGCTTTGCCCGCACCCGCAGCGTCTGCAGCTCGCCCTCCGTTTTGGTGCGTGCCGTCTTGAACTCGGCAATTTCTTTTTCGTCGTCGCTAATCTTGACCCGCAGCTTCTTGAGAATCGATCTATGCTTCTCCTCCATGACACTCAGGTTCTTGCCCTCGAGCATCAGCTGGGCCACTTTCTGGTCCTTTTCCGCCACCTTCTTCTCGAGACTGCCTGGTGCGGCCTCGCCCGCCGACTTCTTGGCGGCCTCGGCGGCCTCACTGGCCAGGTACTGCACTTTGGCCTGCAGCGCTTCCGTCTTTTCTGTGTGGTGGTGGATCTCTTCCTGGTGCTGGCGGCGCTGCTCGAGCAGTTCCGCCTCGAGCTGCTTGATGCGTGATTCACGGACCTGGTCGAGGGCGGCGGCGTTGGCCGCGGAAGGTTGTGTCGCTGACACGGTCGTGGCATCGTCAGACGTTGTTGTTGTTGTCGTTGTTGTTGTTGCTGCTGTGGTCTCGGCGGTAGTTGTCGGTTCTGGTGTGGATGTCGACGTTGCAGGTTCGCTTTCGGTCGTCGTTACCGTGGGTACTACGGTCGTCTCTATCGACTTGGTCGCGTCCGTCTCGGTCTTGTCACCATTCGTTGTTGATGCATCCACCTTCGTATCGTCCTTTGTCTCAGTGGTCGACTCAAACGATGTCCGTTTGCTGCCGTCGGTCGATTTCCGCGCCGCTGCTGCTCCGTCGCTTGTTGACGGGGTCTCCTTGGATACGCTTGCGGCGCTGTCAATGGACGCTCGGCTCGGCACATCCAAGCTCTGTCGTGGGCTTGTCGCGGCTGACGCTGAAGCTGCCGAGCTGCCCAAGCTCGATGACGGTGCACCGCCGCTCTTGGCTGCTACAGCCCGTGCCAGGCGTTCTTGCAGACGGTCGTTGGCGCGGTTCCTCGAGCCGGAGCGTGCAGTCGTAGTTGTTGCTGTACTGGTCTTATTCGGACTGGCTGGCGGTTTGGCTGCTGCTGCCGCAGTCTTCTGTTGGTCTTGGGGCTTGTTGCCAGAAGCCGCTTCGTCTCCCTCGGACAAGATGGTATCCAGCCGTGCTTCGACGCCGGCGACGGCTTGGGACAGCAGCGAGCCCCATCGCGTGCCGCCGCCCTTGGCGGACGAGGACGACGCCATCTCGGGGAAAGGGCGTCGATCCTACTCCGAGAGAGAGTGTGTGTGTGTGTATTGCGTGTTTACGTATCTCTTGGTCGTCGCGATGTCGACGTCGTGTCGCGATAAACAAGAAGAGTCGAGGTCGTCGATCGTCAGGGGTTCGTCTGCTGGTGGTTTCTGCCTAATGGCGAGAGCATTGGTCGCAAAGGGAGGTGTTGAGGATGCGTGCAATCGGATCGTGAAGCTTGAGGATATGACCAGAGCTATCGTGAGCCCCCTATTCGAGATGTGAGATGCTCAGGTCGTCGTCGATGGATCGTCGGTTGTCGAGAAGTGGTCTCTTTTTTTCGTTGTTTGCCTAGGATCTTTTGTCGAGACTTGGTCTCTTGCCCCGGGGTCAAATTCGCAATGGCGGCAAACCGTCGATGGAAATAAAATAAATGGGCGTTTGGACCCCAGATATCGGGAGACGTTGCGATTACGAGTACTCCCTCGTATGTGTACTCGTGGGGGACAAGGGATATGGGGTTTTGCTAGGTTTCTCGGTTTCCAGGTTCCAATTCGTTGCGAAAGGTGCGGCAGCTGGGGCGTGCGTATCAGTAGTGGGAAGGCGGAAACGGGTAGGCGTCGTGTTGGTGGTGTCGTGTCTGCAGCAAATACGAAAATAAGACCAAATAAGACGTTGGCTCCTTCCTCGCTACGGAGTATTGGCTACTGAGCAGGCGCCTGTGGGTCCACTCTGCGGCCGCTCCTTCTGTTCTTTCTGTTCTTTCCTGCGCGTTTGACAGTCTCGTAGCGGGTTGCTCTTGCGTGTTGCGAGAACATTGGGCGCGCTCAGCGTGTGAGAGCACATAATTAAAGTGGGACCAGACAAGGCACAACTGGAACTTGCACAAGACGAGACGAGACCCATGAGACCCAAACGGCACAGTAAGCCAGTAACCACGCCCGCACTGTAAAAGCCGAAAGCATGCTAGTGCCGAGGAGACGACTATGTGAGCCCCGAAAGCCAGCTCCAGGAAGGAACACCTCGTGGTCTCACAAACTTGAGAGCTTCATGCCAGTCGTCAGTGGAGGAAAGAGCATGCACATCTCGCCCTTTCGCTCTTACCCTTTTGCGTCGGTTTTGTCGCTCCTGTCGCTTCCGTCTAGACTCTGGACTCTGGACTGGCCCAAAAGTCTGTTCGGGAGTCTCCATAGTGAGACCCTTAAAGAACATCCCAAAACGGGCACTACAGCCGTCGATTAACGCAAAAGATCCTCATATTCACAAACGATGGTCCCCTAGACCCAGAAGCAAAACAGCTGTAGCGTCGGGCCGGATAGGTCGGGGAAACAAAAGGAACAGGCGCCCTAGTCCAGCGGCACGAGCCCACTACCACTTCTCTGGACTGCATTTTGGTGCATTTTGGGTATTTTTATGTGCATTTGGCTGGCGTCAGTCAGCGCCGAGCAGTGCATTGCATACTTCGTAGTAGTTGACGACACTGCCAGTCTGGGCTTGTTGCAGACACGCCTGTTCTTTCGCTACTGTGGATTTGTAAAAGACGACTCCATAGAGGCACAGAGAAGCAGCAAATAGTTTATGTGCGAAAGGCCGAGAAATAGGAAGGTCCGTGAAGCTTGCCAGTATCTGTGCAGCCCCTCTCGGCCTATTCCTTCCACTCCCGGTACTTCTCCTTTCTTTTCTCTTTCCTTTTTTTCTCTTGTGCTCTCTTCACTATTTCCTTTCTCGACCGTCAGTCAGTCTCTTTCCTCTCGTTCGTGTTGTTGTCCTCGTCGACTTCGCTCGTTCTTTCCCAGACCGCTGGGAGTTCTCCATCACGACCCGAAACGGCAAGTGCGTCGTCACCGTTCCTTCCCCCGCGTCCGTCTCATCCTTTGAAATCGGAGCACGCTCACCGGTCGTTCTCTCTTGAGCTTTCCAGCTGCCCTCGAGGTAAGTTTTGTGTGAAGAGAAAAGAAGAAGAAAAACGTGTGTGCTCGGATATGCGGGCAAGCACAGTCCGGGACGCAGCTTCCCAAGCTCAGCTCTCCTCCCACGCAGCTCTACATCCCGCTCTTTCCTTTTGTCAGTTCCTTCCCTAGCTGTCCAAAGCTTCACACCTGCCACCCCTAGCTTCTGGTTGCTCCCGGCTTTGGCCCAATCACCGTCTAGGTGTGTTGCATTCTTCACAAGCTTGAGGAGCCCAGGCCTTTTTCGATTCTTCCTTGTCTTTCTCTGCCTCTGTCTCTCTCGCGCTTCGGAACTGTCTCCACGTATCCCTTACCAGCCCTTTTGCCACCACAAGCCATTGCGCGCATTCAACGTCACCTCTTCTTTTCGTTACATCTTTCTAGCATCCATACTTTGATCCTTTATTTTTTTTCCCTACATTTTGGTTACTATTTTGCTCTTTGGCCGCGCCGCCTTGGAGAGCGCAAACAGCACTTTTCTCTTTGCTTACAACTCTGCCGTCCCTGCATAGCTCCGAATCCTCCAATCTTCAGTCTCCATTCTTCCAGCCGCGAATTGCCGTCCACGCTCCCGTGCGTATCTCGCGCAATGGCTTCCTTTCTGCAGTTCCCGTACCGGGAAGCCCGACACGGCATCTGGGGTGAGCAGACGTCGACGCTCAACTGGTGTGAAGAGGTGAGTTTCTTCGTTGTCTTTGTTTTCTGTCCCCGCGATGCCTCCGGATTGACGTCACTTTTGCTAGTGATCTGGAATCGTGGTCTTGGCGCAATGACCGCATCCCGGTCGGTCCACATGTTGGCAACGGCTGGTCCCCCAGGAAAGGCCCGGCGTTGTACGGGGTACTCGAGAGTCTGTGTAACATGGCAACAGCCTTGCTAACTTTCTGGCCTCGCTGGTGTAGGACTACAACATTACATATTACTGCGCCGAGTTCGTCAACAGCATAACAAACCTCATGTTCATATGGCTGGGCATCCGGGGCATTCGCGACTGCATCCGCTTCCGCCACCGGCCCGTCTTTGTCATTGCCTGCATGGGCTACATTGTCGTCGGCCTCGGCTCCATAGCTTTCCATACGACGCTCAAATACTCGATGCAGCTCGCCGACGAACTGCCCATGATCTACGCCACATGCATCATCGGCCACGCCACGTTTTCGTACGGCAAATCGCCCGCGACGTCTCGACTGGTAGGTGTCGGTCTTTTCGGGCTGGGTCTCTTGATTACCGTCGTCTACCATGTCACCAAGGAGCCCGTGTTCCACCAGGTCTCGTTTGCCTGCCTCACCATTGCCGTCGTGTTCCGCAGCATGTACGACATGGAGCATACGTTGAGGCCTGCGCTTAAGATCCGGAGCCCCGACCGCGCGAGTGCCATTATGCTGCAAATGTGGAAGATGTGCCTGTCGGGCATTGCCCTGTTCTTGGTCGGCTTCTTCATCTGGAACATGGACAACATCTTTTGTTTGTACCTGCGGTCGTGGCGCGACATTTTGCTGTTGCCATGGGCGGTCGTCCTCGAGGGCCACGCCTGGTGGCACATCTTCACAGGACTCGGATGTATGTACACACCGGGATGAGGCGACAGTATCCATCTCCCCCCTCTCTCTTTATTTACCTTACTAACTCTTCACAGCATACTACTTCATTATGTGGCGTATGTGGCTGCATACGTGCCTCGACGGCAAAGAGGATGAGTTTGCGCTGCAGTGGAAGACGGCACTGACATCGATCCCCGGGTCGTGCCCGTGTCCGACCTCGGACGGACCAACGGCTCCTACAAAGGACGCCGTCTTGACTAAACGAGAGCGAATGGCAGCAGCAACTACAACAAGCGATACCACAGACAACGTACAGCAACTACGATACATACTTTATATCCACACGGCAGAGTTTCTCGTTTCTTTTTTTGGGTGGCTCTGACTACTTTTCTTGGTTTATAGCAACAGCTCGGCGTTCTTTTCCGGTGTTTCTTTTCTTTTACTTTCTTACTTTCCATTTGGATAGGATTTTTTTTATTTGGAGAGCTACAGCATTAGAAGATAGACAAACAGGTGTTTGGGATGAGGTTTTGGTGTTTGTCACAAACTTGAATAAGAGCTTAAAATTCAAAACTTACTCTATCTATAACTAAATGACCCGTGTGACACCTCCAAGTAAAGTATTACAACAAAAGTCAAGAGACAACATGAGCAAGAAAATCTCATTGACTTTGTTTGACTGCAGCGCCTCTCGTCTCGAATACGTGGTCTTGGTGAAATAAAACAAGCCAATGGCAGCTACTAAGTCTTTTCTATTGGCTCGACAAACCGACATAAGACAAAGACTGTTTACTGTTTAGAGATAATATGCACAATTAAAATAGAATTCCAGGCCGAATTTGAGGCATGTCGTCAATGGTTGTCAATGATCGACCACTCCCGTTGTGCTGTGACTGCTGTCTTTTGGTGTTGTATTACTCGCCACAAGTGGCGCGGCTTTGGCGCACTGTACGGGCGCCGAGACCAAATAAACGAGCCCTGTGAACCGCGTTTTGTTGGTGGGGTCGGCGTTAAATTCTTGCTGACTGTTCCAGGTCCAGGCACCGCCAAACGGTCATTTTGGCGGGGGTTTATTCTAGGGCAATCTACGAAGCTCTCCCGCAATAGCTTCAAAAAAGGGGACCTCGCGACACACGACATCCCGAATTGCTTCTTCGACCTCCGTCCTCGACCACTACTCTCCTGTTTCCAATCTACCGTCTTAGCTCGCGGATATCCTCTTCGAATTCCCTCCTCTACATCCGCACCGCCACCATGTCGCTGTCCAACGAAGCCCTGCAAAAGGTACATCCTTCCCCCTTTTCAAGAGCTTTCTCTTTGACACCACATACTAACTTCTCCCCCCTTCTTCCCAGCTCGTCCGCGAGATCGAGACTCAGGCCGTCCAGGCTCAACAGCAAATCACCATTGCCCGCTCCCAGGTCGCGGGAAAACAACGCGAGATGCGTTTGGCGCAGCTCACCCTCAAGGAGCTCGAGTCCCTGCCGTCCACGACAAACGTCTACGAGGGCGTCGGCAAGATGTTTGTCGCCGAGCCTGTGACGGGACTCAACGACAAGCTCGGCAAGCAGATCAAGACGCTGGAGACGGACGTTGAGGGTCTGGGCAAGCGGCTGCACTACTTGGAGACGACGGCCAAGAACAGCCAGGAGCACATTACGCAGATTCTGCGGCGCGGCGGGGAGTCTGCGTAAGGCGACAACACAAGATGAAGGGGGAGACAAACATCAGTGGCAAGCCGAGAGACGACGGCGAGGAGTGACCGTCTCTGGTTTGCGACGACACACGACCCAGTTCACATACCCTCCGACCCTACATTCGACCTCTCTCTCCAAAAACCGATATCGAGATTGGCATATGCAATACGGCGGGGTCAACGATCATCAGGGCACATACCAACAGTGCACGTCTTGAACGCCATCGCTTACAAGGCTCGGCCCGGATGAGCAGCCGGCGCTGGCCTGCGCGGGCTGGGTACGAGCGTCCACCGTACGTGGGAGGAGCCGCAAAAATAAAGGGGCAAAAAGGGTGCGAAATGGCGGAAAGAATATACCAAAAGGGAGGCTCATGCCGTGAGGCTCAAGGAGGACAAGTGCAGGGCACGGTGTACTGCAGCATACAACAGACAACGTGGAATGAGCCGGCTAGGGACAGGCATAGACATAGCCTAGCCCACGGCATTGGACGTGTGACAGCCTATTATCAATCTCATGACATTTAACGCGGACAAAGCATACGCAATAGTGGTAGAGAGTGGCAGTGTTCTCTTGTTCATCTCTCACTTTTTTGGTCTGACAGGGCGCCGTGAAACAGAAAGGATTCGTTCGGTTTCTTGCCTAGTTCGCCTGGACCGCCGTTTGGTTCGGGATGTGTGCTGTATATTTGTACTGGGTATGTAGTATGTAGTATTCCGTTGCATGCTGTCCGCAGCAGCGGCAAATGTAAGCGGCGTTGACATTACTTCTAAATGATATTTGAAGCTCAAACATGGCCAACAGGATGTGGCCGGGATGAAGTTCGTCCAACAATAAAGACACGCAGTTGGGAAGGAATAAGAGAGACGCAATGTGTGGCTAGTATGCGCTTGATACGCTATCTGCTGAGGAAAGAGCGACCATGCCTGACTACGGAGTAAGTAAATAAAAGACAAAGGAAAGGGGTGCTTTAAGCTGCGGTGTTTATAAAAAAAATTAAAATTGAAATATAAGCAAAAATAACGGATGTACAAAGCAGCCAAGTAGAAAAATAAATATAAATAAAAATAAGAAATGAATAAATCGAGACTGTTACCCTCACACAGACCACTCACGACAGCATTTGCCTGCCACAAGAATTATCAGCCGCAGCCCCCCATCAGCCCTACCACCGTTGCCCCTCCTGTCCCCTCTCCTCTCACACTGAGACTCCAGGGAAAATGAGGGAAAGACGGCCCCGGTGCGTTTCGAAACAAGCACTTGCGTTTGGCATCGCAATTTCCCATTTCCCCAGCAGACAGCAAGGCGCATCACTTCAACGGCGGCCACTTTTTTTGCTCGTGGCATGATCCCAAATTCAGATGGCTGGCCCGGCTAACTAGAGACTGGCGAGACTGGCGAAACTGGCTGACTGGCTCGATTTTGTGATCTTCGGTGTTCCAGCCCCCGTTCACCGTTTTTTTGTACGTCGTAAATCCTTCCGTCTGGACGGTGCTTGTATGTGCGTACTTTTTCGACCTCTTCGGCTAACCTTCTGCAGACAATCCCTGCTTTTTGACCCTTCTTTTTTCTTCTTTTCCCTCTCTCCCATCCTTTGAACGGCTGCCAACCCTTCAGCCTCCATCGCCGACGCAAACAGGACGCGCAGCATCAGAACCCAAAAGTAAACTGCCACACCCCGGTCGTCTGCAGTCTTCTGCAGTCTCTGCCCAACCAGACCCCGTCCCTTGCTCCCTTTCTGTATTTCTCACCTTGCCGTGTCACTTGGTAGTAGTGGTGACAAAGTGTCTATTGACACGGCTCGACGCTCGAGCACGCCCCTAAACGCCCCTCTCTGGAGACCCCTCCATATCGCCGCATCCTTGCAAGTAAACAGAAGACGAAAAAATACTTGACAACGCCCAAAGCCTACCGAAAACCAATTACCCAATAACGTCACAAAAAGCCCAGGCCCAAGTCCCTGTTGTATTATTTCTTACGCTCCCCCCACTTGGGCTGCAGCAATATGCACCTGAAACCATGTTTGGTTTTTCTGTCTTTTTTGACTTTTTCTCTATTTTCCTCTTATTTTTACCTTTTTTACATCGTCTTTTCTTCCAGCCAGACCAACCACAACACCCGGACTGCCCGTCGGCCCAAGCCTACTTCTAACCTCCTGCATCCCCTCCCACCCCACCATCACGTTCACACTCTCGACGTTCTCTGGCTCTCCCAAACGACAGAGCCGCCCCTCTTCTTCCCTCCACTTTCTTTTTTGCCTTTATTTGCTCGTGCCCAGGTGGACCCTCTTGGTTGTCTCTTGTTGACTTTCCCTGCTGGCTACCAAAAGGCACCTGCCGGAATATATGGGCCTTGTGGGCTCTTGACCCTGTCGTGTGGTCTGGTCACCCGCCCCTACCTTTCTCCTTCCTTCTTTCTCACCTGTCAGTTCAGTCCAGTCAGTTGTCGTCTTTCCTTGGCCTTGAACTCCTGGGAGAGAAGTACAGGCCTTGACTGGCCGAGTGCAGGAAAGGCCAGAAGAGCCGTTCGTATGTCGTATGTGTATGTGTTATGCATGTCATCTCTTTTTCGCCGTCTCCGTTTTTTTGCCGTTTGCCTATCATCATTGCCTGTTGCCCAGAAAAGGATACCATTTGCCATCCGGCTTCTGGATTTCCACCTGCAACAAAAGAGGTGCACAACGTTCCCGTCCAGCAGACCAGACCGCCAGAAAGGCAAGATGGCAAGACAGCGTCTTTTGTCACGTTGGGAATAGACTCGGAGGGAGAATAATAACAGAGACAGAGAACGCACTGAAAAAGAGGCCCCCAACTGTGCCTTTGCGCCTGTCCCGCACTCCTCGTTGGCCTCCCCTCGCATCTCCTTCAGCTCTATTGCGCACACTTCTGATACAACCGGCATAATCCCCAAAACGGGGTAGTATCTGGCCGTCTGCCGCAAAATGTGAGGAAGACAAAATGCTCTGTTAGTCGGGTACCAAGATATGTCTTCGTTCTTTCCCTTCCTTCACTCCTTGCGCTGGTCTTTCCGCTCGCATCCTTCCATTGCCACGACCAGGTGTGCGATCCTTCCGCCAAGGCCCAGGTCGGCCGTCATGTCCCGCCTTAGCAAGAGCGACCACCCAACACTCTCAGTCGTCAGTCGCTCTTTCTGATTCTGATTTCCGTTTTGTGTTCTCTTTCTTTCATGTTCTTTCCCTTCTGCTGCTCCGTCTCCCTGCATCTGCACCTCCGCGTTCTGTGCTGCCTCCCTCGCACCTTCCCTCTCGTAAACGTAGTGATCGTAGTGACTGCCCGTCTGCTGTAAGATGCGCCTTCCCTTTCGATCTAAGCACCTCTCACTCTTCTAATACGCTCTTTCCCATTCAACCAAGCCTTGCCGGGTGCTACATGCATGCGCCATACTGTCTGCACTTTCCCTCTTTGTACATCCATCTCGTATGCACCTTCTCTCCCAAACGCTCTTTCCTCCCACACCCCCCGTTTCCACTTTCCGCGCTTCCACTTCCACTTTCCACGCTGCTGCACCTCCTGCCCTATGTACTGCAGTCTTGCAGTCTCTTGCTGCAAAGCCTCCGATCGTGCTTGCCCGCTTGACGATAATAAATGGGGCCCAGTTGCGCCGCATCCACCCCGCCTCCCAGCCTTTCCTTCACTCGTCCCTCTCTGCTTGCCCCCCTCGTCCCCTCCTTCCTTCTGTCTTCGCTTCCCCCCATTCCCCCTTCCCACCTCAGAACCTTTACGAGCGCCCCCTTTCATGCTCTGTATTCTGTAGCGTGTGTCAAATTTTGCCTACATCCTGACATTTGATTCTTCTTTTCTCTTCTTTCTTTTTTTTCCGACTTCGTTTTCTTTCCCTTTTTTCATCGTCCCTTTTCCCCCGCCACCCGCTTTATTTACCATCGCGCCTTGTTTAGTTTTGTTTACAATCGCCCCTCTTTTCCAGTTATTAACTGTTAGGACGGACCCCTCTTTCTTATTATTCTTATTTCTCTTTTTTCGTCCCCGTTTCGGTCTATCGCCCACTTTCTGACAGTCTCGATTAAAGCGTAGCACGCGCGCTTCTCGTCGGGTCTTTTTTTTTCTTCTCTTTTCTTTTCCTTGTTTTTCTCCGTCCTTTTTTTAAAAGAAAACACAAGTCGACAGGAGACAACGACATCTCTTATTATTGAGGAACACCTCACCCAACAAACCAGCCTCTTCACCTTTACTAGTCGACCCTCCATTTTCGCTCGCCACCATGAGCAGATACCGCGAGTACGACGACGAAGACGAGATCGACGTGCGGGTCTACCATCGCAACAAGGCCTCCCGCCGCCGCCCCGTGTTGTCGCTCGCCCGCCGCCGCCGCAGGTCCGCGGCTACTATGCCACGGGCCCCGCGTTCCTGGCCGCCGAGCGCACCGTGGCCACGCGCCCGCGCTCCCGGTCCCGTGAGCGCCGCTCGAGCCCGCCGCCCGTGATTATCAACAACTACAACACGCAGCACTCGGACGACGACTCGGACTCGGGCCACGGCCACGGCCATGGCCAGATGGTGCCCCGCCGCCAGGGCCGGTCGCACTCGCGCGCGCCCTCGAGCGATTTCATGACGCGCGAAGAGTACGAACTCGAAAAGGCGCGGCGCGAGCTGCAAGAACTCAAGCTGCGCCAGGCGCAGGCCAACGAGGAACTGGAGCTGCACATCCGGCGCAACGACCGCGAGGAGTGGGAGTTGCAGCAGGCGAAACATGAGATTGCGGCGTACCGGGCCGAAGAGCACGACCGGGAGCGCAAGATCCGCCAACAGGAGGAGGCGGACATGGCACGGGCCAAGCGGGAGCTGGACGTGATCAAGGCGAACCAGGACAAGGAGCGCGCGGAGCGTCTGCGCGAGAAGGAGTATAAGAGCCAGGCAGAGCTGGAGCGGGCCAAGCGTGAGCTGGAAGAGATCCGGCGGCGCGAGGACCGCGAGTTGGAGGAGAAGCGGATCAAGAAGGATCTGGAGCTCAAGGCGCTGGAGGCGCAGAAGAAGGCGCAGGACGAAAAGGACAAACGTGAAAAGATGGAGAAGGAGGCGATTGAGCGGTACAAGGTCAAGGAGGCCGAGCGGATTGCCAAGGAAAAGGCCGAGAAGGAAGAGAACGAGCGCGAGTACAAGCGCCGCCTGCAAGAGGATCTTCTGCGGTCGGGTGTTGACGAGAAGGACATCAAGGCCATCCTGGACAAGAAGTCGGTCAAGCCGGAGAAGAAGGACGGGAAGCAGCAGCGCACCGACATCAACATTGAGATTGGCGGCCCGGCGCCCGTGCCCCAGCGGCCGACGTACACCCGCATGGCCCGTCGCCACTTGTCCATCGAGACGCTCAACTACTACCATGTCGACTTTGACTATGATCAGGTGGGTGCCCCCAGACTCAAAATAGACGAAATGGAGAGAGAGAGAGAGAAAGACTAACACACTTCTGCAGGACCCCGAGTACATTCTTGTCAAGCGGTGGGTGCCCGAGGACGAGCGCCAATACTGGTGGCAGCACACGAAGACGATCCGGGAGAACCGCAAGGTGGTTCTCAAGATTGAAGAGGGCGGCAAGCACCACCACCACCATCTGGAGCCCGAGTTTGAGTGGGTGCGCAAGAAGGAGCGCAGACGCAGTCGCAGCAAGTCGCCTGGTCTGCTGATGTACCTTGCAGGTGCAAAGTAAGCGGTCAGTGTCATCTTGTTTGACGTCTGGTATGCTTTCCTTTCTTGCGTGCCTGCCTTTACGTTTTACGTCGTGCTTCTTTTTTGGTTCATTTTTATTTCTTTTTATTCTCCCTTCTATTTTTTTAAATATGGAAACGTTATTTTGGAAGGGGGAAGTTTGGATCTACATGGGAAATGTTTTGTCTTTTTTTTTTGTCAAACTTCTTTCGGTTACGCAATTTCTTGGTGGTGCTTTCTTGGTGAATGTTGAGTGTGAGAAAGGAAGACAGCAGACGGGAGAGGAGAAAAGAGAAGAGAAAGGCAAAGACGTGCTTCTCCCTCCACCCCATCGATTTTGTTGATGTTGATATTGATGTCCTGTATCTTTTTTGGTATCTATTATATCCCAACTTATTTTTTTCCCCTACCATCAGTCCAGTTTTTCGTATGGTGCTATTTATATTTACAAATGGAGTAAAGTTGTTTCTTTTCTGGCTATCCCCCGTTTATGCCCCCATGGTCCTTGACGCCGATAAAAAGAAGACAAAAGAAAGTATGCACCGGTCCCAACACCACAAAACAATACGAATCACTCCTCCCACCTACAAAGCCTCCTTCTCGCTCGCACCGTTGGCCGCCGCCGCCGCTGCCCACCGCGTCTCGGCCCGTCGGATCAGCTCCTCGTACACGGTCCACGCCAATGCCGAGCTCATTGCCTTCCGGCTCATCCGCAGCGCCAGACCGTTCCACATCGACCGTACACCCTCTTCGGCCAGCATCCGCCGCGCCGCATGCAGCATGTTGCGGTACCGTCGCGGCTGCAGTTGGATGCGGGTCTTGACGGCGTCAAAGGGGTTGGAGACGGCCGAGCACGTCGCGGCTGCCAGGATGCCGACGAGAAGTTGATGGCCGCCGCACGGGAGACGCCCATGCTCTCGACACCCAAAGACTTTTCTTTTTGGGCGCGTCTCTCTGCAAGGTGGTTGAGCCTCCGCTTGATCTGCTCGTACATGAGGACGTACAGTCCAGCATAGGGCGCATCGCGAATGGCGGTGGCGCCGAACCCCGAGAAGAAGCCCCGCAGACCTTCTTTGCGGACAATGTCGGTAGCAGCTTCGGCCAACGACCGGTAGTTGTACAGGCTGCTCTCGTAGCGGACTTTGATGATGGTGAGGGGCATGAGGACAAACCCAGCCGAGGCGCGTGCTACAGCACCGGCCAGCATGTTGCCCGTGTTGGACAGTTTGACGAGACCGCTGCTGCCGCTGCCGCCTCCACTGCCAGAAGCGGTGCCGCTGGCTGCCAGAATGGGCACTTTGGCGGCACTAGACCGGATAGCATTGAGGCCGGCAAAGTAGAGGGCAGAGCCGAAACCGGTGCGGAGGGCAGAGGGGACAGTGCCGCGGTACAGGCTGGCGACGAAGCTGCGAGGTTTTGGCGAGGTCGTGCTGGATGATGATGAAGAAGAAGAAGAGGAGGCTCCTGCCGCCGACGCAGCTGCTGATGCATTGGCGGCCGTCCTCAGATCGGCGAGAACACGGCGCAGGCTGTGATGCCCCGACTGCTGGACCCGGGTCTTGAGCAAGTCGATCGGCTGGAGCAGGACGGCCGACAGCACACCAGATCCTAAGCCGGCGAGGAGATGAAAGGCTAGAAGATGTTAGCAGGGTGTTGATATAGAAAGTATCAAAGTACCACGAAGAGGGGGACCACGTACTCGTCTTGGACGGCGCTTTTGATGAGCCATTGGACATGGCGGCGGTTGATACCCCAACTGGGTATCAAGAGATGTGAGTGAGGTGAGGTGAGGTAAAGTGAGTTGAGAGTGTGCTCCGAGCGAGAGAGAGAGGGAGAGAGAGACAGCTCAACTCAAGAACACCGTCGACGAGAAAGCGGTGCCGATTGATGAAGAGCGCCCATTGGCAGGAAAGACAATTGCAGCCTATGAGGCTCAAATCATATGACAGGCCGGACTGCAGTCAAGAAATAAGACGTCGGAATAGTCCGGTGAGATGGTGTTGCGACAAATAACACAACAACGCGCGCGCAGTATCGAGTCTTGCAAGGGCGGGGACGCGGCGGGAGGAAATCAGAATTTCAAAGAATGACGCTGTTGCGTGTAGTATTACGTCGCAATACGGAGTACTCTGTAGTTCTTTCCCAAAATGCGCCTACAGCGAGCAGGTGCAGAACACTCCTCCAGTCAGAAGTGTGGATAATTTTTTCGTTTGGCAGAGAAACAGTGAGGTCAGCGGTCAGGTGCGCACCAATGGCAGCGCTGAATTGTACTGGATTAGCGTCCCTCGGCGCCCAACCTACTATGCGAGGCCCGCTACGACAAATCCATTCCCCAGCGGAACGGTACAAAAGATCGCCCGCGCACAGTAAGGCCTTGGGCGCCAAGCTGGGTCACTTTTAGCCCGCGCCTATCCGGCTAGTCCCGGGGAATGGCTCACTTTTGGCCTTCTCGTAAAACCAACGCCAAAAGGACGCATCAGGCAATATTATTATACGAGAAGACAAAGATGAGTTGAAAAGAGAAACTGCCGCTGTTTTTATTTGGTATCTTGGTTCGTCATAACAAACAGACAGGGAATTCTTGTAGAAATAAAAAAAGATAAAAATAGACAAAACGTGAAATGTCGTGAAATAAGAAATAATTCGAACAATAAGAGATATAAAATAATAAAAATAAATGGAAGAGAAAAAGACATCCTTTCCCATGGGAATCATTTCCAGAAAATAAGGAGAAAAAGAAAAAAAAAAAGACCGAACAAATAAAGCGCCAAAATACAGAGTATATCCCCCACCGCCGATTTGATGTGGTCATAAGCAGATTCCAAAATAGATAAGTCCCAGCATCTCCGTCTTCTCTTTCCCTGACACCTCATCCCGCTAGCACTCGACTTCGGCGATTCTATACCTTCTCCGTGTGCCCGTCGTTCAAGAGGAGCTCCAGCACAATCTGCATGCCGCCCGCCTCGGGGTGTGTCATGCCAATCTTGACCGTGCCCTTTGAGTTTTGGCCCGTGCCTGGTGTGCTTGTCGGGGCGCCGCCGCCGGCCGCGCCGCTGTTGTTGGCCGGTGTTGCGGCCGTCGCCGAGGCATTGTCGCCGCCCGTGGGACCTCTAAACCCGTAGTCGAGACAGCGCACGTCGTTGCCCGCAATGATTTGCCGCAGCCGGCCGTTTTCGGCGTTGCGGACCTCGACATAGTCCTCGTTGAACAGCAACAGGTACTGGCCGAACATGGTGGCTGCCCGGGCCTTCTTTTGCTTGCCCGAGTACTCCATAATCAGCGTGCGCGATACTTCGCCGTGCTTGTCCGAGTAGACGGCGCAGTCCTCGTACGCCAACAAAAACTCTTGGTCGTTGAGCCGGAACATGCCGAGCGGCCGCTGGTCGCGGATGCGCGCGGCAATGTTGGCCGTCGCCGGCATGGCCAGATCGCGCGGCACCGACATGGTCTGCTTGCGGTCGAGCGTGAGCATGACGATGCCCTTGGCCGTCGACACGGCCACGTACGTCTGGAACAGGTTGAGCGAGTAGCACTCTGTGGGCAAGTAAAACTCGTCAAAGTCGCGGAAGCTTTCGGTGCCTCCCGTGCCGCCGCCGCCACTGCCACCGCGCCGACTGCTGCCAAAGAACCGCGACTTCTTTTCGGATGCCTTTTGGAACACCGGCTCGAGCACCTTGAACGTGTTGTGCAGACCTTCTTTGCGCTTGTAGAAGAGCAGCATGCGGTCCTTCATCCGCGCCGTCGCAAAGAATGACACGTCCTTGGCCAGCCTCTGCGGCGCGCGCCGTGCATTGTCGTTGTTGGGTGCCGGGAAGTTGGACACGGGCGCCACGACGTCCAGCGGGTACGAGATCAAAGCCTTGTCAGCAAGGACCAAGCAAACGGAGAACTCCTCGAGCACCGCAATCTGCGTGACCTTGTTGATTTGGACGGACTAGAAATGTTAGTGGTGGGGGATCATTTATATTGGAGACTGGAGATTTACTTACTCTCGTCCAACCACGGGGATTGGATGCGTCCGAAATGTAGACACCAAAGTCGGTACCAATGGCAATAATCGACTTGCCATACGCCGTGAAGCCCGTGGCGCAGTTGACCGTCGCACGACAGACCGGCGCCGGGCCACGACCTGGTCCAAACACCTGCTCCATCTCGCGGATCGACCGGTCCAGCGGCGTGCCGCGGATGGAGACGCTGGCGTGCTTGCCGACCGCCGTCATTGAGTCGTAGGCAAACGCACTGTCCGCCAGCACGCGCAGACGGAACGGCTCGGCATTCTGCTCGAGGAGGGCGCGCGCGTGTCGTGTCTTGGCCTCAATGATCTTGCTGCACCATTCTTGGCGGCTCTGGGGTGTGGTTGCGTACAGCGTGTACACTTCGTGGCCCAGATGCTTGACGCGGAAGGGATACAGGATCTTGCCCTCTTCGCCCGGCGTGCTGGGCTGCAGACGCGTAACGCTGGAGCCTGTCGAGCTGGCTGTGGCCGAGTGCTCGAGTTCAGGCCGGCCCGCGGCGCCATTGGACATGACCTTGTTGAGGCGGATGTCGGACGCCGAGGCCGTCGTTGTGCGTGCCAACGGCGCTGCAAGACCCTTTTGCTTCGAGATGGGGTCGTCGTTCATGCTCTCGAGCAGCAGGAGCGGCATTGGAATCGGCTCCTTGGACACATCGTACTTCTTGTCGCCGCGGCCGTCCTTGGACGACACGGCCTTGGCCAGGATAAAGTAGTGGTCGAACAGCAGCGCCTGCGTGTCCACCCACCGCACACCCTTGGAGCCCATCCGCTGGAGTTCGCCTTGCAGCAGCAGCTCGCGGCCCAAGTGGTCGAGGTTCAGGACGGTCTGCGAGCCGGGGCGGAACACAAGCTGGTTCTGCAGTTCCTGGAGAGACACCTTCTTGCCCATCTCATCGACAAGACGATCACAGTCCTTGGTAACGAGACGGATCTCCTCAATGGCACGCGCCAAAATTAGCCTTCTCCTCGCTGTCCTGCACCGTGTTCTTGAGCACGGTGCTCAGAAGCAGTGAGTACCGCTGTAGACGCGTAATGGGTGCTTTCAAGAACGTATCCCAGCCCAGACGGTCGGACCGCTTGTGGTTGCGGACATGCTCCAAGAACTGGCGGAAGAGCACATTGCGCGCGGCCTCTTTGCGCACCGTGAACGACGCCACGGATAGTCGGTCGAGTATGCAATGTACTCATCCTTGGCCTTGCGAATCCATTCACGGAAAATGTCGCTGAAACCAACAATCCAGGGCCCCTGTTCGTTTTGGCGGTACTTGAGTTGGGCCAGCAAATGGTCTTTGCTGACGCGCTGCATTGACTCGACTTTGCCAAAGACGCTGTTGATAAACTTGTCGAGCCGGTTCGGCGGATAATGGGCGGCTGCCAGTGGCGGAGCTGGTTCTTATACAGCACCCGTAGGACGTCGAGCTGGTTGTTGTACTCTTCCTCGCTGGTAACGATTTCGTGCAGCACATTCTGACGCTCGACTTCCTTTCTCGGCTTGCTCTCAATGATTTCCTTGGTAATCTTGTAGTGCGTCACCCAGTCTTCCTTCTTGGTTGACACCTCCGACATCATCTCGTCGAGGTTGGCCTTCTTGAGCGTCCGCGTGCAGTAGTACGAGTAGCAGCGGCCCGGCGTCTCGTGAGCGTGGACAAAGGGTGCGTAACAGCCCGAGTCCGACAGCTGCCACAAAACACCACTAATCTCGCCAGGACCAAACTTGACCCATTCCTCTTCGGGAATCAGGATGCCAGCCTTGAACATGGACTCGGCTACGTTGGTCGCCAGGGTCTCGGCATCGGCCACGTTCATGTTGGGCACCTTGGTGGTAAACAGCGCGACCAGGCCCTCCTCGATCGTCTTACGCTTGAGGTCTGGCTCGCCGTCGGCCATTTCACGCACCCAGCGGGCCACACTGCTGAGCGCCCATGGCTCGTGACAGCGGCGGAAGTCGGTGGACGTAAGCTTGGACGGCACGAACTTCTTGCGCCGGCCGGTAGGAAGGGTGATAACATCGTACGCGGTGCTGGCGGTGTCGTAGTTGGCGGCGTCGTAGGGCAGGCCTTGCTGTGCGGCAACCTGTCGCTGGGCCTTTCTGCGCTCCTCGGCGGCATCGGTGCGTGAGCGACCAGGTAGTGTCACAGCGGGTGTCGTGCTATGGCTGGACATGGACGTGGACCGCTCCACATGCAATTGTTGCTGGTACTGCAAGAGCTGTGCCTGCTGCGCCTGCTGATCCGCCAAAGAGATATAGGTAGATGACCGCGAGTCGGAGCTGTGCGAGTGGGCGTGCTGCTGGTAGGACATGCGCGAAGCATTCGAGGGCGTGGCCGACAACAAGTTGCTGCTGCTGCTGCCACTGCGGTTGACCTCGGACAGGCCAGGAGGAAGTGCGGGGAGTGGACGACTAGACAGGCCCGGGTGGTAAAACATGTCTGGGTACTCGTCCTTGGTCGGCGACTCGCTCCCACTAAGGCCCGAGTGCAGCGACACACGCTCGTCACCCTCATCGAAGCTGAGGCGATGCAGTGTCGGCGGCTGCAGGCCACCAGTGCCGCCATAGTCCATCTCGGCCTCGGCAAACGGCTTGTAGTGTTGTGATTCGCCCTCATAGGGACGAGGTGTCGTTGATTGCGGTGGGCGTTCGTGGGGCGCAACTGCCGAGGATGAGCTCCGGCCAATATGCTGGTGGCCCTCCAAGGGGTCGCCATACGTCAGGTTGCCGGCATAACCGCCGCTGAAAAGTCCAATGTCCATACCAACGAACTCGCCATCGCTGACGTTGGGTTCTTCCGGCTGGGTTGGCAGAGGCGTTGTTGTGCGTGTACCTGAGTTTTGATTTTGGTCATGGTGCTGCTGCTGCTGCTGGCCACTGTAGTTGTAGTGGCTGGTCGTAGCGCTGCTCATGCCAGAGGCCATGGAGGCGCCACTGATGCTGAACCGTTGTTCGTCCAAATCGGCCTGCTGCATCTCGTACACACCAAAGGCACCTTCGGGGTCGCTGTCGTCTTCCCACCGGTATGTCGAGGGCGCTGCAGCACCGGCACTGCCGGGATATAGTGACGACGTAGATGCCGAGGACGGCGCCCGGCCGATGTTGGACGCTGCGCTGGACCACCCACTCGTACTAGGATGGGTGGAGGAAGCGCGCGAGTTCCGGCGGTATAGGTCGTCTTCATCAATCTCGTCAGTAGGCGGCGCCGGCGGGATTTGAAGGCTGCCGTTCTCGCCACCGTTGCTCGGGCTCGTAATGCCCAGATCAGCCTCGATATCGTGGTAGAGACTGTCCTGCGTCACACGGTCGTTGCTGTGGCTGTGGCCGTGGTTGTGGTTGCTGGCAATGCCGAGCGGCGCACCGCTACCGCCACTGCCCCAGCGCGTGTCTTGGATGTCATCCATGGGCGGGCGACTGGGCAAAGGAGCGTTTGTCGGGTGTCGTTGCAGACCGGCTGGTGACGAGGAGTGCACAGGTGGCGACGGGACGGGAGAGGCTGCCGAGTTTGAGCGTGATACGCGGCTGGCAAAAGCGTTGGGGTCGATGGGGAAGCTATTGGTGGCGGGGATCTGCGAGAAGGTCGGGTACGGTGCCTGTGATGTCATGGTGCTGGGAATGGCGCCAGGCGAGGGCATGGGGCTCACACCGTTGGACGTTGTTGTATAGTTGGCGGTCGTACTCGGGGGAGAAATGAGGTTGCTGCTTGCGTTGTAGTTTGTCTGGTACTGCTCCTGGTTGTAGGCGACCGACTGCCCTGGCGAGAGACCGGTTGAGGATGGCGTCGCGTTGTCGTAGTAAGAGCCGGGTTGGTACGAGGACTGGCCAGAGGGTGTCGGAGACGGGTGCACCGGAGGTGGAGGTGTATACACGGCGGCGTTCGCCTGTTGCTGTTGCTGCTGCGTGTATGGTGATGTCGCGGCTGGAGCTGGCGGGGGCGGCGCCGGCGGCGTGCTGTATTGTTGCGTGTAGCTGCTGTATCCGGCGTACGTCGATGTCCTCTGGGGAACGGCGCTCTGCTGGCTGGCGTAGGCTGCCGGGTTGTATGCGGCCGGCGTATAGTTTTGTTGCTGTGGCTGTGGCTGCTGCTGGAAGCCAGAAAAGGAGGGCATGGTGGGTGAAGCCAAGCGGGCAGACGGGTGGGGGTGGTAGGGCAGAGACTGTGACTGCGAGCGAGCAAACGTCTGAGGATTGTACGACGACGGGGACGCAATTGTCTGGTATTGATGCTGGTACCCGGACATAGCCGTGGCGGGGTTGGGCGCAGGGCCCCATAGGCTGCCGGCTTTGCAGGGATAGGCGGCGCAGGCGCAGGAGCAGCAGCCGGGCTGTCGACGGGACTTGTTAGAAACAGCTCGTCCTCGCCACGGCTAGGTAGGCTGGCCTGTGCATGGTGCAGCTGGTGTTGCGGCTGTTGCTGTTGCTGTTGTTGCTGCTGCTGCTGGCCAAAGTACGAGTTGTCGTCGCCGTTATTGAAGCTCGGCCGTCGTGCAGGGTAGTCGTACTGCTGCTGCTGGGCATATTGCTGTTGTTGTTGCTGCTGATGCTGCTGTGGCTGCTGCTGGTATTGTTGTTGTTGCGGTTGTTGTTGGTTCGCAACGGGGTATTGAACGGGCGGCACATGGCCGTATCGGCGCTGATCGTCGCCACGGAACGACATGCTGGCGGAAAGACCGGGACGGGTGTGCGACAGTGGGTCAGTCGGCCGAGGTTCAAAGGGAGCGGTTCAAGACAAATGTGTTGAAGAAAACTTGGATGTGGGATGCTCTGGATGTCGTGAAGCGTGAAGTAGTACGTCGTAAATCTATTCGTCGTCGGATGCGATGAAGTGGCGGCCGCGTCGCTGTGCTAGATAGGTCATCCCAAAAGCGCCGGTCGATGATGGTCGGGCCGTTATCGTGTGTCGCTGTCGCGGACAGTCGTTTTGAGGTTAGACGAGTAAAGGGGGTCTTTCGTCTTTCGTGGAGCCGAGGCGGGGACGGGGGAGGAGGTTGCTTTGCTTGGTCGAGATGACAAAGGAGCGCGCGCGCACAAAACGACTAGGCGAAGAAGAGAAACAAGGCGACCGACAGAAGACAAAAGCGAGTGGAACGCACGTCGCAGGGTGGCACGGACGGGAAAGGTGAGTCGTGTCGCGGGCGGGCGGGAGCAAGAGAAAGAGAACGAAAGAAAGAAAAAAGAAGGAATAGGAGAGGAGTGGGAACAGAGAAAAGCAGAGGTCGCTGCTGAGACCGAGACGACGATGGGCATCAGCGGTGATAAAGTTGGCAGAAGGCAGACCTGCTGAAGAGGCCAGGCAAAGTAGCCAGAAACACCAGAAAGAGTGAGCTAACGAGCAAAAGGCGGAGGGAGGAAGGCTGGGCTTGCTTTTGCCAAGCCGCACAAGAGCAGTTTGGCCTTTTTGGTCGCTTTTTCCCGGTGAATTTTTTGTTTCCAGGGTCCGGCCGTTAGAGGCTGTCAACGCTCAGGAGGAAGAGGCTCAAGGAGGGCCTAGCAGTGGCAGTGTGTGGGCTTTGTGTGGGCTCTGTGTGGGCTGGTGCCAAACAAGAGGAACTGGTGTGCAGCTTGCTCACCAAAACTCCCAATGCGCGACTTGTCGGTGGATAGGCCGAGGGGTCTGGCGTGCCTTATTTTCTCAAGCAAGGCGCATTGCTGGTGCCCGTTGATGAATCTGACATCTGTGAGCGATGTTTCTTTGTCTTTGGGCGGCCTCTGGGGCACGACGATTCAACCGGGGAAATGTGTGACTTCGTAATCGATTTTGGTGGTTAAGCAGCCGTTAGAGACACAAAGGCGAGAGAAGCACGCTAGAATGCTAGACGAGGCACGGAAGTCGCCCCTCTGAGACACGGGAGAGGGCCTTAAGAAACGGCGGTCGAAGGTGGTGCTGTGCGGCGGCCGGGTCGTGACATGGAATCGAGAAACAAAGGGGAGGGCCTCTTTTTGAGGTTGTAAAGTTTACAAAGTTTTGATTTTTGGAGATCTCAATTCCGTGGGCAGTTAAAACGAGAAGGAAGCTGTCAGAAACAGAAGAAAAAACTCAAGAAGGAAGGGCCATTGCGCAACACCGTGGTTGTTCCTTCCCTGCCGAGCCTGCCTAAGAAACAAAAGGAAGGAAACAACACGAGCCTCCTGGGTCTGGGAAGGCACAATGGGCCAATCGCAGCGCGTGGAGGTGGGCAAGGTTGGCTCGGTTGGGTCCTTCTTTCCAGCCCTGTAGCGCTGCCCTGTGCAATTCTTCCCCCGCCGAAGCAAGTGCGCAAGTCGACAAGTCGCTCGTTCCTTCCGTCGCAGCCGGGACACGATGACTTCTTCAATAGACGCGTTTTTTATCTCAAATATGGTAGCTCCTTCCTCCAAGTACAAGCCCATTTATCTGGTCGGCGAGGAGGAAAGAGCGAGCTGTCCTCACGTGCAACGGCCATTTCAATCTGACAGGAAGTGAGGATTCGCGGCTTTGTGAGAAGACAAAAGATGCAGGAGGCCAACAGCTCGGCAACGAGAAAATGGAAACGCATCCTACCGAGCTTTAGGCCGCCGTACCGTTGCACACTGTTTTTACGTCTGCTTTTTCGATGAATTCTTATATCCTGACCTCATATCTTCCACTCTTACTTCCGGCGGACACGGTGCTCACCTGCAGCTCATCATCAGCTTCTCCGAAGTCATCTTTTCGTATTTTGTGGGAAAGGAGAAGACGAAAATGGGGACTGCAATTGCAATTGGGCTCAATATGACGGTTGCGAGCTCTCCACGTTGTGTTTCGCCCAATCTGCAGGGAACACCCCACGGCCGGCCGTTGTCTCGTTGTCGGTAGGGCTGGCAGCTCCAAACAAAGACAACGAGCCAATTTCGTTTTATTTACCTCCACAGACGTCGAAACCAGGAACGGGCCTACTTTTCAATACGCAAGGGTTTATTCAGGAAGCCAGGACTGACTACACTTTCAATAAGGTTAAACCCCTATTTGCTTTTTTAAGCCTTTTGAGCGGTGGCAGCAGAAACGGGAACGTTACAGAATTCTGAGAATACGGAGCTGCAGACGTTCTTCTCCTGCCGAAAAAGAAAATGGTCAAACATCAAACATCAAGAGCAGGGGCCAAGCTGTTTTGCCCAGCACACCCTCACACCGCCCCCCCACGTTGGCCTGGCCTTTTTTGATTGATGACGGCTGTCGTATTGTTTTTGACATCTTGATAGAGTTGTTCTAGGTGCTGTGAAGACACTTGCGAAGTACAACTCGCCTTCGATGATATGTAGAACTCTCGTAGTCCTATTCGTCTTTCCAGATTACGTACACACTTGTAGGCACATGTTTTTTTGTCTCACGGCCTCGATGGCCAACAGCAATTTTGCCTTGGACGCCGATCTCAGCTTTGTACATTGTTTCAATCGTTTTCATCGTTTTCGTTGCTCACTGCGTCCATTGATCCAACAGGATTCGTTGCCGCAGCCAACAAGCCAACCCCCATCGTGCCTGCTGCCAATATCATGACTTGCTCATCATGTCGCCACATTCTATAATTGAGTATCGATCAATCGAGATGATCGAGAGAGGCATATGAGCTTGCTTTTGGAATCACGACTTGCCGTATGTTGACAATTCAGCGGTTTCCAGTCAAAGTTTCGGTTGATAGAAGTCCTCTTTGAACCCTCATCAGCCCAATTTCGTCGCCGGGACCATTGCCTTAAATATACATTTACTCGTCTTCGGCACTTGTTCACGGTTCCGTTGATTGCTACTAGCTTCAGCGGGATCGGTGCTGGACAGCCGATGCTCTTTCCTGCTGGCGTGCGAATTGGCGTGTAAAGGTAACCTTTGGCGGTACTTACCTTTTCTGGCGGTCTTTTTTCGCTGACAAATAGTGCGCCAAACAGCACCGAGGCCCCGCCTTCGATCTCAATGACGACAGCGGCAAGGCCTGAGGGGCCTGTAAGTAGCCCCAAAGCACGCACTTTCTTACTGTTGTGCTGTGCGCGCCGCGCTCGCGATGCGGGGCACCTTCTTCGGACCATGGGCGGCTTGTGTAAGGAGGGGGAGAGCTCCTGCCCCAAACTGGCCCCTCCAACGCAGCTTCAGCGAATCGTCGTCACCAGGAAGCAGGAAAACAGCAGGAGCTACTGGCTTCTACTGGCTTCCTGGGCGACCTCGGATCTCCGATGTTGGCCCGTCTGTCCACGCCTTTCCCTGCTATTTCGTCCGCAAACCTGAGATCCCCGCCCACTTCCGCGCCGTCGCCCATTGCCCATTCCCTAATAATTCCTCCCTTCTCTCCTTCCTCTTTCTTCCTTCTCCTCTCCCTCCTTCCTTCCTCGAAATAGCATCACCATCTCGAATTCCATCTCTTTGTATCCAATTCTTAACTTTTTTTCTCTAATCCATCATTCAAAACCGTCAAAATGGTCAAGGCTGGTAAGCTTCGCACTCCCTCCTCTCACTTTCCGCTTTCCGCTTTCCGCCCCCTCTTCCTGCTCTTCCGAAACGCCAATCCAATGGGCTCTTCCCGACAATTGCCTCCGTCCAAACCGTGACAGGTCGGGAAGACAAAGCAGAAGAATTGGGAAAGGGGGAAAGCAGCCTGGCTTTATATATCCCAATTCCCACGCGCGCCCCATGCGGGCCCTGTTAAATCTGCGCACGTTATGAGCAAGAATTATCCCCTCAGAAAATGCACCGTTTCCGTGTCCGGCAG
The DNA here is from genome assembly GCA_016097105.2 of Sporothrix variecibatus. Taxonomy (NCBI): domain Eukaryota; kingdom Fungi; phylum Ascomycota; class Sordariomycetes; order Ophiostomatales; family Ophiostomataceae; genus Sporothrix; species Sporothrix variecibatus. The sequence goes on from JADMNI010000003.1 coordinate 2,778,280, forward strand.
CTCGAGTGAGCAAGTTTTAAGCTTCCAAGTGGCGCGCGGCCGGGCCCGGCGATCCAGGACATCCCTCCAGCATCCATCAGGGACACCTTGATGGACCATTCCTCAGCATCGTGTTGTGCTGTCCCCTAGCTTCCGCGTGGCTATTTCTGTCACCTCCTGACAAGCAGCCTTGCCGCATGCAGGTAGCTGCCCATCCGGGTAGTCGGGGATGGATGCATGGAGAGGGGGTGCGTCCAACAGAATAGCCCGGATGGAGGCACTCAGTCGTCCTCTTCTTGTCATTGAATGGTCGATCAAATCACTAACACACCCCAGTTGCTGTCCTCCGTGGTGATGCCAAGGTGTCGGGTACCGTCACCTTTGAGCAGGAGTCTGAGTCGGCCCCCACCACTATCACCTACGACCTCACTGGCAACGACGCCAACGCCGAGCGTGGCTTCCACATCCACACCTTTGGTGACAACACCAACGGCTGCACGTCGGCCGGCCCTCACTGTAAGCTCCTGAGCTCTTAAACCGCTTTTGTCGGCCTCCGCTAACAGCACAGTCAACCCCCACGGCAAGACCCACGGTGCCCCGACCGACGAGGCCCGCCACGTCGGTGACCTCGGCAACGTCAAGACCGACGGCCAGGGCAACGCCAAGGGCTCCATCTCGGATGCCCTCGTCAAGCTGATTGGCCCCGAGAGCGTCATCGGCCGCACCGTCGTTGTCCACGCCGGCACCGACGATCTCGGCAAGGGTGGCAATGAGGAGTCCCTCAAGACTGGCAACGCCGGTCCCCGCCCGGCCTGCGGTGTCATTGGCATCTCCAACTAAAGCTTTCTCGAGTCTACCTTCGTGTAGCAAGAGCAGCTTTGTCGTGAAAAACGCCAACGATCAAAAAGGAACATAAAAAAAAACATTGTGGAAAACCAGGTCAGAATGGAAACCAGATATCTAGTACAGAAAAGAAAGAAACAGCACAGCAAGCACTCTTGAAATAGAGAGCTAGCAGTGTCAATGTTCCTTCATCCGAAAGATTAGGAATCAATTCAAGCATTTGCTTCCAGAATGGTCATCACAACTGTTGACGAGATGCTGAGCCAATGGGTTGCTACCAAGCAACACTGTAAACGTATATTGTGAAGGCCTGTCTTGACAAAGATCCCTAATGAAGCTTGATTATTATTATCGGGTTTGATTCTTCAAGATCAAGCTCCAAATTCATCGGCACTTTGTCCAGTGCGCCCAGACGCGGTCCGAAACAAAAGTGCATACCATTAGTGACTTTTACAGCTACAGAAAACACGGAAAGCATCATTATGAATAATACACAGTAGTGCTCCTTCCTCAATTCTCCCCGTATGGAGTCACTCTCCGAGACTGTAAAGTGGAAGGTGCGACAGAGCAGTGCCAGCTGCCACAGCCAAAGAGGGGTCGCATTGCGTTCTTGGTGGGGTGTCAGACGGAAAGGCAGCCAGTTGCAAGCACGACACGGGAGCTTGGGCCCACACCATCGAGTTCGCAGGAAGTTTTGTTCACGGCTGGCGGCCACTGTAAATGCAAAACACAGCTGTCCACGTCTTTTGAGCTCTTGTTGGCCCTGGTGGGCGGGAGAGGCGAGACACTTGGGTCGCGGTTTCCCCACAAAACCCTGTTTAAAAACCCTTCTTCCCTGTTGCTCGTGGCCAACGAGGCCAACAAACCCTTTTCTTTTTGAGGAAGGCACGAAGCAAATAGTGTCAAAAAGTGTCAAAAATTAAATACAAAAAAAGTCCCCTCAACAACGGGCCAGGCCCAAGAAAGCACACGAACAACGGGGCTGCTCTTTCCCTCTCTGTTTTGGTCCCCGCTGTGAATTGTGTCCACAACGGCACCAGCCCATTGCCTACTGGTCCCTTCCTATTATTGAGTAAAAAGTAGAAGAAGGCAGGAGAGAACCAGAAGAGAAGGGGATAGAAGACACTCCGTAGAAGCACAAGACCACTGCCACTAGACTGGGAAAGTGTCGAATTGTAGAAGGCTCCTGCCGCCGTCGAAACAGCTGTTGCCACAAGCTTCCCACAATTCCACGCCAACACCTCCTTCCACGAACGTCACTTTGCAACGTCTCTCCTTTCTGGCCCCTCTTCCTCTCCTTACTCGCTTTCCTCTTCTCCCTCTCTCCTCAACCACCATCTCCTTTTTTTGTTTTCTTTTTCCTCACCGCAATCTCCGTCTCTTTTCTCGGTTCTTGTGTTTTTCTTTTACTTCCAATCTCAGTTTCTTTTCTTTGTCTTGTTCTCTGGGTTCATTTGGCCACCTCTCCGCCCTATTTTCTTACCCAGAACATCAATATTGACATCCTTTACAAAGAGCAATTGTAAGTCGCAGAGCCTCCTTTTTTGTCTCACGCAGCTCCCAGCCTCGTTCTCTTCCACTTCATTTTCGAATTGGCCAGTTCAGAATGTGTTCAGTAGCTGCTCTGTGTCTTGCCATTGGGGCCTCTTCAACGGTGCTCGCCTCACACGAGAGCTCCTCCGCCAATGGCGGTGAGCTGCCACTGCACTTTCTATGCCATCACCACCTCGAAATTTGCCAGACCCGGCGCCGCATCCTTTGTTGCACAGATTCAGAACATTCAAGCTTGTTCTGCTTTCTTTCTTTCCTCGTTCAAAGCTAACAACGAATTTTGTCTGCCCCAAATAGACGCCTTTTCCTCCACCGCAAGCTATCGACAATGGGTTTCATCGCAAACGTCAAGACCGTCCTGAGCGGCGACACCCTTGTCCTTACGAGCCCCAACAACCCGTCCCTCGAGCGTACCTTCTCCCTCGCCTACGTTACCGCGCCCCGCCTTAGTAGAGACAATGAGGAGCCCTTCGCCTTCCAGTCACGCGAGTTCCTCCGCAACCTGACGATCGGCAAGCAGGTGAACTGCACCGTCCTGTACACCGTCCCCAACTCCAACCGCGAATACGGCAGCGCCATTCTGGCAGACGGCACCAAGCTGCCCGATGCGCTCGTCGAGGCTGGCTGGCTCAAGGTCCGCGAGGAGGCCGGCCGGAAGGACGACAGCGAGGAGACCGTCGACAAGATCAACAGCCTGCGCAACCTCGAGTCCCTGGCCCGCACCAGCGGTCTTGGCCTGTTCTCCGGCGAGAGCGGCGTCATTGAAGTCCAGCACGACCTCGGCGGCCCCAACTTCCTCAAGGAGTGGAAGGGCCAGACCGTGAACGGCATTGTCGAGCGTGTCTTCTCGGGCGACCGTCTGCTGCTGCGCCTGCTCTTGTCCGATACCAAGCACCTCCAGGTCACCACCCTGCTGGCCGGTGTCCGCACCCCCGCTACCGAGCGCAACAACCCCACCACCGGCCAGTCCCAGCCGGCCGAGGAGCACGGCAAGGAGGCACAGCAGTTTGTCGAGCAGCGGCTACAGCAGCGCCAGGTCAAGGTCCAGATTGTCGGCGCCAGCCCCCAGGGCCAGCTTGTCGCCTCTGTCCTGCACCCCCGTGGCAACATTGCCGAGTTCCTGCTTCAGGAGGGTCTGGCCCGCTGCAACGACTTCCACTCGACCATGCTTGGCGAAGGTATGCCTGCCCTGCGTGCTGCTGAGAAGCAGGCCCAGGACGGCAAGAAGCGTCTCCACAAGAACCACGTCGCCAAGGCATCCGAGGGCCACCTCGACGTCACCGTCACCAAGATCATTGGCGCCGATACCATCATCGTCCGTGACAAATCTGGTCCTGAGAAGCGGTAAGTAAAGATCGCAAACGCAGAACTAAAAATTGAATATGTGCATGCTCTTCGTACTAACAGTTTTTAGCATCCAGTTGAGCAGCATCCGCGGCCCGCGTGCAAACGAGGCCACCGAGGCGCCCTTCCGGGAAGAGGCCAAGGAATTCCTGCGCAAGAAGGTCATCGGCAAGCACGTCCGTGTGACTGTTGACGGTTCGCGGCCAGCGACCGAGGGTTTTTGAGGCCAAGGACGTGGCGACTGTCACGCAGAACGGCAAGAACATCAACCTTGCTATTGTCCAGGAGGGTTACGCCTCGGTTATCCGCCACCGCAAGGACGACACGGACCGCGCCCCCAACTACGACGAGCTGCTGGCAGCACAGGAGACCGCCAAGGAGGAGAAGAAGGGCATGTGGTCGGGCAAGGCACCAAAGGTCAAGCAGTACGTCGACGCTTCTGAGACTCTGCAGCGCGCAAAGATCCAGGCCGCCGCTCTGCAACGGCAAAAGAAGGTTCCCGGTATCGTCGATTTCTGCAAGTCTGGTTCGCGCTTTACCGTCCTTGTGCCCCGGGAGGGCATCAAGCTGACCCTGGTCCTGGCTGGCATCCGCGCACCCCGCGCCCCCGGCCGCAACTCCCAGGACAAGGGCGAGCCGTTCGGCGAGGAGGCCCTGGAGCTGGCCAACCGGCGGTGCAACCAGCGCGACTGCGAGATTGACGTTCTTGACGTCGACAAGACCGGTGGCTTCATCGGTGAGCTGTTCATCAACCGCGAGAGCTTTGCCAAGATCCTTGTTGAGGAGGGTCTGGCGTCTGTGCACCAGTACTCGGCTGAGAAGTCGGGCAACTCTGCGAGCTGAACGCCGCAGAGAAGCGCGCCAAGGAGGCCCGCAAGGGCCTGTGGCACGACTGGGACCCGTCGCAGGATGAGGCCGCCGAGGAGGAGAGTGGCCATGCCAACGGCAGCGGCGCTGCCGCATCAACCAGTGAAGGTGCCACCCTGACACAGCGGCCTCAGGACTACCGCGACATTGTGGTCACCAACATTGATGCCAACGGTCGTCTAAAGATCCAGGAGATTGGCAAGGGCACTGCCGCGCTCGAGACGCTGACGACCGAGTTCCGCAAGTTCCACCTCGACAGCAAGAACAACGTCTCCATCGGCGCCAGCCCCAAGGCCGGCGACTTTGTGTCGGCCAAGTTCTCCGAGGACGGCCAGTGGTACCGCGCCAAGATCCGGTCCAACGACCGTACCGCCAAGGTCGCCGAGGTCGTCTACATTGACTACGGCAACTCCGAGAAGATCCCCTGGTCGCAGCTGCGGCCTCTGGACAATGCCAAGTTTGGCATCCAGCGCCTCAAGTCGCAGGCCACCGACGCTGTGCTGTCGTTTGTGCAGCTGCCAACGGGTTCCGACTACTTCCGCGACGCTGTCAACTTCATTGCCGACTGCACGGCCGAGCCGCTGGTGGGCAGCTACGACTTTGTCGACGCCAAGGAGGGCCTGAGCTACATTACCATCTACGACCCTAAGTCGGGCAGCGACCGCAATGCCTCGCTGAACCGCGAGGTCCTGCTCAACGGCCACGGCCTGGTGCCGCGCAAGCTCAAGACGTGGGAGCGCAGTGCTGTGTTTGAGCCGACGCTCAAGTCGCTGCGTGAGGCCGAGAAGGAGGCCAAGGAGAACAAGTACGGCATGTGGGAGTACGGCGACATCACCGAGGACTAGAGGATTGTTTGAGTTCTAGTCCAAATACGTGTCGAAGGGCTGTCGTCTTGTTGTTGTTGTTTTTTTTGCTTCCTGATGTCACGCTTTTAACGAAAAAAATGAAGGGTGTGGGGGTTTTTGCATTGGTCTACTGTATTGCTTGAAGTAGGGCACTTTGGTTGACACTCTGTGGTTTTTGGGTTTTGTTTTGGATTGGGGTTTCATAAAAAACACAGACTTTAAGTAAAGGATAGCCGAAAAAGTTTTACACGGGGAAGGAAAAGCAACATACGACATGACAGTCCTTGGGTTTTCAAAATAAATAAAAAATGAAAATGAAACTGAAGCGATTTTTTTAAAATTCACAATTCGCATTATATTGCTAGTGTAGGTGATTTAAGACTTATTTCTCGTAAATGTTTATATAAATTTCGTATAAACCCCAGTATGAATGAATATGTGTAAATGATTTGATCGTCGTTGATAATTGCTGGAAATATCATGTTTTTCATTCTCCTCGAAAATAAAATTCAGAAATTAAAAAAAATTCATCATCGATTTGAGATTCCTTGAAACCCGTCATGAAAATAACAAAACAGAAAATTGCACCATAGTACCCAACCTTAAAAAAGAAGTGAGGCAAACCAGCTCGACATACTCCATGAAATCGTAAAATCGTATCCATCATAGATCGTGAGCATCTCTAAAATAGAACATATAAAAAGCAGATAAAACAAGAGCATGCAACATTAGATGCCACGCCACCTTGCTCCGTACTCTCACGCATTTTGTGGTATCATATACTCAGCACTTCTCTCTTTCTCTCCTATCAAAGGTCACTTTGGGTTCGCTCACTTCTTGGAGGCCTTGTAACGCTTCTTCTCGATATGACGGGCGCGTCTCAGCTGGTACTCGTAGAATGTCTCCTTTCTCTTCCCGGAAGCGTTGACGACGTTCAGAGCAGAGCGAGAAGCTGACCGAGAAGACGACGGAAGTGGTGTGCGAGAAGATGAAGCGACTGTCGAAGACGAGGACGAAGTCGAGAACACGGCCGAGGATGTGGATGAAGTTGTCTTGGCCTTCTTCCGATTGTCACTGTTGCCGCGGGTGGAGTCCATCGTAGAAGAATGCGTCCGCTTGGAGCCGCTGGTCGTGCGTGATGAAGTGGAACCAGCGTCGTATCTCGCCATGAAAAAGCGAGCTGCTGCTGTCATTGCCATCTTCGTCCTTGACTGAGGGTTGAAGTAAAAGCTTGGGATGAGTAGGGCGAGCACTGCTTCCGCTTCCAAAGATGCTGCCGCCGCTGCCGCTGCCAATACCACTGCCACTGGCATTGGAGCTGCCACCCACCATTTGGTTCATCATGCTCTGCATGGCATTCGTCATCATGTCTCCCGCGCCATTCTGTCCCATTCCAGCTTGTCCCATTGCCATTGGCATCACCATAAAGGGCATTGGGCAAAAGACAAGGTTGGGCTGGGCAGCAGGTATCTCCATCGGAATTTGGGGAGCTGGCGCTGGGTTGTTGCCAAAGCCAAAAATGCGGCGGATCACCTCGGGAAGGGCATTGAAATTCATGCCGCCAAAGGGACCAACGCCACTACCGTTTCCGCGCCCGTTGTTGTTTCCGTCATTAGGGCGAGGGCGAGCGGCTTGCATTTGTTGAAAGAACTGAATAGCGGCCTGGCGCACTTGATTGTCCACTTGGAGAGGAGCGCCTTCTTCAAACTCGTCGCGCTCAATGGCAATGACATCGTCATCGTCATCATCATCTTGGTTGTCATCATCTTCGTCTGAGCTGGGCCCCGAGTCGGGATCCGTCTGCGTGCCATTGAACGACGCCTCTGTCGAAGCATCCGTATTGTCGTCGTCCATGCCGCCAAGTCCACGCACTCCGGGACCTTGCTTCCATGTGCTGGGCTCGTCCGGAAAGAAAGCATCCTTGATGCGGCCGGCCATGGCCAGTGCCTTGAACAGTGTCGGCGGGATCTCTAGGTTGCCATTCACAAGACGAAACACGCGCACCATGGTGGCCGATGGCAGCTTGCAGTTGTCTGGGTTATCTCTGTCTTCATCGTCGCTGTCACCATCATCATCGTCATCGTCACTGTCTTCCTCACCTTGGGATCGGCGGGCCATCATGCGCAGATAGTTGCCCGCCTTTTCGCGCACTTTGCGGAACGGGTACGAGCGGCCAAGAGAAATGGCCGAGTTGTGGTGCTTCCAGTAGTCACGGAGCTCGTAGAGAACAGCCTCGAACTGGGCTGGGTGCTTCCAATGGGGGACCAGGATGCCAAGGCGGCGGTAGGTCTCGGTGTCGGTGCTGAGACCCTTGCGATAAATGCGAGCCGTGGCTGTACGTAAGAGGGCGCGCTGCTCAATGAAGAGGTTTTCAGGACGGGGTGTGGCTTCGTAGGCAATATGGCGAAGCTGCTCCAGGCTGTGAGTAAGAGAGACTTCGATAGCTGGGTGGTTCTGGCGGTCTTCGCCATCATTGTCGCCGTCGTCCATGATGATGATGACACTTTTGGAGAGGAGTTGAGGTATGTTGTGGAGCTTGGATGAAAGTTGAAGTGTTGATAAGAAGAAGAAGAAGTGAAGTGGGGAGGTGAAAGAGAAGACGAGACGAAGGTGTAAGGAATGGAGGATGATTAGAGAGGAGAAGGGTGGGTGGGGGAAGAAAAAAGAGAGACAAAAGAAAAGAGATGGAAAGAGATAAATCAGACGTGAGGAAAGACCAAGAGAAGAGAGATGGGAGTGACAGATTTGAGTGCTCTGGCTGATGAAGACTGAGCTTTCCTTTGACCAGCTTGTTTACTCTCACTCAGAATCGTCAAAGATATTTGTGAAGTGAGACTCATACAAATCCAAGCTCAGTTTATTAAGAAGAAAGCAGCTAAGTTAGGGAATGAAATGTGAACTGCATATTGAGAATAATGTCAGTTTCTTTTTATGAGCGTCAAATGTCCCTATCTCAATCTCATATGAGATTGTTCTCAGACTGCCACTCACCCTTGCTCTGCATTCATGCCCGAACGGTTTTGGGAAGGTGTGAGCTCTTATTGATAGAGCGCCATGACAGAAAGCACATAAAGAGGAGTTGCAGTCATGATTTTCTCATATCAAACAGCCATCACATCGATGTAGCTTTGAACTATGATCCAGTTCCCTGGTTCATGTATTAATGAGATAATAGCTAAAAATAAAAAGATGAAGCTCTAAAAAGAGCAGCAGTTCACTTTTTGACGCCTTGCCTTGTGGTAGAAAAGAGCAAAGAAAAGAAAAGAAAGCCAACAAAATGCTAACTGAGAAAGACTCAAAACTGAAATGAAGTGCAAAAAAGACACTTTGATATGCCAACACAATAACGCCAGTTGTTCCCCATGAACTGATATCTCGTAGTTCCGTCTCAAGTCAAGAGTGAGAATAACGTCGTGATCGAGGTTGCCGTCGCCTGTAGACGTTGAAGATGATGCGCATGTGATCCGTATTCCGTGTCAGCCTGATAAGGCGTATTGGCCGTTCATGCCCTTGGCCCTGACTCGGGCCCTCACGTCGCTGATCGCGCTCGCCGGCGTCCAGGCTCGGCTCGGCTCGACTCGTCCGGTCATCGTCCGTCCGTCTATTGTTCACCGTCGCGTCTAGTCCTCCATTTTCGTGTCCTTGTCGTCGCCGCGAATCCACAAAACGTTGTTGCACCTGTGCCGTTAGTATGCGTAGCTGGAAGATGAAGGAAGAGGCCGCTGCTTACCGAATTAGAACCTGACCGAGCTGGCCGGTGCTCTGGCCGTCGATGTACTCCTCCGTATCCGACAGCTGCAGGTTCATGTAGCTGTCAATCGACACGAGCGCGCCCTTGTACTCGGTCTCGCCCCACTTGAGCCGCACGGAGACTGGCTTGCCGACGAGCTCCTGGAGCATCGGGCGGGGGTTGACGGGCATGAAACTCATGGTGGCGGTGGGGGAAGGCGTGGGAGGGGGTAGGATGTCGGGTGTATGAGAGGATATCGTCGGAAGTCGTGATGTTTCGTTTGCGCCTACCGGGTATTCAACGACGCGAGGTTGGCAATTGGCAAAGGCCGATATTTTTCTGCAAGTTCAAAAAGAGTGGGTCCCTGCCTGCCTTGACAGGCTTGAGAGCTTTGCCACCTGTCAGCTGATTTGGAGCTTTTGCCAGCTGACAGAAGCTGTCAGCAGGACTAACCCCGTCCTTGCCAATTTGGTGGAGACCTTTTTCACCTTTCGTCTCCCAGGTGGGGAGAGGCGCCATGGAGAGCTTGCCTGCATTCGTCACACGCCGCCCATCGTCGAATACACTTCCCGTTCAGGACAGTCCGCTTATTTAAAAAATGCTGGGGCATGTGCTCGCCGTGGGAGAGAGTGGGTATTGAGCGACGGCTGTTGAACCTTTTGACCCCTCCCCCGCCAAAAAGAGTCAAAAGCGCCCAAAAAATCTACCGGCCAGCCGACCTCGTGCAGCGCAAGGAAAGAGCGATTGATGAGGAAAGAGCCAACCAGACAGGTTCCCAACAAAACCCGCATAGACGGCGCGATGGCCAAGATTTGTGAAAAGGCCGCAATAGGAGGGTTTTACAGCGACGGTTTCCACGACAGCTTTTCTCTACAATTGTTTTGAATTCTTTTCAGCGAAACGGCATCCCCAGAAATAGAATAGCCAAGGCAAGATGCACCCCGGGAACGCTTCAGATTTTGTCACAGAGCTCGTCAGTTGACTTGTGGCATGGGCCTCTTTTCCGGTTTGAATTGCGTCTTCTGTTTTGCTTATGCCGTCTTATCTCGAATGATTGATCTGAAAGCATTTTGAAATACGACGTTTCGCACTCACAAAGTACCGTCTTTATTTACTTTCTTTTTCATGTTTGGACAGCTTATGAAGCTGCATGCAAAAAGGTACACATCGGTATGAGACAGCTGTGGGGAGCTGAATAAGGACATAGGTAATACGGCATACTTGAAGAAAGAGCGCCTCAAACGCCTGTCATTGGAGGGGCAGGAGCTAGGGAGACCCGAATGACAAAAGCTGGACAAATTGGCCGGCAATGGCCAGGCTGTGAATGTGAGTAAGGATACTGTAAGACGTGACCAAACAATGGAAGGACCGAACAATAGACGACAAACGCATATCTGATGGAGGGTATGTTTGCATTGGCGATACAAGGAAGGTGCGAATGCCGTCGCGTCGGCAAGAAACTGCGAACGGGGAGAAGCCGACGAGAGGCTCCGCTTAGCAGACGATAAATCAAGACCACTCAAATTGGCACTCAAGTTTTTACACGGAAAATTTATCAGAGGTCGTCCGAGATCAGGAAGGCGCGGACAAACAGGAGACAGCCTTTCCGTGTAAAAGAAAGAAGGGGGCGTGGGTGGAATGGGTGGTGTCTGGGCTATGGATAGCTCTTTCCTCAGCGAGGCGGCACGCGGAAGGCCCTGCGATTGCTCCTTCCGGTAGCGGTGGGAAGCGTCGGACCCAATTCGGAAGTCTGAATTCACCAGCCCTGGGACGCTCTTTCCCTCACCAGTTCCAACGAACACAAACTCACAAACAACGTGTTGCACTGTACAAAAACACAAGCTCACAAGTAAATATCACACGATTTTGTTCTACCGCGGAAAAAGCCAATGGGGGAGAAATTGGGATACAAAACTCCAAAAAAATTGGGGGAAGGTTGGTGGAGGTCTGACGGAACACGAGCGGTTAACCTCCCCATCGTAACTCAGTAGAAAGAAAAGGAACGTTCTCTCATAGCGACCCGGAAGGCAAGACAAGGGAGGGGCAAATTCCATGACGCCCGTCGCCCCTCCTTTTTTGGGACACCACCACCACCCTCGTCCCGATACAGCAACAGCGTGAGAGAAATACGTGCAGCAGCGACCTGCGACCGGAGGAAACAGCAACGGTTATATTACCCAAGCAGCGCAAGGCCAAGCCCCGTGAGAGCTTTTCCCAGTCCTTCCTTCCCTTTTCTTTCGTCTCTTGATTCCTCTTTCTCTTCTTTCTTTCCTCTCCTTTTTTTCTTCTCATCCCATCTCCAAATCAACAAATTCTCCCACAGGTTTCTTTCCAACCGCCACAATTCCCTCCACAATTCACAATGTCTAGCTCTCTTGACCAGCTTAAGGCCACTGGCACTGTAAGCAAACACCTCCCCTCAACCCTGACCGCGATCACAGTCGCGCTCGCGCTCTCTCCACACCCAATTGCCCCAGAAAATTAGGGAGGCATGGTAGACCTTCGTTTGTCTGCCGCAGGTTGGAGCTCGGAGCTCGAGCTTGCTTCGTCCGTGCCTCTGTCGCGCCGCTGTTCCTGCCGTCCGTGGAAGCAGCTTGCTAACCGAAGTCTTTTGTTTTGTGTCTATAGGTCGTCGTCTCCGACTCTGGTATGTTTTGGCCCTTATTTCTATTTTGCCCCAGGGCTCTGATGTCATTTCATGTCGCAATCGCTAACTCTGCATTTCTCTAGGTGACTTCGCTTGTTCGTCTCTCCCATACCCATTATGCGCAACTGCAATCGCAACTGCTACTCCAGACCATTGAAGCTCACATACTTTCTCACAGCCATTGCCAAGTACAAGCCCCAGGATGCCACCACCAACCCCTCGCTGATCCTGGCTGCCTCCAAGAAGGCCGAGTACGCCAAGCTCATTGATGAGGCTGTCTCCATTGGCAAGAAGGCCGAGGGCTCCCTCGACGAGAAGGTCGATGCCACCCTCGACGCCATCCTGGTCGAGTTCGGCCGTGAGATCCTGAAGATCGTCCCCGGCCGTGTCTCTACCGAGGTTGACGCCCGTCTGTCCTTCGACACCAAGGCCTCCGTCGACAAGGCCCTGCACATCATTGAGGTGCGCTCTTCTCCCTCCGTGTGGTTTCTAACGCGCGTTGTTTCGCAGCAGCATAGCTAACTCGCTTCCCCACCACAGCTGTACAAGGCCCAGGGCATCTCCAAGGACCGTGTCCTGATCAAGATCGCCTCCACCTGGGAGGGTATCAAGGCCGCCGAGATCCTGCAGCGCGACCACGGCATCAACACCAACCTGACCCTCATGTTCTCGCTGACCCAGGCCATTGCTGCCGCCGAGGCCGGTGCTTTCCTGATCTCGCCCTTCGTTGGCCGTATTCTGGACTGGTTCAAGGCCTCGACCGGCAAGACCTACTCCAAGGAGGAGGACCCCGGTGTCTCCTCCGTCCAGGCCATCTTCAACTACTACAAGAAGTACGGCTACAAGACCATTGTCATGGGCGCCTCCTTCCGCAACACCGGTGAGATCACTGAGCTCGCTGGCTGCGACTACCTGACCATCTCCCCCGCCCTTCTCGAGGAGCTCCTCAACTCCAACGAGGCCGTCCCCAAGAAGCTGGACGCCTCCGCTGCTGCTTCTCTCGACATCGCCAAGAAGACCTACATCTCCGACGAGCCCACCTTCCGCTTCGACTTCAACGAGGATCAGATGGCCGTCGAGAAGCTGCGCGAGGGCATCAGCAAGTTTGCTGCCGACGCTGAGACCCTCAAGGAGATCATCAAGGCCAAGCTGAGCGCATAAGTGTGACGTTTTGTCCTGTTTGATTTTTTGAGTGAGGAATAGGAGGAGGATGATCATACACCATGGCGAAAAATAAATACACAACAAAACCCGTCACTCAATAGTTTTGACGGTACATATACACAAAATAAAGAATGGAAATGGATTACACAAACGATACCGCGCGAACGAATCGGAACGACATAATATACAAAAACGACAAAAAACATCTAGATTGTCAATCAAATGATTTAATGCGCACAACACGTTCACAGTCCATGTTCACATAATTATGAAACGATGTGTAATGTCCAAAGTGTAAGAGCCCATTTGCTCTCGACAGATTTTTATTCAAAGAGAACTTGAAATGTAGACCGTAAATATCCCGTAAATGAAACGCCGTATATACAAAAAGAATAGTAAATCCAAAGAAAAAAGGCATTGGCATTCTGGCCTCATTAAGATATGACCAGAAGCGTGCCTATCCGACCCAAAAAGGAAAATATAAACGAAGGTATTGGCCATCCCTGTGAGAATCTCAACTAGGGAGGTAAATAATAAGAGACAGTTGTAGATGCAAACAGAAATGACAAGATGCCACATAGTAAACGAGGGTATGCTTTCTAACAAAATGGCTTTCCAATGCAGGTAGAAAAGAGAAAGATAAAGAAAAAATGCGGTCCGACACTCTTAGTCGGCATACTTCTTTGGCGCAATGGCTGGGCACTGCACCTGCTCAATGCGGTGTTTAACTACACCGTCCTTGTCGGCCTCGACCACCAGCGCAGTCAGCTTACCACCGTACACAGCACCCGAGTCCAGACCGAACGTATAGCCCGTGTCCTCTTCGGTAATGACGCTGCCACTGCTGTCGCCGTTGTTCTTGCTGCCGCCGTTGCTGCTGAACAGACTAAACAGGCCTGAAGGCATGGTCTCAGGGACGAGCAGACCCGTGATGGCGTCATGGCCGTACACAACAGTCGTCCGGTTCGTGGGGTCCTCAATGGAGTGTTGCACCTGGTTCCACACCGCCGCCCAGTGCACACGGTCCGTGCCTTCGCGGAAGTGGCCCTCAATGGGCAGCATCACCAAATCGGCCGGCTCGGGGTGTCCGTCGGCGGCGGCGTTGCGGCGCGGCGTTCTGACGGTGCTGGGCAGGCGCGGGTGGTGCGGGTCGGCACCGTAGGCGTGCTTCTGCATGCGGTGGTACTCGGCGTCGATGCGGCCGTTGGGCACGTTGATGCGGTCGGTATTCTTAATACGACCGCGGGACTCGGCGCGAATACGGGCTTCGGCAATCAGGCGGGCACGCTCGTGGCGCACCTCGTCGGCCGGGTGGACAAGGCTGCGCATGACCATGACGGCATAGGGGTCCTGCTTCTCGAGGGGCAGGTCGGGCACTAGACCCGCATGGACGACGACGACGTCGTTGTTGGCAAAGGGCGACTTGGCGTTGGCCTGCCGGGCCGCCGGTGTGAGAGGAACGGCGGAAGAGGGTGCAATGGAGCCAAGCCGCAGGATGACAGGCAACTCCGAAAGCCATTTGGCCTGCTCGGGTGTCAGGGTGGCGGCCGTAGCACGTTCCGCCGAGTCGCCGTGCGAGAAGGGGTTCTGCTCGAGCGGGTCGATCTCGAGCTCGGCAACGGCCTTGTCGTGATCGATAATGTCTTCCTCGTTCTTGTGCTCCTTCTTGAGACCAAGCAGGGTCAGAATACCCTTGTGCTTCTTGGCATCCTCCTCCTTAAGGTCGACCTCGCGCTGGAGAGCGGCCTCGGCGCGCTCCATCTTGCCCTCGGCCTCAATGTTGGCCAGAACCACAAGACGCCTCCGCTCCGCTTCGGCCTCCGTCTCGCCCTCAATTACGGCCTCAGCATCGCCCTCAGTCAAGAGAGAATCGTCGATGCTCGCAGGCGCCTTCTTGGGCTTGACGGGTGGTGGCAGGTGCGAGTCGGACGCATGCAGCGACTGGTAGGCTACGAGAACGCGGTCTTCGTGGTTGCCGCGTACGGCACTGGCGCCCAGCTCCATAGCCAGCTGCACAACGCCGGCGCTGTCGGGGCCCTTGTTGATCAGGTCACCCACCAACACCAAGTGGTCGTTGCCGACCTCAAAGTCAATCTTGTCGAGCAGCTCGTCGAGCGGCTTGCGCTGGCCGTGCACGTCGCCAATAAAGACAAAGCGACGGCGGCGCACCAGGCCAGCCGGGGTCGAGAGCGTGGGCACACCGCCCTCGTCCTTGTCGTCGACAATCAACTCGACGGGCAGGTCGGCAATCACGTTGGTGAGCCCCTTGATGGGCGGTCGGGCGGTCGTGCCGTACTCCATGGTGTCCATGGGTTTCGCGAGTAGCTCGGCGAGTGTGAGCTTCTTCTTCTTGGCAGCCTCCTGCTTTTTGCGTTCCTCTTCTTTCGCCTCCTTGGCCTGCTTCGCCTTCCACTCCTTTTGTGCTTTCAGCTGGGCGGGTGTCTTGAGCGCGTCGGGGATGTCGGAGGCGGCGGCCTTGGCCTTCTCCTCAGCCTCTTCCTCCTCCTCTTCGGCCTCGAGTTCCGCGCTGCTTGCAAACTTGGCCTTGGTGGTGCTGTCGCCTGCACCGGACACAGGGTTCTTCTGAATCGGTCGTCCAGAGCTAGGTTTGCTCCCTGCTATTAAGTCGTCGCCGCCAGCTGCTCCTCCCGATGCTGGTCGTGCTTTGTGTTTTGCTGGGTCAAACTTTTCCTGTGAAGCTCCTTTTTCTGGAATGTGTGATGCCGCCTCGTGTCCTGGCCGCTCGGGGGAATAGGTCATGTAAAAGGTAATGATGATGGCAAATGCGAAAACAAGTAGCAAACGCCGGCGGCGCAACCGCCCGAAAAAGGGGACCACCATGCGGGCGGGAGGAGCCTTGTGAGAGGGGCTCTTTTCGGGCGCGGGAATTGGCCAGGTGGCTGTGCTGTGTAAAGTGCGCGACGATTCGCCGACTGGAAACTTCAGGTCGTCAAAGTGCGCCGCGAATGTCTCGAACTATCTCGTGGACGTCGTGTCGCAAAAAAATAAAAATAAAAAGTGGTGTTCAGTTCAGGGGGGTCAATGTCTACTCCGGTGTTGCCGCGCAGCCCGGTCGGCAGTGGCTCTCGCGAAGCTGCACAACGCTGATAGGGTCGAGGTTCCTTTCGAGCGTAAGAAAAAGAAAAGATCTGAAATTTACAACGTCGTCGAGAAACGTCAAAAATAAGGTTGCATACGACGTAATCTGCCCGGCACTCGAGAGGTTGGTGGCGTCCGAGGCGTTTTGGTGGATGTCGCGACGCAATGGATCGTGCCCTTTGGCTTTGTTGTTGACTTGGGAGGCTGACTCGTAGCTCGTAGAACAAAGAAAAAAGTCGCTGAAAGACACTGATTTGAAGCTGGAGGCTTAGGACCTCAAAAATATCATCGCAAGATGTTGCCCTTTTTTATGAGCAGCAAAGGGAAGGCACGCGACAATGTTCGGTCGGGTCTCGTGCGCAGCTGCCGTATGAGATTTAGACGCGGAACGGCGAGGCGGCGTACGCTGGACGCTGGGAAAGAAGGCTGGCTCAGCTGCTGGAAGGGCGGGAAGGTGCGCTGAAGAGCGCCGGGGGCGTGTGGTGGTTTCCGTGTAAGTTGACAAGTAGAATAAATTGGAAGGAGCGTTTGGGTGAGCGCGTGTAAAAACCAACGATAAAGGAGGAAGAAAGATCGAAGAGGAAGGGAGAAAGATAAAAACAAGAAAGAACGACAAGATGGCAAAAAGAGAAGAAAACCAAGCCCGGATTCACGGCAAGAGCAAGAGAAAGAAAGGGAGCAATCAAGGAAATAGAGACAGAGGGACACTGAACACAGTGAGCACCACACACGCATAGATAGTAATGCCAAGACTTTTGAAGCCCCCCCAAAAGAAGGGGAGAAGGGGAAGAATCAGTGAGAAGGCTCGGAAGGCAAGAAAATCGCCAAGAAAAAATAATACGCCGCCAAGGCTAAGACTGTTTTGCTCAAAGGGTCGAGTGGAGGGGGACCAGGGATTGCTGGGATGGGGAAGGAAACGAGGGAAGACGGCATGGGAATGGGGCCGATGTGAAGAGACGTCACTGATTTTGATTTCTATTTGGATCCGGTGTTCCTCGACAGGGCCCTTCTTTTTCCTTTTTTCTTTTTTTCTTCTCATGGGCTGCGTTTTCCCCCCATCTAGTGCCATTTCCCTACACATTTCCAGTCTGCCAGTGTTCGCGTGCCATCCGCAGATCCCTGTCCTTTTTACAAGTAGTCTGTACTTCCTTCTGCACTGAGAACATATCGTGCGTACATTTGGTTCTTTGTCGATAGGAGTTGGTCTTTCCTGGCCGTTGGAGTTTTCTATGTAAGCGCTGATAGCTCGCCCCCTCTAGCTTTGTTCCAAGATAGAAGTAGCAAAGGATGGCAGAGATAGCATCTCCAAAACCTCACAGGGCAAAAGGTATGGGAATCTCGGAGTGTGCTCGTACGACCACCTTCCGTACGGAGATTTTTTTACGAACCCATATCGATCAAGGAATGCCTCGTTCTTGGTAGGCTCGCTTTAGTGCGGGCGAGATTCTGGCAGGTCCCCTTTTCACTATTCACCAACGAGGAAAGACCAAGAGCCAACGTCCAGCGACACCGACCGGTGCCAGATTTTGTATGGATTCTATGGAGCAGCGTTGGATCCCCCCTTGCCCCAAGGATTTTGCTCACGGACAGTTGACGCGGCATCATTTTGTCTGCACGGAGAACGGAGCCGTCTACGGAGTAATGTCGAAATGTCCGACCTGAAGATACTTGGAGGATATGGAAGACAGTATCTTTCGCCAACACAGAATTGCTCGCGTGCTCATCCGATGTTAGAGTTTTAAACTCATTTTTAAACTCGAGATAAAATCTTGTTTTGCTCCTTGCTCGCTCTGATCTTCCTTTCGTCCCTGAACCCTTAACATCCTTTTCATTCTCATTGCTTGGCATCGACTGGTCCTGTCCACTTTTTAAGCCTCTTTGGCTACGGCGTGGAAAGTTTTCGACGCCGGTCGTACCTTTTGTTCTGAGGGCATTTTTTGATGTTATCGATCCTCCCCGGATCGATGTAGGCGTGAGATGTTTGCACACCTGTACGACATTCTACAACTTGTACCTCTTGATGCCCTATGCACTCCTATGTTGTGATCACTTCACCCGGTCAGGTCAGCACCAGGGCTATGACATTGACAATGAAGTTGCAATTAAAACAAAGGCGAGAGAGAAGACGAGGAAATAGGGTGTGGAGCACTTACGTATGCCCTACTCCTCTTTTCCCTCCTTCCTTGTCGAAGCCGTCCACTGGCCGTTCATGCCCTTCCAAGTACGCAGCGCTAAATCATTTTGAGGTGGAGCAGAAACCCGCTTCCCAGAGGCAAGAGCGCCAGAAAACTTCCCAGACCACTGAAGTGCAGGCGCGATCCTCCCCTTTTCCACTGGCGATTGGCTCGCCCCCCTTGGCTTGCAGCATACTCCGTGCACGCGGGAATTAGGAGACGTTAGGGGAAGCCGTTGAGTTTAGCAGACACTGTTCATGCAGCGGCACGCGACTCCGCCGCCAAATAAAAAAAAAGGCTCTGACGACACGCGAGCAGTGCGCCAAACAGGACAAGATTCGGGGAATTGGCCGTAGACCTAGAAGAGTAGGTGTGCGTGCGACAGTGTCTCTTTGGCGGTGGCTCCTTCCTTCAGACAGAGCTCCTGCCCGAAATGCACCACCACCCACACCCACATAAGTCCATACGAGTCATGGGTGCGCTATCTGCTATCTCCCCTTTTGCTGGGAAAGGGTAGTAAGATAGCAGTGGCTGGACGCTGTTGGTTACCGTTATTAATGCGATCAAATATGCAATCGGGCTTTGATTGATAAAAACGATGGGGGCACCCTTCGCTTGCAGGCCTGCATTGCAACGTTTTTGTCCGTATCTCTGCCACCCACACCAGCCATCCATTCGCGCCTGCCGCTCTGAGCATCGGGGGCGCAAAGCAAAACAGGCTGGAGATGGCAGGAACGATCAATGCGGGCGAGTAAGATGGACTGCAAGAGCCAGCGAAAAGCAAACACTGAAGGAAGAGAAGGAAGGAGAGAAATGAAGGTGACCCGAGAGAGGCTCGCTTTCGCTCGGGTTGCTCTCGTGCCTGCCCCTGCATTTAGCACTCTGGGGACTTGCCCCAGTCTGTGGAGCCTGCCACTCCTTCCCCTGGAACCTGCCTTCTGAGGACTGCATGTCGCTGTGATCGCGCACGTCGTATGGCTCCAACTGGCAGGCGCCTCAAAACTTCGCTTTCAGGGGCGAGCCCTCTGTCATCATTCATGGTTCTCTACTTTCTTCATGGCGATCGGCAGCCAACCCTCGACACTCGACAGCCCAGCCCCTTGCTTTACTGGGGCCGCGTTCCCGCTGTCAGTGTGTCTGTTCAGGGCGTCCTTGGCTTACTGACAGCAGACGTTTGATCCAGTCGATTTGGAAGATTGGAAAATGCCAAGACTTGCAATTTTGTTTCGTGCATTGCCTTACTTTTCACCCATACTCAGGCTTCAAGGTTGCTCAACAAACGAGCAATCCGTACGAGTACTTGCGGTTGACAACAGCAAGTCAATATTCAGTCTTGACAACTCAAGAGTTTTGCTAGCAATATAATAAAAGCTGGACTCTTCAAACTATGCATCGAAGTATATAAAGGTCGTGATGACGACATTCCGTTGATGCCGTGTCTTTCAAGACATAAAACAGGGCTCTGTGCCGCATACAGAGCCGCGTCTCTTCGACAAGGCTAGAGGGTTGGATGAAATAGAGAGTACGACGTATTATTCTGTATGTACGACGTACGCCGTCGAGACCGTGCTCTTTGAGGACACGAATGTCGCAACAAAAAGATGCCGGTAACCGCTCCTGTCTTTTGGTCCGCGCGTCGATCCTTTTCGCGTTAGACTTCGTGTGATTTCTCCTATTCGCCGTCAAGAGCCTCCGCCCTTCCTTCTTACTCCGTACTTGAAAATGCACAGACGCAACGCACCTCGTATTGTGTCCCGTTTTGAATGAGTGCATGACGGATAATACCTTTCCCATGGCTGGTATCCTTCACAGTCAACTCCAAGTGCCTGGCAGGTGGCTTTTGCTAGACGACATTTCTTGCCTGCTGACACATCTCCTCGACGCATATTCTTGTCGCATCTGCTGTAATGAAACAAGTATTCACTTGCAGGCGCTTCAGCCGTGCGACGTATGTTGACTGTTCTTTCGAGATTGTCATCTGCACGGATCAAATGCAATAGACGAGACACATGCGACGAGACCAGAATTCAAACGCAACAACGATATCAAATATCCACGGCTTCACAGCATCACCGCCCATGTATGTGAAGAGAAAAGATGGTATATTGAAAACCCAGAGGTACTTTTATACACCCCGCCGATGAAAGCAAACTGAACGCCCAAAAATAAAAACCAGAAAACGCCAATATGTGCTTGTGTATCGTCTTCGACCGTCGTACGCCACTGAGTTCGATCGTGAGTCGTTTCGATGTGTATGTGCAATGCCGTTATCTTACGGCAGTCTGCCCCGCCCTTCCTCGTGTCCCGGACTCACGCCCGTCATGACTTCTTCGCGGCCTGCTCTTTGCGGTACTTTTCATTCTCCAGCTCGCGCCAATCAGGCGCCTCGGCCTCGTTGCCCGACGTCTCCTTGACCACGCCGCCAAATGCTGACCGGCCCGCGTACAGCTGATATCCTTGCTTGTCTTTCTGTTCGCCGGAGGATGGGTCGTCGGGGTTTGTCTGTAGCATCTTGGCCGCAGCCGGCTGGTTGCCGCGGAACCGCTTGCGCATGTCGATCATGCCGCGCCGGCATTCGCCGAAGCCTTTGCGGAGCTGCTGGCACTGGGTAGGGAGTGTGTCGGACAGTGGTGGGCGGAGGCAGTCGGCGGCCGAGTTGCGGTAGACCATGACGCAGTCGGACTCCTGGAGGCACTGGGCCAGAGCGGCGCCTGGAGAAAACCAAAGAGTTAGCAGATGTCCATGGAGGGGAAGAAGACAAAATCTCAAGATGAGCTGGTATGAGATGTACACGTACGAATCTCTTTACACGAGCTCGGCATGGTGGCTAAATTGCATGCAAGAGCTGCTGTGCTTGTTCGTAGAGGCGGAGGACGAGTGGTGAGGTGGAATTGGGAACGTCGTCCGGAATCGCCTGATCTTTTCGTCATTTTCACGATCACCAAGCAGAAAAGCTGTTATCCGATCTTTTTGGCGGGCAACATTTTTGCAAGGGGAGTTATGGAACCTATGATTGGTCAACCACCAACGCCACGTGTGGCGCCTGCTTATTTCGACTTGTATGTCTCCGAGTCCAGGCCCAGCTGCTGGACCTTTGCGCCAAAGTGCCCTGTAACTTGGAAAATACAGCGCTAGTGACCGCCCCTTTCGTCACCGCTCTGTCACTGCATACAATTCGCATGTGACATCACCCTGGCCAGGAAAGAGCACATGGATTCCTCAAGGTTCCAGACCGTCCTGCATCGCACCTTCCCTCCCGAACCTTATTCTCGAGTACTCTTTCCCGACTTCAACAACCGGCCAACGCCTTCCTTCTCTTCCCTTCGACATCCTGTGATCCCCCTCGATTTTACGACTCTATCGGTTTTCTGACCTTGACCAAACCTCTACACCGAGAAGCCATTCGCCCGCATTGCTCGCCCGACGATCGCTCGCGCCCATTCCAGAGCTTCGAAGCCACCACTTTGACATCAGACGAAAGACAAAAAAAACCATGCGCGACCGACCGTAGCGCGCCTAAAGTCAGTTTTGGCGAGTTAATTCTCACTGCTAAAAAAGAAGAATCCCAACAACAAAAAGAAAATACAGACCCCTCTTTCTTCTTCTTTCGTGTCGACCACATCACGAACCAACCGACACCGACACTCCTTTCCTCCGACCTTCACCATCTCTGGGTGCAGAACCCTGACAGAGTTTAACACCCCTCGACCTTGCAGCAGCTGCTGCCATAACTACCCATCATGCCGGTCCCATTTCTCGGGCGTCTTAACGTGTATGTTGAAGCTCTACCCTGAATTGTAACCCTCGCCGTTCGTGGAACCACACTGACACAATTTCCAATATCTAGAACCGAGTACACAGCACTGGTCAGCTCCTTTCTCCTTGTCGCCTTTGAAGCCATTATCCGCATCCTCACCTTGGCCTTGCGTACGTACTCTCGAGCTCCTCGGCACGAACTACTCAAATCCCAAATCCCACCATACTGACCATATCTAGCCAACTCCCTTATCACCCTGTTCTACCGCGCATCAAAACGACTGTTCAACAGATTCACAAGTCCAGCCCAAAAGCGAGCAGAAGAGCGAAAGAAATGTACGACTCTCGCCCCTCAAACATTGTTTGCTTTTTTACCACAACGCAGCTAACCATATACCAGCCGTCTCGACGTCAATACGCGACGCTTCCGACTTTGTCGAGCTTTGTCGCCTGTTCGGCTACACCGCCGAAGAACATGTCTTTCAGACCAAGGACGGCTACCTGCTCGGCCTGCACCGTCTTGCATGGCGGCCCGGTGAGGAGGACAAGAAGGTCAACGCAGGCCCCCGCAGCCTGCAGAAGCGCGTCATCTACATGCACCACGGCCTGCTCATGAACAGCGAAGTCTGGGTCTGTACGACGGACGCCAGCGTTGTCTACCGTTCGTCCTTGTCGAGCGCGGCTTCGATGTCTGGTTCGGCAACAACCGCGGCAACAAGTACTCCAAGAAGTCCGTGAAGGCGTCGTCTAAGAGCACCGACTTTTGGAACTTCTCCATCGACGAGTTTGCCTTCCACGACATTCCCAACAGCATCTCCTACATCCTTGAGACCACCGGCCAAAAGTCCTTGTCGTATATCGGCTTCTCCCAAGGCACGGCCCAGGCTTTTGCGTCGTTGGCCATCCACCCGAAACTCAACGACCAGGTCAACGTCTTTATCGCCCTCGCACCGGCCATGTCGCCAGCCGGACTGTCAAACGGCATTGTCGACGCCCTCGTCAAAGCCTCACCCCAGGTGCTGTATCTACTTTTCGGCCGCCGCTCGATCCTTAGCTCGGCCACAATGTGGCAGTCCATCCTGTACCCGCCACTGTTTGTGCGTGTTATCGACCTGGGCCTATCGTTCTTGTTCGGTTGGAAGACGGAGAACATTGCTCTCTCCCAAAAGCTCGCCGCCTACGCCCACCTGTATTCGTACACGAGCACCAAGTCCGTCGTCCACTGGTTCCAGATTATTCGCACCAAGTCGTTCCAGATGTACGACGACGATGTGCACCCGCTTCTGTCAACACACTCCAAGCACACCAAAGTGGCCAAGTACCCGACGCGTAATATCAAGACGCCCGTGGTCCTGGTCTACGGTGGCAGCGACTCGCTGGTGGACATCAAGGTTATGATGCGTGAGCTCCCCGCGCAGACTGTCGCTACCGAGATCCCGCACTACGAGCATCTTGATTTCCTTTGGGCCCGCGATGTCGACCAACAAGTGTTCCGCCACGTTTTTGATGCCCTGGACAGCTTCACAGGTGCTGAGCATACCAAGGAAGAGTATGCACGGTTCCGCAGCGCACGCCATACGAGCCTCAGCGCGGCCAAACTCGTTCCATGTTCCGATTCTCAACAGTCCCGACGGCAACCTGGCACAGGCCCAGACGCAGCACCTTCACCGCCTGAGTGATGTGACGTCCGAAAGTGATTGCCGCAGTCAGGGTCGTGCCGCTGCTGTTGAGCTTATTGACGAGCAGCGCCCTCAACGCTCGGAAGACGATTTGCTGTTGGACGACGATGCGACATGGAGTCAGCCTGGTACACCGCCACATAGCGAGCCGGGCATTATTGTCGGCGCCAGCAGTGGCAATAAGACTGCAACACGGGCTCTGTCGACTGCACTAGAGGCATCTGCCCCTGCCCCTGCTGCCCGCCCACTCGCCGACCGATTACCCAACGTTCCTGGCGCATCGTCGACTAGCCCCGTCGAAGCATCCGGTTCGACTTCATCTTCTGCCGTTCCCTCACGGACAAACACACCTCTGGGTGGTGCTGCCGGCAGCCGCCCGTCGTCCTCGCATTCGACCACACAGTCACTGGGCAAGACATCATCTCAAAAGTTCCGCAATGTCAGCGGCGGTAGTCTGAGCATCGGCAAAGGCGGCAGCATTCGTATCGGCAGCGGCAAGGCTGTCGGTGGTGTCACGACGGAACCTGCGTCGGCCGCGGGGAGCCTGGAGCATTAGGGGAGCCTGTGGACAGCCCCAGGTCTCTAGGATTGACTGTACATGTATTTTTCTGTATCTCATCTTTATTTTGTTTTGTCCAGCCTTGTTCCTTTTTTTTGTCCCACCAGATTATATATATATACACACACACGGAGTTTATTTATCACGATGGAGACTGAGGAGCATACTTTAAATTTCTTTCGTTCATTGTTGTCATTCTTGTCATTAAGGAGCTAGTTGTTACATAATACATCATGATATCATACAGCATCTTCATCATTGTCATGGTCTGCCGTGCCGTCTACCCCAGCAGGTACTCCTTCTCGCCGCGTTTGCCCTTTTGGTCAAACACGTCACCCCACCATACATCGACACTCTCGCCGGCGGCTGCTCGTCGCCGCCACACGTCTTCCAACAGAGCGCGGCCCGTAATAAACATGTTGTACCGTGTCTTGGTGCCCCACCACACACAGTAGTCCCGCGCGTCGTTCTTCAACCCGGCATCCCGGATCTCGGCGCCCGCCAAAAAGACGGGGAGCATCAGCTGCTTTTGGACGAAAGTCGTGCGCCGGCAGCTCGTGACGTGGTTAAGTGTCCGGCGGGCCAAGAATTGCAAAAGGGCGGTGTTGTCAGCGTGGCCGTCGTCGGTCTTTTCGCCGGTGATGTCGTCCTCATCGCCCGCCTCGTCGGCTCTTCTTTTGGCCGCCTTCCGGTCCTGCCACTTGAAGACTCGCTCAATGTAGATCAGCAGAGCATACCGCCAGGCCTCGGCACAGTGGTACAAGTCCAGCCGGTAGTCGAGAACACTCCCACCGTCGTCTTGGCCCTCGACGGCAATGTTACGGGTTCTCCACAAGTGTTCAGCGGCAGCAGACTCAGCTGCATCGGTCGAGCCGCCCCAGCCGGGACTGTTGGGATTTCCATTGCCACTGCGGCCACCGTTCCCTTTCGCCTCCCTCAAGTGGTCATTCGCCGGATCGTTAAAAGCGGGCGACTGCCACTGGGCGATGCGGCGCTCCAGACGCAGGACGGGGCCCATGTCGAAACGGACACAGGACAGTGTCGAGGCAATCTGCATTTCGCGAGCATACGCAGCTAAGCGCACCATGCACTCAAAGAGTTCACGGGGGCAGCCCGAGATGGCATAAAAGTCGAGGGCAGCCGAGTTGGCAGGCTGCTGGTCTTCACCGAGCGTCGGCTCCGGCTCGTCAAAGATGCTCATAATGATGCGCTCCGGGAATATGCAACCCTTGCGGCTAGTGAGAGCAAGAGTGACATCGAACCAAACGAGGAGACCAAGCTGGGCCAGGCGCTGGGAGCTATGGCGCGGTGGAGAGTCGGAAGATGTGGAGGAAGAAGAGGATGCATTGGATGGGGTGGCGATGAGGCTGATTTGGCGCCGGTAGCCGTGTTTGGTTTTACGCCTTGGATAAGGCGTTTGGCACGGCGAAGATGGTTCTGCCATGGGCCGAGAGCAGATGTGGCACACTATCAGAGGTTAGTAGAGAGGACCAGGGAGGAGGGATAAGGATGATGGAAAAAGGCATACATCTAATGTCATCAGGACGATAGAGGCGTCCAACAAAGACTCATCTGGCTGAGTCTCGCCGGCCGCCTCAGTGTAAATCTTGTCCTCAAGCATCTGGGTGGCACGGCGTTTGTAGGCAGTCGCCTCGCTCGTGCATGCACCCGTGTCGTGGTCGACGTGTCGGTAGGAGAGGGCCAGGATGCAGTGACGGAGCAGACTGGATTGCTGCATGGCTTGCATGTTGTAGCGGAAAGGGTTGGCGGCAAAGTCGCAAGTGAGCGGCAGGATGCAGAACTCCTGGTCGTCTGAAGCAGGTTAGGCAAGGTCAAATATGTAATAAAAAAAGAGAGGAAAAAAAAAGTGTCGCGTAACCTACATTGGAAGAAGATACGTGAGATTGTGTCGTAGAGGACGGATGGTTGAGCATACATGCGCGGTGATGTGGCCATCAACAGGGCATCAGCCGGGATGGACATGTGCTGCTGCTGTTGTTGCTGTATTTGCTTGCCATTGTTTGTGTTGTTGTTCGTGCCAGCCTCGAAACAGAAGGTAGAGAGTGGTGACGGCAGCTGGATTGCCGACAGTGTGTCGAGGTGTGACGGCAACTCTTCAACATCGTCGGCCAGTGTTGCTGTTGTGGGGTCAGGATGGGAAGGGTTGACAAGAGGGGGGAGCGACGACATCTGTGGCGGCGACGGTGAGGGCATTGCCAGCATCATGGCTGGCGTCGACTGCACAGCACCAGCAGTCATCATGCCGTCGGCGGTGGCACCATTGTTTGCGTGATTGTGACTGTTGTTGGTGGTGGGGGTGTTTCCGCCAAACATGCCCGCATCAAGGCTGACGGCAGGAAAGAATGGATTCATAAACTCTTCCGTGGACCAGTCGAGAATGCCATCAAGACCGGGAGTAGGACAGTTATTGCCATAACGGCTGTTGTGTTGGTTGTTGTGCTGATTGTTGTTTTTGTTGGTGGTGGTTGGTAGCCGAGCCAATCGGCTCCGCGTTGATAGGGTTGTTGTGGATGCTCACGCAGCTACTGCCCGTGCTATCTGGAGAGGATGTGTGGTGGTGGCTTTGTCCGACGTCACCAGACGACGCCAAACCGGCCAGGGTCGCGGCAATGGTGTTGGTAATGTCCGGATGGATACCCTCGCCGTCGTCGCCGCCCATCGGCATCCGAGCAAAGACGGACCGTGGAGACGCCGAAAAGATGTCGGCATCGTACAGAGGCAGCGGACTGGATGGCAGTGGGTGGTGAATGGCGGCACCGCCCTCTGATGAAGCCGGAGGCGAGCGAACGCCAACGTCAGAAGATCCGCAGGGTCTCTTGGCCTGTTTGGAAGAGGTCGCTGAAGAGGATGAGGTTGTTGTCGCACTGCTTGAGGCGGCGATGGGTGCTGTCCCGTTGCGGCGTCTCTTGCGGCTGGGACCGCCGACAAACTTGAATTCGCGGGGCGTCTGGACCTGGGCCATTGTGAAGAAGGGCCGGAGGGTCTGTGTGTTCAGATCAGTGTCTTTGGGTGTCTTGGGTGTTTTCTGGTTACCCAGTCAAGGAATATCTTGAAATTGACAGACAATGCCTGGAGAGGGAATCGAGACAGTAGAAGTGGAGACGGAGCTCATGAACAATGAACAGATCTGGTCATTGGCATCTGCCCTTGTCTCTTGTCTGCAATCGTCTTGCCCTTTTTTGTCGCTATCTTATCCGTGGTCGTTTGCTTGCGATTGCGATATGGCCGGGACGGGAAATGTGAGGAGAATCTGGCGATCGGATATCTCAGCCAAGAAAGGGCCAGCTTGGGGCAAGAGCATGGGTCGATGTCCTGGTCTGAGAACGCAGGCACGACCGACCAAACGACGTACTCGTAAAGAAGATATACCAAAAGAGGAAGAAGGTGGTCGTGTATGGTCATGTATGGGGCCCAATCGCACCTTCCCCAAGATAACGGGGTCCGTCATCGCATCCTATCGGTAAAACCCATGGCAGAACCTAGGGAAAGAGTCGCCCAGAATCCAGAAGCCCCAGACTTGCCTCGCTCCTTCCTTCCTCGTGTCAGTTTCTCCTCTTTTTTTCGTCGCCACTTTCCACTTCCTCACTACAGGTAGTCAATGGCGCTGGAATTAGCCTGCCGCCGCCTGTATCTTGGGGCCATTTTCTGTCCTTTTTTCCCCTCCCTCCTTCTCGACAATTGTCTCCACACCTTTGAATATCTCCTATTTGGGACTAGTGTCGATGCCGGTGTCAGTCGGATGCCGTCTTCTGCCCCAAGTCACAATCGTCAGAGCTTCCTTTTGCAATGACTGTGGCATCTGGACGTAGACAACGCAAAGACTTTCCTGTCTGGGAAAGCTGTCGAAATTTTGGGATGTTTTTGTTTCGTTATGTTTTATTTGCTGCGAATTTTAATCATTTTTCTCCAATCGGAAGATAATCGTGCGATTTTAATTTGTAGCTTAAGGATTTATTTCTGAATTTTCTTAAAATCGTACTCAGATTTTAATTGTAGCTTTCAAACTGATGCACCTCTTATGCATGGAAGGTCGTCTGCAGTTCTGAGTCACAAAACATATCGCATCATCTTACGAGGCATAAAGGTTGACGATAGAATGAAAAACACAAAAGCCAACTAGAAAGAGAACATTTGCTTTTTGCTGCCTCTCTCCTTTCCTTATCTTCAAGACCCCGCCCCCTTTTGATAACAACTCGAACTTCTTCACAACACACCTGTCTCCCACTATCGACGTTGATACCCTTCCTCGCAACAGCACACACATCACATCGTTATCATGGCCACTTGGACCGCCAAAGACAGTATTGTCATCTTGGGGTAAGTCTCTCACCTACAACCTGCTGTGATTCTTCACACTGACAATTGACAGCGCCGGCATCATCGGCCTCGATGTCGCCCTCGTGCTCGCCCGCAAGGGTCTCGGCCACCTCATCACCATCGTCGCCGAGCACCTGCCCGGCGATACGGCACCCGACTACACCTCGCCCTGGGCCGGCTGCAACTACTCGTCCATCTCGGGCAGCGATGCCAACGCCCTAAGATGGGACCGCCTCGGCTACCGCCACCTGCTGCAGCTGGCCACCCACCACTCGGCCGAGTCGTACGTCGCGCGGACGCCCTCGACGGAAATCTGGGACGATGTCGTGCCCAATGACAAGATCAAGATCATGTCCGAGTACCTGGAGAAGTTTGCCGTCATGACACCCGAGCAGTTGCCCGAGGGCGCCGCCTTTGGCGTTACGTTCAGCACTGTCACCCTACATGCACCCAAGCACCTGCAGTGGCTGCGTGCCACTCTGGAAAAGGCCGGCGTCACGTTTGTCCGCCGCAGCGTGCCCGACCTGCCGTCGGTTGTCGGTTCTCAGACAGAGGTCGTCTTCAACTGCATCGGCAACGCCGCCTCTACCTTCACAGGTATCCAGGACCCAAGTGCTACCCGACACGCGGCCAGGTGCTTGTCGTACGTGCTCCCGGCGTCACTCGCAACATGATGCGCTACGGCGACGGCTACATTACCTATGTGATTCCGCGGCCGCTGTCCAATGGCCAAGTCATTCTGGGCGGCTATCTCCAGAAGAACGTGGGCGACCATGCCACCTACGACCACGAGACACAGGACATTCTGAAGCGGACGACGGCACTGTCTTCACAGTTGCGGGAGAGCAATGACGGCCAGGGTCCTGAGGTGCTGGGCGTGGCATCGGGTCTGCGTCCCTCAAGAGAGGGCGGTGCGCGTGTTGAGCGTGTCGAGCTGATCGTCGGTGGCCGGTCACGGGCGCTGGTTCACAACTACGGTGCCGGAGGTACGGGCTACCAGGCAGGCTACGGCATGGCATTGGATGCAGTGAAGACGATTGAAGCCCTGCTGCCATCGCAGTCCGTTTCAGCCTCTCTGTAAAAAAGGTGCCTCTTTGATTTCGAGAGAAAACCATGTTCATAGATCTGTTATGTTATTTACTGTCCTGTTTTCCTTCCCATAAATCCAGCAATTTGATGCTCTTCCCGATAAGACCGATAAAGCTCTCGATATAAACAGCTATCAAGCTGTCCCTGTCCAAGCTGGACTTTGTGGTCCCTTGATTCCCTCCTGCATGCATGCGAAGATCTGACGCTCTACAGTAGCGTGGAAGAATGCTGCAGCTTATTGGAGAAAGTAGAGAAACCCGACCATATCGGAAACATGGCTAGTCGTGCCAGTCCAGCCAGATGTGTGGATATTAGAGTGGCTGCGGGCAGTGTCCTTTGTCTCCCGTAGTTTTGCCGCTGCAGTTTGCCCCGTTTAGCGCTATCAAGGCCCTGGACGTTAGTGGCTATCAACTGCTGACGGCACCTGCCTGTTTTTGAGTTTCTGGGAGTCAGTTTACCAACTTGACACATTGCGCTAGACCAAAATAGGAATTACTGGATTGGGAGAAATGCGACCCCTCTTACACTGTGGTATGGCAGGCGCGATTCTCACCACTAACAGCACTTTTCTCGATATGTCGGATATCGGATATCGGAATTCGCAACTTGTGTGAGTTTGCCCCTCGTCCACGTCTCTTATACCGCAAATGGACAATGTAAGCTGCCAGTCGCACACGAAGCTGTACGAGTACGCGTGAACGCGGTTTTTGGCAGAAGAACAAAAAAATAAAGTGGAATTAAGAATAAAAAAGTGAGCTCAACTATTGCTGGAAGAAGAAACTCGAACCGTGACGTATCCATCCACAGAGCTTTCTATCTTACTATTTATCTTGACGATATCACGTCAATTTTTGTTTGTTTGCATCTCAAGTCAATCATCAATCAACTCTATCTGATCCCAAGTCAACATTGATTCTCGACATCTCCTTCTCTCCTTCACCACGCCGCATTTTACAACAACAACACTTTTCCCTCTACCCTTCACAATGGCGACTATGCAAAAGGTCTTTGACGCTTACGAGAAGCGTGTGGCGACGCTCCAGAAGAGCGACAACAAGTACGCCCGCGGCGTCGCCTGGATCGAGGGCGAGCTGGTGCCTCTGCACGAGGCCCGCATTCCTTTGCTTGATGAGGGTTTCATGCACAGCGATCTCACCTACGATGTCCCCTCGGTCTGGGACGGCCGCTTCTTCCGTCTGGACGACCACCTCGACCGCTTCATTGCCAGCTGCGGCAAGATGCGCCTCAAGCTGCCGCTGCCCCGCGAGGAGGTCAAGGCCACTCTGGTCGACATGGTCGCCCAGAGCGGCATCAAGGATGTGTTTGTGGAGATTATCGTGACCCGCGGCCTCAAGGGCATCCGCGGCACCGACCCCAAGGACATTGTCAACCGCCTGTACATGTTCATCATGCCCTACGTCTGGGTCATGGACCCCAGTGTCCAAATGAACGGCACTGGCTCTTCCATTGTCGCCCGTACTGTCCGCCGCATCTCCCCCGGCAGCTTCGACCCCACCATCAAGAACCTGCAGTGGGGTGACCTCACCCGCGCCATGCTGGAGGCCCAGGACCGCAACGCCACCTACCCGTTCCTGACCGACGGCGATGCCCACTTGACGGAGGGCTCCGGTTTCAATGTTGTCATCATCAAGAACGGCGTGCTCTACTCACCCGCCCGCGGTGTCTTGGAGGGTGTCACCCGCCGCAGTGTCATGGATGCCGCCAAGAAGCTGGGCTACGAGATGCGCCTCGAGTTTGTGCCCATTGAGAACGTCTACCAGGCCGACGAAATCCTGATGTGCACGACGGCCGGCGGCATTATGCCCATTACGACGCTGGACGGCAAGCCCGTGGCGGACGGCAAGGTGGGCCCTGTGACCAAGGCCATCTGGGACGAGTACTGGGCGA
Organism: Sporothrix variecibatus; assembly: GCA_016097105.2. Lineage (NCBI taxonomy): Eukaryota > Fungi > Ascomycota > Sordariomycetes > Ophiostomatales > Ophiostomataceae > Sporothrix > Sporothrix variecibatus. The sequence goes on from JADMNI010000003.1 coordinate 2,809,852, forward strand.
TGCACTACAACGATGCCTACAGCTTTGAGATCAAGTACTAGACGAGAACAAAGAGTGGTGGTACATAATGAAAAATGGAAGAGATAGACTGCATTTTTTTACTTTCTAGTTAATGAATATAATAATACGTTTACAACATCTCATTTGGCAAAAGTTGAAAAATAGTGACTATCGTGCTCATACAGGTTATAAAAACCATGTCGTGGCAGTGCAAGTTTGATTCAGAGCTAGGGTCGATAAGCTAAGACCGAGTATCGTGCAACATAAACATTGTCAAACAAATTTTAATCGAGCAAGCCACGACAGCCACCGTCTATCCTTCTAGAGGAAAGTGTAAAACTATGAAATTGAGTCATGAACGGGTGGTACAATCAAAAGTAGTATAATTGAAGCTTCTAGTAGATGTACAAATTCTATCTATCATCCGACGATCTCAATAGGCACTGCTGTGCTAGTGTTGCCAGGCGGCACCTTTCCTATACCAGTAGTTGTGTTAACTGTTGTTGTCCTCACTTTCCGGTTTTACTCCTTCTCTGAAAATGTCGACGCACCAGTAGTATTCGCACCGCCCGCCTGCTCCTCGTCCAAGGGGACACCCTCCAAGTGGATTGCCGCCATGCGACGCTGCTGTAGCTTCGTCTCATCGATACGGGGGCCCTTAAAGACGCCGCGCTTGGAGGTGAACCAGAGGACAACAACGAAGCCGGTCAGACCTGTGGTGACAACGGAGACGTAGCTCATGTTGCTCGGAGTCACAGGCATGGCAGTCGGGAAACAGGCAATGACGTCGACAAAAGCCACCCAGGCGACAGCGATGACATTGATGGGGGCGCCAAAGCGGCCGAGGTTGAACCACCGTTCAGGCAGGACATTGTCGCGGCCGCGCCACAGGACAATGGCCTGAGGGATGGCGCAGGTCGTCTGGAGGAACAGGATGTTGGCTGAGACCATGGCGGAGAAGGCCGTGGAAGAGCCGATGAAGATGAGGCCGTAGAGCTGGTTGTGTTAGCGAATGAATGAGCAAAGCGAGGAATCGAAAAAGTGCGAGCGAAGCGAGGAAAGAGAAGAGAATAGCGAGCGAAGCCAGAACAAGAAAAACACTTACGGAGACAAAGGTGCCCGACAGAAGAACAGCATTCATGGGCATCTTGAAGCGCGGGCTGACACGGCTCCAGAACTTGGAGAAGGGGAGGGCACCATCACGCGAAACAGCCCACAGAGTGCGCGACGAGGTAGTGACGTTGCCAACGAGACAGCCAAAGAAGCAGAAGGCAAAGAGAGCGACCAGGATGGATGCGGCTGCCTTGGAGCCAGTACCCTGGAGGTAGATTTCAATCAGGGGAAGACCCGTGGGCGTGTTGAGGACCGCCTCGACGTCGGTGATGGCGTACATGCAGGCAATGGCAAAGGGGAAAGCAGCAACGAAGCCGCCGATGAGAGGGAGGACAATGACACGGGGCACGTTGCGACCCGGATTGGGGATCTCTTCGCACATGTGGGCGCCGCAGTCACTGCCCAAGAAACTGAAGACGGTGTTGACGGTGGCCAACAGGAAAGGGAGGCCCTTGTTGGACCAGCCCGTGCTCGACGTAATGTCGCCAAAGATCCACGAGGCCGGGGCATGGTTGTTGCGGCTGCAGATGAAGAGGACGAGGGTGGTCGTGAGGAGGAGGATGACGGAGAGGTAGGCTAGATCGTTAGTGGGAGTAAACAATTTAGACAAAAGTCGGGTCGGAACGTACTGATCAACTTATTGAAGAGAGGAATAATGTGGTGGCCGAAAATGTTGAGCGACACGGCCATCCACATCAACAACACATAGAGCAGCCACTGCTGCCAGTGCTGGTAGTGGTAGTTGGGGTACCACAGCGATGCAATCGACAGCACCATCGAGGCCACAAAGTTTGAGACAGAACTGGCGCCCATCCACCACCCAATGACACTCATCCAGCCGTTAATGTAGGCCGCAAACGGCTTGTACGGCCCGCTGGCCACCATGTACGACCAGTAGTACTGCGCACCAGCGACGGGGTACGCCGATGCCAGCTCGGCCATGCCCAGCGACAGGATGACAGTCATGACTGCCACAATGGGCATTGTCCAGATGGCGCCACCGGAGCTGGCCTCTGTAATGCCTGTGCCAATGGATGAGCCGAAGCCCAACCAGGTGCACGTCAGCGTAAACGAGAGCGCGCCGAGACTCAATGTCGAGAACTGACGCGGCATCTCGCGCTTATAGCCGACGGCCTCAAGCTCGAGATCATCGAGGTCGGCGCCCGTCGACTTGGTCGGGGCGACGTCCACAAGGGACGGGGCAGCATGAGGTCTTTCCATTGTGAGGGAATGTGAGAAGTAAAGATGATGATAAAAATATAAGGTAGTAAGAGTATAGAGTGGTCGGTGAGATGGTAGAGCATAGACAAGAACAAGAGTGATGATGGGGTTGTCAATGAATAGAAAAAGAATATTGTGTGACGAGGCTGGCGATGTCGAGTCGTCTTATATCTTGGTAGATGTGTGCGTTCTGGGGATAGATGTATTGTGGATGGATGTGGAGATATAAGATGTTAAGGACAGGAAAATGGTATACTGGTAAAGGTAAGATAAACAAGACTCCAAAACAACCAAAGGGGGTAAGATGTCAATATCAGAAATCGAAACCAGGAAATCAAGGAAAGAGATATGGTATCACCTAGTGGAGTGGCCTGTCTGCCAGAATCTCCTCTCTCGTCTGTTGGCTGCTGGTTACCCCGGTGGAGGTGACAGAAAAGTACATTGACAAGGTAGAGGAGTAGGAATGTTCATGGTAAGAGCCGTGTAAGTGCGAATAGGGAAAGAGTATGGGGAGTACCGGTTGTCCACTTCCTCTATCCGTGTTGGTATCTCCTCGTGGGCAGAAAGTGACCGCGATCATGCTGTCCTGGAGGGGAGCGGATGTGCGCGTGCCGCTATCTGATCGTTCCCATGCTGGCCATATTGCTGGAAGAGGCAAAATGTAGAATTCAAAGGAGGTGACGTGAGAATTGAGATAGGTCCAAGCGTGGAGAAGAAATGACGCTCTTCCTCGAGACAGAGAACGCCTCTCCCCGGCAATCGCCCATGTGCCCCGTCTCCGCTTTCTCAAGTTCGATTGTGGTGGACAAAAAAGACGTTAAACCGAAACAGGAGATGTTGAGAAAAGGAGGCTACGAAATGGTACGGAATCCTTCAGCAGGGGAATCGCTTATCAGCGCCAAGCAAGCGTGGAAGCGTGGAAGGGGACAAAAGGGACAAATAGGGCGTAATAGAGTGGAAATAGGGCAATAGTTCGGTAGCTCGCCGGCACACACCGTGCCTACTATCACCTTTCAACCTTTCAACGTCGACCTTCCCCGCTACTATCGACGCTAGTTTTATCTCTTGGGAAGCGAATGGCGTGGCCCTCCGTCTTTATCGTCTGTGTTACTCTGTGGATTTATTCTCCTTTTGTTTCTCCCAATTGGGAATTGTCAACTATCAGCGGTTCTACTGTGCAAAGGACCCTTCTAATGTTCCTGGACAGTTCCGTGGGGCAGTTGCCGGAACTTGAAGTGGACCACTCCTCGTCCTTGTTCCGTTAGGTAACTTCTTACGTCTTTTCAACGTCACGCCCTAGAGGCCTGTCCTTGGCAATATTTCCCCAGGATTTTGGAGACATTGTTGTATTACTCGATTTGGATGTTGTTGGATGCCCGTTTTGAGGTTGTTGAAGATTGCTGTATCTTTAATGTACGACGTACGTGTCGTCCTCGTACGGTAGAATCTCGGAAGGATGTGTTGATATCTTACGTTTTCCTCAAACAGGAATGTTGTACAATTATAAATCAAAAAGTATTTGGCCCAAGACAATCTACAGAATGGCTAGCAGGCATCTTACTTTGAGTAGATGTACATTAGGCAGGTCTTGTTGGCTCCCTTTTGCCAGGAGAATATATAAGTCGGTTGGCCAGCCAGAAAGAGCCAACATCTATGAGAGACGATAAGTCTAGGGCATACGACATAAGTGATCCCAATGGGTTGATATTTAATCTAATTACAGGAATGATAGACTAGATAAAACATACAAAAATTAAATCTCAACCCACTCAACAACACCAAAAAAAAACGTACAGCAGCGGGTATTCGCTGGTCGTCACCGACCCAACTACTAATCTGCCGATTATTGGTTTAACTAGGGGAGAGCGGACGGGATCCCGTGCTTTCCAGTATCTATGGCCGTACGTGGAAGAGGTGCGTTCTGACTGTAACTTTATTCTCTACCTCTGGCTACAGTCCCCTTGTCCACCCGCCGTCGACAACAACATTCTGACCCGTGATATAGCTCGCCCGCTCCGATGCTAGAAAGACAACCTGTGCAGCAATTTCTTCAGGCCGGCCTGGTCGCCGCATGGAGATGGAAGGTTGTGGTTCTGGCTGCGTCAGGTCTTGCTGCTCGCCATCCGTCGTGATTTTCTCAGAGACACCTGTATCCACCAAACGATGGCGATGCTGTTGAACGTGATACTGCCTATGTGTGCGTACTCGTTGGAGAGGGAGCGCATCAAACCGACGGCGGCCCTGACGGTCATTAGCAGGTGTAGCAGCAAGGATAATGTGACATACAGAAAACTCACAGTCTGTAGGTATTTCCCAAAACAATGTGGTGCCAGCGGTGCGGCTCGAGCGTACAGACACTTCCCAAGTTGATGAAACGGCCCCACTTCTTCTCTCGCCACGAGGGCAGCACGGCCTTTGCGAGGTGCACAACACTCAGGACACACTGGTCTGAGCTGGTGCGGAAATCGTCGGCCGTTGTCTCGTCAAAGCCGAGTTTGATAAGTGAGCGGACGTTGCATACAACGACATCAGGGACGGACCCGAAAACCTCCTTGGTTTTGGTGATGGCAGTGTTGACGTCCTTTTCCTGTGTCATGTCGGCAACGACATAGCTGGCTTTCCCACCCAGCTTTTTGAGTTCTGCAACCGTCTCTTCCAATGGTCCCACCCGACGGGCAGTAATCATAACAGAAGCACCCTCAGTGGCAAATTCGCGGGCAATGGCCCGGCCGATACCGCTGGAGCCACCAGAGACGAGGACTACCTTGTCGTCGAGAAAGAGTTTCATGTTGGCGATGTTGGCTTTAAATCTTTAAATATGATGAGCTTAATCTGCCGATTGATTCCAACAGCTCTCGTGTTATATAAACAATGTTTTGTACTGTTGTTATGCTGGACGCCTCAAAGCCCGAGGACTGTTAGTCGTTTCCTCAAACCGTGATTGGCCAGTAGATATTTGTACTTCTCTCCTATCCTAGCTAACCCAGATTTCACCGAGGGCCGAGATATTGGGGCCCATCTTACGAAAGTCATTCTTGTAGATAAAATCAAAGAGGTATACCTTTCGAAGTCTAATGTATGTAGGTAACAGCTCTAATATACAATACCCTCAACTTCCACCAAACCTCCACGATGGCCACCCCGGACTCGATATCCTGCCCAGAGTGGCTCATCCAAGTGCCGTCCTTCCGGGAACCGTTGAAAAGCGCATCCAGCTCCGGTCACAACACTATGCGGACGCCAAAGCCCTGATCGAATTGGGTGTTATCACCTTTGCCGGCGGCATTCTAGAAAAGCACTCGACGGACGGCGATAACAAAGACATGACGGTCACGCTGTTTACGGTGTCCGTTGAAACGAGGGAAGAAGCAAGGGAAATCCTGGAGAGAGATGTGTACACCAAAGAGGGCATCTGGGATGTGAGCAAGGCCGAGATATTTCCCTTCAAAACAGGCATCCGGGCGGCGATGAGCCACAAGTGAAGCAGGGGAACTAGTTTTACTTATATGATATTATATTGATTAAATATATACATCTTTGACTTCTATCACTTCTTTGCCGCCGCCGCCTCTGCCTCTCGCTTCGCCTTGAAGGCGTTGTAGGTCCGCTCCTGCACCATCTCGACACTAATTTGGCACTTTTCATTCGTATACTCGGGACGTTCCTTGACACGGAAGCCGCCGTCACCGGGCAGGACTTCAATGGCGTCTCCGGACCCGGGAGCATCGCCCAACAATGCCTCAAATGCCTGCAACAAACCCTCCGTCTCAACCAACAGACCGTCCTTGCCGGCCTTGTCGTAAAAACTCGCCGCTCGAAATGCCCGTGCGGACAATGTTGGGACACAGCGTGTTGAGCGTAATGTTCTCCTCGGTAATGAGGCCACCATACGTGCGGACGAAGCCGACGATGGCACTGTCGTGCGTTAGACAAAATCAATTTTGATACACACGGGGTAGTGGTACTTACTGCTTCGACGCCGTATATATGGGCAGACTGGGCATGTAGTAGAAGCCGCAGCCCGACGAGACAATGACAATCTTACCCGGAAACCGTACTTGTTCAGCTCCTGATCCCGGAAATGCTGCACAGCCAGCGATGTTGTATAGAGTGGTCCGGTTCCGTTGACGTCAAGCACCTGCAGGTTCGGCTTAACAAACTCGCTGCCCTTGGCCTTAACGGGTGTCCAGTCACGCTCGGTAATGCCGGCCACGGGAAAAACATAGTCGACCCGGCCGCCAAGCTTCTCGACGGCAAACTCAAACGCCTTCTTTTGGGAGTCCCAGTTGGAGACGTCGACCTCGACGGCCCATGCTGTGCTGTTCTCGGACGATCCGGCCGCCTCGTTGAGTTCCTTCGCGGCCTTGTTGGCGCCCTCGATATTCCAATCGGCGACAACGACCTTCATTCTGTCGTGGGTCAGTATATCAGTACAGCCATGTTCTGAGCTTGCATTAGGACTCACCCTCTCTCCACAAACGATCGGCCAGAGACCGTGCGATGCCACTGGCACCACCTGTGATGTATGCAGTTTCTCCTTTGTAAGACATTTTGGAAATTGTAAGTTGTAAGTTTAAGAGAGAATTAATAAACGAAAAAGAATTGATTTTTTTTTATAAAAAAAAAATTGATACGATGTATAGAGCATAGCCTCAAAAACCAAATTCAGAGATAAAAGACAAAGCTATATGAAGCTCCAATTCGACAGAACAGTGTTTCATCATGAGTGTATATGTCAATCAACGATGTTTGGTTGCCGAGGGGGCATTTGGCATTGTCCGGCGCTAGTGATTGTTGGTGGTGTTGTTGGTTGCCGGTCGTTTGGTGCGCTCGGATTTTAACGAAGCCTCGGCTACGGACTGCACTTACACCATTCCCGGATTTTAAGCACGACCCTACGAATTGGTCCTCTGCTCTCATGATAATGTCACAATTTCGTATATTCGATTCGTGAATCATAAATAGACTTAAAAACAATACATAAAATAAAAAAAGGCATTATGTTGCCTCTCATAAAGCAGTAAATACTGATGCAAAATAGAACCCTCCTCGATATGCCCCGCAGAACGCCGTCGATCCGTCCGCATTCGAAAATGTGCACGGCGTGTTGCACGCATAGGTTGTTGTGGCCGTGATGGCCGACCCTTGGAACGAGTTGGTGCATGTGCAGACCGACTCAATGTCATCAGAGTCGGGCTGTGTTGGCCTTGACGACAGGGTAAAGTAGAGTGCGTTCTTGCCGTCATTTGCAGTCGAGCAGAAAGCGGCACACTCATCGATAGACTCCGTGATGACTTCCGTGGCCAGCACGGGTTGCCTCCAAGAGTGTTTTTGTGAACAACCCAACAGCCAGTATAACCGTAGCCGCCGTATGTACCGCCACCCGGACCAGAGGAGTTGGTGTAGCTAGTCCCGTTGATGCCATCGATGCCATTGGTACCGTTATAGCCTTGCGGTCCTTGAGGACCAGCAGGGCCAGCAGGACCGGCTGGACCCGGGGCACCATCCGTACCATTTGTACCATTCACACCATTGGTGCCATTGGTTCCGCTGGTCCCGTTGGCGCCATCCTTTCCGTTTTGACCGGCTTCTCCGTTCTCTCCGTTCTCACCATTCTCTCCATTCTGTCCGTTGGCACCGGCTGGACCTGGCTGACCTTCAACCACAACAACGTCCGGAGTGTTGCTAGAGCCCCGTTACCACCACTTCCAGAACCTCCATTGTTTCCGCCACTATTGCTTCCACTGCCATCGGAACCATATCCTGAAGACGAGCTGGCGATAGCAACTGCTCCGGCACCTGCTGATGCAGAAGAAGTAGATCCGGAAGAACCGGGTGATGCAGATCCACTGCCACTGCCACTGCCACTGCTGCTGCCACTGCCACCACTACTGCTCTCCGCTCCACCGTAGTAGTTGTTTTGCGTGTTGTAGATGTTGATGTTGACAGTCGTCGGACCACTGATGGATATTGGCAGTGGACATGCAGAGGCAGGTACACATTGCAGGTTGACTGTGATGCAGTCTTCTGGTGCACCGCCCGCTGCAAAGACGGCGTAAACAGTGTTCAATTTGGTTATGCAAAACGAGGCATTGCCTAGGCTGAAGTTGCCATTTGACCACTGAAGTGTACCGTCGACGTCGATAGAGAAGCCTCCGTCGATGGGGCCGCTGACTGCAACGCTCACGAACGGCTGATTTGCTGCTTCTGGGTTGGCTGTCACTGGTGAACTGCCAGTATACAGCTCGTCGCCGACGATTGTGAATGGTGTGGCGATCTGGCAGTCAGGGACTGTTGTGCTGTCTGCCGCGACAAAAGCAGACGACTGTCTTTTTGTGACATGCCGCTTTGTATATGGGCTGTTGGTGACGACTTGAAGAAGAAAGGGAGTGGCTCCGTTTATTGACAGGCCAGAGGAGAGTGACGATGACGATGGTGATAATGGGTTGCCGTTGAGTAGGCTGCTCCCAGCAAAGAGGGTGAGAAGGGAGTCAAGCATCCCCATTGTGGATATCGTGAATGAATGAAATTTGAAGGAGTGGAAGAGCGCGTGTAGCGCCGGAAATGTGATATATTGGGTTTAATGAGTGACGATAATGAGTAGAAAAAGAGCGACTGAAGTGAGAAGGTGCAATCTACCATTGGCAACGAATGAGGCAAATGAAGATGCAAACAATGACAACAAGGAAACGAATGTAAAAATACAACAGGAGCGAAAACAATAAACAAAAGAGAAGTGACGAGGGAAAGCAGAAGGGCGGAAGGGCACGGAAGGGGAGTCGCCCCTCGAAAACGAAGAAAAAAGAAAGAGAAAGAAAATGAAAAACGTGGAACGTCAAAGTCAACAACAGCAACGCAGCTGTCACGGACCTGCCATGGGACGTCCCGCGTGAGCAACAGACAAAGTGTTCTAAAAAAAGTCGAAAAATTGATCGACCGTGTTCGTTGACGACTTGATTGCTGTAGTAGGCAAGAGGTGGAATGGGCTGCGCTCAAACGAGATTACTCTTTTGCGAAGGAAGGGATGGCAGAATCCAGTCTCCCTCGCAAAACAGTGCACTCTGCGACCATTGTTATCGTTTTTTCCTCTTTTGCGGATGGGTTTCTTTTTCTCCCGCGACAACCGCCGCATGGCCGACGAAAAAGCAAAAAGCAAAAAGCAATAAGCAAATAGGCCTTCAACATGTCTCTTCTTCTTTCTTCAAATATATGTGTGTTTGCATGCTTTCCACGCTTTTCAGCGCCTTGGCCATGCCAACGTTATGGCGATCCTGTCTTGGACGGACAAACTCGTTAGTGACGGCAAAAAGTGCGGAATTGACAGAGTCTTATCGGAGGCCGGCTTCAAACTCCGCGACACCTCTTTTACGAATGCCTGCTTTTCAGGATGGTCTTCGGTCTTTGACAGCTTTGCTAAATGATAGCGTAGGATGTTTGTTGAGGAATGTCGGTTAAAATTCGAAAGCCATTTAAGGTGCAGATCTACATTGTCTCACCTTACCCAGTCTTAGTGGTGAACGACAATTATGTAGTGAAATAAGGCACTGACAGGCGTTAATCCAGAATAAAACAATGGTTACATAAAAATAGGGTCCCAAAAAGAAAACAAAGAAGCAAATATCAACGGTGTTGAATGAGAACGTGCACAACTGGGCGATCATCACGCACAGTCCACACTTTGATGCAAACACCTGAATCTAGCCGTAACCTTTAGGGTCCACATATCATATTATAGCACGGCTTGTCAAAGGTCATGCAATATGGCCAGTCACAAGCTACTGCCCGACATAGTCAGGACTTGGAAGCAAGTTGGCAATATATTATGGATGCTAGACCTAGCAGTCGCATCCCGCTTCGTAACATTAGTAGTGCCGAGACACACCGGTCGAAACTACGCCCTAGGTCGACTACCAAATACGACATGTCGTCTCCAAGCCCTCTGGGATATAGTGATATACTCCGTAGACGGATGCATACTTGGCCATGCCGGTGCATTGAAAGATGTGGCCTAGAACGTGGGATGATCAACGCTGCTCGTGACTTTTCTGTCAACGGTCTGACCGTGTTCTGACTTGCATGACTCTCTAGTAATGGCAACAGGCCGGCCTCAACTTGATCGACAGCAACTGTCACCAAGTTTGTACAATCCATGATGTAAGTATGGCTCGCTTGAGTCTGCATGTTTAGCCATCAGACCGCTTCCTTTGTGTGAACACAAGAACTCTGTAATGAAGGCATCCATTGTCGAGTTTCTGTGACAACGAGAGAGAGTGGCTTTCCATCTATCAACCTACGAAATTCTGGTCATCGTCTACACAAAGCGTGCATCATAAGAAAGAGGAGAAAACAGTCTTAGCATATTAACACTAGACATTGGTTGGCAGAAAAGAAGTATAAAGTCAACAGTCTCGTCGCATCAATCCAGAAGACAAGAAACAGCCATACCTCATCATCTCACCTTCACACTCTCAAGCCACATCATCTTTAAGATACAAAGAAGCAATCTTTGCATCATCACCTTCTCTTCAAACTTCTCTAATCTTCAACTTCATCATCATGTACGCCCAGGCCTCCATCCTCAGCCTTGCTGCCGCCGCCATTGTCACCATTGTCCACCCGGCCATGGCCTACACCACGGCCTGCACCTACCAGGAGTACAAGTGCGGCTCCGAGCTGTTCAACACGGATGGTACGTACTCCCTTCCTTTTTATCACAACGAAAACCATCGCTAACGTCCAGGCTACAATGAAACTGAGCTGACTGCCGCCGTCAACTTGACGAGCACGATCCCTCCGCTGGAGGACTACCAGCTGATGAATGTCATTTTCCGGTGCATCGACGTTGAAGGCAACATTGCAGGTAACTCGTACTGCATTTCGGGCTGCATCGGAATGGCGTCGACCAGCAACGATCAGTGTGCGATGTGATGAGTTCTCTCCCCAGAGAGGATATTTTTGGGCGGGAGAGTCTGAGGTGGGCACAGAAGGGGGAATGCAAGACTAACACCCGATTGGTTCACTTTAACTTAATGTGGAGCGGATACTGTCCGGATAGTAGAATAAACCTAATAATATATTGCATTCACAGCCAATACGGTTCTTGAAAGCCGAAACGTGATCTACCAATTACGAATGGAGGACGAGCTGGATGGATGGTGAAGGCCGTTATGTCTTGTTTAATAGAAACTATCAGCTCGAAGCCTTATACTTATATACGCATATATATTTCGTTTCACAACGATGATGCTTCTTGACTGTACCATCTCGTGAGGCCGGCCAGAGGGTTGCACACGCCCAGGCTCTCTATGCACCTTGCTTCGTAGGCGCCTTGTCGTAACCTCCCCGTCTCAGATAGGAAAAAAATAGCAGGGTATGGAATTACAAGCATGCATTCACCGCACGCAACGAAATCGTTTACATATTCCTCCAAAACAAAAGCACCTCCTTTTCAACGAATGCTGGCATTCATTTTCATTTTGTGCTTCTTATTCATCATGGCTTCCGGCGGGGTCGATCTGGTCAAGAATGAAAAAGACAGCAGCGGCAATGTCACCAGAGAGTATCACATTGAACATGGCTTGGAAGAGAGGCCTTGCAACGTTCGGTTTAACACAACAATTCCATACGAGCAGGTCCAAAACAACCACCGTTCTGTATTCATTAGCATGCCCTGGATTTGTTTTAGAATACGATGATCGGTGCTGGAACGTCGAGCATGGTTCATTTACTGCCCTGTGGCACCCGAGTCAAAAAGGTTGTAACCATCTAAATCACCGATGAGTTTAAATTGAAGAACCAGGCCTAACAACTGCGCAAGGAGATTGGCGTTTACCAGCACCTCCCAAACGTCCACCCCCGCCTTCTCTGCATGTACGAATCTGCGGACGACGGCAAGCTTGGGGTATCACTGACGCTCGAGTACCTGCCGAATAACACGCTCTAAGAGTATCCCCGTGGGTTTACCTTCCAAGAGGGTTGGAACGCAAAAAGCCTGCCCGGTGAGTCGTACCATCCCAAGGAGCACCGACACGATAAGGAAGACGGCCTAAGGCGGCGCCACGATTCGATACCACTCCGGCAACGGGCGCGCTCGGCCCTTGAAGCCACTGACGGCATTGCCGTGCTGCACGCCCACGACGTAATTCACTGCGACATCAAACCCGAAAACGTGGGTCTCGATGCAGACATCAAGAACATTAAGGAGGCCAGTAGTCTCATGCTGAAGTGAAACCAATCAAAATTTTGTCAATAACCTTTGAAGTCTGCGTACTGCAGTTGAGAGGACGGAGGTCCCGCTTATAAGTAGACGCTTTTCAAGATAGCCTTATATCTCTGTTCCCCTACCCATCTACGGTGTAACATTCCACCCAAACACGGTAATATATACTCATCTCTCGCGTAATTCCCCCACGTACGGCCATAGATACTGGAGAACACGGGATCCCGTCCGCTCTCCCCTTTGTCAAGCCAGTAATCGGCGGATTAGTAGTTGGGTCAGTGACGACCAGCGAATAGCCGCTGGAAGAGAGACGATGTCCCTTTTGGGGCAACTATCAGTCGCCATCAGTCGGAGGAGTGGATGTCCAACTGTTTTATATAGCGTGTGGCGGCAGCAAGAGGCTCGGGCCGTCGTCCGCTACCCGGCCGAAGTGTTTGATGACGAAGACTTGTCGACGGTGGAAGGTGCGATCCACCACCGTGATTTTACAGGGATGGAACTTTTGCAAAGACTAGTACCGTCTAATTGAAATTTTTTTAAAATTGATCATGATTTGCAAACAAAGGCAGCCATGGCTCGTGTAGACAACGATTGGCAGGCCAGCATTGCGTTTCTGGCCTCGCGCCGCAAAACAATGGCGACTCCCCAATTCGCATCCGATTCGCTGCATCGCATCACTGAATGCTACAAGAATCTATCTTTTTTAACTTTGCAAGGTCTAGCCACCCTTAGGCGACGCCCAGGCCGACCGTCTCGGTATCGCTGCCGCCAACATTCGCTGCCTCCAACATTCTGATCACGGCCCAGGCAATCAAACTTTTGCTGGCCGGTGCTGATGCATCCAAGAGTTTTGCCAGATCGCTGAAGTGCTTGAGGCGTTTGAAGCGTTTTGGCACGCTCACTCACGCCCATCTTCACGGTGCATTCAGTCCTAGAGAACCGAGCAACGAGCAACTCCAGCAGCCCGAGCAGTAGTGAGCAGCAGTAAAAAGACTGGGGCGATGGTCGATGTCGGAAGGGAGAAAAAAAAAAAGAAGAAAAAAAGACCCTAAACAAAATTGCTGGCAAAATACGGCCTTATATATATATATATATATATTGGATTTTTTTTTTCTTCTTGAGAAAAGACACGTTTGATGAGCAGCGCGTCTTGGGCGTGCTCCTAGCATCCTTAAAGTCCACCTGTGCTTGTGTGCTTAGCGCCTTGTGCCAGAGTGTGCAGCGCCCGTGCCTGGCACAAAAAGTCGACGCGGGACGGGATTGGCAGAAGAGAAGGATGAGGATTTTCGTAGGATTCTCGTGTTTTATTACGCCGTATTACAACTCCCATAGCCGCTATTTTGGGTGCATAACCATGTAGTTTGCAGAGATTTTGCATAGCGGGGAAGCAAACCAAATACACAACAAGATTTCCCCTTTTCTCACAGCCGCGGCGACGCCTTGTCATCCATTAACGTTGGCGCAAGAGAAGAGAGACACCACGCCATCTCGCCAGCCTCCCGTCTCGCTGTCGTGGCAGTCTCACAGCTTTTAGGGTCCTTTTAGGATCTTGGCCTTCACGCGCGATGATGATCCGCAACGCTCGTTGCAGCTTCCGGGCTGGGTTCGGATCGCGACAACAGACGACACGACGCATCTGCATCTTGCCGGCCTTTCAGTGGCCGTCAAATGCCCAACAAGGCCAGCGCTTTATCGCCTCCAGCAGCGCCGCGTCCGCAGGGAGCAGTCCGACCGCCAGTCCAACCGCTAGTCCAGCACCACCTGCCAAGTCCATGTCCAAGCCCAATTCCAAGCCCAAGCTCAAGTGGTACTGGCACGCTCTGATTATCGTCGCCGAACTGGCCGTTGTCGATTACTTCTTCGATAAGTACGTGCTGGGCGGGGCTACCTTCCGTACGGCTGACGCGTACGGAACGCTGGCGTTCGTCGGGCTTGATTATAAGCTTCACTATGGCCGAGCATCCTGGTTGGGCCGCAAGCACTACGATGGCAGTAATCTAGCTGAAAAGGAGGCCTACGAGCAGCGCCTGCACCGGCGTAATGCGGAGAGAATTGTCGCCATGCTGAAGCGCAACGGTGGCCTATATACCAAAATGGGGCAGGCGCTGGCGATGCAAGGCAGTGTCTTCCCTGAAGAGTACCAGCGTATGTTTGGAGAGATGTTTGATGATGCACCCAAGACGAGTTGGAAGGATATAAAAAACGTCATTGAGGCGGACTTTGATGGCAAGGGGATGGAGAGCGTCTTTGCTGGCGTCAGGCTTGTGGACAAGGACGATGGTGATGGTCCCATTTTTGAGACGGAACCCAGGGCATCCGCATCCATTGCCCAAGTCCATTTTGCACGCCTGGCCGACGGGCGCGAAGTGGCCGTCAAAGTGCAGAAGCCTCTGATTGCGAAGCAGGTCAGCTGGGATCTCTGGTCTCTCAAGGTCATGGCCGACTATACGGCCTGGATGACAGGTCTTCCCATGGCCAGCATCGGCGAGTTCGTCTCCAAGATGGTGATGGAGGAGACGGACTTTATGCACGAGGCCAGCAACGCCGAGGAAATGTCCAGGCTGCTCGCCGCGGACCCGCGCCTCAAGGACCGCGTCTACGTTCCCAAGGTCTACCGCGACCTCACCACGCCGCATATTCTCACCACGGAGTGGATCCACGGCCACCAGCTCTGGCAGGTAAAAGACATGGCCGCGAACAAGGAAACCGACGTGCTCGGCATCCGGCTGGGTGATGTGATGGCGACCGTAATCGAACTCTTCTCGGCACAGATGTTCAGATGGGGCTTTGTCCATTGCGATCCACACCCGGGCAACATCCTTGTGCGTCGTGTCAGCCCGAGCAAAAACACGAATGCAATTATGCAGCTCGTCCTATTGGATCATGGTCTCTACGTGCGTCTTTCCGACGATCTACGCCGCGAATACGCCCGCTTCTGGGAGGCCATGGTCACAGGCGATGATGTAGCGCTGCAGGAGGTAGCGTCTGCTTGGGGCATGAAGAGTGCCGATGCATGGGCCGAGGCATCGCTCTTCCGGCCCTACAAGAAGACTGGTGCGGACGAAAAGGCCGCGCAGAAACAGCGAAGATCCCAGGAGACGCCCGAGGAGCGCAAACAGCGCATGATTGACGAGGCGGGTGCGTACCTGGGCAAGGAGGGCATGTTTCCGCAAGAGCTCATCTTCCTCGAGCGCAACGTGACCCTCGTCCAGGGCAACAATCAGTTCCTGGGCAGCCCGGTGAACAGGGTGAAGATGATTGGCATGTATGCGATGCGAGCGCTGAGGGAAGATGGCGACCCCAGGGGCACCACAACCGGAACAATGAGCTGGCAGGCGCGGGCGCGTCGGAAGATGCGCTCTACCTGGGCGCTGATGATGCTGGACACCGTGTATTACTGGAGTTGGCTGAAGCAGAACTGGGGCTATGGCGATGGTTTCGAGGCCGAGCTAAAGGAGGAAGAGGACAGGCAGTCCAAGGAGATGAAAGATGCTGTTGCTGAGCTCTTCGGTATCGTCATCGATTAGGTTCTTTTTTCTTGCATTATGTCTTTTTTACACTTGTCGATCCCTGTCAGCTGCGGATATATCCGTAAGATGGTTGGCCCCGCCACCCCCAGGATCTGATGGGTTGCATTTTCTGCAAATATTCTTGCAAGTGCCAAGGGAATAACGGTGAATTTTGACGAACTGATCTGACACCAGCTAGTAAGACAGTATGTGTATATGTACGTAAATAGATAGATATTGGGTTTTGAATTCAATATTTCTCGTAGTGACTGCATGGGCAGGGGTCTCGTTAATTTTCTTGTTGCTGTTATCTGACAACTGGGAATAAATCGCGAGACGTGTTGTTGTTCTTGTTGCTATTCTTGCTGCTATTGCTGTTGTTGCTACCCTGCCGTGCCTGCATGCTTTCTAGAGACTAAGCCTCGCCCTTAGGAGCAGGAACCGGTTCCTCTTCCTTGTCGCCCTTCCACCATCGCCAGATCATCTTACACCACACCCAAGTCTCAATGGTGCCGAAAACGCTAAGGACGCCGATAACAATCCATTTCATTGGCCCGGTGATGCCCAGTGTCTCAAAGCTGATCGTGGGGAAGGAGGGGTTGGCCGACGGACCAGCACTGTCGGTGTCTTTGGAGGCGCGGCGTGTCTTGCCCGCTGGGTTGCTGTCCTGCGAATAGAGTTGAAGGCGTGTGGTGGGATAAGACAGAGATGCTTCGCCAAGGGCAGGACAACGCTGAGGCGGTAGCAAACTACTACTAGGAGTCAGAGAAAGCGACTGACGGCCCATCAATCGGCGCGCTGCCGGGGAAAGCAGACGGGCTGACAACGCTGACGTCGGACGATGCATGTTGTTAGAAATGGAGGAGATTTGAGAGACCAAAAGGTCAATATCACAGGGACAGGGCGGTGTTGCGGAGGTGCGGAGGTGCGGAAGAGATGGTGAGTATACGGAGTTCGACGTATAGCAGAATGTGATGCACGCTCACAAATGGAGAGATCGTTGAATTCTACGCTGTACTTTGCTGATAGTTAGCTAGTGAGTTCGGGTGGGCGTCCCGACCCTTAAATAGCTTAAATACGTCGTAGCAGATGGGCTTTTATTAGCCTGGCTGCAGACTTCTGACGGAAAGTCTTAAGGCACCAGCCTATCAACGCAAGAAAAGAAGTGGGACTTGAAAAGGGGAGTGCCCGCCGTCTGCTACTAGCTATGCAGGCGCGGACAATAACGCGGACCACGGAAATATATGGGTTCAATTGGAGACAATAAGAGATCGCAAAAAAGTCGAGTATGTACTGTGTTAAAACAGATGTGAGCTAAAATCTACGAAATAACTATGTTGGCTTTGTTTCTGAGCCATGAATAAGGAAGAAGGAATAAGCCTCGGAAAGGGCTTGTTACGTGAGGTCATGTAATCTGGTTTGGTCACAAGCTGATGAAGATAAACAACAACGAACGGATCCAATCACAAAATATTAAGCTTGAGGCCTCTTTCTAAGCTAAAGCCGTATGCGTACGATGTGTAGAAAAACTGTGTTGTAAACAGGACGGTTTCCCCAACGAAAATTCAAATGTAAAATCTATAAAAGAATTTTTCTATGATAATGTACATGATTCCAAGAGTGTCACAGCTCTCTTTTTTCTCCATCTCCATCTCCATCTTCAACGCTGGCGGACTCCTCCCCCTGCTCATACTTGATGACATCCAGGCGTGGTGTCATGCCATCTCCGGTCGTAAAGCTGGCCAAGGCGCCATTCGACAGTAGGTCCCGCACTATGTCGTCGTGCCCGTTCCCGATGGCTGCCTGCAACGGTGACACGCCGTTCTTGTCGGTCCTGTTGACATCCGCTCCTAGTTCTGACAACAAGTTCACGGTGTCTCCATCTCCTCTCTGTGCTGCCAGCCATAATATTGTTTCCCCTTGTTCATTTGTGTAGTCAACGTCTGCGCCGTTTTCAAGCAGCAACTTGGTAACAGCCTTGCACTCCTCGGCACCGTCCCACAAATCCCAAAAATATGCCGCAGCACATAGTGGTGTCTTGCCTTGTTTGTCAATCAAATTGAGGTTCGCATGCCATTCCAACTGCGGCTTGATAAGACATACAGCTCCCCGTCGTGCTGCCCACCACAATGCCGTCCGGCCATCCATATCCTGCACGTCAACGTCCACTCCTTGTTCAAGCAGAAACCTGCACAAGTACTCCGCATCGCCGGCCATCTGGTCCGTAAGTCCGTAATATGTGCGTGGGATCGTTTCGCTGAGGCTTGATAAAAGAGTCTTGCCATCAAAGCCACGTGGCATTGGGTTGACATGGGCCCCTGAGTCTAGCAATAGCTTGGCAAGAGAATACCTTGTACCGCGTATTGCTTCCCATAGTGGAGTCTCGTGTTGGTCATTCTCGCGGTTAACATCAACGCCATTGTCAAGCAAAAGCTTGGCAATAGTCTCATGTCCACATACGGCCGCCTCATGCAGTGGGGTCGTACCATGACAATCAGCAATGTTCACATTTGCCCCCCTTTTCACCAACAACTCGGCCAGCTCCCAATCACCATTGTAACAAGCGACGTGCAATGCCGTTCTGTGAAAGGCATCCACTGAGTCAACTTGAACACCATTGTTCAACAATAGCACAGAAATGCCGTAACTTTGTTCGAGGACGGCATGGGAAAATGCTGTGTCTCCAGACTTTTCCATCATGTCGAGATTGGCACCTTTGTCCAGCAAGAGCTGGGCAGTGAACTCACATCCCCGATTGCTGCCCACATTAGTGGTGTCCGTCCGTCTTTTTCGTTATCTCTGAAGTTGGGGTCTATGCCCTTGTCCAGCAGTAACTTGACAATACGCGTCATGCCGCGCCATGCTGCATGCGATATCGGCGTAAGGTGTCTTTTCTCGGATTCCACCGAAAACGGGAACCCTGTTCTCCGTGTCGGTTTTATTAAAAGCGTCCAGTGGTTTAAATTGGCGCCATTTTCAATGAGTAGCTGAGCAACAGCCTCATGCCCATTGTCTATGGCTAGCCAAAGTGCGGTCTCACCGTGATAATTCACGGAATTCACATTGTAGCCGAGTCTTAGGAGGAAAGAAACAATGTTCCGGTGCCCAGTTGTAGCTGCCTCTCGTAAAAGAACGCCATCAGATGTATGTGTCGCCTCGCACCCTTCCTCACAGAGGAGGGTTGTAAGCACTTCTTCGAGATCAAAGAAGACTGCAACGCGAGGCGCATAGCTTTCAGGCGCAGACCATTCACTGTATGGCTTGGCAAATTTTAAAACAAGACAAAACGTCATGCCCCATATGTCCATTGCCCGGTGGCGGAGAAAATCCACTATCACTCCACGCATGGTCGGGGCCTCCTGCGCGTGATGAGCCCATTCCTTTGCAGCATAAATGAGAAATGGGTAAGAATCGAGAACCGGTTTGTACTCTCTCCAATACTGATACTCGAATTCGCTAAATGATAGGTACGTAAGGCAGGTGGACGTGATATCGGCCTCAGCGCTTGGGAACCATCGACACCCAGTCCGCTCAAAGTACTGCTGGGTCGTGTAGTGAACGAGACGAATGGTGTCGCTTTTCTCGTCCACGGTAACAAGCCCGGCGCACACCGAGACAACGTCCTCAATGTCTGAAATGTTGTCTTGATCGAACTCTATTGGCTCCTCATACTGAAAATCGGTGACTTCCACGGCTAGGGCATGCTGGAGTTCCAGAGTAGACAGCGCGCATTTTGCACAGGCTATCCACATCAGTGCTTGCTTCGCAAGGCTTGACTGGCTTGGGGTTTGTCCCTCGATTCGTTCCATGGCATCATTGTATGCACAGTCGTAGGCATTTGATCCGGCGGGTAGTGCAGCGAGGGCCGCTCTGAGTGTCTTTGGTGATTTCTCTCCGACCAATGAGTTCAGATGTAGCTGAGCGAGCAGAAACATGCCCTTGACCGCAGAAACGAGTGCGTCTTTGACATTGTCCTGAAGGGCAGGATTTTCTGCACAAAACGTGGTAGGCGTCCGATTTGGCCATGCACATATCTCCTGACATCGTCGTCAGTGGCCTGGATCTCTAGTGTCGTGCTATCTTTGAACCGGTCTGTGATATCCGTGATGAAGCGGGATGTTGCAAAGAATTTTGCGCCACATGTTTCCTGCAAGTCGAATATTTTGGAGATCAAGGTTGAGCAACAGGCATAGTACTGGTTGCATTCATCAAGTGCATCGATAATAATAAAGACACTCGAAAAAAGCCCAGCTGTAGCTGTGAGAGCTCGGCATAGCTCATCCAGAGATGGCCGTGTTTTCCCGCGTTCGTGACTTGCAAATAGGGACTTGACAGAGTCAGGCATTGATGACAGGCTGCTGGCTAGCTGCTTCAATATACTAGCCAGAAGATCTTCTGCCTTTTGCTCTCCTTGTCTCCGAAAGTTGCAGTACGCGTAGGCAATGCCGACTGTTTCGTCGTTTCGAAACCGTTCATTGAGGTAGTCGACAGTGATGGATGTGATGATTGTTTTACCGGCGCCTGGGATGCCAGGGCAAAACAATGTTTGATGCTGTTGGCCCTGTTCGCGGCCTTGCACCCATTGAACAAACTCAGCGGATTCCAGGAGCCATGTTCCGGTTCCCTTCTCACGTCGCTTGATGAAGTCGCTATGCTGTGCGCCGTAATTTATGGGCGTCAGCCAGTTGAGAACTTTCTGCCGCTCTTCTTGCCGTTGGGCTTCCTGTGTCTCATCTTGGAAATCGCCTTGCACGAGCTGGATGTGACTTAAACTTTCATTCAGTGCATCAAATTGTGTCTTGGTCTCTCTCGTGTCTGCCTTGATAGCGTCGAGTACCAACGCCAGTTGCCTCTTGTTCTCGTTTGCGGTTTGTTGGATTTTTGGACCAGGTCCCTTGTCTTGTTCTTCAATGCCAGTTGCAGTAGAGACTTCTCGCTTTCAATAGCCTCAAGGAGCTTCGTAATATCACTCTCCTTAAATGGCCACTTGAGGCTTGAGACGACCTTGTCGATGCGTCTTTCCTTCGGCTGCAGTTCCTCCTCCAGTTCATGGAGAATCTGGAGCAGCCGGCCGATGGGAGAATCGGGTCCTCCAAGGCCTTGATGGTTGCTGACCAAGCTTTACCTTCTTCCGAATCGTCGGCTTCGTCCTTCAACTCCTGAACAATGCTTTCGCATCCCCGAAGCGCCTCGCGAACTCGCTTTCTCTCTTTAGTAGCGCCGGTTGCGTCATTGATGTACTTGATGACCGTCGAAAAGGTCTGGAGGAGGGTGATGATGCCGGTGGTAATGCTGAGAGGATCCATGGCGACGGCCTAGTCAGTAAGGGATGTAGTGTACTTCTTTTGTGTGTGTTGGTAGGCAGCTGGTGATCTCAGATGTTAATGATATGTAATCGAAGTAAATGTGTCTATCCTCGTGGCTCTGCAAAGAGATATTTGTTGTTGAGTGTGAGGTGCGAGTTAAAAGATTCTGGTCAAGAAGAGGCAAGAAAAAAAACAGAAAAAAAAACAGAGCATCGGCTGGCTCGCAGCCTCGACAAAAAGCGACGGGCGGGTAGTCTACAGAGCCTCAGTTCAGCCTTGGCCTCAACCTGGTCTGTTATTTTGTCTGCGTCTGACTCCCACATTGATTTCCGTGTGGCTGACACGAGCAGCAATCGGGTACGAAAGGAGAAGCCACACGGAATGCATTGGATGGCCATTGGACAGATTGAGATATATGTGCTGGGGTTTTTGTGACACTGCCGCACTTCAGGACCAAATGTGCAGAAATTGGCACAAGTACACACAGTATCGCGCATTGCCATTCGCTAGGACGGTGATGGGGGCCGGGACAAGGCGTTGGGTGTTGGTCGTCGGGCGTTGGGCGGCGTCGCCTAACCAGGTCGGAGACAAAAGAAGTCAATGTGATAATTCGTGTGCAACGCGCATCGCTATTTCCCCACCTCGCAGAGGCTCTGGGGAAAAGCGAAGTGTATGCTGCCCTGGTCGAAATCATCGATATCGTCTTGTACACATGCCAGACCAATTCCAAATCGGTGTCTGGCATTTACGGCTTTCTTCTTCCAAAATACGCTCGCTCGTGCGCCGCTTTTGGCGACGAAGCATACTGGGTGTCGGACAGATACATCAGCTTCGCCATGATTGTTCTGTCCGATATGGAGTCTGGGGAGGACAATGGCACAAAAGCCGCGCCGGGAATTGTACAAAGCGCTGGGACACAGGGGGAGGGAACAGTGGGAGCAGAAAAGGCAAATGAGAGCACACGATAAAACACAGACAGCAAGTAATAAGAAGATGGGACGGAAGAGGTGACACTCTTAGGACGGAAAGTCTCATCCAAACTTGATAATGGTTTGCGCTTTTAACACGAAAATTTTCATGCAATTTTGATAATGTAAGGGACTGTTACGGCTAGAGAATGTTACGGCTGTAGAAGTTACAAGTGCATGTGAACCGGAGGCGGGCATCAAGGCAACAAGCAAGACGAAGAGGAAGAGGAAGAGGAAGAGGAAGAGGAAGAGGAAGAGGAAGAGGAAGAGGAAGATAATAACAGTATAGTCGAAGCTCAGAAGACTATATTTGGCTCGTCCCAAACATGTCATAGCATGTGCCTGACGTGTGCCTTTATAAAGTCTTCAACCGGACTCCAGGCAGCAACCGGTCTACGCATCCATGCAGCCACCCGGATCACCACTCGGACTGCCGCGCGGGGGTGGAACCTCAAGGTGCAGATGGGAAAGGTAAGTAAATACAATGGGCTTCCATCGCTGCATGCAGGGTCTGGATGCTCTCAGTCTCTCGACTTTTCGCGCTTGCACGGAGTTTCCGGATTTCTGGGACGGCGATCCGCGCACCGATCCCGGGTCTAATGTGTGTGACACATGGCAAGGGGTGCCAATCCAGCGGAGACGTCACAGTTTAATATAGATTCACTGGGTAGTTGCTGTGTATTCTTCATCACGGCAAGGCTGCAATAATCAAACGTGTGAATCGGTCTCCGGAGGTGAGTCATATGGCGAGAGTGTAGCATTGCCGTAGGGCATAGTGGGTTAGCTCTCGGTGTTGATGAAGTAAGGCGGCTCAATTATGTGCGCTGCTGTAAGACGACTAAATAAAGTGCTGCCAAAGACGCGGCTCTGCTGGGTTTCTAAAGCGGGATGTGACGTCAAATAGGAGCCGGGTTTATGCCAGGACATTCGAGAGACCTGTGATATGTTTATGTTTCAAGGATGAATGTTGAACATATGTGTATGAGTTGGCCCGCCGTAATTCAATGCACTTTTACACCTCTTCACTTCCGCTTCGTATTTTTGGCAGGCGTCACCGTTGCAGCTGCCAAGACACGCCTATTTGGCATCCCTTTTGCTCCCCATCGCACCTTCCCTCTTCATTACCTTCATACGACGTACTTTCTCCCTCTTCACCTATCCCATTTCTTGGCAGGCGCGGACCATCGGCACTTAACCGACGTTTTCCCCGTTGCTGCCGTTGCTTTGGCTGTCTTGGCAGGAACAATTTCTACCGCTCAAGAGTTAGCCGGGTCTTGGCAATTGCAACGGCCAGCGGCCAACAATCGGCCTAACGCTGGTCCCCTTTCATCGGGACCTTTGTCGGCGTCCTTTTTGTGGCCCTTTTCCTCCCCAGTTTGTTCATATTGCGCGTCGTTTTCTCCTTCGTTGCCACTTTCCTCTGTTGGCAATACACAGTACGTAGCTCCTTCCCAAAAAGACACAAAAGGCCCAGCCCAGAGAACATAGAAAGAACGGAAAGGATGGCCGGAGGAAGGAGCAATTGAGAAAGAATGCACGGGCCATTGTGGCGGCACCGTTTTGCTTTCGTTCCTTTTTCCTTTTCTTTTGTGCGCTTTCCCCAGCAAGTTATGGACCTCGCATAGAGAGAATAAAGAGCAAAGGGGGGGCATCGTTGCAATAGCGCTGCACTTAAGCAACGGAAACTAGGCTTAAATAGGAATGTGACCGGCTATTGCATGGAATAAATGGAAGAAATGTTAGCATGTGCTTTCAAAGCGAGAGCGAGTGTGGAATTGGCGAGAGTGGGCAATGAAAAAGGGGGGTGCAAAGGGGGCCAGAGATAACGCTATGGAGTACGAACGATACGACTCCATGCCGCGAAACAAGATTGCAAGGTTGTGGCATCTCTTCAACTCGGCTCCATTTCTCTGTATTAAATTTGCCGCAATTCCGTTTCTCAGCCGGCAGAGAGATATGGCATTCATTATGACGCCAGTTCGTTTGTTTGCACGGAGGATTCGAAATGCACTGACCGGCACAGGTGTCAAGCTTCCTTGGCCCTTCCTTGGCTCTTGGCTCAACGGCTGCTCGGATCATTGGCTTCTTGGCTACACTTCAGGTGTCCGCGGACTTTCAAAATCAATAGAAACGTCCAATCTACATATAAAGTCTCGAGCCTCATGTCGGATAGATTCATATTCAGTTTCATTGTCGACCGGAGCAACTCAAAAGCCCATTGCATTCATCTCAGGTAGCAGATCGACATTCAGCTGCGCTTTCGCGTTGGCGCTTTGCGGTCGCCGTCCCTACTTCTTTTTTTACACTTTTGTTTTCCACATTTTTGAATGGAATCAACTGACAAGTTGCCCGACTACTTCGTACCCGAGGACCCAGCTGCCCGCTCCGTCCTCGCAGTGCCCCGTGCCACTTTTAGTTATGTCCCTTTTTCATCGTCTTTTCTCTTTATGCCGTACCAAATTGACCATTTGCCAGGGTCTTCCCCGCCTCGTCACGAGCGAGTCCACCTTTGGCAGCTCGTCCGCTGGGTATCGTACTTTGAATTTTGTTTCTTCCTTTTTAGGCAGGTCAAGAACAAACATACGCCCGCTCTGTGGTGTCGCGTGGAGTGAGTGGCCTTCGGTCGCAAATTGTCCAATGCTGCGCACGATGTATGCGATTATTCCATGTCTTGTGAAATACCCTTGACAAAACAAATGGTCTTTGTCGGATTTTTAACCTTTTGCGACAGACGAATCGTATCCCGCACAAGTTCTGTGGCCAAGTCTTTTGCCTGTACCTCTGTCTCTATCTGACTTGCGCCCGTGTTGCGCTTTATCCGTCTCATCGTCCGGCGGATTGCTACTGCGTTTCTCACCACCTGAAAGATAGCCTCCGCGGACCTTTTCTTCCATCCTCGGCCACCGTATTGATACGACGCCGTGCACTGTCATATATATAGACAGCGTTGCAATCTCACTATCTGGGGAGGGGTTGTGCCAGATATGCAGATACGACCGTACGTCTGTTGGTCCAGCGAGTCGCAAACGAGCCAAGCACGGCGGCACACAAGCCTCCCGCCCATCCATTGCAGCCCCAGAAAGCTTGGCCTTTTCTTTTCCTCAAGACCCAATTTTATTCAAAACCTCGTCTCTGGTCGTCTCTGGTCCTTGTCCCACTCGCTAGTCCGTACACCCACTAGAGAGTCTCCTGTCTACCATTTTAGTAGTCCTCCACTTGCACCAGATCGACCACCTCGCCCCTGATTCATATTTCTGCTCCTTCTTAAAATCCTTGTGCGACAGTCGGAGAGGGTGGGTGGCCCTAGAGCTTGTGGGAGTTGGTGCACCAATAATATAGAGCGAACCGGGGGGTCCATGATAAGAGGAGCCCAGGAGACAACAAGCGAGCCGAATGCAAACGCAAAGCAGAGGGACAGTGCACTGTTTTACAGACGTGCTTTTCTTGATAGGAGGTTTTATGAGAGATTTGCCGTCCAAGACGGCAGTTATTGGAATTTGGTTCATGCTTAAGAAAATGCCAAGAGAAAAGTGCCGTTGGAGAGTGCACTCCTAAAGGATGCCCAGGCTCAAGCCTGTGTGCACTGTCTCGACTGTGTACCGAGTACTGCAGAATATGATCGCATAGGATTATATGATTGCGCCTCAAATCCCACTGTCTTTGGTGGTCGGCCCGACGGAGAGAACGTCGCACGGCCACCAGATACAACAGATACAAGGACCAGAGGCAAGCAAGCATCCTGTGGGCACAGTGAATTGGTGCTGTGCCGCTTTCCCCGTCCTCGATCTCACGTCAAGATTTCTTGGGTGATTGTCTGCTACAAAAACACTCGTTCCGTACTTTATCACAACTGGAAATTATAAAGGTCGTTGGATCGTAGGAATTGGGACTTTTGGTGATGGGCTGGATATAGTCTCTCGTTTAGGAAGGTGGCCATTACCCCCCATTTGGTATTCGCCGTCCAGTCCTGTTCCGCCCCCCATTTGGTAGTCGCCGCCCAGTCCCTCTCTCTCTCTCTCTCTTTCTCTCTCTCTCTCTCTCTCTCGCTTTCTTTCTTTCTTTTTAGTCCCCTAGTCGCGAACCCTAAAAGGGCCGTACGCGTACTCCTCGTATTATAGGTGCTCCATACGATGCTGTAATCGTTCTCCGATAACGTTTGGAGGTGGCCGATGCAAGAGGGAAAACAACTGGAAACAAACATCAAAGAGGAAACACGCTTGCCCACGAAACACTCTCCCAATCTCTGTTCCCCGATCCCCTGTCTCCATTCAAAGTCCCATTCAAGGTCCCCATTGATATCCATCAACCGTCTCCACCCGTCTCCAGTTGCCATCAACCTTGTTTAAGAAGGTGGCGACCACATAGCTGCCGACTTGTGCCGTGTTGGCACCCTCTTTTTGATGTATCTTGCTCGCAACTTCTCGCACTCTTCGCGGCCTCGCTTGATGGTGTCGAGCCCGTCTCACTGGCTATCCGCGCTTGCAGTCTGCAGCTCCATCGTATCCCTCGTACCATGTGGTCTTGTGTGATCCTGTGTGATTCTTTTTGCAGCTCGTCTCTCCTTCTCTTCTTCTCTTGTCCTCTCCTTTATTTTGTTGATGTCGTTCCTTGCGTTCTGATAGGAGCCCACATCGTTCTGACCACCCACACAAGCTCCTCAGAGTGCCCACATCTCCGGCAGGGCTACCTTTGCCACGGACATTCTTTAACTCGTTTGGTCCCAAGTCGGTTCGTGAGACGAGGACGGGTCTGGTCCCTGTTTAGGAAGGTCACCCTGTTCGTGCTCGTCTACTCGTCTTGTTTGTTTGCTCCTTTGCTCCTTTGGTGTCGTCTTTGTTTTTCACCCTAACGAAAATAGGCATGCGATATAGCGATAGGAGTCTGAAGATGTGGGAGCATGTGTGTTTACTACGACTACTCTCTCCCTCCCTCTCATTATCTGTACTCCTTCACCACTTGATACCTCTTGCTGAAGCTCCATCCTTCCCCCAATCTCACGGCTATTCCCTCTCCCATTCACCCTTGCACATGATAAGGAGGTCGCCACAACGGTCAAACATCCCCATCATTGACCACGTTTGGCAGCTCGAAATGCCCACAAAGCCCACAAGTTGTCTTTGATTCCAGCATCCCATGTTGTGAGTAGGCCGTGACAATCGCCGTTTGCGGGGTTTTGTACTCTGGACATTTCTTCCGAACCTTTTCCAAGGTGAGGCTCGTATTGGAAATTCCCAAGATAGACGGAGACACCCAAGTACCCAAGGAAACCCACGAACAAGAGGGGAAGCCACCCAAGGTCGATATGATCCACACGGGAAGACGTTTTTAACCCCATAGATCCCCGTTCCCATCCCGTCACATTTTCCTTTTCTTTTTTCTTTTCTTTTTTTCCTTTCCTCTTTTCTCTTCCATCATCAGCATTGCCCATCATGACCACCAGACGCACAGCTTTTGCAACCGAAGACGACATTGAGAGCGGCAGCGGCGGTGCCAGCATCGACCATGGCGTCGAGACTGGCGGCGTCGTTGTCGACGAGAAGAAGGTCAGCGGCGACGCCAAGAACGACAAGGCCGGCCACGACTTTGCCCTTTCATCGGGTGCAGACCTGCCGTCCTATGAGGCCGATGGCCGTGAGCGGCTCGGTGCTATTTCCTCTGACGGTGTCAGTGACGGTGCTGTCACGACGGCCGAGGATCTGATTACGCGTGTCATTGACCTCGAGGACGACCCAACCCAAAACCCCTGGACCTTCCGTGTCTTTTTCCTAGGTGAGTCCAACATACCACCCTTCAGCAACCACTGATATCGTCGTCACATCTCGACCCAGACCTAAAACAAAAAAATTCTGACTCGTTTCCCTCCCACCAGGCATTGGTCTGTCCACTTTCGGTGCTGTTCTCCAGGAAATTTTCTACTTCAAGCCGCAGACCATTTACGTCTCGGTTATTTTCCTGACGGTGCTAGCCTACATTCTCGGCGAGGCAATGTCCTACGCCATCCCGCGCAAGGGCGCCATTGGCCGCTTCCTGAATCCCTTCCCCTTCCACATGAAGGAACATGCGTCCATCACGCTCATGGCCTCGGCTGCCTCGCAGTCTGCTCTGGCGACGGAGGCTCTGGCTGCCCAGGAGCTGTTCTACGGCGGCTACCCCAACAAGGCTGCCGGTATCTTTGTTGTCATCACCTCGCAGCTCATCGGTTTCGGTCTGGCTGGTCTTCTGCGTGAGGTGCTCGTCTACCCGACCCACATGCTGTGGCCCATGAACCTGCCCATCACCTCGCTGCTTGAGTCCCTTCATGGCGACAAGGCTATTGCCAAGCAGCGTCTCAAGATCTTCTACATTATTTTCTTTGTCTTTTTGGTCTGGGAGATTTTCCCGAGTACATCTTCACCGTGCTCGAGGGTGTCTCCATTTTCTGTCTTGCCAAGCAGGACAGCCTGGTCTTCACCAACCTGTTTGGTGGCGCCAGTGGTAACGAGGGTGTTGGTTTCCTGGCCATTTCCTTTGACTGGAACTACATTGCTCCCTTTGGCAGCCCTCTCTGGCTCCCGCTCTACACGCTCGTCAACGAGTACATTGGCTACCTCGGCTGTGTCATCTTCTTCATGGGCTTGTACTACAGCAACACCTACCGTGCTCAGGATTTCCCCTTCCTCGCTCAGGTTCTGTTTGACGGCACCTCAAACGGCACCGTCTACAACGTCTACAACCAGACCTCGATTCTCAACGACAAGTTTGAGATTGACGCCAACCTGCTCGCCCAGCAGGGCACGCCCTTCCTGACGGCCTCGTACCTGGGCTACCTCATCACCTCCAACATGGGCTTCACCGCCACGTTCGTGCACATGCTGCTCTGGAACTTTGACGACATCAAGTCTGGTTGGACCTGGGCCAGCCCCTCGAACCTCAAGAGGTTCCTCAAGGCCGACGCCTGGAAGTTCTGGGAGGCCAAGGAGACCCCCGAGGAGCGTTTCGACCGCAAGTCCAACGACCCCAAGCTCGACCCTCACTACAAGCTGATGCTCAGCAACATGTACAAAGAGGTCCCTCTCTGGTGGTGGGGCGCCGTGCTCGTCATCTGCTGGGCCATCGGTCTCGGCAGCCTGTATGCCCTCAAGTCGACTCTGCCCTGGTGGGGTTTCCTCGTCAGCACCATCATGATGACCATTTTCCTTCTGTTCTTCGGCGCCCAGTACGGTATCACCGGTTTTCAGTACAACATCCAGCCCATCTGCCAGACCCTGGCTGGCTACATGTTCCCCGGCCGTCCGCTCGCCAACATGTACTTCACCTGCTTCACCTACAACTCGATGCAGCAGGCCCAGCTCCTGGCCCGTGACCTCAAGCTCGCCCAATACGTCCATCTGCCGCCCCGCCACACTTTTACCGTCCAGGTCATTGGCTGCGTTATCGGTGCCATCCTCAACTGGGTCATCATGTTGACCATTGTCCAGAACCAGGGCCCCATCCTGACTGGTATTGTCGGCTCCAACATTTGGTCTGGTCAGAACGTCCAGCAGTTCAACACTCTGGCCATCTCCTGGTCCATTGCCTCGGACATGTTCTCCGTCG
Organism: Sporothrix variecibatus; assembly: GCA_016097105.2. Lineage (NCBI taxonomy): Eukaryota > Fungi > Ascomycota > Sordariomycetes > Ophiostomatales > Ophiostomataceae > Sporothrix > Sporothrix variecibatus. The sequence goes on from JADMNI010000003.1 coordinate 2,839,763, forward strand.
GCGCCAAGTACCAGTGGGTCACCATTGCCTACCTTCTCGGCTTCCTTGCTCCTCTCCCTCTGTGGATCGCCAACAAGGTCTACCCCCACAAGGCCTTCCGCTACCTCAACACCTCCATCATTCTCTGGCAGATGGGCTACCTCTTTGTCGGCATCAACTCGGCCATCACCATGTTCTTCGGTCTCGGTTTCCTTGCTCAGTGGTACCTCCGCCGCAAGTACCCGGCCTTCTTCGTCAAGTACAACTACATCACCTCAGCCGCCCTCGACGGTGGCACCCAGGTCATGGTCTTCATCCTCACTTTCGCTGTCTTTGGTGGCAGCGGCACTGCCCGTCCCTTCCCCATCTGGGCCGGCAACCCGGACACCTCGCTCCACAACCTCGACTACTGCATGGTCAACACGGCCGAGACCTCATAAACAACGACATCCCCTGTATGCAGTCAAGAATATTTAGTCTGCATGGCATTTCTACTTAAAAACACCATGTCTGGCTTAAATCAATAGTTGTGGTGAATGTCGGATAGGATGAGAATTGTAAGAATTTGGTGAAGGGGAGTAGAATAGACGGGAGATATTGGAGCAGCGACTTTGCCTTGTCGTCTCCTTTGTTTATACATAGCAGCAGCTATATTTCAGTAATCTAGATATATTATTTTAATACCATTATTCTGAAGTGACCACATCGATGAACCATCTCATAATATGACTCAGATAAGCACTTGATACCAATAAATGTTATTTGGTTTTGTTTTTCCGACTTGCTCCAACAGTGCCGACTGTTGTTAAGCAATTATGTAGATAGACTTGTGTGAGATATGATACTTTTAGGGTCATTATTTCTCTATATTAAGAATAATCATCGTTATTAATATTATACAGTTCTCTGAATAAATACCTCGATTTTTCTCTTTTCTTTTCTTTGAATTCTTTTTTCAATGTAAAAGTTTTTTTTTTTTAAAGAAAAATCAACTTGAAAAAAGTTTGTTCAAAAAAATAATCGCTCAAAGATTCATAAAGCTCTCCTCCGAGCCATGCCCCCGGCTGGTGCAGACGAGACATAACTTCGATCGTCCTTCAAACGCGCGTTAGGAGAGATCGGCCCTCTGTTCAACGGCCACGACAACGTACATAGAAGGCTGGTCCCTGTCATCACATTTTTAGCCGCCTTCAACTGCAACATCGTTGTACAGTATGTTCTCGGTCTCTTCTTACTTTTCCTTTTCCTGCCCCGTATCTGCACCTCAAATTGCGTGCAGCTGGTCTCGTGTCACTGTGGCTTGTCCGGCACGACATGCCCTGCATTCTAGGAAACCACAGCACCAGTTTCTCGAAATAGAAATGGATAGACCCTCCAGATTCTTCTCAGGCACGACATTTTCGTACTCCGTACTCCGTAGGAATATGCAACTGTCCAGTCCGCCTCCTCAGCGGTCGTAGTCACACGGCATACAGGAGTCTTTATCTTTACTGGTGCTCGTTGAAACTGGAGCTTTCGCTACTTAGTACAGAGGAAGCTGGTATTGAGGTTTGGTGGGTGGTGAAAGAAGAGATGCTGCTGTTTACCGGAATTACTTAATCAGGTAAGCGCGGCGGGTAGAACCGCCCATAAGCGAGTTCACAAGCCATTTTGGCTGTTCCATGTGCACCTTCCTTGTGTGCAGAACTTTTCGTCCAGAACGGTGTCATCGTAACTTTGAGATACAAAAAGGAAGGTGAAACTGGTATTGTGAACTTCAACACAAGCACGCAAACATATATATCGAGACATTTAGCAGCCCACATATATTTTCTCGGAAAAGTCCTCTGTAGATCACCAACAAAACCAGGACACAAAACTTGCCGCGCATTTTCTCGAGAACCCGTGACGAGGGACACAAGTGCGGGGGACCATTAAGAGAGGAGACGGAAAAATACAGAAGGGAGGGCAAGAAAGGCAAAAGAGCCCCATCTTTGCCCATGTGAGAGCTTTGCTGGCAAAGCTGTGACGAAAGAACGAAACCCCCACTGTCATCCCGCGCCCGCCGCGTCGCGATGGCCCCAGAATGAGCCAGGGGTCTCCACACACCCTCTTTCCTCGCTGCACCCCTCGCCCCCAAACCGACCAAACAAGACGACCGAGGAAGGCTCGAAAGGATGAGAGTGAAATTGTGGAGGGAAGAGCGACCGTTGGAAAAGGAAGAGGACTTGTAAGGAGGAGACGATGGTGCGGTCGCTCTTTCCGTTTTCCCCTACACCCTCAGCGGACAAGGCTGGACTGGAAAAGGTAGGTCGTTCGGGAGGGAAGGCACGACGACGTGTCTTCCCTTCCTGTGACGATAGACGGGGCCGGTGAGCTCCTTCCTTTTTCTTATCCTCCTACATGTGACACGAGATATTTCGCATCGTACCTGATACCACCATTTGTTCCCGTATCCTTTCCTATCCAACACACTCGTTTCCATGTTTCTCCGACCTAAATCTTCGTCTGAAACTTGTTTTTCTTTCGGACCTTCTGAGAAAACGGTTGGCGTAAGTTCGAGGGACTCGTTTTCCGCCTTTAATTTGTGTTACGAACTATCTGATATTTCTCTCCAGTCCTATTCTGTTGATGTCTCTTCGTTCCTTTCTTCCCCGAGACCCCTCCGCTTTGTCGATGGTGTTATCCACAATGCGGAGAAATACCTGTCGTAGGGCGGGATGCATCCTGTCACGTTTCCCCCTATTTTCCCGCGACGAACCGCGCCAAACGCATCCTTCCCCACGCTTTTTTTGCTTCGCTGGCATGTCCCATGAGCCTCATCACATTTTTGTGTTTTCCCTCTCCATTTATTCTGCCATGAGTACGTAGCCGTACGTAAAGGTATGAGCGAACAATTACGCACCGCTCATTGCAATCCGCGAGCTTGTGAGCTCGCGTGCGTCGTTCGACTGGATGTAATGGCAGGCAGAACAGCTCCCGTGTCAGGTGGCGCAACGCGCCGTTCTTGGCTCATTTTCATACTCCGTATGTCCTATTTTCTTATTTTACCCCAGGTTTGCTTTTACAGGGACCCCCCTTTTCACCTTCCAGCCCATTTTAGAGCTTCCCATATTCCATCTTGTCATTTGTCTTTGCTTTTGACCCGCCTGCGTTCCGTATTCGCCCCAGCATCCATTGCTGGTTGCCTCTGCCTTCCTCATGGACCAATCTGTTGTTGACTTGTCCCTTCCATGGTTATTCCCCTGTTTCTTGCTGCCGTGCCGGCTCCATTGTGGCAAGTCAAGTGACCATGTTTTGCTGCCGAGGCTGCCTACTCTTCCGTGTCTGTTATTTGTTCTTTTGTTTTATCCACACAAGACATAAGAGGCGCCCTCGGAGGCTTTCCGCCTCGTCTCTTTCCAGTTGCTACTGTTTTCACCCTGACGAGTACGAGTACGACGTCTTGAGAAGCTCGGGCGGGACAAACAACGTATTCGTTCCTTCACAGCTTCCTCTGAGAGAGCCCCTGCAACCTCCCCTGGACAAGGACATCGCCGGGTTCCACTAAATCGTTCTTCTCCGTAAAAGGAACGGTCGTTCCCTTCTTTTTCGCGCTCCCAACCGTTCTTTTCTGTTTCCTAGCTCGCCTAGCCCGCCAAAACCCCCTGACCCCTTGTCAAAACAGCCCAAGCTGCTGGCTTGGGCCGAGTCTGGAGATGGGAGATGGGACCGAGACAGGGCAGAAGAAGGTCCACTTCCATCTCGCACCTGTACCCCCTGGACAATGACAGCTTGCAAGCTTGCAAAGCTCCAAAGCTTGCCAGACTTGCAGGCGTAGCCGATCCCAGCGTCATACCTTTCCATGGGCGGCAACCGTTTTGCGTTGTTTTCTTTCTTTTTCTGAACCCTTTGCTTCACATCCAGTGCTGCCTGACGTCTGAATGTTGTCACTGGTCCTCTTTTTTTCTTTCGATGGTCGCTGGGTTATACTTAAAATCAATAACTGCTCCGTAAAAGGCGCCGAACTGCTCACCGACCGTTATCTCGAGTATCATTACACCGAGAAATAAAAAGGACCTGGAAACTGAAATGGGGACCACAAAAAAACCGGTCTGTGCCGTCTTCTGTCCTACTCTGAAAGCTGGCATCTTACAAGTACTCCGTACTAAGTAGCTTTGATTCTATGTCGTCAGAAACGTGGGCCCAGCCGTCATACACTATTTGTCTTGGATCTTATCGATGATGAGAGATAAAGAGAGACGGAAAATAGACAACGACCAGACAAAAGAGCACACCCGACAAAAAGCTCGCTCGAATCAAAATCGCTCCGCCGGTTCAACCCGTCCATGGGCTTGGTCCGGGTTTGCGGTTGTTCAATTTAGTGCGCTGTCATGTCCTTCCGGACCTGCTGGGACATCTCGCTACTCTGGCTAGACCTGGCCGCGGGCGACTCTTGTGTCCCCTAGGGCCATTAGAACAGCGCCGACTGAGTTAGATTGAGAGGACAGAGCGCTAGTTGCCAGTAGTGGCAGGGAGCGCGTCTAGGGGGCGCCTGTCCAGTTCCCTAACTTCCTCCTAAACGGTGCCCACGTTTTGATGTTTTGGCTCTCGTCTTTCATCTTTGGGAACCGGGGCCTCTCCTTGTCTACCCGGGGATCAGGGAATGAAGGCCCATCGAAGGGAAGGTGCCCTCCCTCTGGGTCCATCTTATTCCATGCCTACCATTTCTTTTTTTCTTTCGGTGTCGTCTTTTTTTTATGTTATTTTATTTTTAAACCCGTCTTTGCGTCTAAGATTGCAGCCCGATAGCTAAAAAACGGAGACAGAACAGACCTTATTTTCTTTTTGGGTATGGAGTCCCAATGTTGTGATTTTGGGGCTGTAAGATAATTTTTTTTTTTCTCGTTGGGTTCTTCGTTCGTTCCTTCCCTAATGTGATTGTTCCTTCCATTTTCTTCTTCTTCTTTTCACCTTCTGTCATCTTTCCTCTTTTGTCTCGAGCTCTTTCCTCTTCTTTGTGTCTTTTCGTGTCCTTTTGTGAATCGTGACTGCCTCCTTTCTCCCCTTGCCCATCTGCTCCTTCCCTCTTTGTCTTGCAAAGAGATCACGAGCCCCTAGCTCTTTCCCTCTCTCCGCCCAGTCGCGCCTTCTGTCCTCTCCTCCTTCACGGCACTCCTTTTCCCACTTGCCTCCTCTTCACCTTCTCTCTCTCCTTTTTCTCAATTTTCATTTTTGCTGTTTGTATTTTCATTTTCTTCAATCAGTTTTTCTTCAATCTCATCGACACTACAACTTCTGTCAACCGCGCGCGCTTCAATTCTTGCTGCCGACCCCGACAACGCGCCTGTCCCACAATCTCTCCGGCACGCGTGCGCACGTTGGTCCTCCCTTGTTTGTATTGCGCCACTGCACAGAAACCGTCCACCTGACTCTTTTTCTTTCTCCGCCTCTCCACATCCCGGCCGCATCAACATATCTCGCCCTTCGCCCTGGCACGAAATCGCCTCTGATTCTCGGCGAGCACATTGCCTCGTCTCTTTTTCGTCTTATTCTCACTCTTACAAACATTCGCAATCCGACGGCAAACGGTCCACCACGAATTAGGTCAGCCCAGTCTGATTCCATTCCTTACCTACAAGGTCCACGCAATTCGCAACGACTTCGGACCTCTATTCCAACGACATTTTTTTTTGTTATATTCGTTTTTATACAGCACACGGGTCTCATCATCCGCCAGATCCGAGCCTGCATCATTCGTTTGCCCGACCTTTTGCTCTGTCACAAGCTTGTTTACCCCTTGCTCGATCTCTCGTCCACGAAGCTTCTGTTCAACTATTGAAGTGCATCCAGGATCGACGAACCCCCGGAAAATCCCAAGCAGCTGTCACATCCTTTTCTCACCGCCGCCAGCCGCCAGCTCGACTAGCCAGCCCAAGCCAGCATCCTTCGACTGACGATCTTGCTAGGTCGACTGCCATACTCCGAGCAACCTGTCCTCTCTCGATTCATTCAACTTTCAAGGTCCGGAGTTTGATATCAGCATCTACAGATTTACCACCACATCCATTTTCATTTTCCTTCCCCGCCAGATCCACCTGAACAACGGAAGCTTCGCCAACCTCTCCGCCTCCGCGCAATTGTAAGTAGATCAATTTATGTTGTTTCCTTTTTCTGTTGCCTATCCCCTTGCTTTTTGATATCAATCATACTTTGCCCCCTCTTACACAAGAACCCCCCGCCCTGTGTCACGCACGCCTAGCGTCTCTTGTAACCTCTCCATGCACCTCTCCTCCTGCACCTGACGCACCTTGATGCATCTAGGCTCCTCACTCCCAGCTACTTGTTCCTGCACCGCGAGCTGCTTTGCCGGCTTCACCTTATCCTGGCCGGCCACGCATTCTCCTCAGGCCCACCTTCACAGCAACATCTGAGTCTCCTAAAAGGAAACAAAGAACCACTGAAAACCTCCCAAAGCCGCTGCACATGCAAACAGAATAAATTCAGCCAACCCGCCAGTTGGGCTCCACTCTCCTATTCTTTGCTGGTCTGGTCCCCTTCCCCACAGACGATGCCCGTGCTCATGCGTGCGTCGAGTAGCCTCACCTCACATTGCCATCGGACACTTTTGTTAGGTCTATGAACCCTCGTTCACAGCCATTCATAATGTCCCACGGAAACAATCTTGTCTCCTTTTGCTCACCTTGTTTTCCTTCCACCTGGTTCTTACGCTATCCCTCCATGCACCTCATCCTTCACGATATGCTTTTTGCAACCTCGTGAGCTAGGCCTTACTGAGCTATCGTCTTTACCCCCTCACCCTGCCCCAAATACGACGAGACTTACGACACCGTTAAGAGCCCAGACACTGCCTCAACTTCCCCATATTCCGTTTTGACTCCCCCCGTTTTGTGATTTTATGGGGACCGCTCTGCACTCCCAGGCACACGGGTGACCCTTGCTTGTCACCGGCCCGGCAGCTGGTGCTTCTTTCTTTCTTTTTTTGTTTCTTTTACTTTTCATGTTTCCAAAATCGTCACCTGTTCCTTTCTGTTTTGCTCTCATCCGTTTACATTTCCCTTTCACTCTTATTATTTACCGAAACTACAACTAACAGGCGGATTGTCAGCAACACGACAACTCTTCCACCATACAACTCTCGGTCTTTTGCCCGATAAACAACAACCAATCCCACGAAACCGAAGCACCAACAAGGGCTGAGCACACACAACGTCTGTTCCCCCAAAATCATTTGAAATTCCGTTTGCAATTTTATCGAGTCAAACAACTTGATTCTGGGTGATCGGGACCCTGCCTCAACACGAGCCAATTACGCAAAAGGCCCAACCCAACGAAAAGCCACTGCCACCTTGGTTCCCCCCCTTTTTTCCCGACCTTTCGTGTGCGCTTGTGTGTGCTTGTGTGTGCTTGTGTGTGTTTACGTTCGTCACGGGTATCAGCGCTCCCGGACTTACTTTCCAATTATTCACACCGCCCCAACCATTTGAGGTCGATTGTCGTGGAACGAACGGCCCCCTTCCTTGATTTTTCTCTACAAAGCCGTGCCATTTGGCGGCAACAGTCATCTTTCGCTTTCGATTTTTTCTCAGTCTCTCCGAAACAGCTTGCCATATCTTTCAAGCACCCTGACACGATAACCGATTTTCCGGCTTGCAAGACATTTGATTATGGGGTCATAATTGCTTTCTTATCGCATCAAAGTCCATCTCTGTGGGCTTAGTATGCGCACGGCCTGAACCCGACCGACACACCGACGAAACGCGCCAGACGACACACTTATCAAAAAGTCCGGGATATGATTTCTGACAACGATCCATCTTATTGAAGTGCTGCTGGGTTGACAGAGCAAACCGAAGCAGGAGCTGCCTTCATTTTGCTCTTCCACAATGGCGCCTTCTGTTATACCAAGCAGCGAGGCTAGGAGTCCAATGGCAAATCAGGCCGGGAAGCCGTCAACGTCCAAAAATAGCAACGACGTCACCAGAAAGACGGCAGCATCAACAGAGACTCCTAAGATCCGACCACCAACACAGACACCGCAAGAAGCCGCGGCCGCCAATAGCCCAGCACAACGCTGAGCAGGACTCGATCGAGGCAGCACTGCCAATCCTCCCGAGAGGCTTTGTCGAAAACACAGCGGAAATCTATGCCGAAGTGGCGAGCTTTGATGTGATTCCAACAGAAAAGTTGCGAGAGTACTGGCGTGGTAGGTCCTCAGTGCACCCTCCTTGGGCAATCCCATACAGATATGGAAACTAACAAATGTCAGTATACACGGTCACACATCGCAAGCTGTACGATCCGACCGCCAACCGCCTAGAAAATTTCTGGTGGCATGTCTGGGGCAGCAAGCGCCGCGGTTTGAGCGGCAAGACAGTGGCAAGACTCTACGAGAATATCTCCACAGGCCCTACTTTTGTCCCCTTGCGAACACCTGCCAGTCGATATGACGGGCCAACGGTAAGCGCTCTTGGTTTCTCTGCCGTGTAAGTGCTTCTGCTGACCACGCATGTTTCCAAAGATCAACTACATGTACCCACCACCATCAATACGAACCGAAACAAAAGAAGCGACGACAATGCCACAAAAGGCAGTCGAAGACCATTCAAGCTCTTCGATATCAAGTAAGCCGCCAACCAAGAAGACGGGTGCGCCAATAGCGGACGACCATCGAGCAAATCCGATCCCACCAGATCTGGAATCTTCACCGAAGCGAGTTGACGACAGAGACTCTACCACAGAGGACGACGAGAACACCGAAACAGGAACTGACAGCGATGCGCTTGAGCACAAAAAAGACCTGCAGGATGCACACGTCAAGTTGCTGTCATCGTCGTCAACAAGACCGGCCCCGTCACAGTCGATTCTCAAAAAGCCAAGACCGTCCTTTTCGGGACCCCGACCAACACCACGATTTGCGCTGCCTTCCGGCGAGCCCTCCGAAGCAGAGGATGGGGTAGTAGAAGAACTGCAGTCGGGAGGAAGCACGGGTGCTAATGAGGGTGCTGCACGAATAGCGTCGGGAGCGGCACTAGCAGCACCAGCACCAACCGATCCGACCACCGTGAGACCAAGGAGACTAAGGAGACCAAGTCAACAAAGAGCTCCAGCAGCAACAGCAAGGCGACACCCGGCAAACGCGAAACGGTTGGCCGGCTTGTCAAGGGTAAGGCGACTAAAAAGAAGTTTGTCGTCAACTCGTCGGCGTCGAAACGGCGGCCTGTGGTGTCTAAGCGGTCTGGTTCGCACGGCTCGCAATCGTCTGCCGCCTCGGACGGCGGCGCGCCTGGGTCGCGTGAGCAGACATCGTACTTCCCACCGCGTCATTCTGGCGAGTCGCTTGTCGGTGTTGAAGAAGAAGAATTCGAAGACAGTATTCTGCCTCCCGCGCTAGCTTCACCACAAAGCCCAGACGTCATTCCATCGAGGTCACGAGCCCTTCGACAACAGCGACAGTCACCCAAACTGTCGGCTGCCATGACAGAAAAGGCTGCAGGGAAACAGCGAGCAGAACCGACAATTCGGCCTCAGCCTGTTACCGAGCAGGAGCGAACATCCTCGCCAGCTTCGGAATCGACGGCTGTTTCGTCGGTTTCGGAATCGGTAGCTGGCTCCGTTCCGACCCCCGCATCTGTAGCTGCGCCAGTACCTGCACCTGCCCCTTTACCTTCAGCAACTCGCAAGCGCTCATCCTTTGCCCAATATGTGACTGGAGTATCACAAGGGCCGGGGAGTTTAGCTTCCTCCGGCGGCTCGTCTGGGGGGCTCGAAATGCCACTCGCGTTTCGTCACAGGCAGTCCACACAGCGACCGACCATTCCCGGCGGGCCGGCAGCCATCCCACGCCCCGGCGGCGGCATTATCCGGCAATCCACGATGCCGTACGAGCCAGGGCAAAGTCACAGACAGCAGCTAGGCCGCATTGGCTCGTCCATCACGATGTCGTCTAACAGAGGCACGGCACATGGTATGCCACCTACGTCGGCTTACATCAGCCCCAGCTCAGGAGCAGCGCCCGGTCTTTCGGCCGCAGTGCCGGCGGCACCCATGATGGGTAGGTCCATGTCCCAGGATAGCTACGGCACACGGCGGCGGCTTGTGCCTGGTTACCAGTCGCCCATCCTGGGGCCTATGCGCTCGTCTACCGTGGCTGCACCCTCAATGGTCGCGGCAAGCGGTGTGTTTATGGACGCCGAAGGCCCGGACACGTTTGAGCTGTATTCAAAGACGGCGCTGGGTGGTTCGGACGAGGCCGCCGAAGAAGAGCCCGAGGTCGGCAGCCACTCGGAAGTGCCGTCGTACATGTCGGAGAGCGGTAGTTTTAGCTCAAGCTTCCAGGCGCCCTCGAGCTTCTCGAACGTCGCGTCGTCTAGTTTCCAAGACGCACCGCCTGCGATGCAGCGACCCCTCTTTACACCAACGCGCCCGACACAGACGCCACGCATTCCCTTTGCCCGCACGCGCAGCCAGCTCAATGTCATATTGGACCGCGAGAAGGAACGGCTGGGCGAAGGTAGCTACGCGTCCTGGCAAGAGTCCCGGTCGCGCGACCACCATGAACACAGCGACCGAGACCATCGCAATACTTAATAAGAGCTGTTGTCTGTGTTCCCTGTTTGATACCAAGTCGCATCCTACTCTTTCTTTCTTTTCTGTCTTTTTTTAGCCGTGTACTTTCATTTTTAGCGGCCTCATTTTGTTATTTTACCGAGCAGCATTTATTGTCTAGCACTGAACGTTTGAACAAAAAAAAGAAAGTACTTGCATGTTGCATTGCATTCATTGTATGGCGTTCAGGATTTTGTTTTAGCAACCAGCAGAGACGGAAAAGTGACACGGAAAAGGGTCATCGGATGACGGGTGGGGGAGACTTCTTCTACATGATCGGCTCGGGCTCGTCGGTCCGACCTTTTAGTGTCTCTTTCAACTTCGCTTCTGCTTCTTTGTCGTCAATATTTTCAGCATTGTATTTCTTACCCGGGTTGCTTGTCATAACATGAGCGTGCAACTTGTCTTTTTTTCCTCTAGCATAAGGAGCGCTTGTCTTCTATCTGTATTAATCATTCTTTCAAGCTGTACCTGAATCGCGAGCTCAGTGAATGTCATAAGAAAACGGTTCTCGTGCACTTAACCTCGTAAACGATCATTTGCAATATGTACAGCTGGTTGCATACCTACGCTCTAAGCAAATAAAACAAGGAAACAGTAAACAAAAATGTGTGAAGCAATTAACCCTTTCTCTTTACCTTTAATTTTCCTTTCTTTTTCTTTATTCTGCCCCCATCTACATTCTAAAGACACCAAACTTGGTCGCGTTGGGCTCCACGTCGTTGCGGCCACCCATGGCGGCACGCAGGCCGAGGCCAAGGTAGCGGCGTGTGTGCTGCGGCGGGATAATACCGTCGTCCTAAAAGTGGTTAGCAGATGCAATTCAAGATAGTATGGGGTAAAGGGGTGGCCTACCCAAAGTCGTGCACTGGAGTAGACGGCGTCGCTCTCACGCTCGATGCGGTCGCGCAGCTCAGGGTCCGGGCGGCCGACCGTCTCCATGACGGTGGCCAGCTGCTCACTGCCCATGACGGCAATGCGGGCGTTGGGCCACATCCACAGGAACCGCGGGCTGTAGGCACGACCGCACATGCCGTAGTTGCCGGCGCCGTAGGAGCCACCAACGACAACAGTCAGCTTAGGCACGTCGGCACAGGCGACGGCGTTGACGAGCTTGGCGCCGTGCTTGGCAATGCCCTCACGCTCGGCCTCTTTACCGACCATGAAACCGGAAATGTTCTGCAGGAAAATGAGCGGGATGCCGCGCTGGGAGCACAGCTCGATAAAGTGGGCGCCCTTGACGGCGGCCGTGGACAGCAGGACGCCGTTGTTGGCGACGATGCCGACACGCTGGCCGTAGATGCGGGCGAAACCGGTGACGAGCGTGGTACCGTAGTCGCGCTTGAACTCGGCGAAAGCAGAGCCGTCGACAATACGCGAGATGACCTCGTGGGCCGAGATGGGGCGGCGTAGGTTGGTCGAGGCAATGCCGAGCAGCTCCTCCGGGTCAGAGACAGGCTCGGCAAAGTCGCCGAGGGCCTCAATGTTCAGGTTCTGCGGCGGGTAGTTGAGGTTGGCGACGCTGCGGCGAGCCAGGGCAATAGCATGAGCATCGTCGACGGCCAAATAATCAGTCACACCCGACACGGACGAGTGCATAAGACCGCCACCGAGCTCCTCGGGCGTGACGACCTCACCAGTGGCAGCCTTAACCAGAGGAGGACCAGCCAAGAAAATGTGGCCCTGGTTCTGGACAATAATGCTCTCGTCAGACATGGCGGGGACGTAAGCACCACCAGCTGTGCAAGGGCCCATGACGACAGCCAGCTGCGGGATACCCTGGGCAGACATGCGGGCCTGGTTGTAAAAGATGCGGCCAAAGTGATCGCGGTCAGGGAACACGTCGGCCTGGTGCGGCAGGTTGGCACCGCCTGAGTCAACAAGATACAAACAGGGGAGCTTGTTTTGAGCGGCAATCTCCTGGGCACGCAGATGCTTCTTGATCGTGATGGGGTAGTAGGTGCCGCCCTTGACAGTGCTGTCGTTGGCGACAATCATGCAAGTGACACCCTCAACGACGCCAATACCCGTAATGATGCCACCGCTGGGCAAAGCAAGTGGCTTGCCGCCGTCCTCATGGTACAGGTTCTCGCCAGCCAGCGCAGACAGCTCCATGAAGCTCGTGCCCGGGTCCACAAGGGCAGCCACACGGTCACGGGGCAGCATCTTGCCGCGGCCGACATGCTTGGCACGCGCCTTCTCGGAACCACCACGCTGGGCAACACGCGTCAGACGGTCGAGGCGGTCCATGGCCTCTTTCATGAGGACCAGGTTCTCCTGGTAGACCGCCGAGGTGGTGTCGACGGTCGAGGGAATGCGGGAGAGGGTAGCGTCGGAGGGCCCCGCCGCCGCGAACGCAGCAATGCCGCGGGAGGTAGAGAAGACGGGAGCTTGAGTGAGTGGTCTTTGTGTCGTCCGGCTCGAAGTCAATTGTGTGCTGAAAGCCCGAGCTGCTGTCGTCGCCGTCGCCGTCGAGATCGTCGTTGTCCGCCGGCACGTGTTGCACAGCTGCGGTGTGAGGCGGAGCGCGCCGCGCGCGTTCCTAGAGAGCGCCATAGTGTGTGTTGTGCGGTTTGGTGGGGATGGGAGTGGATGACGGAGTAAGGCGAAAAGAGACAGAAAAGAAGAAAAGAACAGCTATCGTGAGATTTTACGAAAAAGTCTGAAGAATTAAAAATAATTCTGTTCCTGGCAGGTGCCAGGGCATTGAGAGGGGAAGGTGTCTCCCTTGTGCTAGTGCCGTCGAGTGCCGTTCGCTGCCGCTATTTGGCTGTACGGTCAAGGGAGGAGCGAGTGACGTCTTGCCCCCAGAGCCAGACGAGCGCCAAAGGTGCAAAAACTGGGGAGCAGCTGAGTTTGTTTGCTTCCTTCCCCCATGTGAGCCTCCCAATTGCGCGCTTTGCCGAGAAAAGCCGCCGGAAGCCGCCACCTATAGCGCCTCCCCAGACTTTGCTCCTTCCCGTTGCACACAAGCCTACAACAGCGCCCAGAAGCTCCTTCCTTGCATTTTCAGTGGCTTTCAACCTTCCCTAACTCTCCACTTCCTCTTCTCACGCGCCTTCCCCTCGTTGTCTTAAGCCGAGGCGGTGCACCCACAATACAGAAACCACACAAACCACACACATCGAGGACAGGCGCGTTACTTCCTCCGTACTTATTTTCCCATTTTGCATTGGACTTTTCCGTTTCTTCCCTTTTTGAGGTAAATCTAGCTTTTCTGGCATTTTGTGGCATTCGGCCTTTTCTTAGCATTTTCACATTTTTGGCATCTGTCGGTACAAATACTACCACTTCCACCCATTCACCCATTTCGTCGGACATCGGACCGTCCTGACATCATCCCTTATCTCACGCCTCACCAACCAAACGGGCTTTCGCCGTCTCACGAAATAAAGACACAGATCGAACAACTACACAACTACACAAATCTACGACCAGATCACAGTCAACGACGACCTTCACGTCAAATTAGACTACTTCGACATCGACACCACTCACATTCACAATGGCCAGCTTACAGTCGCTTCGGCCGTTGGCCCGGACGGCCGCTTCTTCGACGTGCCGTCGCATCGCCCTGTGCCGCGCTGCTGTCCCCTCCTTCCTGCCCGCTTCGGCCACCGCCTCCTCCGCAATCTCCCTCCAGCAGACCCGTCTTGCTTCCTCCAAGCACCCCAAGGGCTTCGTCCCGCCCACACCTGAGGACCTCGAAGAGCTCCGTGAGCGTGTCCAGGAGTTTGCCCGCCGCGAAGTGACCGAAGAGGTCGCCGCTGCCGCCGACAAGAACAATGATTTCCCCGCCGCGCTGTGGGCCAAGCTCGGTGATGCCGGCTTTCTGGGCATTACGGCCGACGAGGACGTCGGCGGTCTGGGTCTCGGCTACCAGGCACACTGCATCGTCATGGAGGAGCTGTCGCGGGCGAGCGGGTCCATTGCACTGAGCTACGCGGCGCACTCGCAGCTTTGTGTCAACCAGCTGCAGCTGCACGGCACAGATGAGCAGAAGAGCAAGTACCTGACCAAGCTGACGTCGGGCGAGTGGGTGGGCGCGCTGGCCATGTCTGAGAGCGGTGCGGGCAGCGATGTTGTCGGCATGCGGACAACCGCCAAGGAGGCCACAGACGACCAAGGCCGCCCCGGTTATGTGTTGAACGGCAGCAAGATGTGGATCACCAACGGTCCCTATGCCGATCTTGTGGTTGTGTATGCCAAGACCAAGCCCGATGCGGGCTCCAAGGGCATTACGGCGTTCATTGTCGAGACAGCTTCCTCACCAGGCTTCTCATGCGCCCGCAAGCTCGACAAGATGGGCATGCGCGGCAGCCCGACGGGCGAGCTCATGTTTGACAATGTCTTTGTGCCCGCCGACCGCGTTATCGGTCAGCTGCACGGCGGTGCCCGTGTGCTTATGAGCGGTCTCGATCTGGAGCGGCTGGTGCTAAGTGCCGGTCCCGTGGGCCTCATGCAGGCCGCCATGGACGTCACCCTACCCTATGTCCACCAGCGCAAGCAGTTTGGCGTCCCCGTCGGCACCTTCCAGCTGGTGCAGGGCAAGCTGGCCGACATGTACACCAAGATGCGGGCGTCGTCGACGTACACGTATGCAACGGCACGGGAGGTCGACGAGACGGGCGTGATTAAGACGCAAGACTGTGCGGGTGCCATCCTGTACGCAGCCGAGCGGGCGACGGAGGTGGCACTGGACAGCATCCAGCTGCTGGGCGGTATGGGCTACATGGAGGAGATGCCCGCCAGCCGTATTCTGAGAGAGTGAGTCTAAATACCCCCCACCCTTATCCCGCTATTTTTATTCCGTTACTTGCATCTACTAACAACCCCCACAGTGCGAAGCTGTATGAGATTGGTGCAGGCACGAGCGAGGTGCGTCGGATGGTCATTGGCCGTGCGTTCAACAAGGAGTATGCGCAGTCATAGACGGGAAGGCATCAGCTATCACACTTCTGGAGGTGTTCCAACAAGACGTCCGATAAACGGTATCCGATGGGCTTTGTGACGGAAATACGATCATAACACTCCAAAACAACAAAAGGCACCAGGAACCACAACTGTAAATAAAAGTCTCGGAGCATGGGACCGGAAACCGGTGGGGCAGCAAAGGCCCGGCAGTAGCGTACGGGGGAACGGCTCAATAGATAGTGTGAGAAGCCCAGCGAGGCGCAGAACAAATGATGGAGAAAGATGGGGAAAGTCTTACACAGTGGTATATAGGGGAGACTTAGAAAGACGCAGAGAGTGAAAAGAGATACGCTACTGCGAAAATCAGGCCATGTACTCCATATCAGCATACAATCAAACAAATCAAAACAAGAAAGATTGACAATTCAAGGCCGGGCCTCCACTCCTAGAGCGTCTCGCGGCGTGTTTCTATGTTATGATACATGCGTGTTTATGTACTTTTACAACAGCAAGCGGCAAGCATTGTTTGGGAAAGATGGGGCGGGTCTGGGGAATAACCTGGGGCTTGACATGTAGCTTAGCCTGTAAGTAATGGTGTAAGTCGGCCGAGTGTGGAGTTGTGGGCGGGTTGCTATGCTCCATTAGATGAATGATATGGACGAAGTTTGAGGCTTCAACTGGCTCGACTTGTCAAAGTAGACAGAGTCCACCAAGGCCACGTCTCATATCAGAGAGACACACAGATGCACAGATGCCCAAGGTACACCGAAGATCTACACTCAACATATGTTTGTGTTGTCGGATAACGAATAGCGAAGATATAACTGAAGATGAGAAGAGACGAAGACTGAGAGAATGAAGTCGATAAAGGCTATATGGAAACATGGAGGTGTAGTCTTGGTGACAGATGCCCTTTCTTCATCTTCACACTCATCCGAGGATAAAAAAGACAGTGTGATAGGTCCGTACGATCAACGACCGAGGATATGGATGATGAACAGAGCACCTGATCAGTTGACAGGACAGAAAAAGGTGGGCTGGGTTGAGAACTCGTGAGACGGGAAGGATATTCCACCAAAGGGATGTCGAGATGTGACAAGAAAGATGGCACAGTTAGAGGAGAAGGAAAGGAGAGACGAAGAAGCAAAGAAAAGTAAGCAAGAAACAAGGATGCAGAAACAGAAACACGCAAATAACACGCTCACAACAAGACCCTTTTTTTCTGCAGAAAGAATCAAGAACAAACGAGGTGGGGGTTGACAAGCTTGACAAGAACGACAGCGCCAGATTGCGGGTCCGCCTGTCCGCCCGATACAAAGGTGGCTTTTTGTTTTGATTTCCCTTTTTGTACTTGTCTTGATGCTCTTGCCGTATCTGATTCGTTCTTTCCGTTCTTTTGAGTGGTGCTCTCTCTCGAATTTGTCGACTTTATCAACTTTTGTTCCAGGTCGTGAGGTCCTCTGTTTGCGGGGAAAGAACCAATTGCAGCGATTAGCGGTTTGTGGGGGAGGAGACGGAAGGAGGGTTGGGCTTTCTTTTGTTAGGGAGGGGGTGTGGGTTTTGCGGGGAATAGTGCGTGTTTTCTCCGATGTCGACAAGTCTTCAGGCCATCTGTTGCAGTTACTCCAGCTGTTCCAGCGCATTGTGCAGCTGCGGTCGACACGGACATGACCCGCGGCGCTAGACGGGCTGTAAGCCGACGGTCGTGCCTTCCCTGTACTCGTGTCTTGCACCGAGCAGCAGACAAGATACTGACTACGTCGTACTTTCCAATTTGTTCTTATTTCCTATTAGGCAACTACGTTAGTTGCTGGTTCGGGCTCTTCGGTCTCTTGCTCTTTCCCTCACGTTGTGGTACGCTCCTTCCCTCTCCGTATGTCCCTTTCCCTATTTCCTGCTCTTGACAGTCTCCCCTCGACAAAGAGCTCCCCTCTTTCTTCTTTCCATCTACCCAGCCAAGACATCAAGATGATTTCCCCAGTCAACTGACCCCGCGTCCGTGAACAACTCCAAGCCCCAAGCTATTCGTTTCGGAGCTATCACCTTTGAGCAGTCGATCCAATGCGCATCAGCACATCCCACACGCACCAAGACGCACCAAGACACGCCACTATCATCATCCAGGGGACCAACGGCGTTGGCGGATGTTGGCGGCGACCCCTTTTAGAGCTCTGCTTTAGTCTCGTCGAGATAACTTTTTCCTTCTTCTTTCTTCTTTCCCCTCATCGCCTCTCAGTTTCTTACGTACGTTGGTACGCCCCCTAAAAGCTCACTCATCGGCTGTTTGCCGTGGGGTGAGGATACGTCATCCCTTGGACCGGCCGAGCATTTGCCATGAAGAGAAAGCAGCAAGACGAGCCATTGGGGTGGTAGAATGATGGAGAAGGTGCATCCAGCTCCCTACGTGCGAGTTGTCGGTAGCTGCGTAAGCTGTTGAAAGCTGTCGGGTCTATTTTAGATCAATTTTTATAAATACGACCGCTCCCTCGAGCTTTTAACATACAACAAAACATTCAACTTCAACAAACAAGACACCCAAGACATCAACATATCAACATCTTCTTTCAGCCAACACACTTTTTCCATCCCACCTCCCAACTCACACCCCACAACCGCCAAAATGAAGGGCCTCGTTTACAAGGGCAACAATGTTGTCAAGCTGGAGGATGTGCCGGAGCCCAAGCTCATCAACCCCACGGATGCCATTATCAAAATGACGCGGTCGACCATTTGCGGCAGCGACCTGCACATCCAGCACGGCCACATTCCCTACGTGCCCATTGGCCAAACTCTGGGCCACGAGGGTGTCGGTATTGTCGAGGAGGCCGGCCCCTCGGTCAAGAAGTTCAAGAAGGGCGACCATGTGCTCATCACGGCTGTCACCTCGTGCGCGTCCTGCGACTACTGCCGCCGCGGCATGAACTCGCACTGCCGCACCGGCGGCTGGATGCTCGGCAACTCCACAGGCGGCACCCAGGCCGAGAAGGTCCGCATCCCCCACGCCGACTCATCTCTGTACTCGCTGCCCGAGGGCATCGACGAGTCCACGCTGGTCATGCTAAGCGACATCTTCCCCACGGGCTTTGAGTGCGGTGTTTTGAACGCAAAGGTCTCGCCCGGTGGCGTCGTCGCCATTGTCGGCTCGGGCCCCGTCGGTCTTGCTGCCCTGATCACTGCGCAGCTCTACTCGCCCGCCCAGATCATTATGGTCGACTTTGACGACAACCGCCTCAAGGTCTCCAAGGCGCTCGGTGCGACCGACACGGTCAACAACGCGAGCGGCGTCGACGCTGCCACCGAGGCCATCCTGAAGCTGACCGGCGGTGTCGGCTGCGATTCGGTCCTGGAGGCCGTCGGTGTCCCGCGTCCTTTGAGCTGTGCCAGAAGATTTTGGCGCCCGGCGGCACCCTGGCCAACGTCGGTGTGCACGGTGCTCCCGCGCCGCTGCTGCTCGACCAGCTGTGGGACCGCAACATTAGCATCACGACGCGCCTGGTCGACACGATTACGCTGCCGATGCTGCTGAAGCTTGTCGCCTCGAAGCGCATTGACCCGTCGCTGCTGATTACGCACAAGTTCAAGTTTTCTGACATGGAGAAGGCATACGACACATTTGGTGCTGCAGCCAAGCACAAGGCGCTCAAGGTGTTAATTGAGTTTGATTAAAGGGATTTTACTGTGAGAGGGGTTCTGGTGTGCGGATGTGATAGGAAAAGTCAAGGTTGAAGGCGTGGATTTTTTTTTTTTTGCTTTTTTTTGTCAAGCTTTCGTCACGATCTATTAGCTTTACATAACGTACTGAATTGATACGAGTTCCTGCAAAAACACTGCACTTGAAGATTGTGACAACAAACCTGCGTCCATGGCCATTTCCACTTTCACTTACACGACGAGTGGGGCCTGTGAGTGGGTGGATACGTCGAGCATGGATATGATAATACGCCGCCCACATCTGAATCGTCACGACAAGACGACCTCCTTCTTATCCCCTAGACCGTCCTGAAAATCTTTCATCGACCAATCCCGGCCCTTGGCCTAATGGTAAGGCGTTGCTTTCCGGTGGCAAAGATTCTGGGTTCGAGTCCCAGGGGGGTCGTTTTTTTTTTGTTCTTCAATTCTTTTTCCCTTTTGTACGTTTTTGTTTCTTGTGGTCTTCGTTGTGAGACTTAATTTTGTGTTCCATTGGAGTTGGCCATTAACAAAAGGTAGTAACACGCATAGTTTATGACATAATTTACTTGCTGTCATTGTCCTCGAGAGTACTTCGTATGCAATGTACAAAACAAATCGCCAAGTGTTGTACGACGTAAATAAAATCATATGTAAAATTGTCTTGCTGCGAACGTACCGCTGTCTTTTTTTTTGTCTTCTCAACTCTGTGTCCGGGTGAGATGGCAAGGCGGGGAAATCCTGCAGACAAGACACGATGGCATGTCAGCGCGTAGATTGCCCAGCAAAAAAAAGGACTGGAAATTCAAAGGAAATAACAGATTTCTGTAGACACTCTGCGCTCAACTGATCGACTCTTGCTGCTGTTCTCAGAAATTCCCACTCTACCAAAAGGCCCAGACCGGTGGAGCCTCCGGGCTCCGCGTCTCGAGGGCGTTCTAGACCCGTTTCTTCAAGGAGTTTTTAGTCTTTCTTTAAGCTGGGAGCTCACCTAAACGCCCACGCAGATTGCTCCACAAAGGCCCCGCAAAAAAGAAGAGGAAAAGACCACGAGGGTAAGAGGGTAAGGGAGATGAGGAGAGGACGGAGCATGACATGGTGAGATGAGGAGATGTCGGGCAAGGGCGCGGCGGAGATTTTGCTCAAAGTCCTCTTTAAAATGCAACACGGTGAGTGTCGTTGATAAAGTCAGAAATAGATCATCGTAATTCGCGTCGTAACTTTCTGTTATGAATCATTTCGAAGCTTCCTTCCATCTCAACTGGTCCTTCCGTTTTCTGTCGCAACATCGTGCCTGCCCCGACAGTTGCGGAGTACCCGTTTAGGAAATAGCAAGGAAGGAATAAAAGAACATTGCTTGGCAAGCACGAAGCAACCCTTTTTTGAATAGGAGAATGTGTGTGTGTGCGTGACCCCCTCCGGCGCCAGCTATACCGAGTATCGGAGCGACCTGAAAAGGTGGGGGAAGTAACATCTCTCACAACCTCCTTCCTTCCTGACTTCTCTCACCGTCGTCGCATCGTATCTTCTAAATTTCGACTTCTCGTCGTCCTTTCGTTCAGCGTCGTCGTCAGCGTTATCGTTGCCCTTCCTGTCCTTTTTTTTTAGTCCATTCTCCTCATCCCTCCCGCCACCATGTCTGTCGTTGGCACTGCTTTGCGCGCGGCTACGCTGTCGGTCGGCGTCCGCGCCATCGCCAGCCGTGCCGTCGTTTCTTCCCACTTCACTTCTTTTTTCGCGCATCGTCCATACTCGACCGGTGCTGGCCAGGCTGTGCCGTCGCCGCCGTCACCTGCACCCACGCTGGCCCCTCCACTTTCTCGCTCGCCGGCAAGCTCGTCCTCCTCACAGGCGCCGCGCGCGGTCTTGGTCTCGTCATGGGCCAGGCTATTGTCGCCAGCGGTGCCGATCTTGCCATGGTCGATCTGAACAGTACGTCCATCCAAAACCTCCTTTTAGAACTGGTATGCTGACGACTAACTTGACAGAGGACGAGGCCGAGACGCAGGCCAAGCTCATGGTCGAGGCTTTCAAGGCCAAGTACCCTGACCAGCGGTAATTTTCTTTCTTTCCTCGCTGCACTCGTCTCTCAACTCTTCTCTAACATTTGTGATAGCATCCCCCGCGTTACTGCCCACTACGCCAACGTCGCCGACGAGTCCTCCGTCGACGCCTGCATCCAAGAAGTTCTCGCCGCCCAGGCCGAGGCCGGCTCCGTCACTCCCGAAGACATCACCATCAACGGCCTCGTCACATCCGCTGGCTTCGTCGAAAACGTCCCTGCCGTCGACTACCCCCCTGCTCGTCTCCGCGCTCTCTGGGCCGTCAATGTCGACGGTACCTACCTCTTCGCCACCGCCGTCGCTCGCCATATCCAGGCCCGCCAGGAACAGCAGCAGGCCATTGCTGCCGCGGTTGATGCCTCGGCTGCTGCTGGTGCCGTCGCCGAACTCGCCACCACTCCGCCTGCCAGTATGGTCCTCGTCGGCAGCATGAGCGGTGCCGTCGTCAATGTGCCGCAGCCTCAAGCGTAAGTTTTTTGTCCTCGCTCCGCTCACTTCTTCTTTTTGTCCTCGCTCCGCTCACTTCTTCTTTTTGTCCTCGCTGCGCTCGTTTCCTCTCTTCTTCTTTCTGTACTCGCTTCGCTCACTTCTCCTTTCTGTCACCTCCTCGCTTCGCTCGTCGCTGACTCTCACTCCAGCCCCTACAACGCCTCCAAGGCCGCCGTCCGTCAACTCGCCGCCTCCCTCGCCGTCGAATGGGCTCCTCTGGTATCCGTGTCAACTGCCTTTCCCCCGGTTACATGCAGACACCGCTCACCCAAGCCATCTTGGCCAAACAGCCTGCACTCCGCCAGCAATGGACCAATGGTGTACCCCAGGGCCGCTTGGGTGTGCCGCAGGATCTGACAGGCCCCGTCGTCTTTTTGCTATCTGATGCCGCGCAGTACGTGACGGGTGCTGATCTGCGCGTCGATGGAGGTTACACCATCATTTGAGGGTAGAACGTGGGTGAGGGAGAGTACACGAGTAATGGATAATAATGTTTTGAGGTTTTCTTGTTTCGTATTTCAGCGATGTTCATAGATTTTTGGTTAATTAAAATTGCATTTATTGGTTTTTTTTATTGTACAAGTTTTATTACGCCAACAACTTTCTTTTTTCTTCTTTTTTTCGAATTGTTTTTCATACAAATTATTCAAAATTTTATTTCATCCTGAGATCAACTTATTCTAGATTACGACACAAAACGCAGCCATCACAACACTTTTTTTTAAAAAATAAAAAATTGCAAGTTAACTTCGACTGATTATTATTTTGTAAATGTTATCGATTTGCTCTTCCGATCTTTCTCCCTTGTTGCCACGGATCCGAGTGTATAATGTATGTATCCAAAAATAAGTGGTATCTCCTCCGTTTCCTGGTGATATTTTGCAGTTTTTCCAGCCTTTTGCTACCATGTACTTGCGACAAAATATGAAGACAAAAAAAATGAAAGGACAATGAAAGTTTAAATAAAACAAAAATGAAATATAAACAGAGATTGTGTGTTGGCTGGAAAAAAGACAGATATCCGCCAGAGTGTTCCGATGACAAAAGAAAAAGATATGAAAACCCGAAATGACTGTAAAAGATGATAATGACAAAAATAAAATAACCCAAACTGTGACCTCCCATGTAACGTACGTTATATCCGGATCCAGTATTAACCCACCCATCCTAAATATTCCTAATCCTATACCGATCCCATTCCATTACTTCCTCTTCTTTTGTTTTGTTCACCGTACAACTTCTTCTCTCATCCACACATGACACCGGGCACACACCTAGTCGTCCAGGCGGAACATGCGCCGCAGCCCCGGGAACTTCTTCTTTTTCTTCTCATTGTTGAGGTCCGCCGCAGTAATGTTGACCGTGTGCTGATCGGGGAGGGGCCAGCTGGCCGTGCGGACATGAGCGGGAGGAGCCGTGTTGTTGCGGCGGACGGCTACGGGACTGTCCTCGCTATCGTCGAGGTCGTCGTCGCTGTCGTCGTTTTGAGGCACAAAGCGGGGCGTGTTGCTGCCACTACCGCCGAGGACACGGCGGTTCTGGCTGCCGATGCTGTTACTGCGGACGGCGGCGAGCTCGGCCGTGCTGCGCTCGAGCTGGGTGTCGCGACGAGCGGCACTGTCGACTAGACCGGCCCGCTGGATCTTGTTGGCGCTTCCATTCGAAAAGCTGGTAGGCGAGCTGGGCCCGTCGTTTCTTCTTGCGGCGGAGAACCGACATGATGCCGCCCGAGCGGCGTGTAGGGGTAGCATTGGAGCCCGTGTTGAGGCCCACAGCACCCGTCGTGGTCGGCGAGTACATGGGCGACACAGGGGCAATCTGGCCGCGACCCGACCGTGAGCGACGCAGAGTCGACGTGCCAAGGTTGTTGTTGCCAACGTTGGCAGCCGAGCTCGATGCGCCGGCGCCAGAGTACGAAGCAGCAGAGATACCGTTCTGGGTAGTCTTGGCGCGGGTGTTCTGCTCTTCCTCTTCCTCCTCAAGCTCCTCGGGAAGCAGAGGACTCAGAGGAGTCGAGGAGCTGGCAGGTCTGGCACTGGCACTGCGCATGCTGCTACCGGTGCGCAAAGTCTTGGGCACGACGTGGTCCTTGTTCTTGTTCTGACCGACGGTGCGGTGGTCAGGGATCTCCTCGTCCTCGTCACTGGAGTCGACGAAGCGGCTGCGGAACGTGTATGCACCGCCCGTGCTCACACTGCGGCGGTTGGCAGCCATGCCTCCACCAGCCGGAGCACGGCTTGTCGGGCCAAAGATGTCGTCGTCGTCGTCGTCACTGGAGTCGCCGAAGCGACTACGGCCAGCCTTGCCACCACCGCTCTCCTTGCTGCGCTGAAGCAGCTTGCTGCCACGTTTCTTACCGAGCGACGAGAAAAACCCGCCGCCCGAGTCGGCAGCGCCCTTGCGGAGAGTCGAGTTGGCCATGGGACCGGGCGACGACATGCGCTTTATGTCCATGGGAGTGAAGCCCGTGCCACCAGAGCCATCACGCATGCTTCTGCGGAACTGGGGAGACGACTCGGTGGAACCGCGTAGCGTGGTCGAGCCAGTAGGCGACAGCGACCGGAGGGAGAAGCGGCTGCTGCGGTGGTTGAGATTGCCGTTGGCGTTATTGGAGGCTGCAGCAGCAGCGGCCGATGACTTGGAGTCGCCCCGCATAGACATGCGGAATCCACCAGCCGCGCCAGCCGCACCGGCAGCAGCACCTGCGCCGAATCCACTGGTGGCAGCACCATTGGAGTTGGACCGGGCACGCCGGAAGCTGCTTTCACTCGAGTCGGAGCCACGGCGGCGGAGTGCCGAGGGCAGAAGACCAGCCATACCACCTGACTTGCCCTGGATAGAGCTGGCAGTCGAGTCGGCCGACATGGTGCGCGAGTGCAGCGCTTGGGGACGGTTGATGGCACCCACAGCGGCCTTCGGCGGGAAGGCCGAGGCGGTGCGCTCTTTCTGAGCCGGCGGGTTGGGCCGCAACGACGTCTTGAAGTCTGGGCTAGCAGGAGCACCAGCACCAGGAGCGGCAGCCGTGGCACGGAGTGCGTTGTCGCGCATGGACTTGCGGATACGCGTGGCAGCCGGCTTCTGAGACTTGCTCTCGATCGGTGCCGGTGCCGGAGTAGTAGCAGCGGCAGCAGCAGCAGGAGCCTTGTTAGCCTTGGTCGCGGCAGGAGCCACATCCACGGCCTTCTGCGTCTTCTGAGCAGGCGTAAGCTCCTGAATGGCCTTCTTCTCGGCCAGGCGAGTCTCGACCGACTTCTTGTGTCTCGGCTTCTTATCGGCAGCAGCCGACTCGTCCTCAAGATCGCCCTCGTCGGCCGCATCCTGCAGAGCTTCCTTCTCGAGCTGGGCACGCTTCTCGACGGTCAAACTACGCCAGAAGGCCTTGATCTTGTCCCAGTCCTCCTCATCCTCGGGGCCGGCCTTGGCATCGCCGTTGACTTGCTTGTGGATAGCAGTTGAAGTCAGAGCGGTCATGCCAATGACAGCGCCACCTGCAGCAGCGGCAGAGGTGAGTGCCGTGGTGTCAGGGGGCGCTGTCCCTGCCTCCTTGGCCAGAGGCGAGGAGCCAAGCTGCAGGGTCTCGGCCTTGCGCGACGGTGACCCAGTGAGAGGCGACGAGGCAAAGGGGCTCTTGACCATGTCGGGCACAATGAGGCCATCCACGACAGCGTCGAGAGACAGGAACCCGTCACCCTCGATGTCCGAAAGGTCCTCATAGGCGTCGCTAAATACCTCGCTGTCGCTGTCGTCTTCGTCGAGCTTCTCGTTGCGGAGCGACGTTTCTTCGTGCAGCGTGGGCATGTGCGTGGCGAAGACGGTAGCGGGCATCTGCGGCGAGTAGGAGTTGTCGTCATCCTGAACAATGGGCTCGAAGGCGTTTTGGCGGGTGGGAACGGCAGAGTTGACGTTGGCATTGGCAAAAGCGGCCTGGGTCGGCGAGCTCTTAGTTGTACCGTCCGAATCCGTGTCGGCAGGGAACATGCCAGGCACGTCAAAGAGTGAGCGGACGGGGCTGCTCTTGGCGACAGCGGCGGCGGGTGTTGCGGGAGCAGCAATCGCTGTCAACTGGTCCTCCGTCTCGGCCACTTCCTCCTGGTCCAGCTCATCGTCAGTCTCGTCGTTTTCGGTACCGCGAACGGCCGTCAGGTTCTCCTGGCTAGGGTGCGAGATGGCGATGGCGGGCACCGTCTTCTTGGGCGACTTGTCGGGCGAGGAGGGCGAGGGGAGAATAATGATCTGGTCGTTGTCGTCCGTTGCAGGAGCACCGGGGATGATGGGCTCATCGTCGAGGTTGCCAGGAACAGTGGTGTCCTGCTCTTCGTCGAAGCGGAGAACGGGCGAGTGCTCTTGCTCTTCCTCGACCTCGTCGTCACCGTCGCTGCTGGCACCGCTGTCGGACACGTAGCCACTACCATCGACAGATGTAACAACGGGAGGAAGCGGCTCGCGATACCGAGACGTGTTCGCAGTGTTGCCCGTGCTGGACGAGGGAGGTGTCGATTGGCGCTCAGCACTGGCGACGGCGGCACCAGCAGCACCGGCAGCGGCACCTGCACCGATAATGTAACCGATGGCGTGGTCGCTCGAGGTGTTGTGGGTCTCGGCCGGCGTCGGAGACTGTGTCGCTTGGTGGGCGGGCTGGCTGTCATTGATAGGGCGCACCAGGGCACGTTCCTCCTGCTGCTGGGCCGGGTGGGACTTGTCGCGCACGCTGCCAAAGGACGGCAAGGCCGGACGAGGCTTCATGACGACGTCATCATCCTCAAAGTTATTGGCCGAGGAGTGGTCCGACTTCTTCTTGCTGCGGCCAATGTTGCTAAACCAAGACCGGCTGCGTGACGGAGGCTGGTGGGCAGCGTTGCTGGTGGGCGGTGCCTCAGACGCACCGGGCAGAGTCGACAGGCCGGGCGAGTGGGGCGGTGAAGGCGGCATGGCGACTGCGAGACAACGACGGCCTTATCGTCAAAGCTCACACGGTTGGCCTTCTTGCGGTTTTGGAGGGTCAGGTCGCCCTGCAGGCTGTGGTTGGCCTCGGAGGCAGAGTCGGATGGGGAAGCATCGCGGGGCGAGCTCGACTGCTTGAGAGCCGACTTGCGAGGTGAGATGGACCGCGGCGGCGGGAGTGGCGACGGACGGACAAATTGGTGCTGCCGACAACGCTGACAACGGGCGAAAAGTGAGCCGTGCGCACAGGGCTGTTGGACCGGGTACGCTCCTTCTCGTTCGGCTTGGTGAGCACGGGTTGGGCCTGCTTGGTAACAGCGGGAGAGGCTTGTTGCGTGGCGTTGTCGGAGTCGTGGTGGATGTGCTTGGCCGAAACACCGTCGAGATCATCACGGGCGGCACGAGAACCGGCGGCGGCAGCGACAACTGCAGCCGAGGTGGAAAGCTTTTCCTCTTCCGCTTCACCCTCCGGGTCTTCGCGAACGATGGAGGGACGCTTGACGAGAACGGGACGACCGTCCTCAGTTAGGAGCGTACCCTCAAAGCTGCCATCCTCGGGTGACGATATGCTCTGGATGGCCACCGGGCTGGTCGCTGCCTGAGACGCGGCCAGTGCTGTGAGCGAAGAGACGGACGATGAAGGCGTCGAGGCCGAAGTCGAGAGTGCTGGCAGGGGCTGGGCAGCCTCTTCGAAATCTCTTTCAGCGACGGCAGGCTCTGCTGCTGCTGTCGTTGCTGCTGCCACTGCTGCGGGCGTTTCAAGAGAAGTCGTCTCAATCTTGGGCAGCCGCCGTTCTGGCGGTGGTGACTTGGGCGTCTTGGGTGCTGCTTTCACTGCTGCAGCAACAGCAGCAGGCTGCTGCTGGGGTGCAGGCTCCTTCATGCGCTCCAGCTCGGCACGGTTCAGGGCGCGGCCGAGCCGTGGGAATGTGTCATTGTACCTTGGGATAAGTGTGTGCCTGCAAGCGAAGCATTTGCTGTGCTCCGCTGCTGCTTCTTTTTGCGCTGTTGCTGCAGCGGCCGTTCTGCCGCTTCAAGAATGGCATATTCGCGTTCTTCGCGCATGAGCAGCTCGCCTCGGGGACCATTCGGCGCGAGTTGGCATCGTTATACCAGCGTCTGGTCCGACAGTTCGGCGTCGTAGTAGCGGCCGGTGACGCGACTTGTCGATGCAGACCGCCGTGCTGATGCTGCCGCCGCTTTCTGCTGTGATCGTGGTTGTGTTGTGGGTACTCTCTCGGTCGACGCAGACCGTGGAAGCTTGCCGGCAGGAGGTGGTGCCACGGCGAGAGCGGCAGCAGTGGCAGGTGCAATGGGAGTGGATCGTGTGGCCGTCGGGCTTGGTGGTGGCGAACCAAGTCGTTGCCGGCTTGGGTAGGAAAAGTTGTGTAGAGAGTTGCGACTGCCTGGTCGTTCTTGTTGTTGAGCGTTGCCGACGACGTCCATGGCCGTATCGGAGGAGCGAATGCTGGAGCGGTCGCCGACGGCTGCCGAGCCGAACCAAGACGAGCGGCCCGTCTTTTGTTTTTGGGAGGCCAGTCGCAGTGGCTGCTGGACAAGACCCAATGTTGTGGCTCGCCGTGACTGCTTTTCCGTTTGTTGTGTTTGCTTTTGTTGCGGCTGCTGCTTCGGCTGGCTTTCGATGACGTGTTTGGGAATAATAGGCACCGGTGGTGGTGGCGGCACAGATCGGCTCCGACTGCCTGACGACCGACCCGCTGCCATGGCTGCAGCAGCACCTGCCGCGTTCATCGATTGATTGTTGCTGCTGGCGACGCTCCGCTAGGTGAAGCAGTAATGGCGGCAGCGAGCGCAGGGTTGCGCGATTGATGTGGACTGGGAGACCGGAAGGTGCGTTCGGTCATGGACGACATCGATCTTATCGACGACGAACTGCCGCGGCGACGGAGGGTCGGTGCGCCGGTGGGCGACACGACGACGCCTTCTCTCGTATCCTTGTTTCCACCACCAAAGCCCATGGCACGTTTTATGCTCGGAACAGGACTGAGAGCGCGGCGCGAGCCCTCGGAGGAGACCGATGCGCTGCGGCGCATGGTGCGCTTTGTCTGGACGGCGCCGACATTGGTAGGAGCGGCAGGGAGATTGCGGAGGGCGGCGGCGGCGGCGGCGGAGGAGAGGTTGTTGTAGGCCGAGACGGCAGCAGTGGCCGCGCTCGGGTTGACAGAGGAAGCGGTTGGCGGCTGGGCGGACATCTTGTTAGCAACGGGCCATTGAGGCTGGGGAAATGACGTCGATGGATGTTGGAGAAGAAGCCGTGACGAAAAAGGAAAGCAAAAGGAAAACAAAAATTAAAAATTAGAGGAAACAAATCAGATGGGAAAGATAAAAAAAAAAAATGTAAGGTAGGGAAAAGTGAGGTTCTTTGCTTGGGCTGGTAAAACTAGGCAGGGCAGTGTAAGGTCAAGTCAGGCCAGGTCAAGTTCGGGCCAAGGTCAAAGCAAGGCCAGCGCCCACAGAAGAGAGACAAGGTGGGCGCAGATGAGTGACGAGGCGATCAGTCAGGATCCCTAGCGATGTGCGAGGGCCTTTTGTGTCTAGGCCGCCCCTCCCGTACTTTTTATTCGGCAGTCGTCCGGACAAGCGCGCCGGTGATCTTTTATTTGCTTTTGGGCGCTGTGTCTCTGTGCGTACTCAGTAGCAGTAGGCGCTGTTGGTGGCGGCGATTGGTCTTCGACTGCGTCGTGTACCTTGTACTTGTCGAATTTGTCGACTTGTGGCAAGACGAAAAAAACAGGGCGAGACAGCGCGTGAAGATCGAAGAAAAAAAAGCAGAAAAGCAAAAACGCACAGAACAGCACAACGCAAAAGACCGCGCTACGTTCCGCACTCGTGGTACATGAACTTGGCTCTGGTACTGAAAAGGATGAAAATAGAAACAGAGCCGGCCTTTGCTGGTGTCTCTCGGCCTGGTCCTTTTGTTCGGTTTTCTTCTTCAGGTGAAGGGGAACGGAGCAAGGAATGGGAGCTATTTCTGGGCCGCTTGTTGCTTCGTTGGGATATCCATCCCACATGTACAAGAAGAGTGATGGCAGGAGGCGAAGGGTAAAAGGGGAAAGATGGAAACGGGTTCGCGTGATGCTGAGTGCTGGGTGCTAGATGATAGAAAACGATAAAAAAAAGATGACGACATACCGTGTACTGCTTCTTGTTGCCCTTCTTGCGCGAGCCAAACATTGTGATGGGGATGCGGCCGAGGCCGTCTTTTCCTGTCGATTCGCTGGGTTCACTTCACCTTGCGAATCCAACGGTTCGGTGTCAAAAACGCCTTTGTGTACCCGTCGATTCTCTGTTTCGACCTCCTCGTCCCCTTGTATCGTCCAGCTTGTGACGTGGATGCTTTGTCGGGCCGCCGTCTTTGAGAGAGGTCTTTGCTGTCTAGCTTTTCGATTCTTTATTGTGTGTCGATTATTTTCCTCTTTCGACAATTTTCTTGCTTTTTGCTATTCGTGTGTTTGTCGATTTCCGGATTCTCCGTGGTTGCGCGTGGCAGTTTTGGTGAATCTGTGTCTCTCTGTGTATTGTGTCGCCAAAGAAGAACGAAAGGCGAAAGGCGAGAGAGAGCTGGAGGTGTGGGTGTGGCCCTTACTGTAGACCCCGTCGTCTAGTTTCCTTGCTGCCTGTCAATGTCAAACCGAGCTTGTTGGGCACGGCGGCGAATACATTGTCGACAGGAAATCGGTTCCTGGATCTATCGATTGCGCCGCGAAAGAAAAGCGCGATGCGTCGACATAAAAAGGGGAGATGAATCGAGAGGTAAGAAGGAGAGAAGGGGAAGTGAGAGAAACGGAAAGGCAGGGAAGCAAGGAAAGACGTAAGTTTCTACTTTTGCGATATGCGACCGGGGGGAAGGCGTGGGACGTGGGCATAAGGTGGAGCGGGAAAAGGAAAGAGCAACGCGCGCGATAAAGAAAAATACGGCATGGGACTACGAATTACGCAGGAGCGAGCAGAGCAAGAGCAGAGCAAGAGCACCAGAAGCAGAAAGAGCGAAGGTGACGACACCGGGGCGGGCAGAAGCAGGCCCCATCCATGCAGGCTTGCATGCCTGGGGCCAGACCTAAAAAGCTGGGAAAGAGCGAATGTGCAAGACTCGGCGCTGAGGATAAACACGAAAGAGGGAAAGGGCGATGGGAGAAGGACGTGAGGGTGGGTACGAATTATTGTGCCAGCAGAGAGGAAAGTGCGAGCGGCCAGTACCAAGCATCATAGCAGCAGAGGCAGAAAGTTCCAGGCCACTGTCTCTTGCCCAAAAACGAGCCCAAAACAGTGCACAAGGAGGGTGCCAAACCAAGGCACAGGAAGTGGGCAGTCGAAATTGGGGGCGGGTGGAGACATGCAAAGACCGCTAACGAGTTTATTCGTAGGGCGTGGAGATCGCTGGAAACACGACCCAGCTCCAGGAAGGAAAATAAAGAGAGAGAAAAGAGAGGAAAAGAGCAAGAGCCAAAAGCTCAGCTGCTTGCGCCTTCGTTTTTGGTGGAGGAGACGACAGGAACGGCCGAGTCGACGGAATTTGATGTCGAGGATTGTGATTTTCTGGTGATTTTCCTTGACCCAGAGGACGATCCAGACGGCCCAGACGGCATGGCCAAGACGATGCGATAATTCTTCCGTTCTCATCGCGGCTCGCCGACATTGTCTATTTCTATTATTTTATTTCTTTATTATTTACATCGTCGGTGGAGTGTTTCCTGGCTCTTTCTTTTGTCGGGTTGGTGTTTTGGTTTCTGACTGTTGCTAGTGGGGCGTAGGTGCCAAGTTTTCTCGGCTGCCTCTAGCCATTCAGCGCGCCACAAGGCCGCTACACGTCCGCTATTCCAGGCGCTACAGGGCACTCTTAACTCGATGCGGCGGCTGTTCTAAAAGTCATGACTCCCGTCAGGGCGCTAACACAGAAGTATTGTTTGGCTTCATTTACTGACAAAAGTGACATCATCACAGCTGTCAGTGACAAGTCGTCTCAGACGGCGCCAGGTACGCATGTGTTTCTCAACACCAACAAGCCAAACGGATATTGAATTCACCAACATTTCACAAGCTCCAATACTATCGTCGTAGTCTCTTCACATCGTGAGCCTGTCAAAGCCATATGGCAGTGACAGCAGCTGCTGTCTTAACTGGCTGTCTCGGCTGCTGTCCAACACGGAAATATTGTGCGTTGGCCATTTCTCGTATCTCACAAGCAGCATTACGTATCTGACATTGCTTCCTGCAGTTTCTGCAGTCTCGATCGTCAAACAGTGTTTCTTCTTGCCCCCGTGTTGCTCTTCGCCCTGTCTGGCCAGGCCCTTGGGCTCATCAGTTCTCATCGAGATTCGCCTTTTGGGCCCTGTCTCCACTAACTCACTACCTCACTAAATTTGTCCCCGGACCTCTTTCCTTCCGAAGGTGCCAGGTCCCATCTGAATACCCGTCGTCCTTCCCGACAAAACCAGCAAAATCCAAAAAGAACGCGTTGCCGCAAAGGATGGATTCACTGCGACCCTGATTTCTGATCTATGAGATTTCTATACTGGATTCTGAAGGATTGCCGTGCTGTTGTTTACGTTGTTTGAAGCTCTCTCGAAGCTCGTATTTTCTGTTCATCCCAGACGCCAAGCTGACTGGCTGTTCTGGACCCAGGGACCACGTAAGATGCCGGCTTGCAAACAATCCTATGTACGGAGTACAGTTCTCTTACTGGGCCATACCTACATCTCCTTGTTTCAGGCATTTATGCCTCTGTGTTGTCAATATCAAAGAGTCTCTTCTTCTGTTCATCTACGTTGCGACCAATCCATGTTTCCATTCAATACACTCTTGTTACCCATTGTTTACTTTGCCATATCTATCACAGACTCAACTGGGCGTCTTCGAGTACATCACCCTTCTCATTTCGCCCACTGTGTCGTCATATCTTTCTGTCTGTTCCATTACATGACTTCAACTGCTTCAGCTTGCCCGCATTAGGTAATCTCATTTTTTTGCTGCTTCACTCCTTCCCTTGCTGCCTCCACCTCTTGTTTCGGCTTAGCCTCTGGAAAACAGAGACCCACTCATTTTACTCGGCCCAATAGGAAATCCAAGCAACAAACGCAGCAGAAAAAAAATGCAAGCTACTACGTCATCGTCTGGGACAATCGTCATTGTTTGGTTTATTGGGGCGCCCTTTTTTTCTGATATCGTTCTCCGCTCCGCAAAGAAATAGGGGGGGAATGACGATAATGCATCATAGGTGCATGCACAACAGCAAAACGAAACGAACTCAAATAAAACTCATGATGAATAGACTAAATACTCTTGATAGCGTATATTCATTTAAGGGGGGAAACCGGCATCGTCAGGAGTAAATGGTCCGCTAGTTTTCTACCCGGCAAAGGCCACTCCCGTCCGCAATGCCTCAATCTAGACTTTTCGCGTGGCAATACTACCTTCTTAGAAACAATAAGCCTTGCACTCATATCAGTCCAAACAAGCATATCGACGACGTATCATTTGAGGTGGGACAATAAGGTCATACAGACAGAAGAAACAGGCTGTTTCGATTGGCCAATACGTCCCAGAAACAAGATGACCGCCGATTTCAACAACAGAACTGATCTGTCCAGGTTGCATACGAACTGCCGAACAAGGCTGATTTTAATTCACGTGGATGTTTTTTGTCGTACCTCTTATCCGACGCACAATCGTACTCACTGTCTCACCGAGTCCAAGAGTAGCCAACTTCGTCCAAAAATTAAACAATGCCAGTTGATGCTAGATTATACAATCTCACGCAGATGCTATGCTAATGAATGCTTTGCTCTATCATAAGCTCGTCACAAAATCAACACACCAAGAAAGGAACAAACAAGAGCAAAAAGAAGCCAACAACAGAAACCAACAACAGTCAAAGTCTTAAACTCTCAAAATTGGTATGCGGAGATTTGTATGGATGTGTTGAAAACAACAAGCTCGCAGTGGACGCCGGCAGATGCATGTTCGTGAATGAAAAGGGGGGAATAGGGGATAGAATGAGAAAATCATGGTAAACGTAGGAAATGGCCGAGAAGGGGGTGGTCCGGGGAGCAGAGGTATATGAAAGGCGGGTCTAGGAACCTGAATTTGGGGTTTCCAGCACTCGACGACGCGCTTGCAAGTTTGTTTCGTAAAGGGCGTTGATGGCGTCCGATGACAGGACGGGACATGGGTTTGGACTTTCCTGCAGTAGACGGCGCGCCTGCAAGTATGTTTCGTACAGGGCTTCGATAACCGCCTCTGACAAGGCATGCCGCCGCGGCTTCGGCTCCGGCTCCAACATCGTTTCTGGCTCCGGTTCTGGCTCCAGTTCTGGCTCCGGCACCGGCTCCTCCACCCTTGGCTGCAGCCCCGATCGCAACTAGCCTCCAGCTGCTATAGACTGCGTGCCTTCTCCATCTCGGCCTCTTAATAGAGGATTGTGATTATATGTGTCTCCGAATGCCCGTCGAAGCTCGGCAACATGGTCGTCTGCTTCTCCAGCTTCGTCACCGTCCTCATAGTCGTCTTCAGCTGCTCCCTGGCCTGTATCGTCGAGGTTATCGTTGTCGTCATATTGCTGGTCATCGTCAACGCTTTCTTGCTGTGTGCTCGAGCCGGCTGTCGTGGGGGCCGCTTTTGCAGCCGCCTTGCGGCTCTTGCGGTTCCTGTTCCTGGCCTTCTCCTTGTTCCGCTGCTCGCGCTGCCGCCGTTCCATTTCGAGGCGTTTCTTTCGCTCCTTCATCTCGAATTCGTAAATCAGCCGGGGCTTGTGGCCCGTGATGTTCTCGAACTCGCAGAAGGGGCAAATGTAAGATATCGGACTCCAACTCAGACTCGTGCTTGGAAGAGCGTCGCGTGGCGTTGAGTTCCTGCTGTTTGCGTCTCCGGTCCCTAGCTTGCTTGCGGAGTTCTTGACGAATGTTATATTCTTCCTTCTCCTTCTCAAGCTGCTGCTTCGACCGGGCACCGTCCACACTCTTTGATGGTTTTCCGCCTGCAGAAGACCCATTTGGTTTGTTGGATCCAGCCGGGTAGGATCCCGTTGCGTGAGCGCCGCCCCGGAGTTGGCCTTGTTGTTGCCCCTGTTTGCTGCCAATATGTAGAGCTGGGTGGTGTCCTCGGGTCAGAACCGGACCACAGAAGATTCCCAGGAACCTTTGAGGAACATGTAAACGTAAACTGTAGAGAGCCCTGGGGATATGTGTCGGTATCTTGGAATTGTGACGCCAGTTCACTGTGCTCTTGGGGCGCTCGTCGTTCTGCATTCGCAATGGCATTGGAAATGATACCGGCATTGTTGTGGTTGTTTGGCGGATCTAGGTTGCGAAATCAATATTAGCAGCTTTCTAGTCAACATGAACAGGTAGGCAAGCGTCCGCCCTTGAAACCAATCGAGCGTACGGAGTTGCCCGAGCCATAGAAGTTACAGCTTCTTCTGCCGCCCCAGAATGTACCTACCCGCTGTTGTAACAGGATACCGTTGAGAGCGGCCGTAACGGCCTCTCCCCGGTCCTGAAATGCCCCCTGGCACCGCAGCAAAACTGGCCGGCTTGGCGTCGGCTGGTGATGGCGGGCTCCCAGCTAGGCTGTCATAGCTGGAATTTGTCGTCGAGGTTTCGGAGCCAGTCGATCGAAGGCTAGTCGTCGAGTAGCTGCCAGTGTGCGACGTATCACCGGCGGACGGTATCTTTCTCTTCTTGGTGTTGCTCGTATACTCGAATGAATCGAATCCGTCGGCTGACAGCGTTGAAGGCGGCAAAGTCCAGTAGCCCTGAGCCGGTGGCACATGGGATGGCTGTGAAGATCGTGCGGATCGGTTTACAGCACGGGTTGTGCGTGATGAAGGTGATGCATCGTTTTCACCACTGCTGCGTCGTGGCCGAGATGGGATATGAACTGCCCGGCCAGTGGCTGCTGGCCCCGGCTTGGCATTTGGGCTTGTGGCTACCGAAGTGGATGCTGTAGCCGTAGCCGGGGGTGTGGGCGTGGACGAGGCTGTGGTTGTCGGTTTGGCGGCTGGGGTTGGGGCTTTTGCCTGACCGAGAAAGATCGGTCGCTCAACGAGTGCAGCATCCTGCTTCAAGCTGTATGGGTAGTAGAACAGAGGCGCTCCTGGCGTCTGGTCTGGCGGGTACTGGATCGAGTCGGCGGCATCGGACGACAGGCGTTCACGGAGACGTCGTTTTGGCAGGGGATGGATCAGCCGGTCGGGGTAGACGGGCGAGGCAGTTTCGGGAGACATTTTGCGGGCTGGTTCTATATAACGAAACAGTCGAACGAGCCGAGTTAGCCACTGGAAGAGGTGAAGAATGCCAGGCAGAGAAAAGACAGTGTGGTCCGCGCCGAACAGCCACGGAAAGAGCTTCTCCAAAAAAGAGGCAGCCATGTCCGGCCAACAGCAACCGTCGACAACGGTTCTCCCTGTATCCTCTCGTTTGTGTCTATGTGTATAGTGGGATGTCGGGTAACGAAGATGCAAAATGCAATGGTGAGAGGTAGGTATGCATGTTGTGTAAAAACAAGTGAAAAAGAGGAGCTGGCCAGAGTTCAAAATGCAAAAGTCGGTGGGCGGGGAAGGTCGCATACCTATCACATCGCTTCATGCTCTCTCTCCGCAGCTACCACATGTACGGTTTCCATGCACCCAGCACGCCGGGAATGCTGCCTTGCCGGTTCGTATAAAGGTAATATCAATGTCGGTAAAGGACTGTATTCGCTTCGTCGGTGTTCTTTGTCGTCGTGTGTGGGATGTGGAAGGTCGTTCGGAGCGGTATGGAGCGGCAAAATGGCACGTCAAAGAACCCTAGATTTCTGCCCAACAGGGAAGTGCGTTAGACTTGAACAACGAACACAGATGGACACACACTGCAAAACCAGTGTAGTAGCGAGAATCAGAGACGCCAACACACGCAAGGGGGCCGAGAAGGGAAGCCAGAGGGAAAGGGGTCGGGCTGGGGAGCTCCTATGAAGCCCTTGGCATCATCATTTCTAGTCCGTCCGCCGAGAGTATAGGGGTGCAGTCCGTCCGCCGCAAGCACGAGCGGGGAAGAGGAGAAGAGTATATGTAGCGAGAGAAGGCCAAAAGAAGACCCATGAGAGCAAACAGGCGGTCGTATCCAAAAGAAACTGGTGCAAAAGGCGAGAAGTGGTTCAAGTGCTTGTCTTCGTCACCTACCTCGTCTCGAGATTTTGCTGAAACCGCACGGGGACAGCGAAATCCGAAATGGACACGGCCTCTGCGTCGAGGAGCGTCGAGTCCAAGAAGGGGTGGAAATGGGTGACGGTATGTATGCAAGATCGTGGCGGATGTGTTCGAGAAAGGCAGTATGCAGAAAAACAAAAACACAAGAAACAAAACAAACGTCCTCGTTCCTGGCGTCAGGAGTGTTGTCAGGTTTCCAAAACGGCAGGAGCGAAAAACCGCTGATGTGGCAAGGACTTCCTTCCTGTGCTGCTGTCTGATTGCTAATTGCCTGCCAAACGCACTTTGATAGATGGCCTGGCCGGCCGATTTCAGGTCAGTGGTTAGGGGTCCGCCTCCAGGGCCGAAAATTACCTAAGCGGACCAAGGGCACACACTGAAAACGCTGTACACCAGCAAAATGCTACAAATGCACACAAACGGATACCGCCAGCCAACAATGGGTTGGTGGCTTGCCGAAAATAGCAGACACTGATTGGCCCGGCACAGTGGGGACCAAATTTGGTAGAGACACCGAAACTGTTTGACCTTGAATACAGACGGCTGGTCCTGTGCTCCTTCCCTGACGGGCCAGAAAGCAGAAAGAGGACAAGGACACGATGTCATGACAATTGAGCCGTCCACCGTCCAGGAAGGAACGAACACGAACACATCGCGAGAAGGAAAGAGCGAATGATGCTGGAAGCACGAACTGCCTGGCTACGAACCTTTCCCCGCCCGCACGATAGACGATAAACGATAGGAAATACTGCCAGAACCAGTGGACGGCGTCGCAATTCCAGCGAGGAAGGCGCGGTAAGCCTCGGCGAAACTGGGGCCTTCCTGCCGCAGAACGACGCAACAAGCGTCGGCGCCCGCGATACGGAAAGAGTAGACAAAGCCAAATCGAAGCGAAGCGAATACGGCCACAAGAACCTTCACACATCAATGCAATGCAACAAAGCGAAGCCGCTTCGACGCAAGAACACGACGGATTACCTCTCCCAGACTCGGTGCGGGGGTTCGACCAGAAAAAAAGTTGGCGAGTGCCGGCTGCGGAAGCGGCAGAATGGAAGTACCATTCTACCAATTGTACCGCCAAAAGGTACAAGTGTACTTTCGGCAGGTACCTCCTCTGCTAAACTCAACGCTCAATGGCTCCTTCTGTTCCTGTCCTATGCTCTTTCTCCTCGCGCGACGCACCTGATGGTCCCACTTTTCCATCGCTCGCCCCTGCCCCGAAGCGCCGCCGGCTGGGGTGCTCTACTGAGCCTGGCGGTCGCTACTTCCAATTGCTAGGCGTTGCTGCGCTTTGGCAGGTACCGGCGCTCCAAGAAAAATAGCAAGCCTTTTCTCTTTTTTCCACCCACTCGCTGCACTGGCGTGCTCCTCCGCCGTCCCTGCCTCTCTCTGTGTGCCTCTGCTGCTCTCTCGTCTCGCTCGCTCTTTCTTTTTCTTCTCCTCCTCGTTCTTGCCCTCTCTTCCCCCTTCCGTCACCTGTCTCCTTCTCCCCGCTCACCTCCTCCTTCAATCTCGACTTCTCTCTTTGCTTCTTCACCAGCTTCACCTCTCAATTCGACGTTTGCAACCTCCGACCTCCCCGTCGCTCCTGTCTTCCTGTGCAGCTACCCTCCCGAGTCATGTTTCGCAGTCGCTCTGTCTCTCTCGCCTCGTCTCTTTCCTCGCGACTGTGATCCAGGCTCCCACCCAGCGTCGACCTCCTCGAAAGCAGCTGCCCTTTTCAGTCTCGAAGCTCGAAAAGTTTGCTTTTCTTGACTACCTCGACTCTCTCCTCCTTCCTGCTCCTTAGCACGTACCCAATTACCACCTGTCGCGGCGCAGAAACCGACTCTTGCCTCGCGCGCCGCTAGAAACCAGCCGACTGTTTCCCTCGATACATACTCTCCTCTCCTCCCTCTACAACAGCTTCGACCATCTCCTCCTTCTCTACACTAGGCAACCGAGCAACGCATTGGTTCCTTCTTATCATCCAATACGCGACTGTGCTCCTTCCATTCGCAGTCGCTATTTATCCCGTCCCTCTTCTCGCCCCTCCTTCTCTTCCCTTTTTTACCTCTCCCTCCCTCTCCCTCTCTTCCTTTTCTCTCTTCTTTTTCTTCCCTCCTAACCCACCGCGGTCGCGAGTAATGGCTGGACCCGATCCTCGACGTTCTTCTCGCGCTCGCACAAACCAACCGGTATCTCGACCATCTTCGACCACCTCCAGCGTCTCGGGCCGCATTGAGCGCGATCGCCACCACTCCTCCTCCTCCAAGCATCATCACTTTGTCAAGACGGGCTCGCCCCAGAAATCTTCGACATCGACCGCTTCGCTGGCGTCTGAGCCGCCCGACGACGCAGCCGGCACAGACGACAACACGCCGCCGCCGCCCACGCGCAGCCGACGCGCCGCCCACCACTCCAACGTGATCAAGGACGACGACCCGGACCAGTCGTCTGTGGTTGTCAGCGAGATTGAGATGACCAACGACGGGGACGACATCCAGGAGGACGACGAGGCGGTTCGCTGCATCTGTGGCTACGAGGACTACCCAGGTCCTCCCGCTGCCGAAGACATTGAGCAGGCGGCCAAGGATGGCTACGACGTCGAGGCCATCTTCCCAGCAGTCGTGACGGACGATCTGGCCGGCTTTTTTGTCCAGTGCGACATTTGTAAAGTCTGGCAGCACGGCGCTTGTGTCGGCCTTGTTAACGACGCGACGCTGCCGGAAGAATACTATTGTGAGGAGTGTAGAAAAGACCTACACAAGATCTTTCCCGGCACCAACAGGTGAGTCGTTTTTTCCTCCGCTCCGATTGATGATGGACCCAGAATCACGCGTTTCAATGCTAACTTCTGTTTTCCCCTCCTCCAGCCACCGCTGTTCAATTTATCTCGCCCTCAATCGGCGACGCTCGCGTACGGGCTCGTTCAACAAAAATCCGCGAGCGCACGCCGCAACGCCGCGCCAGTAGTAAGGACAGCAAAGATGGGACAGAGACGAGGGCGCCGATGGTGGGCGGGAGTCCAAGAGCTCGCGGTCGGCGGCAGCAGCAGCGGCGAAGCGTCGGTCGACGATGAACAGCCGAGACGCGGCGTACGACGAGGAACAGTTGCTCATTGCCCTTGCAGCCAGCAGGGAAGATGCGAGCGATCCTGCGGACCCCACTCCGAGACGGCCAAAGCGCAGTCGAAGCGACTCCGAAGAGTAAGCATGCACCCACGATCCTGAAACAGGCCGTCAACAACTCAAATAAAAAAGTGCTAATACAATGGGAAATAGGAAAGCGGACATGAAGCGCCAGCGCACAAGCTCGCGGTCTGTGTCGCCACCGGGCGACAAGTCGACATTGGCCGATGATTCGGACGACGCCATGGCGACGCGCAATGGATCCTCGAAAAAGGCGTCGCGGAGTGCCGCACTGGCCCGCTCCCAAGCACAGCGCGAGCGTGCCGAGCGGGAAGAAAAGGAACGCCAACGCGCTGAAGCCGCTAGCAAACGCAATGGACGCGCCGAGCGTCGTAGAGTTGACGGTAAGGATGACGCGTTGTCAACGACTACAGGAAACATAAAGGAGGGCATCACTGACTTGTTGACAGACTCAGATCCATCCGACGAAGCGCCATTGGCAACAACGCGTGCTACAGTGGCGACGCGGACAGCATCTGCCCCTGCACCGCCGATCGCCACGCCGGCGACAGCCTCTACAAGCGGAAACGCCTCCGCTACACCGACCAATGCCCTTCCCAATCTGTGACACCAGCACCCGCGACAGCCCCACGCTCGGCACCGCCTCGACCCTCCCAACCGTCACCCGAAACTCCACCTCCTACCTCCGCGCCGGCCATGGCCCAGTCTAAGTCCAAGGGCGGCCGGCCGACACACAAGAAGAAGGGCCGCAACCAATACACAAAGGAGCGTGATGCGCGTGAGGATCTTAACTCGATGACCCGGTCACGGTCCAGGGACGTACCGGAGAACGGGCAGGGCAAGCCCGGCTCGAGCGGCGGCGGCGGCGGCTCACACGGCAACCAGAACAGTAAGAGCGGGTCGCGGTCCAAGGGCGGCAGCGCCAACAGCCGTGTCAGCCTCAACGAAATGCGGCGGCGCGTGGCGGCTATGTCGGACTTTATCGGCAAGACGCAGGTGGACATTGCCAGCGGGGAGTATTTGGCGTCCGCCGTGGCGACACCCGATGGCGGTAAGGCCGGCAGCGGTAGTGGTCTCAGTCTCGGCAATGGTAATGGTAACAACGCTCTGGCGACGAACCCCAGCAGTGCCGCGACAACGCCATCCTCCACATCAGCACCACAACTGCCCACAAGCAGCAACGGTTTGTCGACGGACACGCCCGAGAAGGACTTTAAGAAGCTTCCGCTCATGGACATGATGGACACTTTGACGCGGAACATCATCCACTGGCAAAACCAGTACGGGAACTAAAGAAAGAGCCTCGTCTCTCCTACATCTGCTGGCTTTGGTCTCTTTCTTTTATTTCCATGGCTCGGAACTGTTCACTTTGGCGTTTATATCAAATGGTGTGGCTTTCTTTTGAGAATACCCGAGGTAGAGAGGCTTTCTCTACTCTCTCCCTTCTTTTACTCATACCTCTTCTTTTGTTCCTCTTCTTTATCTTTCTTTTCTTCTTTCACTCTTCTCTCCCAGCATGGAGAACACAGTGCCTTAGGCTCTCTGGCGTTACTTTACTTTCTATCTCTCTACGGAGTACTTTTCTAGTTTTATATTTCTTTTGTTTTTGTTTTATTTTACATCATTTGAATGTTGTCGGCCCATCCATTCCCGACTTGGGGGCCGCCATTCTAGGAAATCCCGGCGTTTTGGGTTCTGTTTTACGGATGGTCTTTCTTGCCACTATATGTTTTATCTACGTTTGGTTCAACTGTTATATTATTTCGGTCCACAAATAGAGTGCATCTTCACTTGTCTTGTCTGCTCCCAATATGTGACTCAAGTCATGTGAATAGAGTGAATATGGTATCGTAGATTGTATGCGTGAAGTCTATATATGTACATGAATGAGGATATTTCCCTCAGCCTGTGGGAACACCCTCACCTCCGACTGGAACTGGTGCCGCATCGCCATTGAACCGCGCCGCCTGCCGTACCTTGCGCCGCTCCTTTTCTTGCTTCCGCGCCTGGTTCATCGACAGCGGCGGACCCGCCCGCGCCGACTCTTGTGCTGCCGCCACGGATGCCGCGTCCAGGTCGTCCAGACAAAACGCGCCCAGCTTGCCCTTCCGCCACGCTGTCACGAAATGTTGGGCAGCCGCTTCGTGCTGTGGTTCCCCGCCCTTGGCCAGCTTGCCGATCCGCCGGGCCACGGCGTCCAGTAGAGTCAGAATCTCTTCTGTGGGGGCATCCATATTGAACAGTTTCGTGTACAACGATGGATCACGCTTGTTGAGCTGGAATAGCAGGTAGTCCGCCAGGGCGACAAT
Organism: Sporothrix variecibatus; assembly: GCA_016097105.2. Lineage (NCBI taxonomy): Eukaryota > Fungi > Ascomycota > Sordariomycetes > Ophiostomatales > Ophiostomataceae > Sporothrix > Sporothrix variecibatus. Next base: position 2,882,046 of record JADMNI010000003.1, read on the forward strand.
GGGCACGAGCCCTTCACGGACACAGCCGACCAATGCCAGCTTGAGCATCGCTTCCGGGTCGGCAACATAGGGGACAAAACACACCGGGTGTGTCCATGACCAGCACACCACCGCCGTTGCCGCGGAGGTTCGGGTCGGTCTCGGCTTTGTCGTCCAAAACACGTACAGGGGTGCCGAGTTTGCGCGTGACGCCCGGTTGAGCGCCAGTGGCGGCCGCTTTGGACCGGCGGTTGGCGTCAACCATGCCGCGGGCGCGCAGTCGGTTCAGGAGAGTCGACTTGCCGGCGTTGGGCATGCCCACTACAAGCGCACGCAACCCTGTCAAGGACGTTTCGCCGTGGCGTTTGGCGGCTTCACGCACAGCGGCAATCAGCTTTGACGCCTCGCGACGGCTAGTCTTGGCCGCAAAGGAATCCTTGTTGTCATTGGAGGCGGCGGCACCGTCGGAGCCCATAAACAAGACGGCGTCGGCGTCTTTGCCGTGAAACGCGGCCAGGCGACGGAGGTCTGACTGTGTGGGCGAGAGCGAGCCGGACATGCCATCAACGACCAAATCACGCTTCGTGTAGACGACAATGCGTTGTGCGCTCGGTCGTGGCGCTTGTCGGAATTGGAGCACGGCCGGCAGCACGGACAGGTCCCGAAATACCAGGCAGACTTTTGCTGTTGACACCGCTGTTGTGGCCACTGCCAGCATCAACCCCTGTCCCCTCGGTATCGTTAAAGACACCCGTTCCCATCAGTGACGACTCCAGCAGCGGGTTCCATGCTGTGAGCGGTACGCGCATATCACGGCATTCAATAACAAGGCCGACGGTAGCCAGGACTTTGCGCATATTGTCGAGTGCGGCGCGATGGTGGCCGATAAAGTAGGAGCGCGGCACGCCCGTTGACGGTTCATAGACAGTGCGCGGCGTAAAGTCGGGAAAGGCATTGAATGCCCGTCTGAATGCATCGTCTTTCTTGGCTGCAGTTGAAGAAGTGGCTGAAGAGGTCTCATCGTTGGATCGTCGAGGACCAGCTGCTGATGAGAAAGTCCGAGTCCGTAATGGCCGGGCAGCAGTCGCTGATCTGGGTATGCTGGTCCATGTCCTATGTGAGCAAGCCTGTCGTAGTGCAGGCAGGCCGGCTGCAGTCGGTATTCGTAAAGAGGTCGCCATTGTAGGCGTGTAGTTTGTGTGTTTTCCTTCCTTCTCTCCCTCTATCTCATCGGAGTGGATGAGACCAGTGACCTTTAAAGGCCGTATGTCAGGGCACAGAAGGGGCCACGTAGTTATTTAGTGCGGTCGTTCGAATAAGAAGAGCCAGTAAAGTCGATTGAGAGAGTTTCCGTCTGTGTAGTGGTCGGTAAGATCGCAATTAGCGTTGTTGGGTAAATTTGGGATGAGGTTGAAGTTTAAGCTCAGTGAAGCACAGCACTATGAGACTGCCGCGACGCGCTAAAAATTTTCTGCCAGAGAAGGCTGCAAAAACACGTGCCACGCCTCCCATCGACAGCCTCGTCTCACACCAGTTCACAGCCCATTTGTCTCACATCTCATTGACAACTCCCGTTTACATCTTTCACAGGTCACTTTCATGCACAATTGGACAGCTAATTTTTTAAACTTTTTTTTTATTTTCCTTTCAAAAAGGGTGGTCTGGTCTATATACATTAACTATTACACTATCGGGGAAGCGAATATTTTGCCTCCCGCCAGGGGGGTTGATGATGTCCTGTCTGTTTGTTGCAGAGGGAAAAAGGATGGTGAGAAAGTCCAACGAAATCGTTTCAAAACGAAAAGTCGATGAAGGCGGGTAAAAGTGTGTGTGTAGCGGAGGGGGGTTATTATGTTTTCCAAGACCAGATCCTTAATGACGCTTCCCATTCTCTCTCCATCTTTTCTCCAGCTCAATGCCCCCCAAATTATTTCATTAGTTGTCATCAAGTAAAGAGGTAAGAGAGAAAAGAGCCACACAGAAAGCTTGGAAAACAAAAGTAAAAGGAAACAACAAATATCTGGAAAAGACATGAGAAGAGTAGATGAGTGATGATGAGAGTAGAAGAGAAAGAAAAATAGTAGAATAATAGTGAAATATAAAAGCCCAAGACCACCTTGTTTATGTAAATGCCGTTCGTAAAAAGGATCGTAAGAAAGGAAATTTTTCGAGGTTTTGTAACGCTTAGCTCCCACCAGATGTAAAGAAGTCAAAGTCAGACTACACTACAAGAGATGATCACAGGAAAGCAGACACAGAAAAGGAAAACACAAAACAAAATAGGAAAAAAAAGAAAAAAATCTTCAAAATGATTTTTTGTTCGAGTGAGAGTAAAGGAACAAAGGTGGTATTAATTGTACATGGAATGTTGTCTAGTACATTTTGACATTAAAGAAAAAAAGGGAAAGAAGAAGAAAAGAAAATAAGGAAATTGTTAAGGAAGGTCAGGCGACTTCTGTTATTTACAGAAGGGCCACAAGAGCCATGACGGCGGCACCAGCAAGACCGTAGGCCTGGGTGCGGCCGCCGGCGTTGACGGTGACGAAGCCCGAGGAAGTGGGCTTGACGGCGCCAGTGCCAGTGGCAGAAGCAGAGCCGCCACCGACAGTGGTGGGGTAGGGGGCACCAGTGGTGCCAGCGCCAGAGCCCGAGCCCGAGCCCGAGCCCGAGCCGGAACCAGAGCCGCTGCCGGAGCCCGAGCCAGAGCCAGAGCCGCTGCCAGAGCCCGAACCGCTGCCAGAGCCGGAGCCGTTGCCGGCAGGCTGGGTAGGAGCAGCAGACGAGACAGTGACGGTGGTGACGGGGACGACAACGCCAACCGAGCCCTGGGGAACGGTGGCAGTGGTCGTGATGACAGTGGCGGTCGACGAGCCGGGGATCGTGTTGCCGTTGGAGTCAGTGCAGGGCACAACAGTGGTGTAGGTAGCAATGACGGTGGTGTAGACGTCACCGCCGTTACCGCCGTTGCCGCCGTTGCCACCGTTACCACCGTTGCCGCCAGCAGGGGCGGTCGTGGTAGCCTGGGCCGGGGTGGTGGTCTTGGTGCCCTCAGTGGCAGTGACGGGGCAGATGGTGGTCGAGACAGCAATGACAACGGTCGTGACGTGGGTAGAATGAGCGGGGCAGTCTGTCACAGTGGCGGCGCAGTCAGTGATGGTCGAGGTGGTGGTCGAGAAGATGGTCGAGGTGGTGAACTCGCCAGCCGACGAAGAAGAGACAGGGCTGACACCCGACGAGACACCGCTGGGGCCCGAGCTGGGAGCAGAGACCGAGGCAGAGGCAGAGCCCGAGGGGCCGACCGAGCCAGAAGGACCAACAGAGCCGCTGGGACCAACGGAAGCAGAGCCCGAAGGACCGGCAGAGCCACTGGGGCCAGAGCTGGGGACAGAGACCGAGGCAGAGGCAGAGCCGGAAGGACCGACCGAGCCGCTGGGGCCAACAGAGCCGCTGGGGCCAACGGAAGCAGAGCCAGAGGGAGCAGAGCTAGGGGCAGAGACGGAAGCGGAAGCCGAGCCAGAGGGACCGACCGAGCCGGAAGGACCGACCGAGGCAGAGCCCGAGGGAGCAGAGCTGGGAGCCGAGACCGAGGCGGAGCCGCTGGGGCCGGAGCTGGGGACAGAGACCGAAGCAGAGCCCGAAGGAGCAGAGCTGGGGGCAGAGACGGAGCCCGAGGGACCCGAGCTAGGGGCAGAGCTAGGAGCAGAGCTGGGAGCGCTGGAGACAGAGCCCGAGGGGCCGCTGGAGGGGGCCGACGAGGGAGCCGACGAGGGAGCGCTGGAAGGAGCAGAGCTAGGAGCAGAGACCGAGCCAGACGGACCAGACGAGGGAGCGCTGGAAGGAGCAGAGCTGGGGGCGCTGGAGACGGAACCCGAAGGGCCGCTAGACGGGGCAGACGAGGGAGCGGAGCTGCTCTCGGACTCGCAGGGAACGGAGCTGGAGGCAGAGCCAGAGGGACCCGAAGAGGGAGCCGACGAGGGAGCGCTGGAAGGAGCAGAGCTAGGAGCAGAGACCGAGCCAGACGGACCAGACGAGGGAGCGCTGGAAGGAGCAGAGCTGGGGGCGCTGGAGACGGAGCCCGAGGGGCCGCTGGAGGGAGCCGACGAGGGAGCCGACGAGGGAGCAGAGCTGCTCTCAGACTCGCAGGGGACAGAGCTGGAGGCAGAGCCAGAGGGACCCGAAGAGGGAGCCGACGAGGGAGCGCTGGACGGGGCCGACGAAGGGGCGGAGACCGAGCCAGAGGGGCCGCTGGAAGGAGCAGACGAAGGGGCCGACGACGGAGCCGACGAGGGAGCGGAGCTGCTCTCGGACTCGCAAGGAACGGAGCTGGAGGCAGAGCCAGAGGGGCCCGAAGAGGGTGCCGACGAGGGAGCGCTGCTGGGAGCGGAGCTCGGGGCGGAAGAGGGAGCAGAGCTGGGGGCCGACGAGGGACCAACGCTGCCAGAGTCGCAGGGGGACGAGCTGGGACCAGCAGGGCCCGAGCTGGGGGCAGACGAAGGGGCCGAAGAGGGAGCCGACGAAGGGGCGCTGGAAGGAGCAGAGCTGGGGGCCGACGACGGGCCAACGCTGCTGGAGTCGCACGGCGAGGAGCTGGGGCCAGCAGGGGCCGAGCTGGGAGCCGAAGAGGGAGCGTTGCTGGGGACAGAGCTGGGGACCGAGTTGGGAGCCGAGCTGGGGATGGAGCTGGGAGCCGAGCTGGGAGCGGAGCTAGGGCCGGAGGTGGGGGTGGTCGAGCAGCCGAACGAGATGGTCGAGATGCTGATGCTGCAGGTGGTGTGAGGCTTCTTCGTCTGGGTAGGGTAGACGACCGTGCAGGCCTTGGCGCCGCCGCACTTGTCGTTCTTGATGACGGTACCCTTGCTGGAGCAGGCGTTGGTCTGCTTGCAGGTCGAGCCGTCGGGCATCTTGTAGTGGAACTCGAGGTCGCAGTCGAACTCGGTGGTGATGTGGAACTCGGTGACGGAAAAGCCGCTGATCTCACGGCTGTTCAGGCAGTCGAACGAGGGGCACTGGGACGGGGTGGAGTGGCAGACACCGCCGATGTAGTTGCTGCCGGTGGTGCGGCTGTCGATGCGCGACGAGCGCTTGCTGTTGCCAGCCTTGCAGGTGAAGCCGTGCCAGTTGAAGTCATTGTAGCTGGAGAAGCCACCGTGGCCCAGGTCGCCGAAGTGGAAACCGCTGTGCTGGTAGGTCGTGCACTTGTCCTTGCAGTTCTGGGGGTTGAAGGGGAAGAGGTTCTGAAATGTCAGTTGGTGTTCATAAAATATGAATATCAAGGGGTGGGTGTAAACATACAGTGCTCGCGGCCACGCCGGCGGCGAGCGAGAGGATAGCGGCGGACTTCATATTGACTGCCGAGATTTCGAGAGATATTGGTGATTATAAGATAACGACGGGAGAGTGCAAAATGTTGCAAAAATAATTGTTTGGATAGCGAGTGTGGGTGGACTGATCAAGATCAAGAACCGAAATAGCAAATATAAAACGAGAGGTGGAAGCAAAGAAGCGAATGACTTTGGCAACCAAGAAAAGAATTAAGTAGAAAAGAAGAAAAGAGGCCGAGATCGAACACCAATGCTTGTCTGGCGGTGGCACGAGGGGATGAAGAGAAAAGAAAGAGAAAAAGAATATGCCATGAAGACCGGGGGAAGCGGACGTTCATATACTCGATCGGCGGCAGCTGCAAAGGAGGGTAGGGAAGGGGAGCGGGAGAGGCAAAGATGGGTGGAGAGAGACGGACGGCTAGCAAAGAAAGGCATCATGGATACCAGGCAAGAACAAGGACACTGCCCAGTTTGCACACACAAAGAGTAAAGAGGGTCGATGTTGAGAGTGGTGCACACAGCAAAAAGAGGGAAAAGAGCACAAAGTCTGTGTAAGTGGTGAGTGGTGTGGAGCTGGGAGGTCGTTGTGGCCTGGCCGCCGAGCAGGAGGGCCATGATAGGTGTGGGGCAGGGGAGGGGCGTGCAGAAAGAGGTGTGGAAAGCAGAGAAAAGAAAAGAAGCAGTTGAGATGGGCAACATGGGTGTGGCCCACACGGAACAGATGAGCAGGGGGCCAGTGGGCTCTCCTAGTCGTGGACTCCGTCGAAGCTGGCTCGGCGACAAGGGTGTGTTATTCTGGCCCCCGGTGCTGGGGCGTGCAGAACGGAAGAGGAAAAGGAAAGGAGAAATCAAGCGGACAAGAAGAAAGCACATCCCAGCAGCTTCAAAGGATAAAAAGTCAACGAGATCAAAATCAAAGCAAAGCAAAGTAAAATCAAAGAACAGCCTTCCCAGGCACTCTTTGACCCCTGTTGTCACCATGTCGTGCACACAAGCTCAGCCTGCCGGGCCACCCTCCGTCTTGATCTCTTTCTCTTCTTGGGCCGTTCCGTCTTAAATCTTTGTACGGACTGGCCGTTTTCTTTGTTAGGCAGTCGGCCGTCTTGACGGAATCCGGCCAGGGCGTGGTACTGCTGTCCTGGCACAAACAATGTTCCGTTGCACGACATCCGTATTCTTATTCTTTGACTTTGACAGAGGGCTGGCGGTGCACAGAATATTGAGTGCATCATGCTCGTGTGGACTCGTGTTGGTTGTGCCTCTTGGAAGGCCCAGCTGTCCGGATTGGTCACAAAGGACAAGACGAATATATGCATGAAAGAGAGATGTAAAAATAAACTTTGACAAAAGAAAGGCCGAGAGGAAGTCTCAGAGAAAAAGAAAGAAGAAAAAAAGAAAGAGCCGGCATCGTGCAGCTCAGCTGGCAGCGGGGGGAAAACAAAGGTCGGTTGAGAGGCGTTGGTGGCTTCCCGGGTGGCTTTTTCCCAAGCAACGAGATGCATCGTGGCATTCAGATCGGGCTGGATCGACCAGGTGGCGGTGAAGGAAAGAAGACGAAAAAGAAGAATGACAAAACAGAAGCAACAGTGACGGCGGCTGCATTGTTGATGCCAGCTGAGCTGACATGCAGGCTCTCTCAAGACATCGTCAACGTTGCTAACAAACGCCAGCCATGGTCAGCTTCTGCACGAAATGCACGAAATACAAGATATTTCTCCAGGATGTAAGTTGCATGCACGACTGAGACATCAGAAGGGCCAAAACGTGAAGGATAGGCATGTCCAGAAGGTAGAAGCGCCCCCCAGGAGCCTTAAAGTAAGACAGCATGTCGTTGAACTCACCTGCCAGCGCATAACGGCGACAACGGTCGGTGGAGCTGGCTGTATGTGTATGTATTTGACTGCAGTTGGGGTGGCGGTTTCTCTCGCTGTCGTGAAACCAGCTGACTCGTTCTTTTGCAGCCGTTGTTGCGTGCTTTTTGCTTTTTTTGCCCATTTTAACTTGTCTTTTCTCTCCTTGCTTTCTTTTTGTGCCTATTTTCGGCCATGCTGTTGCTCGTGTTCTCGTGTGTTCCGCCAGCAAAATTGCCAGGGCACTCTGACCTCCCGTCTTCTTTTCTTTTTGCTGGGTTGTCGCCCCTATTTGGCTTGATTTTTTTTTTCTTTTGCGCCACTTCATGTCCTGTACTCCGTAGCTCGACCGTTTTGACTCGCATTTTAAACTGTTTGCTCTCCACAGTCCCGCCGCTGTCTGGGTCGTTTGGTCCCTGGGTCGTTCTTGGGGCTTTTCGGGGTGCCCAACACAGTAGAGAGGTCTTTCTATCTCCAGCGCCTTGTTTCGGGACTTGCACAGTGGTAGAAAGAGTTAGGCTTGCTGGCTGGGACCCAGCGTCTCCATTTTGCTGGCTTGGTTTGGACTGTTTGTTGACTTTGTATCGAACGAAAACGGTTGGTTCGTCGTAAACGGTGGTACTAGCGCCCGTTGGTTGGGAAAAGGGTGGGCAGAAAAGCAGAAAGGCAGAATGGAAAGAAAAGGGGGGAAAGCGAATCGCGAGAGGTCCCAAAAACAAACAGACGCCAGAAAAGCACGCCAGTACCAGGAGAGAATGAAAAAAGAAGGTGTTAGGGTCCCTCCTTCCCTCCCTATTCGGTATTATCGCTGGAAAGCGCGCGGCTCCCGGGCCCCTTGCCCTTTCCCTCTTTTTTTCTATCAATAACGACGGTCTGGTTCGTTCCTTCTTTTAGAAACTGCGTTCTGTTGGTTTGCTCTTGCTTTGTTGCATTTGTTGGTTTGTTTTTTTTCAGTCGCTGCTTCCCTTTGCTGTTCCTGGAGCTGTATGTGCTGCTTTAGGGAAAAGATCAACAAAGCTTCCTTCCCTTTCTTGTTGATAGCCAACCGCCCGCACACATTTTAGGACTCTGTGCAAGAACGACACTCCTCACAGTAGGAAAGAACGACCAACCGGCCGTCGTATCGCTGCTTCCGCTATGTGTTCATGACCCCCAAAACTCTTACCACGCTGCATCTCGGTCTCCCCTTCGCTCTTGCCCATATTTCTTGCCCGTTCTTACCCACGCTATGGGGTTTGTGTGAATCCGTGCCCTTTCCACTGTGAATTTAGCAGGGATCGGGCCTTCCAGCAACCCCACCGCGGACCAATCACGCCGCACTAGGCGCTCGAACCTTGTTGCCGTGCGCTCTTGTTCGTGTTGTCTCCTTCCGTTTTCATCTCTCCTCTCAGTCGGCCTCATTCTGTCTTCTCTCGGAGAGAACAGGTTTTCTCCAAATCTCATTTCCCCTTCGCTCTTGCCTTACCCTTGACTGGCTTAGTTAAACCCACGACAGCCTTTCTTCTCTCCTATTTCTGTGCCCCGTCTTTTGAATCTCATTTTGGTCTCATAAAAGCAACAAAACGTATTCCCAAATGGCCGCCAAGACGGCCCCTCTCGACACTTTCGTCTCCTTTTCTTTCTCCCCCTCTCAGCTTTCATAGCCGAGCAATGCATCATTCATCATACTGCGTATTCAATCTACCCCCTTGTGAGTGCCGCGGCGAACAATACGGCAAACTCGGCACTTTTTCTTTTCTTCTTATGGTGATACGGAATACAACGTATTTGTACTCATGTACGGAGTATCTTCAATTTGAACAGCATCGTTTTATGCGCTGGGGTCTTGATGATAATGTACTCAGTAATACAGTACGTGGGTGGACGAGAACACGACTCGTCCAATGCTTAAAATGTTTATTTTCTCGACGGGCCGCTCTCTGCCTATCAATTGCATTCTGTTGCAGGCGCCACTGCAGGGCGGCTACAAGGGCCAGGCCAGGCGGCCGCGTTAATCAGCAGGGGGCGGGAGCTTCGCCGAGAAACAACGGAGGCCTGGCCTCAAAACTCAAAAAAGGAAGAGACGACAAGACGGTCGAGAAAGAAGAAGAATCCAAATGCAAAATGGTCAAAATTGCAGGGGAGGAATAAGAAAGTACATGATACTCCACAGGCGGCGAAAAGAAGTCGAAAATACGCTGCGCTTTGGCCAGCTTTTGGTGTCGCCTCGGTCGTCGCATCAATGTACGGAGTACTCCATACTTTCTCTTAACAACATCCATTGCTTTTCTTTTTTCCTCTTTCCCTTCTTGCAGTTACCCACCTTTGGTCTCCATCTTGGACTTGCGGAGGCTCGGACAAGGGCACTGCCAGCCCTCTTTTTATGGCTTTGCCGTTTTGTCGGTTTGGTTTTATTCTCCTGGCGTGCTTCACCAGCTCATTTCGTTTTTGGTCTTTGGTTTTTTGAACCCCGAAAGAGGGGCACCCACTACCGCGTTCATAATAGAAAAATAGATTGCAAGCCAGGGACGACCTGGTAGACGGGTCGCCAACAAGGGTAAAAGGGTGAAATGGTGAACAAAAGTGTGATAGTACGGGGTTCCCAAGCTTTTCGTCTGTTCAGGGAAGATAAAAATAAACACAGGAGGAGCAAAGACAAAAGGCTCCGGGACGGGGCGGATTTCATCGTGGGTTACGGAGTAACACAGGGGAGCAACCTTTCCGTGCGGGAGGCTCCCGAAAAAAAAATAGAGAAAATATCATTCAGATATCATGAGTATCATACTCGGACGACAGATGATATCGAAATGTGGAAGATAATATGAAAATACGAGTTGACTGAGCGTATGTGTTTACGTTATATTTCATAACATTTATCATCCATTATTTTATTTTTGAAATAAATTGTATGAAATAAATTTTAAAAGTGGTTTTTTATTATTATTTTTTTTTTTAAAAAAAAGGAACAAAAAGCAGTTCAATACAAATCCTAACAAACATATCGTGCAACAGCACGAAAATACACAAAAATGAGTACATTTCAAGATATCGATCATCCGTCAAAACACAACAGCGAGTCAACGGAAGATGACAGCATACCATCCCATAATAGAACACTTGCACAGCATGTATGCACAATATACGTTGTTGGGGTACAGAAAAGGAAATACGAGCATATCCTTGAGCACGTAGGTCCTTAATTGCAGCTACAACAATACTTGCACGGCGTCTGTCGGACACCGGTATTGGTATTAGTGTGTGTACTTCGACATTGGAGATACATCACATCGGATGTCGTATGCCGTATCATGTACAAATAATAGAGGCGGTAATTGCTGGCGCAAAAAGGTGAGAGAGTAAGACGCATCGGAGCTATGATAGGTTTAGGACTACATCTCACAGCTTTCGATTTAGACCAATCGGCAAAACGTGGAAACAAGAAACATGTCAACCAGAAAAGGTCGCCGTCAGCACGTTAAAACAGGGAAAGAAGAGACGACGAACAGTTGTTAGCTCTCTGTGAGAAGAGCAAAAGACCCAGTGGGCGGTAAGATCGCTTTCGGAAAGTAACCCTCTGAAACATAGCGCCAAAAACGTTGGGCACCTACCAAGAGAACCAGAAAACCGTGAAAAGACTGCGCAGAAGCTCAGGGGAGAGTCAAAGAACGCTGCAACCACCACGAGAACGATGCCATCCATGCTCTTCCTTAAGTGGACGATGATAGCCAACGAAAAGAAAGAAAAAAACAGAGTGTCCCGGCGTGTTTCTGTTTTCGACTCAGCCACGCTGTTTGTGGGGTAGTCTGTCTCCTGTCCTCTCTTTTCTCGTTGCCTTTGCCTATCCCCGGCACCCTGGCTACTGGCATCACGGACGGACACAAAAAGGCTTTCCTCCTTTTCGTGCACTTTTTGAACTTTTTCCGTGCACACCACATCGCGTGCACATACACGGCACTAATGCAGGAACTGAGGGGTGAAAAGGTACCAACAACTCACGATTTGTATGTGGAGAGTACTTGGCGCCTCGAGCTTGTGCCGCTTTTTGTGTGAGTTGTGCCTGGATGTGCCTGGAAAGGGGCCCCCGACTGTGCCGGGCGAGTCTTGATCTTTTGCCTTCACGTCTTGCCTTCTCGTCCTGTTGTCGTGCATGGTTGGTGGCTCGAAGGCGTTCTTTTGTGCAGGCGCCACCACCACCACCCTCTTCGGAAGTCAGTGAGGAAAAAGGAGCCCGCAGTTGCTGAAACAATGGCTGGGCCCTCCACCACGAAAAAAAAGGCCCTTTCGCTTGCCCCCCTTCCCCTGTTCACAAAATGCACACACCGTAAGCCCGTATCGTAAAAAAGAGTGGGCAAGGGAGAGACGGGAGGAACAATCTTCGATACCGCAGTCGATCACCCAGCGGGAGGAAGACAACGAAAATGCAGAAAATAGAAGCAAAAAGGATTCTCCGGGGGAGCAGGCCACCGCCGGCACCCGCCACATACGCAAGAGGGTACCATTTTGGCGGGAAAGCCACAAAATATGCCACGACTTACACGGAGAAAAACAAAGAAAAGAATGCCAAAAATGGTCTTACACAAAATATGCATGCACTTGGAGTTGAAGTTGACAACATGCACCGCATTCATAACGGCTCACAACGTCTACCACACAACACAGACGTTGATTGACATATCTTCCGATTTTGACAAGCCAGATCTCGCGGGAAAACGGTAAGATGAAAACGATCAACGAAAAGACACCGCAGACTTCTTTCTCGGGAAGCATGCCAAACAAGGCAATGAGAGGCAGCACGTCCTTCAAAAAAAAAAAAAAAGAAGAAGAAAAAGCGAGGAGCTAATACGGAGGAAAGCGGAAAGAAAAAAAAGAAAAAAGAGTGGAAGAAGGACAAAAGACAGCAGGTTGTCGGACGAGACCCGACCTGCCGGCCAAGTTGGAATAAAATCAAGGTGAATAGATCTGGCCTGTTTTTTGGGGGACCCGGCCTGCCAAGTTCGTATTCGAAGCCCTGCCACTGCGTCTTTTACAGGCCTCGGGAAAGTGCACAACAGGTCAAAGTGGTGAAAATAGTGGCCTGGCTTCGATGCTGGACCAGGGGCAGCCTGCAGCTAAGAAAAGGGGCGTGTATTTACAAAATACCATGCATTTGAGCCCTCCCCTATGATTGAACAATCAAAATAAGTTTAAAGAAAATTAAATACAAAAAGAAAACAAAGGCGAAAGGAAACAACGCCGTATTGCCTTATTGACTTATCAAGATACGGAGTACTTCGTATGTGTACACTCGCCGACATGGAAAGCATCCAGACCACAAAGGGCCAAAGGATCAGCCGTGTTGGATACAACTTGACAACGTGGGCGGCATGATGCATACGGAGTACTGCCACTGGTGCCATCGAAGGCCATCAACGATCGTCGGCTTCCTTCGCCTTCTTTTTTTCTCCGTAATTTTCATTTTTCTCGTCACTTTCTTCGACAGCCTCTTCAGCTCCTCTTCAGCTGAGTGCTCGAGCGTGCCGAAAACCCCGTCTGCGCACATATTTTGCAACATATCTTTCCTGTTTAGATGCATGAACCCGCTGTTCCAGCTCTTGAGCTGGTGGCCGGAGGGATCGACTGTCTTACATTCACCGTTCTTAACAAGCTGGAACAGTCTGGAACAGCGGAGAACAATGTTTGAACAGCGAGACAACGTGATTGTGTAATAGGGAAAGACAAGACAGCCGGTTAGACGGGCAAGCCAACAAAAAACCTTGACAGATGCATGTCTCTCGGCCTTGTGCCCCCAAACACTTAAGCTTCGCAAGCTGAAGACCTGCTAAACAAAAGCAAAAAGAAAGCCATGGACAGAACAGCAAAAGATCGGCATGCGGCCGGCCTGGCCCTCCAGGCCCAGACCCAACATGGCCGCCGCAAAATTAAACTTATCTTGTTTTTATTTTCGAGATGAGATGTGGGAAAACAGCAAGCGGAAAACGAGCATCTCACATCTCTCTCTCTCTCTTTCTCGGCGGGCTTCCGGTCTCCGGTGTTGACTCTTCTCCGCTTTCTTCTTCTATCGGTTTGATTGCTTCCTATTTCCCGGGAAGTCATCTGCAAGATTGCCTCTTCATACGGAAGGGATTGGCAAGATGCACTCAACAAAATAAGAAGAGAACACGTTCAATCGACGCTGTGACTGCCTCTCTGGGAACAGACGTTGTGGTTCATGTGGCCTTCTTGTCGCTCATTTAGGTCTTATCCCGGATCCCGGCCATGCTTGTATTTTCTTCCTTTGCAGGTCCCTGTTCTTTGGAGGAGGAGAAGGGAAGAAGTGATGCTTCCTTCCCTTCTGTTGGCCGTGCCCACGAGGTGGACATGGAAATCGCTCCTTTTCCTGGTTTGGTTTGCTCCCGGTCGCCTCTCCTTTTCTCCTCCCCTGTCCCCTCCCCCAGCTTTCTTGCTCCTCTTCTCCCGGCAACACATCATTTTCTGTGGTGGTGGTCTCTCATTTTTAATCCGAAATAGAACCCCAATGGAACGGTGTGCAGACAAGGACAAGAGTGTTGAACATGGGAGCCCTTGAACAAAAACCCTTGAAAGACGACAAAACCCACGCAAAAAGAGGACAAGAGTTGTGCATCGCGCATCTTAAAATAACAACAAAAATGAGCTTAGTTAGGGCCGGGGCAGAGAGAGAAAAGAAGCTATGAAGTTCGGAGTGCGACGTCTCTAATGCACAATTGCCCCATCGACACGCACCAAAAGAAAGGCAAAAAAAATCCTACGATCTGGGCAAGATTTGGGAGGAGAAGGGGTGTGAGACTTTCTCTCAATTTCGATGTGTGAATGAAAAACAGAGAGCGAGCGGACGCGAGAAAAACTAAGTGAAGAGACACAGCCATAACAGCAAGAAAAGCACTAACAACAGCGCAATTGTCTTGCTATGTTGCCATTTTGCTGTCCCCAAAGAAAACCCAAGGACATCCTTGTTCATGGACAGGGGGCATTCGAAGACGAAAAACCCACTTTCTACCCATTTCCTACCCAAAAGGCAGACCAGACCCGAAGCATCGACACGATGTCACGCCGTTTCTTTGCCCTGGTCCGGCACATCCTTGCAAAGCTCCACCACCTCCCATGTTTTTTTCTCTCCTCTCTTCACTGTTATTTTTTAGCCGTTCACTATCGTGCTCTATTCTTCCGTGGAATTTCAACTCGGAAAAGGGGGCGTGTGATGGCAACAACACACCAAAAGGACATAAAAAAGAATACCCCGGCACTCGGACCTGGGCCCCTGGTCAATAGCCCAAGGCAGGGGAAAGGAGAAGAGAGTCATACTACCGAACAGAGAGATGGGCTGTACGGAGTACTTGTACACAAATGCAGCAAGAAGTAGCGAAAAGAGGCACCCCAAAATAATAAACAACACAAGATCCCAGGTCATGCGCAGGTCTCTCAGCCCACTGTGGGAACATTTTCAAGGTGAATTTTGCCCAGACTGGGAGAGGCAGACAGCACTGGAGGCAGTGCACCTCTCCTTTCCAGCTGGGCCTCTCTTGCCTGCCCGGATTACGTACTTTGGGCGTATTCGTCTATTATTTGTGCCTGAGCTTGTCCACTGGCCCCAGCCAAGAGAGTGATTCCGCTCTCCGCAAGATTGCGGCCCTTTTTTTTTTATTCGTTATTTATTCTTTTACTCCGTATTCGTTGTCTGTATGCCACTGACCAGGTTCACCTTCCAGGGGTCAGAACCTTTTTTGCTCCGCGTACCGCGACCATGTTCAACAGGCCATTGAGATGCGCTTTCACCCCTTCTCTTTTTCCTCTTCTCTCCCTATTGCTCCTTCGGTGTGTTGATCAGAACGATTCACCCGAGCTCCGTTGCAGTGGATTCACCACTCCTCTGAGCTCCGAAGTAATTTTGATATATTTGTTAGGAAACACCCATACGACATATATCTCAGGTCACGTATATCATGATTTATTGTCCGCACTTCCGCTGCAGCCGGGTCTTGGCCCATGTCTTTGAATTTTTACTCTTCGTCACAGCTGCAGCGCAAATATTTTCCTGATTTGATAAGACAATCAAAACATGAAAAACAAGAGTCAACAAAATTCGTTAAAGAGCTGAAAAAATGCAGGCTCTACTGCAATGCAATGCATGACAGCGTGCACGTGAGGGGCCGTTGATCCCTGAACAACAGTCTGGAATAATAGAGAGAATTGTCAGCCATATCTCGCGTTTTGTCGCCCAAGAAAGAAAACAATGGGACACGCAAAAGGAGAAAAGCGCCACCACCATCGAGCAGCACCACCGATCGCGTCCAGCGCCCGTTTTCTGTTTCTGGAGCAAGAGAAGTGAAGAGACAGACTCAAGAGTGACGAAAACCGAGCCGAGTCCATAAGCATTGTATCTTTGATTGAAAAAGCCATAGCGGCACTTGGACAGCCCCATCACCGGCCCATCTGTGCAAGAAAGGGTGCAAGATGAGAAGAGAAAAAGAAAATACAGCGCTATGACACCTCTGAATTGAGTAAAAAGAAGGCAAGAGAAGACCTAAGAAAAAGAAAATACAGTGCATTAGTTTGTTTGAGAACACTGGAGACTGGCCAACTTGCATAAAGCCACTGCATAGGTAACGTCTTTCAAGCCGCCTATATTTTCTTTTTGGGTCAACGGCATCATTCTGCCAGCTGGACAGGCACCAATTTTGCTCGGCGGTGTGGGAATCTGAATCAGATCGAGAGAGAAAGGGGAGGAGAAGAAGCTGTTCTGTGGAGTTGGGTGCTAGTCGCTTCACGAAACACCGTGGCGCTCTTCCAGAGGAGCGAATGGGTGCTGATCGATCCAAAATACCCACCCAAAAATCCGGATCTGGCACCGTCTGGCACCACTCAACGCACGCCCTCACGCGCGCGCTCTTTTCCAGAAATCCCAAGGCGACTCGCCCTCCCACCTCTTGCGAGTCGATCTCCCATCCATAAGAGAGGGAGCACGCCGAAGTCTGGTAGCCTCCTAGCCTCCCACCCCGAAAAAGGTATCGCCTCACTGGCCAGAAAAGGGCGCCATCGACCAGAAAGACCCAAAAATGCGACTGTAGGATGTTTCATGTTTCAAGAACCGTCGGCCACTCATCTGACGTCGCTCCAGTCCTTGGTGATTAAACTGTCCACGAAAATAGAAACAGACGACACTTGAAATGTCGTCGATGGCAGCAAAAGAAGCAAAAAGAGATCGAGCCATCCTTGTTATTTCGTCTTGTCTTGTCGCTTTTCTCCTCCATCCGATTTTGTCGCGCACTTTTTGGGGAGGATTGGAGCCTCTTGAAGCTCTTGGGAAAAAGCTAAAAGTTAAAAATAAACACAAAAGGGAACTTCATGAAACACGACCAGTCACTTTAAGATGGAGTTTAATTCACTTTAAGAGGAGTTCAACGGAGAAGGCTGTCGTTCAGGAACATAAGACGGCAAGGGAAGCAGCGACTGAGTACCTACCAAAAGCGCATGCATCCTAACATCTCAACGCAAAAACGGAGAGCAAAAGTGGCAGGAACGACTGTCGTGGAAACAGACACCGAGAAAAGCCACAATGGCCAACGCACAGAAGTTGCAACGTGAGATTACACTCTTGAAGTTGCCCTCTTGTCCAAAGTAGTTTATCGACGGACTGGATTGGTTGAATGGGTGGCGCAAGAACCAACAAGCAAGCGTCAGGTACCAAGGCGTCTTCCGCTCTTGCCATGTTCTTTCGGTCGGTGATGGCAGGCGCGGCGCAACCGTGCCTTCCATCGGAGCAGCCGCACTTGCCCACATAGCAGTAGTCTCGATCGTGCCTTCCCACAACAGAGATGCTTTGTATTACCTCACGACTTTTTGGTGAAAAACCTGCTCTCTAGCAGGTTTCTGCTTTGACCTCCTTTTCAGCTAACTCCATCACGGCCTCGATACCTTCTTTAGCAAAAAATAACACCAAAAAAGGCCTTTTTCCTGTACTACCAACGCACTAACCTAGGCACCGTCTGCCAACAAGCTAACAAAACATACGCTATTTTGTCAATAGACTGGTGTAAGTGCTTGTTTGGTTCCACGGCACAGGGAACATCCCGTCTCTCCTTTTCTGCCTTCTTTTGTCGTGGACCACACTGGCTGAAGAGTCCTGAGCACTTAATTTCACGGCCGTCCGTGCGCCGCTTTTTGGCCAAGAGGGCAAAGGAGGGATATGTGCAGCTCACAAAGTCTGGTTGTTTACTAACACGTCCTCCGCTTACAAAAGTACGAGAACAGACCATCACGAACTGCGGCCAGGCACAAACATCGAGGACTTCTCTTCAGTCGTACGACGTAAACACACGCCCCCGACAGCCTTGACAGCGTCCTTTCGAAGACCACATCCAATTTCACCATCTTTGCTAGCCATCGACGGCCTCAAAAGCCACGAAGTTCTTCAAGAGCGTTGTTGCTTTTTCCGACAAGGATCCAAGCCGGACCGCCTCACCATCTCGGTGGGCTGACCTTGAGAGCAAATCACGGCACATTCTTTGCAGCGGGCAATAAAAAGACGAAATAACTAAGGGTCATCAAGAGGGCTGAAGAGGTCCTCGATGCTATCCATTTCTTTCCTCCGACAGAGCGAAGCCGGAAGCTGAGAGGAAGAAAATATGTCCTCCCGGTGACTCGAAACGGAGGATTGCATACACGATGTTGATTTATTGAAACAGCCGCAAGAAAAATGAGCAGGAAGAAAGCCATTATCACTCAAAAAGAGGGCTACCGAGTCTATGATACTCTCCAAGCCCATACGAAGACGCACAAGACAAGGTGCAGATACCAACAACATGGCCAGCGGAAACAACATACCCTGGCCTTGTACGCCGTAGGATGCGGGATGCGGGAACACAGTTTCTATTTTCAGCCATGTCGTGTGCAACTTGAAGTTCTCGTCATGGACTGGGAAGGGACGGCAGGTCATGATTAACGACCAGGGGACAGGGCAACAGACGGAACCAAAGAACCATCAACCTCACAAAACGAAACATCTCTGGACAGACCGAACCCGGACGAGGGCCTGCATCCATCTGATATCTTCCTTTTTGAGGGGGATTGCCCTGACTTCGTGCCTCCTCACAAGTCCTTGGTCATTTCTTCCTTCAGCCTTTTTGTGTGAGTTTTGTGTTTCTCATCACCTATTTTTAAAGCTTCACGGCAGTCAAACAAGTCACGCAAGCAACACTTCCACTTAAAACTGGCAGCCATATTGTTTATTTTTGGAATTCTAGATGCCCATCGCTCCGATTTCACGTTTCAATTATTTTCCGTCTTTACCTCTTTTTGTCTTTTTTCGTCGTCTGGGCAGCCCCTTGCTCATCTCTTTTCTTTCCCCTCCTTGCCATTTGCAACCTTTGACCTCTCAACCCCAAATCGTCAACTCACTAATCCTTTTCACGATAGTTGCCCGCACCAAAGATCTTACGTGGCTGGCTCCAGTGATAGTGCTGCTAAAACACTGCCAAATACAACCTCGAGACGGCCAAAAACAACCGAAAAAGCGACTAACTGACCAAACCACTAGCACTGTATGATAAGTGCTTGGTCTTTCGCCTTCAGTATTCAGTGTTACTGGCCGGTCTTTTGCTATGACCTGGGCACTCGGACCCTGACCCATTCTCCGCGTGCAACCTATATTACGCAAGACCCAAACTCACCCAAAAACCACATATACGGTGACGGCACACCCATCCATTCAAGCCCACACAAAGTCCACACCTTGCACGCGAATGGCGCTGTACGACGTATTCTGGGGGCCATTCAATGAGTACGGCCACTCCAAGCAACGCAGGGCTTGTTTCGGCCGCTTTCTGGCTGCTTCAGTGGTTGGTTGCGCCGTTTTGTGGTTGTTTTGTTTGTTTCTTCCTTCTGTTTCCTCCGGTCTCCTCTGGTTCGTTGCTATGCTTTTTGGCTCGGCTCCTTTTGCCAGAATGCAACGGTGACAGCGCTTTCGGCGATTTCGGTTGTGGTGCAGTCCAGCCTTTCACTGCTGCTCAGCGTTGCTTGTACCTGCAGAACGTCTCCTTTTCCTCCCTTTTCCCCTCTTCGTCTTGCATCACTGCCCCCTCTCCCCTTACCCACGTTGCCTTGTGCGTGGGTTTTTTACTTTATGCGTTCAAAGGCAGCTTTTTGTTTGCTGTTCTCCATTCTCAACGACGCAAAAACACAAAATAGCTGTGCAACCTCGTCTCCTTGTCCTCGCAACGAATACCCCACAGCCGTGTCCTTTTGACGCATGCGACTGGCCAGAATTACTCGACTCACAAAATAGTAACAGAGAACACAAGGTAACAGGCCACAGTCGTCCAGTGCCAAGCCAAAGCAATTTCCCATGCAGAACGACACCCTCCTCTCTGTCTCTCGCTCTCGCCACACGATCGCAACTCGACCACCTCTTTCATCAGAAATCAGTTCTTTGTGTGTCGAACAACGCTCGTTCCTCGCCCCTGTTAAGTGGTTCCTCCATTGAAATTTGGCCCATCTCGCGTACACATATTTACTGCACGCTGTCGTCACCATGACCAAACGACCCGCGGGTTGCAACAAAGACAATACGAGAAAGAAGAGTATTTTCCCGCTGTGGACTTGTGGGCTTATGGACGGAGGGGACGAGGCAAGGTGCTATGACCCGACCCAAAGCGCCCAAAATCGATGCGTCACTACGACAGACGGCGGAAGCGGACATGTCTCCAACGACGAGAGAGCGGATACATCGGATACTGGGTTTGAAGGTAGAGTACCTGTACGACGTACTTCTTCTTTTCTTCAAACTGGGTCAACAAATCGCCAGCCCTCGGCAGCCTTGGGCTTTTTCAACAGCAACCTCGGAGGTGGTCGAGAAAACGTGTGCTAAAAACCGCTTCAGAAACGCGATCGTTGACTTCATCGCAAGGCTTTTCCCCACAGTTGTCCCTTTTGTGTCCTTTTTGTGTCTTTCTGCCCAGCGGCTATCACAACTGTCCGCCTTATGCCCCCATCAGGCAGGTCGCCCTGTCGATCCGATTTTTTTTTGGGGCGCAATTCTTTCCCACTTTCCCACGATGTTGGCTCTATTTTTCCAAGATTTTCTTTTCGTTCTAGCGCCGGTTAGGCGAACTGCTCTCTCTCATAGCTCTTCGGCCTACCGACCTACTGTGTACTTGCATGCCTTTTTCAGGAGTAGCCCCTGAGGAAACCAAGAGTTGATTTCCCTGTTCGGGCGAGGCTAACCTTCTTGTTCGGATATGGGTTTCGAGACTTCTCGTTCAGGCTTCGTTTTTCGCGTCTTGCAATTTCAATGCCGCGTAATGTACGCGATGTGGCCTGCTTCCTTTTTGCAGACCTAGTGGTCACCGAAAGCATGCGCAACAAAAGCAAAGCAAGCTCCAGAACAAGCATTGCTGTTTGCAAAGTATTGACTGTTGAAATCACCGTTATTTTCGGTCCACCGAACAACAAAATTACAGTTCATTTGCTTTCTTTTTTGCTTCAATATTGTTTGCCCCTTTTCTTGCATCTTTCAGCTCAACTTTTGCCATCTTCTTTGAACTCTCCCATCTCCCTTGTGCCCGTTTTAACCGTTCTATCGACCGTTATTCCTACATTCACATTGCATTCCAATCTCATCTCGATCCCGCGGGGAAGGAGCGCAACTGCTCCTTACGTCGACAAGCCGGCAGGATTTTATGCTCCGAAGCCTTGCCACAACAGCCCCAGTGGGCTCAGAAGCGGATGAGGCTTTTCGGCTTTATTGTTTCGCGAGATACGAAAGGACGGAGCAAAAGCCGGCGGTCTTTTTTTTTTTTTTTTTTTTTTTTTTTTGGTTGACCACGACAAGTGTCTTTGCAAAAACATGGATTTTTCAGCAAAAATCCGGCTTCACCCGTCGACAGAACAAAGAATGCCATCTTTTTCAGCGAGTTTAGGAACAAGGTCGAGCGCAGTGTGCCACCACCTAGCATCTAAACACGGCGGCTAAA
This sequence comes from Sporothrix variecibatus, assembly GCA_016097105.2. NCBI lineage: Eukaryota > Fungi > Ascomycota > Sordariomycetes > Ophiostomatales > Ophiostomataceae > Sporothrix > Sporothrix variecibatus. The sequence goes on from JADMNI010000003.1 coordinate 2,903,160, forward strand.
CGGAACACAGCTCGACAAAAGCTCGCCAAAGCTCGCCAGAAAAAACCGACGGTCTGTTCCTGCGAACGACCCAGGCCTTGATGGCGTCGCGGTATGGCGTCTTTCCGTCTCTTAGCTATGGTCTCGGTCCTCCTTGGACGGTCCGCAAATTAGAGAAGAATGACGATCCCATCCCGGTCCAAAGTTGGATGTTGGACGGTGCCTGGCCCGGCGTTGTTCCTTCTTCATAAGGCTGTTTCAAGCGGTCCCAGACATCCGCTTTGTCTGACGTCCGATCTACACTACCTGCCCAGATGTTCCTGGATCTCACAGCAGAAAGGACTTCGTATCGAAAGGTAACATAAAGAGATCGGGGGCCAGCCCGGTGGACTGGTCTAAACTAATACGTTCAGATGCCCACAAGGTGCGCGTCTTTTTTTTTTTTTTTTTTTTTTGCTCTCTCTGGTGTGCCGCGGGTCCAGCCCGCCCGAGGCATCACGACATCATCTTTTTTGAAAAATTCGATCCTAAATTTGCACGCCGAAAGACTGGGAACAAGACGTCCTATGCTATCTACGATTGCTGGAATCTACGCTACAAATAGCACTACAGCGACTTTTTTTTTCTTGGTGTTTTGGGGACTCCAGAGAAGCCGTTACTCATGTCTCACCCACTTTTTTCCGCTTTATGCTCCTAAGATCAAGGCCATTCCAGCGGTTCTGGCAGGTTTTTGCCTCGCAAATGTCTCACACATAGCGTTAAACCTGCCCCTTTTCTTGGAATCTGTGTCTCGACTACGGACTGCGAAAGACGCTGTTTTGGCTTCACTCAACCAAAGACTAAAGTAGGCGCGCGCGCCGGCGCCTGCCCAAGCTGCTGGGTTCCCCGGTCCAACGATTGGGACGATCCCACGAAGTTGAGAAAAGAGGACGGGGAAATGGCAATGAAAATCTCTGCCTCTCAGACGGTGCCTCTCGGACATGTTTGCTATCACGAACGATCGCGGACCTCGCGGGAAGGAAGGCCGCTCTGTTCTCTTTTTTCCTTTAGGTGGTGCGAACATACGTTTCTTACTTTTTCTTCAACATTGGCAGGCTGTCCGGCCTTCTTCTTCTTGACTGATTCACGGCCGAGGATATGGGCATCGTCCTAACAACGAAGCCAAAAGAGGCCGGACGACGGGTGGCGTACACACTCGCCGAGAACTGGTCTCTGCTTAAATTTGCAATATCATCTTGAGGATTAGACCTTCATCTTGCCTTATTCCTGTTTAGTTCCTCTTCTTCCTACTCTTCCTGCCCTTCCTCCCCTTTCCCTCGAAAGGCAAAGGCGGTGTCTCGATATGGAAAGTGATGAAAGGTGGTCGGCGATAGTATTTCTCCTCAGCTCACTCCCAGCTCCCTTCGGCGGCAACAGGGAGAGAAACGTCGATCTTTGTGGATCTCTCTGTGGGGAGTTAGTTTCACGCGCGCGTGTGTTAGTTCTAAAGCTGGGCTTGCTTGGCCCTCTTTGGCTTCCCGAGACCGTTTTTGCCTCCCTGGAAGCGTGAAAGGCGAAGGCGTGGGAAGCGTGGGAAGCGTGGGAAAAGAAAGGGAAACGGCGGGTGTGCCTGGATCCTAAAGTTCAAAAGGTCCCGCCATAAAAATCAAGGTTTTTGCTAGTAATATTTTTTTTGGAGGGGAGCTGGGGAGGCAAGCACACCCCCTGCCCCCCCCCCCCCCCCCCCCAAAAAATCAATAGTTTACTTTTCGCGTGCGCTGATCCTTTCTCGATCCAAGCAACATAACTTATTGCTTCTGTGCAGTGTGTGTGCATGGAGAGTCAGAAGCTAATTCGGGGGAACACCTCCTTCCTTGCAACCCATTTCCCCTTCTTGCCCCAGGTGTTCTCCAGAGCACCATCTTTGGGAGCACTGTTGTTTTGGAGAACAGACTTGGCCAGGCCTGTAAAACTAGAAATAAAGGGAGTGCTGAAGAGTAAACGGTGCAGGGTCAGGCAGGCAGGACAAAGCTGTACATGTAAGTATCTTGCAAGTATCTTTTATTGACGGGCCTCTCGGGCGCCATGCTGGCTCTTGCTTTCTGCAATCTAGGCCTGCTGAGAGACTGGTAAAAAGAACGGACCAGTTGCCCCTCGAGAGCCTGTGCGGTGGCGAGGAGAAGAGACATCTCTTCGGTGTGTGGATGACTTCAAAATATTTCGGCCGCGGAGATGGACGTCAAGTGAAGCAATAAACATATCTAGGTGTTCTCAAGTCGTTTATTGCTTCATTGCTGCTGGCCACGCGGCGTTGGCTGAAAGAGGACACAAGATGAAGGGCGTATCGGGTCTAATCAAAATGGAATACGCGTAGCAGGCGTGGGCACTTTCTGTAATACCGAGAAGAACACTGCAAAGAAGGCCCGTAGAAGGCACAAAAGTGCCGGTAGTACACGGACACGCGGTGGAAACAGTTTGATGAGCTGGGCAAGAGAACAAAGAGAGCCTGAAATTACACCAGGTCTGAGCAAACGGACCACTGTTGCTTCGTTTGCCAGCCGCACGCTTTAGCAAAGAAACGGTTCGAAAAAAGTAAAATTAAACAGCCCAGCCCGACGAGACCAGACCAGTTGTGAGTAGCGGCTTGTCAAGAACAGGTAAAGGTAGAACGGCATGTTGATGCGAAAAAAAATATTCCGTAGTGGCTGTGTAAAAGAGGGGGAGTGGAAGAAGGACGTACTCAGTAGGGCACACGACACGGCTCGGTGCTTAACGCGGGCACTGACTACACAATACACTTCCAACAGTGCTTCTCAGGAGAACAGCCCAGCTCCAACTGGGACCAAGCACTCGTATCCTGCTCTTTTTCTGGACTGGCAAGGCAGGTTTTCCTTGGCAGGGGAGAAAGGGAACAAAAGGCCATGGACAAGTGACAGGGACGCCCGCGGTACCTCGCCGTGACTTTGCCTCGAGTCCACTGCAAAAAGTCAAGCCCAGTCCAGGCTGGCCTAGACTGCTTGAACTGGGCCTCAACAAGCAGGGGTAAGGCGAGTAAAAAGGAGAGTACAAAGGGGTGTGTGCTCTGAGCAGTAAGGTGTGTTGACAGTGAAGAAGGCGGAACGCGAAAAGCGGAAAACGAGGCGAGGCATCAAACAGGGCAGAGCGAGGTCACAGAAAGAGAGCAAGACCAAAGAAGAGGGGCGAGAGAAGAGTCTGGATTGTCAATATTGTCTGTGAAGCGTGGAACCTGCCTTCCTTGCAAGGTTCAGGTTCACGGCGAGACGGTTGGCCTCTTTTTTTCTTCTTTTTTTCTCTTTTCTTTTTGTTCTCCTCTGTCACTCCCGGTCCTCAATCACTTTACCAAAGGAGGGAGGGCGTGTGAACATCAGTCTGTGGACATCTGTGTTTTCTGCCAAAACAAGTCTGAGAGGCACCACGTCCATCTTTGTCTGTCGGTTTTTGTGAGCGGACTTGATGGTGACAAGCAGGGATATCCGTCGATCAGAGAGGCATTTGGTTTCGATGTGCCTCCTCTTGGTGCTATTTTTTGAAATCTTGTTCCTGCGTCTCTAAGCCCTACAAGTGAAGGGACAGATGTGATGGACAGGCACACCCGTATGCCGCATGTTCCGCAATTACCAAAAGAGGCCCTCTTCAAGTTGCTCTCGACTGTCCGAGCGGTGATGGGGATTAGAGAACAAAGAAAGATGACCTTCAGCTCCTCCTCTTCACGCCGAAGACACTATTCGAACGTGGAAATTTGATCAAGAGTGCTGTGCTCGTAGAAGAGGAAAGACGAGGCGAATCCTGCGGGTCGTCGGAGAGACGAAAGACAATGGCAGCGTGAGTCGTTGAGTACTGTGTAATGGAGAAGAGAGGATCAACTCCGATGAGAGATGTTAACTGTAGATGGTAAACGAGTCATGAGTAGGTTTGTGTGTGTGGAATAGGGTCGATCTTAGTGGTGATGTTGGTGATGTTTAGCTGTCTGTTGGCCGTATGTACTTTGTCGAAAACAATTGTGTGCACCATAAAAAAGGACTTTTGTCAACGGCCCCTGTATAGGATGTACGATATGAAACGGTGTGAATGGTCCTTTTGTAAACCCGCGTGGTGTATTGTTGCTGTTGCTGAGTAGTCGAGTGATCGCCATGTTCTGGTGGTTACGATGGATTCACTACAGCTTCCTACTCCCTCGAGGTTTTGTGTACACCTACGCTTTATTCAGTGGGAGTAAAACTGTGTATTTTTTGTACTTTATTGCGTTCTTATTGTCGGGCTCCTTTGAGTTTGTCGGTATTTCGATTGCTGTTGCTCTGGGATACATCAAGCATGCTGGTGTTGCAATAGACTCGTGATGTGTGTTTACGGTATCATGATACTGCGTGAAAGATGGCTGTATGCTTTGAGACTACTGGTCTTGTATCCTTTCAGGTCATTTAGACCTCTCCCCTTTTATTTCTATATTTTAATTGTTGTTTAATAGTATTTTACATATATTTTTTGGGTTTGGATGCTGTAAATTATGTATCAGATAATTCGAGAGTAAAAACAAAACAAGTAAATGCAATAATAAGACATACAATAAAGACGATGAAAAACACACAAAGACAAATACACAATGTCACATAATCAAGTATATGTAAGATATGGGTATGTAATGTTTATTTATGAGCACATCAAATGTGCTTTATTGATGCCGTGAACGCCTGTCTAAATCCAAACACAGAGCTGTGTGTCTCTAACTATTGTAATATGAAAATAGAAAATGCTGCACGCATCTCTTCGTCCCACCTTTTAATTAGACTGCATCTGCCGCAGCCGCGCCTCAGCGGCTCTTGCTCGCCGTTCCCGCTCCAGCCGCTGCCGCTGCTCCGGCGTCAGACCGCGCGACTCTTCTTCCCGGATCTCCTGGGCACTCTTGAGGACGCCGACCAGTTTCTTCTGGCCTCCCACTGTTGATGGCTTCTTCTTCTTCTCTTCTGCCGCCTCTTCTTTGAGACGAGCCTCTTCAGCCCTGCGGCGCTCCGTCTCTTTCCGTGCAGCATCGGCCTTTTCACGGGACTCGCGCTCTTCGGCGTCGGCACGGGTCATGGCAGCCGGGACACGGGCAGCGTCCCAGTCGATGGCCTTGTTGGTGGACTCGGCCCGGGCCACCCTAAAGGCATCCCGTGTGGGACGGTCACCTGCCAGCTCAAAGGGCGTCTTGCCGTCGCCGTTTGTGACGGTCGGGTCGGCGTCGGCCCGGAGAAGTAAAGCATTGACGAGGGCTGCTGCGTTCTGGGAGGCGGCGTAGTGCAGCAGAGTGGGCGCATGGTGATGCTGCGCGGCATCGGGCGGGGCGAAGCGGTAGGTGGCGGCCGACAACTCGTTGGCCTTGAGGTAGGCGAGCAGGGCGGGCACCTTGGAGCGGCGAGCCAAAGCCTGGAGCTGGTTCGTGTGCATGAGCGCCGTCTCCTCCTCTTCGGCGCGCTTGGCCGCGGCCTTGCGTTCCTGCTGCCGCTGCAGACGCTGCTGTGTGGCAGCGGCGGTTTGCTCGGCCGTCAGAGCTGCTGTGAGTGACGCCTGTGTGCCGTTGCCGTTGCCGTCTGCACCATCCTCGCCCCCACCGGGCAAAATCTCCCGCACCTTGAGGCGCGTCAGCTCGATAAAGCACCGCATGATTTCCTTTTGCGTCGGCCGGCGCGTATTAAAGGGGAAACTGCGCAGACCGCGGGTCGTTGCGCTGCAAGACCTGGCCCTCGTAGGGACAAACAGGGTTCGCTGATTGGAGGTGCCCGAGGCACGCACAAACAGCAGGTCGGCCGAGTCCAGCAGAGGCTTCCAGTCGCGTAGTAGAGCGCGCACATCGTCGACAAGGGCTTGTTCGTTGTACCGACGCAAAGTCGAACCGGCCGAGTGGGCAGCGCCCTTGGCGGCATCGTTGGCCGACTGGCTGCCACCCTGCTTGCGACGCGTGGTGTAGCGGTGGAACGTCTTGTGGGCGAGCACGGTGGCCTCGCGGTTCATGGGCACGGTGCCGGCCTTGGACTTGCGGGGCGCGAGGGCAATGACCATGGCGGCGACGTGGCCGCCGCCAATCATGCACATAAAGATGTGGCGCCCGGCATAGGTCGTGGCGGCCTTTTCGGCGGCAGCGTTGTTGGGCGGCGGGTTCATGGGAGGCAGCTGGCGCGAGTGGATGGCACTGAGGATACGGGCCGACCGTTCGGCCTCGTTTTCATCGGTTTCGGCCGGGACGACGCCCGTCTCCGGGTTGGCAGGCGGGGACAGTTCCTCGGGCGTGAACATGGCACGGTACACACCGAAATAGTTGTTGGCCGGCAGCAGGGGCGAGCTGAACCAGATCAGCGGTTGTAGAGATGCAGCATGTGCGGCCTCGCGCTGGCGCTGCTTGTGGTTCTTGGGCCGGTTAACGGAGACCGTGCCAGCATCCGATCCGCTGTCGCCGTCGTCCTTGTCCTTTTGTGACCGCCGCTTCTTCTTCTCGGCCAGCACTGCCTGCTTCTTTAGGAGAGAAGCCAAGACGTTGGTGCTTGTACCGGTGGTGGCAGTTGAGCCGGCCTCGCTTCTCGTCTCTGAATCTTCATTTTCTTCCTCCTCCTCTTCGTCTAGATCCGACAGCTCGTCCGACTCGGACCACTCCGAGCCCGATATACTCTCGTCAAGCGTGCCCACCAGCCGCTCAAACTCGTCTTCCGTGACGGGCTTCTTGCCCGCCAGCTTCTGTTTGAGGTTGAAAAGGTGTAAATCCGATTTGAAATGGTCGCGCTTGTCGGCGTGCGAAGCAAAGGTCAGGTTGCAGAGTGCGCAAGCCTCACCCGAAGCCGAGCTTGCTAGTGATGGCGAATATGAGGGAGCTTCACTAACCTGCTTCGGATGCGGCATCGGTGGTGGCATCGCTGGGTCCTGGTGTGAAGGACCGTGATGGTGTTGCTGCCGTTGTCGAAGAAGGCGAAATGATGGCACCGGATGTGCTATCCTTGGGGACGGGCGTGAGTGTGGGCAGAACGTCGGCCGGCAGGCCGAAGACGTACAGCGGCCGGCGCAGAAACTCTTCCTTGCGGTCCGCCATTGCGACTGAACTGCGAGGTTGTGTGGAAGAAGAAAAAGAAGGAGAAGAAAGACGGAAATGGAGAGAAGTCCGTTGCGACAGAAGTGCGACAGAAAAGAAGCTCTGACGAGTTGGGAGCGGGGTGTCGCAAAGTCGTGCGAAGGCAGGTTTGTTCCGTGGAAGAATGAGTTATGCGAGAGAGAGCTGTCACCAAAAGAAAGAACAGACGAGAAACAGCCTTATGTATGCTCGTAAAATGACCGGGAAAGTTGCTTTGTAAAAAGAGGCGAGGCGAAGCAAGAAATGAGGCCCGCGTTGCGATTGCAGTCCAGCCGTCCGGTTTGGGCAGGTTCGGGTGCTAAAGGTGCTCTTATCGATAAGCCCCTCCCTACGCCATCGACAATAATGCGCCAAACGGCAGGAGCGACCTGTATTAAATCATTAAATTGACTGGTGCCGGCCAGCACTGCCACGTTTTTGGAGATTTTTTACGTCGTACTCTTTTTTTTTTGCTGCCAAACGCCTGCCAATGAGTCAACCGGCGCGGCTTGTGTTCTATGGTCGTTTTACACTTTTGCGACTAATCAATACTTTTTTTTCTTTGGCTTGGCCTCACACGCCAGGATGAGCTCATAATGAAATATTGTGAATTTTTGTGAATTTTGAGAATTTTGGGACTTTGAAACTTTTCCATCAGTTTTTTGACTAGAAGCGGATTGGCTGGTATAAATCCATGCACTTCATGAGGTATGAGAGGCATAAAGAGACCGATATTATCGAAAATTAATACGTCGTAATGAGACATCACCATCCATCCTTTGTCCCTCTTTGCTCTTTAAATGCTTCGTTCTGATCGTGATAATGCGAGCCACGTGACGACGAGCATGTTGTCCACGATGACGGTGGTTCGTTCTTTCCTTCTGAGTGCTCCTTCTTTTTCTTCTTGTCAATCCTTCCCCTTTCCCTCCTTCTTTCCCTTTTTGGGAGGTTCTTTGCCATTACCCCTCTTTTCCTGTTCTTCTCCTTCCCAAACCTCCCATCTTTAACCTTATCCTATCTTTCTTCTCTCCTTTCTTCTTATCTCTCCTCGCTTCCATCTTCTCACTCTTCTTGCTGCTCAAACCGTGAGCTGGACGGCTGCAACGTGGTTGACGACGACGATATACCACCCCACGCCGCATTGTCACCACACTCAGCATCCCATCCAGCATAACCGCCATAGCCAGCAGCATAGTCGGCATATCCAGGAATATCATACAACGAGCCATAGCCTGGATCGTCGAATTGTCCGGCATACACGGAAGCGTTGGCGTTTGTTATTGTTGGCCTCGCCACGAGCCTCATGGCCCGTCTCATAGCCTGTATCGCCGCTCGTTGAGTGTGCCGGCGTGGATGCTGTTGCTGTGGATGCTGTGGAGCTTGGGCTTTGAGCAGAGGGTGACGATCGTGCTTGAGCCGACGCCGTGGTCGTGCTGTTGAGAGAGACAATACGAACACAGTGTCTGAGATGGCTCGACGGCGTGCCAAAGCGCGAGATGCTCTGGATGGATGGGATATTGTGTGCCGTTGCTGCTGCCGCCGCTGTTGCTGTGAGACGGGCTGCTCTCGTCGGACGACGACATGAGCAGTTGGTCCAAGACGGCCTCTTCCTGTTCATCCTCTTCGCGAAGCAAGGGGCTTTGAGAGCCACTGCCGCCGCTGCCTTCCTCTCTTCGGCCTGCATCTTCTGCCATTCCTCCTTCATCGCTTGTTGCCGCTGCCATTCACGCTCAGCGCTGCACAGCCGGTGAAACGCGCTCCCAGGACCCTGTGCGGAAGCGGCCCGGCATCGTCGAGGCGTCGACGCAAACGTTCGAAGCGTGAATTGGCGCTCGTCTTCTTTGACGGCAGCAAGCCAAAGCACCGTGTTGGACTGGTGAATGTGACTGGTGTGGTGGCTCGGAGCAGCACTGTCGCTTGCTGCAGAAGCAGCAATAACAGCATCAACATCGCCATCGCCATCGTCGCTCCACTCCGATGCTGTCGCCTTTCCTTTTGCCTTTGCTCTCCCTGCTTCTTTGGCTTCCATGACGGCTGGCACGTCGACTGGCTCGCCTGGCCACATTGCTGGGCCCTTCACCTCCATTATCTGCCTCCACAAAAGCAGCAAGACTACCAGCAGAGACACCACCGCTTCCATCACCGCCACTTCCACTCACACTCATGTTTTTGCTGTTTCCCCCACCACCGTCAGCACCATTAGAGCTCTTCGTACCACCACCTTGGTTGCGGACCCCGCCATCTCCTCCAGCATCGTCGGGCCCTGGAGTTCCGCCTCCTCCTGGTCCAGGACCACCACCTCCTCCTCCTCCACCACCACTAGGCCTATACCCACGACCGTAAAAGACACCGCCAGTGTCAACAGGAGGTCCAGATGTACCCACGACCGTAAAAACACACACCTTCTCTGGCAGCCCCGGGCTTGCCAAAACCGCCCCCACAGCCACTTGACTGGATCGTCTCCAGGCGGTTGCCGTCCTTGTCCACGGGCTGGTATCCCTTTTCGAGCACCCGTAGATCCCGTTCGGTGATGCCCATCATGCCGTCCGCCGCCTTTTCCCACTTGCCGCCCCAGAAGCCCTTTTCGTTGCGCTTCATCGTCTGCATCCGGCCAGCAAGCTCGGCCATGGTGTTGCCGCCGGCATCGCTGCCGTCCTTGCTTCCGTCCTTGCTGCCCTTTTTGCTTCCCTTTTTGCTGCCATCTTTACTGTCCTTGTCTTTATCCTTGTCCTTGTCCTTCTTCTTGTCTTCCTTGTCTGGGTGCACGCGCCAGTGGTCCATGTTGCCGGCCGGGTGACCTGAGTAGCCCCGGGTGAGGGGCATATTGGGCAAACCGCCGGCACCGTAGTGACCGTAGCCGCCGGCGCCGGTATAGCCACCACCACCACCTCCAACGCCACCGCTGTAAGCACCATCGTAGCCCATACCACCAGTGTTGTCGTAGTCAATGGGGACGAGGACACCACCGGCCTGGCACTGCATACACCCGAGACCCTGGCAGGCACCGCAGACGACAATTTTGGTCTTGACGCGGCTGTGACTGTGACGGTTGACGATGTCCCGTGGCGATGACCATGTCGGTGTCGGTGTCGACGAGGAGGAGGACCAACAATCTTGACTTTGCACTCAAGAGGTTTTGGCGGGCATCGTTTTCGGCAGATGGCCTTGATCTCCGCCTTGCTGACCTTGGGATCAAAGTACATGTGCCACTTGGTAGGTTTTTCTAAAGAAAATTAGTGGTGATCAACCTGAAAGAAAAAGTGTGTGTACGTACATCCCCCGGAGCACGGCTCAATCCCCAGATCTTGCCGCCCCATTTCTTGCCGTCGCACCAGTGCGGCTTCGCACCGCTGGAAGGAGAGCGAGCGGCGTTTGCACATAGGCCGTTGCACCCCTTTTTCTTTTTTCTTGCAGTCGCAGCAGACGGCGACAACAGGTGTTTCTCTGGTGCTGTCGTCATCACTACCGTCGTCGTCGTCGTCTTCACCATCACTACTGCTGCACTCAGACGCCGACTTTGTCGACCTTGTTGTGGCGGTGGCCGCTGTGGTGGACGAACATAGCGACGGAAACTGTGTTGCGACGTCGGCAAGGTTGGCGTGGTGCCGGGCCAGTTCGGAGCCGACGATGATGGACATGATGGAGGGTGGGTGCAAAAGTTAGAATCGGAAGGGAGAACAAAACTATTCGTTTATGCCCTTTAAAGAGGTCACGGCAAACAATATAGACAACAACTTCAAAAGAAGATTAAGACGAGACGGTGAAGGTGTTCCACTGTAAACAAAGAGAAGGGAGACGTTCTGTGTTTTGATATATGGTTTATATTGTACAGTAAACGAGCATCACTTCTACACTTACGATACATACAGGGCACACAGATTTCTACACGATCAAATTCACCTACATAAGCCCCGAGACGGAGATCATATCTTGGATGCCTGAATATCAAGCGATACCGTACCCAATTTTGTGTATACCAAGTATGCGTGGGGGATGAGGCCAACGATTTCGTTGCAGACAAAAATGGACGGATGATGGACACCTGCCAAAAGATACACAAAGGAAGATATGTACAATGAAGCACTGCATATGAAATAAGACCGAACTGGCAAGTTAAACAGATTTGGCAGGAGTGACAAGCTGTTGACATGCATTCGGTAAACAGCGATGACGTCGGTGAGGATGGTTGGGACGATATGTTAAAAAGGCGAAGGAGCATACCAGTCACATGGGCGTTGGGAGTAACAATGGTGATGGGACGAAGAAGTGCAGCGTTGAGAGGGAGCTATCTTGCAGCACATATTTTCTCCTGTGATGTGCTGTCTGTTTGCGCCATCGTTAACGATGCTGTTTGTGTAGTTGGCTGTTTTGTACGCCTTCAGCTGAGCCTCCATGTAGAAATTGTGTCTCTTAGTACAGCAGGTCGGCAAGGAATGACAAGCATGAGTTGAGGCTGCAATTCGAGCTACAACAAGATAGTGTTTAAGAATCAACTACCTTCATGGGAGCCTCGTCTATCTCTATATTACAATAACTTGAATTAATAGATATGTTGACTTGTTTAATAAATATCTGGTTCATAATTCTTCGCCGGTAGTGAGTTGAGTCGCTTGGGATGCTGTTGTTGAGTGGAATCAATTATAGCTGCTTGCGTCTGATTCTGAGCGAGTTATATAAGTAAACAAGTAGAACATATCTATTAATTCAAGTTATTGTAATATAGAGATAGACGAGGCTCCCATGAAGGTAGTTGATTCTTAAACACTATCTTGTTGTAGCTCGAATTGCAGCCTCAACTCATGCTTGTCATTCCTTGCCGACCTGCTGTACTAAGAGACACAAAACACAAAAGGTTGTCCTACTTTGCCATGCTGGCGAAATAGGCCTTTGTTAAACATTTGTCGCAATGTGTTGTCTGTGTTTAGTTTGTGTCCTTGTGCCCAATTGCCTGGACTCTTTTTTTCTATCGTGGCTCTGCTGTTGCGACTACGTCGTACGACGTACGGAGTACTTGTGCCCAATTGCCTGGGTCGTAGGCGCTGGGGAGGAAGGTGGGGCTATATTGGGATTGGACCAATCAGACGAGTGAGGTGCCCCAATAAGGGACTAGCGTGGGTAGACACTGGGAGTGGGTAAACTTTCTCTGCATCGAGGGTCTCCACGTCCCTGCACCTCTCTCGACCCTCCTTTTGGCCTCATCTAGATTAGATTCTTTCCTAGCGAATACTACAGCGTTTTCTACCCCCTTTTTCGTCACAGACGGGGCTGTAACTCAGTGGTAGAGTGCTCGCTTTGCATGCGAGATAGCCTAGGGGTTCGATCCCCTACTGCTCCAATTGGAACAAAGTTCTTTTTTTTTTGCTCATCGTGATAATCTAACCGAGATGATTGTTAAATCTTTTTGTGAAGATTTCTTTTTTTTTAAAAAAAACTTTTCATTTTAAAGTCTTTTTTGTTATCATTTTTAGGCAGCTTCTTTGTAGTTTGTCACCTCTCTCGACCCTCGCGATCAGCTACACAAACAACCAATGCAGCACGAAGTGCAGGGTGAAGCCGAGAAGAACATGTAAAATACTAGAATTCAAATAATAAACTCTAGAGACTCAAAGAAAAAAGGAAGGACACAGAAGAAACGTCTCACAGCCTCGTCACAGATTGTATCACCATCGGCCTTACGGTGTGCCTTTTCAACCTCACTTGTCCATTTCACGTTACTTTTCTGCTTGTGTTTTGAAAAAAATTATGCTTTGTATTCATTCTATTAAAAATTGCTTGAACATTAGATTGCTCTATTCCCGATATGCACTCTAACTCCTTTGTTAACTAATAAGTGTAACTACTCTTTTCTACACCTCGATAGTCTCCTTGACGACAAGAGGCTTGCCGCCGCTGGACGAGGCAGTGACCTCGTCGAGCACGCCGGCCGCAGCGGCAAAAGAAGCCCAGGTACGACTTGCTCGGTGCCAGCACGCGGCTGAGGTACTCTGGGTGGAAACTGGACACCGACAAAGAAGGGGTGGTTGCGGATCTCAATGACCCTCGACACGCTCGCCCTTGTCGTCCTTGCCGACAAAGACAAAGTCACCCGAGGACTCGATGGTGGCCATCTTCTCGGGTTGACCTCGTAGCGGTGACGGTGGCGCTTCCTGGATGGAGCCGACATTGTCGCCGTACAGGGCGCGGAACTTGGACCAGCCGGCCGTGCCGGGCTGGAAAACGCACTCGCGCGCTTGCCCAGGCGCATGGTGCCGCCGAGCTTGGTGCGGTCGACCTCGGGCATGTAGACAATGACCGGGTTCTCGCAACCGGGGTGCAGCTCCTCGGAGCCGGCGCCGGGAATGTTGCAGACGTTGCGGGCAAAACTCAATGACGGCCAGCTGCATGCCCAGGCAGACACCGAGGAAGGGCAACGTTCTTTGTGCGGGCCAGGTGGTCGCCTTGATCATGCCCTCGTGCGCGGATGCCAAAGCCACCGGGCACCAGGATACCGTCTGCCGTGCCACACGGCGTGCCAGGCCTCGTGGAACTTGGCGGGCTGCTCCTCAAGCGCGGTGTCCTCGAGGTTGGACGAGTCGACCCAGACCAGGTTGAGCTTCTTCTTGCAGTACATGGCGGCGTGCTCGAGTGACTTGCCCACGGAGATGTAGGCGTCCTCCAAATTGGTGTACTTGCCGACCAGGCAAGATGGTGACGGTATCCAGGTTGCCGCCGTCCTGGGCGCGCGTTGCGCGACACCCACTCGGACCACATCTTGGCGCCGTGGTCGACCAGCGCCTTGGAGGGATTGGGGCGCGCTGGGCGCACCAAGCTCCAGCAGGCCGCTGATGCTCTCAATCAGCTTCTGCTGGCGCAGCAGCAGCGGGACGTGGTACGTGCTCGACACGTTGTGCACGGTCAGGACCTGCTTGTTCTCGACTTGGCAACATGTTGGCAATCTTTTGGATGACGGCATCCTCGAGGGGCCGCTCGCAGCGGCAGGCAATCAGATCCGGGCGCAGACCGGCACTGCGCACATCACCGACGGCACGCTGAGTGGGCTTGTCTTTTGCTCGCCATGGGGACCGGGGGGATGACGGGCACGTACGAGACGTGGATCTGCATAAAGTTGCCCTTGCCGACACGGCGGGGGAACTGGCTCATGGCATGGATAAAGGGTGCGCTCTCAATGTCGCCGACGGTACCACCCAGCTCAATGACACAGACGTCCGGCTTGTTGCCAGACTCCGTCGACAGGGATCTGGGCCACCCGCTTCAATCCAGTCCTGGATGGCGTTGGTCAGGTGCGGGCACGACCTGGACGGTCTTGCCCAGGTAGTCGCCACGACGTTCACGCTCAATGACCTGCTGGTAGATCTTGCCGGTCGTCAGTTGTGGTCGCGCGTCAGTTGTCGTCAACAGGTAGCGCTCGTAGTGGCCAATGTCGAGGTCCATCTCGCCGCCGTCGTCTGTGACGTAGACCTCGCCGTGCTCGGTCGGTGCCATTGTGCCGGCGTCAATGTTCATGTACGGGTCGATCTTGATGCTCGTCACCGTCAGGCCCATAGTCTTGAGCAGCAGGCCCGTGCTGGACGCGATAATGCCCTTGCCGACACCCGAGATCACACCTGGCAGCTGTCAGATTCTGTTCCATCTCCCATACGTAGTTTCAGGCTCAACGGCCGTCCATATTCTCTTCCTGTCTTCCTTCCACCTCTTTTGTTGCCTCTGCTCTACGGCAGTAGGCGGTGTGCTGTTTCCTCTTTTTTCTTTCATTTTCTCGGTTGAGAAAGCCCTTCTCTCGCTCCGTCCTCATGGTCACTCACCTCCTGACACCAGCACGTACTTCATCGTGCCGGTGGTTGTCCTGGTTCTCTCTTAAAAAAAGTGGTTTGTGGGGGAAGAAAAAGTGTTTCCTCAAAGCAAATTTTCTTTCTGGCGGGGCAGACTGATTTTCGCTTTGCTTGCTTTTTTTTCGTTCTTCTTTCCGTACGTCGAATACGGTCGGTTCGTAGGATCGGATCGAGTTCGAGTTCGGAATGACGTTTGCTTTGTTTTCAAGAGAGTAGACCAGGAGGAGGAGGAGAGGGGAGGAGGGAAGGGGGGGGAGAGAAAAGGGAGAAAAAAAAGAGAGAGAGGAGGAGGGAGAGAAAGGAAGAGTGGGAGACAAGAAAAAGAGATGGATCGCTCTTTCTCAATGGGGCAAAAAAAAAAAAAGTTTAAGTTCTGCCACGTGACCGCCTTCACCGCGAACGCGACGCGACCGATAAGGAGTACATTCAGTACTGTGTAAATTATATGAGAGTGTAAGTACCAGTGGGGCGCGAGTGGACAGTCTGACCAATCACGTCTCATACACTAAAAAAGTCTTACGCTCGGCCGTATTTTAGGTTGACTCAAAGCCTTTCATCTCAACCCCTCGTTCTCCTTATCTCACTTACAAGCGTGTATGGGTGTGAACGACGGTGAACAGGCGTGAACGACAACACACCAAAGATAGTGAGCGACAGGGAAGACGCGTCAGGGGAAAAGAAGAGCTTCATTACTAGACGAAAAACATAACAAAAAAACGCCCATTCTTTGTGCTTTGCCATTCAAACAGAAAATGTAAGAGAAAAGAAGCAGAAAACGAGAAAAGGACAAAAACACAAAAACAGACGCGAACCAAACTGAATATCAAACCAAAAACCATTATCAAAGCCAAAAAGAAATGCCCAACAAAAAAACAGCCCTCAGCACCCAAAAACGAATGCACCGTTCTGTCCCATGTCCCATCATGCGTTGTCGTACTCCGTA
This sequence comes from Sporothrix variecibatus, assembly GCA_016097105.2. NCBI lineage: Eukaryota > Fungi > Ascomycota > Sordariomycetes > Ophiostomatales > Ophiostomataceae > Sporothrix > Sporothrix variecibatus. The sequence continues at coordinate 2,918,983 of JADMNI010000003.1, forward strand.
ATCATACAACTGCTTGTCTCACCACTCTCTTCCTCCTCACATCCCCTCACCATCTGTCATCGCTGCCTGGCCGTTACAAGAAGCCCTTGGTCATACTTGGGGCCCGTGCACGGCCAATGCTGCTCTTGCGCTTGGGAATGTCAATCTCTGGGTCCGTGGCAGCCGATGACGAAGACGACACTGTCGAGAGTGTCGTGCGTGTTGTTGCTGTCGACGCCGTGTGGCCCAGGATCGACGACCGGAACGTGTTTTGTGTGCCCGTGCGCCGCATGCTGCCGCCGCTCACGCTGCCACTGCCGCTGCTGCTGGCCATGCTCTTCCAGCTATCCAGCTCGCGCTCCAGACGCAGCGCCTTTTCCTTTTCTTCCCGCAGCTCGCGCTCGGCCCGGCGCGCCGTCAGCTGGATGCTCGACTCGGAGGCTTGCAGCTCGTCAATCGTCTTGAGCAGCTTGTCGGCCTTGTCGCGCATCCGCGTCACGTCGTCCTGCAGCTGGCCATTCTGCTTGTCCTTGCGATCCAGCTGGCCCTGCAGATCCTTTACGATCCGGTCCACGTTACGGACCGACCGGTTCGACTGCGCTTGCTCATGTTCGTGCGCCTCCAGTTGCGTTTCGAGCTGTAATGTTAGTGATGTGAACATGTGACAGTGTACTTATGATAATAGTCGACGGGGAGAGCACTTACCTCCTGAACACGCTTGTTCAAGAACTTAATGTCCTGGCTGGCGCTCGAGTAGCCCTTCGTCTCGAGATCTACCAGCTTCACCTGCACCTCGCTGAGCGTCTTCTCCAACGTCGTCTTCTGCGTCTGCAGTTTCACGCTCGCCTCGCGCTCCGCTGTCATGTCTTTTTGCACCTCGGCAACAAGGGCCTCCGCACGGCGCATCTTCTCGACGGCTGCAGCGGCAATGTCCTCCTGCTGCGCTAGGCTGGAACGGAGATCCAGCAGCACCTTGTCAGCATTGGCAGCATCCCGGAGAGACGGGCTGGCACCGCGGGCAGCCAGCTCCTCCAGACCTGTCTTGGCCTCCTCAAGGCGCGCCTCGACGCTCCGCTTCTCACGCACGAGCGAGTCGCGCTCCGAGGTGACCTCGTCGACGGCCGACCGGAGCGTGCGGACTTGGGACAGCAGGTTGACAATGCGGCCCTGGGCCTCGTTGTGGGCTTGCACGGCCTCGTCACGCGACGACACGACATCCGACAGCGTCGTCTCCAGGCGCGTCTTCTCCTTGGCCCACGTCGAGCTGTTGAGCACCTCATCATCCCACTTGGACCGGAGCTCTCCAGCTCTTCGCGCAGACGCGTAATCTCCGCCTGCTTGAACAGCTTCTCCTCACGCGCCAGGTCGAGCTCCTTGGTGAGTGTCGCAAACTCGGCTTGGTACTTCTTGCGCGTCTGCTCCATGCTCGTCTCCGTGTCCTCAATGTCCATGGCACGTTGACTGCGGTAGTCCTCGAGCTCGTGCTGCTGGCGCTTCTTGGCTTGGGTGACAGCCTCGAGGTCTGTCGACAGGTCCTCGAGACGCTCCTCCAGCCGCTGGTTCTGGCGTTGAAGATCCTCCACCATCGTGTCCATCTTCTTGCGCTGCGCCATCACCTCGGCGTACGTCTCCTCAGCCTCACGTGCCTGCGTCTTGGCGAACTGCTCGGCACGTGTGGCCTTGAGAACAGCCATCTCGGCCTGCTCCAGCTTGCCAAAGTATTCATCGGCACGACTCTTGTAGAGGTTGAGAGAGGCGGTCACATCGACAAGCTTGGAAGCTTCAGCGTCGAGACGGATCTGAAGGTCGGCAAACTCTTGCAGCAGCTGGTTGCGGCTTGCAGCCTCCTGCTCGCGGGCCTGGCCCATCTCCTGCAGCTCCGACTTGGCATCGCGCAGATCAACTTCCATCTGGGCCCGGTCATGGCGCAGCTTGTCAAAGTGCTCCTTGATGTCCGTCAGCTCGGCAACGGCATCCTTGTGGCTGTGGAGCAGAGACCGGCGCGACTCTTCTTGGCTGTTAAGCAAGTCAAGGATCTCTTCGTGCGACCGTGCCTGGATGTCGTGTAGTGAGAGCTCGCCCGTACGCAGAGCCTTCTCGAGTGCCGACACCTTCTTGGCGGAGTCGTCGAGCAGGTCGTGCAGCCGGCTGTTAGCCTTCTCTAGCTTCTCAACACGGCTGTTGCCGTTCTTAATGCCGCCGTTGTTGAGGTTGCTAGCGCCGGCCGACTCCGCACGCTCGAGCTGGCTCTGGAGGTGCCGGTTCTGCATCTGAGCAAGCTGCAGCTGGTTCTGGAGCTCCTCCATGTCGGCCTTCAAATCCATGCGGTTGTTAAAGCTAAGAATCTCCGCTGTGCGGTCCGAGCGGGCTGAATCAGGCATGGCCGAAGACAGCTGGCGAGGTGGTGTGGAAGCCGTGTTGTTCAGGTGGCTATTGGAGATGCGGCGAGTACCGTTGGCCTTGTTCTTCTTGGTCTGCGTGGGTGAACCGTTGTTGAAGTAAGGCGCCTCGTTGGGGTTGATCTCCTCGAGACGGCCGCGCTGGAGGATAGGAGAAGACTGTTGCTGCGCGCGAAGCTCAGCCAGCTGGGCCTCAGCATTACTGCGACCAGCCTGCTGCACTCGAAGGTCTTGCTGCAGCTCCTCAATCTTGCGTGCCAAATCAAAGAAGTCTTTGCTGGTCGGGAAGCGCTCCTTGCTGTCGGCGGGCGCATTGACAACAGGCGATGCTGGGTCGACCGTCTTGAGGATGCGCAGCATCTGGTCACGGAGATCAGAGAGCTCCCGGTCGCGCGACTCGAGTGTTGTCTGGACGGTCCGGAGTGTGCCCTGGGCTTGGCCGCGCAGCTGGCGCTCGGCCTCCATTGCGCGGTTCATCTCCGCTAACTGTGTGGTTGCATTGGAGGACACCTTCTCGGCATTGCGGCTGCTCTTGGCTTCGCGGGCAACCTCATGGTTCATATCTTCGATATCGAGGTTGAGCTTTCTCCACCTTCTTCTCGAGAGACGCGGTTGTCATCTGCGACTCACCGAGCTGCTTGTTCAGCTTGTTGTTGAGCTCCTCAAGGCGCGCCTTCTCGCGCTGCAGAATCTGAAGCTGGCCACGCGAGGCCTCACCAGCACGGGATGTGGACCGTGCAATCTCTAAGCCCTTCTGCTGAAGCTTGTTAAGCAGGGCCCGGTTGTCGTTTTCGGATGCGGTCAAGCGGCTCTTGACTGTCTGGAGCTCACGCTCCATCCGCTCCTTGGCCTGGTCGTTCTTGAGACCGAACTCGCCTGATGAGACAATGAGCTTATTCAAGTTGTCCACCTCAGAGCTGAGACGAGCCCGTTCACCCTCGAACCAGCGCAGGCGCTCTTGGGCAGCATCCAGATCGCGCAGAAGACTCTCTTCACGCTCTCTGGCCATCCGCAGAGCTTGACGCTCACCAGATGTCTCGGCTTCCAGGCGGGGCCTCCTCTGCCTCAGCCTTGGCCACGCGCAGACGCCGCACTTCTTGGCGGGCGTCGTCACGCTCCTTCTCGATCGCCTTGCGGGCTTCCATTGTCCGCCGCAGAGTGTCCTGCTGAGCATAGAGCTCCTTTTCGATGATGATCTTGGACTCGTTAAGGTGGTCGAACTCTTCTTGCAGCTTCTGGTACTTGTGCTCGCTCAGAAGCAGGACATCGTCGCGGGATTGGCGTTCACGGCTGAGCTCCATCTGGATCTTGTAGAGCTCCTCCTTGAGATCCTTGATCTGTGATTCCAGCACACGGCGGTTCTGGTCGGCCTGTGCATCCTCCGAGAGGCGTGCCTCAAGCAACTTCTTGGCATCTTCAGCCTCGCGGCGGAACTGTGACTCTTGGGAACGCATGGCGACGATCTCAGCCTGGACTTCGCGGAGGCGGGAAGCAGCCTTCTCCTTGTCAGCAGCGAGAGAGCGGCGGTTGGTCTTCGAATGACCGGCGTTCCGCCTCATACTTCTTGTTGTCGCTGCGCAAGAGGGCAAGCTCACTCTCCTTCTGCCGCACGAGATCTTCGTAATCTGTGGACGTCTGGGACAGCTGGGCCAGGCGCTGCTGGGCATCCTGGTTCTCCATGGCAAGGCGCTGCTCCTTGGACCGAGAAGCTTGGAGCTCTTTCTGGGCGGTGGCAAGCTTCACAGCGGCATCCTGATCGACGGCAAGAAGGCGGCCCTCAAGATCGCGGGCCTTGCGATCCTTGATGGAAAGCTGACTTTGGAGCATCTTGACCTCGTCGGCAAGAACTATCTCCTGCTCGCTGCGCTCGGACTGCTTTTGTGCGGCATCCTCCATGGCGCGCTCGAGGTGAGTGATCTGCTGAGCGAGCTCCTTCTTCTCCTCCTCAAGACGGCCAATGAGACCAGCGGCCTGCTCGAGCTGCATGCGATACTTCTCGACTTCATCTCCGGCACGTTTCTTAGCTTCCAGGAGATCGTCAAGCTGGTCCTCGAGGCGTTCCTGATCATCGAGGGCACCAGAAAGCTTGTCCTCAAGCTCCGCCTCGCGCTGCTGTAGGCGCTTGAAGATCTCCTCCTTGTCAAAGGCCAGAGCACGCTCGCTTTCGAGAGTTTGCTGAATGCGGGCCATCTCGGCAAGAGTAGCACGGCGGTCGTCCTCGAGCTTCATGCGACCCTCAGCGTGCTGCTGCATCTCGTCCTGAAGCTGGCGGATAGTCTCATCGCGGCGCTTGACTTCAGTCGCTGTGCGTGTTGCACCCAGCAGCGGCCGCATCTTGACCAGAAGCTGCCACCAGGGGTTGTCGCACAGGTCAAGGTAGGCGTGGAAGTTGCGCTGGATGACGCGTGTCGCTTCAGCACGATAAAGACGCTTGTAAGCAATCCGACGCTGACTGAAACCGCGTGCGACAGCCTGGAAGCGAGACATTATCTCATTGATCAGGGCATCGCGCTGTTCTTCAAGCTCGGCCAAAACACCTGAGCGGAAGAAAACCTTGGTGAGACCAATGCGGAAGAGAGCCTTGTCCATGCCGAGCTTGTCAAGGATCATAGCAGCGGCCGCCTGGCCCTCGAGGTATGTGCCCTTGGCATGTCGCGACAGAGAACCTCGTACCGCTGGCGGAACTCGGCGAATGGCAGACGGTTGGGGAAACCAGTGCGAGCAATGCGGATACCCTCGAGAACGCCGTTGCAGCGAAGCTGGTCGAGGACCAAGAGGTTGTTGAACTGCTTTGGGCGTTTCTTGTGGTTGGGCAGAATACAGCGGACAAAGTGCGGGTGTGTTGAGTGAAGTTGAGCCATGAGCTGAGACAGCTGCTCCTTGTGTCTTTGGGCTACTGTGCGGAAAAGACCCTTCTTGACACGGCTACTGCGGCCGACGGCAACAGCGCTGTGCTCGTCGTCTTGGTCGGCGCAGTCCACAAACAGGTTGGCAACATGCTTGTCCGTGGAAGACGCGAGAAGTCGAGTGATGTTGTCGTTGAGGGGGTCCTTGTTTTTCTCGAGCCAGTCGTTGGTGCAGTACTCGACCTCGGCGGCGTAGTGAGTGAGGATAAAGCCGTTCCGGAGTCTTGATGGGCGGTACTTGGACGACTTCTTCTCCCACAGAGAGTTGAGCTTCTCAGTAAAAGACTTGTCGGTAGCCTTGGGCATGACGCAGTCTTCGTCAAGGCACGAGAAGATACCTATGGGGTTGGACAGCTCGATCAGGTCAATGGTAGGCTGGAGGTCGCGGCCGAAGTCAATAAACTGCCACTCAATCTGCTCACGGGCGTACTCTTCTTGCTCGAGAACAAACATGTGGTGGTTGAAGAACTGCTGCAGCTTCTCGTTGGTGTAGTTGATGCAGAGCTGCTCGAAGCTGTTCTCCTCGAAGATTTCGAAACCAGCGATATCGAGCACACCAATGAAGTGGGAGTCATCCATACCCATCATGCCATTGCGGTCCAGCTGACGGTTGATGCGTGCAACAAGGTCACCAAACCCACGCTCGTAAATACCCTTTGCCAGGGCGTCAATGCTAAGGCGCACCTGGTCGGGAGTCTGCACCTTCTTAACCCACTCGCGGCCTGCCTTCACACGGGGGTGCAGCAAGCCCTCGAGGAATGGCTCGACAGGGACGCCGAGAAGTTTGCAAAGACGCTCAGCGTGGATCTTGGCGTCGGGTGCTAACCGCGCCTGGTCAGCGCCGCGGCTCTCATTCATCACAGTGATGTTGCCGAGATGCAGAACGGCGGCAATTGTCCGCAGGATAGATGTCTGGTCCTGCTCTGAGAAGCCCATGACATTAAAGGCCTCCATGAGAGACTCCCACTCATCCAAGTCTGAGACGCCGCTGATGACATCATTGCCCTCGCGCGTGTATGCAAAGTCCTCGACACCCATGCTGTCCAGCAGCAACTGTTGCCGCAGGTGGCGGTCGGCACCCTTGAGCAGCTGGTAGAAGATGTGGTAGTTCCGCTCTTGGCTGTTGATGTGCACGACGCGCGACTTCTCGAGCAGGTACCAGTCGATGAAGGCGCCGGCGATTGAGCCATTGTTGTGGAACTCGATGCGGATGAACTTGCCGAAACGGGAGGAGTTGTTGTTGCGGACTGTCTGCGCGTTACCAAAAGCTTCGAGAATCGGGTTGGCGCGCAGGATCTGGGCAGAGAGGTTGGCGTGTGGTGAGCCGCGGCTCTTTCCAGCTGATGGGTCGCTGTTGGCCACAGCGGCCAGGTACTGGATGACCTTTTTGGTGTTTTCTGTCTTGCCGGCACCAGACTCGCCAGTGACCAGGATACTCTGGTTCTCACCGTCATCGACCAAGTTTCGGAAGGCCTCGTCGGCCATGGCGTAGATATGGGGCTTGGTGTCCTCGCGGCTGCGGCCCTTGTACATGTTGATGTACTCGTTCGAGTAGATGGGAAGCGGGCAGTAAGGGTTGACGGTGACCAGGAAGAGGCCGGAGTATGTGTAGATGAGGTCGGCCTGGTACCGCATGTGCAGGTTGTGCACAACCGAGGCCTCATTGAGGTGCGTCAGCTCGGCCATGTCGTTCGCCTTATCGAATTTGGCGGGGTTCACTTTGTCGACACTCTCGGCATCGATTTCGCGCTGCTGTGAGTTGGGGAAAATGTAAGTTAGCCGGCTGTCGTTCTATTGCTTCTGCTGTCTCGTAGTTCGACTCAAACTTACACTGCCATCCTCGCACTGGACGAGAATGCGGTTGGGCCCCAGCTCCTCAACGATCCAGCCCTTGACAAAGGCTGTCTGAGGATCCTTCAGCCAGACATAGCGTTTGCCGGAAAAGTCGTTCTCGCCCTCGATGCCGCGGACGACATCGATGCTGCGCTGCTTCATCTCCTCGGTCTTGATGAAGGAGGGGGCAAAGGTGCCCGAAGCAGGCGTGCCCTCACGAGAACGGGGGTAGTCATTTCGCGAGACACTTCCTGACCGGACTAGGCTGTTCATGCCTGATGGCGTTGCTTGTGACTGGGAGCGACTGTGTGACGCACGCGGCGATGTGGGAGCAGGTGCAGAGAAGAGCACCGACTTGGGTCGGCCTGCCGAGCTGCTGTTAGGAAGCGCCGGCGAAGCTGACGCGTTGCGGGCAAAGGGTTGCCACGCTGCTGCGCGGAGAACCCGGGAGGCCCCGACACCATGGTCTGTGATGTGGTCGATTTCGGGTGTGTTGGCGGCCGGGAGACAGTTCAGGCTTCCTCTGAGGCAACATCCGCCAGCAGAACGTTGGAGGAGGTCCGTCGGAGAGGCTCGTCGGCTCGTCGAGAGAGAGAGGAGAGGGTGAGAAGAGGCTGTAGAGAGTATGTCGTCGTGATGTTGTCGTGACGCAAGATACTGCTAGTAATGCAGACAGAGAAAGAGAAACGCAAAATCAACAGAAACGCGATGCACGGTCCGTTGACGTCGCGCCGTTGCAAGAAACGAATGTATCTAGGAAATATGAGGAATTGAAGAATTGAAGAATTAGAGTGTCCGGGAAGAAAGAACCTCTCAAAGTGTCGTCAAGGCTCAATGGCATGAACACTTGCTCGTGTTTGGCGTTCCTGCCCCGTCCTCGCCCTGAACTGTTTGGCCGCGCTTTCTTTTGCCCAGTGATGTGGGACCGATGCCCCCAGCAAAGAGGCAGGCGCTTGTCCCACACCGGTTGCCACGACAACAACACAACAAACCCCAATTAGGAAAGGGTTGGATAAAGGTGCCGGGTGGGGTGCGCCTAGCAGGGGCAGTCGCGACCAGAAGCATCAAATCCGGAAATTACATAATCCGGCCGGCAGCTCGATGCTTGGTGCCCAGACCGCGCTTGCGCTGATCATCTTTTTACTGGGCGCGAACTGAAATGGCTGGACAGGACTCGAACGAAAGAACTCGCAAATCACGACGTTTCTCAGACAGATCGCAGGACACGACTCAACACGCGTTCTGAACCACAATTTCGCAGTATTTGACAGCATATAGACAGTCGCTCTTTCCTGTCGCGCGTTGTCTCCGCTTTTATTTGCATCGCGCACTGCAACTGTCGATCTGTTTGGGAAGGAGCAAACTTGCTGGCTCCTGCCTCGTCAGGCACCTGCAGTTTCAGGAACAAAGTACAGCCCAGGTCGTTGTCCCTGAATGCATGTTCAAACTTCGTCTCAACAACAAACTTCACCCTATCTACACGCAACGTGTCCCACCAAAAAGCACTCCATGCTTCCATCCACATCCGCACCAACACATCGTAGACGGTTGACGCGCATACTCGACAAGACAGCCTCTTGATCGACCTCGCGCAAGCTCCGAGCAAAAACACAATGGCGGGCTATCCATATGGCCAAGGCCAGTGGCCACCACCTCCTCCACAGCAACAACATCAACAACCCTCTCCTCAAGGATACCAGCAACCTCCTTACGAACAGCAATACACGCAATACGACTACCGCCCGGCGAGCAATCCCCCTCCGGCGATGTACGGCGGGAACCCGTATCAAGTGCCTCCCCCGGTACCATCTGCATCAGCTGCCGGCCAGCATCAGCCCCCTCCGCAAGGATACTATGGAGCGATACAGGCATCACAAGCTGCGTTTGACCAGAACGCGCAGGTCTCCGGTCTAGGCATTTCAGTCGATTCACCTTCTAGCCAGCGGAGCCCAAATGCCGTCGGTGGCGACTTGAGCTGGAGCGAGCTGTTCCCTTCGTCGAACCCTGCGCCGCCTCCTCCCTCTTCTGCACATCCTCCATACAACCCACATGCTCCTCCACCAGCCCATTCACAGCAGTACAACTACCAACAGCAGCAGCAGCTACAGCATCACCCACCGCCACCTGCACCGGTTCAGCAGATACCGTCTCAGCCTGCCTACACCCCGCAAGCTTATACTGCTCCGCCGGCCGCTCCGCAACCGACCGCTACCTACAACCCAGAAGCCCCTGTGGCTACGAGAGAGAGCGAGCCTGAGGAGGGTGAGCTCAGCGAGGACATAGACGACCTATACGAACCCGAAGAGGCGTCTGGGCCGGCAGACAGTGGAGACGCCAGGACATCACGCTCGGCTGTGTCTCAAGAGGCCCCAGACGAGAATTTTGCACAGGCAGGCCTGGGTCAGGTGGCTACCGAGCTGCCCAGTCGCGATGCCAGTGTCATCGATACCCAGGAGGATGCATTTTACGACGAGGACGACGACAATGAGCCAGTGGATGCCAAGTCCAGCGGCAACGGTGTGTCTGCATCTGAAGCGGCCGCCGACGCCGACGACGAAGACATGGGCTACTCCGACTCTGAGCCCAAGTCTGTCGAGGCCGTGGAACAAGAACGTGCTGCTACATACTCGCCACGCCTTTCTCCGGGCGAAATTGAGGACAACGACAGTGCCAGCGGCGAGCAGCAGAAAGATATTTCGGACTCGGCAGCCGCCACTGCCGCAGCTGCTATTCTTTCATCCAACCATGTCACAAGTGGAGATAATCCTGCAAGTGGCATCAATAAGCCACCAGTTACCACTGAAGAGACGGCTCCCGCAAGCATGCTGCCGTTTCCCACGGTCGACGACGGCAAGAAGAAGGCTCAGACGTCCATTTTGCGTCTCACCCCGCATGTCAGTTATCAAACATACATCGATGAAGGGTGCGATAGCAAAGTAGTTCAGGCCCTGTTCACGGAGCTAGGCCTGAAAACGGCGCCCGTACCAAACGGTGACGGTGCTCTCGACGTCACCAAGATCAACCTCACCATCCCAGTCTGCCGAGCCTGTTGCATCCCAACTTGAGCCGGCCGGTGACAAAAATGCGCCCAAGGAAGAACGCAAAGACAAGATTGCTCGTCTTCTCGCACTCAAAGCATCAAAACCGTCGCCAGCACCCGTTGCCAAGCCTTCAGCCGCCGCCGCAGCCCCCAAGCCTGATAAACCTAAGTCGGAAAAGGGCATCATGCTACAGCAAAAGCTTGAAGCTCTTCGGCAGGCGCAAGAACAGCGCGCAGCCGCTGCCAACAAAGCAGCTGTAGAGGCCACGGCACTTGGAAGCACTGTGTCTGGGCAGCAGGGCGAGGTTGCAGCTGCGATCGTGGGACAGATTGCAAACAAGACTGCAGCGGCCATCTCTGCTGCTCTACCTTCGCCTCCTGTTGGCGGTCCTTACCATCAACCTGGAGCAGCTGACTTTGCTGAACTTTTTGCCTCTGCAGCAGTGCACAGTCTGCCTAAGCGGCCACCTGCTCCGGCACGGCAAGAGTCCTCGATGGTGATCGATGTCAGCGATGATTCAGATGAAGACGTGGCTATGGAACTCGAATCACAGGCTGATGATTCGTACTCGAGACCAATTCAATACAATGACCGGCGTGACGGTGGTGCACCTCTGTACCGCGACCAACGCTACGACAGCAATGGAAACGGTAGAAACGGGAACGGTTACCAGTCTCCGGCTAATGGCTCCTATTCGTCTCCTAGGGGTATGGAGGACGCGTCCCTCCTATCATGCCTGCGCCGCCGACCGCCCCTGCGAGTATGTTAGCACGGGCCAAGGACGACGAGTATTCCAGGAAGATGCGAGAAATTGAAGAAATGAAGCGGAAAATTGCCGAAGCTGAGGCGAAAAAGGCGGCGGGTTCCTCGACACCAAAGTCTGTCGGTAATCGGACACCATCTGATGGCGGCCACAACAGCAGCAGTCCGTTCCTGGTCGAGCGGCCAACTCTCCAGCCCATTCGCCGGATAGCGTCCACTGGCGAGGTCTCGAGGGATAATGGTGCAAACAGCCCAGCCCCGTCGACTGAGATGCCCCCCATTCGTGTGGCGAAACGCACTGGTGGCCCTTCACCAACCTCGTCGCAAGAAAGCCATCGCGAGAAGCGGGTGCGCGTGGCGAGCTTGCAGCTGCCGCGAGTCGAGGCCAGTCTCCAAGAAAAGATGTTCAAACTTCGTCTTCTCCAGGACCGGGTTGCAGCCCTTCAGGCCGAGATTGATGAAGGCGTCGCTGAGAAGCGGCGGCTGACAGAAGACATTGAAGATTTGAGCAGCGGGCAGGAGGATGTGTCGTCTGAGCGCGAGGCGAGCGTACAGCATCCTCGGTCACAGCCGCAGCCGGTTGGACCCAGCAATGCTGTCGACCTGACGGAGAATGACGATCTCACTGAACAACCTCTGGATAGCCTCGTACAGCAAGAAACAGAGGAGGAGACAACCGGCGAAAAGGAGGCAGGTGAAATTGCTTCCCAGAGCGTGGCGAGCGATGTCGAGCAGGCAAGCAAGGTGGCTTCTATAGTTGAGGTGGGCTCAGAGGCAGACGACAAGCCATCCGACGCCGAGTCTGATTCGGATTCAGTGGCCATGTCGGACTCGCCTAACGCTAGCGACGATGAAGGTGACATTGAGATGCTCGACGATGAATCAGATGAGGCAGATGATGCGGGCGAGGAAAAAGCTGGCGGAGCCAATGTCGTGGAGGATTCTGGTGCCGATAGAGCTGTGGATGTCGTCGGCCAAGACGCATTGGCGGAACTTTTCCACAACGAGCTGCAGGGCCACCAGCAGCAGCAGCAGCAGTCGAGGGCGGCTGTCAAGCCGGCAGCGACAACGGCAACGGCAAAGCCGCCTACGACAAGTTCCAGTACCGCCTTGCCGGCGGTATTTGTGGCATACGAGAGCCCGCTGCAGTACTTCGAGTCATACCGCTTCCACCCGCAGTACAAAGCACAGGTCCCCGGCGGCTTCCGGTCGTTAACGTACAGTGGTAGGATCCAGGACGATACCGAGCTTTGCCCCGAAGAGCTTTTGGACGGCAGCTGCTCGAACCCGGCATGCAGGTTTCAACATTTCGAAACGATCGTCCCCAAGGGTAAGTTTTTTTGTTCCTTTGTCCCACATCCTCTCTTCTCTTCTTCGTTTCGTCCCTCCTTTTCTCACTCTTTCCGCTCCGCCTTTCTCCCTCGCGCGCTTTTCGGCATGACTTTTTAGACGATCAAATTCTTGTTGAACTCGGCCGTTCCGACGACTACACGGGCGACCAAAAATCGCAATTTGTGGATGGTCTCAAGGACCTGTTGAAGACGTTCCGTGACAACCAGGAGCGCGATTTCGACAAGATCGCAGAGGGCATCATTGGCTTCCGGCGTTCATTCCTCGGCGACGACTCGCGCGTTCTTTCGCACCTCGAAGGCATAACGGTCTAGAAGAGGCAACTCTTTGCAGGCCCTGTTCTACGCCACATTTCCCCCCTCCCTCCAGTTACCTGTTATTTTGCTTTTCTATGCTACGGCATTTGGGTACGTGACTTGACACACAGCGGATTGAGCGGATTGGATCATATCCTTTCGTCTTTACAACTAAGGGTGTCTAGAGGACCAGCAACACAAGGCAGTGCAGAACACTGTGAGATTGAAGAGGAAAGAAGGCCCAAAAGTGCACAAGAGGAGGATGAAAGAGGAGGATGAGGAAACGCGTCATCATGCATTCGCTACGACGCCCTGGTCGCTACCCCTCCTTGCCCTGTCATTTTTTCTTTCTCGTCCCCTCCCTTTGCCCTATTTCGTCTCTTCTTTCTTTTCTTTTTTCGCTTCGTTCGACTTCCCTTTCCCGTTGGATCTTTGAGAAAGATCGGGAAGATCGGCAAGATTGTGGTTGCTTCTATTTTTGAGTCGCATCGAGCTAGGCTGGCATGACATGGACCCCATCGACCTGCAGGCTCAGCCGCCTCCTCACAAGGCTGAACGACAAACGAAAAAAGCGAGGAGCACACCACGCAAAAACCAAGAAGGTGGACGTTCAGCTGAGGAGAGCGGCTTTTACCTTTTCCCGTGCAGCATATATTTTTTCTCTTGTTTTGTTTGCATGCATTGAAGATACCCTCTGTCTATGGATTTTCCTCGCGGAGAGCTGCAGCTTGGTGGACGACCGAGGACGTTCAATCCTCTTTTTGCTTTTCATTTCTTCCCCCGTTTTTATCTGCTGCATTGCTATTTCCCTTTTTTATTACCCTTGATTTATTTTCGCTTTATTTCACCAGCCTGCATTGCACGACCGCGGCTTTTGCATTATCAACATTTGCGTCCAACAGCGCTTTTATACGACAGCATTCACGACTTATTACGTGGTGGGCAATAATATACAATCCGGCCTGGATGGCCGACCAAGGGGAGGAATATGGAACAGGAGGAGAGGAAGGTATATAAAAATACGGCGTTGACAACGTGGGTGTTGGCCGAGGAACGACCACGTCGAAGTAAGAGGAGGAAGGTCCATTTTCATTTTCATATTCATTCGCATTCTCATGATCGTAACTCGTTTAATATTTAAGTATGAAATACTCTTTTATTCGCGCATCTGGTAATTTCATATAAATCTTATTTCACATACTCTGTATTACCCAAAGGCCATATCACTCAGACAAGTTTCTCTCTTAAACTTCAGCCTGTGCCCTACCCGTCTTTCCCGTCTTCTCGTATCTCTTCTTTATTTGAAACATATGTTGTTTTTCTACAATGGTCAGTGCCCCCGAGCATCTTACTTCCATATTGAGAGGACAGGAAGTGAGAGAACGCCACCAATAGTCTAGACTGTTCTCTCTCAAGACACAAAGCCAAAAGGGCTGAATGAGAGAAAATCCACACGCCAACGTGGCTTGGGCTTGGCTTTGTCGTAGCTCTTCTCACTGGCATTTTGAACTAGTGTTTGTCTATTTTCTACTCCGTACAGAATCTGGATCATTAGATGGGCATTATTGAAGTGCTATTTTTGCTTCTTGCGTAGCGGCTTATTTTCATGTTTTTATCATATCCCACGACGCCTTCTTCAGCCTAGCCCTGTCTCTTGTCTCGCAGAAAAGCTCCGGCCTGTGTGCGATACCTCGATAGTTGCCAAGCCTCTTTTTGAGATGTCCATCTGCTTCTCGTCTTGTGCCGCCTCGTCGTTCGCTCTTTTTTCTGTTGCCGTGTGGCTCTTATATTCCATAGTTGTCGAGCCGAAAAGATGAAAACGTGGCTGACATGAGGTTTGCTGGCGCTGCCCTTGTTGTCAGAAAGGGAGAAAGAGATGATTTCTCAACAGACAGCTCACTTCGTCTCCATCTCAAACAGCCACAGCCCACATATCTCATCACCCGGTCCCCATCACTTCTCTCGCACGTTGGAGCTATTCTTGATCATCAGCTTTGCCGAACGAATAGCATCGCTCTGAAGACAACCGGGCGACTGCAGTAGCGCCCTTGTTCTCCCTTCCCCCTTGTTATGCGTGAAGGGCACCACACTGTGGGCCCAGCAACTAAATCCGTTATTCTCACCAAAAGGCATCTAGGAACACCACAGGGACAAAAAGGTGGAAATGGTGGCCATGGTGGCCCACCTGCAGGGCCAAAACAAGGGCGGCAGCACCACCGGCGGGCAAGCTTTTCAAGCTGTGCAGCTGTGCAGCTGTGCAGCTCTGCCTGCAGCTTGTCAGACCGACAGCCTTCAAGCGATCCAAACGAGGGACCAGCACACCACAAAAACACGACTCAGCCAACCACCACGCGCAATGGCCGCTACCAGGATGCAACCCTATGACAGGTTGGATGGACGATGGATGATGGACGGGGAAAAGCAAGCAAACAGGAAAAGCAGGCCCATGCACGTTTTTACGCGCGTTTTTTTTCTCTCTCTCTTCTCTCCCTCTCTCTTTCTTTTTGTCGATTTTCTCACTCCCTTGCTTCCTTCTTTGCCGGGGAAACAATGGAGGAGCAGACCAGTAAAGAAAACGAAACGAACAAAGGAAAAGCGAGCGAGGCGAGCTTCCCCGAACGGGAGAATAGAAACAGCGAACAGTGGTGTGGGTGGGTAGAGGGAACAGGAGGCAAAGAAGCAAACAAAAGCAACCCCTGGCTAGTCTGTTTGCAAGTTGCACTACCAGACTACCCAACACCATTCGACACCACCAAAAAAGGTCCGGAAAAGTGCCCTGAATTGCGTGCCAATTTCTTTCTCTCATATGGCCTTCGCTTTTTGTCTCCTCTTCCCGGGGATGATGGGACAAGGGCAGAAGGGAAAGTCCGAACGGTGGGCCTTTCTGCCCTGGGACCGTTACCCATTTTGAGTGATCTTCCTTTGTCGCTCTTGCCCTGTTGAGAGGAGCTGTCTCCTCTTTTTATTTTTATTTTTTATGAGTGACAGAGTGGGTGTTTGCTTATTTCCACTCCTTCCCTGTCAGGTCAGTCGCGCTCCTCCTCACTCACACGCTCTTGGACCCTTCTGTCTCGCGAGTCGGCCGCTCCTTCCTTCGTCGCTTCCACCCCCAGTCCCCGTACTCCGAAAGAGCGTCGTAGCAGATTTCTTCTTGTTTTTCCTTGGGAAGGTGTGATTGTCTCCTGACTGACTCGCTTGCTCTTCCTTGCTTCCTTCCTTTCAATTCTCTTTTCGTTTATATTGTGGACAGCTGCCACTCCCTTTCGTTCTTTCCCCAACCCTCTTACACATTCTCCCTATCACCATATTCAACTTTAAACCACAAACTCTCAAAACCTCTCCATACCTCGACTCTTACCACTTCTCTACCTCCCACCACCACATTCAAAATGAAGTCTGCTGTTGTTGCTCTTGCTCTGGCCGGCGCCGCCGTTGCCCAGAACCTCTCTGGCGAGCCTGAGTGTGCTGTAAGTAACGTCCTCAAAACACATTATTTGAATTCACCGCTGACCACGACAGTCCTCCTGCTTGATCTCTGCCATCTCCGCTGCCGGCTGTGCCGCCAACGACGTCGCCTGCCAGTGCGGCCCCACCGAGTCCGCCATTGCCTCCCTCGTCGCCCCCTGCCTTATCAACAACTGCCACTCCGCCTCCGAGCTCATCCAGGCCCAGAGCGCCGGCTACGCCCTGTGCTCCTTGTACAGCAAGACTGCCGGCTCCCCGGCCTCTGCGTCCGCTACTGCCACATCTGGTTCGGCCGCCGTCTCCACAACCGGCTCCGGTTCCACCACTGCCACGACGACCACCACCGCCTCAGGCTCCCTGACCACCTCGACTACCACCAAGTCTTCCTCCACCTCCTCCTCGCGCGGCATCGGCAGCAACGTCACCGTCACCACCGGCACCAAGACCACCACCAAGGGCGGCGCCAGCGGCACGGTTTCCACGACACAGTCGACCGCTGCTGCGGCCACTCTGGGTGCTGGTGTCCTGGCCGCCTTTATTGGCCTGATGGCTGCTCTGTAGAGAAATCTACGATGCGATTGATGAGATCGAGAAATGAAGGAGAGTATGGAAGTGTGGTTGGTGACTTTGTTTCAACCTTAAAAGAGGGGAAGCTATCCATCTAATTGGGATCGCCTTCAAATATCCGGGGGAGCGACAGGGACCCTGTTCGGGTTGGGGCCTCTATTTTTTTTCTGCTTTTGATTTTCACGAGCCATAATGTCTTCTGATTTATATTTTACCACGTCGGATTTGAAAATTTCTGGGTTTTCTTCGTTTAATAGTAGCTAATGATTATCGATTATATCCTTTTCATTATTCCAATCTTATGTCGTTTGAATTGAAGCAACAATCGTGATGGGGAAATGGAGAACATCGCCAAGAGTCCTGGGGATAAGAAGCTCCTTGTTTTCGCGCTGGACTTGGCCCTTGGCACCGCCATGCCTTGTGCCTTGTTGCTGATCCCCAACCGCAGCTTGTGCAGCTTGCAGCTGCAGGCAAAACCAACAACACCAACAACACCAACAACACCAGCAAATTCTCCACAAAACGCGGCAGAACGATCGACACTCGTCCAGCAGTTTTCGAGTCAGTCCATTCGGCAGGTTAGAAACTCCGTCTCGACTTTCTTTCAACTCTCTTTTGAATCAAACCTGAACGCCGTATTACGTCGTAGCTCCACGTGATATAAGCCCGGGCGTAAACTTACAGGGCCCTTGTGGTAGCATCTATCGATGGAATTTGGAATCGGATTTTCGATGATGATGCTAACGGCGGCCCTTGCTTGTTTCATGTCTTAAAACCCTCTCTTCGCATTCGCATTCTTTCCTTTAAATAAAAAAGTTGCTCTCGCGCCAAGAATATTGACCAAACTGCGCACAACATTCAACTTTATCAACATCACCACTTTCACAAATAGCCACCGAAACATACGCAACATCATCATGGCCAAATCAAGCACCTCGGTGGCCGCCGCGGCGCACCCCGTCCCCTACCTCTACCGCCTCATCCTCAACACCCTCGAACCTTTTTTCGCTGCCGCCGGTGCCATCCTCGTCTTTTTCGATCCGGCCAGCTACCTGTCCACAATGACCCGCCACTCCATCGCCTACCCGGCCCACCAGGGCGACGCCGCCGCCTTTGTCTACACCCAGCTCGGCGGCGGCTGGCTCTACTTTGCCTTTGTCGAGGCTGTCGTCCTGCGCCTGTATCCCAACGACACTCGTCTGTGGCGCTACCTGTTTATGGGCATGCTGTTGAGCGACACGGCCTATGCTCACGGCTGTGCCCAAGCTCTGGGCGGCTGGGCTGTCCTGGCCGACGTGACGCTATGGACGGTCGAGGACTGGACGGTGTTTTGGACGACGGCGCCGCCACTGCTGGCGCGGATCTGCTTCGTGCTGGGTGTGGGCGTGGACTTTTCAAGCAAGAAGAATGTCGCCGACAAGAAGCGCATTTAAAGGAGAGGGAAAGATGAAGAGGCCAAAGGGGAGGAGACAGAAGACTGGGGAAGGAAAGAGCTACAGTGCATGATAGGCAGTTCTGGGTACGGTGAAAAGCAATGGCGAGCAGTGTTGGGCATAGGATATTTATGCACTTAACAAACGTTTAGAGACAAAAGTAAATAAAGATGAAAGGATTTGACGTCAATGCAACACAACAGTTGGTAATACAGCGCTATCAAAAGGTACTTGAAGTCTGTCTTGGGGCTGTGAGGCTGTTGGCGCCATTGCCGTTTGAGAGAGCTTTACTTTTGGCGCACGTGACGGTGATTGGCCAATTCTGGGCAACCGCCCACGCGAACCACCAAACAGCTCCTTCTCCTCCCACTCTCTTTCAGCGACATTGAACAGCTCAACTTCTCGACAATATAACCACCTGGAACCTCAAATCCCACGCGACACTTCACCTCCACTCCCACAATGGCTACATACGGCAACAGTGTGCCGCCCTCGCTGCCGACGGCCAACGGCGCTGCTGGTGCCACGGCCGACGTCCAGCAGACACGCTTCGAGATTGAGTGCGAATTTGTTGCCTGCCTTGCCAACCCTTACTACCTGCAGCACTTGGCTGCCGAGAAATACTTGGACGACCCGCGCTTCGTCCGCTACCTCGCCTACCTCCAGTACTGGCGCACACCGCCGTACCTGCAGTACCTCAGCTGGCCCGGTCCGTCCCTCAGACACCTGGAGCTGCTGCAAGAAAGAGTCGTTTCCGGCAGGCCATCATCAGCCCCGAGGTGGTGATGCGGCTGGAGCAGGAGGGCATCCAAGCGGGGTTTCCACTGGGCGTGAGCATTCTGAGCGAGCCGGGGAACGGCGGCAAGTTGCTACAAGTCAAATCGAAAAGAAGGGGAAAAAAGAAACAGTCTATTGCTACAGCTCTGGGTATTATTACACGACCGCCTCCCCGACACCAACAACTCGGCCGGCCGATCGACGACCGATCTATCGATGCATGTCCATCCATCCAATCCGTTGAACACACGCCACCATCCGAGTCTAGTTCTCCCGCCACCGGTTTCCACACGTCATGCACTGTTGAGTTAGCGGGGGCCGAGAATACACGAAACAACACGTCGAGTAGAAAGAGGGGGGCTACCTTGAAGAAACTCGTCATCGGCTCGTCGGCCGACCGGATCTGCACCTGGAAGAACGCTGCCTCGCCGCCGTCGCAGCCTTCCGTCGGGCACTGCACCTTGGTCTTTTGCGCATTGTCCCACGCTCCCGGGCCACCAAACACATCCTCCTTCTCTTTGCGCGCAAACTCGCGCCGGCTGAAGAGTGGTGTGGCGATGGCGTACTCGTATGGGCAGGTGCGGCACTCGAGCCGGTTGCGGCCTGTTTCCGAGTGCGCCGACACCGTCAGGATGTTTGCGCAGCAAGGACAGACTGGGAATGTTAGTGGCCGGTCGCTGAGGGAAATGAGGGAAAGGCTGTTAGGGGTTGAATGCCTGCCCTAATAGATCGGGACATACAGAGAAGCATTTTGTGTTTTGTGTGGAGAATAATATGACGATATGAAAAGCGAGGAAATGAGATGCCGGATGACCGAGGCCAGTCCGGTGCAAACGCTCGAGGCAGAAAGACTGTGAGAAATGAATGTCTGGTCGTCTTTCTATAGTCCGTATCTCTATAATTTCACAATCCAAGTCGTCTTAAATAAGAATGCCGTGGTTTCGCTGGGATATGTCGTTGTTACACCAGGTGCAGTCGTGTTTCAATGAAAAAGAAAAATTCATGAGAGCTATCCGCGCCTCACTAGCACGAGGCAGAGAAAGGCCCCAAAAGATCCCCGCCACTTGCCGTCGCCCACCGCGCTTCTGTAGCGCTTGTCAAAGCTGCGTTTAGTAGGGGTCACGTGGCACTCGCCACTAACGTTCGGGGCCTCTCATGAAGGACATAATGCTTTGCGAAAAAGAAGTTTACTTTTATTGTTAATCTCATTAATATTCATTAATATGCTTTTATGTACAGTATCTATGGGATGAAGTCAAAATAGACTTTTATGAAGCCTTTATGGAGCCATGCGCCGCCGTAATTGCGTGGAGCCTAAATTGCCATATGGCCATGGCCAGACTCTCTGTCAAAATGCTCATTTGCCATGAATGCCATGCTTCTTTCCCAATTTCTAGCTAGCTCCCAAGAGCAGCACCTGTATATTTTGGCAACAAAAGCCGGGGGCCATAAGTGGCCTTATAGCTCTCATGCAGGCATTGTGGACCGGCTCGTACTGCATTCACACGATGCATCAAGTGCTTCCGGATCTAGTTGTCAAATGGGATGACGCTAATGGCGAAGTCGACGCGAGTTTATCAAACTCGTCTTTTGTCGGAGACGGAGCGCTATATCCATTGCCTTCTCAAGCAACGTGTTGCATGGCCAGTTTCGCCTGTGACGCGTGTCGACGCAGAGCGCACCTGCTCAGACCACCGTGTTCTGGATCTTGGCGAGCTCGGATGGGTAGGACGTGGGGCGCTGGTATCGCAATGTCACATGCCGGCACGGGTCGTTCTGTCGTATCCATCGTGTGTCTCACTTCGCCAGAGGGTTCGCATGCACCGTCACGCGCACAATCTTTGGTGGTTCTGACGACGAGGAGGACGACGACGATTCTCCCTCCGCGCCCTTTGGCCCCGACTTGGGCCGGTGCTTCTTGTCCACAGGGACGGCCTCAATCTTGTCCAGCGTCTCAAAGGATGCCTCGCCCAGCAAGCGTCCAAAACACCGTGTTCACGCCGTCCAGGTGCGGCGTCCGCGCAAACGTCACGAAAAACTGCGATCCGTTGGTGCCGGCCAGACCGCTGCCAGCCGGCGGCGCGCCCTTGTTGGCCATGCTGACGATTCCGCGCGCGTGGTGGCGGAGTGCGGGCAGGCGGATCTCGTCCTCAAACGGCTGGCCCCAGATGGAGGTGCCCTTGTCCTTTTCTTTGGAGGAAGAGGAGCTCTTATCCTTGGACTTCTCAGAAGCCGAGGCGGGCATGCCTGTCTGGGCCATGAAGCCAGAGACGACGCGGTGAAAGGGGGAGCCATCATAGTAGCCGGAGGCACAAAGGGCAAGGAAGTTCTGCAGCAGGTTAGCATGGGGGTTGCCATAAATATTCAAGGGACGTGGGACGGGACTCACCTCCGCCGTTTTGGGAACGCTCTCGCAAAAGACCTCAATCTTGAGATCGCCCACGTTGGTGTGAAGTGTGACCGACATGGTGAAGGTTTGACGTAAATCGTGAGTTTTGTGTGTAAAGATTAAATCAAGCTTGTAAAACTTTCAAAAAGACGGCGTATATAAAACTGAAGGAGTGAGTGCTGTGTGGAGGTCGGAGTTTGGAGAGGTGCTTCTTCCTCCAATGCGATCGATCGGTTTCGCTGCCTTGTGAAAAAAACGCGTGCAACACTGTCATGCTTAGTCATCTGGTCCAGACTCTTCAAAAAGGACGGGAGCATCCGCCCCTTCCCATCCCTGTGTCTTGTGCCTGCCTTGTTGTTTACTAGCAGGGTTTATTTTCACGTCCTCTCACAAAATTGACAATTAATTCAAATTTATTGAACATTTTCCAAAATGTTTGTTTGTGTAAAAATTGCATAGGTAGCTAAGAGAAGAAAATTCGTTTCTAAACAGCCGCTGTCGCTGAACATTCATTTCGTATTCATATATATGCTGTGACATGGGGGGCGTGATTTTTGAAATGGCCCGCGTAAATAAACAAAGTGAGAAGAAAATTCCAAATGGCTAAATAAACTCCTTTCAAAAGTACCACGATTGCCGCCCTGCCAGGGTATGATGTGAGCTAAATTCGACCCGGTCTCGACCGTGCGCTGAAGACACAAAGTCTATAAAATTTCCAACGGCACGCCAAAATATTTCGTGTCAGCTACCCTCGGGTTGGCCCTGGAACACACCCTTTTCTATATTGGCATAGATTTCTGGGTATTTATTGCGAACACGGTCCCGTAAATCCGTCGGCTGGCGGCTCGCTAGGTTGAAGCTGGGATGACGATGGATCTTGGTCCAGGCCGGTCCATATATTTGGAGGCCTTCGAGGATCTCCTTGTCGTCTTGTTCCGTAAATGGTCGTCTCTCGCGGCGATGTGACTTCTTGAAGGGCCCCTGGATGCCCAGCTTGATCATATCTTCCATATTTCGCCGATGGACACGCCGTTTCCTCATCTTGGGCTGGTCTGGTGACAACGCACTGCCAGAAGAACCGTCTTGACCCTGGCTGTTGTATGGCTCGAGCTGGTCATCGGGTTCGGTCAAGATGTCCTCTAAAGACAGACTGGTCTTTGATTTCAGTCGACTTGCAGCTGTAGATGGTCCTGGTCCCGGTGTCGATGATGATGGTGTGGATACGTCTGGTGGTGATGCAGCACCCGAGTCGTTTCGGCTCAACTTGCCACGTAGCTCTTCAGGACAACAAGTGCGGAAACGGTCCTTCAAGTCGCCTGCTGTTCGGCTACTAAACTCAAACTCTGGGTCTTCGAGAATGGCCGTCCACTTGCCAAGTCCGTGTCTACTGACGCCTATAAGCAGCTGGTTTGTCTCCTCTTCTGTCCAGCGACGGCGTGGCTTTGTTGCACGCCGTTTCGGCTTTGATGAGTTTGTTGACGACGCTGCTTCTGGTGAATCGCCTGCTTCGCCTGTCGTAGATCGAGTTGACCGTGGTGCTCGTGCTGGACGACCGGTACTGGTGATTTCTTGGTCGCTTTTCCCATTCTTGGTGACAATTCGGATGCTGAAGAAGTCGAAAAGTGCCGTCCTCCCACTAAGGGGAGCATAGACGAAGACATGCCCATTCCGTCGCCCATTCTGTCGTGGTCCGAAGCCATATGGGATCCGCTGCCGGAAAGCATGCTGTCGAATAGGTAGTGGCTCCCGCCACCTCCGGAACCACTGCCTGCACCTCCACCGCCAGAATTGCCGCCATAGTCGACATTGCGGTTCATGGACTCGTCGTCGTCGTATTCGGCGTATGCAATCGGAGGAAACACAGCGGCGTTAGGTGGCGGTTCGTGTAGGCCGTTGATGATGGGCGGGAAGACTTGGCTCAATGATCCGACTTGCTGGCTCGACTTTTGCTTCTTTAGTGGTTGTGGTAGTTGTATCAGTTCGTCGGTATGTGGTAAAACATGTGGCCGTTTCCCCATATGCGTTGATGCAGATGATGATGGATCGTCCTGTCCACCTGGTAGCATAAAGGGATCGACCAAGCTGGCCGAACTGTCGCCCAAGAACATGCGGACCGGCCGGTTCGGCCACCCGCCGGCGCCTCCGGAACCGCCTAGACTTGGATCATCGCCGCCTACCGAGGGAGAGAACGCCGAGTTGAGTGTAGAGTGGCTTAAGCCAGAATGTTGTTGTTGATGTTGATGTTGCTGATGTAGTTGATATTGCGGTTGCTGCTGCTGTGATTGTTTTCCGGCCGGCGACTCTGGCGAGTTGAGTTCAAGCGGCGGAAGCAAGAGGGCGGCGGCATCTTCGGGGCTGTCCGGGGCGCCGAGCGTGCTGTGTATCGAGGGGAGATGGTCTCTATCGTCGTTTACGTTCAAGAGGTGCATCAGCCGCGGCTCGATGGTGGCCATGGTGTTGGCAGCCATGGTGCAGCGATGGCTGTATGGGGAAGAGAGAGTAGGGACATCGGGTCCCGTTAGGTTCACGGCGGTCCTTGGCGGGTTGGGGGAGAAGGGGGGGCTTGAAGAATAAATGTGAAAAAGAAGATAGTGCGAAATAAGAATGAGAATGAGGGAAAGGAGAAGTGAGTGAGAGACACAGAGGAAGACGGGGGGTTCGGGGGGGAAGAAATAGAGAGGCACAGCGCTGTTGAGTGCCAGACGACAATGGTGGCAGGAAGGGGACAAGGGAAAGGTAAAATCAGAACAAGTGGAAAAAACGACCGAATGGCGAAATCCCAAAAGCCTGGAATACCAAGAGGTAGAGGGCGACGAAGGGCGACGAGTGGGCTGACGAGGCTCTAAGTAGAATAGCCAGTGGCTTCTTTTTAGACTTTTTGGGTTTCTTCTGGCTTTGGCTTCGGAGCGTATGTCTTGTTCCAGTGCAGTGCCTGCTGGTCTAGTTTGCGTTCGGTTTCGTTTTTTTGTGTTTGTCGTCGTGCCGCCGGGTGGCGCCTGGATTTGGGGGTGATGGTATTTGTGCACGCAGTTTGTCGAGGAACCGGCGGAGGTGATTATACTGAGTAGTTTTTGCGGGCTTTCGTTTCGTATTCGGGCGTCGTCAATGTTGTCGTCGTGGCTGGCGCCGTACGGTGGCTCTTTCCTGCTTGTGCGTTGTTGTGCTTCTGCGTGCCTTCCTTTTTGCACTTCTGGACTTGTTCCTCTTCTGGCTCGTTCCTAGTTTCCCTTGCCTTGTCAACCGAGACTGCAATTCCCCGGGCAAGACCCGTAAGACACACCGCTAACGCGCGCACGAGAACGAGGGAAAGAGCGAAGACGAGCGCGCTGGCGGGTTGTGGAAAGAGACGATGGGAAAACAGGGGAAGGCGCGATTTCATCGATATCGGCCAGGCAAATCGGTCGGCCGAGAGAGGCAAGAACGATGCTGCTGTGTCTATATGAGGAAGGAATGAGAGGGACAAAGAAGGGCAGAGAAAAGACGTGCCTGCCGTTCCTACACGCCAAAAAGAAACAATATAGCAGACATCCACACTGGCTCTTGCCCACACACACGCTCTCACACATAAGAAAAAAAAGACAATGCAATAAAAGGTGAGGCAGCGATATAAAAGACGGGTAGTAATAACGCCAAACAAGGGAAACGCCAGAGCCAGTGAAATATAAAAGCCACTTAAAAGTCGAGAAGAAAAAAATAAAGCTACAGCCACCGTGCACTAATATAAAGCGCAGCGAGGGCGAAAAGGTCTAGAACGTCCCCGTCCTCCTGGATTTATTCCGTAGCTGCGATAACAATTGAGGGGTAGGCAGACTAGGGGCTCCCAAAGAGCCAAGAGGGGAAGGAACAACCCACACCCACGCTACAGCGTACCAGTCTTGCAATAGTCTACGACGCACATGGAGAAAGAACGAAGGAGGAAAGGGCACGCCGCTGGGAAAGACCAACCAAAACCAACCAGCAAGAAGCAAAGGAAGGGCAACCACGACCGAGGGCGAAAAAGAACCAATCGAGTCCCGTTGACAAAGGGGGCAGGCACGAGGCACAGGGCAAGGGTGGCAGACGGAGTACTCCGTGCAAGGGAACGTCGTAAGAGCGCGACGCAAATTTTGATGCGTCGCCGGCTGTTGGTAAGAAATTCAGAAATTGGTGCATGCCACTGCGAGTCGGTTTGCGTGCTGGGCGTGCTGCGCGCGGCGTGCTGACTGTATCGTGTATCTTACTGTGTATCTTTCTTTACTTGTGCAGCAGTGCCCTTTCCTCTTCCTACACAATAACTTATGGCCCTGGCCAGGCCCTTGTGGTTCGCTCCTGCCCGTAGAGAGGCGCATTTCCGGGCAGCGGGGGACCTTCCCCTTTGGCCCCTCCAATTTCCACTCCCCGTGCTGGGTACTCGGCTGGTGCAGGAGCGAGCCAAGTGCGTGCTTTCCCTTTGTCTTGGCCTGGCCTGTCGACCCAGGGCCTGGCCAGCTCTTTTTTCTCGCCTCTGGAATTGCTTGGATCCACCGCCCGTTTCTGCCACGACACACCCTGGCGTGCCTTTCAGTCTTCAGTCGGTGTTCAGTCCTGTGTTCTATTTTTCGTTTTTTAATTCGTTCGCCCGCGACGTGACCCGTACCGACAGTTGATTAGGATGGGGTGCTGCATTATGCGCAGGGCCTGTTGTTAGAGGTGAGCTTATTTTTTTTGTTTGGGGTTTTGGGTTGTTTGGTTTGGTCTGGAGTCGGCTTTTCGAGAGGATTTTGGGTTGCAGCGGTTTCTGGTTTTCTTTTTTTCTTTTTTTTCCTTTCTTTTTTGGGGGGGGGCGTCGCTGGCAGTGGAATCTTCTGCTCCATACAGAGTACGAGGTACAGTCTGGCTTGGTCTGGTTCTGGAATGCATTGCCCGACGGAACAGGGTTGGTCCACAAAGAGAGAGGTGAGAAAAGACGAGACAAGCATTGATTGACAGTTGCGGAGACCAGACCAGAAACAAGCAAAGTGGGCGGACACAAACGAGCCACGAGAGCCAAAAAAGAAAGGGCTCCAAACAAATACAACGCAGACTGCAGCATTCAGCACGCAGAGCAGCACGCAGAACGCAGCATACTCGCTTCACTCCGGAACAAGCCAGACCAACCAGCAGTGCCCGGCCGCAAGCCACGTCCAAAAGAGGCAAAAACGAAGTAGAACAATACCACGGCGTCACGAGTGAGCGAGAGTACGAGTACGAGCAGCTTGCAGAACTACCGAGAAGACTCGCGCGAGACAGGGAGAACAAAAGTAGAAAGTGGAAAGTGGAAAGTGGACAGTCGATAGCCGATAAACGAACAAAGATTGAAGAAAAGACGACTGGCAGACATACATTCAGACATACAGGCCCAAACAAGACTCGATCGATCGGCTCCGCTTGCATCACAATGGCGTCCCGTCTCCGACCATCCCCCGGCTAGTGTTCACCGTCATCGAGCCCATCTCTCTGTGAGTTACATGTTCTTGGGACGGGTTAATTGTATATCCCGGGCTTGGATCTGGACTCTGGGCCTACAAATACTCAGTACACATGGGACCTGGGACTGGTGGTGGCTCCCGTGGTTCCCTTTCCACACCCTTCCACACCATCTGGCTAACGATCACCTCTTTTTTCTCTGTCCTCAGCATCGGCGGCTGTGTGCCCGCATTGTTTGCGACCAATTGGTTCATCCGCGAGCAGATTGCAGAAGCGCCGTCGGCCCCAGCCATCGCCCTATCAGACCAGGCACGTATCGTGGCCCAGCAGCTGGGCAATGCCTATGGCCTGCTGTTCATGGTCGGCGTCGCTGTTCTGTATACGAGCACCGAGCTGAAGGTTGTCCGCAACTACCTGGTGGCACTGCTGATTGCAGACATTGGCCATGTTGGCCTGACGATTTTTGCGCTCGGCACAGAGCAGTTTGCTGCCGTCGGCGAGTGGAACGCCATGACGTGGGGAAATGTTGGTTTCACGGTATGTCTTGTTCCTCTCACACCCTTTTTTTTGTCTTTTTTGTTTGTGCCTCTGGCCTCTAGCCTCTGTCATCATGTATATCGTGCATAGTGCTGCATCCAGCTCAACGCATCGTCAAGTCTCAACAATTTTATGTTGAGGAGAAGGAGGCGGATGGCAAAAGTAAGACGTTCACGATGAACTTTGTGCTGACATAATTTTCCCCCAATGCGCCAGACTTTTCTCGCTGTGATGAGAATTTCATATCTTCTCGGCCTCTTTGGCCCAGACAAGCCAGCGGCTATTCCAGCATCCGACAAGCGAAAGTGAAGCCATCACCATCTTCACCACCAGCATCCCCAGCGACTTTGTCTTGTCCTCGCTCAAGTGGTGCCTAGCGGTACACAGAGACACAGGTTGGGAGAACAAAGTTGAGACAAGGTCTTGCCCTGTTCATTGTCCTTCAGATCCCTATCTCTTCTCGCATTTTTTTGTCCTTTCTTTTCTTTCCCATGTTGCTTTAAACATCGTTTTCTTATCACAAGTCGCTGCTGGTCCACGTGGTTGGTAACGAATCTGCACAACTAGGAAGATGCAATCCTCTACGCCGTCACACAAAGAGGGAGGGTCGTGATGAGAAAACCAGTCGAATTTGAGGAGATTGCCTGACCGAAATGTCGTTGACCTCTCAAATCGCATTGTTTGAAAGATTGACCCGAAGAAGCGGTCAAGAAATATTTGCAGTACTTTTTGCTGTCTTGCCGAGAACGGCAGGCAAAGCTCAAGTGGAACATGTCTCTGTCTTTCGGTGAGTGCCTCTTTTGAAAGACAGACGACCAATGTATGGCAATGGCGATGTGGACTCTCGAGAGGACCCGGGATATTTTTGTTATTTGTGATGTATGTCTGTGGTTTATTTGTTTGTTGGTACACACCTTGTCATTTTAGGACTTTCTTGGACCTTCTTTTGGTTTTATGTTTTGATTTTCAACAAATCTCCAGACAAAATTTACTGTTTGTGATACCATCTTTGAGGTCTTTTATCTCACTTGCTACATTACTGTTTACTATCCGGACATCAGAGCATGGCGTCTTGGGTTGTACACAAAGAGACCGAACTGGGGCAGTTCCATGAGAGAGAGACCGAACCGGTGGTACAAAGGTCACGAAGATCGCATGAGAAAAAGAAGGAATCCTGCGATCGTGCACTACGACGGGATATACAAGGGCCGAGTACGGCCCTTTTTTGTTTTCTTTTTTTCGGTTTTGTAGGGATCTGGTGAGGCTGGCAGCCATGGACAAATATTCCCCATTGGGGTTTGCGGACGTCGGTCAACTCTGGGGGATCGAGACAATTTGGGGGGCGAAAAGGAACATTGACGGCGTACAATCAAATCAAGCGACGACTGGGACCGAGAACAACAAACCAAAAAAAAAGGCAAGGAAACGTGACACATGCTGAACAAAAGAAAAGAAAAAAAGAAAAAAAAAAAGAAAAAAAGGGTCGTCACACGCCAACACGCCAAATCGGACGAACTGGCTACTATGGTCCGGTTCGTAAAGTGTCTCTGCCAGAAAAAAGGGGGAAGAGACACACACGCTACAGAAATGAAGAGATGCAGCATCAGCATGAGAGCATGAGAGCACGAGAGCTTGAGAAGAGCACGAGAAGGATAAGCTATACGATCGACACGAACAACAAGGACGACACGAACGACAGCCGGACACAAACGGCGAACGCCAAAAGCACGCCCGGGGCGGCTACACCCAAAGGCGTATTCGGCAACAGAAAAGGCAGCAAGCCAGACAGACAATTAAATGCCCTTAAAAGGCCAGCATCCCCAGCCACGACTGTCCTCCAGCCACATCATATCATCATACGATGCAACGCAGCACCTTTTACAGCACCTTTTGCAGCACCCTATGCAGCACGCTGGGTCTCATACCTACTTTCTTGTGCCCGCTTATCGTCTCCAGTCGCCCTGCAAGGGGGGCAGGACAACGATGGAAGGCAATCCAAGCAGACACAATCAATGGTGGATTTACTGGGCGGAAAGAGGCCGGCAAGAAAAGCTCTTCTTTGAATCATTTGAAATATTGTGCAAGGTCGTGCACGTCGTGTCAGCTGGAAGCTGGGGCTGGTCCAACGGCAGGTGGGTGCACATGACCATGCTATTTCGTGGGCGTCGACGCCAAACGAGATCTTGAAAATGTGGAAGTGGCTCTTTTGAACGACTCAATGTTATTTTAAGCTCGTTAACCGTGAGAGTCAAACAAGAGGCAAGCTTGGACCCGTTTGAAGAACATCTGAAAAAGGAAATCGGATGAGAACCAAACAGAGCCCTGACGAGGTCCAAACAAGGCTGATTGGCAATGCAAACCAACTTTAAAGGCGAGAAGGAGAGATATTAATAGCCTACACAAGCCCCTGTTGCACATCCAATGCTGTCCCGTTTCAGCGATTCGCCAGATTTAATGCCGAATTGTCTAGGTTTCCAGCACTGCATATGACGTTTCGTCCGGAAAAGCGATTCATGGAAATAGCCCATCCAGTCTAGGTACGCTGTTAGTGGAAGTAATAAATATTGCAAAAAATCGGCGTGTTCGGCAATGGGGAATTTCAAAGGCAGTATCAAGATTTCTTTTTTTATTCGTGAATATGGAATTATCGCGATTTTGATGACGATTAATATGAATGGCCGCTATCGCAGCTAACGTGCCTTTAAAGTGCCTGAATGCACCTTCCGCCGTTAAGCTGTCGGAGATAAGACCTTACCCGCCCTTCCACGCTGTTGACGAGTGATGACGGTCTTGCGTCCCCGCAATTGTCGGCAGTAAACACCCAATAAGGTGCCTATAACACGCCGTACAGCAGTTGTTCTCGCGCGGAGTTTGGTGAGGCAAGAGCGACCGACGCAAGCAGTAGCTCCAAGAGCTTAGAAATAGGTCCGTAGAGGAGGAGGCGATCTTCCACCAGGGGAAGGCGCAACCCAGATTAGAGTCGATGTGCTTTCTTGGCCAGGGGACATTTTTGCCGTGGTTCACCTTTCCTTTCCCTCACATTTTCTAAACTTCAAACGGGTTTCTCCTCACACGGACTTCACCCTCTGTTCACAACCTCCCTGCTCGCTCAACACTCCGCTTGACCGCCACAGGTACACCCGGAGTCGCTTCCGGAATCAGAACAGGATACCCGCGAGCAACGCCACGCCCGCATTTTCGGTGGTCGTAGTCCCGTGACTCCCGATTCAAACGCACCCTCGCACACACAGCAATAACCTGCGCACAGAGCTTCTTGCACCACTCGACGATAGGCGTGCGTTTATGTGGCGCTCTTTTGCATCTTTTTTATCAGTTTCCTGAGCACACTCAAGCTCGAAACAGGTTGCGCAATACACCCCCGACCCACCCCAGCTTGTCCCACCCTAGCCGAGACAAACGATAACGACCATAAACGAACAAAATAACGACATGTCAGCTCCGCAGACTCCGGGCGGCGACGACAGCAATGCTGCGGCCGATGCCGGTGCCGGCGAGGGCCAAGCCGCTGACGTCTTTGACTTTATCCAGCAGGCGTATCGCTTGCGGGCCGGCGGCGCTGGCGGCGAGTACACAGCCGTGCATGGCGGATTTGGCGACGACGATAACAGCCACCGACTACTCGACGACGACGACGAAGAGGAAGAAGACGATGACGATGATTATCATGGTATGTTCTGCACTCCCTAAGCCGATTACTCCGAAGTTGATATGACAGGAAGAACTCTAACCATATCATGCTATATAGATGCCGAGGAAGGACAGATGCACTACGATATAGAGATCCTCGACGAAGATGAAGAGATAGTGGATGACGAAGATGAGGAGGGCGAAGATGATGAAGAAGATGAGGAAGACGATGGAGAAGAAGATGAGGAGGATGAGGAAGAGGAAGATGACGAGGATGACGATGACGATTTCGACGACGGTATGATGTCACTTCGCAGCCCAAATCCAACTCATCCAAAAAAGCCGTTACTAACGTCCCAGGCCGCCCAGTACCCTACCTCACCCGCCGACAACTAAACATCATGCTGCAAGGCGAGACTCTGCACAATGTTCTCTTGAGTGTGACCGACTGGGGAGGTGGATTCGATGCCGATGCTTTCACCAACAGCCGGCGACGACGACAACAGCAGCGTGATCCGGACAGGTTCCCCAAGGTGCCGAGCGAAGAAGGCCGCAAGCTCATGGACTCGGGCATATTCGGCTCGACAGAACGACCCCGCAAGGTGTACCCCACGATCCTCGACGACATGAACTCCGACAGCCACTCTTTGCACACCCGGATCGAGGCACGGCGGCGGCCCGTATCGATGCGGCTGTTCGACCGTGAACTCGGTTTGGGTCAGACGCAGGCCGACCGGAAACTGGGCAAGAACATGATTGCACAGAGCATGGTGCCCTCGACCGACGCCGACATGGTCCTGCGGTACGATGCGCCCGTCTACCTGGGCCAGTTCTCGGACGACGGCAACTTCTTCTACAGCGCCACCAAGGACTTCCGCGTGCGCATGTACGATACCTCCAACGTCAACGAATGGAAGCACTACAAGACCGTGGTGCACCCGACGGGCCGCTGGACCATGACGGACGCCGCGCTAAGTCCGGACAACAAGTGGCTGGCGTTCACGTCCATGATGCCCAAGGTGTGCCTGGCACCTACGGATCCCAACGATGAGGGCGAGCCGTATCTGCTGGACTTGGCAGGTACCCCTCGGGATGACCCTGTCGGCGACTTTTACGACTCCTTTGCCATCTTCTCGGTGCGCTTCTCGGGCGATGGCCGCGAACTGGTGGCCGGTACCAACGCAAGCACAATCATTGTGTACGACATTGAGTCGCGCCAGGTGCTGCATAGCTTCGAAGGGCACAAGCATGACGTCAATGCCGTGTGTTTCGGTGACAAGGAGTCGCCGCATCTTCTGTACTCGGGCTCCGACGATGCCACGATCAAGGTGTGGGATCGGCGCAATCTGGGCGACAGTCGAGCGGCCGGTGCGTTTGTTGGCCACTGCGAGGGCATCACGTATCTTGACAGCAAGGGCGACGGCCGCTATATCCTGTCC
The DNA here is from genome assembly GCA_016097105.2 of Sporothrix variecibatus. NCBI lineage: Eukaryota > Fungi > Ascomycota > Sordariomycetes > Ophiostomatales > Ophiostomataceae > Sporothrix > Sporothrix variecibatus. Next base: position 2,951,228 of record JADMNI010000003.1, read on the forward strand.
AACGGCAAGGACCAGACAATGCGCCTCTGGGATCTGCGCATGGCCATGAGCATGTCCGACTTTGACGAAAAGGACCCGGCCGCCTTGACCCAGTACAGTCTTTATGACTACCGCTTCCAGCGCTACAATGACGATTTGTACTTTAAGCACCCGCACGACAATTCTGTTGTCACCTTTCGTGGCCACCGTGTTGAGCGCACGCTCATCCGTTGCCACTTCTCGCCGCCCGGCAGCAGCGACGGCCGTTACGTCTACTCGGCCAGTCACTCAGGCAAGGTTTACATCTACAACCTCGATGCTACGCTGGCGGGTGTTATCGATGTCCGCGAGGCCACGCGCGAGACACTATCGGCTGTCGCCGCCGAAGAGGAACGCCAGGCCGAGGCCGGCGGGCACAACAATGGCGCAGCGGCCATCAATGCCCGGAACCGTTCGCGCCAGCGTCGCTACACGCACGGTCCGTTGTGTGTGCGTGATGCCAGCTGGCATCCCACGGCGCCCGTTCTTGTTGGTAAGTCATCACCTAATCCCCGTTTTACCTTGTTTCTACTTCACCTACTAATGTTCTATAGCCTCCTCGTTCGACGCCGAGAGTATGGAGACCGGCACGTGCTCGGTCCACTCCTGCAACATCACCAAGGACGGCGATGCCGGTGGACGTGAGCACCGGCTGTACGATGACCGGATGCGGCCGATCTCGTCCTGGCAGACATCGGGGCGGAATACGGCCTGGTGGGCCAACTAGAGTTGGTAGGATCTACGATGTATTCCGTAGAGTGATAGGATATGATCATGGCATTTCGCAGATTTTTGTGTAAATAGATTGGAAATACCTCATGATGTCAATGCACATACGATTCACGTCACAGGCATTTGCAGAGTCAAAATCAACTGAAGTCGGGTGGAAAAAAAAATGTGTTGCGCTGTTTAATTCAAAACTCCGGTAATCCCCCTTCCTGCTCTTTTTATAGGATATTTTTCGGGTTGGGTTCCAAGCCGTTCGGATGTCTTTTTATACACAGAAAAAGAAGAAGTTATTACAAGAAGTAAAGAGGGGCTTTCCGTCTTCCAACAAATTTGGGCTGGAATCTGGCCTCCTCCACTCGTCTCTCTCGAGTTGTTTGTTGCAGTATAGTATAGATGGATCGCTTTTTTTTTGTTCCGTTTTCGGGTTATATGTTTGCGTGTCTCCGAGTCTTGCACATTCAGTGGTCAACTGTCGTCTGCTCGGGTTCGTGTAGAGGTCCAGACAATCGTGTGTCGTCCATCGAGTGGCTAGGCCCAACGCATCGTCGTCCTTCCGCCGTCTGTTGTTGAGCGCTCCGTCTATGCGCCGCCGACCAGGATGTTGTTCAGGGGAATGTGGACTACAAAAAATGTTAGTATGTCTCGTGCGCAGATGCGATCCGAGTTCGAGTTTAGGAGTCGGGTTGTGAGCCTACCCAGCTTGACAAAGTAGCCAACGGCACCCATGACGATGAAGCCGACGCCGACAGCCTGGCTGATCTTGGCGAACTCCTTGCCATCAGCTGTAGAAAGAAGAGTGTTAGCATTCATTGATCTTCTTTTGTCGATCTCGCGACCATCAATGTCGCGTGATGCGCGGCCGAGTGTCTGCCCCGGACTCAGATGCGCCCTCGCCTGTCTCCGCAGCACAGCGAGCTCCATTCGGCGCATCTCCGCCCGGGGCATCCAGTGTCATCCGCCATCGCAAAAGAGAATGTCGTTCTATTCGGTCACGTACGCTTCTGGCAGCGGTTGATGAACTGCATGCCATCCTTGATGAACTCCCGAGGGATGTCGAGGATTTCCTGGATCTGCTCAGACATGATGAAGGATGTGTGTGTGCGAGAAAAAGAGGTGGGCGAAGAAAAGGAACGAAACGAAGAAGATGTCCGTCAAAAGTCGAGAAGAAAAGGAAGGGAGATGGTAGGTGGTCGAGAGCGTTGGTGATGGGAAGATTGGGAAAGAAGACAGGAAAGGAAGGCAAGAGAAAGGGGTAGATTCACAGTAGTAGGAAGTAGCAGGTCCAAAAATTGGGTATTCGCGCTCGACGCCAGCTTGGCCTATTGGGCCCTATTGGCAGGACCAATTGAAACTGTCCTCTCCTTTCGCTCCTTCCCCAGCCCCAGCGCAAAAAAGGTAATGCCAGATCGCCCGAACCCTGCTATTTGGGTGCACTGTCCCCTGTCCTGCACGTGTTCTGGCCATCCAAATCCTGCATAGTGCGAGAGAAGGCTACGCCGCCTGATAGTACAGTCTGCGCACGGTAATGGGCACAGTACATATGCACCTCCTCTGCACCTTCCTGCACCTGCTCCTAAACTCCCAACAAGCTAACACACAGCACCTGACCCACTATTTTGGAGGCTTCTCTGCTCCTTCTCCTTCTGTTCCAGGTGGACCTCCTTCCCTGTTTGAGCCTCTCAGTGTCTAACTATTATCTAACTGTGTCGCGGGAAGCTCCTTCTTTCCTTCCTTTGAACCCCCCAGTCTTGCTTGGCCGGGCTTGGGTAGTGCATGCCGCTACGACTTTTCGCGTGTCTCTCCTCACAACTCCTTCTCTTCTTCTTCCTCTCCTTTCCTCCCACGACAACACCTCGCGATCCCTCACCCCATCTCGTTTGGGCTCCTCAACAGCCTTATCGACCTTCGCGCACATATTCTTTATCGCTTATTCTGTCGAAAACCGCCTTCGCGCACCCCCCAAAACTGCGGCCTAGCTGTCCCGGTGCCCGAAGCTATCGCCAAGTTCACAACTTCGCATCATCCGACCTTTGCCCTCGTTTCGACCTTATCCCATCAGACGGTGCCATCTACAACTGTTGCAACCTGTTACCCTTCATCCTTTTTGCTTCGACAAACTTCTACCATCGACCCGGTGTCGATCGATCCCCAAGCGAAGCTCCAGAGCTGGCCCAACAATCTCGTATTGCTCCTCCCGATCCGACCAAACCCATCGAGCTCGTGTTGCTTCATTATCTTGACAACGGACCCTGTCTATCCCTCTATTTGTCTTAGCTGAACTGCACAGCTCTTCTTTCTCTCTTCAAAACAAACCAACCCTGTACCAGCTTCGTCCTGTCTATTTGTCCCTACCAAAAAAAAAAGCCAGACTGCAAGTACAGAGCTTCGTCTGCCGCGCATCCATTGTTCATCGAGAAGCCGAGTTTCTTTGTATCTGGAAAAGAAAGGCCCCCCAAGGAGTGTACGTACCAATAGCTCTGTTTTGTCCATTTTGTCGTGGTTTCCTTTTCCTATTCGTTCTTCCCCTACCTTTTGCCTGCTTGTTTTCTTATTTCTTCTCTTATTTCTCTCGATCTTGGGGTTTCCTTCCTTGTTCTCGCGATTCTTTCCCAACGTTCTTTCTTCTTTTTTCCATCGCTCTGTTCTTCTTTCTCGAACTCCCAAAAGATTGCATCATGGCACCCTTGGCAGTCAGAATTGAAGATTGTGCAAGCATCTCTTGTGCAAGTATCTCTGGTCCTAACCTAGGTCTCAATACAGTTTCAGTGGACACAGCAACTGCGCCCGGCATCTCATAGCCCTCTGTGCATTGTCTTGATCTCTTGACTCTCTTTCCTTTTTCTGTGTGCCTCTATCTAGGGCCCATCTCAAACAAACACACCCGCAAGGCGCTTTTAGTAGCTTCCGTTCCCTCTTTCCACCACAAACTTCCGACAAAATGACGACCGAAGAGGATTTCGAGATCGACATCTACGGCGATGCCAACGGCAACGACGATGGCGGCAACCGCCAAGATGGCTTCGGCGGTGACGACGACCAAAATCAGAACCAGAACTCTGCCAACAACAACGGCCAGGGCCAGGGCCACGACTACGATGACCAGAGCCACCAAGACGACCAGAACCAAGCCGACAACACACAGTCATCCTCGGCCAAGACAGAAAAGCAGTCACCGCCTACACAAGGTGTCAAGCGGAAAGGAAGCTCCGACGACCGTCCGATAGATCCCGGTGCTACGACTGCCATTATGGTTTCGGAGCTGAGCTGGTGGATCACAGACGACGACATCCGCGGCTGGATCGCAGCAGTAAAGTGCGAAGAGGAGCTCAAGGATATCACGTTTAGCGAACACAAGGTCAACGGCAAAAGCAAGGGGTAAGTCGGCACCATCCGAATTATCAAGCTGTCAGTTCTCGCCAGACCATTTTACTAACATCACTCCTCCCCCACAGCCAAGCCTACATCGAGTTCACGTCACAACAGGCCGCAACAGCCACCAAGCACCGGATCGAGTCACATCCAGCGGGCGAGTTCCAGGCGGGACAAGGACCCAAGAAGTACAGCGTCATTTTCTCCTCGCCAGCAACAAACCCCTTCCGTACTCTGCCTAAGGACACACCCGGTAGGGGCGGCGCACACAACTCGCAGAACCGGAATGCCTCTGGCTCGGGCTACCAGGACCGGTCTGGCGGTGGCGGTGGTGGCTACAACAACAATAATAACTACAACAACAACAATGGTGGCTACCGTGGCCGTGGTGGCGGCAACATGTACAACAACCGCGGCGGCATGAACAACCAGGGCGGGTACAACCGCAACTTCAGTGGCGGCAATATGAATGCCTTCAACAGCAACAACGGGCCGATGAACTTTGGCGGCAACCCGATGGGCGGTGGCGGTTTCAACGGCAACTTCCGCGGAAACATGGGCGGCGGCGGCATGCGCGGTGGTCCCGGCGGCATGCGCGGCGGCCGTGGCGGTGGCGGCGGTGGTGGTGGCCCGATGGGCGGTATGATGGGCGGTATGGGCCCGAACATGGGTGGCATGGGCGGCATGAACCCCATGGGCAACATGCCCGGTGCCATGGGAGGCATGGGTGGTATGGGCGGTATGGGCGGCATGGGAGGTATGGGTATGGTCGGTGGTGGTATGCCCAACTTCCAGGGCATGCACCCCAACTTTACGCCCAACTTCTTTGGTGGCGGCGGCGGCGGTGGTGCTGGCGGTATGGCTGGCAACCAAGGCGGTGGCGGCGGCGGCAACCAGGGCGGCGGCGAGTGGCAGAACCCGCACGGCGCAAAGCGGCAACGACCAGAGTAGGGAAGTTAGTACTTTGCCGGTAACCGGAGCCGTGCCGGTGGCCGAAGCTGTGCCTGTGGCCTATACAACGGCTACTCCAGTGGCCGATACCTCGGCTACAAAGCCAACGGCCGGTACTATCCCGACAAACGTTGACCTGCTGTCCCCTCTCCTCTATTCTTTTACGGCTTTTTTGGCATTACTCCTCCGTCATTCCCTACTGTCGTGGTGTACTTTTATGGAATAAAGCAGACGAGCAAAACGTCTGTATAAGGCAAGTAAGGCAAGGATTCGAGACGTCTGTCTAATTTCTGGTGTCTTCTCCTTTTTCCTCTTGTCTTTCCTTTCACGGCTTTCCATTTCTTGTTTCAGTCCTTTCCTTCTTTACATCGGGTGTTCTTTTTTTGTTTTATTCCTCCATTCTGCGTCTCTTCTGTTTTCGTCTCTTTCGCTTCTACCAATTTGTGTTGTTATATATATCTCTATACTTGCATTGTTCACTCTTGTTCTTGTCTCAATAAAGGCTTTTTATCTTCTATACTTTCCTTGTTTCTCTTACATGCCAAGGTGTTTCCCTTCCCCCCGGCCAAAACCAGTGTACCAAAGTAACAAAGTAACAGAGTGAGAAACGTCTTGGCCATCCGTCTCTCGATGCACCCAGATCCGGCTGCAGATTGTCCCAAAACTTCAATTTTCTTCCCTTACCCATCTCTTGTCTTGGCGATGCACAATGTCGTCTCGGGATTGAAATATGGCGGTACCCCATCCTTCGGGCCGTGAGTGTGAGGTGTATCAACTGCCGAAATCGTTGTGCATGCAAGAAGGAAACGTTTCTATCACGACCGTTACCCTTCTTGGAGGTACCAATCGCTCTCGGTGAGTATCATGAAAGTATCAAAGTATCAAGTCTGTCCACAATGGAGCGTCGCACCACAACGCTCCTTTCTCTGACAGCTGCCAAAAATGAAGAATAATTAGAGAAATGCGAATGGACGGAAATAGAGTGACAAATTTTAATCAATATCCCGACTGGTTGGAAACTCGCTCAATCTGTCTCTCTTTGCCAATCCAGGGACCTGTCTCTTCTTCCTTGGAAGAAATAAAACAGATATGAACAAGCCATCAATTTTTTTATTCTCCGAATATGGCACACTCTATCTCGTGCCTCGCAGCCTCTTTTGTCTCTCTTTTCTGCAATCTGTGATACCAACCATCTGCCCTTCATGTGATAGCGACCATTGAATTTTAACTGTCCTCTTCTCTGAAAGTCTTACTTACTTATCTCTTTGGCATCCGAAACGTTGCCATTTGCTATTGCTTTCCGGTTATCTAGTTCTACGTAGCGAACAGAGGGCTTGTTCTTTACACAATACATAAAAAGCCTTGAAATCAGAACGGTACAGGTACATCCTGGGCCAGCACAAGTCGTTGGCCGAAGAAGGAAAATGGAGAATGGGGGGTTACATACAGTCTTGTGCCGTGTGCAACTACTCTGGACCATCTGTGCAACCCCACCGATTTGGTTCAGTCCTGGAGTTGCATGTCGGCCACATTGGAGGGGCTGGCGAGCCAATCGAAGCGATTCGAGTCGTCAAACACACTCGCGCCTGCCGCGCGCAGAATAACAAGAACGGACACGGCAAGAGAAGACGAGGAGGGAAAGAGTGACCCAGGGGAGATGTCAAAAGGAAGCCAGAAAAGTAAGCTCGTGAAGGGAAGGTGAGCATGTTATTTGATTTGCATTCTCTTGTCGGTTGCGCTTTCCTGTAAACTTGCTCTCTTTCTTGTTTCGTATGAGGCCCATTATGCGGCAGCTTGGCAAGAGCAAGAAAAAGCAAGAACGATACAAGAGGGTAGAGGAAGGAGTAGACGGGACAAGACCAAAAGCGGGTTCCGTGCTGTACGCTGTGAGGAATCAAAACGACATCTACAGAGGTCGATCCAAGGGTCTTGATGTGGATGGTCGGTAAGACAACAAAAGGACGAATAAAAGGACGACCGTTTTGAAGAAACAGAAACGCCATTGTCGCACAGCCGTACATTACCTTCGCTCCCTGTATACACTGTAAACCTCGTTCTCCGTAGACCGTATCGGTCTTTCCTTATTACACAGCGTACGAAGTACAACTAAATGGCAACGACGCATTCAAAATTACTGCCGAGAGTCATAGGGGAAGGAACGAAGCACGGGAGACGGAAGGACAAAAGGTCCAAGAATGGCAAAGGGTAGGATCCACCCGTGTCTCTTTGCAGAATGACCCAAGAAAAGGAAACTCCACAACAAAAGAAGACCGTTGGCTCTGCTGAGGACGGACCGCTGGCAGTCCGTTCGGTACAGTAGTCTGGCAGGAGACAGGTTGAAGTCCACTGGCGGCTTTTTGGTGGCAGCGAGCTAACGCTTCAGTATGAGCACGTTTTTTTTGTTACTTACGCCGTTCTTGGAAGGTTCCCGCCCCCTCCTTCTATCTAGCTGTGTATGGCGTGTACGGCTGCTCCTTCCCAGAATGACAGTCAAAAACGCACCCAAATTTTTGGCGTCGGTTTCGAGGCTCCGTAAACTTGCTCACTTTTTTTGGTGGGACAAAGCGCAGAGCGGCAATGGAAGGAAGCCCTTCAAATAGACCTCACCCCCAGACTTTTCGACATCATCGCCATCTTCTTTTACATTCTCTCTAGCTTTCATCTTCACGATCATTTTTGCTCCTCACTTTTTTTTTTTACTTGCCTCGACCTTCGCTTCGTTGACGCCGACCCGTCCTCCACGCATCCTCATCTGCCTCGGTCGCTTCCTCCCCACTTACTTTCGTCGACCCGCCAAGAGCTCTCCATCACGCAGCCTAAAGGACGACACTTTATCTGTCGCTGGCTGCACTCTATCCAACCTTCTTTCTTGCCTTTTTCCCGGATCCCTTTGGAGCTTCTTACGACCGGCAGCAAGAAACAAGCGGCTCTTTTGTCTTGTTCTAGATTCTAGATTCTAGACCACAGCGTCTCCCTCCCATATCATCTCTCTTCCGGCCTCTGACAATCCCGTCCGCGCCTTGCTGTTGACTCTTACCTCAACCTCGTCAACAATCCTCTTCGTCACTCAACGTCCGCATAAAAGGCCCGTTGCACCTCTTCCTCGCCTCTTCGCCCATCCCACTTTTTGTCCCACGCTTCGCCCACTCCCCCAACCGCCAAAATAAACGACATGGACATGAGCGGCATGGACTCGTCGAGCTCCAACTCGACGTCGATGGGCATGATGGCCGTCTTCGTCACTGCCACCGACACCTCCCTCTACTCGACCAATTGGACCCCGAGCTCGACCGGCACATATGCTGGTACTTGCATTTTCCTCATCATGTTGGCCACTCTGTTCCGCGGTCTCCTCGCGTTCAAGGCCCGCGCCGAGTCGCGTTGGCTCGACGCCGAGCTGGAGCGCCGCTACGTCGTCGTGCCCGGAAAACCTGTCCTCTCGCAACGGATTTCGCAGGATTCCGGTGCCAAACGGATGATTCTCTCGGAAAACGGGATTGAGGAAGACGTGATGGTGCTCAAGAAGCGCCACACCCATATCCGCCCCTGGCGTTTGTCTGTCGACCCCCTCCGCGCGCTGCTCGATACGCTGCTGGCCGGCGTCGGTTACCTCCTCATGATTGCGGTCATGAGCATGAACGTCGGCTACTTCTTGTCTGTTCTCGGCGGCACCTTCTTGGGCAGCCTGCTGGTCGGCCGGTACGTTGTGCTCATGGAGCACTAGATCACAACAAGCAACACGAACAAGGTCACAGACACTTCACGAGAACAACACAGGAAGAGCACGAAGTCACTGCAATGCTTTGGGTGACTGAACTTTCGACTTGACCTCTTGTTGGTTTTCGTTTCTTGTGTGTATTTTGTGTTTTTTTTTCAGTGCCTGCGGCTCAGGGCTCTGGGTGGGATGGAACGTGCAAAAGAGCATGTGCACGATACGACTATTATGAATGGAATTTCTGCAATGGCCAGGCGTTATACGGAAGATATCAGGGCTTTTTTTTCTCTTTTTTTTTCAAAACTTTCTCCCATACTATCATACGTCTAGATGATAGATGCAATTCAATCTCAAAACTTTCTTCAAATGCAATACCCACGATACACGTAAAAAGTACCAGTACATTCTCCCACACCTCTTTGCTTCCTTCTTTTGCTGTCCCGCGTAGGGTAGTGGCGCTAGTGTTTTCCTGTGCCGTGCAGAAATGCGCGCAAATGTGCTCAACCCCGCCAGCAACCCCAGCTTGAACCAAAGAACTGGATGTACAGCTACAGCGACTTGGGAGCCAGTAGAAAGGAAGGAGCACATTGCATGCATGCAACCCTTTTCGGACTTAGAGGGCAGCCGCATCCCATCAACTGCCACCAACTGCCCGGCGCCGTGGCCGGCAAACCTCAACATGCGGAAGGAGTGATGAGGCGCAAAACATTTAACATCAGAGTCAACCTTCGTGATGCGAATAAAACACGTTTTGTTCGTTTCCTATCAACATACAATAGACATCATGGCCGGAAGCTTGATGTTCGCGGGAGTATGTGGTGACTTCTTGTGTGTTTTTTTGTGCCATGTTTTTTCAGGTGCTTTTTTGTTATTTTTTTTTTTTTTAAAAAATCGAAATGAAACAATTACTTTACAAAAATACGCAATAAATATAAACATAGTAAAAGAATAAAGATAAAAAACATGACAGTCAATCAAAAATAAACCAAAAAGGTTTTGCATATCACTGCCCAACAAGTACACCTCAGAATACCAGAGCGAGAAAAAGAAGCCAAATCCCATACGTGCGTGCACATCTGAACAGTAACAGACCTTGGCCATCAAGAAGCACATGGATGAGTTCCAATCGTGTTGTCTATGCTGGTCAGCCTTAGGCTGTCAACAAGGCTGTATGTAGCCTTGCTATATTGCGTTGCCTTGATCGCCAGACTCTCCTCCCATACCTGGAAGTCCGAAAACCTGCATATGGCAAGCCCCAAGAACCAAAGACTGCAAATGGTAAGATCCCACTGAAACGGAAGCACCCGTGAGCTTCGGCCAGGTATGGCTAGTCGAGGCTCAATCCAACTTTCAATCGTGGTTAGATCCTAGGATGCTTCTCTTTACAGTTTAGTTGGGAATGCCAGCCAACTTTTTTTGACAGGAATTGTGGTTCATCCCTTTGGGATGACGATGGCCCAGACCTAGGGCCCGTGATAAGACAGCATACTTTTTTTTTGGATCTAACTCTGCAGGGAATTATTCGCCTTCAAGGTGAACCGGCCGTCTGGCGACCGTGGGTTCTCTACCATGAACAAGGGAAAAGACACTGAAAGGCCAATACCCCGGGAACAGGGGACCAAACTGACCGTGGTCCGACAAAAAGTTGAAAAGAAAATATCTCCAAGGAACGAGTTGTTCCCGGGAATCGCGCAAGCAAGGGGGGCTTGGGCCCCGAAATACAGAAAGTACTTTGGTCTGGACCAAGCGCGGCGGTAAAAGCGACCTTCCCGATGAGGAAGTGCGCATCTATCTGGTTTGGGTAATTTCTCCAACTTACACGTCTCAAACAAGTAATTTTTGGCAACGCTGCAGAAAAACAGCGACAATCCAACAAGGATTTAAAAGGACAACAATAAAAAGTACAAGAAATAAACAGAACGGAACTTGTCAGGACTTTCTACAATTTTTGACGCCATTTTTGTTCACCGGGACCTACGGGACCATACGGCCTTCTGCCCGGCACATTCGCATGACCGATCATTTCTCCACGGATGTCGAAGGTTCCATCGCCATCTATCTCCATCGTCGTCATCAGATGCAAGTAAGATGGAAGGCATCATCAAATGCAGAGTTTTTGATATCTTTCGCCTTCCATCTACTATTTTCAGCCCTCTCGAGCCACTTTTACTGTACTGGTGACGGAATGTCGGAAGAATTCTGCACTGCCTGTTTGGTCCTTTCGAAAAATGACTGTGCCGTATGCTTTTCGAGAACGACACGAATACGACGATACACGAGGCAAGGCTGCCTGATATACGGGCTTTGTTCATGTGAACATCTCGTATCTCGTCGGTATGTCGTCGATTCCGATTCCGGGGCGAATAAAGAGCATAGCCACTACTGCAACTGCTCTGCTAGCCCGGCTTCGGTTGACGAGGCTGACTTTGATGGGCCGATTTTTTTTAAGGCGGTGAGTCGATGTGATGAGACAGGATAACGCGAGGCACCAACGCGGAGCGTACGGGCAAGGCTCCAGCGCTACAGGCAAGGCTGTCGTGTTCAAGCGCAGGGCACGGAGGTACATCGAGACTCTCGATGCCGCCACTCGCCAGCATCCACGCAAGTCCATTTTCATCTGATCATTGTAATTTAACCTGACATCATCACAGGGGTCCATGGAAGACCCCTAGCATCTAGAAGGGGCATTAAGTTGACACTGTGCATCCTTTTTTGCCTTTTGTTTCCGGTGCGTGCCTGCTGGAGCAGCGGGAACGGATGCCGGCAGATGGCAGGGGACCTTTTACCAACTACGGGATGACTCGCCCATGACGCTTGCTATACTGTAATCATCCGAGGGGCAGCCTCGTCACAGACCTTCACAAGCTACACATTATCTGAACGACCACTGTGACTTGGAAAATGATATCATATGAAATTATATGCATCTTTTTTTCATTCTCTCCTAATGGTAAGAAAACACGGAATCTTTTTTTGGGGGAGGGCAGAGAGTACACGGTGCACAACGGCCACCTGATGAAGAGAAAGCAGTAAACAGTAAAAAGAACAAAACGGAACTCGCAGTGAAGACAATGCAAAGACCTGTTGACTTTAACGGTTGGTAAAAACGGTGATGGTAACGGTACCTGCCACGGAGATGGACACCGGACCTCGCTTTCCACCGTGTCAACATAGACGTTGCGGGCAACGGGAGGGAATAAAAAGAGAAGTAGAAACATAACATAGCAAAGCATGAACGACACGGCAACATGCAAACAGTAACAGATAACATTTGAAGAAAAGAAGCAAGTCGGATAAAAAATAGGAAATAAACCCTTGCCGCAAAAGGGAATGGTCGACAAGGGAGGGGTAAAGGTAAAAAAAAGACAATAAAACTTTAATAAACACAAAAAAACACGAATAAACGCCAAACCATCACCAAAGGGCCTCGCCCATACATATTAGGAAAGAGGGAATGCATTATATGCTGGGTATCCGCGCAGCAACAAAAAAAGAGGGCGGCGAGCGAGTGATGTGGAAAAAACGAAACCGAGTCCCGGTCGACAGTATATATCAACCAGAGACATCGGTCGAGCGAGGCCCTAAACTCGCAACACACAACGGCCGTGGCAAGTCAATAGGCATGACACTGCCGTGAAAACAAAGACGCAATAGACAAAAGGACCACAGCATCATCTTCGGAATTGGCCCTATGTCTGGTGACCCGAATGCTGAGGCATAGCATATTGGTTGCTGCGCTGAACGTAGTTGCTGTAGGCCAGAGCCTGGTTGGGGTCCATAGACACGTTAGGCATGTAGCCGGGGGCCATGTGTGCGCTTTGGGGAAGACCGCGGTTCTGTTGCGACGCAAGGTGACCGGAGCCAGACTCCTCGGGGCTATCGACCTGGCTGGACTCGTCAACACCGTTGTCGCCGGCGGACGTGGGCTCGGGTGCGTTCAGGCATGCCTGCAGACAGGATGATTAGCATGTACGTCCTGGTGTGACGAGGGGTAGGCGGGAGGAGAGCGAGGCCCGGCATGACACGCCGATGGAATAACGCGCGCCGATGACCCGACTCTTGCCTCCCGTATCCTTTTTGTAAACGTACCTGAATCAAGTTCTTGCCCTCAGCCTTGGTGACGAGCGGCTGAAGCTTGGGTGTGGTGAAGGTGTAGACAAGGCCGGTTTCTGACACGACAAGCAGCAGGACCTGTGTGCCGGTGAGGACGGAAAGCTCGTAAGCCTGAAAGAGGGGGAAAACAACAATTGTTAGCAAAATGATCCAAAAGGTGAGGACGAAGAAAGCTTCCAACAAGAAAGCAAACGCGAGAGGAAACCACAAAGCCAGAAAGAGGCAAACGCAGCAGGCCCAAAGAGGCAGGAGGACGCGCGAGGGGGGCAAGAAGTAAAGAGTTAAGACCATACCTTCTTCATGATGCCAGCCTTACGCTTCGAGAACGTAATATGGCGACGCGACTTGTCGCTGATGAACTTGATCTCGATCTTGCGACGCTCGCGGCCGCCCTTCTCATCATCATCGTCATCGTCGTCGACTGCGCTGGGGCGTGCGCGCTTGGTGCCGCGGCTCTCAGTGACGGTGTTGCCGTTGGACTGGGACTCGTCGAGGTCAGGCGTAGCCTGGTCGTGCTGATCCGTGATCTCAGTCATTTTGGATGTGTGTGTGGTTTTTCGAAGAAATTGGGGATCTCGAAAACGAAAAGAAAGGGAAGGCAAAGAGAAAAATTCGACGCGGCGCGTGGTCGTTGTCGTAAAAAGAAAGAGGAGTGCAAAACGGACAGGAGTCGTCAACACGTCAAGAGGCGGGGGAAGAGGAGGGGAGGGAAAGAAAGAGCGTAGAAAGGTGATGGAAGAGTAAGAAGCAGCAAGAAAACAATGTGAAAAGAGACAAACCCGTGCGCGAGGTATCACGAAACGGGAAGCAAAAAGGTTAAAAAGGGAAGAAGAGAGGAAAAAGTGTAGGAAAAGATCAACACTGGAGGTGTAGTTGCAGTGGAGAGATGCTGGTTAGAGCCGTTGGGTCGACGGGCCTATGCTGAATCTGGCGTTGAACTGCTGGAAAGGTGCGTTTTCCCCTTTATGCTTGTGCTGTCGCAGAACTCTGGTTGGGTGCTGTGCCAGCCTGAATCAAGCCTGGTGGGAAGGTCTTGTCCTGATTTGGGAAGTTCCTCTTTTTTTTTGCGGCGCGACACGCTCACTGCGTTTCTTGAGCTGTAGCTGTGCAGCGACGAGGAAAAAGAAAAGGAGGAGATGATGAAGAAGGATAAACAGAGAATATGAAGGTGGATGCAATACGGCTCGTTCCTGTACGGCCTTGTGTTGTTCGGATGCAAGATGCTTTTGGGAAGAAGTTCGAACCTCTGAGACAGGAAGAAAGCAGAAAAGAGTAAGAAGGGGTCGAGAGCTGGGGGGAGGTATATTACTTATTTGAGGGAAAGCGTCTTTTCTCTTTTAAGGAAAGAGGGAGAGAGGCAAGTGGTTTCTGTGGCACGCGCCGGGGAAGTGGTGGGGGGGGAAGGCACGTTCGCTCTGGGAGGGAAGGAACAACCTAGGACAAGGGAAACTGAAGGGAAAGAGCGAGGGCGATAAATGCAAGTCGCTCCTTCCCTGCTGAAGAGCGTTAAAATGAAAACGGGCGGCGTGGGAAAGGACAAAAACAGAGAGAAAAACGATAGGATAAACAGGCCAGGCAGAAGGAAGGAGCGAGCTAGCAAGGAGTTTAGTTTGATGGCGCTGGTTTTTGGGGGGTTCGTCTTGGGGCCGGGCTGGTAGGGTGGAGGTTGGTGGCGGCGGCTGGTCATACGCGTAGGTTAGAAATGCTGTTCGGCGGACAACGCGCCGGGGGAGAGCACTAACACACGAAAGAGGAAGTAGCGACCTAGCACGTTTGGGCGATGACTTTGTTCTTCAGATACCCCAATTTGCCTGGCGAACTCAGGCATAAATACTGTACTGGCACACAAAACACCACAAGGCAGCATCTGAAAAGCAAGAGAGGCAAAGGTAAGCAATGAGGCAGGAACGACCTGCAAATTGAAGCACTCATTCGATGTTTGAGGGGAGGAATGTGCGCACGCAGCTACAGTGTCCGTTCTGCGTCGCGCTTGCCTCCTATTCTTAGCTCCGAAGAAATACCAAAAGACCCCCCCCCCCGAAAACGATAAAATACAGCAAGAGGAGAAAAAAGTGGAACACGTTACGCTTCTTTGAGGAGAAAGAAAACAAATGCAAACCCAACACACTTCCCAGAACTCTCAGCACTCCTAGCACACAGCGAAGAGAAATCAAGGTCAACAGATTAGGAAAGGTCTGGGCGCGCGGAGTAAAAAGGAGAACGGGCTGCCTTGCCCAGCCCCAATACGACTGCAGAGTGCCTGGCAGGTAAGAAAAGAGAAGAAGAAAAAGCATTAAGCTTTCACAGAGCAGCAGGACCCCGGGACAACGTGTGCAGGGACGGGAAGGGGTGACCCAGAAAGACAGGGTAAGAGCGATCCAGCCTGGACTGGGCGGTTTTTAGTTGTATTTGGTAGGCGCGGAATGGACAGGAGAGACAAGAGACAGGAAAATAACGGGGGCTTGGGCTGTTCGAGCCAATGACTTTTCCGAAGAGAAGGAACGAAGGGGGCGCGCGGCGTTGGGTGGAACGAGACAGGATATTATCGCTGCTGGGAAGAATGCGCTAGCGAGGAGAAATGCACAGGTGTTGTGACAACGTCGTCGTGGAGGAAGGAGCCATGGGCATTCAAGACACGCAAAAAGGGGGTAAGGCAGGACTGGGAAAAGCTGAGGAAAGAGCAAACGAGCTGTGACGCAGATCTGGCAGGTACAACCAACGCCGAAAACCAAACTGGAGGGAAGGAGCAATGGACAGCAGAAATAAAACCAAAAATTAAAAAGATTGAAGGAAAACATTAAATCGAATGAGAGAGACAGCAAAATAGACGAGAGGATGTTGGATTGGCGTTTCCTAAATCGGTTAAGACGGCTACCAGGATGGTCGAACTGACTAGACTGGAAAGAAAGTGACAAGGAGAGGGAGCGAGGGAAAACGAGGAAAGAAGTAGCGTATGGGCAAATAGCGTGGGCAGATACCACAGTACTTTGCGTTCTGCGCGGGTGGCCAAGGAAAGCAGGGTAGCTGGGTCGGTGAGCTCTGTGGAGAGCGGAATCTATTTTCTCGTGCATTTTGCGGGTGGGCAGGTACAAAAGCACAAAAGCACCCGTGACCACGCTAGCCCCAACAGTCCAAAGTACCTCTTTCCTTGCCGTTGCCAAAAGTGAGGCAGCAGAAAGCAATATTGTACTTGAGGAAAGAACGAATGGTCTGGAGACAAAATAGAGAGCGTTGGAAAGAGCAGAAGCGCGCCCCCAAAGAAGTAGACATTTGGAAAAGATTGAGGGAGGTGTGTGTGGAGAGGTCGAGGAAAAAGAAAAGGAGGAGGCAGGAGGCAGAGTGTGGATGGGCGTTGAAAGAGGAGGGGGCCGTTACGCTGATTGGCTGCAGTATCTCCAGTTGAATGCGTCCGCGCGACTGGGACCCACTCATACTTGCTTGGTGCTGTTTCTCTTTTCTTTTTCTCCTTTCTCTGCCTCGCGCTGTGGTCTTTTGAAATCAACGAAGCCTCAAAACTAACCGGGTTCTGGGGGCTCTTTGACAGAAGAACGACGTTCGAGCAACAGGACCGCCTATGCAATGCCTGCTGGAAGCAGTACGAAGGGAGAAAGTAGCACAGCACAGCACGCATGCGTTCTTTCCCTGTCCTCTCCAAGGGGATCCAGTCGCCGGTGGCTCCTGCCGTTGTCACTTCCCGCCCCCTTGCGTCGTCCCTTCTTCATCAGTGGCCCTGGCCGTTCGCTCGAGAGAAGTACTTGTTTGACACTTATTTATCTTTAGACAGGGAGGTAGCGTTGCAGCCGTGGAGCGACGTGGAGGGCTAAGCTCTTGCCTTTTTCTTCCGCCTGAGGAGTCTTTTGTTCTCTCAGCTCTTTCCTTGAACGCCCGTCCAGAGCATCGTTCTTCCCCTCTCGTGTCTGCAGAAATCCTAGCACGGCCTCCAACTTCTGGCCTTTCAGAATCACAAAGAAGGTCACTTTGGCGGCCATTATAGCGTGCTAGGGAGAGACCCATCTCGCCCATGAAGGCCTCGCCAGGCTGCCTGTGAGATACTTCGTACTTCGTAATACTGTATGGTATTACATGCTGTAATTTGATGGCCTGGCCTGGGCCTTGGTCGTCACTCCGGAACGGACGGCGGCGTTGCTAGCCGTGCGACAATTCCAGCGGCGAGAATGGGCATTTGTTTCTCTCATCAGGCTTCAGATGAAAGTATCTGACTCTGCCGATCACCTTGGCCCGAGCATTCTGCTTGGGGGCCCTGGACTGGAGACTTTTTGATTGGGAACATGGGGTGCGAGAAGACACAGGCCCGGGAAAAGAAAGAAAGAAAAGAAAGAAAAAAGTCAAGAAAACGCCCGGCCCGGGTTTTTTCTTGTCGCGCTCCCCCGTCTGCTGGGGAAAGAACGAACGTGCTGGCAGCAAAATACGAAATGAGGATCAAGAAAAAGCGCGTCACGAAAAATGAGCGAAAGAGGCTAGCGTTCTTAGTGCTGCAAAAGCTTCAATAGACTAATCTGGTAGCGCCCTGGCCAACCCGGCCAACTGAACGAGCGAGAAAGGGATAATAATACGTTTTGCCCCACACTTGTCCACACGGAAAGGAAAGAGAGAGGGGGGCCCAGAAGAGAAAGGAGAATTTTGGGCAAGAACGACCAAAAAACATTGATAATGAGAAAGAGCGTCTGCTGGGTCTCTTTTGGCGGGTGGAGACTACGCCTCTGGGTCGTCCTTTCTTTCGTCTGTCTTTTGTCTCTCCTCTTTTGTCAGTGTGGGTTCTGGCCTTTCATTCCTTTTCAGTGTTGGTGGTCGGGTCAAGAGGCGCCCAGTGCGAGGTGTGCAGAGCGTGCATTACCCCTGTTGCGCGTTAATTATTGGGGCCTTTTTGCTCAATATTGAGTTTTCGAGTTCTGCTTCGTGCTCTTATTCGGATAGCAAAGGTGGAGGCATCCAGGGCGATGTCGTCTTGCGTATGGGGCATTGTATCTTTTCCTGTGTTTTTTTTGCTCTTCTTTCTTTTTTTGCGCTGTGCACTGGGCAGCGGTTAATACGCCGTAAGCCGAAATGTGGATGGACACACACCAAAAGCCTTGGACGGACACAAAAATACATCGTACAGTGCATTTTTTTTAGGCGGGCTCTTTCCCCGCAAGATCGCTGTGTGTTAGCACCAAGAAGTTGCCGAATCCGGAAAGAAAGGTGCGTGCAACTTCTCTTTAACGTCCTCTCAACGGCCCTGTCCTTCAGTGGGCAAGAGCAAGCCACGCCGTTCTTCGCCTCGAAGGGTATTTTACTTTTTCAATATGAAGTGAGATGCAACCGAACACAAAGCATACAAAGGCCGCCTCGTTTTCAAGACTTTTGATACTTTCGGCACAGGGTCCATCTGACAGGACGGCGGGGCGCGGAAAACAGCGGCCTCGTTCGAGACGGACGAGGCGGCAAATATGCTTTCTTGTCGTTTGTGTGTATCTCGAACCCAACGGGAGAAAAGAAACAAGAGCTGATCGCGCATGGCGCAAAACGCGCTGGTACGCCCGTCAGATATCCTCTCTGTATCTTACTCGAGGGTTCTCTTGTTCGATCTCGCACCGTTTGTCTCTAGTTTCTTTTTGTTCTCGTCTCCCTCTGACACATGGAAAAGTTGCAAGTTTATTTCTCGACCGTCATTGGATGCATTGGACAGAAAAGGCGGCAAACGCATCGCGTAAGCCTTCCGGCAGCAGGCTTGCATGGCCACACGGTAATCTTATTGATTGGATTCTTTTTGTCTGCGTTTTTCTCTTCCTGTCTGTGGTTCTTTGGCTCGCCGCGGGCCTAGCCACAATCCTCCCCATCCATGCACCATGCTGGCCCCGTTTGCTGGCTCCATATGCAATGCACGAGACACCGAAGTGTGATGGACAGGCTACAGGGTTCTGTGGGTACTTGATGGGCCGTGTGTTCTAGTTTGTGGTGCTGCGAGATCGTCCTGCACAGTTCAACACAGCTTTGGATGTTTGGTATTGTCACTCTCAAATGAGGGCATATTTTTGACACAATGGAGAAAGGGAATGATGGAATACAAGTGAACGTACAGGCAGTGAACGCCAAACCCCGGTGGAAGGAGCGAACGGTCTGTGTCGCGATGTCTATAGACAAATATGATAGCATGCCAGGGCCTGGCCATGTGCCTCGACGTGTGCCGCAAAAAACGGCAGAAAGCATGGGCCCCAATAAGGCTGTGCTATCTTTATTCTTATTTCTTATGAGTTATGACTCTGTATTGAGTATTAAGGTGCCGCTGCAAGAACGGGACAAGATCAATCTCGCCGGTGCAACATGGACAAGAGTTTGTGTAAGTAGAAACGCATATGGCTGCATTTGGAAATAAGGCAATCTTATGCAGAGGTAATGAGCTGAAAAAAAGATACAGCTACAAACTGTCAAAGTACTCCAGGGTCACTCAACCCCCGTATTAGTTTGATGGAAACTCTCGAGGGATAAAAACAATTAAAGAAAGAGATAAAAAAACAGAAGAAAAAAAAAAAGAAGAAAAAAAACTCGTCAACCCATCTCCATCTCACTCATCAGAGGGATCGACCTCTTTCTTCTTTCTTTTTCTTCGTTAACAGGGGCAAATAAAAATTAGGGCGACCCGAACTATCGATTGCTATCATTTCTGGGAGGGTGGAGGAGATTGGCAATTGATAACCATAGCGGAGCCGGGGATGAAAGCACCAGCGCGTTGAGGTGAGAAAGAAAGGCAGAGGGAGAGGACAGAGGGAAAGAGCCATGAACGACAGGGGTCACTTGCGTTGGAAGAAGCGAGAATGAGGAGGGGCTAGCGCAGGTTTTGCGGCCTGGAAAGGCGGAGGCCCTAAATGACAGGGGGGCTGCTGGTGTGGTGTGAGTGAACGGCAAGGAAGGCACGCTTTGGTACCGGAATTTCTTTGTGACTTTGGTGTACCTTGAAGTACCGACGCGTGTTAGGCTACTTTTCAGCCCGGCCAACGGAGTTCTCGCCGGGAAATGAAATCAAGAGAATCTTCAATGACCTTTTTTCAGCTTCGAGGTGATTGGCAGCAAGTACCTTCCTGTGTACGAAGTATGTGCATGTACGTCGTATCTTACGAGGACTCAACTTGGTCTGTGAGAAGCCTGCCTCGAATGCTCGCCGTCGAGGACCTTGCTTTGCGGAGAAAGATGCAAAGGTCAAGAGCTTGCAGGGAGAGCATCTTAAAAAAATGGGGCTTTTTGTCGAACACCACAACTGGGAGGATTCTCAGAAGGAAGGATTGGCACACCCAATATCCTTACAAAGTACATTTGTTGCGGCACAGACAGGCCAGCCGTTGACTTTTGAGAGAGAACTGTGCCCGGAGGGAGACAGCTTGAATTGCCTTGTCTTTCGGCAGTGACAACTGACAGACGCGCCTTCCACCAAAGCAGCAGAATACACAGTAGACACCTGCCAAAAAAGAACTCAAGAAACCCGCCAAAAACGTGAACGGACCTGACTCTTTCCCTTTTCAGGCGGGCGCCTTCCCCAGCCCAGCGGCTACCACAGACTGCCGCGCTCCTCTTTCGTAATATGTGTATGTACTCCGTTACCTCCGTACTCAGTACCCCGTTACTGGACAACGGGCGCACGGCACATGGCCTTGGGAGCCCTGCGAGAAGCAAGAAAGGGGAAAAGATAGGCAAAGTCCCCGAACAAGTGTCTCCCAAGTGTGTCTTCCCAACTCCAAGGTCCCGAGAAAGTCTCCAAGGTTGTGCTGTCCAAGGACAAGGGAAACGAGACACTCGAGGAAAAAAAATAGGGGGCGGGAAGGCAAAAGGGAGGGAAGGAGTGGTAGAAAAAGGAAGGGGGGGGTTCCTTCCGCGCTGTGTAAACCGTTGTTGACAGCAGTGTTCTGGGCCGCAGCTCTGCTTTGGGGATGTCTTTACGGAGTACTTTCTCGAGTCTTTCCTTTTTTATGTCAACCATGTCTCTCGCAGGGCAGGTGCACAGCCCAATCCCAGTCTCCCGGAACTCGAAGACGCGCGAGCACTCATTTAGAGTTGCACTCGCCTTTGTTGCTGCTGTTGCAATATCACATTGGTACTCGAAAGACGAGCACGACGTAACTCTGCCACCTTGCCATTGTGCATTTTCTCTGCTTTTTCTGTAATATTACCACTTTTGGCGGTGCTGCCACAACTGCCATGCGGGAGACCTGGGAAATTAACGAAGCGGGAGAGATGGAGGGGTGGAAGCTGCCACTGTCACCTCCAAACCGTGCCTGTCAAAGGACAAGAAGAAGGAAAGAAAAAAGCAAGTGCGAAGTACACAGAAGACTTCGAAAGGAAGGAAAGGAACATGAGGGGGGTAGGACTCGAGGAGACGAAGAAGGGGTGACCCGTGCTCCGGTCTCCGTCCATCGCGTGCGGCAGGGAAAGAGCGAACGGGGGTTTGCAGAAGAGAGATATGCTCGAGATGTGGAGTAGGGTCGTGTTGGGCAACTTGAAGTTTCCTTAACTTCTGCATGCAAGAAGCACGAAGTTTATGCGAATAAGAAATACAGACAACGGTCGGCCTCTTTTTTTTGGATTCGAATTAGACGGTGAGCATCTCAACCTCGTCTTTGCCTCAATGTCCTTTTTTTCATCGGAGCGATAGCTCTGTCTCACTGGTGAGGGGGCGGATAGTCCAGCAAATGCAAGCGAAGCTCAGCCTGCATGATGAACTTTAAGAAAAGAAAGACAAGAAGAACAATAAAAGTAACCCCGAGAAACCCTCGAGTCTTGATGAAGACCTGCACGAAGTAAGAGGGGGCCAAGGTGGACTGAGACATTGCTGATTTTCGTTTCTCTTGCTCAGTTTGTTCGGGCTTCTGAAGCCTCTCGTCTCCCCGATGCTCCATCTTTCTGTCTATCATGTCTTGCCTTTGCGTTCTGTTCTTGTCTTTTTCGTCTTCAACTGTGTTGTTCATGCATGCTCTTTCTGATGCTGCCGTCTTTTTCACCAACGTGCGCTAGCCTTCTTTTTCTTACTGCCCATGTGCATGGTGCATGCTCCCCTCTGTTCTTTCCTTTTTTCCTCTCAAGGTTTTTGGCCCTTTGCTCTGAAAGGAAAGGGGTGAACGGGCAGGACGGAAGAGCCCATGCTGGTCCGTCTTGGGGGGATGGGTTCAAGCGAGGATCCCAGTCCCAGCAGTCCACCATGATGGGCGTCAAGGGAATCAGGGGTGGGTGGGGGGAGGGAATAGCCACAGAAACAGAAGAGAAAAGAGAAAACAGTGTTGCACTGACCCGAAGAGATAGGCCTGGCCACCATCACACACACACAAACCCACGCAAGAAAAAAAGAAAAAAAAGAGGGTTTTACGGTGCTGGGCCCAGCTGCAAGATGCATGGTCCAGGCCCGTACGAAGATGCCTCAGTTCTCAGTGTGCCCCGTGCACCGAATTTTTACGGGGATGCTTGCTTTGGGCCAGGGCCAGGCCAGGCCCACGATGTGTCCTGTTCCAGGGCTGGACCTGGTCATTGCAACTGTGAAGCATCGTCTGTGAAATGATATCTTACTGGCTTCCCCTCTCTTGGGAGTTTTTGTTCCATGGGGCCTGGTCTTTTTACGTTCTTCTCTTGTTGGGCCGTTCTTATTTTATTTTTACAAGTATCCTTTCGTCAGACAATGGGGCGGCGCGGGTGACGAGAGAACAGAGAACCTGGTGTGACACATGGGGGCGGTTGAGATGGTGTGGGCGAAATAGGGGAAAAGAGAAGGGGGGGTGAAGACGAACAAGCGAAAAGAAAATCTGCGATATGCACGGGGAAAACGGGTACGGTACGAAGCGGAGAGCAAGATTTTGAGCAGGAGAATCTCAGCCATTTCACACACTCCATATACCACATACGCACGCATGCTGCGGCAAACGAAGCACTGCAGCCCACGAGAGAAGAGAAGGAGAGAGAGAGAGAGTAAACTTCCAGCCAAGCCAAACTCGGGCTGGTTCGATGGAGATGTGATGTGCGGGCAGGAAGGGGCCAGGCGAGGCAGGCTGTGTGGATAATGATCAGAGTGCGAAGGAAGGCGGATGGCATTCCGAGATAGCTGGGTCGATCGAGAAAGGCAAAAAATAAATAATGAAAAACCCAAGAGAACAAGAGGGGCGTCGATGCAAATCGACAGGTGGGTAAGGTAGTGAGAAAGTCGGCAAGCAAATGGCGAAATACGAAGAGGATCGAAGAAATAAGAGAAAAACGTGACATGTTTCGCCGGCAAAGAAAATGGGGGCGAGATACAGCCGAACCGGAGACCAAATGACCAACTTG
This sequence comes from Sporothrix variecibatus, assembly GCA_016097105.2. Lineage (NCBI taxonomy): Eukaryota > Fungi > Ascomycota > Sordariomycetes > Ophiostomatales > Ophiostomataceae > Sporothrix > Sporothrix variecibatus. Next base: position 2,974,419 of record JADMNI010000003.1, read on the forward strand.
CAAAAATGTGCAAAATGACCTAGAACGGGCAGAAAAGGAAGCCAAAGTGCAGTGCTGTGGCCGAGGCTCAGGGCCGAAATAGGAAAATCACGCAAAGCTCGCCGACCAGGACTCAGCAGGCGCATTTTCTAGTCTTGTCCTGTCGCTCTTTCTCTGGCTCCAGCCCAAGTGGCCCCACTCTCTCCGTCCTGCCACACACCACCCCCTGTGGCCCCCTACAGAATAGAGGCTAGGCTCTTGGACAACCACCAGAATAGCCACCCATCACCAGCCCGCCCAAGTGGCAATCTTGCCTTGCAGCCGTTATCAGACGCTACTGCCGCTCTATTTTCCTGCTCTGCGACCCCCCTTTTTTTCTAGGCCTTGCATTTGGGCTTTGCATTTTGTTCTCGCCTGTTGGTTCTTGGAGAGTTTTGCTATTAGCCTTGCCGGCTCTTTGGGTAGTTCAGCAGTGGCATTCGAGTGCTCCTGCTCGTTTGGCCACGTCAAAGTCCCTTTTTGGCCACCCCTGAACCCCCTTTTCTGACTGTACTTTGTGCGACTCTTGCGACGAAATGCGGCGGGAGCGACTGACAACAACGGAACGTGTGTGTTGGGTCGTTCTTTCCCTGTTCACGATGGATGTGAGATGCTTCCTTCCTTCATATATTCTGTACTGTGTAAGAAACATGCACAAAGCATGCAGTGCCCATCCAGTTTGTGTACTTTGTATTCCGTCCCCCGTTCAGATACTCTTTGCGGGAAGGGCGGCGGTCCCCCAGTCCCTGCAGCCCTCCAAGTCCTCCAGGTCCCTTTCCTCCTTCAGCAGAGGCACAGGGGGGTCCTGGGACAGAGAGACGAGGTATCCTGGTATTTCGTGTTCTTTGTTGCAGTTTTTTGCCTCCCCCATAGTTTTGGCCTGGTTTCCTCCGTAGTGGCTTTTGTCTTGGCTATTCCTCTCTTTGTCTTTTTTAGACTTTGCTCCCTGTCGTTTTCCCTTATGTCTACACAAGTATCTTACTTTTTTCTTCCCGCACCTGCCTGGGTGTTTCTGCCCTTTCCCTTGCCGAGATGCGCCCTTCACTCGATGAAGAAAGGTCGAAAGCGGGAAGAGACGTTGACTTTCTAACCTCGGATAGGCAAGGCGGCTCTCTGCAAATGCTATTTAATGTGGTGAGTGTGGAGAGCTGTGAGCACTGAACATGAACCTTCTTTTTCGCGTTTTTTTTTGTGGACTTTGAGATTGTAGAGAAAAGTAGAAATAAGATACGATCTTTTTTAGCAGTTCAGCAGCGGCCTTTTGCTTTTCGTCTTGAACTGTTCTTGCCAATAATGAATCTCTTGAAGTCCGCTAAAAAAGGAGCGGAAGTGGAGTCCGCCTTTGAGACTGTCCATCTGCGCTAGAAAAAGAGGAGAGGACGGCCGCGTGAAAGAGACAAAAAGAGAACTCATGGCAGGAGCGACGAGCAACAGATGCATGGTCTTGAAAGACACACAGACAAGACGCGGTGGCAAAAGGTGTGTGTGGGGAGCAAGACGCCGTGCATGCGAGACAGTGGAGGAAGGAAAAGGGAAAGAGCAGAGGAGGAGACAAGAAGAGAGGAGAGCAGAAAAGAGAAAGAGCGGGCTGCCAGATCGCAAGAAGGCACGACCACTAACAAGAACTAAAATTGCCCTAAAAGGAAAGAACGAAGGAAACACGAAAAGGCTACTGCTGTGGTGCGCTGTGCCGGTGTTACGATTCCACTACCTTTTCGATGTTCTCATTTCCCTGGCTCTGTGGTGGTCGCCGAACAGGAAAACAAAGCATGGAAAAGAGCAGGAAGAGACGAAAGAAAAAGAAAAGAAACAGAGGAAACGAAAGGGACGAGGCAGACGGGAGTACGGAGGATTAATCTGTGCCATGTTTTCTTTTTTCCTTTTTTAGGCCACGGACCGGACTCTGGTGCTTGCCTTGGGCCGACGCCCAGGTGTTTTCGAGGTATCATAAACTGAGTACTGTGAGACCATGGAGAAACACAAGAAACACGAGCGTTGACGTACGAGGCAGGCAGGACCTGCGCAGTTGCCTGCTTGCAGCAAAGCAAGGTGGCGAGGAAGGTACGAGTGTGCGAGTGCACACCGACTTCGACTTCCTGTTTCGGCCTTTTACTTCTTAAATTGTTGGAAACTGCGACCCAAGGGACAATCGGTGATAGCCGGCAGGCGCGATGGGAACGGTGTTTCCTCCCTTGCTGAACCAGCTGAGCGGCTGAGGGAAAGAGCGAACGACACCCTCGAAAGAAAGGAAAGGGCACCCGCAAGCAACGATTTAAAGAGGGAAAGAGCGACCATGACACTGGTCTGGCCCAGAGCCCGAGAAACCAACATATGGCAAGTGCCAACGGTCACGAAAACTAGGGGGTAAAGGGACACACTCCGCGGAGCGGCAGGCACGTTGGGTGAGGCTGCAAAGAGAGGGAAAGAAGGGATATGCGAAAGAGAAACAAAGAGAGAAGCAGCGGAAGGAAAGAAGGTGGAATAGGGTGGACGATCAATATGCCAAAATGCATCTCGCCACGTGCAGGTTTACCTATCCAATTGCTACTGGCTGTGGAAAAGACTGCTGCTCTATGAAGTACTGGTCTCTGTTGTGCTGGTTGCGTTGTGCATGGTGCTGCAGTCGATTGGAGGCGATCTGATACTATCTGTATGCGCGGTGCTTTGTAGGGATGTTTCTGTTCACTTGATGACGTTGATTTTGAGTTCTTGCGGTGAGGATTTAACCTGTTTCAAGAGATGTTTCCGCTTTGAGCAAGCTCTTCGAAGCCATCAAGGCGTTTCAGTCGTTCTGCGGCTACATCAAGAACCTTCTTTTGAGTGGTGAATCTCGAAATAAATGCACCTGGTCTTTCAACGACGAGACGGGAAACATGTCGATCGATCGTGAATAGGCAGAATTGGGGGCATAACTGGACGCTTCCATTTGGCCTATGGCCGGGGCCCAGATCCAAGGCCAGACCCTTCATGGAATCCAAGATCGTGAGATGCAGGACAGAAATAGATACACCGGCCCAACGGTCGAGCGTGTCCAAAACAAAGCAGGATGTCTTGGTAAATGCTACGTCACTTCACGTCGCACGAGTCAAGAAGGCAAAAGCAAGTATGTCCAGTCACAAAAAGGCCCGGGTACGTGCGTGGCTTTTTCCCTTTTTCTTCTTCTTTATGCCTCTTTGCTTCTTTCTCACGTCGTACAGGTGGCCATCACGGAAAAAGGGAAGAGAGAGATACCCAGCGTACGACATGCGGCGCCTCGGTGTATGTGAAGCGTACAGGATGGTACTGTACGTCGTAATAGTAACCTCAGCCCGATCCGATCCTGGCCAGTATCGTCCTCTTCTGCCTGTTTCCCTTCCTACCTTCGAGATACTTGCCTAACAGGGCATCGTACATGAAAAAATGCTTTTGCATTACATGTAACTATCCCACACAGGGAATAGAGAAAGAGAAAAAGGACGGGAAGGACGGGCGGGCGGGAGAAATCGAGTCAATCGAGAAATCGGACCCCGAAAAATAAAATACCCATCGGGCCCCTCCTGCATCTACCGGGGTTTGGTGTTTTGTAGATTCAGATCGTCACCGAAAAGGGAAGGTAGAAAACCCATCCCCAAAAAGTGACATCCGCAGGGGGGCTCGAAAATGGCAGGGCCAGCATGCGTCGTAAGGCAAAAGGCGACCGTATTCGTCACGTGTGGAAAGCTTCTTCGTGTTCAATGTCACCATGCAGAGAATAGAAAGAGGTAAGTCACTGCCATTCTCAGCCTTCCTGGGCTTGCATGCGAGAAGTCGTTTTGTGGTAGAGTGGTGCATCGATAGAAGAGATTCGTGACATGTACTCGGCGTGTCTCTTCTTGATACCCCGGTCCAGCAGGCATGATATGAATTGGCCTTTACTCTCAAAGATGTGTCATTACGGGAAGCGATAGGAGTATTGTTTATATGGTTTGATTAAAAGAATTATGTAAACGTATGAGTCGTCCAAGACGGCCACGGTGGCATAAATAGATACAGATCGTTGAGATACCGGTGTATGCCAATTTAAGAGATGGAAAAGGAAGAAGAAAATGGGGGTATAGCAGGTGAAAATACACAAAACAACACTCATAGATCGTCACCAGATTTTTTAGTTGTACAAGAAAGATGCATCATAGATGGCATATATCCATAAGGAGGGATAAGGAAGGGAGAGAGAGAGAGAAAAGGCTGTCCCTTAGACGGGCACCTCGTTGGCGGGCTTCCCAGCTTCACGGCCGGACAAGGCCGACTCGAGCGAAGGGTCCGAGATGGGGTGCTCGGCCAGGACGTCGCCGTGTTCGCGGTAGGCCTTCTCCATGTTCCAGCTAAAGGGGCTGCTGGTGGAGAAGAGGGCGTCGATGGACTCAAGCGAGCGGTCGGCGGTTTCGGGGTAGACTGTAAGGTTAGCAGGTGGACAAACAAGCAAAGGAAAATCGAGCAAATCGAGAACAAAAGAAAACCCGAGTGCAGCGAGGACAAAAAACGTACAGAGGTAGACAATGGGCACCCAGAGGAGGTTGAGGCCGGCAAAGAGGAAGTAGGTCCGGCTCTCGAGCTGGGCAAACATGATGGGGTTGACCAGGGTGGTCCAGCCGACACCAATGGCCCAGCCGGTGATACCAAAACCGTTGCCCTGGGCACGCATATCAGACGACCAGATCTCGGTGGGGACCAGGAAAGCTACGGTACCCCAGGTGGCCGCATAGAACAGGTTGAAGAGGAAGAGCATGGTTACGGCGGCGGGGGCGTACTGGGCAACCTTAGTCGGGTTGTGGCGAGCACCCTCGTAGACGCTGGCGGCAATCAGGTTGACGGCAAACAAACTGAACGAACCACCGATAAGACACTTGCGGCGGCCGAGACGGTCGACAATCTGCGCGCTGATGATAGTACCGATGATACCGATGGTGTTGATACCACCGGCCAGACCGTTCTGCTTGAGATCCGTGTAGCCGGCCTGCTTGAGCAGGGTGGGCGAGTAGGCCGTGACGGCGGTAATACCGGTCCACGAGGCCATAATCTGCAGCCACAGACACAGCCAGGCACGGCGACCCAGACGGTGGCCAGGCTTGCCGCCGCGGCCCGCCAGGATCTTGGCGAACTGGATGGGTGAGCTCTTCTGGCTCTCTTTGGCGACGGCCACGATTTCGAGAAACTCGTGGTGGACGTCTTCACCGAAACCACCACGCAGCTGCGTCAGGACCTCGCGAGCCTCGTCGGTGCGGCCAACAGAGGCGAGGTAACGCGGACTGTCGGGCAGCATCTTAATACCGGCGAGTAGCAGCAAGGCAGGCAGCGTCTGGAAAGCCAGCAGGAAACGCCAGCGGACGTCCGAGTAGCCATTGTCGACAAAGGCAAGACCAAACGAGATCCAGTAGGCAAGCGAGATACCCAGGTAGTTGGCAATGAAGACGTAGCCCAGATAACCACCACGATGACTGGCAGTAGAGACCTCAGACACGAGCACGGGAGTGATACCAGTCAGGGCACCGGTGCCGATGCCCGTAATGACACGCGCGACCAGGATAAAGTCACTGGACTGCGTGGCAGCCTGCAGAGCACCACCGACGAGCGCAAAGCAAGCAGCAATGAAGAGACCGTTGATACGACCGATACGGTCAGCAGCCCAACCGCCAGCAAAGCAGCCAAAAATACAGCCCAGATAGTAAACAGAAACAATGCCACCCTCGTGGACAGTGCTGGTGATGGTGCCGTCTGGCAGACCGATGCCGACCTCTTGGACGTAGCGAGGCGCCGAGTTGACGCCGCCCATCACACCCTGATCATAGCCCTCGAAGAAGATGCTGATCAAAGAGAAGACCTGAATGGCGATGCCCAGCTGGCGAGGCGAGAACCTCTTCCAGATGGTGGTGTAGCCCATGATGGCCACGTTGTGGGGGAAGGTCAGAGGGTGGAAGGGGAACCAGGAAATGCAACGACCAAAAAAAGAAAAGAAGAATAGTGTGTTTTGGTGGAAACGATGGGGGGAGACGGGAAATGGGGGTGGAGGGATGGCCGATATATATTTATATATCTCTGTGAATATCAGTGCTCGGGTTGGTTAGTCCTCGATGAAGATCGCCAGAAAACAGGCCCTGTACGTCTAACAGAACGTGAGAGCTGGGGCCAGCCACGCGTGGTGTGGACTGAGGACGCAGCAGATAATAAAGTAGACACACGTTGTACTGTATATGCACCTTGGAAGCAAGCGCTCAACAAACGTGCGCGAGCCCTGTCTTGGTCCTTGCGCGTGCGAAGGAAGGGCGTCGAGGGAAGATGAGACAGTGAGGCGCAAATACAGATAGAAACGGGAAAACGAGGTGTTCCGTGCAAAGCCGAGGAAAGAGAAAAGGAGTGACGACGGACGACAATGGCGAGAAGCGATGATCGGAGGCCGGATGAGATGAAGCACACGTCCAGATCAAGTGAGGAGACGAAAACAAGTTAGAAAATGAAAATGGAGACAGGATCAAAAATAAAACAATAAAAGGTTAAAAGGTCGAAGGATCGATGGATCAAGAAAGCCGAGACGAAAACAATAAACCGGTCTCCGGCCGGAAGTAGAGTGAAGGAAGAAGAAAACAAAGTGGGATCCCGTGAGTGAAAGCTTCAAGAGAAAAAAAAGAGGGTCCTCTTTTTCTCTTCTTCTCTTCTTTTCTCGGTTGTGTCAGAGGGGAAAAGGTCTCTCTCTATCCCTAGGTCGCGCGTGTTCTATCCACGGACCGTGGGTTGCCACAGGCAGAAACGAGTCACAACGCGGCTCTGGTTCCTGGCTCGAGCTCCCTTATTTCTTTCATTCAGGCGGCCAAACCAAAACCATGTGGTTCCTCTGCAGCATCTGGCGTAGTATGTCGTAGTCCCCGGACTGTGGAGGAAGGATGTGGGACGGCCGGAGGTTGAATGTGGATGTAGATGGAGAGGTGGAGGACGATGGTGGAGGATGGAGTAGAGGTGAGGAACAAAGATTGAAGGGGGGAAAAGAAAAGAAAAACACGAAAAGTGATGGGGAGGAGCCAAAACGGAGTGAACAGTAGCCTTGCGCCCCACAAGTGCAAGCGTGGGATAATGGGGTGTCGACAGGAGAAAAAGCACGAAAGAGGAAAAAGTCAAAAGTGACAGCACCAAAGAAAACCTAGCACGATCGGGCGGAAGACGAGCAAAGCAGAAACTGAAAAAAGGAAACAAAGTTAAATTGAAGCCAAAATGGCGCCTAGGACTTGGCGAGAAATGGAGCGCCATTGTCTCTCTTTCCCCCTTTCCCATCCCCGGATTGCTGTCCCCATAGCTCCTCCCCGGTTGACCATCGCTCGAGCTGGCTCTCCCTTTGCTCTTGCCTCCATGTTGCACCTTTCCCTACGTTGTACAACATACATACAGCAAGCACATGCGATCGATACGAGTATGTGGAAAGGGCAAGAGCGACAAGAACAAGGACCGGCCTCGGGCGGAAAGAGCGGATGGCCAAGGGTTCGGAGACGGAAGGCGCTGTTGGGGCGCAAAATGTTCAAGAAAGACGGCGGGAAACCAATAGGAAAAGCCAACAGTCAACAGTCGACGAAATTGCATCCCTGAACCAAACAACCCAACAGACATTCAGCTGAGTGACAAGAGACAAGAATGCCATCACCCGCAGGAGAACTGGCATGTCCGAGGACGCAAAATAACACCACAGGCACAAGTCTGTCAGACCGCACCAAACGCATTCGAGAAAAAGCTGACAAGCTAAGGCACCAGGGCAGCGGCTTGCGACAGGTCACCTCTGGGGCAAGACCTGGTAAAAAAGTGGATCGCCACTGCCGGTCCAAGTGCAACGCAGTTGCGCAAAGAAATCGCAGGGAAGAGGAAGGCAGGCTACGTTCCAGGTCTGTGATTGGCTGATATGGCCTAAGGCTGCCGCACAGCCGTGTAACCGTGTAACCGAGCATGGGATGGAAGAGCCAGCCGAATGGCAAATGAGGGAGAAGAGGACGACGCCCAGGTGCTCAGACATTCTGAGAAAGGCTGTCGAGGGTTGTTTCCAGATTGCCGTGTAACCACTGCCTTTTGGCTTTTGGGGGCATCGAGAGACCTTCGTTCAGAAAGTGGCAGAGTGCTCTTCCCATCTCCTTCCTGCCTCATAGCCTTTTAAGCATTTAGCCGCTTAACCGAACGTGTGGCTGACATCTCTCATTCGCGGTTGCCGTTGTTTTCATCTCGCCTCCCACATCCTTCCCGTCTGGCGACTGCCATTCCCACTGCGAGGCTGGCTCCTGAGGCTGTCTTCTCCATCAAAAGACCCAAGACATTGGATCTGCCGGGCGGTTGATTCCGGGGGAACGGCCAACGAGCCACGAGTAGGGGTCCTTGATCTCGGCTATGGCTATGCACGATATCATGTTTTCACGTTTTCACGGTTTTGTTTTTCATTTCTCCGTCCTTCTCCAGACCGGCTTTGCCCATGCGACCCCCAAATGTTCTGGGCCGGCGGCGAACCTGTGGATCTATTCTGGGCACCCGTCCACTACGGCCTAACACTACTCAGTAATTACACCAGAAAAAAGAATCATTGAAAGAACACGACGAACAAAAAGAAGGGAAAGGTGTGGAGAGCTACTCAGTAGGCCACGGCGGATCGCCCGCCGGTGGTTCCTCGCATGCGTAGTCATGCGTCTCAGGCCGGCATTCCTTTCCCTCACCTATCGTCCTCCTCTTTGCTCTTTCCTCTTTTTTTGCTCTTACTACGTCGTACTTCCGTGGTTGCTTGCCATTTCTTTTTTGACTGGGATGATGACGCCTCCGCATCTTCCTGCAGTGCCTGCCCTGGTATCTCTTCCCCCTCATAATGGCACTCACTGGGTTGTTCTTTCCTATTTGGATATGCCTCTCACCCCCCTACTATGAGTGATCGCGTGCAGCAGAAAAGCGATTGCCCGCAGTAGCTGTACCTCTGCACCTTGACGAAAAGGAAACTTGACATGGGGCAAAAGAACCGGCAAGAAGCTTGGGGAGGACCATTTCTCCGGAGGTGTTTACTCCTTGTACTCGCGTGTGTGTGGCTCACTATGATTTTGCGAACGATAGAGGCGAGCCAGACCCAAAGCCGAGACCCAAAATACTGGTAGAGCAAAATAGAGTGCCCCTCGAGGAGACTTTTTTTTTTTGCGGCCGCCCGTGTTGCCTCGTGCCCGTCGCTACTTCCGTTGCGGAGCCCCCTTCTCTCCGCATTGCCTTTTTGGCCTTTTTTTTTCTGTATTTTCTTTTTCCCCCTTGCCCTGCTTGCCTTTATCGTACTTACCATTGCTAAGAGCCCTCGCTTGCTGCTACTTGCCTTGTACGTTTTACCAGGTGCTCGCTCCTTCGCTTTTTGGGCAGGCAATCTACAATGGTCTCTCCTTCCCTCTTTCCCTATATCACCCCCCTTGTCTTCACCTTTGCGGAGAACGCCGTTTCCTTTTAGGGAAACAAAAAGAGTGCATCTAAAAGAGAGAGAGCGACACGAGGCCTAACCGACGGAAACAAAGTGGGCAAGAGCAACCCAGGCAAAAAAAGAAAAGGGAAAAGAACCACGACGAATCCTCTTTCTTCTTATTTCCTCCCATCGTCCCCGTCGTCCCACGTTCGTGCCTTCCTCTCCCCTTCGCTCTTTCCTCACGTCGACGAACATCTTGCTCCATTCTTTCCCCCACTATCGAGGCAATCTGCAATACCCGTGCTTTCCACACTTTCCCTTCCTCCATCTTCTCTCTTTTTTCTTCCTCTCTTCTCCTCTTCTATTTGACTTCTCTTCGCCGTTTTTATTATCCCAAGTGTCCCTCGTCTGTTCTTGTTCTTCATTCCCGTTATACCCCCATCTTATATCTTTGTCATTGGATCTTGGCCTCTTATCCCCCTCACTCGTTTCTTTTGTCTCATCTGGGAATCTAAAAGGACGATCGCCTCTCTTTGTGTGACTACTTTTACGTTGCACGCCGCAGTCTTTTTGCGTACTTTCTTATTCTTCTTTTTTTCCCCTCTCCCACTTCCCCAATCACACTTCCACCGCCCGAAAAAAAAATGGCCAACTCGACTTCGGCTACCGGCGGCCAGCCGCTGGACGTCAAGGTGCTCGGCATGAACAGCGGCACTTCCATGGACGGCATTGACTGCGCTCTCTGCCACTTCCGCCAGGAGACCCCCGAGTCGCCCATGCACTTCTCGCTGCTCAAGTACGGCGAAGTGCCCCTCGACGCCGAGCTCAAGAAGCGCGTGCTGAATATCATCAAGTACGACAAAACTTCGGCCTCGGAATTGTCTGAAGTCAACGTCCTGCTCGGCGAGGTCTTTGCCGCTGCCGCCATCCAGTTCTGCGCCGACAACGGTGTCGACCTCAAAAAGGATGTCGATGCCATTGGCTCGCACGGCCAGACCATTTGGCTGGCCAGCATGCCCGACGAGGGCATCCCGCGCTCGGCTTTGACTATGGCCGAGGGTACATTTATGGCCTCGCGCACGGGCGTGACGACCGTCACCGACTTCCGTGTCTCCGACCAGGCCGCCGGCCGCCAGGGTGCTCCCCTCATTGCCTTCTTTGATGCCCTGCTGCTGCACCACCCCAAGAAGCTGCGGGCGTGCCAGAACATTGGCGGCATTGCCAACGTGTGCTTCATCCCACCCTCGGGCCCCCAGGATGCCTACGACTTTGACACCGGTCCGGGCAACGCCCTCATCGACGGTGTCGTGCGCCACTACACCAACGGCGCCCAGGAGTACGACAAAGACGGCGAGATGGGCAAGCGCGGCACAGTCAACCAGGGCATGGTCGACCGCTTCCACCAGCGCATCCCCTACTTCAGCTGGAACCCACCCAAGACCACGGGCCGCGAGGTCTTCCGCGACACGCTGGCCGACGACCTGGTGGCCGAGGGAGCGTCCCTGGGCATGTCCCCCGACGACGTTGTGGCCACAGTGACGCGCATCACGGCACAGGCGATTGTCGACCACTGGCGGCGGTATGCGCCGACGGACCGGCCAGTGGACGAGGTATTCATGTGCGGTGGCGGTGCCTACAACCCCAACATTACCGACTACATGAAGGAGCAGTTCCCGCACGTCAAGATGTTTATGCTGGACGATGCGGGCATCCCTGCGGGTGCCAAGGAGGCGGTGACGTTTGCATGGCAGGGTATGGAGGCGCTGGTGGGCCGAAGCATCCCTGTGCCGGACCGGGTGGAGACGCGGCGGCCATACGTTCTGGGCAAAGTGAACCCAGGCGCGAACTACCGCGCGGCGATGCGCAAGGGCATTCTGTTTGGTGCAGGGCGAGACAAGCTGGACGCAGTGACGTCGATGATCAACTATGTGGACGGCAAGGTGTTTGACAACAAATGGGAATAGAGGCGAGTCCCAGGAGAGAGAGAGAAAGACAGGGAGAGAAGTTGCGAGGCAGAAAGAGAATATGAATAGCGAGCGATATGATATCAGCAACGCACGATTAGAATGAGCATTGAATTTGAAATTTTATAGACTTTTTTTTATATATATGTCAACATGACCAGGGCAGACTAAGATCGACCTTGGCCTAGTAGCAAGCAGAACGAGACCCTTATGATGTACGAACATACATGAGAGCCAATGGAGACCAATGGGGGAGAGGTGTACATTGTAAGGAAGGGTCGTTGAAAGTCTTGGCTAGCCTGTGGTGTCCGTTTTTTCTACATATATTCCTTCGACGTGCCATACTATGCCGCTTTCAATATGGTCACATATGGGAGGATACTTCTAGAGTAGTGCACGTTGCACAGGGAAATCCGTCCGTCGAATTTTTAAAAGCAGCGCTTTATGCACTCTCATATTTGCTTGTCCTAGAAGGCCATGCCATGCCCAGACATTAAAATTAAGCAGTGAGAAATTAAATAATATTCACAACAACTCTGTGTCTCCCTCTGTGTTCATACAAACTCTTCTCATATCCAAGAGAGAAAAAAAGCGCAGTAACGAATACAATAGATGGTATCTCCTTTCCCAAATAAAAAAAAGAGCTGCACTCCATTGCCTAGCCGCGTATTGAAAGTGAAAATACGAAGCCAAAAAAAAATAGCCATAATTAACCAAAAACCCAAAGTAAACCAAAAGTACAAAATCAAAATCAAAATCAAAATCAAAATCAAAATCGAAACGCCTTCCCCGAAGCCCAATCCACCAGTAAAAATATTATATATAGAAGCATCCAATGGGCACCAAACGAACTATGTGCCCTAGAAAGACAGGTAGTTGTTGGATACAGCAAACGGCCAGGTCCAGTCCTGCAGGAACTCGTCGGGTAGCTGCAGTTGCATCTGCATGTTGGCATCTGGTGCGACACCAGCGGCCCCGGGGGCGTTGACCCAAGGACCGGTTCCAGCCGGACCGTTTGCTGTGCCGCCCGGTGTGGTTCCCGCCAGCTGTTGTTGCTGTTGCGGGTCATACATAGACGGCCCAGCAGCTGCGGCGGCGGCAGCACTGGCCGCATCAACGGGCGACAAGGGTGGCGGCCGGCCAAACTGTTGCATCTGCTGGTATTGCTGCTGTTGCTGCTGCTGCTGCTGCTGCTGCCGGTAATCTTGCGGGCCCAGACTCGTTGTAGGCGGTGGCGGTGGGATGGACACGCCACCAGGACCATAGTTGTTGTTGTTCATCTGCAGCTGGGAGTGCGGCGGCAGCTGAGATGGCGATGTAATTTGTTGTTGTTGCTGCGGCAACTGCTGCTGTTGTGTTTGCTGCTGGTGCTGCTGGTGCTGTTGCAGGTTGGTAGACGAACCCTCGTTGGATGTGGGAACAGGCAGAGCATTGCTGCTTTTGGAATTGACGCCGTCGGTGACATCGTTACCGTTGCCGTTGCCATTTTGGTTGCGCATGTCTGTGTAGTAGCCCTCGAGGCGCGTGACGAGGGATCGTAACCGCTGGCCGGCACCAGCACCGCGGTGCAAGAATGCCTCCAAGCTCTCAAGCAGGACAGCCATGGACAGTAGTAGATCACGAACCAGGTGGTAGGCACTTTCAGAAAGTGGACCCTCCATGACGGAGCCCAAAATGACACCAATGCCACCGATGTGGTAGATAAGTGGCGTACTGATGGCGCGCATGTAAGCCTTGGGCACCTGGTGGAAGGTCTGGAGGACGTTATGCACAACAGAGCACTTGCGCTCTAAGTCGACGTCGACTTCAAGGGACAAATGCACCATTTCCAGTAGAGCCATGGTGGCCTGGATGTTAGCGGCCTGGAATCCAAAGATGTCCCGGGCCGGGTCACCGGTGGCGGGTTGTAACTGCTTGAAAGCGGTGGGCAGCGCAGCGTACAGCTCGGACACACGGTCCTGGCTAGAAACGCGGAAAGAACCGGGCGTCGTGGTCTCGCCAAGTAGGTTGAACTTGGAAGAGCGGGAGCGTAGTTTGTTCAGGTTGTGCTCGAGGATTCGGTAGAGGTCGGTGGTATAATTCCAGCCGACCATCCAGGCACCCGGGTCGGGCATCAAGCCTGAGGCCGGTGCAGCATCCTGCTGCATAGACGATGAAGAGGGAGACTCGTTGGCGCCGCTGACTGACAGGGTTGTGCTGTTAGGGTTCGTACTGTTCGACAAGGTGGCGATATTCGGTACGAGCGGTGTGCCGTTGCGGTCTTCCGTCAACCCTGTCGGGTACTCGACCTTGGCGTGGCTCTCCTGGAAGTGGATGCAGCCGTCCCAGATAATAGACGTAAAGACATCCAGGGTGTAGATGGACCAGTAAAGGCGGCGACGCTCCTCGATTTCGGTGGGTGTTAGACCGGGCGACCAGTTGGACTCGTCATGCCACTGGTTGATAGCCAGTAAAGTAAAGTAATGGCCAATGTACTTTTGCATGACGGCAATCTTTGCGTCCTGGATACTAGCGATACTCAGTAGGGCCAGTGCACGTAGGTAGTCAAAGTCGCGGCACTGCAAGATGTCCTTGGGCAGTGCCTCCTCGGCGGCTGCATAGAACATCTCAGGAGGCATGTCAATCGACGAGCCACTGACTGCGCTACCCGGGCTGGCTGACACGCCGCCGCTGCCAGTTCCGCTGCCGCCACCGCTCGATGTAGAGAGAGCGCCGTCACGCGCACGCGCCGAAGCCAGCGCACAGGCGGCCATGACGGAGCAGAAGAAGGCACGGTTGCTAACATGCTCGAGCTGGTCGAGACGGCGCTGCAGACGGACTGGATCAAAGAAGGGGAAGATGGGGAAGACAGTCTCGTGGTAGACGGCCACGAGGCGCTTGAGGGTGGGCGTGGAGGTATGGCAAAGGCTTGCCAGGTCGAGCTAAGGCGCTCGTTGCCAATGGGTCCTGCGTCGTCCGTGCCGTAGCTCGTGCTGGCTGTGCGCTCGCTCATAGTGACGCGCGGGGCGGAAGGCGAAAGCATGGTAGACGGTGGTGGCCGTTGTGGTTGTGATAACGACTGAGATGACGACTGCTGCTGTTGATGAGATGGTGGGTGGTGCGGTACGGGTTTGCCGTCTGTGAGGCTGCTGCTGGCGCTAGAGATGCCAGCAGATGTGGATGCGGCCGTGGCTGATGGTCCCACGGATGAAGACGCGGCCGACGAGGGCCGGGACGGCTGAGGCGAGCCGCCCCGGCCACGGCGGGATGGCCGCGCATAGGTGCAGGATATGTCAAACTCGGCACAGTTGCGACAACGTCCGCGAGCATCGCCGGGGTTGTCCTGGCACTTGATGCGGCGCTTGTGGCAGAAGTCGCAGGCCTTGGAAATGCGCAGCAAGCGCTGGGGGCGTGTGCCGGAGGACATGATGTGAGGTGGTGGTATCTCGGTCCTCTGATTTGTAACGCTCTTTTCGCTCTCGCTCCTCTACTTCTCCCTCAGTGAACACACGACAGGAAGCACCCGGCGGCGGCCACCGAGCGCGACATGAGGCGATGGGGGACAGATGAGGTGTACGAGGTCAATTGGCGATTGGCGTGCCCTTCGGAAGTTGATTCGTGGTTGCTGCCGTGCGGTGGCGTGCAAAAGGCCCAAGGTGTGACGTCGGGGTCGTGCGAGGACGGGCGAGGTTCTGGCGCACAACGCAAAAAAGCGGCAAAGCTGTCAAGGCTTGTAAAAGGTTTTGGTGGGACGAGAATTGAGTGGAAGGATGCGACTTTGGTGGCCGTTTTTTTGCGGTTCGGCAATGGGAGACCCCTGGAACGCACTGAAAAATGCGTCTTACACTGGACTAAGCGCCGGAAATGGGAAAGGGTGGTTCCCCAAGCTGTTGCTGATGCGCCAAACGATGGGAATCGAGAATGAAGAAAATGCGACGGCCGGCACAATGCGATGCAAAAAGGAGAAAACGAGGATGTAGAAAGCAGGAGATGGAGATTTACAAAGATGGAAAGTAGCAAAGGGTAAGATAGTTTAAAGGAAGCAAAGGACAAAAAGAGTAAAAAGTCGACTCAACGGCAGGATCGGTCGGCGGGCGGCGAACAAGGAAAGCACTACGGCGGCAGATCAAAGGAGGGAAGGAACTACAGAGTGGTATGGACGCTTTGAATGGAACACAGAATGGGCCTGAGATGGGGATACTTTGTGGCGCTCTTACTGTCGTTAGTCAAAGATGGATGAGAGGATCTTGAAGCGCCGCCACCAGTGCGTGTGCTCGCAAGAGCAACCCATCAGCACCTTCTGTGTTCAGCTCAGTTCAGCAAGGTCGGGGCAAGTGCGACTGGTGCGAGTGACACCTTGCGCGGCAGCTGCGATCGACTCTTTCTCCTGCCTCGTCCGTCATAGTGGCAACACGTGATTTTAGCGCATCGCCAGCGTCGCTTTTTGTCGTCTTTTTGTCGATTTTGCTTCATTTACGTCGTACTCATTCTTCGCTCTTCTTTTCCTCATAACACATACGAATCCTCATAGTGGACTCTGTGGACTCTGTGGACTCTCCTCGGGCTCCCCTCGTAGTGCAGTTGCTTGTCCTCGTAGTGGGTGGCGGGGAGGTGGGACCCCCGAGCCCCAGGGTAAAAAAGGTTTGTTAGCTCTGATCCCTCCTCTGATCCTCCCCCTAAAACACTTGCGCTCCAGTGGGTTCAGTGGGAGCTCCAGCTTTGTCCGCGTATTGGCTGCAAGCTCCGTTGAAGACCCACGTGACCTGTACTACCTGTCGCCGCCGCAATAGGGGACTCACGCTATCATCGCTAGCTTTTGGGTCCACTCCGTAGGTTCCTCCGTGCTTGTAAGTACCTTGGACGGAGTAGGTCTAGCCCATAGAGATCTCTGCATATGATTTGCGACGGTGCGATAGTTCGTTCTTGCTGGTTTAATCGGTTTCTGTAGGCTTGTCTTGCTTTTTCTTTGCTTTTTCCTCGCCTTGCTGTCTCTTGCCTATTTTTGCCTATTTGTGCTCCCCTTCTCTTGCCCTTTCTGGCTCTTGCCTGTCGCGACCTGACAGAGGGACAAGAAGGGCAGGGGCGGGAGCTTGGGAGGGGCATTTAATCCACTCCACGGCGGACTACTGCGACTACTGCAGGGCCTACGTAAGAACGCAGAATAGGAGAAACGAGGAAAGTAAGGGAAAGTAGAGGAAAATAGGAACAATATGCGCGCTGGTGCTGCAACGTCAAACAGATTTAAAGCTACTCGGTACGTCAAACTGTATTGTGATGGACGAGAAGGGCCAAGTTGGACGCGGATGGACGAAGTTAACGAGAAAACAGCAAGGCCACATATATTAGCATCTTGGCAAGGTCGACCGACGATGCCAACGTGATAGGATGAATGGAAGGCAAGAGCACACGAGACAAGAACTGTTGGGGAAAGAATGGGAAAAGTCGTCGTTAAGGTGCTGAGAGGTGGTGAGGAAAGAGGATAAATGAGAGAATTGGGAAAGGGTTGCGCCTTCTAGGGCTAGGAAGATGGGCATCAAGTAGAAAGAATGACACTTTCCGTGAGAAAAGTCCGTGAGGAAAGAGGGAAGGAGAGAATAGGAGAGAAACAAAAGAAAAGAAACATCATCAGAGGAAAGACCGACCATCATAAGAAAAGTATTGGGAAGTACGTCGTATGGCCAGATGATATCGCACACTCGGTCCTGCCAGATACAGCTGGCTGCTGCCAATGAACCATGTGGCTAGGCCATCCGTCAACCGGTCCATGGCGAGGAAAGAGCAAATAAGGCGCCGCTGGGTCATTTGGTTGTTGCCGTTGGTGGCTGACTCTGACAAGCACGCGGCAGGTCAGAGCGAGCGTCAGCAAACGCAACGCCAGATCGGGTGGCCGATTCAAGATTGACGGGCAGGCCGCTTGGGAAGGAGCGCAGGAGGAAGCGGCAGCGGGCAGGCGACCGTTCAGTCGACCGAATCGAACCGCCAACCACTCATGAACGGCCAGACAGGGAAAGAGCGAGTGTCCATCGGGTTGTCCATCAATAGTCCTTTTAAAGTGGCATTTTGCCCAGACTTCTTGAGTTGACAAAGGCATGACCGATCGAAGGACTATTGCATTGCATTGTCTAAGTCCCCCTTCGAGTCTCCATTCTTAACTCGATGTTGATATACTCTTCAAGTTACTCTCTATGGTTCTTTTGAGTGAGATACGAGTAAGAGACCATTGGTGAGCCTATGGGAACGACGTAATTACTCGTTTTATTCGTATCCGTTTGTTTATTTGTTTGCTTGTCTGTTTATCTGTTTGTCTGTTCATGTGTTTGCTAGTCTAGTTATCTCGTTTTCAAAGTCCTGGAATAAGATGTTTAATGAAAGACCGCCGTCACGTTTGCTGGACTCAAAGTGCTTCTATTTTTGTGAAAAAAAGGAGCAGAGAAACAAAACAGAGCGGGATAAACAGGAGAAACACAGCGGCACTCGTTGGCCCTGCTCACGGTGCCGTGTGTGTTGATGCCTGGCCCTAGCGAAACAGAAACGCTTGATAAGTTAAAAGACCCAATGCAGGCCGCGTCGTCTTTCACACTTATGCAATCTTTACTACATAAAAACCATAGCTGCATCGTGAAATTCTGGTTGATGTGCAATGCCCGGTAAACCACAACCAACATCTACCCGCACGTCACATCCAATCTACGGGAGGGGCGCCGAGGGCCCTGGCCAGTATGCATGAAGTGCGCCCACTCGATGTGTGTGCACTGTTGGAGAACTGTCGAAGGAAGCACTTGACGAAGTACGATGATACTACATACGAGGCTTGTTTTTCTCTCGCTCTCGCTATCTCTCTGGTCTAGACATGTCAAAACCGACCAGGAACAATGCATCCTGGAAGCATCCTGGACGCCTCCCTTCTAAGCCCTTGCAAGATGATGCCCCTGCAAAGCTTGTCGCATGTTGTTGCATGGAAGCGCTGTTCTGGTGGGGACGATGTTGCAAGCGAGACAGGTCCAGATCCACCGACTTGTCAGGTCAGAGTAAGACTTCAGAGTAGGAATGAGCATGGCCGCCGAGGATGCCGCAGGTCTGGTCACGCTTTGTGGGCAAATCTGCGAGGCTCTCAAATCGGTGATGTCGAAAGTCAACAATCAAGCAATTGAATACTCTTCTGATATTCAAAGACATCTTCAGCTCGACTTTATCTCGACTTTATCTCAACAATTCACAATTGCCTGTTGTCTCCTTTGTTTTCTCCTTTTCTCTCTTTATCCATTGTATTTGGCCTCTCTCCCCCTTTTCTCGCATCTCGCGGCCCCTGCGTTTCATGCGGCTCATGCTGCGGCGGCTGCGTTGCATTGAGCTTCGATGCCCGCTACGGGCGTTGCTGCAGAACAAGTCAAGGCTCTGAAGCTTGTCTGTTTGTTAGTGGGGCGTGGCCCCAGCTCTTTCTGTCTCTTTGGGGCAGCCAGGGCACTTGCCCTTATTAGCTCTTGCCTCCGCTGACAACTAACAACGTCGAACGCTACTTCGCCCCCTAAACTGGGCGGGTTTTGGTTGGCCCCCAAAACATCAACGACACTCGACCACAGAGCAAGCCCCTTCTTTTTCCCTTCCACCCAAACGTCCTGAAACGCCACGCCGTCGGAGATCCACCACAACACCACACGACATCAGACACCAACCATACGAACACCACACAAAATCCATACAAGCCCACACAATATGGTCTTTTTTAGAGTTTTGGGTCGACAATTCTGGCCCTCCAAAGTGCATCAGATTAACTTTGGCCTCTATTTGAAGAGGCCCTTGTCTTCTTGTCTCTCTATATTTTCCCCTGCAAAAACGAATTTTGTCATGCAAACTCAAGTCGCGGAAAGGTGACGACGCAGGCGTTACGCCTTTTACACTCTTTCCGCTCTTTAACACTGAATCCCAAAAAGGAAAGAAAAGGAGCAAAGTCAACAACCAAACCACTACGGAGTACACAACCCATGTCTCTGTTAGATGGCGGTTTCGAGGTTATCGAGGCCCAGCAATATGAGCCGCTCCATGTTGGCCTTTTGCTCCAGTCGCCCCATTCTTCCTGACAACACTTTTCTTGGCTTTGCTCCGTGCTTGTCAGATAAACTGCGTGCAGCGTCTTGGTGCTTGTTTCTGCCATGTCTCTACCTGGTGGAGACTGCTTGGACAGAGACAGACAAGCAAAACGCACTGGCAGAGACAGAAATAGATGGCAGCACATAGGCGAGCTTCACACACACACACACCCACACACAAATACGTGCACCTCCGCCGGGGTGGATCTCCTTCACGATACCACGACACGCCGCAGGCCTCATTATGGGGCCTGTGCAGTCATGGCCGTTTCCAAACTGTGCCTGTCCCTGTCTCTCTACTGATATTTTCGCCACGATGGATGACAAAGGGGGGCCAGAGGTCGTACGGAGTACTGTCGTACGGTTATGCTGTATCGTCGTACTCACACAAAGTTGTCCTGTTCGAGAGCGCCCCCAGGTATGGAGACTTGGATCGTGGGACATGGACATGGGGACATCCATATGTGTAGTATGGTCGTGGGCATTGTGGGACTGTCCCAAGACCTAAGCATCGAGACTCTTCCCCTTTTTATCTTTATTTTTTCTATTGCATTATTTTTCACCCTTTCTTTTTTTCCCCTTCTCTCCTCCTTCTTTTCTCCTTCTTCCCTCTTCACCTTCTATTCTTATCCCATCCTCTCACGGTTCCCTTCCATAGTATTCCCCTTCATTTCGTTTCTACTACCTTACTGTCTGTGACATCGCCATATCCCACACTGGTTGTGCTAAGGACTTCTTCTTATTTTGTATTGCATTTGTATGAGCCGTGCTTAACATTCTTTTTTTCGTCACTCTCTTCGTCACCGTCAGAGTCGTATACCCTGTCTCCATTATTCTATTCTGTTCATTCTCGTCCCTGGCACCTGTTTCATCTTCCTCGAGTGTCCCGCGTTCGTGGCCCTTCTCTTTTTACCCTATTCGTGGTTTCTCTCGCTCTGGGTCTCTCTTTCGTTTCTGTGTGCCGTGTCTTTTCTCTTTTCTCTTTGTGGTTGCCCTACCCTCCATCTTCTTCTCTTCTCTTTTCTGTCTCTTTTTTCTCTACCCTTTGTTGTGCATCGCGGGTTTGCGTCCCTTTTTGCTTCTTTTCTTTCTCAACACCTCCTTTCCTCTCGACATCAACAAACCCCAAAGGAGGTTCACCTTTTTCTGGCCTTGCAGGTCTTCTTCTTCTTCTCTCATTCATATTTTCTTTTTATTCGACAAACGCCGTCTACGGCTTCCTCTCATTCACCGTTATATCGAACAAGCAACGACGGCCGGCCGTCTTCCATTGATCAACACTCATTTTATACTAGTCGACAGCATCGACGACATCAACACGATCACATAATATCAAACAACTCAACTCAACAAAGGAGGAACAAGGGAAACACCACGTCTACTAGGACGCAGAGTGTGAAGGAGCGACTCGACGACAATCATATACCTACGGTTTTAAGTTTTTTTTAGAACCGACAATCTGAACAACCGCAGCCATGGCCAACAAAGTCCTCGTCGCCTACGTCGTTGCCGACATTCTCTTCGTCATCATGGGCGCCATCATGTTGGCCTTCTCCGTCATCGTCAAGAACAAGCTCGCTGAGAACGCCGCACCCACCAACGGCACCGACGCCGTCATCAACCTGCTCTACGCCAAATTTCCTCTCACGGCAGGCATCGTCAACGCCATTTTCTACTTTGTCACCTTCCTCTTCACCATCCCCGCCATGACCATGCCCACCCGCGGCTGGCTCAAGTTTTCGGGCTACATGGTCGTCATTACCGCCCTCTTCTCGCTCATCATCGGCCTCGACCTGTGGATCTTGACTCTGTCGGTCAAGGAGCAGTTCGTTCCCATCTGGAGCGCCCAGACCGCCCAGACCCAGGATCTCATGCAGACCGCCTTTGCCTGCTGCGGCTACTTTAACAGCACCTCGCCCGCCTTTGTCACGGACGCTACCTGCTCCAGCCCTGCCGCGGCGCCCTCGTCGTGGCTGTGCGGCGCCCATTAGCAGCTTCTCCAACGTCTTTGTCGACGACATCTTCACGGGCATCTTTGGTATGTCGGGTGTCGGCGGTCTGTTGGTCCTGGCCACGAGCTGCCTGCTCAAGGACCGCAAGGAGCGCGAGCGCTTCCGGTACATTGACGAGAAGATGGGTGCTTCGCGGACGTTCTAAACGGGCGGCTGTGGTCACCAAACAAAAACGGGGTCGACTAGAGTCTAGACGTTGGAAGAAAACCTCTTCTTCACTTCAATTTCCTTTTTGTTTCTTCTTTCTCTTCGCACATATTCTTTCAGCCAGCTGATATACACCATTGGGGGCCCCTGATTTATTTGTCTTTTACTTTTTTTTCTTATTTCACTTCTCAAGGGGCCCTTTTCTCTTTTTTATCCTTCAGAGTCAAGAGACTCATTCTGTCATTATTCTTTACAGCGCCTCGCTTTTTATTTCCTTTTTCTCTTTTACTTTTTTTACAGATGGTCAGGCTTCCTGTGGAGGCTCTGCGGATAAGAAAACCCTAACTCTTGAACATATATATAAACCAAATACATACGATGTGAAAAAAAAAATTGTTAATCAAACCCATAATTATGAAGTGGTGAAAACGCAAGCGCACAGAGAAAGTATGAAGTGGGAAACGGTATTAGATTGATTACGAGAAAGAGTGTATGCAGGTATCCAATCGAATTCGATAAACAAAGAACGCTATCAACACAAAACATGAAGAAGCAAAGGGTACTGTTTGCAAGTGATTAATTCGCAACTGGTGGTATACAAGTACAGAAAATGTGGATTCTATTCTGGCTGCATGCAAAAAAGTGCCATAAGAAGAAAAAAGAAAAGTCCTAGAGACCCGGTATACAACAGTGACAAAGGAAAATAAGGATAGTAAGAATGCAACAAAGTGCATATAAATCATGACATCGCTCGCTTTAAAGCCAATTACACTTGGTCCATGTCGTCTGGTTCGTCATGGTTACCCTCAGTACGGTCTGGCTGTGCCGACTCTTCCTCGGCTGACCGGTGGTGCGGCGGGATAGGCGACGACACGGTTTCTTGTGTCGGGGTCCGGTCTGGCCGGCTCGCGTCACTGACGTTGCTGTCGCTGTTCCACCAGCCCATCCGCCACAGACCACCCAGCGCATTCTGCACGCCGCCGGTACTGCGCGTCTCGGCCGTGTTGGGCGGTGTGTTGTTACTACCACCAACACCATTTGTGCCAGCACTAAAGCTTCCGCTAAGGCTTCGACGGCTGCCGCGCCGTGCATGGAATCCGGGGAACCCCGTCGTCTTCCTTCGCCGGCGGAACGACTTGCGGTATGTAGCAAGTGCCTCTTCATCCGCATCTTGGCCCGTCGGTGCTGCTCCACCGAATCCCTCTGGATTAGTGCTTCGCAACAATGACGGCGAACCGCTGCTCACCCCCCTACGGGCGGCTGAGAACGGCGACAGCGGTGAATGCGACGTGGCGGTAGGTGTGTGTGGTGGCTGGTCGCTGATAAGAACAGGCATGGTGCTGCTGCGATGGCGCTTCATACCCGATCCGCCTGAACCCGGTCGCCGGTCGTTTGTGTCTTCGAGTTCATCCCAAATCTCGGCCCTTTCGGTCCAGCGTGAAGGTGTATGGAGACCTGGCGTTGTTGGTCCAGTCGTGCCGCCAAAAGCGCCGGCCGCGGTTTGCCTGCGACCGAGCTTGGGCGATGTAGGGTGTGTCACGGGCGGCTCGCTTTCCGTTCTGGCGGGCGAGTCGCCATTTTCAAGGTTGCCAAAGCCAAATGTCTGGTACGACGAAACATACTTTGACTTGCCCAGTAGACTTCGTCTCTCGCCGACGCCGTTGCCCTCGGTATTTCTCTCCTCGTCGTTACCGTCAGCGGCCGCCATATCGCGGCCGAGGAGAAGAGTCTCTTCGTCGTCTTCACCCTCGGTGTCTTCGACAAGGCCGAGGCCAGGGGCCAGCGAGGACTGTCCCACGGCTGGCGGATGTTGCTCGTCGCTGAGGCGCCACGACAGGGCAAGAACGCCCGAGAGGAGAATCACGGTGCCGAGGGAGATGAGGCAACCGCGAAGTGGCCCAATCATGTCCGTTTGCCGGAAGTAGATCAGACCGTCGAGGATCGCAATAATATTGTAGATACAAAATACAAGCGGATACAGCACTGACGTCGAGACCAGCTTGAGACCGCGATGCAGGTAGTAGAGCTGTGTGAGGGCCAGCGTGATGAGCGCGAGCACGAGGGCCCACGCCTGCCAGTGGCGGAACTGATTGTTGCCATCTGTAATAGTGCGGACAACCAGCTCGACGGCCGACTTGGCCACGAGCAGCGAGTGCGCCGAGAGGATGCCGCTGATGCAGCCGTAGGCGAGGCCCCTTGCCAGCCGGAAGCGCGACGTTTGCGCCAGTGACTTAAACAACAAACTGCTCGCGACCTCGACCGAGATGGCAATCGCTACGACAATCACAGTCTGTAAAGACATCCACGCAACAAAAGCTGGCCGAACGAGCAGCTCGAGCAGCTCGTCGAGATCGTGTGCGGGGGCGGGAATAGCGCCAAAGATGGCAATGAGGATGGCGCCGGAACACACCAGCAGTGTGCCGTACAGTGACCAGCGCGTAAAGGGTTCGCCGAGGATGAGGGTGGCGCAGATAGAGTTAAAGACGAGGCCCGAGGCCTGGAGGGTGGAGAGAACGGGGAGCGGGAGGGTAGAGATCTGGATGGAGCTGCCGAGCAGGTTAGCCACGATAAACATGGCCATACCGAGCTGCCATCGTCGTCGGCGATGTGGTGGCCGGCGGGCAATGTGTGGGTCCTTTTCGTCTTCGAGGATGTGTGATTTTCGTTGTAATGTGAGGCCGAGGCTCTGGACGCTCGTGGACATGACGCCGACCACGATTCCTAGCTGTGAGAGAAAGACACTGTCAGTAACAACATTCGATGGGACCAGACCAAATTGATGCGGTCTTGCTTACCGCTATGCTCCCGCCAGGGGAGAGCCCGCCGAGAGAACCATTGCGCCAGCGTCCAGTGCGCAACAAGCATCCGGCGCAGGGAGGCCGCGCGCACGTCCGAGATGTTATCGCCAGACGGGCATATGAAGTCGGTGTGTATGCTGAGGAGGAGAGTTGAGAGGGAGAGAGAAGAAGAAGACCGCGAGAAGATCGTTGGAAGCGGTCTGCAAGGATGGAGAAAGGAGCGAAGAGACGACACAAAGACGGCTGGGGAATCTGGGGTCGGCCGGTTGTAGATTGTTATTGTTTGTCGTTGGCGACTGCCTTGCTTTTACCCGCTGAACGAGCTGAAGCACTGCCGACAGATTCGAGCAGAGCCAAAAAAGCAAAAAGAGGCAGACAAGACAGGCGGCAGGGCAGACTTGGCAGTGCGCGGCTTCTCCCGTCCGGGGCGCTGGGTCAGCTGCAGCAACAGCCGCAGGGAGGGTGGTCGTTCGAGAAGAGATGCGTGGAGCGCGAGACGTCGTCGAGTGCCGAGTGTCGTGACAACGGGTATCGTGAGATCGTGAGACAGAGTAAAGTCGGGTGGCCTCAACGTCGTCTTTTGTCGTCGAAAGCGTGGTTCGTTGCTGGTGGTTGCAATAGGGTAGGTTTCAGTGCGAACAACGTTGGGGGGAGGGACCCTGTTGGGAACCCGGGCGGTAAATAGGGCGGTGACGTTAGTCGACTTTCGTTGTCGTCACCGTTTGTCCAGATCGCGGTCGTCGTGTTATTTGAAGGCGCGTTTTGAAAATGTCTGTCGAAGAGGCGAAATAAAGTAGAGAAGGAGAGAAATGGACAATAAGACGTCGTAGGCAGGAGCCAGTTCTGTGACGACGAGGGAAAGACCGACTGGAATGTAAACTAATATCTGCAGGAAGGCAGCTCGAATGGTAGGGACAGTGGGCAAGCACGAACAAGCACAAGCAGGTGCGACAGGGCGAGGCTGATGTTCTGTGGCTGAAAGCGGAAAGGGCGAGTAAGGGACAGGAGAGTCATGCGAAACCAATACTTTCGGCCAGAAACGATCAGGGAAGGAAGGAGCGATGCAGGTTCTATTTCTGAGAGAGAAAAGACTTTAAGACAAACAATATGCTCCAAAGCCGGCGATAGTGGACAAACAGCGGTGGGAAAACGAACAGATGCGAAGCTGAGACGGCACATTGGCGCAGACGAAACACTGGCTGGTGGAGCGTGATCTGGCCTGTGGTGGCCTGTGGCCTCGGAATATGGACTACGTCGTCGTAGTAAGTTGCACATATTAAATACTATGTATTACGTCGTATTTGCGTGTGACAGCGGCGGCAGGGACAGACCCGCTCAAATAGGCAGGCACCGTTTTTCGACCAGACGGGAACGGACAGCAGACTGTGTGGGACCTCTGTGGCGCTCGAATGGCTGGTGCGTATTGTCACGTGATATTCCTTGGTAGGCAGTTGCGGTACATTGGACAGTTCGGTCATAGCTTGGCTCGCTTGGCAGCTCCCCTGTACTTGCTCTGTAGGCACAGCCGCCAGCAGGAGCAGCCAGTAATTAGCTGTGGTTGGTGTTGCCAGGCGATCGCTTTCTAGCGGGGAGATTCGACATCTAGCACAGCGCCATTTGATAACGACTTCTAGACAAAGCCGAGCCAAACCTCGTCTCTCATCACCACAACCACATCCCACGACGTCGATTGATTGACAACCTGCTCTTCGACAATCCATTCGAACTCACTAGTCGCATCCACCCTCCTGTCTACACGACATCCTCCGTCTGCAAGCTGCTCCTCATCGCGGCTTCATTCATCGACGACACAATCTCTCTCCGAAAAACCCGCATCCAGCTCCGCGAGCTTCATCCTGAACCACAGCCTTCAAGATGTCGCAGGTTCACGCTCTCTCCGATGACCAGGTATGTCTACAACAGTCGTGGTGCTATATTCACCTCCACCATCCGGCGTCCGTCGTTGTCTAACCTCTCCTCCCCCTTTCGTTACAGGTCGGTCAAGAGCTCCGCAAGATGACGGCGTTCATCAAGCAGGAAGCCACCGAGAAGGCCCACGAGATCCAGACCAAGGCCAACGAGGAGTTTGCCATTGAAAAGTCCAAGCTCGTCCGCCAGGAGACCGACGCCATCGACGCCACCTACGAGAAGAAGTTTAAGCAGGCCACCATGTCCCAGCAGATTACGCGGTCGACTGTCGCCAACAAGACCCGCCTCAAGGTCCTGCAGGCCCGCCAGCAGCTGCTCGACGACCTGTTTGAGGCGGCCCGCAAGAAGTTGTCGTCGGAAGCCTCGTCGTCGCCGGCCAAGTACAAGGAGATCCTGACCAAGCTTGTCCTGGAAGGTGCCTACGCGATGCAGGAACCCAAGCTGCAGATCCGTGTGCGCAAGTCCGATGCTTCGGCGGCCAAGGACGCACTGGCTGCAGCGGCCAAGGAGTACAAGAAGGAGACGGGCGAGGCCGTGGAGATTTCCGTGGACGAGGAGAACGCACTGCCCGACAGCAGCGCAGGTGGCGTGATTATTGTGGGCGGCGGCGGCAAGATTACGATTGACAACACGCTGGAGGCGCGGCTGGCCCTGGTTGAGCACAACGCGCTGCCGGCGGTGCGGGAGACGCTGTTTGGCAAGAACGTCAACCGCAAGTTCTACGATTAGAGTGTAATTGTCCACGGTTGGTGGTGGTGGTGGTGGTAGTGGAAGCGAGATTGCATATCATTGTTCTTTTTGGTTTTTCGTCTCATACTATATTTCGGCTTTTTTTGTCTCTTATTTCATTTTCTCTCTGTACTTCGCATACACCTGTTATTATCTGGCGGCCCTAGACACACCCTGGAGAGGAAAGGACACAGGAATCGGTTCTTCTGTCTCCTCTTATTATCTTTTTGGAACGAGATCGAGTCTGTACAACTTTCTGCATCCTGCATTGTCATTGTCTTCTTAATTTTGCTACGGCGCTCTTCATAAACACACATCGAACAAACTCCAAACTAGATCTCTTGTTCGTTCTCTTGCTTTGCACAGTAAACATTATCATTTGCTTCTTATCTAGGGGGAAAACACACACGCTTGCTAATAAACGCCAATACACCAAAAGGGTCAAACAACACAGCTCTCGACAACATAGCTCTCATCTATCCTCTCATCTCTTCCCAACTTCCAAAAGTGTTACGTTGATTACTTGGTCATCTTTTTGCCTAGCTTCCCCATGAAGAAGTTGCGGATGTCCTGCTGTTTTCTGCTGGAGACCTCTGGCATCGTCTTCTGCACTTGCGCCTCCACCAAGAGCTTTCGACGTGCCAGGCCCGTCAAAGATACTCTTCCTCGTAGGCGCCCGTGTCCGCACTGAGTGTGTCAACCGGATCTGCAGCCGCTCAAACGCCGTCTTGCTGTCCAGTTGAGCAATATGGCCGCCACCGGTTGACTCGATGCCGTGGCCAATCATTTTGAGACGCCGGACAAGGCTGTCAATATCGGCATCAAAGACACGGACAGCGGATGCGGCGGTCTCGTCCTTGGTCTTTGTTGCGTTGGCAACCGCCAGCCGTTGTATTAACGACTCCCGACCAACATCGTCCAGGAACACGCTGAGCATGTCCACGAGTGCGGCCAGGTCAGTAAAGTTGGTGTCAGAGGTCAACACCAGGTCGTCACGGACCGTCAGCTTGGCCAGACCTTGGGTCAGCTGCAGCTGGCGGCGTGGATCCAGCCGGGCACGTTCTGGGTCGTTAAAAGAACAGCACGGAAGCCAACCGACGCCGCAAATCGTGACAAGCGGGTGTATCCAGGGGTAGACAGGCCAGGACCTGCCACCGCAAGGACGGCTTTTGGACGCTGTTGTGCAGGGATGATCCAGCATCATGGCACTGGACAGAATGTTAGCAGACGAACAAAAGGGCAATCATCATGTGGAGTATATACATACAAAGTCATTCCAGTCGGCTGGCGGTACACGGCCAACAAGCTTCCGTACTGCCTCCTGGTAGTTCTGCAGAATATCGGGCGTCTCTTCCACGACACGGTCGATACCCAGTCGCAGAAGGATCTTGACAGCACAAGACACAGTCTCCAAGCTCAGGCAGTCGGCCAATGCTGCAACCAGGCTTAAAAGAGACCGTAGCGGAGACCAGTCACGGCCCGGGTATGGCCGGTGGATGGTCGGCACCAACTCCAGCCGCGTTGACAGGTCGATGCTCTCCCACCGCGGGCCCAATTTCTGGAACAAAAGCAGCAGGCGCTCAGCGTCGACGAATCGACGCACCTGCTCTGGGCAGCAGCGCAGGACGGCGGCATACTCGGTACGCAGGGCAGGCAGCGGGTCCATACAGGCCTCACTAAGGATCCAGAGGAACAGCTCGTCGGGTAGGTGTGGCTCCTTAGTCGTTTGCTGCGATGCAGATTGACTACTAGTAATGGTGGTACTCGCGCTCGCAAGCGCTTTGCGGACCACACCCGTCATGAAAAAGTCTTGCCGCATCGTGGCATCTCTCAGAAACGCCCATCTGGTGCCTGCAGCCGCCGCCTTTTGCGGGAATGGCCGGCGCTTGGCGGGCGACGGCACAAAGTACTCCTTGAAAAAGTACCACGACTCGGACACGACCGCGACCTCGGTACGATCGAGGGCCTTGCGGAGCCGCTCTTTGTTGAAGGAGCCAAAGGCGCCATTGTCGCCGCCGCCGCCGCCTCCGTCCCCGCCACTGACACTCCCACCGGGTGTGCCGACAGCGCTTCCGGCTGCACTGTCAAAGATGCCATCCAGCAGTGGTGCTGCGGAGACTTTGCGCGTCATCTTTTCTTGTTCTTCCTTCTCCTTTTGTTGTTTTCTTTCCGTCTCGGCCATGAGGTCGGCCACGCGCTGTACAGCCCTTTCCGTAGCATTCTCTTCCTCGGCATGCCGCATCAGCGCCTTCATATCAAACTTGTGCTTGGGCACGTTGTTCTTGGCCTGCCAGCCCACGCGGGCCTGCTTAGCGCGCCGCACAGGCATCGGGGAGGTGAGGACGGCCGCGGCGGCCCGGCGTTTTGATACTGAGGGTGCCGACGAGCTGTCGTTTGGTGAGGACGAGGGTGCCGTTCGCGATATCGATGCCCCTCCTCCTGTTGATGTCCGCCCCGTCCCTGCCGCCGGTAATGATGTTGAGGACGCTGATGTCGTAAGACTACGGAACGGCTCGCTGAACCGGACAGCATCCCGTAATGACTCGGCACTGTCACCGCTAGCGTCGCTGCCGCTGTCAAAATCGTCCTCATCTGAATCCCGGATCTCGCGCGAAGACAAGCCCGCCCCCAGCTTGAGAGGTGGTGGTGGTGCGAGGTTCTCCTTCTCTTTCTGCGCCTTTGCAAACACGTGTGATTGTATAGGAGACGGTGGGAAGGAGTCCGGGGAGCTCGGTATGGATTCGGGTGACATTCTGGAGCCGCGGGAGGCTGTGGAGGAGTTGGTCGTCGGGGCCCGTGCCGGTGCAGGTGCAGGCGCCGGGGCCTGCGCTCGTGCTCGGATTTGGGCGGGGGAACGCGCCACGTGTATTGGCATTGGAGAGATGGGAAATGTCGGTGCACTGGTCTTTGGTGGTGTGAGAAGGGTGATGCCGCTCTTGGTTGTGAAGGCTGTTGCGTAGCAAGTGCAGCGGGTGCGGCGGTTGCGGTCGTCTGTGATGCCTGCGCAGTGCCCAGCGGGGCAGACGCCTTTGCACCTTTCGACTGAGGCACCGCCGACCAATAGCTGAGGATAGATCCGTTGTTGCCCGCCATGATTAAAGCTGTTGGGGGCGGTTGGTGGGAGATATTAAGGCCCGTTTCGAAGCAGGCAGCGGGGCCCTCGCGAGCTTGAGGGTCCAAAGTTTCGATGCGGCGCGATGAGGCCGAACTAGATCAGAAGTAGAGACGCGGTATTCATGTTTGTCGGCGAGGCAAAGCGTGGTCGTGATATCGATCTGAATATGAATAGAGTCGAGAGATCGTGATAGTTTAAAGAGTGGAAGGTGGGCGAATTGTCGAGGGGGAAGACGTGGTTGCCACGGCAGGAGCGAATGGATGCGCCTGAACCCAATTACAGCCGCGTCGTGTGTATATGCGCTTTCCGTGTCTGCCATTCTAATTTTTGGCGGGGCCCTCTTTATTTTTGTCGCGTCACTTCCAGCTGTGGCGCGTTTTCTGGCGCCTTGACTAATTAACCTAGGCGGGGTGGTCCGCTGTAAGTAGCTAACACGCACGTTCAGCGCACTAAGAAGATACATCGCCAGCCTTGCAAACCAACAGTCAAAATCGACCTCACTTGACAAATTACTAATATTCAACTACGTAGCCTTGTGTGATAGCCATAATTTCTATATTCTGATTGCTGCACCTGAGTCTTCTGTACCTAGAGCATGTATCTGGCCATTTGCGTGACACATGTCGAAATATCTCGTTGATGCCGTAAACGAGTATCCACGTGAAATAAGGTTTGATATCAGCAACATCGGATGACAGTTTGACTTCGTACAGTGATGTCGGTGGTATAGTTGGTGACTGGCGCTCGTATGCATGGTCTTTATATCATGCCTTTTGGTTTTGTGTTTTATGGCTGTAACAATTAACATTGTGTTTTCTTGTGCATTTTGTGATTTTGTTTGTTTTAAATTATTACCGTTTCTGTTCTTTATCGACAATTTTTTAAGATGAAAAGTACAAGAACAAAAACAATCAGTCAATTCCAAGAACATCGTAGAGACTCACACATTCTACAGTCTACATAAATACTACTGTAGTCCCGGTGCAAAGATTCCGTCCATGACGACAGAGCTGCTCGGTCAAGAAAGGTCGAATCTGTTTCGAGTCGGGAAGATCGACAGGCAAAATGTGTCTAGAACACCAAGACGACAAGAGAATACGCGGCAGACGGGTTGTCCTAACCGAGCATTTGGGGCCAGACCTTGATTTGAAAGTGTCACAAGTGACAGAATATGTTTATACACGTATAAGACTGCAGAACGTCGATATCTTGCCACAGTTCACATCCACGAAAGCAACAAACGTCATCACCAGAATGGAAACCGTGTCATGTCAACACAACAAAAAAGGTAACCGAGAGAAAAAGACAGAAAGAACACATTGCTACTGCGTGGATCTCACCACAGCCACTCCTCTGCAACTGTATAACGGTGACGTCTGTAGTAGCACCTCGCCCATGAGACACAATGACTAATTTGAAGACGCAGCATCGCAATTTTTAAATAGAAGTCCGAACGGGCAAATCACAAAGAAGCATCGTATAGACCACTGCGAAATACGATTGATAAATATAACTTTGTGCCTTGCTGATCATGGCAGCCTCGCAAGGCGGAAATATAAAAAGTCAACAGCACACCACATCGAGGAAACCGGATGGTAATAATTCACCCGCTACCAGCTAGTGAAACAAGTCAACGTCACTCAAAAGTACCGCAGTCTATTCTGTGGCAGAACTCGGAGTAGGGCATGATATCCCACGTGCCATATGATCTTCCCCTAGATGCATGATGAACGGTGTTCTAGACGTTGTTCTCGCTAGAACTTGCCCTTTCCTTCGCCGTCACGCACATTTAATGCACTATATATTCTTATATGGCAGAGTGCATCTTATGGTGCTTGCATATATTAGGTGTTCTTCCCTTCTCTTATATGTGGTGCCTGAACCGAGTTTTGCCAACATGATCGTCGTCTACGGGACTGCAAAAAGTGTAGTATAGTGGGCGTAAAGTGTGTGCAGGAAGTAACAAAACAGCCTGCAGGAGCAGCCGTGGGACAGGCAGGACCAAGCCCGGGACGGGAAAGGACAGAGAGAGCGAGAGAAAGGAGCACCACGGATAACGACAGATAATAAAGCGAATTACGCGTAAGAACACCTAGGTACTTTACGGAGTACGCCTCCAAAAAACAGGGAATCGCAACGCATAAGAAAGGAAAATTGAAGAAGAACAAAAATCATCAGCGATGGAAGCCAATAGGCTGGCGCGATGGAAGGCATGGTCAGCCCAAAGAGCCACGAGGCGGCAGAAGGATTCGAGATGAAGGGACAACGAACGGCCTTGCCAGGAAGCCCTGACCTACTTGAGTACCGCACTCTCGAGGTTCTGTATACATTATTGATTGTTGAACCTGTTTTACTTTTGGGTCTTACATTTTTGAATTAGTATAGCACGTTTTATATACAGGTGTAAGACGGCGAAATCACCAAGGCAAAGCAAAGTACAGGGCACAGGGCGCAGTGGGCACAGAGCACATTGTATTACAGACCATGGCTCCAACTTGGTCTGTTTTTGCGCATCTGCCTGCCTGTCTTTTGTGGTCATGGCACAGCCAGAATAGAGTAAGAGAGATGTCCCCGTACAGACGTTGAGGCACCGACGGACACTGACGGACACTGACGACACACAATTGGTTGTGCCGAATGGGTTTGAGGTCGTGTTGCAGAAACATGTTCCATGCCAAGCCTTTTTTCTTTGTTCTTTTCTTTTGTGATTTCCGGGTGCCGCTCGATCCTCTCTGTCTCTTCTTCTGTCTGTGTGTCCCTGCCGTTTTGCTAAAATTGTTTAAAACAAAGTATAACAACGTACACGAGCACATTTGTCCTGCCCCGGATGCACATAATTAAAGTCTTTGTGTGACCGCCAACCGGATCTTGTTGCACAATGGAGGCACCTGGCCGTCTGGGATATATTGGGTTAACGGGGATGATCCCATTGTAAGCGCTGGAGGTCCAAGAGCCAGGACCTTCGGCCTTCAGCCTTCAACCTTCTTTTCATAGAAACACATGACAGTACGAAGGACGGAGTAAGATCGAGAAGGGCTGAAGAGACAGCCGTGCTTATTTACTGATATCATAATGATCATTGATAGTGGATGGTCGTTCATTTGACTAGGCAGCCCCGGCGGCTTTCTGTAAGTCTGTACAAGTTATTATGAGTAAGAATGGGTGCTCGTATCTTGCACAATCTCTGCACATGTAATCAGTGCTGCGCAAAATACAGCACAGTAATACTCCGTTTCTGACAAAGACGTTGGGCGGGGCGATCACGGGCTTTCGGGCTGTTCCGGGCGCTGCGAAGGCCCGCTGGAGTGGAGTTGACCCCTGAAAAAAACGGACGCCCGGCGCCTCTTTTGCGGTTTTACTGACGCGCCGCCTCTGTAGTGGATGTCTCTCTTGTGACCATGCATGTCTCTAAACGCTTGTCGTTTGTGCAGGATGTCACTGTTCTGACGATGGGACGTGAAATGGAAAAATTGGACAGATGTAAGAAGAAGTATTGTGTAAGAAGGGTGCCTGCCCCCGCGATTGCAGAGCCTCGCTAAACTAAAAGCAATCAAAAGAAAGAATATTGGCAATAGAGCTGCTTGGCCGCAATTACGGTCTGCGGGCTTCTTTGACAGTCCTGTCCACCGGTGTGAATTTGGTGCGGACTCCGTGCACCCGGCGTTCTTAACCCCGTGGTTTCGACCACAAGGGGAAGGGACGGGATGGACGAGCTTGTAGGTTGTGGGCTGTGGACGAGAAAGGAGAGAGGTCAAAGGAGAGAAAGGTACGAGCGTAGAAAAACCCGGAGGAAAGAGAGGGAAGCCGAACAAACAAACAAAAGGTACGACGTACCGACCGAAAACAGAAGGACCACGATACCAAAAGCAAAAACGGAACACGGGGGTTAAGAGCGAACAAGCGCAAAAGCGTTAGAGGCCCCCCCCTTTGCTCCTTCCTTCCCCCCCTGAAACGGGTCGCTCGCTCTTGCTGCAACCCAGACGCGCCGCGTGCACGTCCTCTCGCACGCGCCAACGACACTCGACGCATCTCTCCCAAACACGGTTGAGAGCCCCCTTTTTTTCTGTGTCTGGCAGGCATTGGAGGGAGCCTCTTTTCCTGCTTCGTTCTTGCCTTTCTTGCCTTGCCCAGGCGTCCGATGTCTTTCTCGGCACGCTTGGCCTGGACCCCCTGGGCAAAACGACCCCCTTTTTGAGAGGTGACGGAAAAGGGTTGCAGTTGTATTTTGTAATTGATTTCTGGGGAGCTTGGTCAGGGTCCTTTTGGACCTGATTATCATTTTCCTTTTCTTTCCTCCGTATTCTTTCTCTCTGTCCTTTCCGATTTATGTGTCCGAAAATGGATTCGCAGAGGGATACGCGAGCTTCGGTGCATCGTGGAATTCCTGACGCTGGCATGGCCCCCATTCGCTCCTTCCTTGACCCCCCTACCTTCACCCTGCCTTCCCTCTTCACTAGTTTTGAAGTCGTCTCGTTCTTTCCTTTTGTGGCGTTCCTTCTCCCGCCCCTTCCGCCGTCTTTTTACTGTATTCGTATCAGTCTACATTGCTTGGGGAGCTTCAGAGCTCTCCTCGCAGCCTTCTGCTTTACGTGCAGACTAATAACGCGATCTGCATTCCTGCCATGAGATGACGATGGCGGTGCGAGGAGCTCGTAGAGAAGCTTTGTGTTGCACAGTACTCCGTATTGATGACAGAAAACGGACACGTCTTCCCGTCTTTTTGCTTAAACCCTGTAGCGGGCATGCGCGTCCGAAGCTGTGGGTTTCTGGGTTTCTTGCACCGGCCAGTTTTCCGGGCCAAAAATAGGAAGGTGCAAAGGGGGAAATACGGAGCCCAAAGTAAATAAATGGGAACGATGTGAAATAATTACGCATCTTGTTGCATGTGCGCGTGGGTTTGACGTGGGTTGTGCCGTCCCTCTTCTGGATTTCTTTTGTTTTGTCACACAGCTGATATGGAGTGAGAGGGGCTCCTTCGCCTGGGCAAGAACGGACGAGTAACCATACGGAGTACGACGTCTGCTAAACGCACTTGCAGGGTGCAATATTATCTCGGGGCGCGCTCTTTCCATCTTTCCCTCTTTCCACTTTCAGGGCCAGAAGTCTCAATATCGTTCGTATATGTCAACGGTCAGATAATACAGGAAGGTGCTAGCGTCGGCGATGAAAGGACGGAGAACGGCCAGGAAAAAGACCAGAAAGACCCAGACAAGGGTCTTGTCCCACTGACCAATCCACGTATCGAGGAAGGCCCGTTTTCCGAGCGGCGGAGGCTTTTTAGCGGACACTTTTGCTGTCCCGGCGCCATTCGAGACCTGTCAGGCCGTGCGCTTTGTCAAACTGCCAGGCGTCATAAATAAAGTACAAGTAAACAGCGGCGTTTCAGGGCACTTCCAGGGCTGTCAGGGCAGTGTTGGGCAGCATTTTGACCATTCTGGTTGATAAATAGCGCTGCTCAGTAAGACAGTGGTGTACACGGCCACTTTTCAGGGGCTGCGCAGTCGCTGATCGTCGTACCTGGGCAGTTGCGCCTGCCCTGGATGTTGGTTTGTTGGTCAGTGGTTGGTGTGCCTGCCTTGTTTTGTGTGTTTCTCTCGCATGCAGCTCGCATCGTTTCTGCCTCGCACTTTCCCGTTTCTCGGGCATCATCTTGAATCACCTTGCAGGAAGAGGCAGGAAGGCAAATGCACACCGGCCACGCCTTCGCTCCGTTCGGGGCGGCCAGCGCATCGCACTCGCTCTCATCGCCAATCGCGACTTCCAAATCTATCGCAAATCAGCCAGTTTTCTTTGCTGTTTCCTCCGTCAGCGAGGCTGAGCTTGCACCAGTGGCTGCTTACCAACATCATGTACTTCCGGGTCCTTCTGTCTTAACTCCGCCCGCAAAATCGCCTGTAACGCCTGGCCCCTAGTACTTCGGGGTACTGCACATCGCCCGCGCTTCTTTTTCCTTAGCCTGTGCCGCTGCCCGTGAGAAAGGCACGACTGGCACACCCTTCGCGCCTTCGGGTTTGATTCTTTTGTTTTATGCTTTTTTTCCTGGCGGCGACTGTCGCTTCCTTCCGTGCGCTTGAAAACACTTGTTCGGACAGTAAAGAGAAACTAATGAGCAGAAACTGCAGCTGCAATTGCATCCACTCAGTATTATCCTCGTGTATGTCCATTGCCCACTGCGTCCGCCGGCCTGGCCACACTTGCTCCTTCTTTTCTGCCGCCCCGGGCCATCCGATATTAGCAAATTAGTCTCGAAACCAAACCCAGCAATTCCCGCCTGGTTCCCCTCGCCTCGGTCGCTCTTGCTCTCAATCTCACTCGCATTCTCACTGTTGTTTCGCCCATCGCTCTTGCTGGTTTTCAGTGAGCGAGTGGTCTTTGTCGCCGTCGCTTCGTATAGCCTGTGCTAATTTTTCACATCGTCTCCTCTTTCCCATTTTCTGGCATCTCTTTTTTGGCCTCCTTTTCCCTTTCTGTTTTCCGCGTTTCTTTTTTTCTGCGTTCTACTCAGCATCTCAAACGAAACCACGCTGTGTCTGGCTCTCCCTTTTCTCGCTGGGCCGCCTCACACCTAGCACCTCCTTCAGTACTCCTCGCAGCGTCTCGCACTGGCGACTGGGTCCCCATTCCTTTTTTCTTCAGGCTCCGCTTTTTTCCTGCTTAGCCTTGGCGGTCTATTTCGTGTCCATTCTGTCCATTCTTTTCTCCCGTCTCCCCCAAAACACGAGGGCCTGAACATTTCCCAGTTGGCTGTCCAGAACTCGAAAACAGTTCCAACTCACAAAAAAAAAGGCGTTCATCCCCGAGCGGCCGACCACGACATTGCCCCTCCCGACCGCGTTCTGTCATTTTGGATTCGTTTTACTACTCGCTTTGCATATTCTTCAGACGACGACAGACGCTGGCGACCTCCTCTCGTTTTCTTTTTGTTTTCTTCTTTATTCTTTCTTTTTTCTGTTTTCCTTGCCTCCCCTTTCTCGCCGATTCGAGAGAAAGCCGACTCAATCTCACAACCCCTACGACGCAGCGGCTGAGTTTCCAATCGACGACTCTTTTCCGCCCCCCTTTTAGACGAACGATCTCATCGAGTCGACATTTCATCTTCACGACGTCGTTGCGATTCGATTCCTCTTCGGATTGTGTTCATGCAGTAATCCCGGGCGCGCCGCATTGATTCCACCCGCTTTGTCGGCGTCGGGATTAGACGAAGGGTCCTCCCCGAGAACACGGGACGCGGCCAAAAACCCAGCCTCTTTGGTTCGACGATACAAACGCCCATAACGAAGTCCGCATACGATCACTCTCGACGCGAAGAGACGAACGCCTTCGTCTCTAGGATATGCCCGAGTGGCATCATCTCTTTGACCCGCATCCCTAATTCCTTCTTCTTCCGCGACCCCCCGAATCATCCGCTTGCCCAAGATGATGAACTCAACAGACAACCCCGTGGACGTGCCTGCGCAGCCGCACTATGGCGACAACGATATCGAGGCCGGCCATGATACTTCCGGAGCAGCCGGTCCCAGTAGACACAGCAACGGCATCACAATTGCCGACAACCTGCCGCATCCCAACTCGCCGCCCAATTCAAAACGGCAAGGCGGCGCGACCGTGACTCCCAAGACAAAACGCTCGCGATGGGCCACCCGTAAGATGACGGTCAAGAGCAGTAACAAGAAGCGTTTATCGCTCATTGGCCGTCACGGCAAGTCCCTCGCCAATGAGAAGAAGCGCGCCTCGTCTGGATCCGAGTCGCTCCGCCAGGATGGCGAGAACGCCGACCCCAATGCCCCTGACGCGGCTGCCAACGCCGACGAGGAGCACGAAGGCCCCGGCCCGCGCACGCTCTACTTCAACCTCCCATTACCGGACGACCAAAAAGACGAGAACGGCGCGCCGAAGCAGTCGTACTCGCGCAACAAGATTCGGACCGCCAAGTACACGCCGCTTTCCTTCATCCCGAAGAACTTGTACTTTCAGTTCCAGAACATTGCCAACATCTTCTTCTTGTTCATGGTCATTCTTGCTGTATGTTCCTAGTTTTTTCTTTTGCGATATTACTTTCCTCTTCCTTTCCTTCTGTTTTATTTTCTTCAACGTTTCCCGGTCGTTCCGGCGTCCCGGCTTTCCGGTTCCTCGAATTTCAGTACTGACAACTTTATAGTTCTTCGCCATCTTTGGTGTCGAGAACCCCGGTCTGAACTCCGTTCCTCTAATCGCCATTATCGTTATTACCGCTATTCGTGACGCCATTGAGGATGTCCGTCGTACGCGCTCAGACAAGACCCTGAACAACTCTCCCGTGTACCGCCTGCTCGACTGGAACAACGTCAACGTGATCCAGGACAACGTCTCCGCCTGGCGCAAGGTTAAGAAGGCTACCACCCGTTTCTTCTCCAACTTCTGGCATCTCATCGAGCGTATCTGGAAGAAGGATGACAAGGCCAAGCGCAAGGCCGCCGAGTACGATCCCAACGGCTACGATCCCCGCGTGTCTATCGAGACCCGCCACACCCGCCGCGAATCGATGCTCTCTCCCTACAGCAACCAGCGCGACTCGTTTGTTTCTGCTCATGAGGACATCCAGATGACGCCTGTTCCCTCGCCCTCGCCGCGCCACCCGCCGTCTCAGATGCAGGACATGCTCTCCGTCGCCCAGGACAAGACGCGCCCTACGTCTGCCTTCTCTTTCAACCCTGCCGGCGAAGGCGGCGAGTTCAACCTGCACAAGGCCAAGCCTGATCTTGTCAACCACAACATCGTTCCCGAAGGCAAAGCCCGCTTCCACCGCGGTGCCTGGAAGGACCTGCAGGTTGGCGACTTTGTTCGTATCTATAACGACGATGAAACTGCCCGCCGATATTGTCGTGCTCGCTACCTCGGACCCCGATGGCGGCTGCTACATTGAGACCAAGAACTTGGACGGTGAGACCAACCTCAAGTTCCGCCAGTCGCTCCGCTGTGGCCGTACCCTGAAGCACGCCCGCGACTGCGAGCGCGCTCAGTTCTACGTCGAGAGTGAGCCGCCCCAGTCCAACCTGTACAAGTACAACGGTGCCGTCCGCTGGAACCAGTCCTTCGAGGAGGACCCCACTGGTGCTGTGCATGACATGTCCGAGCCCATCACCATTGACAACCTTCTGCTCCGTGGCTGCAACCTCCGCAACACTGAGTGGGCTCTGGGTATTGTTCTCTTCACTGGCCACGACACGAAGATCATGATGAACGCGGGTGACACTCCTAGCAAGCGTGCCCGTATTGCCCGTGAGCTCAACTTCAACGTCATCTGCAACTTTGGTGTCCTCTTCATCATCTGTCTGATTGCCGCTATTGTCAACGGTGTTTCGTGGGCTAAGACCGACGCATCGCTGGCTTATATCGACATGGGACCGTACGGTGGCACGCCTCCCCTGGCCGGTTTTGTCACTTTCTGGGCTGCCCTCATTATATTCCAGAACTTGGTGCCTATCTCTCTTTATATCACCGTCGAGATCATCCGCACACTGCAGGCTATCTTCATCTACAGCGATGTCGAGATGTACTACGAAAAGACCGACCAGCCATGCATTCCCAAGTCGTGGAACATTTCCGACGATGTCGGCCAGATTGAGTACATTTTCTCCGACAAGACCGGTACCCTGACCCAGAACGTCATGGAGTTCAAAAAGGCCACCATCAACGGCCAGCCCTACGGTGAGGCTTACACCGAAGCCCAGGCTGGTATGCAGAAGCGCATGGGTATCGACGTCGTTAAGGAGGCCGAGCGCGCCAATGCCGAGATTGCTGTTGCCAAGGAGAAGGCTCTTGCCGGTCTTCGCCAGATCAACGACAACCCTTACCTCCACGACGAGGAACTCACGTTCATTGCCCCCGACTTTGTCGACGATCTTGCTGGTCTTCACGGCCCCGAGCAGCAGCAGGCCAACGAGCAGTTCATGCTCTGCCTTGCTCTCTGCCACACTGTCCTGTCCGAGAAGATCCCCGGCGACCCGCCTCGCCTGATTTTCAAGGCGCAGTCGCCCGATGAGGCTGCCCTTGTCGCCACGCCCGTGATATGGGCTTCACTGTTCTCGGCAGCACCGATGACGGTATCCGCCTGAACGTCATGGGCGAGGAGCGCCACTACCCCATCCTGACCACGATCGAGTTCAACTCTACCCGTAAGCGCATGAGTGCGATTGTGCGCATGCCCGACAACAAGATTGTGCTCATCTGCAAGGGTGCCGACAGCATCATCTACTCTCGTCTCAAGCGCGGCGAGCAAGCTGAGCTGCGCAAGGCGACTGCCGAGCACCTGGAGATGTTTGCCCGTGAGGGTCTGCGTACTCTGTGTATCGCACAGAAGATCCTGACCGAGGACGAGTACTACTCGTGGCGCAAGATCCACGACGCCGCCGCCACGGCCGTCGACAACCGCGAGGAGAAGATGGAGGCCGCGGCCGAGATTATTGAGCAGGACCTGACCCTGCTCGGTGGTACCGCCATTGAGGATCGTCTGCAAGACGGCGTCCCCGACACCATTGCTCTGCTGGCTGAGGCTGGCATTAAGCTGTGGGTGTTGACTGGCGACAAGGTCGAGACCGCCATCAACATTGGTTTCTCATGCAACCTGTTGAACAACGATATGGAACTTATGCATCTCAGGGTGGATGAGGACGAGTCTGGCAAACACCCCGATGACGTCTATATGGAGAACATCGAGGCCCAGCTGGACAAGGGCCTGCAGACGTTTGGCCTGACGGGCGACGACGAGGATCTCAAGGCCGCGCGTGCTAGCCACGAGCCGCCAGGCCCTACGCATGCGGTCGTTATTGACGGCTTCACGCTGCGTTACGCCCTGAGCGACGAGCTGAGCCAGAAGTTCCTGTTGCTGTGCAAGCAGTGCAAGTCTGTTCTGTGCTGTCGTGTCAGCCCTGCGCAAAAGGCCGCCGTGTGCGCCCTGGTCAAGAACGGCCTGGACGTCATGACGCTCTCGATTGGTGACGGTGCCAACGACGTGGCCATGATCCAGGAGGCCGATGTTGGTGTTGGTATCGCTGGTCTGGAGGGTCGGCAAGCCGCCATGTCTTCGGACTACGCGATTGGTCAGTTCCGCTACTTGAAGCGTCTCGTCCTGGTGCACGGCCGCTGGTCGTACCGCCGCATGGGTGAGAGTATCGCCAACTTCTTCTACAAGAACATCATCTGGGTGTTTTCGATCTTCTGGTTCCAAATCTTCTGCAACTACGACATGACGTACATTTTCGACTACACGTACATTCTGATGTTCAACCTGTTCTTTACCTCGGTGCCTGTCATCCTCATGGGTGTTCTGGACCAGGACGTCCCCGACACGGTGTCGCTTGCTGTCCCGCAGCTGTACCGCCGCGGTATTGAGCGCCTGGAGTGGACGCAGGCCAAATTCTGGTATGCGCACCTTTGTTCTTTTCAGTCTTTTCCGTCTTCTTGCTTCCCGTCTTTCTTTCCGTCTTCTTTTTCTTGGCTTCCTGGTTTCCCCGTTTTCTTTCTGGTAGGATCCCTTTCTCCCGTTTCTCGTTGCTAAACCACTTTTGTTTTTGTTTTTCTATAGGCTTTACATGGCTGACGGTCTCTACCAATCCGTCCTGTGTTTCTTCATCCCTTACCTGACCGCGGT
This sequence comes from Sporothrix variecibatus, assembly GCA_016097105.2. Lineage (NCBI taxonomy): Eukaryota > Fungi > Ascomycota > Sordariomycetes > Ophiostomatales > Ophiostomataceae > Sporothrix > Sporothrix variecibatus. The sequence continues at coordinate 3,016,229 of JADMNI010000003.1, forward strand.
CCGCTCGCCCTTCATCAGCTTCAACGGCCTGGATGTGGCTGATCGTCTCCGCTTGGGTGCCTACATTGCCCACCCGACGGTCCTGACGATCAACCTGTACATGCTGATCAACACCTACCGGTGGGATTGGCTGATGGTGCTTGTTGTTGTTCTCAGTTTCCTGTTTGTCTTCTTCTGGACCGGTGTCTACACGTCGACGACATACTCGGAGTTCTTCTACGGCACTGCGGGCGCCATCTACCAGCAAGCCAGCTTCTGGGCGGTGTACATAATCACGCCCATCCTGTGCATCCTTCCCCGCTACGCCATCAAGGCGCTGCAGAAGGTGTACTTCCCGTACGATGTCGACATTATCCGCGAGCAGGTCCAGCAGGGCAAGTTCAAGGGCTACAACAAGGAGGGCCAGCTCATCAACACGGAGGCTGGCGCCGACGACATTGAGAAGCTGGTGGACGGCACCAACTCGGCAGGCGGCTCGTCCTCGGAAGGGTCCCGCAAGGGCAAGAAGCACACCTCGCAACATATGCAGTTTGCTAGTGTCGACGAAGACCGGCGGCCGATCTACCCGCCGTCCGTTGCCACACACAATACGCGTACGCAAAACGGTAGTGACGGCACCAACTATAGTGGTAGCGGCCACAATCGCCAGTACTCTGTTGACGAAATGAACATAGGCATGGCGGTTACCTCAGCTGACTACACTGCCACGGCGTCGGGCCGGGGCCGCCCGTCAATTGACCGGGCCCGGCCGTCGTACGACCGTATGCGTGCGTCAATGGACCGCGTCCGGGCTAGCTACGAAGCCAGCAACGACTTCACAACGGCCGCGCGTCTGTCGCGGCTCGAGTCTTCGCACTCGGTGGGCCGCAACCTCGAGGAGGCTGGCGGCCAGCAGCAGCAGGGCCACGACAATGCTGCGAGCCGGTTATTCCACGGGCGCCTTCGCGGCCTCTCGATGATTTCTAATAAGAACAAGGCCACATAAGATAAGACGGCTATTTCTTGTCTTGTGTGCCCTCGTCGATGACGACTGGCGTTGAACCTCTTTCGGAGGAACGTTTTTACGCTCATTTTTTATACGGCTCTTTTCTCCCCATCTCTCTCTCTTAATCAGTTCTCGTGTGTTTTTGTTTTGTTTTCCATGGCGTTGTATGAATAGATACTTCCTGGGCCTTTACTAAAAAAAGGAGCACTTTGGTGGTCTCTTGATGTTTTTCATTTTTCAATTTCTGTTCATTGCAGTCTTTTCCTGTCTTGTTTCTTTTTCTTGTTTTTCTTGTCATCTTATCATCTTTCATAGCTGCACTTTGCATACCCCTTTTTTCTTTTTCAATTTGTCATACTGTTTACTTCTTTCTCGTCTTCACTGGCTCTCTCTCTCTGTCTCTATTACTCTTTTGTTTATATTGCTTTCTTGTGACATTACTGTTTTCTCTCGAGCTCTCTCGTCCGTCTTTTGGTCTACAAAGCCTCTTGTCCCTTTTCTCTCAACAATCACTTTGCATACACAGCAAACCGACAAAACACCCGCCCTTTTTGAATGTGCTCATGCATTCTTGAACTGCACGATTTAATCTACGAAAACCCGGGCACAAGAGTGTGGAAAGAAGGGCACAACACCGCAGTCTTTTCATAGAAGAAACAAGAACAGAGCAACATAGACATATGATTCCACCAACAAAATCGAAAATCGACTGCTTTTGTGTGCCCCCTACTCTCCCTCTTTTGTGCCTAATATGGTGGTGTCCTATTCCGTTTCCTTGCTTCCTTCCTTCTCTCTTCCTGGGTTTGCATCTTCGCACTGCAATGGCGTTCATCGACATGTTAATTGTTCTTGCTGGTTTTACCGTTTCCCTGTTATCTTTTTCTTTGTTTATACACCGTCTCTTTCTCTCTCTCTCTCTTGTATATAGCTGTTTCTTGGTTCATACAAACACACACAAGAGCAGACTCTAATAAGGTCTAACTGCTGTAAACAATTAGCAAAGGTAGAAGCAGAGACGCAAAGAGGTTGAATAAAATAACAAATCTACGTATATAACAAGCTCATGAATGTGACATTGTGTTGAGTAAGATCGTAATGAATTCAGAAAAAAAAATCAATCTACATGCACGCTCCGAGGGTGAAGCGGTGTTGCTTGACCCTCGTCTTTCTTTCTCTCTCTATATAAGCTACACCGCCATATCTCCTTGTCTCTCACGCCCGCCGTTGCTGCCTTTGCCGTTCCCACTCTGCCCGGTCCTCGTCGTCACTGCCGCTAAACTCGGCATCGTCGTCGTAGGGTGCCGCTGGTGGCGGCACCGGTGGCGCTGCCGATGAGGGTATGGCTGGTGCCGCACCGCTCGGCCGGCCAGGTGGTGGTAGTGGGGGTGCCGAGGTGGGCTTCGAGGAGGAGGCAGAGTCATCGACAAAATCGCCGGCGTTCAGCAGGGCATACTCGTGCTTCTGGATCAGCTGGCGCATCTCCGGGTAGCGCGGATCGACAAGCTGGGTGGCTGTTAGTCCGGCCTTGTTCTTGATGCGCGGGTTGGAGCCGGCCTCGAGCATCATTTCGACGAGGGCCTGGGCAAAGGGCTGCTGGGCGGCGGGTTCGGAGTTGGACCAGCGGATGGCAGTGTGGAGCGGGGTGTCGCGTTCGCGGCGGGAGATGGGGTCACATTCGAAGCCGGGTTGGTCGAGGAGGGCGTCGATAATTTCGTCTAGAGGGGGTTAGCAAACGAAGGAACGAGCGAGCGCAGCAGTGGGAGCTCAAGCGGAGCAAAAGAGAAAGCGAGCGAAGCCGAGGACAAAAGAATGGCAAGCGCAGCGAGGATTAAACGTACAGTTTCCTTGAGAGGCGGCCTCGTGATAGAGGTGGTTACCGAGAACCGTGACGGTCTCATTCAGAAGACGGGCGGCCTCGGTTTCGGAGCGGCCCTGGAGAACTTCGGCGAGGAGGTCGGTGTTGTTGCGGCGGCAGGCCTCGATGAGCTGTTCCTGCGCGTGGCGCCATCGTGCTCTTCGTCGGCCATGTTGGATGTTGGGATATTGGGATGTTCGATGCGGATGGGTAGGAGGAAAAGGAAGCGGGAAAGAAAAGAAGAAAGTGTCGTTGGATTCGTAGCTTGGCGATCTAACCGGTTGGCTGCAGCTAGAAGTGCTCGTAACTCGGTGTTCTGTACTCTGTAGTCGTGTGTCGTAAGCGCCTATTGTTGAATACGTCGAGATATGTTTTCGAGAAAGGCTGAATTTGTGCAAAGAGAAGGCTGTCCTTGTTTCAGGGCTGAGCGCTAGGATTAGGAAAAGAAAGACAGAGAGAGAGGACGGTGCGACGTTGAAGGAAGGAGAGCTTTGGCTGGTGGTCCTTCTTGGTGGTGGTCTCCTAGTGCGCCTTCTGCCATGCGCGCCTAGGAGGGGAAGGAGAGGAGGGGCAAAAAGGTGAGACTGGCGCAGTCCGGTTCTATTAACGGTTCCTTCCCATTGGCAAAAAAAGGGGTCGAAAGGGTCGCGCCCGGCCAAGGCAGGCATCATTTCCAAGGGGAAGTTATGGGGCGCCCATTGCGCACTTGCCCCTGGGAGGCCCTGGAAACTGGAAGGCTCGGCGCAGTTTGTTCGTCAACAAATTTGGCTGGCGGCTGGTTGTACTATTTACGGAAGGCGCGGACGTCACCAATTTCACCTGCCAACCAGGCAGGAACGAATGGGCTTTTCTCTTTGACATCTGCCAGTCGTACACAAGAGTCCCTACGTCGTACAACCCACGCGATTGACATGTTAAAGCGAGGAAAGAAATCAATATTGCTCACCTATCCTGGCTTCTCTTAAAAAGGCGTCACCAAACACTTACACCTACGAAGTACCTTGCATACCACAGCACTTTACTAACAAATGAAGGACACAGTGAAGACGTATCTTTTAAAGTGATATAAACAAGAGAATATGCGAAAGAAGTAAGGGTTTGAAAATTAAATACAGCATACCCGTAAAAATAGACCTGTCTGTGGTCCTTTCCCATGCAAGAAACAGAAAAGAAAAAAAGAAAACCAACCAACCCATCCATACCCATCTCCTAGCCTCCAGCAACCTTCTGCCTCTCATCAGGATTGCAGTGAATACCCGAGATGCCCCTCCAGCATGTCCCTGCCCTAGACCGTTGAGGCACGATCTTTCCGTTTTTATCATGAAATGCAGACGTGAGAGGAGAAAAGCAAAGAAACGCCATGCAAAAGAAAGGAGAACGAAGAAACAAGAAAGGAAATATAACAAAAAAGTGAATCAAAGCCAACATGACATACGCTCTTGCAACTCTTGCAACTCTTGCAATCTTGTAAATCTTTTGCAAATCTAGCTCACACGGCGGCGCTTAACAGCCGGATCCGGGCTGTTGCCTGTGCTCAGGTCGGTCCGCGTAATCTCTTCGGTCAGTGCCGGACTAGGAGACTTGCCAAAGAGACCGTTGCCGCCGTCGTCGTCGCCGTTTGTGCTGGCGTTGTTGTTGTTGTTGTTTCCGGCATTGCCGGCGTTGTTGACATTGGTATGGTCGATGGCAAAGTTAAAGTCATCGCCGAGAGGGCCACCAGCGCCAGCACCGCCAGCCGCCTGGCCGGCTGCACCACCTGCACCACCGGCCGCATTGGCACCCGTCAGGTCGTCCGTGGCAAAGTTGAAATCATCACCAAAGGCATTTGAGTCCAGGTACTGGCCGAGGTCAAAGTAGCCTGGGCTCTGCATACCCGGGTGTTGGCTGCCACCCACCGACACGGCGTCCTCGTCGATGCCCGGTACCCGGCCCGATGGGCTAAGCGGGCCCAGCATCTGGGTGAGGTCGCTAATCTTGGCGTTCTGCTCATCCTGCAAGCGCTGTAGGGCTTCAATCTCGGACTGTGTGTTGGAGATGTCCTGGAGGGATGGCGGCGGGACAGCCTGCATGTTGCCGAGGATGGGCGAGAGCGAGGTGTTGGCGGCACCAGCTGCTGCCAAGTTGGGAGGAGCACCACCGGCGGCAGTCGCGGGGATCGTCATCGGGACCTGGGGCGATAGGGGCATACCGCCGGGACCGGTCATGGGTGAATTCCGTGCCAGGTTGGCGACATTTGGCTGCTGCTGCTGTTGCGGCTGGCCGCCCATGTTGTTGGGGTTGTTACCCTGGGTGTTCATGAGGCCAATCACGCGGTCGCGTTGGTCAGTGCTCATGTTGGCCGGGGTGCCGGCAGCCGCTTCGAGCAGGTCAATGGCAGAGCCTGAGGCTGGTGTGTTGGCATTGGTGTCGTTGATGATGCGCATCATACCTTCCTGCGGGTTGGACTGTAGCTCGTGCTGTATGTAGCTGTTGTTCTCACCAGGTGAGTCGAAAAGTTCCGTCACTGAACCCATGGCCGGCTGGTGGCTAGACTGGCCTGCATGACCGTAGCCTCCTGCGCCCAGATGCTGATGCTGCTGATTGGGGGACAGGACAGACGAGGACCGGGCACTGCCGCTGCGAGCACCGCCTATGCCGCTACCGATACCGCTACCGGATGGTTGTGGTGTGGATGCAGCAGTTGTCGATGCGCTGGATGCGGGAATCGGAGGGAGGAGACGCTGCTGGCGCTTCATGGGCGGTGTGCTCAGGTTGGTCGGCTGGGGCGCGGGTCGCCGGGGATCAAAGTCGTCCGACAGATCGACTACACTGCCCGTGGGCATCTGGCCGTTGGGCAGGATGCTGGCCAGGAGCTCCGTAACGCCCTGGACACCGCCCTGCTCCTCGAGCGACTTGCGGAAGACGTTGGCCAAGAAGTTGAGGATGGCGTTGATGGAGTTCTCGTGGCGTTCGTGCATGTTCTGGAAGAGGCGGGCCTGCTGCTGAAGCTGCGCATTGTCGTATTGCAAGCGCTGCATCACCTTCGATATCTGGGCTTGCCGCGTCTGCAGTGTGCTCAGCTCGTCCTTGATAATCTGAAAGTCCTTCTTCTGGAGCGGGCCCAGCTCGCCGCTCGCATGGCCGTTGGCATCCAGCGCAACAGCACCGCCCGCGCCGCTTGCGCTGCCACCAACACCAGCTCCCAAGATATTGTTGTTGACACCCATCCCGGATCCCGGTGCTGCGTAGCCGCGTCCTTGCTGGTTGCCCATGCCCTGTATGCTGGCATGATGCGCCATGATTGAGGGCTCGTCAATGTTCACCTCTTCATCGCTGTCGCCCTCGCCGTCTTCCTTCTTGCCACGTTTCGCTTTGCTGCCGCTCTTCGGCTTGTTGATCAGCCACAGCAGGTTCGGGTGGCCGCGCCGGAAGTACGGATTGTAGTACTCGCTAGGGCTCTTGTTCTTCCGTTCGCTGGCCTTCATGGAGTTGTCCGACAGGCCGACCCGCTTGTGGAAGCCGTACATGTTGAGTTGGCGCACAAAGGAGGCGTAATTGTTGTGCTTGAAGAGCTCGGGGATCAGCGTCTTTGCAAACTCGTCCTCGTCCAGCACAATAAACGAGTCTCCGTTTTCAGACCAACGGATCAGTTCTGTGTTCTTTGCCTCTTCGAGAAAACTGCTCAGCTTCTGCACAAACGGCGGGATTTGCTTGCGCTTCGCCTGGGCGTCCTTCTTGATGCGCTGCGCACGCTCCTCGAGCACCTCGATGCTCTCGTTCTCGCCGGGCAGGCCCGTGCCACCACCATTGTTATTGCTGTTGTTTACATTGGCACCAGCACTTCCGCCGCGAACTGCCACATTGTTATTGGGGTTGGCCGTCAGCATGCCCGCGTCGTCGCCAAACGCAGACCAGTCCACATTCGGGTCAAACGCCGTCCGCGATCCCGACGGGATCAGGGCTCTATTCGGTGGCCGCCGGGCAATAGCTGTCGACGTGTTGGGCTGGGGTTGGATCTGGCCGCCGACTTGTTGCGCGATGGGTTGGGGCTGGATATGAAGCTGTTGCGGCTGGGCAGACTGCAGCGGTAGTTGTTGGTTTTGTTGCTGTTGTACTTGCTGTGCCTGCGCCTGGGCTTGCTGTAATTGCTGTAATTGTGCTTGCTGGCGAAGCTGCTGCTGGAAGAACTGGCCCTGGTTGCCCGCCATGTAGTTATTGGCGTTCTGCGAGAGATTGCCAAACCCATCGGGTAGTGCGCCGTTCCATTGAAGCAGCTGGTCCTGTTGTGCCGCTGGATTGAAGCCAGCCTGGCCGTTGGCGGCGATGGGAAAGATGGGCTGGTCGCCGGGGGCGGCGCGTTTGCGGGGATTTGGGGACATGGTTGTGGGTGGAAGAGGTGAGAGTGAGGAGGGGAAATGTCGTGATGGTTGCGGATGCCGTGGGTTTCGTGGTGGGCGTCGAGGGCGTGTCTGCCCGGGTCTGGTTGGGCGAGAGGCGTGCTCGTCAAAAGACAAACGGGTCGAGGCGTGTAGTGAAGAGGTCGTTCAGACGGAAAAGGCGTGTTCACCGTTACCGCGTCACGATAGTTTCGAGTGCCAAAAAGAAAAACAAAGTCGCCGAGCGCAAAAGCCGGAGAGATATCCAAGCTATCGTACTTCGTTTCGTCCGGGGTCGCGTTGGTCGTCGTGCGCGGTCGTTAAAATGCTCTTCTAGCAATATATAAGGACGCTGCAGAAAAGCCGTGTCTTATCGTGCAGGGGCGTGGTCGTCGTCGCGGTGGTCTTCGAGAAGGAAAACAGTGAAGCTGTTGTCAAGTCCGTGTCGCGGTCCGTTTGAATCGCGATCAAAGTACTTTTCTTTCGCGCGAAGTCGTGTACAGCGCAAAAGGGTTTCGGGGCAGACACACGAGGACTGGCAAAATAGTGATCCGTACAAGTCGGGGATGAGGGGGGATGCGTGATTGTTTGGCGCTTCTATTGTATCGTGTTTTGTTATGCTCGATTTTTGTTTTCTGTTTTCCTCTTTTAAATTTTTTTGTCGCTCTTTCCTTTTTCGCGGCTCGCTGCAGGATGAGGCTGTATCTCCTCTTTTCCATGCAATTGGCGTGCTAAAAAAGTGTTATAAGTGTCCAAAAAGCAACAAAGCGGGCAGCAAAGCAAGGAAGGCGGTCAGGCGGTGTATGGAGCATTACAGTGGGTATTATTGGAGCCGACAAGGTTGGAGGGCCCTCTTTCCTAATCTTTTGGTCTTTTGACCTCTTTCTGACTGTTCCTTTCCCTCAAAGTCCTAGCGAGTTGGTTAGGCGCTCACTACAGCGGAGTTTGGGCCATCTATAGTTGCTCCGTCCGCTGCGGCGGGCTGTTCGGCTACCTAACGACCTGTTATGATCCTAACACTTTAGCGGTCAAAGAAAAAGAGGAAACGGTATGGCGCCAAGGACAAGCCAGTCAATATGCTCTTATTCAGTGCCACTGGCCAATCAGAGCGTGCGGTGATAAGTTTGCACAGAAGAAATTTTTATGCTCTTTCGTTCTTTCCTTGCGGGCAGCTTTTCGTGCTCTTTTTGCTCTTTTGCTCTTTCCTGGATGGGCAGGGTTGTGTCGAGAGCGTTGTCGTCCGCCCTTTCTGCCTAACGCGCCTGCCATTCACACCGTTGCGGCCATTTCGATTGTACCGTTCGCTCCTTCCGCAGAAACGGCCGTTCAACAAGGTGGACTGGACACGCAGGAACAACCGGCCAACGTGTCCTCCGTTATGCTCCTACGTAAGGAGTGGGCTTTGACTTCGGGCTTAACAAACCCGTACACATGTTAAACAGCCCCGTCGGTGTTCGGGTCCTGCCGTGGTCTCGGGGACGGGCTGTTAGGGGACTCTTTTCCAAGGTACTCCACTGTAGAATGCCTCGGTCACAGCGCTTCCAGTTACACCGAGCCCGGCGCCTTTTATGCCTTTTTGCTTTTTGATTCCCTTACGCCCTATGCCATCATTGCAGCCTTACGCCTTTGCACATTCTGCACATTCTTGCAGGCAGTCACGTTTGGCAGTTTGGAAACATCGGGCACATTCTAGAATTGTGTTATAACATGCAAATGGGTATTGTATTGTATTCTATTGTACATTGCTTTGATCCTGCAGCCTAGCCAACCACCCTCATGAGATACGAGACATTATCTCATGAGATACCACGAAGAAAATTACCTCGCTCCTCGTCCTGATGCCGTTGCTGCCTGTGACATCTTGGCATGTCGTGCCTGGTCTCGACGGCCTCCTGACCGGCCGCCGTCCCGCCGCGAGCTGCTTCTCTCTTCTTTGAGTGTCTGGGCCTTCTCGCGCGGGTCAATCACAATCAACTCTTCCTCTGCCTTTTTGCGGTAGCTCAGGTCCTTGCCCAGCTTGTCGGCCGCGCAGTTGAGCGTATGAGACATCCAGTCCTCACCGTCGCTGTCGCTGTCCTGGCCGTCCTCGCCGCCCTTGTCCCAGGGCCGGCAGCTCTGGCAGTTGGCAATAAAGTGCAGGTCACACACCGTGCCGTCGCCTTCTTCCTCGACAGTTTCTGGTGCTACTGTCGGTTCTGGCTCGGGTGCGGGCAGGGCAGCCTTGCCGTTGCCGTCCTGTCCGAGCTTGGAGGTAAACTCGTCGAGGAAGCGCAAGGTATTCTTGTCGTGGCTCGACAGGCCGTTCTTGCGGTCAAACTTCTTGCCGCGCTTGGCGTCGGTAGGGATGAGCTTGTCGAGCACTGACTTCTTGTCTTCCTTTTCATGCTCGGGCTCAACCGCCACGTTTCGCCGCATGGAGGCCTTGAGTGCAGCAATTTCTGCATTGGTCTTCTCCAGTGCCGTCATCTCCGGTTTCCGTTTTAGCGCCGTGTCCTGGTCGGAGTCGGAGTCGGACATGGATTCGTACTTGTCTTTCTTGGTAGGTTTTGTTGTCGTGGGAGCTGGTGATGATTTTTCGGAGAGTGACCGTGACGGTAATGTTGTCTTGTGATGGTGTGTGCTTTCTGTGCGTTCCCGCTTCTCGGTCTTCTCTTCTTTCTCCTCTTCGTCCTTGTCCAGCTTGAGCTTTTTGCTCTTCCCTCGAGATGACGCTGCCAGGTCGTCTTCCAGGTCATCCTCAACGTCGTCACCGAAGCTCAAGAGGTTCTTGTTAACGCCCTTCTTGCGTTTTGTCTTTTTCTTTTCCTCGCCGCCGCCTGGTGGTGCAGCGACTGCAGTGTGTCGAGCCGCGCGCTCTGTCTTGCGCATGTCCGTAAATGGGTTCGTCAGAATCTCTGTCCGTGTGATTCGTGTCGGGTACAGCGGCCGCTCTGTACCCTCTTGGACATCGCCCTGGCCAATCTTTGTGAGGTTGTAAATCGTAGGGCCGGCCACGCGGCCAAACACTGTGTTCTTGCCGTTTAGCTCGTCCGTCTTGTCCAGCGTAAAGAAGAACTGGCTGCCATTCGTGTCGGGCTTGCTCTCGTTGGCCATGCCCAGAAGGCCGCGCCGGTTGAACTTGAGCCGCGAGTGGAACTCGTCCTTGAAGCCGATGCCGTGCGGGCCTGCATTGACGCCCGGCGCTCGTCCATCGGCCACACGTCCAGGTCGCCCGACAGCGCTCCGCCATCAAAGATGGACTCGCCGCCATTGCCTGTGCCTGTCGGGTCGCCGCCCTGAACAATGAAGCCGGGGACGAGGCGGTGGAAGATGGTGTTGTCGTAATAGCCATCCAAACAATGTTGCAAGAAGTTGCGGCTCGTCAAGGGCGTCTGCTTGGCGAACAGCTCAATGGCGATCTCGCCGCTGGTCGTGTGCAGGACGAGCGACGCCGTCGGCTGCGGCTCGGTGTCATAGAATGTCGACATGTTGGGTGGTGGTCGAGAAGAAAGTGTCGCATAAGAACGAGAAGATCGACTGTCGTCAAAAGTGTAAAGCTTCCCCAAATGCACTACAAATTTGACGTTTAGCCACCCAGACCACTGGAGGCGGTTAGAATAGGCCTAAACACAGGAACCAATCAGATTCACGTGACATTCGAAGCTCGGTGGGGCAGGCAGCAATCGTTCGTGATTGCAGGGGAGGGCTCCGCCTTTTTGTCTTTGAAGCTGGCAGAGATAGTGGTGCACCTGGCACAAAGCTAGGAGGAGCTTGGACTATGCTTTCTCTCTTTGCTCTTTGCCCCCTCGCAAGCCACAGCCAGTCCAAAAGTCCCGCACCCTATCGGCGGAACCACTCACCACTCAAACCAAACTCCAGCCCAAACCACACCCTGCATTGACTGCTGACTTGCCTTGCGATAGCTCTTTGCCTCGCTCCTTCCTTCCGTCTTTCGTCACCTCTTTCCTTTCGACGGACCCGCTTGCCAACGCCTGCCCTCCGAACTTCATCTCGACTTCCCGTCCCTATCCCGGCATCCTTTTTCGCCATCCCGACTTGCCATCCAATCCAACCATCCCTTTCTTCTCTGTTTGTCGTTTGGTCATCCGCCAGCCGACCGACCTTCCCCCCGACTACCGGCACAATGACGGACCCTCGCGTTTCCTCGTCGTTCAACGTCAACCCGCACATCACATACAACACCGTCGGCGGTGCCAATGGCCCTCTCGTCATTCTCGACCATGTTCGTCTTCCGCCTTGATTGCCTGCATTGCCTTCTTTTGGCATGCTGCAGGTGTCCTCCTCCCCTCGACATCGACAATCAAACTAACTCGGAAACCCGCTCTAGGTCAAAAACCCTCGCTACAACGAGATTGTGAACCTGACCCTGCCCGATGGCTCGGTCCGTGCTGGTCAGGTCCTTGAGGCCAGAGGTGAGTTATATATCCTGTGACGATACGATTCTTGGAAGTAGACCAATTGCTAACCTTGTCCCTTCTCAATTCTAGGCAGCAGAGCTGTTGTCCAGGTACGGTGATGCAATGAGATATCTCGAGTACATTGTCGACGATGGCGACAACGATGTCGACGGAATCGATGACTCACAGCCCAACTCGACTTCATGACGCAGACAGGACGCATGCTAACAAACTCAGGTGTTCGAGGGTACCTCTGGTATTGATGTGAAGAAGGTAAGATATCATTGGATGGCACTATCGATGCTCCCTTCTGTCATTGGTGTGCATGGCATATCTAACTCGCCTCCCTCTACAGACCAAGGTCGAGTTCACCGGTGAGAGCTTCAAGCTCGGTGTCTCCGAAGACATGCTGGGCCGTATCTTTGACGGTTCCGGCCGCGCCATCGACAAGGGCCCCAAGGTGCTCGCCGAGGAGTACCTCGACATCAACGGCAGCCCCATCAACCCCTACTCGCGCGTTTACCCCGAGGAGATGATCTCCACCGGTATCTCGGCCATCGACACCATGAACTCGATTGCCCGTGGCCAGAAGATTCCCATTTTCTCGGCCTCTGGTTTACCACACAACGAGATTGCCGCCCAGATCTGTCGCCAGGCCGGCCTGGTGCAGCGCCAGGGCGTCACCAACAAGGGCGTGCACGACGGCCACGAGGAGAACTTCTCCATTGTTTTCGCCGCCATGGGTGTCAACTTGGAGACGGCCCGTTTCTTCACCCGCGATTTCGAGGAGAACGGCTCTCTGGAGCGTGTCACACTCTTCCTCAACCTTGCCAACGATCCTACGTACGTCCCCTCTCTTCTCTCTTATTCAGGGTTTGTGTGTCGTGTCCCAAGTGCTAACCAAACAGGATCGAACGTATTATTACGCCCCGTCTGGCCCTGACGACCGCCGAGTACTACGCCTACCAGCTCGAGAAGCACGTCCTCGTTATTCTGACCGATCTGACCTCCTACTGCGATGCCCTGCGTGAGGTGTCTGCCGCCCGTGAGGAGGTGCCCGGTCGTCGTGGTTACCCCGGTTACATGTACACGGATTTGTCCACCATCTACGAGCGCGCCGGTCGTGTCGAGGGCCGCAACGGCTCCATCACCCAGATCCCCATTCTGACCATGCCCAACGACGATATTACCCACCCCATCCCCGATCTGACGGGCTACATTACCGAGGGCCAGATTTTCGTTGACCGTGCGCTCGACAACCGCGGTATCTACCCGCCCATCAACGTGCTGCCGTCGCTGTCGCGTCTGATGAAGTCGGCCATTGGCGAGGGCATGACGCGCAAGGACCACGGTGACGTGTCCAACCAGCTGTACGCCAAGTACGCCATTGGCCGTGACGCCGCTGCCATGAAGGCTGTCGTCGGTGAGGAGGCGCTGTCGGCTGAGGACAAGCTTTCGCTTGAGTTCCTGGAGAAGTTTGAGCGCCAGTTCATCAGCCAGGGCCAGTACGAGTCGCGCACAATCTACGAGTCGCTGGATCTGGCGTGGAGCCTGCTGCGCATCTACCGCAAGGACATGCTCAACCGTATCCCTGCCAAGGTCATTAACGAGTACTACCAGAGAACGGCGGAGCGCAAGGGCAAGGCAAAGGCAGACAGCAAGCCGTCGCGGGACGAGGACGGTGAGGAGGAGGAGAACCTCATTGACGCATAAGCGGCATACGTGAACGCGTCTTTGCTTTTCCACCCTTTCCACCAACCATATATAATACGGTGCGCACATGGTCCTCTGGTGGGAGACGGCAGGCGGTGATGTGGGGTATCTCGTTTGCGAGTTTGAACTGCCTCTTCGCCGCTTGGCATCTTCATTGCATTTGTCATTTTATCATTTATTCGCAGTTTTTGTTTTTGCCGCCTGCTTTTGTTGTTGCGTCGATGCTGGGGGAGGCAATGGGGGAACAGACACTCGTAAAGAGTGTCTTGCATGTGCTTCTGTCTTGTTTCTGCTCTTTTCGATTGAAGGTAGAGGCAGACAGAACGCCATTGTTTTTATTTTCATTTTTGTATAGGCTGTTTTCCATTTCCATATCGCGCTATGCAGGCACAGATTAGACTATTTCATACATCATTCACACTGCTGTCGATGAGGCTGGGGCGTGAAGCGTGACTGGGCAATGCTTGGTCGTGATATTGCAGTTCGGAATTCGGATATCGTGCTGCAGTCCCCATACGGTATAATGACAAGGCTGAGAGTCTGAACCCACATCTTGCCGAATCCGAATCGGCCCAGCTTACTTAAACAATGTACAAAAAAACATACAAAACAATCAAAGAGACAGCACACGAAGGTGACAGACCAGGTGAAAAGTCACGGCGTATGTGCATGGACCACTGGCAGCGCGCGACGGCCCCGCCCGGAAATAGCAATGATTGTCCCCTGTCGCTGCTGGCGCGTGAAAATACAGTGATGACCTCACGATGGTTGAAGCCAGAGCCCACGTTCTCGGGGGACGCGCAAGCCGGCCGTCTCGGCTAGTAGTCGGTGGAGAGGAAATAGTGAAAACGAAAAAGAAGAGAGGAAAAAAAAGAAGGGTTCAAAGATCGTGGAGAGTTAAAAATCATCGGGGGTTCAGAGTACATTGAAGAACAAGGCAACCAAAGGCTGCGAACAGAAGAATGTCTCACTTGGATGAATAATGAGAGTTGGCGTTCTTTGGTAACCCTTGCAACATCTGCGACCTTTTCTGACTGTTTTGCGCGACAATCAATCCATCTCACCGCTCGACGACACAATGAACTGTTCGACAAGAAAAAAAGATCAGACGTGGCTGTCGTAAAAATCAAGAACAGACGTGCATGCGCAATGCACAATGCAAGCTGTCAAAGCTATTCCTATTCGGAGCTTGCCAATGGATCAACACGAGAAAAAAAAAGCCCAAAAGAAACAGCTCGAGAGCTCAGCTGCCAGCCTCCTCCTTCGTAGCTACGACTTAAGAAGGACAAATGACAAGAGCTCAAAAGGCCGATTGAGGGGAAACCGTCAGATCATGGAGCACACATTCGTGCATACGAGTACTTATCTACTGTACCCGTGCCCCAGTATGACGGACTACGACGTAGACATCAAACAGCAAAGCAGGCAGACAAGCAGATACGGCCTCGTCGACGGCGTAATGCTCCGTACTTTTGCATGGTTGCAAGCGAGCAATGCGACTGGTGCAGCGTGGCGTGTGACCCGTGCGTTTCGTCGATTCGGTGGCTGGGCTGCTGGGCTGCTGGGCTGGCACCTTCCTCCCAGAGCTGAGGGGAAGTGGTGACAGGCATTGAGAGAGAGCGACAGCGACAACATGACATGGAGGGAAGGAACGCGGACGCTTCTGCACGCTGACGCAAGTGGAGTTTGTGTTTTAAAACTGGGGACGCACGGCTCCAAACGTGCCGGGAGAAAACGAGCGAGCGACCGAACAAGAGAGGCGAAAAGGACGATAGGAACGAAGAAAAAGAAAAGAAACTAAAATAGAATAAGGAGAAAAAAAACACTCAAAAAACATAGAATCGCTGGCACAAAACCCTCATGGCAACGGCAATTCCAGCAAACTGCCATATCCCTTTCATGTCCTTCGTCGTGCCTTCCTCATGTGAGACCAATTGGCGAAAGCGCCCGTTTGCGGATGTTTGGGGATTGCGGGAAGCCACGACAGGGTCTCTTTCCTGAACCAGGTTCTTTATCAGCAACAATATATCCGTATGGAATAGAAAATGGAAAGAGGCAGCTCCTCCACCAGGAAAGAGCGTCTCGGCAAAGAACTTTCTACAATAGCCATTACGCGGAAGAAATCGAGCGAAAAAGAGGAGCACAAGAGAGAGAGCTCACTCATAATAGCCCTTTGCTCTCTTGGCGTCGCGCTCTCAGGCTCATAATTCTGCTATGATTTCTGCTTTCTTTTCTTTCTCTTTTGCGCTTTTCCCTCTCTCCTTCTGATTTCGTCCAGACGAGGTCCCATTGGCCTAGATCGCTTCCGGCCTAGCGGCGCAGCTATCCAACCATGCCGATTAGTCTGTCACCCCCCCTTCTTGTGTTGATGCGCTCTTGCCCTCTCTCCTCTTCGTCGTGATGCGCGGTCGCCCTTTCCCTTTTCCCTCCCAAGTCCCAATTACCCCCAGTCTGCGCATCGTCAGCGGGCTTTGGTGTCGTTTGTGGTGTCGCAAAAAACACCCGCTCCTTCCCTCTTTGGTACAAGCTGCAATCTTGCAAGAGCAGGTCTGATACCTGCACCTGCACTGTCGTCTGTCCGTACCTGCCGCGGGTATCTTAGCTCGTCTCGTCCCCGTAGCACAGGAACAGCATGCGCGCGCCGCTGCAGCAGGAAAGAGCGAAGCGTAGCACTGTCTCTTGCTCCCTGTTTGGTGTTTGGTTTGCTCCTGCCCTGTCTTGGTCTTGGCGGCCCTGGCCTGTTGCAATCAGACTATCGTGAGCTTTTGCGTGGTTGCCCCGTAATGCCCACACACCCCTCCCCACCCGGCAGCTCGGCCTGAAAGAGCATTAACCTCTTTTTTTTTTCTTTTATCGTGTGCCTGTCTCTCTTGCCTCTGTCTGCAATAGCTTGTGCCTGTGCCTGTCCTCACTCACCACCACCCACCCCTTCGTTGGCCCTTCGTTCCTTCCCGTTTCTGTACCTGTCGCCCCTTCCCAAATTTCCCCCAAAACACAAATTAAACCATCGCGTACTGCCAGTCCCAAAACCCTCTCTTCCCTTCTTCTGTTTCTTCTTCCTCTCTTCTTCCCTTTCTTCCTCTTTTTCCCTTTCTTTCTGTTCACCCCCGTTCCGCATAATCCATTCGCATTACTACATTGAAGCTTTTGACAAGCATCACGTCTTTTTCTCACGTCCAGCATTTTACGATCTTCTCACACCTCGCACACCTCTCTCCCTCTCTTCCTCTCTCCATAACAAATCAGCCAAAATGCGCAACTCGGTCGTGTTTGTCGCGCTCTCTGCGCTCGGCGTTGCTAACGCTGTCACCAACTTCACCATCAACCCCGATGATGTTTCTTTGACGACACGCTGTATGTTTTTTTTTCTCTTGCCCGCCTCTCTTTGCGTCCTCTTATCTCTCCAAGTCTCCCAGTCCCGTTTGCGCGGCAACTTCTTCATGACGAGCTGGTATGACTTGAGCATGATTTGAGTGACTTTTGAGATCGACTGTTACTTCCCTTGGAGAGCTTGCCTCATCTCTTGATCCGTGCATAATTTTGCTAACGCAAGGATTTCTTCCTTCCTCCCCGCCGACAGCGAACTGGTGTACTGCACAGGGCAACACGTGCTCGACTCTTTGCGACGGCAACCCCACGGCCAACAGCTGCAATCCCGTACGTCACGATCCTATTTTGACTCTCTGCGTCCAGATGCCTGGTCGTGTGCGCTACTTTGCGCTGTCGAGAGACTTATTATGCTAACATTGTGCAATACAGGCCACCCTGAACTACACCTGTCTGTGCCAGAACGGCAGTGCTCCCGGCCTTGAGTACTACACCCAGACTCTGCCCACCGTACGTCATTTCCCCATTGCGCCAGTCTTTCCTTCTTGCTTGATTTTTCTTGCTCTCCGTGGGGGCAAGACAAATATCTTTGCGCCTCTGAACATGCGCGGCTGACTCGTCTCCTCCCCAATTCTAGTTTATCTGCCAGGAGGCCTACTCTGAGTGCAACACTGCCAACGTTGGCAACGCCCAGGGCCAGAGCAACTGCACCACCAGCATCCAGGACCAGTGCGGTACCCTCAACCCTGACAACTACACTGCTGCCGCTCCCAGCAGCACCGCCGCGACGACCGCCACCACTGCTACCAAGGCTACCGGCACTGCCAGCGGCGCCACCACCGGCACCAACGCTCCGACCACGACCAAGTCCGACAGCGGCGCTATGCCCACGGCCTACGGCCACCTCGGCAACGGCGCTGCTGCCGTGGCTGTTGGTCTGTTTGCTTACCTCCTGTAAGGGACTGGTTTTTGCAACGCAATACAGGAACCCAAAATCAATTTAAAAAAAAAAACTCAAATTTCAAAATCAAATCAAATCAAATCGCGGTAGTATGGGACACGAAAACAAGCTGAACTGGAGTGACTTTGGCATACCGCGATACACCTACCCTGGGCTGGGTAGCTGGGCGACGCCAAAGTTTGCTCGTTTCCGTTACCGTACTCGCCATCTTAATTCTTTCTCCCACCCTTTTCCTCATTTCTTATCAACCGGCACTTTGATCGACTTGATGTCTTCTTTTTTATGCATCTTTTTGCACTACTTTTTTTCAACTTTCTTACTGTTACGCCATCAACTCAAAGGGGTGCGGCCCGACCAAAAAAACCCGCAGTGCTTGCACGCGGTACTAATTCCACCACGACGAGGAGACGACGCAGACGACGGCAACGGAGGCAATGGCGGCGGGCATTTTTTTCGGTTTTATGAGGGGAAGGAAGGACGGAAGGTTACGGAGGTTACGGAGGTCACGACGGACGGGGATCTCGGATGTCTTGTTTCTGCAGACGATAGGCACAGGGGAAGACGAGACACACTTTGCGTCTTCCTCGTTTTGTCCTTTGCCCAAGTTTGGCTGTACAAGTGTTGAGAGGAGGCAGCTTTTGATAGTTTTCGTTTATTCCCTTTTGTTATTTATTTCACTTTTGACGTGCGTGTGCGTCCTTTGCTTTCTTTGCGTTGACTTTCTTCTTTCTTTGGCGTTTCCATTTCCACTCAGCATGGCGCACGGCGGGAAGCGTTGAACGAAGCGTTGAGCATCGAGGAGAAGAGGTGAAACACGAAGATTTCCAAAATACGATATGTTTTTCATCACTTTTCATCGAGTTGGGAGGAGTAATCTTCCCGTTTGCAGGAAGTCCTTGCATAACGTTAATCAGGCCGGCAAGCGAGCTGCAGAGAAGACAAGGGCAGTACTATGAACCCCCGTAAAGAACGATAAAGATCAATCAGGAAACAAAGAGAAAAGTACAAAGTACAGCCTGCCCATCTTGATGGAATGCTATGTGATAGGTCCCCCAGTCGAGTTGGTATATGCAAGTTAACGGCCGCTGCCGTCTTGGCACGGTAACACACGTCATTTTGGGGGAGGATTTTGGGCGGGCGTACTCCGTAAGGCGTTTTTTGTAGGATCAGAATCCATAAATCCATCAGAATGGATGGACTCCCGTATATTTACCCCAGTTTCGATAATACGGGGGGAAAAGTACAAAAAGTACACGTTTCTCTCCCTTTGCCTGCAACACCACTTACAGACTTACACGTTTTTCCTGGGTTTCCTTGGATGGATCTACAATTCTAAATTTATTTAGATCCGGCGCCCGGTAAACAAGTTTAGGGATTGACTGGGATGTTTGTCTGGGATGCTGGTATGCGTGCACGTGTTTTTCTGGAGATGGGATCATCAATGTAGATTAGATGTGTGGCGATGAATGCCGCAAGGGCCAAACAAGATAAACTGATAAAAACCAAGGAAAACACTGTCGATCGACTGTATTATCAGATTATCCATTATCCATTGTCCATTGTCCATTATCCATCTAAAGAACATCAGTTGATAGTCCATGGTCAACCTCTCCAGATTCGGACGGCCTTTACAGTCCATTTTCTGTCCATAAATCCATAAATCCACCAGTCCCCTCCGTTCCAAACTTCCCACGCAATTTGCTCCAAATCAGCCTCGGAGACGACAACATCTCGCTCATTGGGACCCAGCTGTGATCCTGGTGCGCGACGATACAGTAAGTTGAAGTCGAGGACGAGTGCACCCACATCCGCACCTCCAGTCGTCACACTGTGCCTAGCCGGGATGCTGTTCGGGACAAGCATTATTGTAATTGTCTGCTTGAGGACTGTCTCCAACTGCTGAGAATCGGGGTTCTCCACAAATTGCTCCACAATCATCGTCTCCGTCTGCCGGTCCAGCTTGACCACAAGCATAATCTTGACCTCATGATCCGAGGCCGTGAACCACCAATGCATAGCAGCGTGCAAGCTGTTCAGGCTCTGGCTGACGCCGCACCCAATGACTAATGATGCCCATTTTGTAACACCCTCACGAGCTGCTTGACCGCCTGGGTAGCCTCCCGAGTCGGCCTTTTTGCTGCTTTTGCCGTTTTCTCCGTCACTCGTGTAAGTCAGGCTGCCAACAGGAAAAAAGGACGGCACCCTCGGAGACGACACCATGCTGGCACAGATGGCCATGAAAAGCCCTGCGTGCGCGCCCTCGTGCGGTCCGGTCGGGAGGGTGACTTTCAACTGGCTCTCGTTGGCCTGATAAAAAAAAACCGGAAGCGGTGTCCGCGCTTCTTGCGCTCTTTGTCGATACGGTCGTAGCTCTCTTGGGATACATCTAATAACTGGTTAGACGAGTAGAGTTGGGATGAATAGACAGGACCGAAAGGGCAACATGGGATCAAAAGAGCAAGTTGGAACCGAAAGAGCAAGATAGGACTAAAGGACATACTGTTGATTATGACAAAGTCAATCTTGTCTTCCTGGATTCTATCAAAGGTGTCGTAGAGGCTGGCAACGCCTTTGAACTCAACAAAGGTGTCCCCATTATCGTCTCTTGAGGAAGAGTCCATGGTGTAACAACATGGACTTTTTCACTGCAGCCTTTGGGATGAGATTCTTGGAGTTAGCATAGCGGTTAGTACAATGTTCGAGACGAAGTATGATAAAGGTGCAGTCTGGAGAGAAGGACGAGATGAAAACAGGAAGAGATGGAAACGAAAACACGAAGAGATGGAAAGGCAGCTCTTGTATATGTTGAGCCCCTGGCGTCTTGGAGGGCTTCTAGGAAGGAGCGACAGGTATCAAAAAGAAAATGGGAAGGAGCCAGGGAGCGAAGGGCAACAAAATGATGCGCGGCATTGAGTTGGGTTTAATGCGTATTACGTACAACTTACAAGTTGTTCAAATTGTAACTATTGCTGTTGATCGTTGTTCTTGAAGAATCACCGCTATTCATCTTGGAGGGGCTGGCCTTTCTATGGGCAATTTCTCGATACTAAGAGGCCTTGTACTCCGTAGTTTCATTATAATAGTTTGCATCAGGAGTCGTATAATGTACATTGGGTATCTCTATCTATAATTATTATGGTTGACTACTCTATTTCAAATTTTAGTACCGTTGAGTACAATCGTACCAACCCCTCCGCCCTTCATCCCCTTAGTCAGTGAAGCTTTTATAAAATAAAATAAAAACTACTGCTCATTCCAAGCCTTGAGGTCCCTCTAGGCATCGCCAGTGCTGTCCTCATCGCTCTCCAAACTCTTTCGCATCTCTCGAGTACAACGCACAAAGGCACGGGCCCAGCGAACTGCGTCACGCACGCTTAAGACGTGTTTGTCGACAGCGGCTTCGAGCAGAACTCGCCACAGGTGTGGAAGGTCGTCTTCTTCAAGTGAGCTCAGGGTGTCGGCATCATCTCCGTCGTCGCCATCTGGCGGCGGGCCACACTGTCACTCGACAGCCTTGCAACGGCAACTGGAGGCAGATGTGTCATGATGAGGACGAAAAAAAACCAATAGATCACAGAACACTCGCATGTTTCAGCCCATAGGACAGACAAGAGTAAGTATTACATTGTAATTATTACATATAAAACGTAAAGGAAATTGGGAAATATAAATCAACGAAAAAGAACAACGAGAAAGAACAACATACCTTCAACACCCTAGAACTAAATACTAATTTTCTTCCTCTTTTCCATGCAATTTTTATAAAACAAGTATCCCCGCCACTTGTGTTGCAATAAACTCTCATTAGAGGGTGCAACCAAAGGGATAGAAGAAAGTATTGAAACCCGATTAATGATTATTATAAGCAGAAAAAACAAACACCATAAAAAAACAAGAAGAAAAGACAGACATAGTAGTAAAGATAACAACCATGGTACAGCAGTACAATAGTGCACAACATGGAAACAGAACGCATCTAGGCATCCTCCGACTTCACGCCCGTGTTGCCAAATCCGCTAAGATCCCAGCCCTGGTAGCGTACCGTCGGAGCGGAGGCGGCGTCACTGTCAACCTTCATCGGCTGTAGCTGCTGTTGCTGCGACTGATGGTTCTTAGCCATCGACGGGGCGGTCGGCAAGCTTGCAACGCCCGACTCATGCTTGACAGCGGGGCCGGTCGGGATTGTAACACCTGATGGTGTACCCGACGACGCGCTTGAGCTTGGCTGCGGGCCACCGCCGGCTTGTTTGTTGGAAGGGCCCAGAGGCGCACTGACTCCGGGCATTCTGCCCTTCTCCTTCAGGTACTGCAGCGTCTTGACAATCGTCAGGTCCTCCTGGTCTTTGTCGTTGAGCACGAGCCGCTGGCGCAACGTCATACGTCCGCCGTTGCGTTCGCGCTCTTGCAGCGCAGCCTCGCGCACTGCTGGGTCATGCACAAAGCGGCACTTGCCCTTTTTGCCACACGTGCCACCGGTTGAGTAGTACTTGCAGTGCTTTGTGGGATCGGCCTTCTTGGCAGCCGGCGGGATGACACCTTTTGCTGCAGCGGCGGCGGCAGCGGCGGCCACTGACGCCGCTGTCTCTGTGCGGATGGGCACGGTCTCCGGGGCTTCATCGTCGGACCCAATCTTGGAATCCGATGACGCATCCGAGTCAGCGCCGTCACCACCTTCGATCTTCTGCACTTCTCCACCCTCAACATCGCGCATCTCGTCGCCTTCATCCTGCTGCTCGCGCTTTCGCTTGATGCTGGACTCGACCTTTTCGAGTTGTTTGCGCAGTTTCTCGGCCTTTTGCTGCTGGCGTTCCAGGGCCGTCAGGCCGGTTGTGCTCTTAGCACTGCCAGACACAGCGGTGCCTGCAGCAGCGGAATCTTTGTCCTTAGCTGTGTCTGCTCCTGTTGCTGTTGCTGCTGCTGCCTTCTTGTCTGCTACTGCTCCATCACCACCCAATCCTGCTGCTTGGCCTTGATGCGGTCTTTGGTGGGGAAGTTGCTCCGCCGCTCAGCGATCCATGCGGCAATGTCGACGGGGCTTGTACTGTTAATAACGTGTCCGGGACATAAAGGGGGGGGGGGTGGGGGGAGAACGAAAAGAAATGCAAACTGGTCCAGGCATACTAGCCCAAGGACAAGAAAAGGCAAAGAAAACTCAAAAACAAACGCAAGGGGACAGTTAAGGGGGAGCCTACTTTGGAGCATCAGGGCCGATCAGTTCGACTAACTTGGCCTCTTCATCACCTTCCTCCTCCTCAGACTCGTCACCTGGCGTCAGGCCGAGGGTGTTCGTCTTACGCTTCTTCTTCTTGCCGGCCGAGGCTGCATCAGGCTTCTGATGGTGATGGTTATTGGAGTGCGCGTGCGAATGGGGTCCGCTGTTGTGCGAGCCACCAGGTCCGCCAGGGCCACCATTGGGCTTTCTGCCGAACCGCATCTTGTTGTCAACAAAGCCTCCACCACGACCACCGCCACGGTGCGAGTTGTTGTGGAAGCCGCCCCGTGGGTGGTGCTGGTTCTGGTGGCGGTTGGTGTTCTGGTGGTTGTTGTGATTGCTGTGGCTGTGGTTACTGTGGCCGCCACTGCTGTTCTGGCTGCTGCTATAGTAGGGATCATAGTGCTGCGGCGGACCGCCGTGGCCGCTAGGGCCGGTTGGCGGGTAGCTTTGGTAGGGCCTGGGTTGTAGCCCGCAGGACCAGACGGAGGCGGCGGGATTCCTCCTCCTCCTTGCGGGGCGCCGTAGGGCGGTGGCGGTGGTGGCTGGTACCCTCCGCTGCTCACTGGAGCTGGCGATCCGGCACCCGGGCCGTGCTGCGGACCGCCATTCTCAAAGCCGATACGGATAGGCGGTCCCATCATATGAGACTTTGGTCCGCCACCACCGCGCGAATCATGATGGTATCCTCCTCCACGACCACCCCGGCTGCTGTAATGCCCACTGTGACCTCCTCCATTCTGTCCGCCATACTGAGGGCCACCATTGGACTGCTGATACTGATGGCTGCCATAAGGTGGCTGCTGCGAAGAAGCCGGACCACTAGGAGGTCCGTATGAAGGCTGCTGGCCGTACGAGCCTTGCTGATGCTGGGAGGGGGGCTGGCCCGGAGGGGGCTGCTGCGGGTAGCCCTGAGGCGCGTGTTGTGCGTGCTGAGCGTAGTATCCCTGGGGCGGCGGCGGCGCATGATGCTGGCCGGCCGGTTCATGATGAGACGACCACTGGTGTTGTGAAGGAGGCTGCGGCTGGGACGGGCCTCCATATGGCGGAGCAGGCGCGCTGTGTGAGGCCGAAGCTCCATAATGGTGGCCTGCTGCTGGCCGTACTGCTGCGGACCACCTTGCGAAGGATAACCATAGCTCGGCTGGGCATGGTGGTCGCCTCCACCGCCCTGTTGTCCTGCGTGTCCACCACCACGTCCTCCTCCATAGTATCCTCCTCCAGCTCCACCGCGGCCACCGCGAGACGATGGGCCGCCGTGGGACGGGCCGCCTTGTTGGTAGGTGGAAGGGTATTGTTGTCCGTAGCTACCCGATGACTGCGACGGGGGTGGTGGCGGCGGCGGGCCGTACCCGTAGGACGACATTGTCGGCGCGCAAAGAACGAAACAAAGAAATCAAAAAGAGAGGGAGAGAGATGGAAAGATAGGCCGAGCGAGTTCAACACTACGTTGAGAACGCGGAGTCGAAGGGAAATCACAACAAAGAGGCGGCTAGCCACAGAGCGATTGTTCCAGAACTCCGAAAGACAATAGGCAAGTTGTCCCTGTGTATGTTTTTGCGCAACACAGTTACCACCCAACAAGATGTGCGGTTCAAGTCAAGGGGCAGTCGTGCAAGTCTGAAAGATTGGGTTTGTAGGAGACGGGCGTCGAGAAAAGGGGATAGCAGACAAGACGAGCTCAAAGTCAAGCACGGGAGCCAGCACTGATCTGGTACCGCGGCTTAGACAATACGAAAACAAAATGATAGACAAGAGGGGAGAAAGAACAAAACAAGAACGATTCAATGGATTCGATGGGGAGGTCGGGGTCGAGGAACTGGAGTAAGGTTCGGGAGGCAAATGCGTAAGAATAAAGGTTCGGACGTCCGCGCAAGGAAGGGAAAAGAGCCGGTTCGAGCAGGTCCAAAAAAGGGACCGATAGATAGGCCCGTGGACTGAGGGGAAGGGCCGAGGACGTAGGTGTTGAAATCCCAAGAGAAGGATGTTGTTTCAAGATGGACGACTCGAGGTCGAAAGTCGGGAGGTAGATTTGGGATCTCGACAGAAATCTTGCGGCCTTGGTAGTAATACGGGGTAGGTTTTGGTGGCACGGTCTGGTTTGGCAGGTGCGACCGCGTCAAAGGCGGTCAGTAGTGGGTTACATAATATGCGGCAGAATTCTCAGACGTCACCCAAAAAGTACAGAGTGCAGTGCACGGCAGGCGCGACGCAGCTAGAGCTCCACTGTAACTTTTTTCAGTCGTCCCCCTCCAAAAATGACGATGACTTGATCTGGTTGCTGAATGTCTCTTTTGCTTTCTCGGCTTCTTGTGGACAGAATCGCGCCCGGTCCAGCTGTGACCCTCCTAGGACATCTTTATTTTTGACCCCGGCAACCATTTGAACACGGCCTTTTACCGGTACCCGCCAACATGTTCATTCTCGTGAGTACTCAGCTGGACTGGAGATGAGATGAGAACGATAAACGAAGAGATGGAAACGGAGATGAATATCAAAGAAGAACTTGCAGATGCTAACGCCTCTTCAGACAAAAATTGCCGACTTGGTGCGGATCGACCCCAACGATTTCTCGAAGCGGAGTATCCATGCGATCGAGGACAACATCAACGCCAAGTATGCGAACAAGGTGATCCAGAAGATTGGCCTCTGCATCTGTCTCTATGATCTGCTGTGGACTTCCGAGGGTCTGATCGGGCATGGTGACGGCTTTGTGAACGTGAATGGTACGTTGTCCCTGTTGCGACTGTTGTTTTGATCTATACTGACAGTGCCAGTTGAGTTCCGTCTTGTCGTCTTCCACCCATTCAAGGGCGAAGTGATGTTTGCCCGCATCAGCAGCTGCAGTCCCAACGGCATTCACCTGCGCACCGACTTCTTTGATGATATCCTTGTTCCCTTTGACGAGCTGCCAGACGAGGCAGAATAGTAAGTGATCTCCAACGAACATGACTTTGACGAATGACTGCTCACACAAGACAGCGACATGAACCAGCAGCTTTGGGTGTGGAACGTTGACGACAGCCGCATGTACTACGACAACCACGAAATGGTGCGGTTCCGTGTGATTGACGAGGAGTGGCACGACCAGACGCCGACCAAGCCTATCGAGCGCGGTGAGGAGCCCGACGAGCGCCGCAACCCGCCATACCGGATCCGCGGAAGCATGAAGGACCCCGGTCTGGGTGTGTGCATCTGGTGGGACTAGCGAGAGAAAGCAGACAGACGACACTACACCGTCCCCGCGAGGCAGGCAACGAAGCAGGACGACGGGACGCCGGGAAGCGACACGCCAAGGGACCAAGATAAATCGGACGACGGGAGGACACCAAAAGATTCCAAAAAAAAAAAGAGAACTCCATTGGGGTGATCTATATGCGATACTTCGGGTCTTCCACTGTTTATACACTTATTGTTTGTTTACACCCTCGTCCCGATTCCATGGTTTCCCGGTTTCCCATTCCCTATGTACATAGAGCCCCTTCCTCCGCTATCTCCTCTCTTGAGGAGCCGAAACTACGACTGGCTGCACCGGCCTCCTCTCCATCATGCCTTGCCGGCGCGGCTGAGCAGGCGCTGCTCAACGCTGTCCAGCACCGAGTAGTGCTCGACAACAGCCAGGTTCTCGACCTCGGCCAAAAACTGCTTGTCCGGGTCCTGGCCGGGCTGGCCCATCTGGGGCATCTGGGGCCCCATCTGGCCCATCTGCTGGGCCATTTGGCTGGCAGCGTTCTCGTTGCCCAGCAAAAAGTTGAAGACGGACTGCAGACCAAAGATGCACAGGAAATACCAGCTGATGCTGGACATCCAGCGGGCGTCCATGTCGCGTGTGGCGACGCCGGCCTGGAGCATGCTCTTGAACTTGATAGTCAATGGGAAGGGGAGTTTCACTACAATTAGCGAGCGAAGCGAGCGTTAGCAGGTGTACAGTACATAGACAAATAAACAATGGACACAGATCTTGACGCACTAATAACGTATCCACTGAAAAAGGCATTGATCCAGCTCATAATCAGCGTGTTGGGGATGATCATGGCCATGTTGCCCTTCATCATGCCCATCATGCCGTCCATGGCATTGGGGTCCGTCATGGGGTTCGGCGGTGCCTGGCCGCGGTTCTCGGGCGCCTTGAGGTAGGCGCCGGACTCGTAGGCAGCCACGAGGGTGTCGCGGCGCGCGTTGAAGGAGCGTTCCGAGAGCACGTGGTGGTTAGTGCGGACGTTGACGCCGTGGAGCATGGAGCGCTGCTCGCGGAGGGCGCGCTGCTCGACCTTTTTGGGCGCGGTGGCCATGAGGACGTTGGCGTAGTGGCGGAGGACGCCGGTCAAGATCATGACAATCGTAATCGGGAAAAGAATCCAGTACCTGGACGAGGGGAGTTAGCAAATGCACTGCGTTGAGGAGCTCGACTGAAAGGAGGACAAAGAGCAAAGAGGGGACAAACAGGAGCTGGGGATCCCGCGGGATCGACTGGACGGGGACCTGCGACATGGTGGGCAACGAGCAATTGAATAGAGGCCTGTGTTGAATCGATGGGTGATGCGCTGGAGGATGGCGACGGGTGGACGTTCGTTGGTGAGGCTATTCAGGAATCCCGCGTGTCGCTGGCGATTGGATTGGGATAGTATTTTGTAAGGAGAAAGGAGCTTCTGGCATTTTGGGGTATTTTGGCGTAGACTCCTGCCGCTGTGGCTTGCGCTGTTGGGAGCCACACTTTACTTCGATAGGGGGTTGACTATGCGCTAAAGTTGGCCAACGGCAGGTACCACTAAAGACGTGTGGGGCGCGTCGATGGGGAGCTGTGCTCTGGGCTCTTGGCTCCTTCCGCGTTGCGTCCAAAGTAGCCACATCTCTCCAAAAAAAGCTTCCAGACGTGTTCGCGATCCCAACGACAGACGACATTTTCTAGATCAAGAACAACACCCACACCACCGCCATCATGTCGCAAGAAAAGATTGCCGTCTACAATCTGGCGGGTGAGTACAGTCATCTGCGACCATTGACTTAAAACACCCTACTGACCTTGACAGACCTCAAGAACACGTCCGACGATGCCATCCCCAACTACCTCAACTCCTTGCGCTTCACCCAGTCACACCGCCTGACCGACGTGCGCCTCGCTCTGGGCTATGGTGCCCTGTCCGTCGCCGTCGCATGCTTTCTATGGGACTACAAGCTCGGCTTCGACAGCACCAAATACTACTCCGCCGTCGCCGTCCTCGTCTACATGGGCCTCAATGTCGCCCTGACCTACTGGTCGCGCAACGTCGAAGGTGCCACCGTCTATGTCGGCACATCTCCTTCTGGCGAGACTGTAAGGTTTTTTCCTCGCTGCGCTCGTTTGTGTCCTCGCTTCGCTCGTTCGTCGCTAATGCTCGCAACTCTTAGGTCTCCATTGCCACATCCGTCGAGAAATACACACCATCTACAATGTCGAAATCACCGTCACCTCCAAGTCTAGCAAGACTCCCGCAAAACTTTCAATCTCCCGCCCCTTTTCCGAGTGGTTCGACAGCGCCGGCACGTTTATCGCCGCGCCCTTCCAGACGGTTCTTGCGACGGCTGTTCCGGCCATTGGCCAAGCCGATCCGAAGCGGGTTGCCGCTGCTGCTGCAACCCCAGCGCCGGTAGCAGAACCCGCAACCTCGTCACAAGCATACAACCCAGCCGTGCTGGAGATGCTGGCAGCAGGCGCGGCCACTGAGGCGAGCGAGAGCGATTCGGCCGCTGCTTCGGCTACAGGGACGGTTGGCAAGAAGGCCGGCAAGCGCAGAAAGGCGACGCCCAAGGCGGCATGATAAAGCAGGCAGATGATGAGAGAGGAGGATGTACGCACAAGAGTAGAGCGGGTTGGTCTGTTTGTTTTCATTCTCATTTACGTTGCAGGGTGTTATGTGGTCAATTTTGGCTGGATTTGTTTTTCGTCAGGTTATCTTAAAAGGGTAGATTTAAAATCAATACATAAATTATGCAAGCTATTCCATTGTGGTATATTTGCTGAACTCAAAATGTTTTTATATGCCCTGTATTTTTAACTCTGTTCACTTATGACGATATAAAAATTAATATGAAATTTAAATAATTTTTGTTTTGAAATTCAAATAAGCCTGCCAACTCCCTTTTTAAATGCAAAATAAATCCCAGGAAATACCAATATGTCTATTTACATTCCTTCTTTAAACAGCCACCTTGGCCCAATTCTCTCTTGCCTTTTGGGCCACCTCGCGAATCTCACGCACGCGGTCACCACACGCTGCTGCCAGAGCACGCACCAAGCGCGGCTCGTACGGCAGCAGCAGACCCTCTTCGTAGTGAGTAGGCAACTGGGAGACCAGGAGAAGAGCCTCCTTGCGGGAGGCAGGTGGTGGAGGTGGCGCTGATGGAGAGGCAGAAGAGACCGCTGGACCAGTAGCCGAAAACACCCGGATGGACGCATCAACGACCGTCTTGAGGTGGCTACGGACGGCATCGGCACGGTTGGCCGTGACAATGGCCGAGAGCACGCGCAGAGCGACGGCGACATCACCCCACTGGGGCACGAGTGTCGTGGCGGCCGCCACCAGTACGCGGACCAGTGACTCACTCCCAGTACTGAAGCGACGTCGTCCTCGTACACCGAGAAGGGCATGCCGCGGACGAGGGCCAGAATGGCAATGGTGTGCACAGTGCTGGCACGACGAGCAGCGGCAGCGGCCTCCTCGGACTCGTCGGCCGCTTTGCGCGGGAAGGCCAGCGGCAGCAGTGCCTTGACGGTCTGGCCGTAGACCCACTGCTTGTAGATGGACTTGACGACGGCATGGTCGTCGGTCGACAGGGTGCGGTCAGACACAAGCAGGCCACTCAAAATACGCGCCATTTGCTGGGCGGCCTTGGTCTTGGTATCGCTCTCACCGTATTTGGCAGGAGCAAAAACGAGCAGGTTGGCGAGGGCCTTGGAGTCCTTGTCGAGGCGGGCAAAGGCGCCGGCGGCAACAGCGACGAGGCGGGCGAAGCCGTGGGGCGTGAGGGATGCGTCCGCACTTTCGAGCTTGGCCTTGACGGCCTCCACGGTGGCCTGCCATGCGGCCTGGTTGCCCGGATACAGCGCTTTGCTAGGGCCGACACTGGCGGCGGCCGAGTACTTGTTCGTGACGACAGTGGCGATGTTGTTGCGGACAAGGCGAGTCCGCGGCGGCAGGTTGTCAAGCGAATCAAAGTCGTCGAGGAGGTTAAGCGGAGAGATGTTCAAGTCGGTCTTTTTTTATAGTTAGTGGACTTTCTTTTCTTTTGAGCACACCATTGCGGAAGACTTACCAAAGACGCAATAGCCGACGGCCAGAGTGCCTTGAGGATACCCAGACTGAGAACATCGGCTCTGCCGCCCTGTGCGGCGTGGAAGAAGGAGACTGGACCCTTGTAGTCGGCCTGGAAGAGGTTAAAGGCAGCCTCGTTAAACTTTGCCTCTTTCTGCTGCTCTTCACTCAAATCGCGGACAACAAACGTTGCTAGACTGGCCAGCTGGTGCAGGTACTCATCCTGGTCGTCGAGGGTCAGCGACGAGGTGATGTTGCGCTCAAAGTCGGCGCTGAGGCTGAGCTGCTGGTCGGCATCAACGGCTGTGGCGCGCAGGTAGAGGCGGCGAACAATGGAGGTGCTCTCATTGATGTATGCCTGGAAGAGCTTCTGCAGGGTCTCAGCCTCTGCAGTAGACTCTGCTGTTGCCTCTGAAGAAGCAGTAGCAACCGCCTTCTTGGCCTTTTCGGGGCCGACACCGCGTTGCGAGAAAGCATCGCGCAGGTTCAGGGCGGCGCCATAGATGCCAGACAGGACGGCATTAGTCGCCTGGAAAGATGCCTTGGCATCCAGCAGGCGTTCTAGAGTTGTGAAAAGTGCCTGTGACAGCGTCAAGAAGTGGAAGACCGCCTTGCTGCTGCTCTCTGGGTCTTCTGCAATGTAGTGAATAGCCGAGCAGCCAATGTAGGCTACGCGGGACAGAGTGTCACGCAGAGACTTGAGGGATTCGGCCGAGGAGGAGAGGGCCATGAGTGAGTAGGAGGAGATGGGACCGCTGGGGCTGCCGGCAATCGAAGATACGGTGCGTTCGACGAGGAAGGTGAAGCCCTCGGGGTACACGGCAGTGGCCGTTTGAAGTGCCGTCATGGCCTCGTGGGCGATAGTGAGGAACTCAGTCTGCGACAAGCCTTCATCGGCCACGCCAGACTGAGAAGCTGAGGAGTAAGAGACCAGAATCCGCGGGGCGAGCGTCTCGAAGATGCGTGTGCACTGAGCGGGTGTGCACAGCAGTGGCCGTGGTGCTGTGGCAGAGGTGGAAGATGGGCGAGGACCGCGCTGAGCAATGAGAGCAGCCAGGCCGCGAATCACCTCGTTCAACACGACAGGATCTTGAGGCGAAGGAGCTGCTGCCGTATCCTTGAGTGTGTTGTTCCACAGGCGAAGGTAGACGCTGTCCAGCAGACCGACAATGGCGTCGTCGTGGGTGTGAAACTCGGCCTCTGTTGCCTTTGCGGAGGCAGATGTCGAGGGGTTGGCGTCGGTGGCAACTACGAGAGCATGGCGTGTCCGCAGCACGAGGTTGAGGACACCGACCAGGTCCCGCGTGTGGTTAGCAGCCTGGGCCTGTTGGAGGTCCTTCTTCACCGTGCCAATGACGGAGCTGATCATCAGGTTGTATGCGCCGAGACCGCCGAGCATGGTACTGGTGAGCAGACGGCCCGCGGGTGTGGTAAAGGTCGAGTTGGACAGGTCGCTGATGCAGTCGGCAAGGACAGTGCCGGCAAAGTCCTTGAGAGCGGCGACATCCTCTTCGGTTGCCTCATCGGTGTCGGTGCTGCTGTTGCGGCTCAGCCGCGTAGAGATGGCCTGGATGACCTGCAGCGTGCCGTCGATTGTCTCGGGGACATCGCCGTGGCGCACCTCGTACTTGAGCGAGTTCCATATGCGGCTCGTGTGCGGCACGACGGTCTGTGCCGGGTTCGGAAATGTTGCAATGCAGGCGTGGATTGTGCTCAGAATATCCACCTTGACGGAGACAGTCAGAGCGTCGCCCTGGTCCATCTTTTGGAGAAGGAAATCAAAGACGGGCGTGGCAGCCAGTGAGCTGGCCGCAAAGACGCCACGCAAAGCCGACTTGAGGTCGTCGACAGTCGTGCCGGCGGGCGTAGCAGACGAACGCATAGAGATGGGGAAGTAGTCTGAGGCGACCTTGAAGACCTCCTCAGCGACGCTGGGCGCCAGGGCCGGCGGGCCGTAGCGGTCGAGCACGCGCCGCAGGATGGCAAACCACCGCAGCAGGTTGTCCGGGTCACGCTCGTGGCGGCACAGCTGCAGAAGATCAACAAGAAACTGGCCGTTGGCGCCGCCCGTCTCACTCAAGCTCTTGAGGGCGGCATCGTTGCGCACCAGGAGAGCAATCAGGTCGTAGATGGCGCGCCGTGTGGCGGGCACCTGCAGCCGGAAGTCCTCGCCGAGCTTGCTGATATGTGAGAGGACGGCGTTAGCCATTGTTGGCCGGAACGAAGTCATTGTGCATAGACAGCGCAGAGCCGTCGAGGCGGCCAGAATGCCGGCTTTGTGGTCAATGGCGAACATGGCGCCAAAGAAGGCAATAAGCTGCTCGGCCTGCTCGACGCGGAGGACGTCTTTGTCCAGCACTTCGAGAGTGGCCGCGAGGAAGCCCAGGGCCTTGGCCCGGATAATCACGTCGCTGTCGGCGTCATTGTCGCCATTCGGCATCCATTGGTTGATCGACTGCGCCCAGCCGAGAACGGCGGCACTCTTGCGCGGTGCAGTCTTGATGGCTGACATGTGGGTTAGTAAATTGTATTTGACATGATTTCCCATGACTTCCAGACTCACCATCTGCGGCTTGGCCGGCCAGCCGCTTCTGTTCGTCCTCGTCGTCGGCCAGCACATAGCTGGTGGCCAGCGAGGCGAAGTCGGCCATTGTGACGGAGAGAAAAGAGAAGAGAGGCGGAGGGTGGGATCAGTGTTGGCGAGAGTGAGGGGAGCCGTGTGTTTGTGTGTGGTTCTTCCCGTCCCAAGAGACTGTCGACACGGCTGCTCGCGTGGTATATCCGTGATACAATGGGTAGCTTGGGTGTTATGCAACGAGACGGCCTTTTGCGTAGCCTTTTGCTTCTAGGATGACGAGATTTTGCATAATTGTATTGAAAATCACAGTGCTGGGGTTCGCTGGAGTTCGCTGGAAAGAACGACCATGTACCTTTTGGGTGCGCGGAAGGTGCGACCGGTACCTCGATGCAACTGATAAGCGATAAGACCAGTGGGGGAGGGGCAGTAAAAAGCTTTGAAAGCAGGCCAAAGAAAAAAAAATTGGGCAGGCGCAACCCGCTGCACTCCGTAGTCGGGGCAGGCGGCCATTCGCTCCTTCTCTTTGTTATTGTTGGTATTACGGGCGGCGCAAAGAGAAGGGGCGGCCCAGGCTGGCGAGGAAGTCGCTACTGACATGGCGGCAGACGTAAAATTTTAGGCCTATTTGTCCCGCGTCGGTATAATAATTTTTTTTAGGCGCTTCGTGAGTCGATTGTTTTTTCTTTCCCGCTGTTGCAGAAAAACGGAAAGGGAACACGACGACGAGGTAATTATAATGCGTTCTGCATTGCTCTCGGACTCTGAACCCGTCTCTCTCTCTGTCGCTGTCACTGTCGCTGCTGGCTAGATTGTCATTCCGTCGCAAACTTCTTCTTATTTACAATTTCTCTCCTTCGCTGCCATCGTCCCGAAACAGCAAATTCTCTCCAAATCCGACTCCAACAAAAGCTTCACGTTTTGCATGTGAGTGGGACAACAACATACAAGGCCGTGCGCCTATACTCCCACGTTGGCTACAAGGCCAATTGACTACACAGCATACTGACTTTGTGACTCAACAGTACGATACCCCCCGCAAACCCCTCCAACCACCTTCACAATGGCCGACGTTCCCAAGACTTGCAAGGTCATTCTTGCCGACAGCATCGCCAAGAACCTCTTGACTGAGGTCAAGGACACGCGCGAGGCGTTCCTCAAGGAGAACGGCATTGAGCGCCAGCTGTGCCTCGCGGCGTTCCTGGCCAACGACGACCCGGCCGCCGTCAAGTACGCTGAGTGGTCGCAGAAGACGTGCCAGGAGAATGGCTTTGCTTTCGAGCTGCACCGCGTCGACAAGGACGCTTTGGAGGAGGCCATTATGGCCGCCAACTCGGACGCCGCCGTCGACGGCATCATCGTCTACTACCCCATCTTCCCGGGCAACCCGACGCACGACCGCTACATCCAGGAGACTGTTTCCCTCGAAAAGGATGTCGAGGGCCTGTGCCACCGCTACCTCTACAACATGTACCACAACATCCGGTTTTTGGATGCCCCTGCCAACCAGCTCAAGTCCATCCTGCCCTGCACGCCGCTGGCCGTCGTCAAGATCCTGGAGCACCTGCACGTCTACAACACGGTGATTCCCTATGGCAACCGCCTGTACGGCAAGACCATCACCGTCATCAACCGCTCCGAGGTCAACGGTCGCCCGCTGGCCGCGCTGCTCGCCAACGACGGCGCCACCGTCTACTCGGTCGACCTGACGGGCACGCAGGTGTTTACGCGCGGCAAGGGCATCCGCCAGCCGCGCCACCAGGTGCTGGACAAGGGCGCCGATTTCGGCCTGGAGCAGTGCCTGCCGCTGTCGGACGTTGTCATTGGCGGTGTGCCCGCCGAGGGCTTCAAGGTGCCGACGGATCTGCTGCGCGATGGTGCGGTGTGCATCAACTTCTCGTCGTTCCGCAACTTTGACGGTCCCGCGGTCAAGGAGAAGGCGTCGATCTACGTGCCGTCGGTCGGCAAGGTGACGATTGCCGTTCTTCTGCGGAATCTTGTTGTAAGTCTCTCTCGCGCCTTTATTTTGAAATATATATATATATGTGTGTGTATGTGTGTACACCTCATGCTAACAAATACAGCGCCTTGCGGCCAACAGCCGGGCCACGGCCAAGAAGGAGTAAAGCAACAGCTGAAAGGAAACTACAAAATACCATATCAATTGGACGGAGTCTGGGAACACAGCACACATGACTATTTAAACATTTGGATTTATACAAAAACATAGACAAAAGAGAATGGTGGGACAAAAAGCACGATGAGATGGCGGCAAGTTTCAAGTTCTGGGAGACAGTCGAGCTCGTCTAGAAAGAGCATATATCATATACACAACAACACATGGGATGCCAGAGATGCATCCACAAATACCAAAACGCTCCAACTGCGGTTCAAAGATATCTTTGTTCTTTTCGTATAAAAAAAAGTAGAGAGATCGTCATTTCACCGTGTTTTGCTATATACTAATATACACTGCGCCGAGCGCTCATTGTCGTCTATGTGGGAATAAGCAACATAAGACAAAATAAGAAAAGATAAGAAAAAGAGACAGGGCATAATAACAAGGGCCCCGTTCCTTCCAAACATAGAGGAGTCAACTCGAGGACTGACATGTTCCCTTCTTTTAGCTAGTTTCCAAGCTTGGATGTATCATATCATCCCCCCAAACGAAACATGTACCAGGAACCCAATTCATAACCCCATTTTTTGGTATGTCATCAGAACCCGCCTTTCATAAAAACGCTGCCTTTTAAGAGAGAGAGAGAGAGAGACTCAATGCAAAATTTACTCCTCCTTGGGGGCCTCGGTCTCGTTCTTGCGGGCGCCGCGCCGGGTGTTCTTGCTGGGCGAGGCATAGTCGACGCGCAGATTCCGGGAGCCCACAGTCTTGTCCTTGAGGTACTCGGCGGCCGCCTTGGCGTTGTCGACGGTGGCGAAGTCGGCGTGGGCGAAGCCGCGGGGCCAGCCAGTGGCGCGGTCGACGGCGACGCGGACAGCGATAAGACCCTCGAGATCACGGAAGACGACGTTGAGGTCGGCGTCGGTGGTCTCGTAGGGCAGGTTGCCAATGTAGAGGCTGTCCGTGGGATCGCGGGTGGGGCCGCTGCTGCGGTTGGCGCGGTCGCCCTCGCTTCCGTTGTTGGCGGGCGTGCGGCGGATGCGCTCCTGGACAATCAGGCGGCGGCCGTGCCAGAAGGAGCCGTTGGCCTCCTCGAGAGCCTTGGCCTGGGCCTCGGCGGTCTCAAAGTAGACGAAACCGTAACCCTTGCTCATGCCGCGGGCGTCGCGGGCAATGGCCGAGTGACTGACGGTACCGTAGTGCTCAAAGGCCTCGAGCAGGTTGGCGTCGCTGGCGTCAAATACGAGGTTGCGAACAAAGACACCGTAGGGGGTCGGGTCGGACACCGGGGCTCTGGACGCACCCTCGGCCTGAGCAGGCGGGGCAGCAGCGGACTCCTCGGACTCGTTGAGGGCACGGGCAGTCTGGGAGAAGTAGCGGGCGGCAATGGCCAGGTTGCTGACGGGCATGCGCACGGCCTTAGCGGCGACAGAGCGGACAAGGGGAGTCGAGGAGGTCGAGGTGGCGCGCGCGACCTGGGCCGTGGCGGAGGCGGCGGACCGCAGAACAGCGCGACGAACGGACTGCCTAGAGGATGGGGGAGACAACGGTTAGTATCAATTGCTTGGAGAGAGGCACATAGGATGGCGCTGGCATCTTGGGGAGGCTGAGGGTCGAAAGAGGAAAAAGCGGAAAAGAGGGAATTTGCGGATCGTCTTACATTGTGAATGTGTGGGTGGAAGAGAAAAAAGGGGGAAATGCGAAAAGAGATGGTCGACAAGAAGATGTTGCGAGGTGATGCAACGGGTATATCGGGGGTTGGAGGAGTTGGAAAGAAAACGGGTGTTGAGGTTAAAAATATGTTGGTGATGAAATTGAGAAAGATCGCGTGGTTGGGAGGTAAAAAAACACAGCACGCTCTAGAAAAAAGTTAGACGGCAAAAGCGAAAATTTCAATGGCTTGTCTTTCACTTGACAACCGCAGCCAGGCCCCAAGTGCAAAGTGCAGGAGCAGCTCTTCCCAAGGCGCTAGTCCGTATTCGGAGACCAGCAGACGAGATCCACTATCGCATTATGTAATTTTACCCACTGTCGCAACATGGGCTACAGACGAGTGCAACAACGTCTTGATTTTTGCTTTCATTCAACGTCGCTTCATTACAAATTTTATAATCCGAAAAACTTATATAAGATGATCAATAGTACTCGACGATAATTGGTATAGTATATTCTACAAAAAATGCTCAATATGGAGGCTCATCTGCTTCTGTGAGTGGCTCGTTTGGTGAGGGTGTTCGTCGATATGGAGTCCGCCGTGATGGGCCAGCTGCTACAGCATCCAGGCCGCTAGTCGGAGCAGCAACTCCAGATGGACCAGAAAAGCCTCCCGGAGGTGAAATATATGTACTCTGCCCATTTCCACCGTCCGGCACGTTCCCGATACCGCCCGGACCCATTGGCGGCGGTGTGCGGCCGTCCATGCTTCCAGCTCCGGATGCTGTTGCAAACGAACCAGGCCCTACAACACCACCCTGGGCTGACAGTGATGAGGACACTCCAGCCATGGACCCCATGGATGGCATTGGCGTCGGGCCCTGATTCGATAAGGCGCCAGACATCATTGCCATACTGTTCCGGCCGCCGCCGCCACCGAGCGACCCGTACGGACGACCGTAGCCGCCGCCCTGTCCGCTGTAGCTACCATAGCCGCCGTAACCGGTCGTGACGGCCGAGGCACCGGACATGTGTCGAGGTGCACTGACTGGCATGGCCGAAGGGATCGACGGTGTGAGAGTGCGGACAGTGAGAGGCACACCCGATGTGGCACGTGGCCGAACACGTCCGCGGTCGGGACGTGAGGCGCGTGTGTCGCGGCGCTCGTTTTGGTCGATTCTGCGGACCTCTGCTGCTGTTAGGGATGGCTAGATAGGTTAAGTACAGTCAAGGAATGTAGAGACTCACGATCTTGAAAGAGGTCGCGCATCCGGCGCTGGTACCACCATCCGACGAAGCTGACGACGCTCATAAAGACAATGGCCGTGATGGCACACGGTTTCCACATGACTAGATTGTTAGCAGGAATTCGTATTCCAAAGAGGGGCGAGGGGACTCACGCTCAGACTCGCGGATCATGTCGGCGGAGTTGACGGAAATGATGGGCGCAGGCCGCTCGTCCAGTGGCGAAAACCAGTAGGGCGTCGTGATGTAGCAAATATCGGCCGAGTAGACGCCCATGAGCTGCATGGCGGTGCCACCGATGGCCGCCGTGATGCCGATAAACCCCAGGAGCCACTGGCTGCTGTAGTAGACAAAGTTCCACAAGAACCGCCAGTTGACAAGCCGGCCGGGGTTGTTCCACACGAGCCGCAACAGCTTGAACGGGTTACGAGGTACGGCCTGGCCGCGGTCGACGAGCCAGCGCACCGAGTAGGGTTCATAGAAGCCGCGCTTGTCGAGCCAGCCGCCGATGCGGAAGAAGCCTGGCTTTTCGACGTTGAAGACGGCTAGCGGGCCGGCGTAGGCCCACATCCACAGGATGATTTGACAGATTTGAACGAGGAGGTAGATGGTGAAAGTGAGAGAGCGGCAGGACAGGCCGATTTCGGGGGTGAAGTAGGCCGTGAGAAAAGCGAGGATGTAGGGCAAGCCGAACAGTAGCATCGTGAGAGACAACAGGAACGACCAGTCGGACAGCGAGAGCGTGGTCCTCTTCTTCAGGTCGACAATGTCCTTGTCGTAGTCCTCGTTGCCGCTGTACACGGCATTGGAGCGCACAATGTAGGTCGAGATGAGTGTGTTAAGCCACTGCTTCTTGTTGTAGCCACGGTCCCAGAGCGAGGCGACCTTGTAGCAAGACGGGTAGGCAAGGCCATAGGTCAACCCCAAGAAGGTGATATTGTCCTGACGGTACTTGCGCTCAACAGCCAAAACACCCTCCAGAATGTTGGGATTGTTGCCCGCCAGCAGGAGACCCGAGATGATGGCAATGTGCGGGATCGTCATGTACCATTGGCCAAACGCCAGACCCTCGGCAATGTCTTCGTCACCTAGCGTGTCCAGACTCTGCAGCAAGGCAAAGATAAAACCGCCCAGAAAGAAGACGACCGGGGCACCAATGACCGAGCCGAACGAATACTGGCAGTGCAACATAGTCTTGAGCCGTGTCTTTACCTGGTGGATTAGCCGCTCCGTCTCGGGCGTGCGAGGAATGGGCGGCTCGTTGTGAATGTCGTTGTGGCAATTGATCCCGTCTGGGCAGTCCTGGTGCTTTGCGTACTGGCGCGGTGAATGTTGCCGTGTGGTAAACTCGTCATTGTACAGGCGGAGTGCGTACAGAAACTCCTCCATGTGCTGCCATGGCGAAGCGAGAGGCCCGCCGTTTTGGTGGTTGACGAGCAACCGGCGATTGGTATCGTGGCTGACACCGACGCCAATGCCAGCGGCAATCACTCCGGCAGCGACAAAACCTGACCCCGCAAATGGGGTGCCCATGTTGCCGTGCGCCGGAGCAGCGAGGTGCTGGACTGGTGTAGATGGAGCACCGGGCGAGGCCGCACCTGACGGTACGCCATAGCTGACGTGTGGGCTTGGTTCGGCGTGGCTTGGCGGGAAGCCAGGGACAGCACCCATATACGGTTGCTGTTGCTGCTGTTGCTGCGGCTGTTGGTACTGCTGGTACTGGTCGTATTGCTGCTGATATTGCTGCTGACCTTGGAACGGATCTTGCGCCGGCATGGAGTCGGGGCCGGCAGATGCTGGCGAGATAAAGAGTCCGGGGATGATCGAGTCCCGGTGGGTGTTATCAGGGGGTGCGGCCTCACCTTCATGATCGGCTGCAGACTGAATTGGAGGTGGCGGCGGAGGGACAATTACTTGTGCAGCATTGTCCATAGGCTGGCCCTGCAGTCCAGTACTGTTAACATCAGCACGGCCTTGGTTGCCACCAATATTCTGCTGTTGCCAAAAGCCCTGGTCGGCGGGAGGTGGAGGTCCACCGAAAGCGGCACCTTCAATGGAGTTGTACTGATGTGTTTGTGGTGGCATATGAGCGGTGATGGGCGCAGTGGATGCACCCGAAATGACGGGAACTGCTGGAGCCGGAGAGCCGGGAGACAGCGAGGCTCCGGAGGGAGATGGTGAGCCATTGGCGCCGGACGGAACAGGTGCATAGGGTGGGTTGGGGTAGGAGGAAGAGTATGGAGCGTACTGTTCATATAATGCGGGGGCTCCAGGTTGTTGATCGTATCGTCCATGTAGCGGAACGCCGGAGGGCGAGGGTGATGGTTGTTCGCCGCCTGGGATGGATTGGTAGGCACCGTTTCCTTGAAGCGGCATCAGTGGGATTTCGGCCGAGTTGCCGCGTGGATGGCGGTCGTCGAAGCCGCCGACGGCACTTCCACCACCACCGGCATAGTTAAGATGGTCGTCTTCGTCGTCACCATCGCCAGCTCCGTCGCTAATGTAACTGCCGCCATGGGTTCCGCCATCGACATAGCCGCCATTTCCGTCTGGATCCTCCGTGTTCCAGACAAGGTCGAGATTGCCAATGAGAATGACCATAAGACAGCGGCAGCGCATATCGAGAGTAAGGCGGCTCTCGTCAATTTTGAGTCGTAGGTATTCGAGCACGGCGTTGTCGAGCATCGCCTCGTACAAGCCACTGAGAATCATGGGCCCGGCAAAGCCAAAACAGATACACAACCATACGAGTGTATCGGCCGAGACCATAATCAAGGCAAGGATGGCACCGAAGGGGGCGAGCAAATAACTCTTGATGCCTCCCTGGTCGGGCGAGAAGAGAAAGCGCGGCACCTCGAGCTTGCGGCGGCGCGGGACCGACAAACAGAAAATAACGGCCGGGATGAGGAAGCCCGAGAGAGGCTGCAGCCAAGCATTCAAATTGTCCTTACTGCTGACCTGCCAGCCCGGACATGTGTCGACCAGCCAGGTGTAGTTGACTTGGACAATGGGCGCGCCACGGGAGTCGCCATTGTAGACGGCGGTGCAAGGAAACTGCCCTCGCAAAGAGTAGTTGACGAGCAGGTCCAGGGGTTGCTCGGGGCCCTCGTTGAATATGATCCAGTTGTCAAACTGGCTGACGAACTGGAGGCCGCCGTCTGGGCCGATCTCGATGGCATCGTTGATGGCCTTGAGGCAGCATGTCGTGAAATTCTGGCCGCCCAAGACTGGGTTCCCGTTTGTTGGCGTGTCGACATATTCGAGCTGCCAAAAGATGTCTGTGAGAGACTTGCCGGTGAAGTTCAAGCGGGCGGCCACAGGGTGCACGAAGAAACCGAGGAGGGCTGTTGTAGATAAAAGAAGCACCGGCCATGTCGGCGGTTGCAGGGGGTGGAGTCTCATGGCGGA
Organism: Sporothrix variecibatus; assembly: GCA_016097105.2. Taxonomy (NCBI): domain Eukaryota; kingdom Fungi; phylum Ascomycota; class Sordariomycetes; order Ophiostomatales; family Ophiostomataceae; genus Sporothrix; species Sporothrix variecibatus. The sequence goes on from JADMNI010000003.1 coordinate 3,057,326, forward strand.
GGCTGGGCCGCAGATGCCATCGTTCTGCAACCTCGAGAGGTCTTGAAAAATGTCGGGAGTTTTTTGGTTGTTGTTCAACAAAGCGTTTGAGGCTCAGAGGCTGTAAGGTTACTCGCACAAAAAATAATATACACCGAAGGTGCGACAGGTACTGGGGGCGAGAGGTCTGTCGAATATATTACCTCCGCCGTGTTCCTTATCTGTGGAGATGCTTTGAGAGTGAAAGTGGCGCGTTGCGGGCGCGGTGGAACGGTATTGAATATGTACAGGGCCAGGAGCTGCACGACTTAAAGGAGGAATAAAACTGTGAAAAAAAAGAAGGCTGAAAATGCAGAAATAGATTCGGTAGGTCGCAAAAGCAAAGCTTTGAGTATGAGAGGCAACCGGCAGTGCGCTTTTTGGAATGCTAGAGAAATGCAACGCAAGGGGGGTGAGAACCACGATGTCGTCCGTGTGGAAGCGGGCACTAGGATGTTCGACGGGAGGATGGAAGTGTAAATTATGGAGAAAGGAAAGAAAGAAAATCTGGAGATGGGACGATCCTCGTTGAAAATAATGGCGAACCGAAAACATAAAAAGGACACAGGAAATTGGTCGTTTTCGTTTTGGTACTGTTTCTCTTTTCCTGTCTGGCCTCTCTGGCCTGTTTCTTCAGCCTCAGGATTGTTCTTGGATGGCTACCTTGGCCGGTAACTTGTTCTGCCGTTGGCCTCAGAGCTTGTATTTCCCGCGCGCATCCGCGCTGCAACGGGCGAGAGTAGCTGACAACCACCCCCTGTCCACTGCACAGCAGACAAGGTTTCGCGAAAGAGAGGGGGAAGGGGGAGCACACGAGAATGGAAAAGGGGGGGGGGGGGGTGTGTGGACCTGTATTGGGAAGGTTGGGGGGAACCCAAGACGTCTCTTTTGTAAAATGCGATGGTAATAGGACAGCTGAACGGATAACATGCCGCGTCCTTCTCATCACTTTTTCAACTGCGCCCACCTCCTCACCAGGCTGCATAAATACAGTACAGGTACACCATAAGTTTGTTAATATATGGACAGCCTCCTGACAGTTGTTGAGCGTCCTTCTCGAGGGAAGACTTGGCGCGGCGGTCGCGGAAGCTGCCCATTTCTGCTTGGCTCGTAATGAGAGAGAAGCGGTAAACAAGCAGTGAGGAGAGAAGAGGAGAGGGGTATGAGGAAAAGGAGGGACAATAGAGGGAAAACGCGGGTTGACGGACGCCACAATGTCGCAGGCAGCCAAAAAGGGAGCCAGGACAGCCTTAAAAGGTCGAGTCTAGACCCTTTCCTTTTATTTTTGCTCTGCTTCGACGAGCTTGTGGCGTTTTGATGTGGAATGCATGTTGTGTACTGCGGTCTGCAGTCTTGGCCTCGTTGAGAAGAGAAGAAAGACAAAAGAGGTCCACGCATATGCACACGCTTTCCGCTGTCGTGCATTGTGCAGCCAGCTACAGTAGCGTGCGAGTAATGAGAAGCTGGTACTACAGGCGGAATACGGAGTTCTGGTGCTGCATATTCCGTACTGCTGCGTGAGCATCCGACAGACGCATCGTTCGTCTGGTGCCAGGTGAAAGTGAAAGTGCAAGTGCAGGTCCGTTCAAGCGCGGGAGGATTGGTGGGTGGCAACACAAGGGCGCCCAGGACGGATGGTAATATGGTATGGTATTGGCGCACAGCTTGTTGTCTGAGGTCTGACGTTCCGAGCCTTATTTCCCGCCAATACACAAGTCTGCGGGAAGAGCCAGTGGTGCTCCCGGGCACCCGTCAAAAAGCCAAAAGCCAAAAAAAGCCAAGACACCGTGCCATGAGCCAACCATGTGCCTGTCATTCAGATAGCGTGGAAAAAAAGTGTAAAAGGTTTGCCTGTGCTTTCTTTGGCCCTTTGGCGTTCTTCTGGCTTGGCTTCGGATCTGTCAAATTTGGCCTCGTCAGCATTGCGCAGTAAAACCAGCTGACCATCTTTCGTTTCTGTGCTGTGCCGTGTGGCCTTCCCTATTCAGCCTTGGATCATCCAAGGTTGTCCAAACTTGGGAAACGAGGGAACACAATTTGCTCACATTGTGCTTTGCCTCCTGAGCCTCCTTCTCGAGCCTTGCCGTCTGCTTACATATTAAATGGTCATGCGTGATAAGCCGTATCTGCTTGTTTTTTCGAGGAAGGCTGCGCAGCCCTGTTTGTGCAGCGCAAAGAAGCCAGGGTTGTATGTGAAAATGTGGCAGATGCTTATGCCGGCTGCAATCCTTCGACATGGAGAGGTTGGTCCGCACGGTTCCGTCGGCTCTTTGCATCCCAAAGCAGGAGCCGCGCGGTGAAGAGCCGTGCCCGTGCTGCGGCGACGGTTTTGCCTCGTTGGTGGTTTCTTTGGATCGTAGACCCGCGATGCCGACCGGCAAAAACCACAACTCTGGCTGCCGCCGTTGAAGCATGATCGTTGTAGCTGTATCGATTGTGATTGCACTATCGATTATGGTGCGCGCTGGATATTGGTCCTTTGGGCGGACCTTTCGCACGTGTCTTGTGTCTGGTTGCTGGCATATCTCAATTTGGGACTTTTTGGCCTCCCTTTGCCCACATGCGAGCCAGCACATATTTTGACAGATGGGATCTTCAGGTGTTCAACGGTCGCAACTTCCCCTTTTGACGATAGCTCACCCCTAATTGCGGACTTCCAAGAGATGGCCAAATGACGTTCTTTGCCTATCGCGCCTGCCCGTCACGTTTTCTTTTCTTAGGTCGAGGGGCAGACCTGCCAATTGATAGGCCAGCAGGCCAGCAATCGCCAAAAAGGAAAGTGCAAAGCAGTCTCAAGCGGTATCAAATTGCATGTGATTGCTTCTAGAAGGTAAGAGCGCATACAGCAGGAATGAAGACCGGCAATGCACCACCCAATGGTAAACTAAAACAATAGGGGCATCTCAACCTTTCTTTGCGCAGGTACTTTAATTCTGAAAGAACAATAGACCGTCCTGTCTTCTATGTTGGCAGTCCTGTTGGCTTACGCAAAGGCAATGTTGCCGCTTTGTCTACCGTTTCGAATGTCTCGATGTTGCCCACAGCCATTGTCCGCTTTCTGTCGAGAGCGCTGAGCTCCACTCATTTCCATCAACCCGGGGAAAGAGCGATGACTGGCGACTTTCGCTTTCAGTCTCTTGTCTGTGTCGCTCTCAGTCGCTCTTGCCGCAGAAAACCGCCCTAAGGCTGCGCTTTCACATGCCGGGGATAACGAATCGCGGGGGGGCGAATTACCCACCTAATTCGTCCCTGGAGAGCGCTACACGCGGGGAAAGAACGCACCAAATACACCCCATATATGGCAGCAAAGCACTGGGACACGCTGTAATTCCCCGTCCTCCTTTGCTCTTTCCTATCTGACAAGGAAACAATGAGAAACATGAGCACGACACTGGCTAGGCCACGCCAAGTCCCCACTTATTTTCTCCTTCCTTACCCACTCTGGCATGCGGTCTGCCAACCTGTTCTGGGCATAGTCGTTGGAGAGACTGGCCCACAGCCCAGAAAGTAGGGGAAAGTCACAAGCCGAGCTTCAATGCAGCCGAGCACTTTGCCGTCATCGCTTCTTTTTCTGGCCCATTTTCTGTCGCTCACTTTCTTTTTGGCCTACAGACTTCCCAAGTCTCTCTCGTCAAGTCCTTTCTCCAACAACGCCTCTTGTCATTTTTGCCCTTTGTAGGCAAATGGACGTCGAACCAACATCCTAACAAATCATCGATTCTATTACTTTCGACAACATCCTACGATACATCAAACTTCCGCAGCTTCGCCAGCCTCTTCTTTGTCGCACGACCTTTTCTTGCCGAGCTTGTGGTTGCGCATCGTGATTGATCGCAGCGCAATTGCAGCTGACACCCTCTCCCTCTTCCTCGCCCTCCTCTCCTCACATCCTTCGCCATGCCTATCCCATCGCAGCTTGCGACAACTCTCGACAGCCTCAAGGTAAGTTTTCTGAGAAGAGATTGTCCTTTCCAACCGGCATCTCCAAAATGGCCGAGGCTGTGACCCACTCGCGACACAAAATAGCTAACGTGGTGCTTCTTCTTCTCCTCTACCAGGCCGTCGCTGAGCAGATCGCGCTCGACCCGAAATACCACGACATCCTCGCCATCGTCAAAGGCGCGCGCAATGGCGCAGTCTACGGCGCGAAAGTGCGCTTCCCGCATGCGCTTGTGTACGAAACCTCTCCCTCTTCTAAAATTGGCCCTTTGCGCCTTCTCCGGTGCCGCCGGCATCATGCTCGAACCGGCGGCAGCTCGGCGACATGGATTCTGGTCACAACAGCTTTTGCTAACGTTTCTCCTCGTCTTCAGAATGGTCTTTCTCTTCCGGTCCGGAACGTACGTCTACCTCCTCGATTTCTCTCTTCTCCTCCTTGTCGTCCACCTCCACCTACCCGACTGGGACCCGCTTTGCCTCTATCCCTCGGCATTCTAGAATCTATAGTTAACAGCCTTGCTCCTTTTCCTCTAGTATCCGCGAAAAGTGCGGCCTCGTCTTTCGCGCAACAAAACAACACGCCAGCAACCTCGCCCGCTTTGCCATTGTCTACAAGACGACATGCATGGTATTAAAGTACCTGGCCGACGGCAAAGAGGGCACCTACGACAGCTTCATTGGCGGTCTACTGGGCGGCTACCTGATTTTCGGTGGCCGGTCGAAGCGGTCTGGTAAGATCAGCTCCATCAACATGCAGATTGTCATCTACGTGTTTGCCCGCGTCATCCTGGCCCTGGCCAAGCTCTCGGTGAAGCCCGGTGTCGGTTTGCCGGTGGTGTCGCAGCCGCCGCTGTCGCAGACGATTAGCTACTACGCATGGCCTGCCTTTGCGGCGGGCAGCTGGGCCATGGTGATGCACCTGTTCCGGTACCACGATGCTGAGATCCAGTCGAGCCTGCGCAACAGCATGAGCTACATTTACGTGCAGAGCGACCACTGGGACAGCCTACGGACGCTGCTGTGGCATAACAAATAAGCGGCGGCGCCCGTTTCGACGCGATGTTATCCTTACCTTCTTCTTTCTTCTTCTGCTGTACATTACTTTGCATACGCTCTGTATTTGCGCGTCCTCCCTCTTTCCCCTTGCATTGTCCTGTGTCTATATTTATTTTTGATAGGGGAGAGGGACACCTTGGCGTTTAGACGGTCTTGCCTTTTCAGTATCTTTTCTTTGTGTATCTATCATGTTGTCATGCTTTAGACGGGCGGCGGTTGTTTCTTCTTTCCAATACTCTTACTTGTCTCTTTTTGCAAACCTCTCCATCGCTAGTCGAGATAGGAAAAAAAAACCTCCATTTTTGGGTATTATACAATATTTGATGAAAACAAAAACGATTTTGTACAGTATATGGCTATGTGAAAAACCAAAAAAAGAGAACGCCTGTACCCCAATCCAAGGTCTATAAGTGCTTCCACCCGTTTTGCCACATAATCTGCATCTCGTTAATGAGGCAAACGGCGCCCGGCTCGTTTCGCAGAGGCTCGCCTTCGGGCGTCTCCGAGCGCCACCGCCGTAACCGGTTCAGCACCGTCTGTCCCTCGAGCGCAAACTGCACGTGGCTCCGCGCACGTTCCCACCGGTTCGCCCATGCGCCGTGCACGGCCGCAAATCCACCGGGGAAAACAGCGCCCCGAACCTGCTTGTAGACGGGCAGGCTGTAGGCGACGCGGACGTTGGGGTTGAGCCAGACGCCGATGTTCTTGCCGGCATCGGCGTCAACTCCGTTCTTCTTGTTGTGCCTTGAATACGACGAGGGCACATCAGCAAAGCGCGACTGTGGGTTGTCGGCATGGATGAGGCAGCATTCGCTGCCCTCCAAGTGAAACTCGGCCAGGCTGTCCTCGACGCCCCGAAACAGCAAAGGGGTGGGCGTATGTGTGTCGCCCGTGTTGGGGTGCGCATGGGCATTGGTGTCTGTGGTCGCACCAGCCGTCGTGTCATAAAACGGTTCCGCGTCAAAGACGACCATGCCGTTCCAGCAGGACTGCACGCGGACAGGGCGACCGGCGCGCACATCGGCACGTGCCTCACTGGACCGGAACCATGGCCAGCGGGGCGACACGGCCTTGTCGCCGTCGGCGTCGCGCAAGGCAAACGTGTCATAGTACAATGGGTACTCCTTGAAGTCCATGGCACACGCTGCCGCATAGTGCCCGCCCGTGTATCCAGGAGGGTCATGACGTCTTCCGTGTCAAAGGCCACGTCGTTGATCCACAGCACGCGGTCAAATCTCCTTCCCTGTCCATTGCTTTTTGCTGCCTCCGCAAGAAGAGGCGCCATTGCCTGGTTGCGCACCCGTGCCAGGTAGGGGATCCGCCGCAGCGCAAAATGATCCTCCTCGCCATCCCAGATCCAGCCGGGCCGCTGGTCGCGCGGTGTGTCCGGCTCGGGCCATGCATACAGCTCGTCGAGCTGTTCCCACACCGTCGTGCCCAGTTCAATGGTGTGGTCGACGCCTCGGGCAATGAGCTGGTTTTGGAGCCCAATCAGGGCGTCCTTGGTCTCGTCTTGGGAGCCCGATTCGACAGCCGAGACGTAGACATTGTCGCGGCCCAGGTGGTCGACCAGTTTCACCAGATTGTCGACCCAGGCGGACCGTAGTATCTCCTCGGTATTGCGGTGGACGGAGACGATGAACACTGAAGGTTTGGCGGGGGTTTCTATCCTTCGGCTGCTGATGCCGTCTACCGCCGCCGTCACTAATGACGACCGTATTGTCGGCGCCCGACTCCGCAGGATGCGCCAGGCATCGAGAAAGAAGATGCCCAGCAGCGTCCAGAGGACGGGCCGCTGGTATTTGCGCGAACCGATGGCGCAGCAGCCGTGGACGGAAGAGCATGTGTGGATGAGAGGGAGAAGAGGAGGAGGAGGAGAGGATGTGTCCGGAAACAAAGGATGTCGGTAAAGAGGCCGCTTGAATTACCGGTGCAATGTGACAAGGGAAGCTGTCCGAGACAGGACAGGCAGCCGCATTCTCGGGAGCGAGCTGTGCCGTTGGGTCGTGTCAGTCGGCAGTCGGCAGTCGTCGATTTGTCGTCGAAGTGGAAAGGGAGGTAGAGGTGAAGGTCGGACAGGAAGCTGTCAATGGAGCTAATTGAGCTGGCAAACTAAGCGGGTGACGATGGTAGATAGTCGGATATATAGCAGAGATGGTAGACCAACTAAAATGGCGGGCAAAACGCGGTTCGTGGAAGATGGAGATGATGTCGCGTCCGAAAAGTTGAATTAACCTTTTTGGCTGGTGGAAAAGGTTGGAATTCGAAGCTACGTAAGCCTGTATCGCAGCGGAAGGCCAGTGGTAAAAATAGCAGCAACTCGGGGAGCTGACCTATCCCAGAAGGCGCTAGTAAGGTAACTTTTACCACAGCATCCTTCCTTGAATCGAAAACCCCTATCCATATTTAACTTGGCTACAATCTCCTGTTCCTTACTCAGGTTCAAAGGTAAGTATTTGCGAGCATGCTTTTCATGATGGGCCACGCATAGACAACAATACTTGACATTTCGAATTGTCTAGTATCTTGTCATCTACCACAATCACCATAAAACGCCACAAGAAAGGCTTCGTCACACATTTTAAGAATCGCATGTCAAAGCAGCAAGTCAAAATGTTTTGAATATGAATTTTTTGTTTCAAGTAACTTATATAAAAGTTGCGCTTCATTCGCATAAGTCGCGTGGTATCTTTGTTTTTTAAAAGTCCCCTTTCTTTCCTTTTCCACCTCCCCACCTGAGCAAGTCTTTCCCAAACTTCCTCAACCGAGGAACCCTATCCCACTTTGCCCTTCAGATATACAAACAATACAACATGCTGCACTCTACCCTTTGTGGAGAGGCTTGCAAGGTAAAGTATATAGATATACGGGGCTTTGTGTTCCGTAGAGAAAAATACGAGGAAGGAGGATATGGAAAAGAGAACAAACAACAGTAAGAAAAAACAGTAAAAAATAGACAAAGGAAATTAAGACAGGAAACTTGCGGTGTGCTGTTTCTCAAGGTTGACACAGACAAACACGCAAGAAAGGGGGTAGTTGTGAGAATAAACAGAGAAAAGAGAAAAAAGTAAATCGAGGTGTTGGTTAACCCTGATTAAATAGAAGAGAAAGAACCAAACCAAGAGACAAATAAAGGGTAAGTGAGCAACGCCATGTTGAACAAACGGCATAAAACAAGATAGCCACACCTGTCAAAAAGTGATGAAGGACATCCGAAGAAGAGATAGGTGGTGTTGGACAACAAAGACGTACTTGTTTGTCAACAGAACCAGAGAATAAAGAAGGAAAGGGAAAAGAAGGGAAGAAAGCACATGCAACGCCAATGGTGATACAAAAAGCAAAAGAACCAAATAGGGGTCCAAAGTCCCTTCAAGGAGAGGACACCAGCCAGCCGAAAGAACCCGGACGCAACCAATTACCAATATGACCGAGTAAAAAGGAAAAGGTAGACGATAACACAGAAAAGATGTACGGCTCTACTAGAACCGGTCAATCTGCGGCCGGAAGCCATTGACCCGCGACTGATCGTACTGAACGCCAGTCATGGACTCCGGAGGTGGCGGCTGGGATGTCGGCGGCGGCAGACCGCTACTCAGCGAGCGCAGAGGAGGCAACTGCTGGCCGTTATCGCGAGCACTGGGAGGGCCTCTAGCGAAGGGATCGGACGAAGGCTGTCCATTGACGCCGCCGTTGGCTTGCAGGTTGCCATGTCGGCACGCAGCTGCTGGTTCTCCATGCGGAGCGCGTGCAGCTCGTTCTTCAGCATGGCAACGTCACTGTTGACCCCATTCGAGTGCTGCTGCGCCAAGCGGACGGTATCCTGCAGACGCTGGTGCTCGGTGATGGCCTTGGTAAGAATCTCCCATTTGCTTGCCTTGGATCCCCGCTCCTGGGGCAATGAGGTCGCGAAGCTGCTCGAAGAGCTCCTTCATTTCGGTGCGGCGTTTCCGTTCGGCAAGCTTGTGGCTGATGCGAAGCTCGGGCGTTCTGCTGTAGGGCTGCGAGCCGGCGTGCATGCTGCCAGTCTCGGCCTGAAGATCGTCGATCTGCTTATGCTGCAGGGCGTGGTGGTGCGTCGTCGGGTACTCACCGGACGCACCCGAGAGGCGCTGAGTCTGATGGTAGTCGACGTTCTCGTCGGGTCCGTCATGGGGGCCAAGGCGGCTCGAGGCCTGGTCGTCGAAGCGGCGCTGGCCATTGGGCATAACGAGACTCGGTGGTGAACTGGCTGCTGGCAAACGATTCCGCAACGCTACTGCGGCGCGAGTCAACCAGAGAGTGGCTGGCGGCCGAGGGCATGCGCTGGATCTCCTCTTCGGGGAAAGCCCAGGCCTGGCCCTTGGGGGCTCGGCGGCGCGTGCAATCTGGCTGATGGCGGGACCGGTAATGGCAGGCGCCGTGCGCACAGTAACGCGACTTGTTCTGACCGTCAGGGTTGCGTTCGGCGTTCGGCTGGTATCCATTTGAAAATGCGGTGCACAGAGAGGGCTGTCGAGTCCGGTGCGCGGCTGGCGCTTGCTGGGCCTGGTAGCTGCTGTGGTTGCTGTGGTTGTTGGCGTGAACGGACGTGGTCGAATGGTTGTGGGTGGCGTAGGGCGAGTTGCCGCCGAGGCGCAGGTCGCCGATGCCCTGGTTGATGCGGCTGTCGACGCTCTCGCGGCGGGACATATTGTCGTACTCCACGGCGGCCGTGAAGCGAGGCGCTGTTGGGTGCCGACTCGAGGGACTGCGGGCGATCGATAGTCAGACGGCGCAGGTCGCCGCTGCTCGGCGTGGTGGGCGAGACAATAGAGGCCACGCTCATGCTGCTAGTCGAGGGCGAGAGAAGCGGCTGCGGCAGCAGGTGCGCCGCAGCGGTCGGGGATGGGGTCTTATCCATGCCAGCGGACGCTCCGCGGAACGGATGAGGCGAGACAGAGGAAACTGTTGAAGAGGGAACCAGCGGAACCAAGGCCTACACACGATGCTGCTGATGTGTCTAAACAGACAAAGAGAGAAAAAATAAGGTTAGCGGTCTGGAAAAGCACCTCGAGATCGAAACTAGACGATGGGCGGCTGCTCTAAAAGCGGCACCCAATGGGAAACCGCCAATGGAGGCGAAAAGAGGCAAAAAAGGACAAGGCAAAAGCAGAAGGGGGAGACAAACGTTTTGCTTGAAGCATCCGTGATGGAATAGTACGCAGAGTCCCGGTTCGTGTCGGGGTTGTTGAGGACGCCTGCAAGACCAGCAGGCAGCTTTTGTTGAGTCGCAACTGCTGGTTGCTCCATATCTTCAGGAGGAGCGAAGTCGAGTTGGGCAATCGAGTAACGAAATGCAGCTGGCTGTTTCCTCCTATGGTAGTTGTTGATGAGAAAATGAAGACGCTATTCGTCAATGGCGGAGGAGAAATGCTGTCAAAGATATATGTCGAGGGAAAACAAAAGTCGAATCGAGATTGCAAGTTGAGTTTTGAAAAGATAGATTCCTTAGGCACGGCGCATGGTACTTTGAATGTGTCGAAAATTCAGGTCGTTGAATTTTCCTGCAGCCGAGTTCCACTTTCGTTCCCGTTGTCTTTGCTTTCTCGGCGCCTTTTCACAAGGACACACGAGATTTTGGTAGTACAGCAAAGGAGCGAAAGGAAGCAAAAGAGTGGTAAAGCGAGAGACTGAGGGGCGTGCGTGTATATGTATGCGAATGAGCAGTACGTTGTGTGTCGAGAACACAGCGCGCGCACGACAAAACGTCACAAAGCAGGGGCCGTGGGGTCGAGTCTCGGGTGCGAGGACGAAGACAGAGGACGAAGACGAGACCTAGAAATGTAAAAATTCTGTGCCGGGTCGAGAGAGAAACGCAAAAGATGCACAGGCGAGCGATGCTGTGGTGTTGCGTGTGGTGGGATAGGGGGCGAGGCGATACGATGCGAGGTCCGTTGATTCGACAAGCCGTTGGAAACGTTGGGAATTGCCGTTGGCAAGTACAGTCGACGGCTTTGTAATAAAAAGGAGAGACGAGTCGAATACAGACCGAGAAGCAAATAAGAGATGTCGAAAACGGACGTCGATGTGGAAAAGAAAGGAAGCAGAAAACAAAGAGGGGAGAGAGAGAAAGAGGGAAAGGAGGGAAAAGAAGGAAGAATTAGGAGGAGGGTAAGAAAGCTAGAAAAGGGAGGGGGAAATAGGAACAGGAGAGAGCTGGTGTCGATAATAAAGAATAAAGCAAGCTTGGTGGAGGATAGCCCCAGTCAGAAGTAGAGTACTTCGTGCTCCGGTATTGAGCAGCGGATTGACAATGGAGGAGAGAGAATGAGGGCGGAGGACAGAGGCCGACTGGAAGTGGCTTTGTCTGTTGAAAAAGGAAAAGGAAGAGCAGAATAGGAAATTCGAGTTAGAGGAAATAGAAGAGAATTAAGAAAGAGCGGCTGGGGAGGGCAAAGAACGAGTCCAGACGAGGAAAGAATACAAGCCCAAAGTACAAGGAAGTGTACTTTGTATGCACAATAGGCCAAAGTGAGAAGGAAGGAGGAGCGAGAGAGCAAAAGGGAAGGAGGGAAGTTAATCTAAGCGAAACTATTCGGTCCCCGGACGAAGCGCAATGGCAGACCAGGCAAGAAGCGTGAAGGGTGGGTGGGTGTGGGCGTGTTTTTTTGACAAGGGGGGGCGTATGGTGTGTGGTGTAGTGGAGAATTTTAGGACAAGAGTGAGAGCGAGGAGGGGGAAGGAGGAAAGAGCGATGGACGAGGGCTATTCAACGGGGGATTGGCCTGGCCTGGTCTTTCCTATTTGGCCAACACAGTTTTGGCTTTTTGGGTCCTCTCAAAGATGGAATTGTGGAAATGGAAATGTCCATGTTCATAGCCGACCAGCAATGGGTTTTCAGCGGGCGTTCAATGGGCCTTTTGTTTCTACAATTCACGGTCTCCGTTTCTGATCTCAAGATGTGTATCTGTTTGCACAGTGGGCAACTGCAAAAGCGCATCGGGACCCGCGTGGCCAATGGATCGGGCCTCAGGCTCTCCTTTTGGAGACTTGAGAAGACGTGGGAAACATGGGTGACGATGGCAGAAAAAAAGACGATCCTCGACAGTGCGCGCTGCAATGCGCGTCGACGCACAATGTGGGAGAGGACAAGGACGAAAGCAGTGCCATGCAGGAGTTGCAGGAGCACGAGTACAATACAGACACGAAAAGTTGCAGGGAACAAACGGTACGCACTGGCAGACTGGCAGGCAATCAAGGTACATCCACAAAACTGGGCAATTGGTGCAGATGCAAAGTAGATGTGCAAAAACGGACAGAACCATGGCAAATGCAGAAAACGCAACCACACAAGAAGGGAAACCGCGAATGAGAAATGAGGAAAGAGGGGACCCGAGGAGTGAAAAGTGGAGACCAGCCGGCCCGCCACTAGGGATGGAAAGGCCAGCACGTTTTTTTTCGCTCGCCTTTGCCTCCGAGAGGGAAGCAAGAGATTCGAAAAGGGGTGCCAGGCCCAGAATTCTGAATAGGAGGACAAGACCACTAAAAAGCCCACTGCCAAATCGCCAAATAGCGAGGAAAAGCGACTCGGGAAAAAAGAGGGTCTTGCGCCGCAGCGCATGGGGATAAGAGATGTGAAGGCCTGAATAAGGGAAGGGGCCCCTGGGGCCTAGGCCGAGAGGCCTAGAAGGCGCAGGAGCAAGAGCAAAAGTATCCACACCACGCCGGTATTGTGTGCATTTGTGAATAAAAACGCACCACGCACCAAAATGTGCACAATGGCTTGCCACGTGATTGATGGCCATCGCTCCGCTAGCAGCGTTTTTTCGGCCCATTTAGGGCCCTTGTGATGTATTGACCGAGTACAACAATGAGAATAAACCTGTCTCATGGAGATGCAATTGCTGCGCCGCGCGCCATAGCACAGTTCAATATCGCTGCCAAGCTCGTTCATCTAGATGAATGCGCATCGTGACCATGGGGAAGGGAGAGGGGGCTCCGTTTTGTATGGCCTGTTGTAAATGAAGATACACTGGAGGTACCCGTCCCCCCATTTTGCACTCTTCTGGGCGAGGGAGACTGAAAGCCCTTACTCACAGTGATCGCCGCGTGGCAAAGCGGAAAATAAAAAAAGAAGGTGCAGCCCAGGGCGCCAAGCACGCCAGCACGCCAGCGTCAGCGTGCGTCGCGGAAAACGAAGGAAGGCACGTTTGTTCCCACTGCATTTAGCGTTTTAGTGCATTTATTTTGCATTTAATTTAATTGACGTTGCAGCGAAAGCACACACACCACTCCGAGGCACTGCAAGATGCACACAGTCTCGACAGTAGTTGCACTGTAAACCTCCACACCAACCATTGACGCACTGCCAGACGCGTAATTCAGCCATTGACGGACTACAATTGTGAGATACTTGTGTCTCCACTGGACAGGGCCAGACTCAGGCTGTGTCAATGTGTCTTGTCAGTGTCTCGTTAGGCGCCGTTGCACCACTATTGTATGCTAGGATAGAAGGATAGAGACCCTGCGCCGTATTGTGTACGGAGGCTTATGCAGATTTGAATGAACCTGTCTTGCATGCCCTCCCTCTTCGTTTATTTTTCTTTCCCGTTTTCTCCTTGTGCTCCGTTTTCCTCGTCTCGTACGTGCCACGTCACGCTACAGGGGAAATTAGGAAGGAACTGTGCTGCTTCTGGGGAAACAATATCCAAAAGAGGCACTCTCGGGGCATCCCCGTGCGCTATGGACGGTAATACCTAATTACGAGGGGGGGCTTACGGTGCACGGAAGGCGCGCCCGGGTAGGCTAACACATCAAGGCAAAAAGCAATGAAAGAAGGAAGCATTGAGATGCCCAAAACCGTCCAAGGCCTGTCTAAACCGCCTAAACGTGGCCCCAAACGTGCCCGACACGCCCCTAACGTCTGCTAACGCCTTCTTAACTGCGCCTAGCCACCCCCTAAAACGGAGCAACCGAAAGAAAGAAATACTCTTAAAAATGCGCCACAGCCACAGCTCGCGGCATGCTCGACACGTTCACACGTTACGTTTTTAGTGAGCTGTCCCCTGCCGTTGCGTTGATAGTGGGTTTTGGTCCAGCTTTTAGGCCGAAAAGCGTACTCACCAATGGCTTTCGTCTCCTTTTTGTGCCATTCTTTCTGCGCAATGGACTGCCCAGACTCTTGCCTGAGCCGCCTCTTTGCTCCCTTTTTTCGTCTTTTTTCAGGCACTAACAAGGGGAAAAGCGACGTGCAGCAGGGCCGTGCAAGTGTTCAGGCGTCCCCGGAAGAGAGCCACGCAGCGCTATGATGAGCCGAGTTACAGTGGGAGGAGCTCAGGGCAAAAATCGACTCCCTTGGGGTTACAGCACTACTGACTAGGGCGTCGTCACCCAGATTTGCAGGCCAGGGACTAACATTCAGCCAGAACCCTGCCTCCATCGTCCTGCAAGCCAGCCCAGCTGAAAAAACCAAGCCCTCCCCGCCTCAATTGCGATTGCCGGCCCCTAGCCAGAGCAGACCAAGAGCCTAGACGGCATCAAGGCCTCGCTCCTTTCGGGCTGGTCAGGCCAATGGATCCTGGGCCTGCATACGCGCGGGTGTGTATGTCCGTTTATTTGCATGTGGTGGTGGGTGGTGAACCACGATAAGATCAGATGAGGGGAGGGGGGAGCGAAAGGAAATCGAGGTCCGGCGAGCCAGGCACGACTCAAGAAATCAAGATGGAGGGGAAGAGAGACACAGTGATGGATGGGAACACAAAATTTGCACAAAAAAGCACGCCTTTGACTCGTGGTCGACAAGGGAACCAGGAGCTACTGAGTTGAAAGAAAGTCGACCAATCCCAGCAGAGAAAGAGCGACAACGGATTGTTCGCCGAAGTTGAGGAAGCCAGGCGAGTGGTAAAAAGTGAAGAATCTGACATCGATCGACAGTCCCAAGTGCCCCTTGCTAGGATGACGAGCTGGAAGAACAGCAAAAAGGAGAAGAAAGACCAGGGTTCACCAACCCAAGGATGTGGACCTTGGGACACAAAGAGAGTTTGCGGAAGGTTTCTGCACTTCCAGGTGGACGTGGATGGACCGTGTTCTGCTGCAGAAGGCCGATCGAAATGGGCAATGAGTGACGAAAGAAGCAAAAAATGCTCACAGTCCAAGAGCTGAGTTGACAACTCACAAGAGATAAAAGTCACGAAGTCACATCAACTCCCTCAAATCACGTATTCAAATATGCTCAACTTCGTTCAACTACGCTGTTCGTAAGGTGAAGAGATTTCCCGGCATCGATCCCTGGTCTCCCCGGGATGTGAAAAAGACAGGGACAGAAAACGGTACGACAGGGGCAACAAGGGAGATCTTGAAGGCGAAAGCCGGTGGTGTGTGTCTGTTGTGTCGGTTGGCACGAGAATGCCTGTCTGCACGAGGCAGAGACGAGAGAGAGTACTGACAGAAAGTTCTTTTCTTAGCAAGGAACATCTCGTAAGAAACGTTTCTGTTGTGCCTGTTGGTGCCCCGGGATGGCTGTTGGCCGAAGGATAGTTTCAACCAAAATCGTTTCAAGAAAAGCGCTGGCCGAAGGCGTATCTGGGCCGAATGATATTCCACTGTCGGCCGCGGTCCGTGATTAGCAGCCACCAAAACAATCAAAAGGATTTCACCAAAAGTCGATGACCGATGGCCCGAATGGCTTGTGAAAACAATTTGGTGGCCTGTGTTATGTGGTCCGTGATCACTTATCCGGTATCCGCTGTCGTGGAGTCGATCGGACATATTTGGGTCTCTTTTGGCAAAAGCAATACCGGCTGCCGCTCGTGTACGGAGTAAGGGTCTGATATATTTTTGTATTTTGGTGTATGACGGAGCCACATTACAGGAAGAGACGTCGCCGATGTGAGGAGTCTCACCAAGTGTAACAAAGACGCCATGATATACCAGATATCTCCCTTTTTTTTTTTAAAAAAAAAATGCATGGCATTTACATACAGACAACCCTCGGGCCAAGTCTACCTCGTAAAGACGGTCATACAATAGGACTTTGCAGTACCGGCTTTGCAAAACAGATATAAGCAGATATCGTCTAATATAATGATACGAATACTACGAAAGGAGGGCGCACAAGTGCTGATAAGTTTATGTATGTCTCTCGCTTTCATCGCCTTGCTTCTCTTCTTGCTTGCCTTTTGACAATTAGACGGCGTGACAATAAAACATATCCAGCATGAACTCCACGTTCGCGGCCCACAACTCATAACTATCTTAACCGTCAATGAACCGTCGATTTTTTATGTACTTGTTTGTAGATATCTGTAGTGCTTTGCTTTCTTTTTCTGATACACGTACGGAGTATTTGCACTCATAAATACGTCGCATAAACGTCAGTGAGGAGGACTACGAAAGCTATGTGAGCCAAATAGCCGGCAGAGACAAGTCCCACCAAGACTACTGCAGCCGGATGCCTCCTCGCGTCCTCGCTTGGGAAAGAGGGTGTCGTCGATATCTCCCACTGTTTGTGTATCTGTTTGCGAGAGCATATGCTTGTCTTTTTGTGCACTTTCGTTTCTTTTGCGTCCGTTTCATTGTCTACTGGGGGAATCTATTGACGCCCCCGTGTCACACCCGGCCCTCCTGCAGGAAGCCATGTGCGAGATGTGATGGGCGGTTCCTGGTTTTGTTGCATTTTGGCTCGCAGTCCACTCCGGTCCAGCCCCATGCAGCTGAAATTCAGCTGAAAACACACCGCGGCCAAACGCAGCTGACGTTCCCGGATGCAAGGAGAGGCAGTCCGGATGCCTCTGAACCTCTCTTTTCAACTCTGTTATTTCCCCCCTCTTCTTTTTCTGTTCGGATGTCTTCTTTCGGACTTTTCTTTTTGGTCGACCGTTTGGGCCGATACTCTTGGCTGTGCTCGTTTTGTTCGTCCGTTGCCAACAAACGTCTGAGCGCCTGCAGCTTTTCAAGCAACTGCACCCAAACGCTTCCAAACAGCGGTTGAGATTTCAGTACGATTTAACGAGATTCGAATCGATTGGCAGCGATCTCTCCCTGTCCTCCCGCCCTTACCACCCTTTCCCACCTGCATTTCCCATCTGCTTCTGCATATTTTCTCAATATCCCTTTCTAATACGATCGATCTCCCGCATCCATCTCCAATATCCAATATCCAATCTGCCATCTGCGGTCAAATCGTATTTAATAACACCCCTTGTTCCTCCCTCGTTTTCCATTTCCCTTGCGTACCGGACAAACCAGAGATCCAATAATTTCGTAGATTTCCCATCGCATCATCGGCACTCACAAAATTGAAACGGATCAAGGAGATCATATTCAATTGCTTGGCCTTGAATTGGGATATGCCTCGATCAACACGTTTTGAGGGTCTAAGCACACCCTTTTCTAACGTGCCAACGTCGTAGTCGTACGATAGATACACCGAAGAAGATGCACTTTTCACAAAAGGCGAAGAGGAAATAATCGTGAAAGGCCCCTTCTCCCCCCCTCTCACGAACGGAACCGCCCCGACCAAAATGTGAGACCTTCCAATCTCCACGATCCGGCCGGCGTCCCTGACCCTCCCCGCGTGTGCATCGTCTGCGTATGTGGCGGTTTCGGTTTCTGATATTTGCCTTCTTTTTCTCGTTTTATTCGTCCATTTTCATCGATGTCGCCCTTTGTCTTTCCTTTTTTTTTTGGTCTTGTGTGAGCCCTCCGTTTCGTTTTTGCAACGCAAATCTACATCCTTTTTGACGTTTCTCTCTCCTATTCTCCACGTGTGGATTGCAAGTTGTAGGTTGCAGGTTTGCTTCCTGCCTGTCCGAAGTTTATGTAAGGAGGTGCGTTGTCGTTCGCTCCTTCCCTCACATAAAGTACTCCGTACGTCTTTGTCCACTATGTATTTCCGCTTCCGTATATTGTACGTCACAAGTACCCCAAATGTCGTTCTTTCCTCTTTTTATATGAAATATAAATACTTGTGCGGCGTACTTTATGCTTGTACATTTTCTCACATATTGAAAAGGTGCAGCCAACTTGCAGGCTTGCACGTGTTTTTGACTCGCCCAGACTTCCAAAATAAAAGAACCCGATCATGTGCCGCCCACGCCCGCTCTACCATGTTCCGTCCCTTCTTCTGTACAAGTACTGTGTTTTGAGTATCATACTATGCCAGAACAAATGAATACGACGTGTCTGCCCCGGGTCGCTCCTTCTTTATTATCTCTCCTCCATCCTGCTCCTGCCGTGTGTGCGATAAATTGCTCCCACATGTCTCCAATCTATATTTGTGTGAGCCTTAAAGCAAAGAGGGAAAGAGCCACGAGCAAGATGCTGTTCTCGGTCTCGCTCCTTCCTGCTTTCGTCCATAGTAGCTTCCGCCCCCAAAAAGGTTCCCAGGTCCAGCTCTCAGCTCCTGGCTCCTTCGCTCCTCCCCTCCTCGTGGCAGAACACACTCCTAAAGTCCCCACCCCGCCTGCCACGCCAGGATGCATGCAGACAACAGTCGGGCGCGGCACTCCGTACTTACTTACGTTTTGTGCCAAATCGTCGTAGCTCCAAAAAAGGCTTCGTGCTCCATACTTCTCTTTTGGGCTCCTCTTCTTGTCACTCGCTTTCACACTTTGCTTCTTTTGCTCGCAACCTGCATTGGCGCACTTGGTGCAGGCAAAATCGCGTTTTGCACAGGATGCAGTATCATTTTGCGCCGGTACAGCTCCTCGACCCTCTTTTGATGGCCCCTCCCTCTCCCCTCCCTCCAAGAAACACACCAAAAAGGCACCAAATAGAACACCAAAGACATACCAAAGACACCAAAGACAAGAAAAGAGAGGGGCCCCATGTGTCTTTTTCCACTTTTTCTTTTCCGGTACCAACAGCAAGACTGCCATGCAGGACGAAAACATGGGCGGACATGGACCGAGAACAGAAAGTCTTCTCGCGTCGTTTGGTGCGCGTGAAGCCGACGAACTACTGAGTAAGATCTACGAAACTATCGTCCTCTCGAAGCGGTCTTCGAACCAAGGCGAGCTTGCAGCACGCACGCTGCAGAGTGGACTGCAGACCATGCAGATGCGGAAATTCGAGGTCCCCAATAGGGCCCAAGAAACTCGAGAAAGACCCAAAAGAACCGCCACAAAGTGCAGAAAGCCAAAACGCCATGCTCCTTGACCTTGCACAAGCGCTTTGCCGCCTTCTCACCTCATCTCTCATCTCATATTCATCGCGCCGCCAACGGGAGTGCATCACGATCCCCCGTTGCCCTCGGCGGTTTTGTTTCTTATTTTCTGCCGACAATGGTACATATATGTGAGGCTGCATAAGAACACACGGAGCATTTATCGACCCGTTCCAAAGTTGGCCCAACGCCTTTTTTGGGCCTCTCCTGTGCCTTTAATGGCTTTTCTGGGGCTACGGCCCTCTCTCGGCCGTGGTACGGAACCAAAGCCGACGAAATGGAGCAATATCTGTACTCAGTAAGTTCCGTTTTGATTTAATTGTGAGTTCTCCATACGTCGTATATTTGATCTGATTTCACGGAGAGTTGAGTTCGCCTAAGGTAAAGTAACCAAGAGAATGCAGCTCCACCTGCAGTGTCCGTCCCATCTGACGCATCATCTCCCATGTATGTTTCTCGAGTCGTGTTTTTTTTACTGCCAAAGCCTCGTTTTTAACGAAGTATTGTTGTTTTTGATTCACTCGTTTTCCCCATCGTCTCCATCTCGTTTACTCGTTTCTTGGACTTCATCACTTTTCCCCCTTCCTTTTTGCCCTGGCTCCTTTCGAATTCGAAAATTTAAACACCCCTAGTCTCCTTTTCTCCTGCCCTTCTCGCAAAGCCCTGTCACCAAAGTACCCCTGCTTCCCTCGGGTCATGCCTGTCTGCCACGGCCATAAAAAAAATACAAATACTTTTCGTCTAGGTTCAGGAAAAAGCAGGAACGAACAGACAGGGAAAACGAGTGAAAAACGAGCGTGCAGGGATTGTCAATGGGTTTTTTGTCCGCTCGACACGTTTTCGTTCCCGTTTCAAACCTTGTCCGTTCGTCTACGAAGTATCCCGAGTCGAGGCCCTTTTGAAAAAACCTTTTCTTCAGTGCTTCACTAAATAGTCTGTTCGCGACTATTGCTGTCCATCACTGTCCATCATTCTCCCAAAACGACAAAAAGACACCCAGAAACAAAGATGCACCGTCGTGACCCGTGCTTCCCGTAATGCCCGTTTTTGCTACGAAGATCCCCCGCCCGCTGTTTGCTCTTGTTTGTGTTTCTCCTCCGAAATATCTCTGCTCGCAAACTTTCGCAGTGTGCCCAGTGCACCCAGAGCACGAAATGCCCTGTGCATACGGCGTATCCTCTCACCTCTTTTAGTTTACTGTGCACTCCGTGCCCTCGCGCTCGGGTGCCCTGTGGGCCACTTTCACTTTGTCCCCCTGGCCCCCGAAAAATACCAACCCCCTGGCACCGCTCGCCGTCCCCAGTTCTGTGAGTGAGAAGAAGTCTCCAGTGTTTTTATGCCAGTTTGCCAGCTCGAGCCAGCCAGGTGGGAAAAGACGCAGAATGGAGACCTGTCTGCCCCGGTCCAGGTCCCAACTCAAAAAGACAACATGGACCCCCAGGCGCAATCCTGTGGCCCGCCGGAGAGGGCCCCTATTCGTCCCTTTTGGAGCGCGTTACCCCTGCTTTTTGCTTCCAGGCTTTGCCCATGCTGTCTTGTTCCTGGTCGCGTTGCGACTGCCAGGGTATGGGCAAAGAGGCAAAGAGTCTTTTAGTTCACAAGTCCGAGAAAGCTTGCGAGCATGGCCAGAAACAGAAAGGAAAACGAGAGACAAAATCAAACGGGGAGCATTTACCCCCAGTCGAGCCAATCCAGACAGTCCAGCCATTTGCCATTGAAAGCCCGCAGGAAGGGTTGTCCGAGATAGGCAAATGCGACATACATGACATCCTTGTCGGGCTGTCTTTTCTTTTCTCTCTTTCCCCTGCTTCCGTGGTGGATATCCACGAGTCTGCCACGGACATTGTCCGGTGGCCAAAAAGAGAGATGCCATTTGCCAATGGAGCACTCGTATGGAATACTTTTTGGTGCTTTGATTTTTGTGCCATTCTACAATCATATCTCATGATGGAAAATCGCCATGGCAATCACCAAGAAATCGAAATACATGACCTCCAAAAGGCATAGTGCAAGTCCACTTCCCAAAAGATAGGTTGTAGGTCTCCCAAGCCGCCGCCCCGGTTCTTGTCGTTCCGTGCCATATCGTTTGTGTCCTTTGTGCTCCGTCTTTATGTATTGCTCCACGCGTGACACTGGCATATATCCCCCAATATGGACATTAATGTATGGCGGCATATGACGATGTTCACATGTTTTCCCCTATGGCACATCAATATGCAAAATATATCTTGATCTGTAGATATATTGCAGTGTTGGTGGTCACCTCGCATTTTATACTCCAAGCCTCCATTTTCTTTTTATATCAAATGCGTATCGCAAGTGTATGTATGTGTACTGTCCGCCGTTTCCAACACTGCACCGTCCCCTCGAAATAGAGTGCCTAGTGTATCACTTGCCTTCGTTTTGTATGTTTGTGTTTCTTTTCCAATTACTTTTTCTCCTCTCTTTTGGTCTGCCTCGTGAGGGTTGCACTGCCGTTGCTTTTTTGGTTGTTTGTTTCTGTACAAAACCAACACAGCCTCCCCCTTGGCCTTCCACTTGGTTTAGACGGCCTAAACAACAAGAAAGAACGGATCACATCGTCCCGGCTCGCCTCGTACCCGGCCGTTTTAGAATGTGTTCAATACATTCTTGATTTTTCTTGATCACTTCGCTTCTTGCTTGCACTTGCTTGTGGCTTCTTGGTATATTATTGATTCTTGCGTCCCGTTTGGTCGCCTTGGTACGTTTTGGTATATCCTACCATTCTACAAAAAAAAAAGTGAGACATTTGTGTTTTACGTTGTGTGCACTATTTTATACTACGCATATGTACGCTCCTCTCGACACGACACGCTGTCGACACGCCCCTCGACAAGTGTAACGAGCGAAAAGACGGCAAGTTGGAGGGGAAAGCGGAAAGCGGCACGGACAGCAAGAGACAGCAAGAGACAGCAAGAGACAGCAAGAGACAGCAAGAGATAATGGATGCTCCAGCCCTTTCCTTTGTTTCTCCGTTATTTCTATCGATATCATCTCCGCCGTGCATTCGTGCCGGTGGCTTTTGAGATGAGGCTCCAGATGAGTCCCGGATGAGATAAGCCTCCCTTTCTGTGCAGGATATATCCATGTCATAGTCTCCGTGGCAGGGAGACTGGCAGGGTAGGCTGCAATAACAACATTTCACGAGTTTTACGGAGCAAAGTAGAACAGGGCAGCATGGTCGATACCATTGGGAAACGAGATACTCCACGCAAAAAATCCACTGATGTGCAATCTCATCATTCTCAACCCTTCTCATCTCTTGTCCATGTTTTCCCAGACACTGATGCTCCCTTTCGCGTCTGAGAATTTCTCCGAAAGTTGCCCACAAAACCACATGTCATTTGAGTGTGTGCGTGTGTCTTCCCATTGTCCTGGAAAAAGATGTGAGAAGGAAGAACGAAGCATGGCCTTGACTTGCGATCTTGTGGCCTGAAGAACCTGGATCCTTGTCAGTGTGTTGTACATATGTACAGATGTACACATACACATCCTCCTTTCTGGGCTTTGCCTCCGACGTTGTGATACAAATATGTCTTTGTCCACGACAGAACGGACAAGGTACACAGCAGGATACATCACTCGGCGAAAACAGAGGTGTGCATGTGTGCAACAAGATGCTATTGGGAAATATTTGTTACTTTTTCAAGTGCATCTCACGTATCACGGGTCCTGCGTTCGCCGTCCTATTTTGGGGGGAACAGATGGGACAGACACGGCGTACTCCTGCACATCCTGTACGAGTCTTGACTTATCTTCATGAACCGCTTTGCTTGCACAATGCTCAAGGTGGCACAAGTAGGCATACGCTCGTCCTACTCCCCCTGCGTTGTCATGCCTCCCCAAAGAGAAGCAGCCAAAAAATCAGGCACACAACGTGCATGATTAAAATAAAATAAAAAAATGCACCCATTCTTCGTCTTTCTGCCATCCGTCGTCGTCCGTATTCAATACTCCGTACTATTTACGAAGTAGCAAGCCAAAGGCAAGGGTCACTGTATCACCCTCCATTTTTCTTCAGCCGTGACGGTACACAAGTGTTCGTATCTTTGTAGAAATCGTCCATTACTTCTCATCTATAACGATGAAGGAATCACACAACACGAAGCAGAACAAAGAAAAAGATGAAATGCTCCTCCTGCTGCAAGGGGCAAACAGGAACAATGAACGGCTGGGCAGCATTTTCTGCTGATGTTGTTTGTGGGTGGTGGTGTTGATCGACGAGACATGCACACCCACCCCTCAATATGCAAGGGGTGTTGTTGTTGATGTGATCCTTCCGGAAGTTTGCCTGCCAGAATTCAACTCATCCCCCTGCTCTAACAACAAGAAGATGCACATCAGGGTCGTGCAGATTAGAGGGTGTGCCGGCGCAGGTACCCTCCATATCAAGGCTTTTTTTTGCCACCATATCAAACTTCGTCTACAAAGTATGTCGGGCTTTGCTTCGGGAAGCCGTTGTATCTCATGATGCCTATTTCTCAACATCATAACGCTCGCCACTCCTATCAGTACAAATAGGAAAATTACCATCCGTCTATCCGTGAATCAGAGAAGGGGGCTCGGGGGCGAAGAGAGTCTTAGAGTCAGAGAGTCAGACAAGTTGGTGGAAAATCAGAGGATCATGGAGGATCAGTCAATCAGAAAATCCGCAAATCAATCAACCACTCAACTGGGAGCTATGTGGGACTGCATAGACTACAAAAAGTTGTGCATGTTGCGTACGGGCAGGTAAATTAGAATCAGTCCATACGACGCAAGCTGTGAGCTTGTATTTCCCGTTCTAGCCACATCTATGCTTTGATATGTTATCACCATCAACGTAGAAAGGCGGTCTAGTTTGATCCCTTATTTACAAAGTATTGCACGGACAATGCAAGCACTCTCTGTGAACGTGCCAGCAATGAGCTTTCGTCAAAGTGTATGCATATGCGGGCCTGTGTGCAACTTGCATCGTGCATCGTGCATCGTGTCTGGTGCATATATCCATGTGTGTCCCTGGTGTCTTTTTGTGTCAAAGCCCTGCACATCTGAGTGTGCACACATTCCTCGGGAACGGCAAACGAACACACGGCAACCGGCCTTCCATGCTCATTGGATGGTCGTTGATGGTCGTTGCTAGTCTTTTCAGTCCACCATGCTATGTTCGTGCAGGATCTCCAATTCCTGTTGATGGTCCAGCTGTTTATTCTCTCATAATACGAGCTGAGGCAAAAGCAAGTTGCACACCTCGCACGCAAGGGACAATAGTCCCAGGAAAGTGACAAGTAACGTGGAGCGAGCGTGTGATCGTCTTTTTTCCGAATTCCAGTGACTTGATTCTGTCTGTCTTTGCCTGCCTCGCATGCCTGTTTATTGTCTTTCGTTTGCTTCTTTTTGTCTCTCGCTTTCTGATCCTTCCGCTCTCTTTGCTCTCATGTAAACTCACGTGTACCAGGGACAAACAAAAGGGAGTGATACTCCATTTTCTGCCCGATGTTAGCTTCCCTCATGAGAAGAATCTCATTTCATCTTTTGTGATCATCGATCCCACATCGTGAGATGCCATCCAACCTCCCTTGTGTTATTTTGTTCCTCGTCTGTGCTTTGAGTCCACAACATATCACAGGAGATATTAAGTCTCGAGAAGACGAAGAGACTCATCACAAAGGGACAGCAATTTGGAGAGTAAAAAAAAGAAAAGAAACAAAGAAAAGAAAAGAAAAGAAAAGAAAAGAAAGAAAAAGAAAAAAAGGAAACGCCCGAGCATCTGGCCGGCCCGCGGGCGCGACGGGCCCAAGCGCCTGCGGCATGCCGATTGCAACGAGGGACAACGAGAGAACAAATGGCTTTCTGGGCAACTAAAGTGATTGCATCGTGGAGACAAGTGCCCGGCAAAAAAAGACTCGATGCTACCACGCTTGGATCGTGTCCATCATCGACATGCGATGGAAACATGCAGCAACCGTTCGTGTCTCTCTTTTTTCACATTCTTTCTTTTCTTTTCTTTTTGTCTGTCGCTCTCCTCGTTTTTCAACAAATTAAAAGACGTCACTCTGAATAGTCCATCACTTTTCGTCCCATCATCTCATCATCTCATCGCCGTTCTCTCCCCACGGCCAGCGCATTTTGACCCCAAGATGAGAAAAGCCGGCGTCGATCTCGAGACGAGCAAGAAACCCGACTCCACGGGGAATGGCACCCATCATAACTCTTTCAGCTCGCAACATCTTTCTGGGCGACTCTTGGAAGTGCCCAGGCTCCCAAGCTGTGATGCTCCGGCCGTTCTGCCTATTGTCTCGCCGTCATCACAGACCTTTGTTGACAAAAGCGGCGATGATCGTCTTCCGTTCGTGATGTCTTTTTTCTTATTCTTTCTTTCTCGCTCAATGAGTTTCTTCTCCTTTACAGAATGTCTCTCTCTTTTTTTTTTTGCCTTCCAGCCTTTTCCCTTTCGTCTTCTTTACCGGTTTTCTGTCCCAATGGCCCGATATTACCGTTGGATCGCGAAAAGGCGTGTGAGACACTTTTCCAGGCTTCTCTTTTTCTTCTGTTTTGCTTCCTTCACTGTCGATTATTTCCCCTCTGGAGAGACATGATGTTGCTTTTCTCTCTTGCATCACACTCTCATCCCTTCTTTTGCTCTTCAGAGCAAAGCGGGGTGACCTTGCGATGTGAGGCGAATGGGGGCAAAAAACGCGGACCTGAGGATCTCATCGCGGAACAAAAGAAAGCATCACATCACCGTGAAGACATCGTGTAGATGAGATTTGTGCCTCGAGCTTAGTAATATTCTGTGAAAGAACCTAATAGACGCAGTCTTCTAGATCTAAATGCAAAGAAAAAATCAAAGTGAGCACGACCTTCATAATGTAGTGAAGTCCTATCTTCGCTTCTTCATATGTGCCTATCTTATTCCTCCTTTAGGATGGCATATCCTTGTTCACACTTATGCTTATCCCCTTTTTATTCGCCTTATCCCGAAACCTTTTTTGCACTATTTTCATGCCCGTCATCTTGGGACAAGCAAATCCCCACCACCACCACCCACTCGCTCACACTTACACATGAGATCAACTCAACACAAAAACCAGGGCAAACTGGCACTCTCCCGCCTTCCCTGCCGACACGTCCCCTCAGTTCTCCTTATTTTGCTACCCATTTGCTGCCCTGATTTTCTCATGATCGACGTGATCCCGGCACGTCCATGCTTTTGCCGTACCAGCAAGAGCACAACTTAATGAACATCGTCTTTGATTTTCAGCTTGCTCCTGTCACGCCTGTCACAGACTGCCATAACTGTCACAGCTGATAGCTGTCACAGTTGTCATTGACTGTCGTCATGAAGGACCAAAATGGCCAAAAATTGACATGTCAAAAAAACGGGCGCGCAATATATCCTAAAGCGCAATGATAGTCTTGGGGACTAGAGCAAATATACGAATTGCTGGAGAGCAAAAGAGGAGCTCAAAATCCCCAAGAAAAAGAAGAACATGAAAAAAAGCAAAAAGAAAAGAAAACGTCTGCAGGCAAGCCCTTTGGGCATCGCTTGGTCGTCGATCTCCCAAGAACTGCCAGAAAAAAAGTGTGAAGAAACCGTTGGCCCTCGAGGCCATCGAGGCCCTCTCATGCTCTCTCTGGAAAGTCGACCCTGAAGACGAGTGCCCAATGATCGACGTTGGAAAAGTGAACAAGAAGGCTGGGCTGGCTGGGCGGGAGCAGCCCCGAGTGCTTTGACAGTGGCTCTCGAGTGGATATTTCGGTGTCCCCACAGCGCGCGCTCGAGCGCCAAACAGTATGCCTACAAACCCGCGGCCCGACACTTGTTCGCTAGCCTCGTCGATCCGATTTTCCTTTTTGCTTGCTTTTTCCTGGCCTCGAGCGTGTTTATTTATCGCTTCTGCGCGCTGTTATCCGCTTCCCGTTTTCCGGTACCTTACATATAGACAGGAAATACGGAGATGGCTGCATTCAATGTGCATTGTGGTGCTTTATTCGTTGATTGTTGTTTATAGATTGTTGGCTGTCAGTGGCTGCTCGACGCTGTTAATATTGTTGATGTTTATCTACTTACACCTTCTCTTGATATCGAAACATACATGCCTCCCATCTACGCCCTCGATCGTTGTAACAGTGCCATGAGCTCCTCCATCGGGATATTGAAAACCATCGACCACGATCCCACCAGACTGGGAAACCCATAATTCCAAATCCGAGGGCGATCTCGCCTCCATATGGATAAGGGGTAGGAATTAAGGAAAACAGGAAGGCTCTTGCAAGAAATGGGGGGCGTAAACAGAGGGGTGTGTAGCCATCATTTCTGTCTCTTTTGTGTCTTCTCGTCTGCATCAAACCCATCACCAACTTGCCATCTTGCACATCCCCACTCTTCCCCCGGCCATTCTCCCAATGTCTCGGGACTACTCTTGGAAAGTGAACCCGCCCTTGAAATCTTGTCCTTTTGGTCTGTTTGTACATAGCCTTTTTGCCCTCTTTCAAATCTCGGCAGACACCCGCCAACAGACGCCTAGACGCCCTAAGAACTCACGCCACTTCTTTCAGGGTATTCTCAAGGCAAGGCACTACTCACCCAGTCACTGTCCAGCAGGAGCCGAGTATGCCTCTTTTTCTCGACTCCCTCCTAACCCTCGACGATCACAACCAAAGAGGAAAAATGCCGCCCTGTCGAAGCAGCTCCTTCTTCCTGGCCTTTCAAAACTGACACGTCCTATCGTCACGATGATCTTTTTCTTCACTGGATGAGAAGGGGGTGGCCCTTTGTGCAAAGGGAGGCCATTGCTTGGTAAACTTGCGTGATATTGATTTACTTTTTTTCAGTCTTTTCTTCTCTTCTCTCTGATCCGTTCTTGCCTCTTGTCCTCCTCTCGTTCCGCCTCTGTTCCGTCTTGTTTCTCCGTTCTCCATCTCCGTTCTTTGGCCTCGTCTTCGAGCCCGTCTTCTTTGACTCTCCGTCTCCATCTTTTTGTGCTTCCTTTTTCTTCACGCCCCCGTTTCGCCTCGTCTTTTTTCTTCTTCTTTCTTTCAGTGTCTTGTGCGGTCGCACACACGCCATAAAATACCCCGAGACACAACCGATTTCTCTTTTCCCCAGCCATCCTCATCGTACTTTTGTCGTTGAAAAATCCTTCAGGCAATCTGGGCCAGGCAATCTCTCGCCTGCTGCTGTGGAACACGATGACACGGGGCACCGCTGGCCCGCTGGCCCGCTGGCACGCTGGCACGCTGGCACGCCGACACGCTTGTGCGACCCTCGTGTCGATAGTGTGTCGATGGGCGTCTGTAGGTGGGTGTAGATTGGGGGGCGTGGAAAGGGACAATATGCGGAACGGGGTGGTGGACTCACAGAAACTCGCCTCGAGTTTCCACGGCGTTGCTCATTTCCACAGCGAGGGCGCTCTTGCTTATTGCCCTTATTGTTGTCTGCCCCTTCCTTGGTAACGCTTCAGGTGGGTAGGACAGCATAAAATTTGAAAGTGATGCTGTGCGTAATCGTAATGTTATGCTTTACCACAGGATTTATGCATCTCCTGTCATCTATTCAAGAAAGTAAACAAACGCGTTGACGATATCATAATCCAAACGCATCGATGACAGTTCACTATGTAAAGATGGTGAGTAATCGTACGTTGTTTCGATATTAAATATTCATGACCTACATAATATTAACAATTATCGAGAACAATTCTGTAAAAACTATTTGAAAAATAGCATAAATAATATTTACAAAAATAAATCGAACAATATGAATGGTGAATGGTGATGATAAAAACAAAGAAGTCAAGAATAGCATCATCTCACGACCTAACGCTCAAGTAAAATATGAAGCAAAATATAGATAATGGTTATGAGATGTTATGATGATATACGACGATGTAACAACCCCAAGTAAACAAAAGACGTTCTGTGATCACTCCTCATCCACAAACGACAACACGACAGAAAAGACAATGGTCGGCCGGCACATCTTTTGCAGGACTACACCCAGCAACGGGCCAAACTTGTCGGTCCAGCTGTTGCCGCCGAGTCTGCTCTTGTTCTCGACGCCGCGGGCCTCCCAGTCCCTCCGTGTACACGCAATGCACCGGTGACAGGCGGCCTTGTTGAGGACAGCACTCTCACTGTCCGTGTTGCCCAGTTGCAGAGACAGAATTTCCTCGATCCGCCAGTCGTCGTATAGGTCAACAAGTACGGTAAAGTCCATACCGTTAAGGTTGGCAGATGGTGCATCGATTGGTGCCGACGACGATGACGGCCTTCCAGCCCCCTCATCGAGAGCTCGCTGGAAACTGCGTGCATCAAGCCATGGCTGGGGCGCAATATGCTGTTGCAGGAGGCGGCGTTGAGCGGGAGTGATGCCCGACCCAGAGTCAAGGCGGATCTTGATGGGCACGATCAGGTCGGCCACAACGACCTGGAGGGATGTAGGCGGAGGCACGGGCTCTTGGCCGTTTTCGTCCAGAACGGCATCTTCATCTTGGGACAGGTCCACACCAGCCGCCCAGGTGATGGTGTCCATGTGGCTGCGGTCGATCCAGGCCGCGTCGAGGGCGACAGTCGACACGGACAGACGCAAGGAACGAAGTTGGCTGGCCCAGTGCGAGTATGGTACGGATGTAATGGGAGCTGGGGCAGTCGGCGGTAGTGATGACCGGTTTCGTGATATTGAGCCGCCGTCATATTTAAACATCCATGAACGGTCGTTTGAGGACGAGAGACCCTGATAATGTTGACTTGGCTGCTGATACGGCTGATCGTGATGCCGGCCGAGCATCCATAGACCACCGCCGCTGAAGCCTGCACTTCCATGCTCGCGGATGGCCTCTGCACCGAGCCACGGATAGTAAAGCACATCTCGGCCAGACTCTAGCCGGGCAGGTGTTGTGATTTGACGTACCAAAGGTGGTTGGGGCCCGTCGTCGCTCATCACGACTTTCGGAAGTGCGCTTTGCTTCAGGCCACCGTATGCCGCTTCAACGACTCGGCGAGCTTCGATGCAGACATAGAACAGGTCTGACTGCCAGAGCATCTCGATGGAGTGGGTATGGCTGGCTGGACGAAAGACACGACGAACACTGCAGTAGGTCGCAGGTGCCAAATCTTCACGAAGAAGAACGCGGAACGGAAGCGCTTGCTCCCAGATCATGCGACGGATCTCGTACGGCAGGCACGAAAACTGGTGGAACTCGGTTGGAGCGGTCGTCACGATCGTGCCTTCCCCGTCAGTCGGTTTCCCACTCGCTCTTGACTTAGTCGGCGATGGTGGTGGTGATGGAAGGAGCGGCCGGCCGAGAATGGAAGGTGTAGTATTTGCTTGTACCTTCCTTGTTTGTGACTGATGTTCCTCGACTGTTGCATTGAATGCATCCAACAGGGCTTCGCGAAGACTCGGCTGCAGCGGTTCTGCCACATCGTTCATCAATAGATCGCGGAAGACGCGCTGCGGCGACATCATGTGCCAGCGGTGGGCGGGCTGTGTTGCTGGTGCTGTTACAGCAGGTGCTGGATTTTGGTGTTGTCTCTGCCGCCGCCGATTTCCCCTTTGATCTCGCCGTCTTCACCTCCAGTTTTGTCGTCAACGTTACTGCTCGCCGGCACTCCGAGCATCGGCTCCGGTCGACACCGTCCCGGCAGACCGACTGCCGCGTCTCCCGGAAGAAGCGAATGTCGGCTGCAGGCTCGCCGTGCCGGTTGCGGAACGGCCGAAGCACATTTCGTGGGTGTTGTGCGGCGTTCGGTCGCCGATGATGGCGGTGGTGATGACCACTGCTGTTGCTGCTTCCGCTGCCGCTTCCATGATTGCTTCCCTCCTCCCAGAAGAGAGAGGCGGCCGGGTGCGGCAGAGAGTGTGTACGGTCGTCAAAGAAGAACTCGCGACGGGAGCCGTCGGCACGGCGGAACGCAAGCGGTGCGTGAGCCTGAAGGGAAGTGTCGACGGCGATGGGAGCGTTGTCGTGGGCCATTTTCAGTCGTAGACTTGCAGATCGATAAGGTTTGGTGAGAAAGCGGGTACGGGAACGTGTAAGTGAGATTAGCTCATGCAGAAGAGCCGTGGAAGTAGAGAAACAAAATGGATAGAGTTTGACGACAGAGGAATTGGACTTGAAGAAGATTGCGAGGTACCGACTGAGAAATCGAAGTGATATTATCTTGTCATGGTCGTGTGATGAAGAGCGAGCGCAGATGTGAAGAGAAAAGAAAAGTGCACTTTTTGTTGCACGTCCTTTCCTTCACGTCTTGGCCCTTGTTGTGGGGGTTGCTTCGAGGTTGCTCTTTTTCGACGAGATGGTGTGAAGTTGCCCATCAAGGTATATATAGGGATAAGTCGACAGTAGAGAATCAGAGAAAGAAAGCGAGGAAGCCGATGGATCTGATTGAAGTATGTCTGGGTGGATGTGGATGTTGATTGTTGGTGTTGGTCATATAGCGGCCGAGTGACCACGAGGGAGCATCTCCCAACAAGAACAAAGAAAATGATTAACGAAAAATCCGATGCAAGGAAGAGGGGGCGCTGAAAAACGCAATGGCGGTCGGTGGGTGAAGGAGTGCTCCGTAGTAAAGAAGAAAGCGGGCGTCAGGAGAGGAACAAAGAAGGAAGATGCAAAGTAAGTTGAGGAAGTCCAAGAAGTGCAAGATGTCGACCAAATCGACGACAACAAAAGCAAATGAATGCAGAACAGATGGATACCGATGGATACCGATGAAATTGTCGTGAGTGATAGTGGATGACAGAAAAAAGAAACGAAAAAGACGGTGAATCAAAACAAAAAACTCAAAACAGGGCGACTGTGGACTTTTGGAGGATTTTGCAGAGGTCCGTGGATCTGTTTTGTCGGGTCGTCGTTGGGTCTGCTTTCTTTTTTGCGAATGTGTTGTTTCTGCGTCTGTTCTGCGTCTCTGCATCTGTTTTTGAAGACGCACCTTTTCTTTTTTTCTCTTCTCCTGCCGTTGCGCTGTCACCAACAGTCAGGACCCTCCGAGCCAAGGGCGGGATGAGATGGAGAAAAGGCAATAGAAAAAGAGGGGAAGGGAAAGAAGTAACAGAAGAACAGAAGAAAGGGCTGTAATGTATACGGAGTAGATGGCGAAACGGCCGAATCTCTGCTATTTCTTAGTTCCAACAGACACAGACACACACCTTCTTCGTTTCCTTTTCCTTTCGGGCGCGTTTAGCTGCTGTTTTTGACTTTAGACTCGTGGCCCTGCGAATGGACATGTGTGGACAAGCTATGTTCGGACCCGACAATAGCCTCCCTTTTCCTCACGCAGTCACTATTTTACAATGTGCACTTTTTTTTCTGTCAAAATGCGAGAGGCGGAAATGGGGAGAAGACGAGAGATCAAGAAAACGAGGCACGGGAGCACATCACACGGAACACAAAAGCACAGAACCACACAAGAGTCCCTGACCCAAGGGAGGGTTCCGATGGGGGGGTCGGATGCAAGTCGAGGGGGGATGGGGACCCATGGACCCATCGGGTACAGGAAAAAGAAAATAATAGAGGCAAAGAAATGGGGGCGCACGAGCGATATGGCGTTCAGAGTACATACACATACAAGAATGCTTTCTTTTTGAGGGTCTGTTCCTAACACCACTTCTCCTTTCCTTCCCTTCCCAGCTGATAGCTGATCGTCCCGACGATTTCTTTTCTGTGTGGGTGCAGCTGTGATTTCTCTGCTTTTATTTGGTACGGAGTACAAATCACATCGGGACCAGGGTTGTTGGAAACCGACATGGGTCTCGTCACTCTTGGGTCGCTCTTCTTTTGGGACTGTATTTTGGGTTACGTGCCTGCGTGCCTGCATTGATGCAGTTTTTGTGTGGTGGAAATGGAAGACGATGCAGGAATGGACCCAGGGGGACCCAGAACATAAAAAGAGAGACCTATGAGTGACAGGCAAGACGCAGTCATGCAGTCACGCCCGCAACGCACGATCCCGACACGCTGGGACGAGAACGAAAGAAAAACAGTGATATGCCCGAATTAAAAGTGACCAAAGTGATCAACCTAAGGGAACACAGAAACGACCCAGGATCCAAGAGGACGGTCCGACGGTGTACTTGGAAAAGGAAGTGCGTCGTACGGAGAACGTTGTGTGTGTGTGTGTGATGGAGACAAAAAATGTACGACCACGGGCCCAAGTATCTCAGACAGTATCTCGTAAACGACTCTGTGGAGTCTCTTGCAAGCCAGAGCAGCCAAAAAGAGAGTCACTGACCCTTGTGTATTTCCTTTTTGTGTATGTATTGTATTTTCGTCTTCTGTTTCTGCCCTATGTCTCTATGTCTCTCTCTTCTATTGCCTTTTTTTGTTTCTCTTCTTTCCTCACCTATCAACAGGGCAACAACAGTGTCCCAGTGCCGATATACTGTGAACGTGGCTCGCTTTCGCTCTTCCTAAATTTCTCTCCTGCCTCTCGCTTCTTTTTCAGCTGATGCATGCCGTCGGGCCATATTCCAGAAGCAGACTGTCGTTTGCCCTGGATTGCCCTGCTTTCTCTCTGCTGTTGGCTCTCTTGTTGTTTTTGTTGTCCCTACTTGTGTTACATTTTTGTACCGAGCGAATTATCTTGAGTCTTTATTTCGTGTGTTTTCTACTTTTCCCACGTCTCTTCTTCTTCTTTTTTTTTTTTTTTTTTTTTTTTTTTTTGAGTTTCAACTTTTTTTTAACGTCGTAATGGACTCCGCTGTCCGCTGCATGTCGTACTCCAACCCTACCATCCTCTCATTCTCCGACCCTTCGTCTCGGGATCAAAAAGAAGGTCACAGACAGGAAAGAAGAGAGACAATTACTCGCAGAATGCAGAAAAGAGAAACGCATTGGTTGGATAAAAAGTCAAGCCACCCGCCTTCCCTTTTCCCATCCGCTGTTGGCGCCCAACCTGAGAGGAGACGTGTGAGAGAGAAGAGCAGAAGAGATGCAGGCGCAGGTTGCAGTGCATACATAATATGCAAGGCAGAGATGCAAGGCGACACAAAACATCAAAAGAAAGACTACCAACAGACAGAAACAGGCAGAAGACGCAAAGTAATGCTGGCTTGCTGGACCCGGCAAGAGGACACCCTCACAGACTTGGGAAAGCGATAGGAAAAGGATTCCGGAAAATATACTTTCATACGGTCAAAGCCAACAACGGCCCAGACTCTCAAATAAATTGGTTCATCTCGATAAGCGCCGGATGATATAAGGAAGCACAACGACGAAGAAAAAGAGGGGGCCAACATGAGATGAGCCGTCTGCAGTTTCGGGGCTATTTTACTATCACATCTCCCTCCTTAGCTACATTCCAACAGCCTTTTATCTGTGTGTGTGACGACGGGGGCCGTAAGAAGGGGGTCATCGGCAAAGAAATAAGAGCACAAGAACAACCCGGAGATTCAGTGTCGCAATAAGGGGCCAAATCGATCCTAAAATATGAGATGGGGGACTGTGCGGTGGGCAACTTGGATGGGTGAGAAGAGGCGGAGGAGGAGCAACTCCATCCGGAGGAAATGAAGCGAAAACGCCAGACTGGGAGAGTTAGATATGGGGGCCAAAAACACAAGAAACGACGGGAAAAGCAGGGCGCAACTCCTGTGACCACCTGGTCACTCTTTCGACATCTAGACTACTCCGTACGTCGTACATCGACGTGTAAAAGCCACGAGCCAATACGATGCACGAAGTGGCTGATGCAGACGGCCAACAGACAACAGACAACAACACAAGATACAGAAGGCGCACTGCGCACTCCACGTTATGCACGAGGGCCTTGTGATAGAGGCAAAACAGGACAACAGGTTTTCGAGGCGAGACATCAGGTGCATTTGAGCGAAAGAGGATAGAAGAAAACGAAAAACAAATGGGGACAAATGGCAAGACGAAACTAAGCAAGAATAAAAATACAAATAAAATAACTTCGTGGAGAATTTTCGGGAAAAAAAAACTGTCAAGTTCATGAGTTTGATTTTTCATCATTTGATTATTTGTGTAGAATAAATACTAGTAAAAAGTAAAATAAACCCTTCCCTCGGCGAACACGGATTAAAACAACTCAAAAAATCACATATAATCACACAAGAAGAAGAAAATAATAGCAATGCTTATCTGAATGATAGGTATGGAGGGACACGCTCATCAAAAGATGTTGTGTTTCCACACTTGCAGAAACTGCCCAATCTGTCGGGACAGCGAGGTATTGGGAAAAAAGGTACACAAAATGGCAGACATGACGAAAAGATAGATGTATGCTTTCGGCCTGTACTTGGAACAAGACATGTACTTGAACTGACCAGGCTCAAGTGCTAGTACTAGAAAATAAAGCCGCAAGTGTCGTACAAGCCACCACAACCGAGAATTGTCTTGCTAAATGCAACTGACCAGGCCCGGATTGCTCGTCTCTTTGTATCTTTATTCAGTCAAAATGCATTTCTTGGAAAGTCAAGGTAAAATAGAAAAAAAAAAGCAAGAGTCTATTCAGCAATTTGATAGCCCTGCTGGCTAGGCTGATATTATCTATTAAAAAGGATATCGTTCAACGTGAAGACTACTTGGTGCATTCGTCTATCACCGCCATGCTAACGGAACCGACTACTCATATAAAAGTATACGCACTGAACGATAAAAGACCCTAGAAGCGACAGAAATTACTGCGGTACGCATTGTGTACCGTAGTCGATTGCTAGATACTTATTACTGGCAGATGGCACTTCGGGGGCGTCCTCGCGTTTAGGTGGTAGTCCGCTCTACCGTCCTGGCCGATGCGGGTTCTGATGTCTAGCCGATATTACGTGCTGATATTGTTGCGCATGCACATGCACATGCGCTTGTACTGGCTGCACATTCTGTTGTTGGGCCTGAGGCATGTTCTGCTGTCCGTTTTGCTGTCCGTTGTGTTGTGCGGCCTGGTACACATTGTTCTGTCCGAGTTGCAGTTGATTGTTGGGGGGTGTGCGGCGGCGCCGAGAACTGCCGAGCCGGTACCAGGATCGGTAGCGTCTTTCCACGTTGTCGGCCTCACCATTTCCCCTTGACAGAGAAGACAACGGGAAATTTTGTGGCGGAGACGGCGTCTGCCCTGCTGCTGTGGGCCAGCATCAGGGGGCGGGCCGCCATTCTCGACATGCTGGATCTCCTCTGCCGCTGGGTGCGGAGCACCACCCGCATTCGCACCACTTTGCACTGGATGTTGGTCAACCTGATTATCTTTGTTACCACCTGAAGGCTGTGGGTTTACCCCGCCGCCTTGTGTGTTTCTCCTGTCACCTTGGCCCTCTGCATTTGACTGGGAGAGTGGTTGAGCTGCAGGCTGGGATACAGGTTGGGATACAGGCTTGGATATAGGTTGAGCAGTAGTCTGGGATGTAGGTTGAGATGTAGTCTGAGATGTAGGCTGAGCTGCAGGCTGAGATACGGGCTGAGATGCAGGATGGACTGGGTCGGTCTGGGTGGACTGTTCTGCTTGTGGACTGACGGACGGTCGGTTTCCCGGGTTGTTGGGTTGCGGGCCGGCTTTGGGGACTGACGACCCGGAAGCGTGGGGTGCACCGCCAGCACCGCCACAATCGGGAAGACTGGAATTTTGCACATTGGCTGGACTCGAAGCCTCCTCATCGTTCTCCTGACTGAAGCTCCCGGTAATCTGTCGGAGAAGGCTGCCCGTATAGCCAAGGAACGAGCTCGGAGCAGGAGCACCGTCCTGGGCACTACCCTGGGCACTCGCACGAGAGCCCGTCTGAGGGGAGGCCGATAGAGGGTCGTCTCGGTAAGGAGGATGTTGAGGCTCAGGTGATCGTGCAGGACTAGGCTGACGCTCGGGAGAGGGGCATACTGCAAAAGGTACACCGGCCAGTTCGTAGACATGTCGTAGCCCAATATTCATGCCTTCATTATTATTGGTAGGTGCGGTAGGTGGATGCACAACTGGGGAATGTCCCGCTGTGGGATTCTTTTGAGCTTTGGATGTCTTCTGAGATTGAGCTATAGCTTGAGCTTTAGCTTGACCCCGGGGAGGTGACACTGCCCGGGGCGCGGCAGCATCGGCATTGATGCTGGTGCTTGCCTGTGACAGAGACGCCGGTTCCTCTGGCGGGGAGGGCGTAGCCTGATTCAGAAAAGAGTCATTTGACATTGCTCCCAAGATGGCGGGTGTCATGGACCGATCGTTGCTGTTGTCAGCTCCGCTGGGTGGAGCTCTGGTGGGTGATGACGACTGCGCCGACGGGTTGCTCTTTGGGTGATTGGCAGTCATTGTTTGCTGTCGAGATGCTGACACTGGGTGAGTTTTTGGGGTTGCCGTTGGGACTGGTGCCGGAAACGGTGTCGGAAGTAATGGGACACTGCCTTCTTCTTCGTCGTCGCTTTTGAAGCTCTGCTGGTCTTCCTCGTTGCTGTCGTTACTGTCACAATTAAAAACTTCAAGAACAGAGAAACCCGTGGCCGTAGTGAACCTGCCCTCGGGGTTGCGTGCGGGACTGATTTCTGTGTATTTCTTTTGGCAGCCTTGTGGTTATTGGTCTCTTTTTGGGATAACCTGGCTGCGGGTTGGATTTGTATTTGGGCCTTTTCTTATTCTTAGCAGGCATGCAGTCAAAAGATGTTTGAATAACAGTTGATCATAAATGGGTCAAGAAGTAAACGAGGGTGGGTGGGTAACGATTTTGGGGACGGAGGCCTTGGATGATGATGATTGCTTGGTAAATGTTGGGTGGAAGACAGAAAATTGAAATGTGAGAGATGTTGTGAAAGACAGGGGCTGCAAATGTTTTGTTTACATTTTTAATATGATTTAAAACTGGCAGTCACGATGCCGAGCAGTATGGAAGCAGCGACAAGAACTCTTTCCGTACTGTGTAAGTTTTGTAAATCTTGGTTTGTTCGATTTTAGAAGGTGCCTTTCCTGTTCTTGCCATCCACAATTCTGTACTTTGGTAATGTCTCGGAAAGAACGTGTCGTTGAGCGAACCAGGAACTGTCAACTCTCACAAACGGAACGGGCGCGAATGAAGGTGAATAAAACCTCGAATGTTGGTTGTATAAGACCCGTCATTAGTGATCTATTGGTTCTCAAGTCTATTTTATTGCCATTTTATTGCGAGGCCCAAAACTCGAGCCCCTATCTTCGCGAGTACGCTCGCTCCTTACGTCTCTGCCTCTTGACGTATTTTCTGGACAGGAGACAGGTCGCAGTTTCCTTCTATATGTATTCTATGTTATCCCAGTAGTCCGTCTGTTGGTCTTTCCTTCTCTTTTTTCTAGAGAGAAAGCACGCCCTTCGACAACAGTCGAACGTTCCTCCTTCCTCAAGCAACAACGAGACAACCAACAGCCATGGCCGCTTCCTCACCAAGCACGAGCGGCGTAACTGCCTTCCAAAAACCCTCAAACCAAACGAGCCAAAATGGCACCATTCTTTCGAACGGCAACAATAACGGAAGCAGCTCTGGGCTGTCGACTGGAGGGCAGGCTGGTGTTGCCCTTGGTGTTGTTATTATTGCCCTCCTTCTGGGAAGCATCGGTCTCTGGGCGACAACGCAGACGAGAGCAAAGCGACAACAATCTGGATTGTTGATTGGGAAGGAGGCATCTGGCAGGAGGACGGTGGAAACAAGAACGTGGTAGGAGGTAGGAGGGGCCAAGACAGACGATGATAGCTCTTTCGAGACTTTTGATACTTTCGGCCCTTCAAATAGATAAATCCATCATTTCGACGCCCTTTATTGCTTCCACGCGATGTTTGTTGGGAACTTCCCTGCCACTTTCAAAGAGCCTGCCTGACCAGATATCGACTCGAGCTGGGGTGGTCCAGCTGCTGTTCCATCGGCTGACGCCTCTGGCTGGTTTGGGCTTTCTGGCACCGTCGATAGGGCCTCTGGAACAACGGCACCCTCTCCGTCTGCCAGTGTTGCTGCTTGGCCCTCACCCTCCTTCTCGCCCTCTTTGACACTCGCCGCCTCCTTCTGGCGCATCTCCCAAAAACCCTTGCCGTAACTCACCAGGATTTCCTCGCCCTGTGCAATACCGCCCACTTTGTTGGTGTTTTGCTTATTCGCTGCCGCTTGCAGTAATGCCCGCTTGCCTGCAGGCAACACAAACACTGCCATGCACCGCTCACCGCGCCGCGGGTCCCAGACTTCACGGAACTCAGCATTCGCTCGCGGTTTGCCCGTGCCCCGGTAGTCATTGACAAAGCGGGCCTCGTTGCCCTGGCGGTCAGCATCGACGGCGACATCGGCGTCACGGTCGAGCCACAGATCGTAGTCGGATTCACGCTTGTTGTGCGGGTTGGTGCCGGGTCTTCCAGCGGCGACGTTGCCCCGGTGGTACACACCCAGGTAGGGCAGGATAAAAGACCCTGCGCGGAGGTCACGGGCGGCAAAGAGGCCGCGCTGACCGCAGGCCGGGTGGTTTGGGTCGGTGATGGAGCGAATCTCAACAAGCGGGCTGGGCCCAAACCGTAAAATCGACGGCACTTCTGAGAGTGGGAGTGTAGACGCGGTTGCACCTGGAAGGTCGGCTGGTTGTGTCTGCAGCATCTGGCGCTGCCGTTGTGAGATGCCGGCGTAGACGGGTGTTGTGAGGTAGGTGACGTTGGATGGCCAGTTGGCCGGGACAGCCTTTGGTGCTGAGCCTGGGCTAGCAGGAGGTCCGCCAGGCAGTCCTCCGGAAAGGCCTCTTGGAGATCCTCTTTGCGGTCCTCCTCGTATTCCGAAACCACGCCCACGGCCATTGCCACGGCCGTTGCCGCCTCGTCCTCTGTCATTGTTTGCCATGATGGCCTTGTATACCAAACTAAATAAAGACAAAATGGACGCAAAGAATGCTTAAGAAAAAAAATGACAAAAATCAGTCTAATTTTACTTGAATGTGAAGAACAAAAATGAATGACAAAGACGGGTTCAAATAAACAAATTCATGAAAGGACGTAAATTGACGTAAATATGCAGGTTCTCCCAGGGAAATTTTTAGGTGAGTAAGGATGGTAGTTAAAGTACGTCATGGTGGTCACGTGCTTTCGTGGCAGACTCGCAACTTGATTTAGCCCCAAAACGCGGGGCGCCACTCTTTTTTCTTAAGTTTCCAGCTCTTGTTCCAGGTCTGACGCAGCGCATTCTCCGACAATCGTCCTAATCGACCATATTGCTGCCTGGAACTTGTGGCCTTTGACGGTAGCTCATATGACTGGGGCGACACACGACTATGCATCACGACATGCGTCTTGATTGAGAGCGCGGCCCTTTTACTTTTTGGATTCCTTTTCAACATCGACAACGTCATCGTCATCGCCATCGACGGCCCATCGACGGCCCATCGACGATGGTCTCAACGCGGCGCAGCGGCACGGCCGAACACCGGGGCGTCACCTTGCGTGCGGCGGCGACACAACGACAGCAGCAGAGACAGACGGCAGCGCGACAACGACGCGAAGATGCTGCAGCAGCCGCTGCGAGTGCCGACATGGGCCTGCCGGGGGTGTACCGGGACATGCTGATTGAGGCCGGTGTACCGAGTCCAGCGGCAACACGACGACGACGAGCCGGTGCTGCCGCACAACAGCCGACGATCGACTTGACGGACGACAACGGTGAGCCGCCGGTGAAGCGCATCAAGCGACCAGGGGAGAAGAGCGACGTACCGATACGA
This sequence comes from Sporothrix variecibatus, assembly GCA_016097105.2. Taxonomy (NCBI): domain Eukaryota; kingdom Fungi; phylum Ascomycota; class Sordariomycetes; order Ophiostomatales; family Ophiostomataceae; genus Sporothrix; species Sporothrix variecibatus. The sequence goes on from JADMNI010000003.1 coordinate 3,098,102, forward strand.
AGCGAGCGCGCAGCCCAGAAGTCGGCAATTGTTATCGATGATGATGAAGAGGAGGAAGAAGAGGATGACGAAATGCAGTTTTGAGGATATTGCGATCCCAGAACCTGTCATCCAAACGAGAGAACTCGATTCAGAGGACGAGGAAGACGAGGACGATGATGACGATGAGGAAGAAGACGACGGCCAGCAATTCAACTTTGAAGACCTCGGAAGCACAGAGACTACACCAACAAAACCTGGCAATAGACCACCTGGGCAGGTAGCCTCGGCACCTGACACATTAGAACTCAACCTGACCGAACACGAGAACGTTTTGACGACACCGTCAAAACGGGGCGGGCGATGGGGCGTAAGGGCGCCAGCAAACCGGAAGAAGCCGCTGAGCCGGGCAGAGCGGATGCAACGCGTTGAGATCCACAAGATGCATCTGCTGTGCCTGATGGCACATGCTTCTCAGAGAAACAGGTGGTGCAACTCGGCCAAGGTGCAAAAGGCTTTGAGGCCATTGCTGACTGCCAAGATGATATCCTACCTCAACCCGGGTGGCCATCTGACACAGTTTGGCCAGACGGAGTCGCTGAAAAACGGCATCCAGGAAGCGTCGAAAATGTTCAAGACAAGGTTCAACATTACAGAACGAGGCATGCGACGAGCCCTGTGGGCGGAGAGTCCAGAACAGTTGAAAGATGTGAGTATATCGCAGTGTGGCATATTATTTTGGCACTAGATCTGACCAGCTCATAGTTTGAACTTCCTACCGATGTAGAGACGGTGCTTGATAAAGACGACTTTATTGCAGCAGCAAAGAGTATGGAAGGATCTCGCGATGTTGGCGCACAGCTCTTTTGCGCTCTATTACGGGCAGCAGGCGTAGAGACACGACTCGTCTGCTCTTTACAACCACTGTCCTTCCTCAGCAATGCGCCTACGATGCCAAAAGTAAAACCAAAGGCTTCAAAACCAACACCATCACGAAGTATTCACCCAATACCCAGCATATATCGGTCACCACCGCCATCCACGCAGGCTCAAGGCGGTGATTCTGAAAACGAGGCCATGTTTTTGTCGCCCCGTCGCCGTTTAGGCCATCCTGATGCCGCAGCCTACAACGTCCCATCCGTGCCTTCGCCACCAAAGCCAAGACCACGGCCATCAGCGTCCTCTTCCTCCTCTTCAAGACACGTCATCCGCGGCGAGTCTGCTTTCCCTGTTTACTGGGTTGAGGTCCTAGATGCTGCCCACCAAAAGTGGCAGCCCGTCGACCCTCTCGTCACCTGCACACAATGGAAGCCCGCAAAACTCGAGCCGCCAGCTGCCGACAAGCTCAACCAGCTCTCTTATGCCATTGGCTTTGCCGCCGAGGGCGACGCCAAGGACGTTACCCGGCGGTATGCTAAAGCCTACAATGCAAAGACGAAGCGGACGCGCATTGATGGCCTCGTGGAGCCGGCGCCCACGATTGCTTCAGCGAAAGCCGCAGCCTCTGCACCGCCAGGCTCGTCGCCAGCCTCCTCTTCTGCGTCGACCAACCTCTCTGGAGCCAAGTGGCTGCGCCGGGCTCTGCGCTACTACCGCGAGTCGGCGCTGACGGACGTCGACCAGATCGAGGACATTGAGCTCAATGCTGCCGAGTCGCGTGAGCCGATGCCGCGCAATGTGGCCGACTTCCAGAACCACCCAGTCTATGCGCTGGTGCGCCACTTGCGACGACACGAGGTGCTGCTGCCCAATGCCACGGCAGCCGGGACTGTGGCAGCCGGTGCCAAAGCGCCCCTCGAGCGCATCTACCGCCGCAGAGATGTGCGTATTGCTTATAGTGCCGATCGCTGGTACCGTTTAGGTCGGGTGGTTCTTCCCAACGAGATTCCGGCCAAATGGTTGCCGAAACCAGTATCTCGAAAGAGAGGCCTATTTGACGATGACGAAGATGTCGACGACAAAAACCCGGTCGTTAACGAAGACGACTTGTTTGGCGATGGAGCAGCAGCTGGTGGCGGTGCCCACCCTAGCCCGCTTGGCATCCCCATCTTTACACCCGAACAGACTGAGTTGTACCGTGCACCGCCCGTCCTCGATGGCCGCATCCCCAAGAACAAGTTTGGCAACATTGAAATCTATGTGCCGAGCATGGTCCCTGAAGGCGGCGAGCACATCGAAGATGAAGTGGCCGGGCGGGCCGCGTACATGCTGGGTGTCGACTACGCGCCTGCCCTCTCGGGCTTCAACTTCCAGGGCCGCAAGGGAACGGCCGTCCTGCGTGGTGTCGTTGTGGCCAAGGAGAACGCCGAGGCCGTGCGGGCCGTTCTGGATGGATTAAAAGATCTTGCGGTCCAGGCAGTGGCCGACCGGCGGACGCGTGCCGCGCTGCGCGTGTGGACCGTCTTTTTGCGCGGCCTGCGGATTCGGCAGCGGATTCGTGATGCGGCCGAAGACCGTGGCGAAGATGTTGACAGTGAGGCAGAAGAAGCAGAGGTGGAAGAGGAGGATGAGGAGGAGGAGGACGAGGAAGAAGATGACGAAGAGGATGAAACACCAGAAGAAGACGCTGAGCAAGAAGATGCCATTGACGATGCCAGGAGCGACGTGACGGAAGAGTTCGATATGGTCATGAACGACGATGGCGATGCCGAGTTTGCTGGTGGAGGTGGGTTCATAGCCGACGACGAAGACTACGGTGGCGGCGGTTTCATACCGGAGTGATGTCTTGCGTCGAGATGGACATGATACAAGATGTACAGATAGAGTAGACGATCACTGCCAGTTGGATAAGCTAACCGTATTGTAGAATATGTGCTGATATTGTACGATGTACCCAAATATACCCCATGTATCCAGACATTGAAATGCACGCAAAAAAAAGGAAAACAAGAAAAAAAAGAAAAGAAAATCCACGCGGGCTTCTACGCTATGAGTACTTTACAATTTGCCCTTGTCCCCCTTCTGCTTCTGTTCCCGCACACTCTGGGCACTTCGTAGCAGGGCATACAGGCTCTGCATGCGTGGCAGCTCAACACCGCGGGCGCGGGCAATACGGACGGGGTTGCCCACAATCACTTCCAGTTCGAGCGGCCGGCCGGCCTCCCAGTCCAGCAGCATGCTCGGGCGCGCACCCTTATTGCGGTCTGTGCTCGCCAGAATCTTATCTGGCGTAGCTAGCTCGGCAGGGAAGGGCCGGCCGAGAATGCGCGGCGCGGCGGACCAGATCTCGTCCATGATGGCGCGCAGGTGGATGCGCAGCTCTGGGTCGGAGGCCATATCGGCGTTGCCGCGGCCGCCCGACAGCACGGCCGACGGGTTGAAGGCGGCATTGATGCACAGCTTATGCCAGCGCACGGTCTGCAGGCCGACCTCGTCGAGCGGGTCAATGTCGCGGATGCCGCCGAGACGCGTCCACCAGTCGGTTAGGCGCTCGGTGGCCTCCGTGCCCCGTTTTGTTAGGGGGCTGTTTTCATCGATCTGTGTAGAGGGTGGTGGTGACGAAGATGCGGACGAGGAGGACGACTCGGCCGAGGTTGTGTAGGGCCCAATGTGCAGGCGTGTCCAGCGATTCTGGCGGATGACGCCGGGCTTGACCTGCTCGGCGCTGATGATGGTGACACCACTGATGATGGGCGTATCGGGAAAACGGGCGCGGTACGGTGCCTCGACGCCGACGCCGTTCTGGATGAGGACAATGGTCGACTTGGGCCCGACCAGCGGTGCAATGGTAGCCGAATCGTCGACGCGGTCCGGGAGGGCCTTGGTGGTCACGACGACATAGTCCCAGCCGCCTGGTGGCGGCGGTGGCACGTCGCTTGACGCTGAACCAGCAACACTGACACCGCCGGCAGCATTTGCGGACGGGTAGACGGCATGGGGGTGGAAAAACATAATCGCCAAAAGTGCGTGTCTGCAGCTGCACGCCATCCTTGGCGAGGGCTGCATAGTTGGAGCGGCCAATCAAGGATACATGAATGTTGTGATCAGGCTGTTGAACGAGACGGTCAAGGAAAAAGAAACGAAAAAGAGGCAGCAACGGTCAGCAAACAGGTCAACAGTATGTCATATGCCAATATGACAACAAAGAAGCGGTCTCGGATGTCGATCGAGCAAGGGGGCAAACAAAGCAGCAGACAGAAGGCGGCGGTGGATAAAAGCATGACCGATAGACAATGTCAACACCCCCTTGGCAGACAAGGTGGTCCAGCCTCAGCCAGCCTCGTGACACAAGATCAACAACGAGAGGAAGGCAAAGAAGGCAAATAAGGGGAAGAAGAAGTAAGACATACGTAATGAAGCCTCGATGCATAGAAGCATCCCACGGCACCAGCACCGACGAAGACGATGTGGACCGGCCTGGACCAGTATCAGCACGGAACAAGTAAGTGTGCGAATACAAACATCAAGACAGCCATAGACACAGCCCAGACAAAGGGTGTGTGGGGGTTCAAGGGCATAGGACAATGCGAGAAGACTAACTTGGTCGGGTCCGCCGCAGGGACATTGGCAGGAGAATGATGGGCCATCTCGGTCGGCTGTCGGCGAGGTGGTCAAGAATAGAGAGAGGTGTGTATGTGGTACTGTGCACGTTTCAAAGCCTGCTCGGTCTGTGAAGGGGGCGGATAGGTCCGCTGCTGACTGGCTTTGCTCGTGTCGGTCGTCGCCGGTTTAGATTAGAGAGCTCAGATTAGAAGAGTCCCGAAATCGCAGCTCAGGCGTGGCCAACAAACGTGAAAAAGCGAGAGGCCGAGATGGGAAACCGAGAGAGCCGGGCAAAAAGAAACGAGAGAAACGAGGCTGGGCTAAGTGCACAAATCTCGGTCTGCGTTCGTCCTCGTGACCTTTTAATTGGTGAAAGAGAAAGGGAGGCAGGAAACGGAGTAAGAAAACGTGGGCGGAAAAGAGCGGCTAGAAGCGATGGGCCGGCCAGAACAGATGAAACAGCGAGATGAGTGGCTGATTGTGTAGCGAGCGGACGGCGGCGCGGGGGTTCTGTTTGTCGATGGTTGAGCGTGGATGTGAATGCGCTTGAGAATTGGTAAGATGGATGGAGTGAAGATGCAAATGCGTGGTGAAGCAAGAGGCTCGATTGGGGATGTCGAGACAGGTGCGATGTCGTGATGTGCGGGCAGTCGCCAATTGGCACGAGCGCAATCGCACCTTCCCGAGGCTGGCTGCGGGCCCTAACAAAGGTGATGACCGAGGGCGTTTTTCTTTCGTAATACAAAGCCAGCCTCCCAAGGAAGGTGCGACCAGCAACTCGGCGATCGAGCTACAGCGGGGAACCACAGCTAAGACCCCCGCGCTGGCTTATTTTCAGAGCTCCGAATAGTGCTGTCAAGGGGGCACTTTAGTGGAGAAACATCGACAAATGCACAAAGAAGAGTGTGTTAGCGGACATTAGCGCTCCGATGGCACGATGGCTGCTGGTCATAGCTTCCTATATTGACATTTTGAATCTTGATGGGAAGGAGCATATGACAATGAATGAAGGTAAGAGAAGACGTCTCTTCTTAGGTTAAGACTTGGTTGGGAAGTCAGGATGTGTCTCCTTCTCGGAACGGGCATGTGCTGTGGACTGCAGCCAAAAGGTAAACGGAAAGTGCGTCCCACGAAAGTACCAGGCAGGAGGCAGGTGCGACTGATCAGGTGAAATCACAGATGAGGAAGGGAAGACCGTGGCCATCAGGAGAGAAGTGACAGGAAAGAACGAGGGACAAGCTGTGCAAACTCTTCATCTCATCTTCACCGAAGAATTTTCAGAAAAGGGGCTCACAAAAGCAACACAATAAAACCCATCCCACAAACTACGAAATAAACGTCAATACCGAAGAAGCTATTGAAGGCTCGGTCTAACCCGTGGATCACCCACCAAAGATCCAAGAAAAACAATAGAGCCTGGCCCATATGGGGTTTTGGTGTGTGTCCTTCGGACAGCCCGTGTAGCCAAAAAGAAGCCAACACCAGCAAACAGGGGGATCGAGGGCCCACCAGAGCCCAGCTTTGCAGCGCTAATCCCATTCGTCTCTCTTCCACATAGTCAGGACGTCACGAAAAGACTGATGAACAGAAAATTTCTGAACGACCACACTGACAGCCAGCCTTGTTGGGCAGCAGCTAAATGTGTAAGTGCTGTCCTATGAAATCAAATTTTCAAGCACCGAGTGACCTGAAGAGAACAAAATCAGCCAAAACTCGTAAAAAGGTGCAAGTAAAAAGAAAAGAAAATTCTTGCATCCTGCGTCCTTCATCAAGAAGGTCCAGCCAACCATGTCGCCATATCACTGTCCCTACTCGACTTCTTTTTAATAACACCCCGGCGGGAGAAGACACGCAATCTTTAGGCTCCTCGCTTGTTGCTTCTTTTATTTTGCACATTTTTGACGGTCTGAACGATGTCCGGTACCCTCACAGTCTGCCCTTCCGCCTATATTTCATCCCTATATCCTACTGTCAACAAAATCAGAATACCCCCCCAAAGCCCGTCCCTTACCTGACGACATTCCTACCTCTCAATTCCTTGGGTCCTCACTGTACTACCCCCATCTCCAACCTATTTTCATTCCCGAATCCTCACTCCCCGTACCACTCCTCCCTTGCCATGCCTCCTCCCTCAGATATCATGCCTTCCGGGCCTCACAAAAATTTGCTCCTTTACCCCCCAGCTGATACCTTCGTACCTCTTACCCACTCCAGCATATTTGATTATTTGCCACCCTCATTTCCTATCACCAGACCCTCATACTGCTTTGAAACTATTCCCTCATGTTCTTATGGAGTAATACATCTCGTATCTCCACACGTATCGTCAAAGATAAACAATCAAACAGCGAGGGAGCACAGATAATAGACAAGATATCTCGAGAGCTTTCTCGTCCAGTTCTTATCCATCTCATGCAGTCGGATAGAGCCAAGACGAAACCATCACGGATGGAAGCGCAGAGCTACCCAAATGGTGCTGCCACACTGCTGTGAAGCCCCTCACATAGCTTGCTATCCGCATACATATACACTGATATACAGATACATGTCTGATATCTCATGGTATCTTCGGACACAGATGTCCCTATCTCACCAACATTCTTATCTTACCCAAGCCTAGCTACGATGCAGCTGACTCTTTCCATCTTCCCCTCTTCTTTCATGTCATATTCCCCTCTTTCACTATCGCGGATCCAGACAAACGAGACTATGGTCTGCTTCCCCCTCAAAAGGAATGAGATTAGATTCCGTGGCTGCATGATGGACCTTCCCCACTTGGTATCAGCTCTTCTCGTTGCTAACCACCCAGTCAGTGCCCCAAGACGTCCTGTCTGCTTGTCTCGATGTAGTCCAGCCACACGCCCAGCCTCCAGATTACCAAACTCCAGTCCCATTCATGCACTCTCGATACTGTCCCATACCCCTCGTACCCTCATCCTTGCCAGTGTACTTGCAGCGGCCGGCATGATCGTTTCCAAACGACATGTATGTCACTCGAACGTTCGATAAATGTTACAGTGCTGCCGGTACTTCACTTGCTTTCGCAGGGGAGCATTGCCACTGGCCTCCCTGCACATTTTTTTTGTCTCTGACCAGGCAGTGTCTAGACATGCCTTCTCCGTAATGCCCTAGCCTTCAAGTTCTCCTCTTTCCAGAGATGTAGTCAGTGATTGTTCTTGTCCACGAGATTTTATTCCACATGCCTGCGTGCTTGCATACCCTCGCTTCCCTTATATCCCTGAACATGTCTTTATGGCTTGTATCCACAGTGCTGAAGTGTACATGCATATTTGCCACACGCTTGGGTCTGCATCTATCGTGCACTTGCAAGATGGTTCAAGCTCTTTCGTGGGGAAACGAGAATAATAAAAGAGAAACATAAAAGAAGACAAAAGAGGCCGCCCGAGAGTACTAAACTTGCCCCATACGTCGTGTCCTCGACTCCGAGAGAAGAATGTAAACAAAGTAGACATGACGAAGCGAAAAAAAATATATACTCATCTAACCTTGTGGCAGAAACACAGCATTGTGTAGCTGTTGAGCACGTTAGTTTTTCTAGACCATTATCGTTCGTAGATCCAGAGACCGGGACTTGGATGATGTCTTTGATATCCTTCTAAGAAGCACAATATGTTGTTTAGTGTTGCCCGCCGACCGGATACACAACATCACCAACCATGTTTTGCTTCTTTACATCTTGCACGAGAGTGTTTCTGGCAGCTCAGATAAAGAGACCGCCTTGGCAGGACAAAAAGAGTGCATATTTTGAGTCCCAGTGCCACGTCGTCGTCTGTGTCATGATCTTTTCATAGGTAGCACTGATGGTGGTGACAAGACAGAGCAGCTTTGCTTCTTCTAGGCTCATCACCAAATATACTGTTCATAATACACACCCAAACGTTCTCGGATGTGAGACATGCCAGAGACATGTCTATAATACACTATAAAAAAATCAGCAGTCTGTACTATGGGATACAAGGAGTCAGATATGAGAACGCGAAGAGCTCCGGTGTATGAGAGATGGGTGACAGCATAGTACGAGCCGCGTATGGTGCTGGACTCTTGCTATTTTCGTAAGGCTATCAAAAGTGCATTTATGTGATGCAGGAAAAAGAAAGGATAATAGGACGATAAAAAAGAAATACTGCACCATCAGCAGGACTATGAACATGATGTTGAGCATCATTGGCTCATCAACGTGCGTGATGGCATCTTGACCCCCGACCACGCGGCGGACTTACTGGTGATATGCTGAGCTCCGTTGGCTTGGATGTCAACAATAATGGCGTGTACATCAATGGAATATTTGAGGCGCAAGAGGCGGCTATGAGCTGAAGAGTATGCTTTCTTTTTTCGTAGTTGACAATCTTGATGTCAGGCCGTTTAGGCTGCACGCACAGCATGTGCATCTGTCGGCATGAGGAGAAGCGCAGGAGACAACGACTTCATGACGTTAATTTGTCTTTCAGCCGCAACGTTCCCATGTCGATCGATTCTGACATACAAAGCCATTTGGCTGCCATAAACATGGCGCTGTCTGATTGTCCTTGTCAGCCAAAAGAAAAGCACGGCAATGAGGAGGTGAGATGTACGGATGGTCTAAAATAGGCCACAAATAGACCATTCGCAACACACGCCTGTCGTGGGCAGCATCTGATTCGCCCGTTCAACGTTTCGAAATTCTCATGACCGTCAAGGTGGCCTTCAGCATGCTTCACCTTTCTTACCGTCTTTCTTGGCTTTGTTGTATCTTTGTTTATCCTCTCCTTTGCCGAGTCCATTCTTGTCTTTCATTCTGCTTTTTTCTTCGTCTTTTGATATTTTTTTTTTTGGTAATTTTGACAAAGGGCCATCAAATATCAATATATGCACTTCCTGAAGCGACACAATCCAGAATTAAGAGTGCCCAACAAACGGTCATACAACGCGGGCCGACTTCAAGCCCATTTCTCACAGGGTCCGGATCTCGGTGCTTCACGCCCTCTTGGCCCGTCAAGTGATGTCACCCAAATGCAACAAAGTTGACATAAGTACAATGCATCATGGCTGATGCTACTAAAGTCCCCGGTCGATTTCGTTTTAACATGCAAGTTCTTTTGTTGTCAGCCACATGTGGTTTCTAACTGTTGGGAAGAAACTACACGAGAGAGACGAGCTAAGATACATAAAGACATTCCCAGTTTCTGCTTTCACCGAGGCCAAGGAAGCTACCTAGAAGATCCTCGTGATGCTAAATTGACGGTGCCAGAGCAGCTTCATGATGCTGCCCACCTTTCGCGGGGTTCTGCTCTACTTCTTTTCCAAATGTACGACGTACTTCCCAAATGAATCCTTCTGCATGCACTCACGGCAACTAAACTGCAGGCTTCCAACACACACACTTCTATTCTGTCGTGTGACACACCTGCCCGCAAAATCACCACGAAGCGGGCACAAGAGAGATAAAAACCTTGCATGCGGTTGCGTCATATGTCGTTGTCGAGGGTTGTCGAGTATCCCTACGGTGTACGGAGTAGTACTCAAGCTTCTTTTTTTCCCCAGTGTGGTCGCACCTTGCATAGATAGTATTGCTGTCCGCTTTTTGCGTAACCCCCCACTGCGCCCCCAAGATTTCTCCCAAATGTCGCCTTCCTTTGGTGAGGCTTCTATGAGCTCCTCCAGCTAAAGTGGTAATCTAATCTCGAGTTGTTTCTCCTCACCCTGACCTAGAACTGCCCACCTTCGCTGTCGCCGATGGACTTTGCGAGAAGTGTAGAGATACGGAGTAATTACGAACTACGCATTCTTTCGCCTGTTCTATTTTGCAAAGGCAGTTTAAACGTGTTGGAGCTTGCTTGAAGGGTGTGAGGGGTATGGTAAAAGTACTTATGATGGATGCGTGGGGCATCAAGACGACGACGGATATACGAGCTGTCCATGTGCCGTAGCTCACGTAACTTCACGTTCAAAAGTACGGGATGGGTCGTTTTGGCAAAGGATGATCGACCCGTAGAAGGAGCACAGGTCATTTGTCTTTCGTTAGCGGCGGTCTTGAAAAGTCTGAAAAAGCTGTTCAAAAGTGATGATAAATTTTTATTTTATTTTATTTTCTTCAACTTCATTTATTTTGAAATGTGTTCTACTTGATTTGTCTATTTTGATTTATACAGAATCTGGTCAGAATTGTCATCAACCTCATTCCCGACCGTGAAGTCACGTAGAAAGAACAACGCGTGCTGTTAAATCGTAGCATGCATAGTCAGCCACGTTGACAAAGCTCTGAAGGGACTATTGACTATGCTTCTTCAAGTGTAATCAAGCTCTGTTGATACACGTATCAAAGGGTCTTCCCGGACCCCGTTTTACAGCACGTTTTTCGCCTTCCGGTGGCTTGCTCTCCCCTCTTTATTTCTCCTCTTCTCGTTGTATTTTCCTCTTTGCTCTGTCAACTATTTGCTTTTGGCATGCTTCTCGTGGCTCGAGCTAAGAGCATTTTCTGGAGATGGAGATATAGTCTGGATGCCTTTACTCAGTAAAGGCCTTCGCCGAAAGAAAGACTAGAGGGAGAGCTAACACCCAGAACCACTTAAAGAGACGGAACTAAGTCCGCTGAAGGAAATCAATAATTCAGCAAAGGAGATGCTCAACATGGGCAGTCGATGCGTGGCGCATGGAGGCGCAAAGCGGCGCGCAACGGATGCGGATAGATATGGGACGGACGAAGAAAAGCGAGGAAAAGAAAGTAGAACTGAACACAAAAAGGGGAACCTAACGCTGAACATCAGGCCATTTCTGCTGTCTCTAGGGAAGGGCTAGAGTTGCATACCGAGCGAACGGATACTAGCATTTTCTTCGTCTCTTCAACATTTTCACGACATCGCGATAAGAGGCAGCCAAGCTCCAGTTTTTGCGGCTTCAAACTTTTGATCTTAAAGATAGTGTTGAGCTGTCGATGTAGATGCAGTCATGACTACAACTTTGGTCTATCACGGTGGCAAATAAAGTTGACGTTTTTGTATCTCGTGTCTCCCTGTATCTCGGTTTTCTCGTTCTTGACGGCCTATCCGAGCTACGCGTATCCGGCAGGGACGAGGACGGCGTACAGAAAGTAGAAAGATTTAGATAGGGGCGAACAGGGAGCATGGACAGCTCATTCCATCGTACGAGGGTTTTCACTCTTACTGTCGTTTTATTGCTTTTTTTTCTTTGTTTGAGCCAGGGAATGTTTCTGTGTCTTGGTGCAAGGGTGAGCCTCAAGATCTTCGAGATTGTCAACATTTGAAGTGAAATGGCCTCTCGGCGACGCCATATTCTATCATCTGTCAATATTTTTTGTTGCTGGGCAGATCGACACCGAAGAGATGGATGTGGTGGAGGATAGTAAAAGAAGGAAACATGAAGGCCATTTCAAGTTTCATTGTGTTCAAATTTCGTTTTGGGCGGCGTGCCCGGGCTGGTTGGCCCACGGATCGAGATATTTCTCCTTTTTTTTTTTCTTTTTTCTTTTGAGCGGGTCGTCTTGGTTGCCGGCACATCATTGTGATGCAAAATTTCTCCAGCGAGTACGGAGCCCCCTTGCTGTCAAGGAGTATGTAAAGGTGGGATGGATCGGATAGGGGGCGTGTTAGAAGAATGGCCATGGGAGAAGAAAAAAGAAAAGAAAACTTTGAATGTTTTACTGTTGTTCAGTGTTCTTCAATATCTCTTCAGCCCTGCCTTTCGAGGTCCCCTGCCACCCTCCACTTACAAGAACCCCCACATGCACTATGTCATTGGGGTCCCTGCCGCCAGCGCTGTGGGGGTCCCCTAAGGTGCGAGGTGCATCTGGCGATAAAGCACAGCAACTTTTAGGTGGGAAAGAAGAAAAATGAAGACTTTAGCGATGCGAGGACGGAAAACGTTCAGGTGATGGTTTCTTTTTTCTCATCCCTCCGATCGATAATGTTCCGTATGCCTTCTGAATGGCTGCATGGTGTCTTTGTACCTTTGTCATGGGCCAGACCCAAACCGGCCCTCCCACGTCTGGGCCATCATTTTCTTGGCCTGCATTGAAAGTTTTATTTTGCTTGATGCTGAACGAGTGGGAGGATTCTTGGGTTCCTGGGTTCCTGGGACTGTTCAGGAAAGGATGTGCGTATATCCGCGGGGTCACAAGTTGTGGTATGCTGTCAGTTGCGCGTCTATGTCTAGGGAACGTGGGATGGCGAAGCTTGAAGGTCGAGGATGTTTTGACTCGAGTCTGAATGTGGACGAAACAAAACAAATAATGAAAATAGAAAAAAGATAAAGGGTGTAAGACAGCAAGCCAGGCTCGCAGCCAAACCACAAGACCGAACTTGACGCCGACGATCGACAAGAGACAACAACTGTCAACTGACAACGGCCAACAGGTCTCACCTAGAAGTGCTCGAATCACTGAACCGCCTCGACGTTGTATTGGAGAAATCGCCCCTAACTCTCATTAGTGCTGTTAATGAAAGCGGGATCAGCCAGCTCAATAGCGGCCTCGCCCGAGCGAACCATTATCAAAGAAGGCAAAATTGGTAAGATACCTCGATAAGTCCACGGGAAATAAAGGAGCAGGTGCAAAACCCACTATTCAGCCCCATCTCGGTGGCTCGTTTGGGGGACGAAGCAATACTCTTCGTAAGATATCTGTGTGGGACGATACGATTTGTTCTGTCTTCTTAACTATTTGTCTTCTTATTCAGGATTCATAGTTTGTGGCTGGATATTCAGCTTCAAGAGGGTCTATTGCACGGGTATGCTTGAGACTCGTGCGTTGTTGCCTGACCATACGAAGGCGCCTTGCCACTGGGCTTTGTTGCAATCATGTCGAGTTTCTCTGTGTCATTCTCTCGGTGACGTGAACAGCGAGCGACCGTGTATCTCCTGTGGAGAAAGGTGAGGAGAACAATGGGCGAGCGAGGAGGGACATGTCACCATTCGTTTGCTGCATGCAAGTCGGTCCCAGCCGCGAGGAGAAAGTCGGCAAGGAAGAATAGACAGACTGGTGGCTGGTTGTTTGGCCAGGTCTTAAGGCTGGCTGGCTGGATACTGGGTGTGGCTCACGGTGGATTTGGCGCGATGGAAGGGGAAATCGAGGATTCGGGAGGCAGTGATGTCGGTAGGGAACAGTAGGGGAATACGGCACGCTTGGCAAAAGGTCAGGATACCCGAAAAGGTGTGTGCCACCCTGTTCAGAGCTGCTTCTTTAGGAAGCTGGAAAGAAGAAAAGAAGAAAAGAAGGATGAAGAAGCAGGAAACGCCCCTCCTATCAAAGCAAATGGAACGACGCCCATTTGAGCAGCTCGCATGAGAAACTCGCATTCCAGGCATCGCCAGTGGCAGGCAATAATGAAGCCATGACAAACGAGAAATCGATTGGTGGTGGAAGAAGCAAGAAAGGAGGGGAGATGTTGGCTTGGATGGTTAACTAAAGTGGCCAAAATGGGAGTTGAGTGAGCCTTGTCCCGGAAGGAAGGGGGAAATGGAGAGAGAAGGAGAGCACAGGCCAGCTACGGGGCATCGTTCGCTTCTTTGTCTGTTGTTCTTTCCTTCTGGTCGCTCCTTCCAGTTCATTTTTGAAGTTGGGATGTTCGATCCTGTCGTCATTCGATCGTCGGGCGACACCCAACGGGGTTGACCGAAAGAGATGCCACACTCCTAGTTCAGGAAGGAAGCAGGGAAGACTGATGAAGTGAGAGAGGCAGGCGCGGCACCCGATGTGCTTTCCAATTTCCTGGTGTCCTGGATTGACCAAGAAGGAAAGTGCCAGCTATGGAAGGAAAGATGGCCGGGGAAAGAAGGAAAGAACGAAGGCAAAAACACGGGGAAGGAACGATGAGATACTGATCAACGGCCAAGGAAGGAACGGCCCTGAGCCTCAAGTAAGTAAGACCTAAGACTAATTTACAACGTATTATGTCTTACAGTTTGGCAACAGCGAATGACGAACGTTTTTTTCCTTCTTCATTCGGCTGTCCGTCCAGCGGCTCTCCATAAGTCCTCAACTTTCTCCGCGGCTGTTGTAGGACAGCAGGAGAAAGCTCACCAACATGATCAACAATCCAATATCCACAGGGCCAGCGGATGCAAGAGAAGGTCAAGAGGCCATGTTCATTCATTTTATTGTCTTACAAGTACAGCGGCTCACTCGCAGGCCCGCTGCTACAGGACGCGAAACAGAGGTTTGCCGGGTTTTATTTTCCTCTTTGAATTCTCCTTGGAGGAATTCCTCCCCGGACGTCGTCTTGAAGAAATCAAAGATGCAATAATGTGTTGCAGAGTGTTGCACGCCGACTTCTTACGATCTTCTTGCTTCCTTATTCCATTCCGGTCATGCATACGAGACCGGTTTTGGGTCAAGCAGGCTCAGTCAGCTTTGGGGCTGTTTGGTAGCCTGGTAGGGTCCTTGCTGAAGCAGCTCCAGGGCCAAATTAGCCAAAATAGCTACAATAGTGGACTTTGATACTGAAAATAGGAAACGCCAGACCCTCGCACTCAGTGGTGCTTCTATTTTCTGTTCACTGCCCTGCAGAGTCCTTCCTTCTACAGAGGCAGGCTGCTGAGACGACGCACCTGGAGCTTCTCATGTTTCCGATTTACCCGACTTCTTCCACTCATCACACATCAGACTATCGTGTCGTCGAACGCGTATCCTCGTCTTCTCGTCTCTCTCCCCGGTCGCCTCTGGCCCGGTGGCGAGGCTTCTTCATCCTTCGTTCTTGCCCGACTTCCGTTGCTCCTCGTCTTCTTCGTCTGGGCAGCATGGAAGATATTATTACCCCAAAGAATCTGTTCCCTTCTCTCCCTGCACCCTCGTTTCAGCTCGGGCGGCCCCGGGCCGCCTTTTTTTTGGAGGAGGACGTAGTCCAGTGGGGAATCAACGAATGGGGACTCAATGTACCGCACGTCACAGCATCGAAGGAGCATCTTCGTACCGAAAAAGAGATCGAGCTTCTTCGTCTCTGTGCTTCTCCCGGAAAAAAGATCAGACGCCATGCAAGTTGCCGTGAAAGGAGGATGGATGGACAAGAACTGGAATCAATCGAAGGAGACGAAAGAGAATTAAGCCGAACTTGTGAAGCAGCAGACAAATCACAGGCACAGGCATTTACCAAGAATGGCAAAAAAGGCATGATCTCGGCAGACGCAGGACGAAAAAAAGAAGGGGAAAAAGAACAAGCCATTGACGAAAATCCGGGGCAAAAAGAAGGACTAAGAACAGATGGAAACGAATATGAGGAAGAGGAGGGGCGTGTACGTCCAAACTTGACCAGAATTTGTGTTCCTTGCTCATGGCGTTGTATCAAAGACTCCAAAAAGAGCAACACGATCGACGATTGTGCATATGATATCTTGGGTATGCTCTCGGCGGCTTCACCATAGTCCCTCCCCAGAAGGCCCGTCTTCTCACGATATATCTTGGATATACTGGAGAGAGAAGTGAAGAATGAGGAAAGGTGGCCATGTCGTTGAAAGGCCCGACCAGGGGGTGTGTGTGGAGGAGGAGTCGGACGGCTCAATTCACGGGCAATTTCACGGGCCAAATCATGTTTCGTGTCAGATCACCTTCACGGCTGTGTCTTCAGGCGGATTGTCATGTCCATGTCCATGACTTCTGACCATGCCAATGTTCACGTTATTCTTCTTTTTCTCTTCTTCGTCGCCTTCCACGTCCCGTCCCCACATGTTTTTTTCCCTCGGCGAGGCACGATCCTCCTTTCTTTTGTGACCGGGCGCGAGTCGAATCGCAACCAGGATATTGCAAACTACAGATATTTGCCTGTGCTTTCAGATGTGTAATATATGCACATACGTATTCCATTCCGTACAATTACAAGTATCTTACAGCTTCAGTACGTACAAATACAGCCAAGCCGCCGTGCCCAGAGTCGGCTCCGTCACACAACGCCCCTGGAACGGGGGGTTGCAGCAGTTGTCTGTAAATGGAAAACGACGGCAATCTGGCTGTCCAAAACTGGAATTTGGGGAAGTATCAAAAGGGAGAATTAGAAGTAAAAGGCCCTTATGCGGAGAAATAGAGATATGGTACCGTAGAAATACAGCGAGAATAAGTCCAACGCCGTACCTTATTTCGAAGAAAAAAGTATACGATATATCACTTATCATACTCGTTTAACTTGCAGTAGCATATTGTTCCCCCATACTTAATTTAGTGAGTTAGTGATGGCCTGGGGCAATGTTCAACGCACCCCGCGTATCCCGCCAAGCGACACTGGTTTTGGTGCTCGGTCTCGCTCTTGGCCTGAATTGGCTTGGCTTGAGCTTTTGATATCAATACGGAGTTCTGTTCGACGCCATTTGAACCGTAGCTAGCCTCGAGACGAGCTCTCTGCTCACAGTACGAAGCATTGCCTGGACGAGTAAGGCACGTCGGGTCGGCACCAGTGGAGGATTTCTGTGAATTGGAATTACTACACTGTTGACGTACGACACAGGTAGGCGAGGGAGGACGTGCAGGCGCCAACGTCGTCCTGTCCATCATTTCATCATTGCTTGCTATTAAGGGTTGAAGGATTCACTTCGGGGCGAGAGAAGAAGATAAAAGCACCTCGACAATCGAATAAACGACAAAATGTATTTTGTCGAGGCATCTCTTTTTTGGGTTAAAGCTTTACGGAGTACGGAGTACAAAAAGGAGCATAATAATATGTGCCAAAAGTACCTGTTGATGTATGTAGCTCCCAAGGCTGGCGAAAGTACTGTTTGCACCGCTTCTCACTCACTATCCCCTCCTTCCTCGCATACTTCTTATTCAAATTTCGACAAATCGAGTGATTGCCCTTTGCGCATCGTCTTGCTTGCTTACAGTAGCTCAGAGTTGTAAACTCGCTTGGAGAGTGCCTCTTTTAGTGCCCGAAGTGGACTTTAATCGTTGGGATCAAGTTTTGTGCGTTCCTGTTCACAAATCTTGCTGTTTGATCTTCGCCCTATTTTCAGTCTTGATTTTTGATTTTGACCCTTCATCTCGTTGTTTTTACATTTTCTGATTTCCCGTCGGTTCTTCCCCTTGCCCTGACTGTGACAACAAGGTATCTTATGTGGGATATTCCTTTCGGAATATTCTGTGTCTCTTCTTGGCCCTTTCTTGGACCATTCTTTGCCCTCGCAACTCCAGTCTTTTCTGCCGATCTCGAAATACAATGGAAGCCCGCCGTGCCGCCGTGGCCGCCATGCCCTCACAGCTCTCTCCACAAAACTTAAGTTGAAGGATTGGCCTGAACTTTTGAGAGACGTTGGCAAAGTGAGTGGCCCTAGGGTGCACAAAGTCCATTTGCCCTATGTCGAGGGCCTTAAACTCGTGGATTTTAGGGCGGTGGTGTACACTTGGCTCGAACCGCAAGTACCTGGATAACATAATCTACGCCAGAAAGAACAAAGAAGAGACTATGGAACCATTAATCTCACATTTGTACAATTTTTGTTCCTGGCGGCGTTCCTGGCGAGAGTTGACTGCAATCGCCTAGCGTCCGATTTGGTTCTTGTTGCTTGGTTCCCAAAGGCAAGTGCAAGTTCGCTAGAGGGTCGCACAAAAGGAGAGAACAAAGAATTACAAAAATGACAAAAAAATCCGATGTGCATCGGCTTTATTTGTGAGAAGCTAAATTGTCCAGTCAATCTCACAAACGGTGGAAGGAAACGGCAAGCCGGTACTTACCACCCCGGAAGCCCTTGCTCAAAGCAATTGCAAAGGGGAAAGAGTAAGCGGACGTGCCTTCCTTGCGAACATAACTTGAATGCACAAATTTGCTGGAGGCTGGAGGGGGAAGGAACACCTTCGCGGGGTATGACAACAGGGCTCGATGCCAGGGCCCAGCAGCTGGCGGCTGTTCCTGCCATTCAGGTCGAATCTGTCGTTCCTTCTCGTTTGGACAGCGCATGTGGCGGCGCTCTTGTTTGGCATGGCGGCCTGGTTGTGCTCTTTCTCCTTTTGATTTCCTTCCCTCTCGTCCTCATCTTTCCGGAAGGAGCAGGCGAGGGGCAGCGCTTCAACTCGGCATTGGAAGGCACAACTCTCACGTTCCTTGCTTCTTTCTTCCGTACATGCGGAATGGGCATTGTTTCCCCAAAACAAGGTAGCTCTTCACGTGTCTCGTAGGCCATGTAGGCTGAGAGTAGGATGCTGTATCACGAAAACAGAGCTGCTGCATTTTGGGCATGGTGGGTGGGTTGTAAGGATTACAGTGGGCTTCCAGCAGGTGGGTGGAATATCTCGGTGAGTGTGGATGCAGCCTGTGCCTGCCAGCGCACACAATAACGCATGGGAATACTTCTTTCAGCAACACCGAACGATGCCCGGCAGGAAAGGCCAGTGATGGCCAGTGATGGCCAGTGGCGGTCTCTCTGTGGGCGCTGTTGGCCAGCCTCTGCAGGGGACCTGCAGGGCTTCCCGAGAAGGGAAAGTATATCCATTGAATGGCGGAGTGTACGGAGTACGTGAAATTGGTGATGTGAATGGCATCCTTTTCGTCGCCGTGCTTTCAATTCGCACCCCTCCTCCGTCTCGTCTATCGGGAATCCACGGACGCGAGCGGCTTGGACGGCCAGGAAAACAATTGGCTTGTTGGTGGTGGTTGTCCCTGTCTAAATTTTAGAAGAGGCAAGACGAGGAGAGAGGTGCATCGAGACAAAGAGAGCCAGAAACTCAGCAAACGACGTCGAAAATGCCATAGCCGCGCTTGTCATTGCCTTTTTCTGCGATTCGTTCGGCTTACAGGTCGTCGTCTGGATCCCTTCATCCCGCCTTTCTTGTTGTTCTTCGTTCCTCATTTCGGCTTTCATCCAGCCGTGTTTTGATGTCTGTCTTCTCGTGCCATTTTACACCGCAAGTCAAATTTCAGACCGGTTGTCTTGGTCGATGATTGTAAAGTCGAATGCTCTTCTCCTCCCACCTCTGTTTTTCGACTTCCGGGCGAAAGGTTGGGGGCTAGAAAGGCTGGCCAGCGTGGAAGCAGGATCCAAGCGTCTCCTAAGTCAGGCCATGTTTTTTTTCTCGTAAACTTACGGAGTAGACGCCTTTGTCTTTTCTGGTCGTGTTAGTGGTTGCTGTCAGCCAACAAGACCGGACATATTCTACGAGTACAGGCAAACAGCATATTCGTCTCTCCCACCTCCCACATTGTGATTGCCTCCCGTCACCGCTTGCTGATTCCCGGTTGCTCTCTCCACGTCTATCAGTGATGGGCAAAATAGCGAAGAGGTTTCCCGATTGACAGGTTGAAAAACGTCATGAGGTTTTCCTTTTGCAGGTCTTGTTCTTGCAAGTCGCAGCTTTCCATTCAAAGACAAAAGTACCCTCGTTGACACCCCACCAATTCCCCCGCGTAAAACAACGAGGGAATACTGGAAATTTTGGGGGAAGATGCGGGATGGCTATGCAGAGCTGCGCGGGATTGTTGCTTCTTCTCCAACATTGACAGTGTAAAGACAAGCGAGAAGCAGAAAAGGGTAGTAAGTAAAGCCTTCGTTCTCAACATGCATGGCTGGGCCACCCGCGCAAGCATGCCCCCTTTCTCTCTCGTGCATGGCAAAGACTTGAGCGGCTGCCACCTGTCGTAAATGTTTTGTCGGCTTTCATCGATTATGCTCTTCTTTGGTTACAGTGATGCACGTCCGTCCCATTCCTTCCGACGCCTATCCTCGGATCTCTCTATTTCTGTTATTTTCTTCCTTTCATACTTGCCCTCTGATGTGGCCAGATTTCTCGCCTCTCTTGTCGCGACATGCATACGTGGTATGCATTTGTGCCTTTTCGAGATGTGCTGTTCTTAGTAAAATGTTTTGTCACGCCGCTTCTCTGACAGCCACCATCAGTGTGTGTGTTATTACTCCATACAATCCCAGCAATGCCCTTCTCCCATTTCTCTCATCCCAGAACCCTGGAAGGATTCGCGGGCAGTCGGAGACCCTGAGTTACGTTACGAGGTCAGTTACGGGGAGCCCCTCTTTCCCTGTTGCCTGTACTTCTTTTAAGTGCCATATGTAAGACACGGGAGTAACAGAGTAACAACAAAGGACAAGCACAATGACATATTGTCATACTCCGTACCCTTGGCCCTGTTGGGCGACGACGACGACGACGACAACGACCGAGTACAACGATTTGCAAACGACTACGTTTCCACAAAAGGCTTGGCCAAAACCACCGATTCAGAGACAAAACGGTCCGACGCCGAACCGACTACGACTGACGCCGAAGATCCGCAGTTGTAAAGTCGTGAAAAAAAATATGTGCAGACGAACAAGCCAATTGACAGAAGAATGTGTTCCTTCTCTTTTGGGCGTCTTTCCAATGTCTGTGCCTGGCCGTCCTGTGCTCTTGCTGCAACTTCTGCTACCTAGCTGCGACCTGCAACTGCAGCTTCACCTGCACCTTCCCCCACCCACCCGGCCAATGCATGCAATGCAGGTCCATCTAGCCTTGTCCATCGTAGTTTCTGCGCGCACCTGCGGAAATACCATGCAGCAAGCAGGCTAAAACCAAAACTGCCCTGGGTCTTTCTTAGTTGCTGTTTCTTCTTATTTTGTTATTCGATTGAACTGCGTAAAAGCATGGGCTCTGATGGGCTGCATTTTGGGTCCGTTTTGGCTGCTTTGGCTGGGCGATAGCGGACCCTTGCTCTTGTCTACCAGAAACTGGTAATCTTCTTTTACAACTTTGACACGCCGGTTTGTGTCAAGCTTTGCTTTCTGGCTGTTCCATTCTTGTGCTTTCTGCCAGGCACACTCCAAGACCGGCTATACCCTGTAGAGGTACTCCGTTGACAGTCCAAGACAGACCGTTCAACCTTCTTGCTTTCTTTACTTTCCCCTTCATCTCATTGCGCGTATTCGTAGAATTCTCGAAACAAACACGACGCGGGATACCGGGCAACTGGCCGACGAGGACTCAAAAACGGCTACGATGCTTTGCCTACACAACTCCTGCCTCCGTGAACGGAAGTGTCTTTCACCCACAAGAGGGAAGAATCACGGAAAAAGCGGCTGTACGAATGGACCTTCCACTTTCTCACGGCTTGGGCGGGATGTCCAGGTTGAGTATCGTCTTCGTTTTTCGGGGGGGGGGGTGTTATTTCCTGCCAAAAGCCCTGTAATTCCCCCCACACAAGGGGTCACACTGCAAAAGGAGCTCCCCTACGGCCAGAGAGGCCTGTCAATGGCGAAATCGTGCTAGTCCACTCTGCTATTGGGCGGACGTTGGCGTACTGAAAAAGAATGAGAAAAGAAAGGGACGAAAAAAACACCCGCGAGCAAGTGAAGCCAGAGAACAGCCAACCCAATTCAGGCCAGGCCAAGACTGCCTACTGCCCACTGGCCCTGCAGGTAGTGGCGCAATTGCTGCCCTCTTCAGGGCACACATTAAAGAGAAATTCGGCGGTATCGCTGCTAAATTGAGCTTGGTCTTGGCCGGGGTGACTTTCGACTGTCATAGGGGACTTGGGGGGCCTTTTTGAGGCTTCGTTCTCGCTGACCTAAGAGGAGAAATTGAGGAGCTTGCGGAAGCACCAGACAAGAAAGGGGATTAGCCTGGTCCTCTATCGTGCCTTCCTCTCTTTTTAATGTATTTTTTCTGTGATTTCTTTTTACTTTCTACGAGTCCTCGCTCCTTCCTCCGCCTGCCATGTTCGTTTCGCTAGCGCTGCACGCCGTCGAGGAACACATCGACAATGGGGAAAGGCGGGCAGAGCTAGCAGAGGGGAGAGAGAAGGGTGAGATGAAGGTGCGAAGACCGCCTGCAACTTCGAAGGAAAGAGCCTAGTCTCAGCACAACAGGCAGGCGCTACGCCAGTAATTACAAGTAACGGTGCGGACAGCTAAACGATCTCACCTTTCACCTTTTGACTTTGGGCTTTTCAGTGGTTCGGGTATTGTAGACACACTCACGGAGTAAAATACGGAGTATGCTACGGAGAACGAACGGGAAACACCACACAAAATAAGGGCCTAAACTAGCCCCAAGAAGCCATGAGACGAGGTGATGCACTCTTGCAATAGCCCCGGAGAATCAAAAAGGTTGTCTTTTAAACAACAATACGGTGTACACAGTAGTCTTTTCCTATCCTCTGACCAAAGACCAAAGCCCTGGCCCTGGCCTTAAAACTAAGTCTCCCTTTTCCAGCACGAGGGCGAGGACTGGCTCTAGTTGGTCTCTGGATGATCCGGAGGGATGCTGGCGTTGGTGCCGGTGCCTGGACTGGACGACGGTCCAATTCGAATAGCGAGACAGGAGAGACAGCGCGCGAGACGGAGCCCTGGATAGATCCCCGACTGTGTGTGTATTATCAACGGCGTCGATGAATACCCGGTGGGATACTACGCAGTAGTACGCCATACGAAGTAGTAGCCAGGGGAAATAGGAAACAGCGCCAGTTTAAGCGACCAGGCCGAGCCTTGTGCCAGTCGCCGAGGAAAAGAGGAAAATGGGACAGAAGGACTGCTTGTTGCCAGAAACAGAACCATTTGCCGCCCGTAGCAGGACAGCAGAGCAAGAGCGATGCACTGTGGATGGAGCACCTGTGGTGTCCTCTTTTTCCTCATCCTTCGTCAGACATAACCGGCAAAGTCACAGCGAGCAAATACATATACACGGTGAAATATGCTGTGCTCCATATCCATAGCTGACTGGACATATTTGTACATATGTGCTCACATACGGAGTATATTGAACAGAATAATGTTTCTCAATAGGGGAACGGACCGAAGCAAATGGAGCAAACAAAGATGAGAAATGAAAGGACAAAGGCTGCCGGCTGCATTGCAGGTCTACAGTAGGACGGCCTGTGAGATTGTGCGGACGTCCCAGGGCAGAGATATCTTACTCAGTTACGACATTGCATCGTATAAGAGAAGACAAAAAGAAAAACGACATCGCTAACGGTATATTCCGGGCCCTCTTTTTTGTTTTTGTTTTATTTCACAGACTCAACCTGATTCCTCTTGCGGAGCTCATCGGCATAATTTCCCCTCGATGCATATTTCAATTTTCAACACAGACTCGAATCTGTCCTCTGCTCTTTCCTCCACAATTGAATACTATGAAGGAGAAAAGGGAAACAAACAGCCAATATTAACGGTATGAGATAGGGCACAAATACACTTTTGTGTGATAGGCCTCGCCGACGAGCTGAATACACATTATGGGGGCAGATGAAAATTTCGACAGTGCACTCGCTGTGAAAGGATATCATTTGCTGCTGTGAATGGTCTGTCGGCGACAGCGGCCTGTAAAGGTGGTGCCAGACAGATGACTTTTCTTTCTTTCTTTTTTATTTCTTATTTCTTTTCCTCTTTTTTGCATATTGTAGCGGACAGGAAAGAGGGTGGCGAGGGTGGGCAACGACCAAAAGCCTTTTCTGGCAAGAGCCTACCCACCAAAGCCAATGTCCACTGGCTCCTTCCTTGATCCCCCCATGCCATTTTGTGCCCTCCCCACCAAATCTTGGTGAAGACGCCCCCAGAGTCGTATTCTGCGCTACTGTCCGATGTCCATCGAAGAAGAAAAGGAAAAAACAAAAGGTCCCCTCCCAACGTCACGATCGACGGCGCTTGCCTTGGAACGGGCTGGCGAGACTAGACAGTTCGTAGTGCGCACCAGGGGGGGCCATTCTTTTCTCGTGTGCTTGGGTTCTTGCTGGCTGTCCGTCCATAATACCATTCATTGCCATCCATTTGGATACGTGCATGTTTTGAAGGATGCTCCATCGAAGGAAGGTGCGATTTGCGAGACCGAGAGGGAAAGAAGGAAAGAGGACAAACCCAGGGAGCACTGCCAAGTATGACGATCCTGGACACATCGCCGCCATCGTCCTTTTTGCTGCTCTGCAAAGTATTATTCAAACACTGCCCTTCTTGCCTCACTCACTCGCTTCATCGTGAAGTGGTATGCAGGCATCCTTTAGTAAGTACTCATTATATCTTGCAATATGCAGATACAAGTAAAAAGGACGAGATGACAGTGGCTAGTCATCTCGCTAAACGGGCCTGTTTTTCTGCAGCGCGGCCGTTTCCAATGGCTGGAGCGCTAAAATGGTAAAAACCTGTCAATCAGTGTTGTCGAAAGGTCGAAAGGTCGAAAGGGGGGCTGGCCTTTGGACACTTTGGCTTTGATGCAAGATGCAGAGGGAAAGGAAAATCTTTCCACGACGTGCAGCACATCGCCGCTTGCCGCACACAAAAAAGCGTCGAGTGCAAGACAGTCGTGCGCAGAAGCGGCTGGCGATTGGGAAAGAGCAAGGGACTGCTGGACGAGACGACTCCATACGCTGGAGTCTGAGAGCACCCGCGTCCGTTTCCGCACACCCCCTGCCAAAACGTATTTCGTCCTTCTTTCCCTTCCTGGCCGCCGTGCCTTCTTTCCACGGCCAGTGTCGCCCACCATGCCCACAGCCCACGTCAACACTCCCCACCCTCCTCCCAAATCGCTGTCCTAGTCCCATTTCGGCCTCTGTAACCTGAGTGGAGACCACCCATCTCCTGGCGATGGACCCTCCATTTTTCTTCTTTCCTAAGTCGTTTTTATTCCGTATGGAGAGCAGGAGAGAGTGCCAGAGACCTTGCTTTTGCAACGACGGGCCCGCTCTTTCCTATGTGGGCACTCTCTGCCTCTCTGTGCCTCTTGTCTGCCCTAGTCCGTCTTTCGGCGACCAGGTCACTGCTTGGCTGTTTCTCAGTCGCAGATGCCTTTCTTGGACGTGGACGATGTATCCAGCTACAGCCTCCTCCCACGTTGACGCCACCGGACCTGGAAGTATCGAGCTGCAAGGCGAGGCCGTACTTTTCTCTCCTATCCCTCGCGATTCTTCGTTTCCTCGATGACCCGTTCCTTCCTTTCCTTCCATCCACACCCCCATCTGAGATTTGACATCCCACGCGCCCTCATACGTAGAAGCTGCGACCAGCACACGAGAGAAAAGGAAAGAGAGAAGGAAAGGAAGGAGAGACCAGGCTGTCTTGCCATTCTCGCACACTCCGTAGAAATGCGTGAATGGGGAAAAGAATAAAAAGAACCCATACGGACCCTCGTTTTCTTTCCCCATCGCCACAATTCCCCTTGTCCCTGAATGTTGCTTTCGATCTTGTAACAGCCAGTCTCCAGTCTACAGTCTCCAGTCTCGAGAAAGCCCACCGAATACCACGCCAGACAGACCCAGCCTGACAAAGAAAGTCCACATCCAGCAAACATTACACATCTCTCACCTCTCGAGTGTCTTGCTTGTGTATGTTTTTATGCTCAAAACCCTCCTTTACTACTGTGATCCTGTCGTGCCTTCCTCACTTTATTTTATCTTGTCTTTCTTCCTTCTAAGAATATTGTCTCGTCACGACGTCCTGTTCTGTCTCTCCGACTCCCTCCTTCCCTTTTTCTCGCCACTTACACGGTCCTTCCTTCCTCTTTTCCATGCTTACGAGCAGTCATACTGCTCGCACTTTCCTCGTGTCGCCAGCTCCGACGGATTCCACAAGAGTAAGAAAAGCCCAATCCTGCAACACGCTCTTTCAATCATATTGCCCTTTTGTACGGAATATTCCTTCTTTCCTTCTCTTTTTCGCTCTTGCTTCCTTTTCGGTCAGCAGACGAGATCGAACACAAAAAGAGAAGGTTCGAGGGAAACCCGTCTGCCGCAGATCCTCCACCACCATCCCGTCCCCCAAAAGCCAAAAGAGCCTTGTCACACACATCCTGTTTCGGTTGAGCCGCTGACCTAAGGCTCGCCCACAGCTCTGAAGCAGAAAGAAGCAAAGCGGTCCAGCCGGTCCGCCACGCGAACCTGTCCTACAAAGTACGAGTACATTGCGACTGCGACGTGCGAAGCGGCACTTGCAGACCAACAAGCTCAACAAAAGAAGAAGCAGTGACCAGTACAGTTACAAGCAACCAACAGCAGGAACGACCGAGCTAGAAAGTTCGCGACGCGCCCCGTCATAGATTCAGTCCTCAGACTTCAGACTTCAGGCCACAGACAACCAGAACAGTCGCCAAACAGTCGACACTAGGAACAATACGACCTTCTCATACACGGCCAATCCAGACTTTCGCATCCAGCTTTTGCATCCAAACTTTGGCTGGCTCTGCCCGAGATCCGACGAAAGAACCAAACTCGAGAACCCAAAACTCGAGAAAACGTCACAGCGGGACGCTCGAGCTAATACGTGCACGCTCGTCTGCGACTGCCGTTCCTTCCTCTTTCGCCCACCAGCTTGCCCGGTTTCTCTTTCTTCTTTTTCTTCGTCCTGTCCTTTGCTCCTTCCCTGATTGCCGTTACAACTGCGATCGCACCTTCTGTTTATTCAGTCGTCCTCGTCTTTGCACGATCAAGCCCTTCGAGATACCCTCCACAAAACAGCCAAGCGCTGCGCCCCGTCCTTTGCACCTTCCGCGCCTTCTTTGTCTGTTGTCGCAAAAAAGAACCCACGAACCCACCACAGCTACTTGCCCTGTGCTTCGTGTTGTCCCAGGTCAGGCCCAGCTCCTCCCCTAGCTGTTTCCTCTTTGCGCCAGCCAAAGCTCCCAGGCAAAAAAAGCCATAGCGTAGCTCCGAGACTCGCTCAGTTCTTAGCGTGTTTCCGTGTTCCGTTTTCCGTTTTATCACCCGTCGCCAGCGCTCCGTCCTTTTTAGGCCCTTTTCTGGGTCCCTCTCTTAGTCTCTTTTTCTCTTTTACTCTGCCATTCGCGCCTTCCTCTCTTCCACACTTTCCACTCTCTCTCCAGTGGTCGTTTTTCCCTTTCCATTTAGCTCTTTCTTTTTTTTCTCTTTTCCCTTTGGGTCTCTCTTTCCTTCGCCCTATTTCTCTTTCTTTTTTTACCCTTGTATTTTATTTCACTTTATTTCCTAGCCACTTTCCTTCCAAACGCTCTTTGCGATTTTGGGAGTTTCTTTTATTTCGTCTCCTCCCCCGTTTCGACCTTTTACTTTTCTTCTCTTTTCCCTCCCTCTCCAGTCCAGCACTCGTCGACCAATCTCCACTCACAAACCTACCCCAAGAACGACAACGCTCTGTCGTCCCAGCGCCCAAAATGCTCATTGACGGTGAGAAATGGGCCTGCGAAGCCTGCGTTCGCGGCCATCGCGTCAGCAATTGCCAGCACTATGGTATGTTTTCTTTGGCCTTGTCACGGCTTGATTTCTTTTGATTCTCGGTTTCCCATGGCTCGACTGCATTTTGTTTGAGCTTCTTTGCCTGGTGGACTGCCATTGGCTCTGTCCCGTCTCTTCTTGTGGTGGTTTTTGGCTCTTGCGCTCTGCCGCTCCTCCGGCACCGCAGCTTGCGCATTTGGTTCTTGGTCCTCCTCCGTTCTCGACACTTTGCGATCGCAACCATTGTGGCCTCGCTCCTGCGCCTCGCGCGGCAAAACGGGTGGCAGCAGTAGTAGCTGCAGCTGTTCATGCAGTTCACAAAACTATTGTACCATTCTGTCTGCCGGCTGCAACAGCGGCTGGGACGAGGCTTGCTCAACAGAGAAGGGGAATATGGAGGGGGAAAAGCACTTACACACCTCTCCTTTTGTCATGGACGGGATGAACTTTTGTAAATCAGCCGTCTCTTTACCCCAAACGTTGCTAACTCTGTCGTCCAGACCGGCCATTACAACACATCAACAAGAAGGGCCGGCCAGTAACACAATGCCAGCACTGTCGGTCGCAGCGCAAGAACCGCTCTGCGCACGTCAAGTGTGACTGCGGCGAGAAGACGAACAAATGCATCCACCTCGGTGCCATTGAGGGCCACAGAGAAAGCTGCTGCTGCAACCACGGCGGCCGCTGCTCATGTGCCTTCAAGAACGACCTGGACACCGTCCCCGAGACCGCCGACCAGGGCTCTGAAGAGGGTGGCTGCTGCGGTGGCGGCGAGGAGGACATGTCCGCGTCTGCCTCTGCTATCATGATTGGTGCCTCTTCAGCTGCGCCATCAGGAACCAACACAGCCAACGCCAGCCCGTCCAACAAGAACCCGATCCGCCGCCGCCGCGCCAACACCACGCGGTCCGAAGGCACGCTGACGTTCGACGAGCATGGCCGCCACAAGCCACTGTCTCAGAAGCACGCCAAGGCCGTCTCGCAGAAGACCAACCCGTACCCGATCAACCGCATCAACTCGGCCCGCAGCACTAGCGCCCTTGAACGGCTTTATGCAGAGCAGCAACCGCCACGACGAAGAGGACCTCGAAGACAACCACAGCAACGGCAACACCGACTCGGATAACGGCGCCGAAGACGCCAGCTCATTAGAAGCTGCCGCCGCCGCTGCCGCGGCCACCAACTGCGGCACTTTCCTCCCAGCACAGCTCTCGCAGCAGCGCCGGTCACGGTCTGAGACTGCTTCGCCTCTGATGTTTGCTAGCAGCTTTCCCCAGCTCAGCGGTGCCAGTAGCACTGGCCAGCTTGCGCCTCTGAACATGGGCATGGTTGGCTTCAACAACAGCTACACCAACTACAACGCCTTCAGCCCCGAACAGGTTGATCAGCCTCTCTTCAGCGCCGGCCTGAGCGCGCCCTCTGTCGACTGGAGCCAGTTTGGCCTCGACTTCGACCGCGGATTCAGCACCAGCACCGACGACAAGTTCGCCTCCGCCGAGGTCTTTGGCTTCACGCGCAACTTTGGCTATGAGTACAACGGCTCCGAGCAGGCCCCGACGATGACCACTGGCACTTCTGGCGAGGTTTCAGAGGCTGAGGAGCCTACGGTCCCGGGCCTCGATGAGTACGACTACGACTACGACTACGATGGCCTGAACGACGCAGCCAGCGGCAGCATCGCCTTCTCGCGCACCAACAGCAGCTTCCACCTACCTACTGCCGCGACCTCCGCCGTCAACGTCCGCAGCAATACGGGCAGCAGCGACATGAACGAGCTTCGTTACCTTAAGGCGGGCAACAAGTTCCTCCCGACGCCTCTGGCCGGTGCCAGCGACGACCTGTCGAGCCTCCAGGCTCTGGCGGGTATGCCGCAGATGACTGGCCGGGACGACGACGATTCCGCACTCTGGATGAACGACTACCAGGGTCTCCCCTCGATGACCGAGTCGCCCGAGTCGGACGTGATCTCTTTCTGGGCTACCAAGTAAAATATGGTCCCGCAGAAAGAGTCTTTTTTCTTTTTTCTAAAACAAAACGAAACCAAAAAATTTACCGAAAAGCGCCAGCCGATTTTTTTCTTCTTCTATATAAAGCGGTGGAAACTTTCTCTGCATATATCTTGTTTTCCTCCATGTTTGTTACTTTTTGTCATTTTTGCCATTGCTTCACATGGGGTTATAGGCCAGGTTCACACGGGGTGTTTCTTTGTTTTTTTATTTCTTTTCTTTGCTTGGACGGACTGTTTTTAAAAGGCGTGAAAAAAATATCATCATGACTGGTTTTCTTTGGGAGGGATTTCTTTGGCCATTTGGATTTTGTCCTTTTTTCTTGTTCTCTATGGTACCATTTATTTTGGTGTTCCATCTACGTTTTTCTTTCGGTTTTCTTTCTCTGCATACTACTACCATTTTTTTTCTCTCGCTGCTTACGACGTGCTTGCCATTGCTGCTGCTCACATTCGACTTTCGACATCCGGCCTATACTCACTCTCCTTTTCCGTCTCTTTCGAACTCACTTTCTCCCAGTTTCTTTTCCCTTTTTTTACTCACCAGCCTCGATTTCCCCCTTGGGGGTTTCGTGGAAATTTTTACGACGCATGATGAAACGACCGGGCCGGAGCTCAAAAGTCGAACAAAGCAGAAAAAAGACCAACCAAACACCACCACCACACAACAGCTAACAAAGCCAACAAGCAACAGAAACGGATACTGCCAAAATACAGGGGCGCAACCAGGGAGTTTTTCATTGTTCATTTCAGGAACAGGGCATTTAGCGTCTATTTTTTGACATTCTTTCCTATGGAGTTCAGTATTCCAAACGGTCATTTTGGAAGAACGGAGGACATTCTTTTTTGGGGGAGGTGAAGGGCGTTTTTGAGAATTGAAGAACATTACTGAACCAGTCAACCGTTTCTTTTGTCACTTTGGACGTTTCTATTTTTCGAGCATAGCGTGCGTTGAAGCCATTTACATTTTTACAGAGGAAATATTTATTCTGGCTCGTTACGATCTTGATTCTGTCCTCCTATTTTACCGTTTTGACATCCTTGGCGCATTCAAGGGAGATTCCCAATCCGTCACCGGGATGTGCGAAACAGGCAATGCGACGTTGAGAGGGTCCTCCTACAGTGGGCAGCTTTCTTGAGGTGGACTGGACAAGGGCAGCCTGCCGAGCCAGCCTCTCTGACAGCTATTCCAGAAGGAGTAATTCAGTGTTCCAATAGGCCGCCGTTGGAGCGTTGGAGATCTCAAAAAACTTTTCTTCTTTCTGACGCAAGTTTTCGTTAAAAGAGAGAGAGAGAGAGAGGCAGAGAGATGGGTGGCTCTATGGGTCTGCTCCTTGCGACTTCGCAAGGGCTCCATTGCGTAAACGATCTACGATGGCATTTCACTGCAGGCTGACTCTCTTTTCACGACGGCGAGCGGCGGCAGCCATATTTGCCCTCGAGCCCTGTCTCCAGTCAAAAAGAGTAGAGACCGAGGAGACTACAAGCTTCTATGAAAAGAATGGAGACCACACCGAGTGCGACTGCATCAGCATATACGTTTCGACGGCACCGAACAGAGATGGGCCGAAAGGGCAAGCGAGGCAAAGTTAGAAAATGAGGGTCAAAGACGGAAGTTAGGGGCGGAATACTCCGTACAGGCGTTTACAAGCCCTTTGAGGTGAGAAGTACGAATGTTCCTTTGCTTCTATTGTGAGAGTGGAGCGTCAGCCTCGCCGTTGGCGGTTAACCGTCGTCTGTCACTCATTGTGAGTAGCTCCTACTCTACAGTACAATTCACACCTGCCCTTTTCCCACGGGACAAGGAAATGCAGGAATGTGTTCTACGGGCAGTTGCAAAGTAATACGAGATATGAGCAAACATACACCGGGTCTGCCGGGCGTTATGCTGCCATTCTCTTGACAGGTCTCGGCGGCCCGCTGTGGGAAAGGGGAAAGAGCGAGGCGCGAGAGGGCGAAAGTGCGGCGGATGCCACGGGGAAAGAAAGAGCCACACCACGGGCAGCTATGATGGCCAACTACCATAGTACGATGGGCAACTACGACCAATGTAAAGGTGTGAGTGGACGGCTCCGATATACGTCGTGCCTGCCATCGACGATGCTCCATTCTTTCTGGTCATCTGGACCATTTTACGTTCTCCTTTTTCGATATTGATATCCGTCCACAATCTCTCCCTTGATTCCCAACTCTTCCGACTCGTTTGGTCTGGTTCGTCCAATATCTCGTTCCTGGTGCCGGTGTGTTTTTGGTGTGTTTCTGAACAGGACGAAGCTCAAGTAGCGAGGAGGCGAACTGCATAACGGCCCTAAAAATCGTTCAAAGTCGCCCACCAACACACACAGAAATTTAAGCGAACTATTTGTTTCGTGTATCTCCGCCGCTCCGTTTCGTTCGAGCCCGTCTTCTGTCAAAAGCCCATTGAATCTTGGCGGACCGATGACTGATGACGCTGGTTGCTTTTTTTGGTGTTGTCGAAGAAAAAAATTGGGACGAAAGACGAACAGAAAAAAAGAAGAAGAAAAAAGAAAAAAGAAATGGACCCCCACGTTTTTGTTGTGGGCAACTTTGTCATGTACCAAAAGGGAGAGCCCACTCCTCAGTCTTTGTTTCCAGCGGGAACTTGATTTGAACCTTGTCGAGAAGAAAATGAGAGGCTGCAGGATGTCGCAATTTTTGGTCTCTTGGTATTTCTTTGGTGTGGTTGCTCTGGTGTGCGAGGGGAAGGAGTTGCCAAAAGGGGAACGCCGCCGCCTGTCTCTTCTTCCCTGCGCCTGCGAACGGTCATGTCGAAATGTCGAACAATTGGTGTGGATTGCTTGCCGACGGCCGATGGACCCCGATGAACCGCCCGCCAGCCGGTGTCGTCTTTTTCGTTCGTTCTGTTGTGTAGCTTCGAGCTAGCGAGGCTCCAGAAAAAGAAAAAGGGGGCGCCAGTGAGAAAAAATTTGCGGCCGACAACGGTGATCGGTTATTGCGTTTGGTGTTGGTTTAGACAGAGAGAAAAAAATGATGTTCTTAGTGCCAGGGCGCCCGCGCCGCCCTGGCCGCGGGCCGTTTATTTTGTTGCGCCTTCAGCGTTGTGCCCCATTCGGCAATCGAATCGAGACCAGCTTGCCAGACGATTTCAGACCAGGATCCAGGCCAGCCACAGTGGGCAAAATGGCAAAATGACTGAGCCAAACGAAGCAACCGAAAGGTGAAAAGGTCGGTGAAGGGACGCAAGAAAATCAGAAATCAGAGCGAAAAGTTTGGTGGAGGATCGTCGTCGTGGATCTAGATGTGCGTCTGGATGGTGTTGGCGTTGGTGTCTCTGCAACCTCGTATCATGGCCGAAGTGTGGTTCCGGAGTGTCATTCTCAAATGTCGTCCTTTCGTAATCGTAATTGTCGTGACAAAACTCGGCGAGGGTATCGGCGAGGCCCCGATAGTGGTCATGATAGGTGGTCGTCGGCTAGGCCCCGGTGAATATTTTGTGCCCATCCTCCTTTCCGTCTTCTGTCGGTCAACCTGCCGATTTGCCGTCTTGGTGTATGCAAGTTCCGATGCAATGTGTGTTTCTAAGTGTCGAGGGCGGTGAAGATGGTTGGTGATGTGTTTCTGCCGGTTCTGCTTCATCCTGCCTGGGTCGAGAGTTGTGCCGTCCATTGCTTTTGCCCTCGTATTTATCTTCAGATGCTCGGCTTTGTCGTGGCTTCCGATTTGTCCTCGATGAGGTGTGAATCTCGCGGTGTCGTCAAGCATGGCCACACTGGTCGGTTGTGAAGTCTCGAGTCCGAGACCAAGGTCGAGGAAGTATTGATTGTCGTTTGCCCATCAAGGTTTCTACCCATTGTTGTTGATCGTGGTATCGTGACTGACGCAGGTGTTATCGGTAATCGGTATCGATATGGGATCATAATTGGACACGAGGCTGAACGCCCACGTCGAGACATGGTGTCAATGCCTCTGCCGTCGGTCGAATTCTTACTCGGAGCACATCGAGGTCGGAAAATGTTTCAGTTGAATATTGTTGGTGATCGTGAGACATCCCATCTCTGGGTGCCTTTGTCGAGAGGTCGTCGTCACATGTCTTCGTTGGCGTCGTTGATGTCGAAATTTGGTGGCAGAAAATAAGTCGGGACGACAGAAGAGAATCAAAGCAAAGAACGGCGAACGCCCTCTTATTTGAATTTCCCAAATCATCCCATGCTTCGTTTCTTCTTTTCCAAGAATTGAGACATTTTTTCTTTCTTGTTTTCGTAAGAAAAGGGAACCTGCCTGAATAAGTAATTTTCTCATTTGCTTGCTTTTTTCTTCTTATTTTCTCATTCTCTTATTCTCTCGCTGTTTCTCTCCTTGCTCTTTTCCCCCCTCTTCCCACGGTTCGGTCACGGTATATTTTCGTGATATGGAGACAACTACGCGAAAATTTAAATACAAAAATACCATTTGTGAGGGGGAATTGCGCTGTTTACCGAGGGCCACTGTTGTTAAAAGCGCACACTACTACCGCCAGTGGCATTTCTCGGGCGGACTCTTACACGGACTCCTCTGACGGTAAAGCCGTTGTGGCCACTGGCCAGGCCATGTGTAAGTCAACAGTGGGCATTAGGAGCCAGAATGGGCTCCTTTACACAAAAAACTCTGCGAAAATGTACGTAAAAACAGGCTATCTGCTTCCATCTCCCCGTGTTTTTCGTGTCTTTTGCGTTGTTTTCCATTGTTTTCGTTACGATTCGCGTTGTTTTACACTTGAAATCCTAGTCCTTACTGGCTCCGTTCTTTCTTGTTGTCGTCATCCTTTTATTTCTGCTGTCCTTTGTGGTTGTTGTTTTGCCTCTGTTCTCTGTTCTTGCCCGGGATTTAATTTTACATATTTATCAAAAATGTGTACCCATCCTATTCCCGCCTGTTCATGCTATCTTATCGAAGCTTGAGCTCCCCATAGCGGGCTCTCTTTTCTTGGTCTTCATGAGAAAACAGGAGGAGAACATTATGATGGTACTACTTAACGAGGTAGACAGAGTGCCACATGAAGGATCTTATTGGAGCTCACAGTGCCCTTGTTTCGTCCTCGCAACTTGCCCTCATGATATGTACGTTGAAGCAAAGTTTAAGGGCCAAATTTCTTTGCCTGCGAGGTTCTGTTTGGGTCTTTGACATGAAGACATAGGCACTTAAGATTGTTTATTTCTGTCATGGTCCACGGCCAGCACCACGTCCAGAGCCACATATGTGATAACTAAAGCCTCACACGAGAGAACTCTTTACCATTTTATTTCTAACATTCATTCTCTCATATTTTGGTCGCATTCAGGAACCGAAAGAAGGAGTGGTGCTTCCTTCACCTTTTATTGGACAGAACTGACAAAGCTTGTGCGGGGCCAGATTTGACACCAAAAGCAAAAGCAAAAGAAAAGCACAATGACGGCATGGGTAGTAATTATGCTGTACGACGGACGATGCACTATGCACACCGCATTCGTACCGTGGCCAGCACTTCGTTCTAGAATGTGAGAGGTCTCGTTTATTTCCGTCACAATCGTACTGTGCACAAAATTCTTGTCACAAAGGTGACGGGAATATTATGTTGCCTTTTTTTTTTGTTTGTTTGTTTGTTTCCCCTCCTTTCAGCTATCTCCATTCCAGACTGGCCTTTCTTCCCCTCCTCCAAGATAAGAAACGAGCACATGGCACATCTCGTGTTCCGAATGCAGCGCAGTGCAGCACAAACTTCAAGAAATTAGATGCATGTTTGTCTGCATGCTGTAACTTCGCGTGTTCTCTGCGCGTTTAGCACGAAATAGTCCCACGACCAGCACACCCTGTAACAGGCAGTTTGCAACAGCTTTATTGTACTCTCTGGCAAGTTCATGTCTGCATTTCTGCACGTCTGCAGTCTATTGTTTTCTTGTCACGTAATTGGTCTGTGCACTTGATCAGGAGGATGGCTCTAGCTTGCAGGTTGGCACATTGAAAAGTGCCCCAAAATACATAGTAGGGGTCTGATGGAGGTCAGATGGCAGTTCACATGAAAGGGTTCTTAAACTTCTTAAGGGGAGGGGCCGCCGCTAGTTGCAAAGTAACTACTTTAGTAGAAAGGAGCCCGCAAAATAAACAAGCTGCAGCAATGGCAGTTCAGTGGACGGAGCGGCAGCTGCAAGTTTTGCCGTTCTTTTACCGTGCTGATAAGGCTGTCAGAGGTGTCAGAGTCGTATGTGGGTTACGAGGGAGGAGGTTACGAGGTGTTCGAGGGCACAGCCAGATACGGGAAAGCAATAGAAAGAAAATACGGCGTACTCCGTACGTCGTCATGCGTTGCAGATAGAATAAGGATGAACCTTTTCGAGAAAGGTAGAAATAAAAGAGGACAACAAAGGTCCCGCATCGAAGCGGAAAAAACTCCCAACGTGAGACTGGTCAGATGACGCCCTGTTCGTTCCTGCTTTTTTACTCTTTGTTTATTTTTGCGGGTGAACGCACGTTGGCCAGACCAGGCCCTTCTTTCCTCCTCGTGCAATTTCAACGTGGCTGTCAGAGAGGGGAAGGCGCGATCTTGGCAAAACACGACCACAAAACCACAGGGGGTAGAAAAAAAAGGGAAAGAACGAACCAGAAACCAACACCAAGGCAGCAAGCAGCCCCAGAAGCCCCCCTAAAATAAGAAGTGAAATGTTGCAATTTACGGTGTATGACTGCGTCGTATGAGAACTATTTACGGAAGCACGACAGAGCACGACAGTTCACGGGCAACAAACCGTTCGATTTAGCATATTTCTAGCCGTGACTTCCCTTTCCGCACATCATGAGGGGGTCCTAATTATGGGAGATGAACCTGGAGCGCGCAGATCGCAATCGGCAAGAGGCAGGTGGCAGGTGGGAAGCTTTATCTTTGTTCCGGGGTGCGGAAGGGACGAGCGACAGGGGAAACGACGACGAAATAGGGAAAAGGGAAAAGGGAAAAGGGAAATGGAGGGCAGGAACCAGGAGGCTGCCTCCCGTATTTCTTCTTCCACTTTCCCCCCCTCCTTGGCTGTTTCCAGCCGTTTCCCTTTCCTTCCTTCTATTTTTTCTGATCTCGATCTCTTTCCCTCCTCCTTCACACATTTTTTTTTCTCACATCGCATCACCAACATCACCGTACCCCGACCTCTCCCCATCTCATTGTAAGTCGCCACAGACTAGTTCCCTTGCCCACCCTCTTCTTCAACAGCTATCGCTGTGTGTATTCGTCGTACAACAACCACGCTCTTGGCTTTTTGTCGCAAACTGATAAGCTAACCGCCACATTCTCTTCAGCTCCCCTTCACCGTCTCTTCTTCTCCCGAGAAACCCATCTCCAAACCGCAAACATGCCTGGTGTTCGTACGTGCCATCCCAAGACCCCTGTGTACTTTTTTATGAAGAGCTTGAGAGGAGTCTCCGTC
Source organism: Sporothrix variecibatus (assembly GCA_016097105.2). Classification (NCBI taxonomy): domain Eukaryota; kingdom Fungi; phylum Ascomycota; class Sordariomycetes; order Ophiostomatales; family Ophiostomataceae; genus Sporothrix; species Sporothrix variecibatus. Next base: position 3,135,058 of record JADMNI010000003.1, read on the forward strand.
GCAGCCTCGTAGTGTTATTGTGAATGCGCTACTACTGTACTCCGCTCACCGCCCTACGTCACACCCCGTCGCAATGTTGACTAACACGACCGATTTTCCCAAACAAAAGCCGTCGACGCTCTTGACAACTTGAAGGCCAAGTTCAAGTCCATCTTCAAGAAGAAGGGCAAGGCTGAGCCCGCCGCTGCAGCACCTGCTGCCGCCGCCCCCGCTGAGGCTGCTAAGCCTGCCGAGGAGGCCAAGCCTGCTGAGGCCGCTCCCGCCGCTGCTGAGCCCGCCGCTGCTGCTCCGGCTGCTGAGGCCGCTCCGGCTGCTGCTGAGGCCCCTGCCGCCGCTGAGGCTGCTCCTGCTGCTCCTGCTGCCGAGGCTGCTGCCGCCCCCGCTGCCGAGCCCGCTGCTGCTGCCGAGCCTGCTGCTGCTGCTGCTCCCGCCGAGGCCGCTGCCCCTGTCACTGAGGCTGCTCCCGCTGCTGAGGCGGCCCCGGCCGCCGCTGCTGTCGAGGAGGCCAAGCCTGCCGAGGCGGCTCCTGCTACCGGTACGATAAGTTTTTATTGAAAGAATGCCATTCCACAAGCATTACTAACGACTCTGCAGCTGCCGCATAATTTCCTTGGGCCAGCTACGGACGACGTAGAGTCCCGATCGATACGATGAAGTCTTCTTTAAGACTTGTAATGTGACGGGCGGAGGACAGCCAGCAGTTTGCCGGTTGCATATTGTTCTTTACGTTTATGTTTTTGTCCTGTTTTCAAAATGCAGACCTTGGTGTCTCACGACTCGAGTCGCAAAACCACACGCAGGCACGACAAGCGAATGCGGATCGACGACAATCTAAGAAGCTCTCGAAACTCCCGACCCTTTCGAGCGTCACCGAAGCCTCGGCTACTTTCGGTCTTACGGTGCCCGAGGACCATTGTCTTTTCGGCCTTTCTTCGACATCGTCTTCGTCTTCGTCCTGCCAAACCCTTTTCTTTCTTCCTTTCCTTTTTTTCCTCTTTATGATATCCATTTCTTGTCGTCTTTTTGCCCTCCATTTTGTTATTTTGAGACATCTCTCCCCAGATACCTTATTTTTGTCGAATACCATTAGATACCCAGACAAATTCAAAGATGACACAAAATTGTATAGTCAAATGCTTGTCTTTTATGCTGATCCGTTGTGTTGTATGAATTTCTTTTCTTTATTTATTGCCAAATCTCTTTCTATTTAGCCCACGGTGCTTTCGTGACAACCGTGCCTTGTCCTGTTGCCGAACCGCCGGTACCACTTGGTGACTGATTTTGCTGGCTCGGCCGGGGAATGCCGTTGGTGGTGCTCGCGTGCCAACACCAGGACCACCAGCTCCATGCCGGGTTGTGCCCATAGGAACGCGTGAATACGGGATGCCAGGTCCCGGCAAAGAACCCGGAGCAGCTCCCGGCATCCTTGTTGCCTGTGCCCACGGTGCACCTGTAGCAGCCTGCGCGCCACCAGCGCCCGGCATGCCTGTCGGTGGCATGGCCGAAGATGGTGCTGTTCCTCCTCCAGGTCCCTTGTTGAGTGACGCCGAAATGTGTGCTGTCGCCACCGGCTGGTTCGTCATGTGCATCGTCGCCACCGGCGCCGTTGCGGCCGGATCCTCTTCCACGAGAACAGCGAGCCAAACACAAAGTGCTGCACCACGGGGAACTTGGACAGCACCTCGGCGTTGAACATCTTGATCATGCCCTTGTTGATTTTGCCCCAGCCGTCCTGGATGCCGGAGACGTCAAACAGGATCGGGCTGTGCTCCCAAAAGGGGCCCTTCTTGACGTCGTTGATGAATCCGACGGCCGAGAAATAGAGGTTGCGCTCGCGCTGGGTGGCCACAACGTCCGGCTTGACAATGTCACTGGGTTTGGAAACACGGGGCGCAGACCCTTCTTGCGGCATGGACTCGTTGCCCATGAATGCAATGGGTCGCGTGAGCTGTGCCGAGCCAAAAATGTAGGGCAAGAAGGAGTGGTCATCCAAGCCCCAGACGCCGTGGGATCCGGCCGGTTCCAAAGTGTAGGTCAAGATGAGCCTGCGGACGACGTGCAAGTACGGCTCGAGCACGCCCAGAACAAGGCTGCGCTCGACCGCCTCGCCATCCGCCCCCGGGTCGCCATCGGCAAAGACGCCGAGCTTCCACAGGCACCCCAAAAACGCCAAGAAGCTCAGCTCGTGACCAGTGCCGTAGTCGAGACGCTGGGCGCTGCCAAAACCGCCCAAAAAGTAGGCCTTGACCTCATCCATGGCTTGGGCGGGTTTCTCCTCTTCTCCCTCACCAGCTGCTTTCGTGGTGTTGTGCCCCTTGATTGAAATGTACTCCTCCAGCAGACCACCCTCGACCCGCTCCGCCAGCAGCCTGTGCCACGTCCGGAAACTGGCATTGCCGAACCGCCGCGGGCCCGGGTCGGGTGGTGCCTCGTCGATGATGGCGGCAATGCGCGTCAACAACGCCTGCAGCTTCTGTACCGACGGCGGGTCGTCGCTGCGTTTGGGCGATTGGAGTGTGAAGAGAGTCGTGGTCGAAGCCGTCGGCCGTTCCGTCTCGGAAGACGGACCCGTCGACAGTTTCCGTCGTGGGCATAGCGCGTGGTTCAGCTGCAGGACAAACAGGCCAATGTCGCGGTAAGCTTTTGACACGAGAAAGCGGGCGACGTCGGGTCCGTCGTTGATGCATTTCGAGGGGCGCGAAAAGGTGTAGGAGGGTGTGTCGGCGAGGATCTCGAGCTTCGGTACAGACGGCATAGAGGGTGTCTGTGTCGTCGAAGAGGATGGAGAAGGTCGAGGAGGAGGAGGGAGGAAAGTCGAAGGGGCTGCTGTCGAAGCTGTCGCTGCTGAGTGGGCCGTGGAAGTGGCCGGCGCCTGCGCCGGCACGTCGGTAGCTTCTGGTGTACTAGAAGCCATCGTGAATTGCTTTGCTAAGACAGACGGCAAATGCTTTCGTTGATTGAAAGCAGTTGTTCGACCTGGTTGTTGTGTCGTGGTTAGGGAAAGTGAAGTGGGAGGAAAAGAGTGAGTGAATGCGGGTCAGAACCCTTAAAGCTCCGTCCTCCAAATCGTAGGACCCCACCATTCTACCACTATGACGCCAATGCACCACTATTTGCCCCATAGTCCTACGGGGGGCGATTTGTACCCGCTACTAGCTCCGACTCCGACAGCTCAAGATGGCTTCCTCAGCTTCTAGAACTTATATATGTTCTACCACGTGCCGCCTGACCTGATTCGAAGATGCCAACTTGAAAGTTTCACATGACTATTGTTAAATTGGGTGAATTGTATTTTTGTGTATTACAAAGTCGGTAAAAGAAAACATCTAAATGAACATATGCTATATGCCGGTATATATGCCAGAGTGTATCATAAAAAGCAAATGAAAACAGAAAGATTGCATGTACATGATGCAGGATCAACGAGAAGTGCTGTGTCTAGCGAGACCCAAACTTCCACCACTTCTTCTTTTGTGCTGCCGCCGCCGCTGCCGCTGCCTCTTCCTCCCGATGATATCCTTCCTCCTGGATGTTGTGCCGTCCGACAATCTCCAAAAAGACCTGGTCAAGCGTCGTGGGACTGACACTGTAGTGGTCAATCCCCAGAGCCTCGCGCTGCTCGTCTAGCATCACAACCAGGCGGCCGATGGCGCTTGTTGTCGAGGAGGCAGAGGCCAAGTTGAGAGAGTTGGACGTGGTCGTGGTCGTTGTTGTGACTGCATTCTTCTCAGACGGTGTAGCGCGTGAGCTGCTGTCGTCGTCGTCGAGGTCGACCTCCTTCGTGTTGGCGTGGCCGGAAGTATCCCCCAGAGGAATGGCAAACCGCATTTGGCCGTGGTACGTCTCGTTCTCAATCTCCACACCGGGGAACGTGTCCTGCACCCACTGCCGCAAGCGTGCGGTGTCCTCGTCGGACGTCCGCGGTGCGCCACGGCTCACCAGGTGGACATACAGCCGGTTGCCGAAGCGGGCCCGCAGATCGTCCGTGCCGCCCGCGGCCAGCATGCGTTTCGCGAGGATACCGGCACGGCCGGCCAGTGCATCGGCCTCCTCCATCGAGTGCGTGGTCAACAAGATCGAACGGCCGGGGACAGTGGCCGCCAGCGTGCGCCACATGATGCGCTTGGCGGCAGCGTCGAGGCCCGACGAGGGCTCGTCCAAGATAACGACGGCCGGGTTGCCCATGAGAGCGATACCAAGACTCAGTTTGCGTTTGTTGCCACCGGACAGAGCAAGGGCCTGGCGGTCACTGAAAGCGCGCAGACCAACCGCCCGGATGACGGCCTGGACATTATACTCGACGTCTTCGATGCCGCGAACGCGTGCATAAAACCGCAGGTGCTCACGCACTGTCATTTGGTCGACGGCATCGAACTGGGGGCAGACACCCAGGCTGCCACGGGCGGCCACCAGCTTCTTGGTAACCGATAAACCCTCGACAAAGATATCGCCGTCGTCGGGCTTCAAGTCACCACGGATCATGGAGATGGTAGTCGACTTGCCGGCGCCGTTGGGGCCCAGCAAGGCAAAGACTTCACTGTGGTTGACATCGAAACTAACATTGTCGACAGCCGTGTTCTTCTTGAACGTCTTGGTGACATGGGAGACGCAAAGGCCGCGTTCGGGAGCGTCGGGATTGCCGTCACCAACATGGGGAACATCGTCTTCGGGGAAGGCGTCGCCATTGACGTCCACGGTGGGAGTGATTGCTGTTGCCTTTTTCCGACGCAGCATCTTGGTAAGTCTGTAAAAGGATGCGCCGACATTGCCGCTATCGAACCACAAGAGCACGGCGAACAACAGAATGGACTGCCAGATGAGGTAGAAAATGGGTCCACCATACAAAGTGAACTTGCCCGGGTTGCTGCTGATCACGGTGCCGTCGCAGGTGACCGAGAACAGATTCAAAAACGACAAAGAGCGACCGGACGACGGAGCCGATGGGTGCAACGGCCGAGGCAACAAAGTGTACAATCAGAAGATCCGCGTCGATGTGGTTGACGGGCGCATAAGTGATAGTGGCAAGGTAGGCAATCATGTAGACGAGGAAGATGATAGCCTGGTAGGCGGCCGTAAAGGCGTATGCCGTCAACTGGTTGCGGGAGAAGAGGGAGATGTTGTAGGCAAGCAAAGCGGATGCTAGGCCATAAAGAGCAAAAATGAGGAACAGGTAGCCCACATGGTACCAGACACTCGAGAGTGCGGCGAACAAAATGATCATGAGCGTCGACGACACGAGGACAATGGCAAAGTCAAAGCCGACATAGGCCATCCACAGCGGCAAGGCACGCACACCGTTGGAGTATTCAAGGCCGCGGACATGGCGGCGCCGCTCGAGGTTGGGGTACAAAGAGAAGAAGCCGGGGTAAGCAGCGCAGGCCAAGCAAACGTAGACGAGCATCTGCAGGGACTTGCCGGTGCTGGGCGACCAGGGAATGTCAAAGTCGGCGTAGTTGGCGGAGATGGACAGGTTGGCCAACAAAACGTTCATCAAGTTCTGGCCAAAGAAGGAGTTGACCTGGTCCAAGTAGTCGCCCAGATAGGCGACAGTCGGCGGCGAGCTGCTGTCGCCGAGCCAGAAGCCGGCCGGGGTAACGTTTTTTGCGGTATTGGATGATGAGCTCGTTGAAGTCGTCGAAAGTGTCGGCGAGAGTGATGTTCTGGAAGATCTGAGTGACGATGGACGTGTCGTTGTTACTACTTCCACTGCCGCTACCGTCGGTGCTACTGTTGGTAAACATGGGCGTAAAGAGGTTGACAATGGAGTTGATATCCGAAAAACGCGTTGCAGGGCCGGCCACGAGGAAAAGAATGTCACCAGCATCGGCCAGGTTCTGGGGGTCGTCGTTGGACAGTTGATCGGTCGACGAACACCCGACGGGCTGCTGGTTGCGCACAAATAGTGTGACGAGACCGGCCGCAAGGACGGGAATAGCCAAGGCAGCTGCCGACGGCACCCAGTTGTGCTTGAAGACAATGAATCGTTTTCTAAACAAGACTTGAGCCTGCTTCCAGTAGCCAATCTTACGACCTGAGAGCAGCTTCAGGCCGCCGTTGTTGTCTGGGCTGTCGCTTCCGTTCGGAACGAGCATACCGGATGCAGCGGGCTGGACCTCATCAGATGCCTGCTGCTTCTCACCGACGACGCTGGTGCTGCTCTCTTGGCCGTTCTCGGAGGCCGACCCGGAATCTGCGGCCTGGTTCTTTTCGTGCTCCTCCTGCTCCAGTTGGACTTCTTCAGCAAGCTGCAGAAAGACATCCTCCAAAGTTGGGCCGGAAAAGCGGTAGTCGGTTACACCGGCGGCTTCAAGAGTACGGATGGCTTGGGCGGCCAGGCTTGATGATGGGGCAATATACGTCACCAGGTCAAAGTAGTCCTTCTTGACGACACCTTCGACATCGGGCAAGTCGCGGTCGCTGCGGATGATGACGGTAGCCTTTTCGTTTGGTTTCGTCTTGTGCACGTGAATACGGTAGCCGCCACCAAGCTTGTCTTTGAGTGCCACCGAAGAGCCATCTGCCCGTAGTGTACCCTTGGACAGGATGGCAATGTGGTCCGACAGCAGGTCGGCTTCATCCAGAAAGTGCGTAGTCATGATAATCGTGCGGCGGCCGCGTTCAGCTAGCAGAATGTCCCAGATCTTGCGGCGACTCAGCGGGTCGAGACCGCTAGACACTTCATCGACACAGCAGACGGCACTGCCACCTGTGAGCATCATTCCCAGCTGCAATTTACGCTGCTGGCCACCCGAAAGTGTCTTGGCGCGGGCAGTGGCTTTGTGTTCGAGGTCGACCGACTTGATAAGGTCGCGAATCTCCTCGCGGGAGGCGCGTTCATAGGGCGATTTGAGACGGTTGAAAATGTGGAGGTGCTCTTCGACGGTAATCTGGTCCCACATGACGTTCTTCTGCGGTGCAATACCGAGACCGCGCGTACCGTCCAAGGTGATGCGGCCGCTGGTCAGTTTGCTGGTTCCGGCAATAGCATCGAGTGTTGTACTCTTGCCGCTACGTTGGCGCCGAGCAGGATCAAGATCTGGCCGTGAACGGCAGACAGCGTCAGCTCCTTCACGGCGTGCACGGGTGTAGGCGCCTTCTTAGCCCAACCGAACGCACGACGAAGCGGTCCCGGGGTGTATGTCTTGCTGAACTGGTCGAGCTGCAGGGCGGGCAGCGGGAGACCGTTCTCGTCGATGCCACCGTCGGCTGGCCGGTTCTCGATGGTGCGGCCGGTGGTGATGGTGCCGTAGAGGTAACGCTCAATGTAGGCACCAATGATTGGGTAAATGATAATTTGCAGCAGAAGAAAAACCCAGAGGACGATGCCGGGAATGTTCCACGGGCTGTCGGGTGCCACCTCGACTAGGTTGATGGGCCACTGCTTCTTCTCCCAACGGGCAACGTTGGTGATGAAGTATACATAGTTGCACGGCGCAAACAACAAGCTCAGAACAGCCACGGTGCCTGTGGGCGGACGAGTGAGAGTCTGTGCGATAATCGCGAGCAGAAGGTAGACAATGGTGACAGAAACACCACTGAGCTGCGAGCGGCGAAAGAGCGAAGAACCGAGAAGCGACATGGACGCCAGAGCCAGGCCGACGGTGACGTGATACAGAATAATGACAGCCGCGTTGGAGTGGGCAAAGACACTGGCCGAAACAATAGCCGAGCCTAGAATCCAGCCCGGTGCATAGAGGACGACAAAGGACAAGTGATACGACACAAGACGTGCCACCTGCGCCTCACCCAACGGCGGCCGCCTTCGGACGTGGCCATCATGGAATCGATCAGCGTGGACATGCCCATCTCGCGCTCGGTGGCCACAAAGCCGGTCAAATGGTAGCAGATGCCAATGACACCGGAAATAAAAGCAACGGCCAAAAAGTTGACTAGGGACGACTGGTACTGCACGCGGATCTCGTCGCTGCGCTCGTCGGGTGTGAGCGAGGTGAATGGGTATTCGTGGACGTCGCTGTTGGCAATGACGTTGTTGCTGGCGCCGGATCCGGTCTGCTGGCCGACAATGGCGGCGTCAATGGCATGCTGGAAGGGGAGCATGTACACCTCGCCGTCATTTGTGCCCTTGTCGACATTGATCTTGCCGGCGCCAAGTGAGCCGTCGAGACGGATGTCGTACTGCCAGATGCCGCCGGAGCCCTCGTCGGGCGAGGCCACAAAGAAGACGCCACCATAGCACGTGGTCACGCCGCGCAAGCTGCTATGGCAGACGGTGTCAATCTGGGAGTCGTTGGCCAGGCGGACAGCGATACTGCCGGCGTCTTCGACCTGCTTAGCAACACTGTCGATCACAGCGTCAATGGCGCCGCCTGCAAGTCCTCCATTGTAGAATGCGACGGTATGGCGGCCGGTCGAGGCGGCAACAGAGAGCGCGTCGGAGAGCGATAGTAGCGGCTTGAGCGTACCGACACCAAAGACGGCTGGAGGGACGAAGAGGTACTTGGCGAAGGAGAAGAAGGCGAAGAGGATGAGGGGGATGATGAGGGCGCGGATGACCGTGGCGATCGGATTCCGGATCAAGACGATGCGCAAGTTCTTGGCCGAGAGCGTCCAGACCTGGCGGAAGAAGAGGCCGGTACCCATGGTGAAAGCGGCGGTATCCGGGTTTCCTGGGGAAGGTCGTGGAGGGGACGGTCGAAAGTGGAGGAAGGCGTTTCTCAGAATGACGCCATGTGTTCGTTGAAAGCTGTGTTGGAAGTGCGGTCTTGGAAGAGCACGTGCTGTGATTATTGAGGGCTACAAACAAACGAAGGAGTTGTTGTTCACGAATTCACGGATTGTCGTGGTCGTGTGTGGTCGTGTGTAGTCGTGTCGACGTTTTGAGGCACCGTGGCGATCGTCGTGCAGGGTCCGTTTCGGGGTTGTCGCGCACAGTCGCATTCGATCGTCGATGCAGATTCGATTCGGTGGGAGCAGTGTTGAGAACTGCTGCAATTCGCTCGATCTGAGATTCAAGAGGCGTCACTGAAAGAGGGAACGAAAGAAACGAAAGAATAACACGAAAAGTAAAAGTCAAAGAAAGTCAAGAAAGAGTGAGGAGTGCACACCCAGTCAAGAAATGTTTAGTCGGGGATGCGGGCCAAGATTCGAGCCGACCTTTTTCTGCACCCAAAAAAACAGTCGCCTTTAAGGGAGAAGCGAGACCAGGCTGACAGTGGTGTTTTGTGTTTCCTTGTGGTTGCACACAGCGGGAAAGCTGCTGCGCCCGATGACGAGGACAAGACGAAACCAAAAACGAGGGACAAGATGAAAAAAATGCAAAGAAAAATGGAGAAAAGAAAACACGGCGCGGCCCAGACTTTGGAGAAGAAAAGGAGGAATGTAAGAAGTGAAGAAAACGGAGGAAATGGTCTCAAAATTGTCTCCAAAGATCTGCAGCGGATGGAAAAGTTGCCGTGTTTCTGGGTCGAATTCCCCAATTGAGGCAATCTAAGCAAAATGCTGGTGCCCGGTTGGTGGACTGTGTTTTTGGTGTTTTGTGTATTTTTCGGGGCTTTCGCTTCGTCAGATTTCCCCGAGGTTTTTCCAATTTGACTCAAAATTTGAAGCTCGACAAGTTGCATGTGTTTCGCAGGAGAGAAGGAGAGAGAGAAGAGAAACAAAATCGTGAGGAATCGAAAAGGGGGCACAGAGAAGACGGAGTACGACAAAAAATAGGCAAGAACCTCGATGAGCTTGCATGGGGAAGGTGCGGGCCACTACTGAGTATCGACATTTGGTGCCCGGAGTGTTTGACTCGAGATCACCTTCCGTTTACTAGGAGATGCTAAAAAACCAGCTCATATCAAGGGAGGGAAGGCCCTTGTGGATGGCAGAGGGGAGGCAAAAGTCTGGCAAGAGCTCAGGTCCTGAGTAAAGCCTGGCCAAGCTGTGAGCCAAGATCAAGAAGACCAAGAAGACTAGGAACAGTCGCGCTTGCCATTTCTGCCATCTTTTGTGATGCCCAGAGCAATGTACGCGTATTCGACTCTGTTCTTTCCTAGCGTTGGTGGTGGCTCTTTCCCTCTCGTTTTCTGTTTTCGCGATCGCGCCTGCCTTCGCGTCACTTTGGAATCATATTTCCGTCATGGTTGCCCAAAATCGCCTGCATTGGCGTACGTGCCTGCAGTGCACAATCGCACCTTCCCGTGCCCGACGCTATGGTTACAGAAAAGAGGCGAGAATCGACCCAAAAGGGCAGCCACGAAGAGGGGGAAAGATGCATGTACTTCGAACAAGTGCCCTTACGAGATGGAAAGAGCGAATCGCAACGAAGCATTTGGCGAACTCTCTCCAACAACGTTCACCTTGTCAAACCGTTTTGTGGCATGACTGACAGACAGACAGGCACAAGACAGGGAGACAGCTCCAACAGGGCCACTGAACAGCACTAGCACAACGCCTTTCGGGAAGACTTGCGGGATAGCGGGGGAAGGGATAATCCACGCGAACCGGCTCCTTTTTGCGGGCGGCGGATCCAATGGATTTTCAAGGGAGCCAGGGGAAAAGACCAGCGCCGAATTGCCCAATTGCTCTATTGGCGGTCGATCATGGAGAGGGCTCTGCCTTTTTTGCGTGTTGTTGATGAATCCTTTGAGACATTCCTCCCCCGATCCTGCACGCAGGATCCACCACAGCCTTGCAAGCCACGCAAAACGGGAGAGGGAACGATAAGAGGTAATAATTTGCAACAACGGGGGAGGAAGTGAAAATCGCGGCGCCGAGAAAAGGGAAGGCCAAGAAACGGATGGTGATATCTGAACAGGGAACTTGGCAGAACATCCTTTGGGAAATCTGACGGAATCTTAGACGTAACGACGGAACACCTAGACAAAAGCAGTCGACGTACGGGTCCGCATTGCCCCGTCGGCCGTCGTTCGTCTCTCCACAGCCAAAGCAAGAACCAACGGCGGCTGTGGCGTCGGCATTTTACGATTTTGACAGGTTCGAGCCAGGCAGTATTTTACTGCGCTCGGGCCTGATTCAGAGCTTGATTCAGGTCCGACCGCGTTGAAGCCCTGTCGCTCACTATCCTGCTGGGAGACGATCATGGCGGATCATGGCTTACGGCCATCAAGAAATGTCAAAATCGATAGCGTGCGGGATGTTGGTCAAAGAAGATTTTGCAAAGGAAAACCACTTATTCAAGCATCCAGTAAAATCGAAGTGGAATCTCTGCATAGACATAAGACACGCACAACTTCGTGAGCACTCCTGACAAACGCCTGCAGCCGCTCTGAACATCGATGCATAAAGATGAAAGCGGAATACAAGAGGCTCGAGAGGCCAAGGCGGCAATGGCGACGACAGAGCACGGTCTTGTCTTGGTGGGAAGAGAAAGAGTAAGAAAGAAGACACAAGCACAGCCGGGCGGTACGGCAGTCTTTCCCAACACCCTGGTCGACTTACATGTCCATTGCCGCACGGGGCTCCCCTCTTCACGGACATTTCTCTCTCTCCTCTGTCAGTCCTTTGCTTCTTTCGGTCATTTTATTGCGACATCAAGTTCGTGCTGACTGTGTACTTCGTACCTTCAATCGGTTGGGTTATTTTGTCCCCTTTGTCTTTTAGCTAGCTTTTCAAGAGGATCTCAACTGTTGACGTTGGTAGTCTTACTCCGTCTCTTTATTCAAGGGTCTATCTACAAGCACCAAGAACTATTTGACAGTTGCCAGGAAATTTCTATATTTTTTTAGTCTTTTCTTACTGTGTATATTCATTTAGCACTATTTATTCGAGTTTATTTTCCTAAAAAAAAAGATCACATGGAATATTATTCGTAATTTGCTCGGGAAGAAAAACATTGTACCAAAACAAGTTTTCCATTAGAAGAATTCTAACCAAAAAAATCTTTCTTATCTCATACCGCATCTACTTTATTCCACCATATTTCGATTTTGCAGTCTTTCCTTTAATCAACAGTAAAATAAGTTTATAAAATGCGGCAAAGCTGTGATATACACGGGGACCGGACGACAATGATGGACTATTTTCATATTCAAACATCAATAGGGTGCCTGGGCCTTTCCAATACACCATTTGCAGAGAGGACGCCAGTGATATCAAAATGTAACCAAACAGTTCTATCTCCTCACCTTCCTCCCATTCCCTCCACGAGGCCCGTGTGCAGAAGAACCAAACTTTTCAACAACACAGACAGTGAGGGGAAGGAAGAAAGAGAACACGCAAGAAGTTATTGGTGAGACTGAACTGGTCTGGATTGAACTGGATTGAGCTGGACTCGAGCTCAACAAGCTGGGATGTCAGACAAAAAGAGGCTCTTGCGTCAACCAGACTTTGGTCCCTGTTTGCCTCGACGATCATCACCCACACCTTTCCCATTGTCTTTTCATTCAGGGGTAATCGTTGCAAAAGTGCGGGAGACGGCGAGCAGCGCAGATAACCTTCTCCATTGTTGGCCCTAGTTCCATGAAGATGGCCAACCATGTGAGGATCTTCATTCTGGCTTTATTAGAAAATGTATCTTCACCCAACATTACTTCGACGTACATCAAATTACTCTGCATCCAAAGTTACACACAATTTCGTATTGCTGCCTACCCGGTATTCTACACTCCATTATCTATGCAGGTACGCGACATTATTGACATTTGCCGGAGTGTTTCTGACCTTTGTCGAGTTTGGCCCTGAACCGTCCCGTCTTCTGCACTCCTACCTGCCGGCAGTCTCACCGCTTTGTGTTCAGGAACGGGAGGAGCAGCAAGTCGACAGTAGAGAACAAAAAATGCCCCGAGCACTCTTCCCCCGCACGCCATGACAAGCGTTCGGGCCATGTACCGATGCAACAGTAGTGCGACCTGACGCCAGGTACCACATTGATACTTTTTGGAGGACGCTCAGATGAAGACGACACACTGGTGTGGTAGCAAAGAAGTATTGAGCAAAAAGTCATAGACAGGGCAGACTGGGATCTGATAGGATAGAGGACTAGCCAGGCATTCGAAGACAACATCGGCCAGACTCGGACAGGGACTTCTCGCAATAAGAGAAAGATGACGAGAGGCCCCGGCGTATGCAGCTTTTGCTGATCATTGCCAACCTGTGTGGAGAGAGTTCATACAGATACGACGTCTACATTGAGGAAAAGAGAAGATGCTTACCGGGGCAAGGGCACGGATCGCCATTCTCTCCTCTTTTTCTTTTGTCTGCACTTTTTGGTAGGTGATGCTCTGCAGGTTGATGTGCAATGCCGTGTGAGTATGTTTGTTTCGTCTGAGAGCAGCATGGGCTGACCTGTGCCTGATGCTGGAGAATACGACGCAACAAAAGACGAAACAAATCTTTTCAACGAGAAAAGGGCCAAACAGGACGGAGGCCGCTTGGCAGGGCATAGCTTATCGAGGCAGGCCTGCCTAGGCCGGCTGTCAAAGACCGAAGCGTACCATGTACGATGTACCTGAATCGTGTACTAACGTTGATGATTGACGATCCGGACGAGAACCGTTGCCCATATGAGGACAAGCTTGATGGGGATGGCTGCAGGAAAAGAGATCCAAGCACCGCACTTACACCCACCACCACGAAAACTTTGTGGAGTGCGGATGGTAGATCACAGACGGCATGAACAAGTCTCAAGACGGACAAAGTACGAATGGAGGTCTATGAACAGGAGGCAGGTGCGTAGACGGACGGACAGTCATATCGTGAGCCATTGAGGAAGTAATTTGCCTTTTCTCCTCGCCTTCACTGGTTTTCTGTTTCTTGATCTCTCTCGTGTATATAACACGGCTGCCCCGTCTTTCTTTCATGGAAGTGCTCTCTTCTTCTCGACCAAGACACTCTTCCTTGCTCTTCGACATCAACTACTTTCAATACATCTTCATCACTACCTCACATTATTTACATCTTTACTTACATCACCAACCTCAACACCATCACAATGTGGTCCGCGCACTCCTTTTTGCTGAGCCGGCCGTCGACGCCGCACCGCCCATGTGGCACCGCCCTTCTGCTCCTGGCGGCCAGCTGATCTCGCTGGACCCCGTCGTGTCGGCTACGCCCATGTGGCACCGTCCCCTGACTCATGCCACCGACGCCGTGCCCATCTTTGAAGAGGCCGTCGTCAGCCCGTCGCACATGTGGCACCGCGCACCCACGGGCATGCCCATGTGCCCCTGCTGCACGAGCCCAACCGCCGAGGGTCTGGCCCGGGCAGAGCGTGCCGAGGCTGCCATGTCGACGCCGCCGCGGAGCCCGGTCTCAATTTTCTCCGGTGTTCGGCCCTACACTGCAGCCACGACTGCCACCCGCCGCAGCTCCGAGAGCGCCTTCAGTGTGAGCACGTCTGGAGTGCACCTGGTGGTGGCCGTCGCCTGCAGCACCAGGCCTCATCGCTCAGCCTGAAGATCAAGCGCAGCTTTGCCCGTCTCCGTGGCCGGTCGAGTGTTGAGTCGCTGTGAGAGGCATGACGACACAAAATAAAACAAACGTCTAACAAAAAACACGAACAAAGACAATAAACGCAACAAAACATTGTCGACACAGACTATTACCACATCCATCATTTCTATTTCCTTTACTGTCTTATCTCCTTCTTCACTTCTTGTCTCCTCTTTTGATATACCACTTTATCCTGCCACACCTTGACATTTCCTTTTCTTTTCATGTCTTTTCCCTTTACTCTTTGTGGCATGCAATGGCATAGCTCACACGACATTCACTAAGATACCAAACACAACGACCTGCGGACGGCCTCTCTTTTCCTTTGACTTCCTTATGATCTTTGTACACTTCTTACTCACACTGGCTTAATCGCCGATTTTCCTTTATTATTTTCTTACCTTTTGGACTGCCTTTTTACGCTTTTCTTATGTCATTTGGAGGTGGCGGTGTTGGTCCTTATTGTACACTTAGCAAAAGAGTCAAACAACGCTCGCCTTTTAAACCAACAAAGATTTCACTTACTTCAGTCGTGACTATTAAAAGTGCCATCATCGTTCATGTGTGTCTCTCATCTTCAAGTGAACCGAACGCTACGTCGTACTATTGCTGCATTATTGTTGGGATGAAACATGTTCCATTGGTCAATGCCTGAATAGCATGAGCAGAATCACGAGTTCGCAAAAGATGGTGTGTTTGTCTCAGCCGTCAATCCACACAGCTTTCAACGTCACATTGCGATCAGCCAACCAGCCAAACCCACTCAGGCACAAGGCACGGCCAAAAGCCGAGTCTTCCAGGGCGTGCATCCACTTTGGCAGCCCGTTGGCTAGGGGCGGGCCCCCGGAGAAAAAAATAGAGAGAAAAAAAAAGTAAATAAATGGAAACGGGCGAGCGCGGATTGACCCGAACGTGGCTTGCCTGGCATTTCTGGCTTGCCAATTGGCTTCTGACGTCTACGTCGTACCTGAAAGGAAGCTTTTTGAGAACTCTTTCCTTTTTTGGGGCATTCCAATTCCTCAGCTGATTCTGCCAGTCGCTGCTTCCAAATCTGCAGCCATGCAAGCCGTATGCGCCTTCCGTATGTTGTAAACACTCACCAACCGGAAAGAGATGCGTACTGAGAATGCTGCGTCACTACCCATAGTATGTGAGTGTATCGCTCCTTCCGGGTCTAAGACAAGGCGATTTGCGATTTGCGATTTGCGGTTTGCGGCGCCCGGAATCGTCGGCGTCGCGTTTTCTTGCCCATTTTCGCACCCCCTTGCCTTCCTGGATCGCGGGGGATTGCAGTGGAAGTGGTGGAATACAACCCAAATGTGACCAACTGAGGGCCGCTAAAACGGCCTTTAAAACTCGGCCCCTACTCGCGACTAGGCTTCTGCGGTTGTATTGGCGGATCGGCAGTGAAATTATTCAGCCCACCACATGCTCTTTCCTTGCAAGTTAGCCCATAATAGGGGTCCCCCGTAGACCACCGATATTTTTTCTTTCTTCGTCCGACGTCGTTGCATCCCAAATCACAAAACCGCATTTTCTTTCTTTTCGAGTCTACGTCGAACTGCATTTTACGCTTTTACCTTCGACATCTACCTCGAGACAATGGCATCTTGACCTTGACGACGAACACACCGACACTTTATATCCTCACATACCGGAGCGGGCGAGAAAACAACAAACCCGAAATATCCAACAAAAAAGAAAACAAAAGAAAACAAACAAAAAGAAAACACAGACGAACAAAACGCGTGCGACCTGCCCACCATGAAGTGGCATCGGAACCCGTTTTTCCACACAGCGGTCATGCCGCCGTCTGTGGCCCCTTCGGCCCTGGCGTCGGCACGGCCATCAGCGGATCTGGATGGCGCAACAGCTGCAGCCGCCCGAGCAGCCGCCGTCCGCAACTCGGCTTCCGCACGACCTTCGACCGACATGCTCTCACCACCAGCCGGTGTTGCGAGTAGCCGGCCGTCAATCACCATTGCACCACCGCCAGCCGACCACCCAGACCACCCAGATCATCCGGACCACCCAGACCACCCCATCGACCCCAGCGCACACCTCGCGCCCCACGGCATCCTCGCCGAAGCGGCCAACCGCGTTGCTCACGGCCGTCTACGCCGCGGAGGTGGCCGCAAGCGCAAAGTGCCCAAGCTCACCATCTGCGAACCTAGCGACCGTCTAACGCCTTACCAGGCATTCTACATCTTTGGCATTGACGGTCTGGGAGCATTTATCCTCTCGGGCGGCATCAACTTTGCCATTGGCTATGGTAAGTCCTGTCCTTTTGTCCTCACTTTTGTCCTCGCTTCGCTCGCTTTTCCTGCGAGCTCCCTCACTCACCCGCCTTGCTCGTTCGTTCCCTTGCTAACAATCCAGCCATGTACAAAACAATCGACGTTGAAAAGCACCCCATCCGCCTCTTCCAGTTCCCCAACACCCTCGCCGGCGACGCCACCGTCACCATCTTTATCCAGTGTGTCATCACCTGGTTCATCGAGCTTGTGCTTGTCAACCGCGACTTGCGGACCGGTCACATCCAGCCCATTGGCTTTATTAAGGAACCCTCCAACGCCATTGTCCGATGGTTCCTCCTGCTCGATCGTCACCCACCTACCACAACTGACGCCGAAGCGGCCAATGGTGCCAACGGAAATAGCGACGACGATTTGCGCCGCCCGCTCTCCGCACCCCACGACGAAAACTGCCGCTGCGAACAGCACAGCGAACAATACGAGATTGGCTCGTGGAAACACTGGTTTGTGTTTCTGGTGTCCCAGCTGATCCGCGCGCTCCTCATTGGCGTTCTCATGTGGTTCCTGCTGTGGCCCATCTCGATTGGTATCCTGACGGCTGTGGGCGACAAACGTGCCGATGGCGACTGGTGGTTTGACGCCTCGTCGTGGGCCCCGCCCATCTTCAAGCTCATCTTTGGCGGCGTGCTGGCCTTGATCACGACACCGCCCTTTGCGGCCTTTTGGCTGGTGCGGTGCGGCTGGGCCGTGCAGGCCAACGAGCGACACTTGAGCGCGCTGGCAGAGGCGGCGTCGCGGGGTGTGAGCATGGATGTTGCTCGGGGCGTGAGCATGGACGTGCCCGAGTGGATGTGCAGGCACCGACCGAGGCTGCAACGAGGACGACGACGCAGGTGTAGACATATACGGGAGACGGGAGTTGAGAAAGAGGAGGAAGAGAAGAAGATTAATGTGGAGGAAGGGGACAACAGCTTTTGCTATTTACGATGATACCCACAACATCTTTGTTTTTATTATTATTGCATCGTTCATCACCATTACAAAAAGAGAAGCAGCCTCGATGGCGCACTTACAGCACACACACATCGTTTCCCTCGATTGGGCAGGAACATAATTTAGATACAAAACACATACTTAATACATGGGCGTCTCAGGAAGACAGTATTTTTTTTATTTTTTTTATAAGAGACAAAGTTGGATATACCATTCAATTTGAAAAGAGAAGAAGCACATATCTAACAAGCACCAGTCAACAACTATCACTGTTTACAAATTGTCATCCTTTCGTCCACCCCTTCATACCAACCGCCATCCCCACCACTCATCCGCCATGTCCACATCGATAACCCCCCAACCCCCCCCCCCCCCCCCCATTATGAGGCATCTTCTTGCCTACCCAGAAATAAAAAACCCAAAAGGCTGGCCACAGAAATTAAAACCCGGCACATCCTAAACGCATAATCAAGATGTTCTAGACATCTAGAAAACAACGCAAACCGAAAGTTCCTGTCGAGAAGACCAAAAAGAGGCCCCATCGACGGGGATAGTAAGGGCCAATTTGTTCCGTGGCGGCCCCTGGACCGGGCACCTTCAAAGTTTGCCCTAGGACCGGGCCCATAGGATGGGATGGGTAGGGTCTAACCTACCAATCTCATGGGGTTGAAGAGGGGTGATTTCGGGGGCGCCACGGCGGGCGAGAGACGGCCGCCCCAGACCAGGCTGGCCAGGACCATGAAAACATTTCGCTTTACCCCGGGGGGCACACACCGTGTCAAGCACGGCGGGACCACGAGATGAAAACATTTCGTTTTACCCAAGGAAAGGGCGCCCACCGTAGCTCACACGGCGAGGTGAAGCTGCCCACCGTTTGGAGTCTCTCGTCCGACGGGCAAACGGGATAACAATTTGGCTGGTGCGGCGCGCGTGGAGGCCGCACCCAGGTTACTATGCTTTATAGAGCACTCATCAAAATATTCTCCCGTTGCCCGCCGACGGAAATAGCAGCGTGGAGACCCGGCTCTCGCGGAGCATGTAACAAGTTCGATGTACTCGGAGGTCCTAAGACTGGAAACGCAAATCTTAGTATGCTGTAGGGACGATGATCAGATAGACCAGCAACTTACCCTCAAAACACGAGCACGATACCAACGTCTCGCTGGACTCGTGCCCGCATCGGCTGCGACAGTCACCATCTCGCAACTTTCTTTTGCTGTAGACAAATGTCAGTATGGTCCAAGAAAACAAATCGAAAGGAAGCAACAACTGACCTCTAAAAAGAGCACCATACCAACATTTCGCCGGACTCCGGGGGATGTACCACCCCCCAGCATTTTTTGACATGGCGGAATTGCCCGCGGCAGCCAGCCATGAGTACAGTATGCTTCTATAGAGAGAGGAATAAGTATTAGTATGTTGCAGATGTTAGCACAAGATATTGCACAATAGAAAGACTGGACTCACATTCCCGGGAATTGATAGCGACCGGCAAAGCAACTCCCGGGGGCCATGGCCCTGTACCATCCATTTCTTGACACCTCCAAAAGATACAAGGCAGGCCCCCCATCGCTGCGCGTACGATTCCATCGCAGCCTCACTTGTTCAAGAGGGCATCGTAATATCACCAATTACGACATGGTGAATAAAATCAACAAGGGCAAACCACATGATGGGCCATGGAGTGTTTGTGATGGCCCGGCTACCCCAGCAGGTGCCCATATATATAACACTGGCGGAATGGGCCAGCACCGATAACGAGACGAGCCCCCCGATGGTACGGGGGGTACTTGTTGTGCGTAATATATGGCGGCGACCCGTCAGCGGTGATGGGTCGGCAGCAGCAGCAGCAGGAGGAGCGGGAGCAGATGCGGGGGTTCGGCCGCAACTGCAGCAACACACAATAGTGCAGTTGCTGCGGTGCGGGCTTCCCCCCCGACTTTGCACTGCGTCTGATACGCTCATCACGTTCGCCACGCTCGCGGCGCTCGCTGCGTTCACCGCGTCCCGAGCCGCTGCCATGTTAAAAGTAACAAAAGACCGAGGACACCCATCCACTTTCTTCTCAAAATCGTTGGTGGCAGGGGGCGGTGGCCATAGACTTGGCCTTGGATCGTGGCTTGAAGAATTCCCCCGGAATACCTGGCCGAGGCCGGATGTATATATTTAGGGGGACGGCGCCCGGAGGTCGTCAACCCCAGGGACACGGCCACCACACATGTGTGTGGCGTGGATAGCCGTGCCCCCGATAAAAACTTGTCGGATCTTAGCGAAGAACTAGACTTGGGATGAGTGGTTAGCTTTCTTCTTCTTGTAGCAAAGGCTTGAAGAATGCCATAATGCACTTTACTCACCCCAGATGGACGGACATGAATACACTCTTGTATCGCCGTCATGGAACCAGTAACAACTTCTCCGAGGCGCCGGCACGTCCACCGACGCCTCGAGCATATAAACTCCTAGCCGCCTAAACGGCGCAACAAACTCCACGGGAAGAACCTGGAGGAGAGTATAATCTGTAAATAGAGAGAACAAAAGAAAAAAGGTCAGTCGTGGTGATGCTGTTGATGATAAAAGAACTGCTGGGACATACCTTTTTCAGCCGAGACTGAAACACTTTCAAACGACGTCGTGAATCATAACGCCGGATGCGATAATCGGGCTATTTTTAGGGACCGGGGACCGAAGCTTGATGCGAAACTCCTCTGCGAGCACGGTTTCTGTGCATCGCTAATGGTCCCCGGCCCTAAGGTGGTGACTGATCACGAGCGAGCTCTTGTAAGTAGCCCCCGACCCGGGGGGCATACCTTTAGTTGGCCTGGAGGCCACCAAGGTCATGGTGGCCTTGGGGACCTCCCCGGGGCAATGGTGCCCTTGACAGCCTTGGTACCTCTTGAGTGCCCAGGGCCACCACAAGGATGCAAACAGCACGATCTATTTCATCTGGAGGCGATATCTTCTCCAGGAAGAATAAAGAAATTAATAAAAGGAAGAAGATAGAAGATAAACCGAAGAGGTAAAGGTGTGGTGATCATCATGGACATATCGGAGGGACTGTTGTTGTGTAGAAAGCTGGAAGAGAAGGAAGAAGAAAGTGAGGAGAAGAGAAGAAAGGGGAAGAAGAGGAGAAAAGGAGAGATAGAGGGATATTTTAGTAGAGGGTGGGAGAGGCCAGTTTTTGAAAAATAAAAGTCCAGCTGGCCAGCTTACTATAGGCCAAGCAAAGGTAAAAAGGTTGCTTCTGTTCTACAATAGGAAGGGACAGGAAAGGAGGGGGCGCGTTCTGGTTGAGGTCGAAGCAGGATCGTTCCTTCCTCTTTTGAGCAGCTTACACCACAGACGCACCTTGCCACAGCGCAAACAATAACAAACAGAGGGCAGGAGCCAGGAGCAAATACTCCACTCCACGCGTTTGCTCAAAGTGAGCCATCTCTTTCTTCTAAAGTGAGGAGCCCTTGAGTCAAAGGTCGAGTCGAAAGTCGAGTCGAGCCTGAGGAGAGAAGAAGCCGAGGCCGAGACAATCATGGGCTGGTCCTTAGCGAGCCATTTACACCACAGCAAACACGATAGTTCAATGGTATCATGTCATATTCTTAACACTATGCTATTCACTACCAATACACTGTCCTTTGACCTTCCTATCACTCTGTCTTCCTGTGCTAACATTGTGTTCTCCTTCTTTGTTTAGGCAGGCGGCAGGAAGGATGCAAACAGGATGCCCTGTATGGATGCGTACATGACCATGAACACAACCAGCCCACCCGCCAGCTTCGAACGCGACCCGTCGCTGCTGCCGAGACCTTGGGCCAGCCACCAGTACCACACCGGGTACGCCGACGACAGACGCGACACGATCTGGACGTGGTAGCTAGTGAAGGCCATGAAGGCGAGGAGCAGCTGCGAGGCAGCCATGCACTGCAGGAGGGCAGACTGTTGCGGGTTGACGCTCTCAGACGCGGCTGGCTTACCGCCAGCCTCTTTTCTGGTGCTGGCCACCTTCCACAGGTCGATACCGGACCGAGCCATGACGAGCAGCATGGGCGTCGCCAGCAGGAACAGCGGCAGGTTCGACAGTGTCCAATACTTGAATGGTCGACCGGAGCCCCTATACTGTTAGCGATGTACTGTCAAAAGAGAATGAGCACGACGAGAACTTACCAGTAATGGTCCTGCACAAAGTTGTAGATGCTGGGCAGACGCTCGGCACACCACGGCCGCAGTTCCTCACCGGGCACGCCCGACGGTCCCGAGCAGAACTGGAAGTAGGCCACGGCCTGCGGGATGACCGACCCGGCGGCTACAGCCAGTCCTCCGAGACCGATGCTTGTCAGCCGGCGGAACAGCGGCAGACTGGGCTGCTGTAGAAATGTGACGGCACCGTACACAGCCTCGTAGGCAAAGATGACTCCATTCAGCAACCCGTTACTGCGGAAGAGAGTGGCCACGCCAAACGAGACACCGGCCAGCAGACGCAGCAGGTCGCCCGTGATCGACAGTCCCTGCTTGCGGCCGGCGGCGAAAGCTGCATAGCCAGCAAACGAAAAGAGGGCACAGCTGCTCTCGGCGTACGGTGCCGATAGGAACAGACCGGCCGTGGACAAGACGTGCAAGCATGCAGCAACAAACGCCGTCGTGCGGCCGGTTGCACCTACCCACAGCTGGCAACCGAGCCGGTAGATTACCCAAACAGCCAGCAGGTGAGCAAAGTGCACGTACACGGCAGCCACGAGAGCAACGGGAGCATCCACGCCGAGCTTTGCCAGGCTGGCTTGCAGGAAAGACGCAACTAGCGGCAGACCGGCTCCGAATGCCCACTCCTGCTCGTACAGATGGCCCCGGCGTGCAGCCTGGACATAGTAGATGGCGTCCCAGCTGGTCAGGCGGGACACGATACCACCAGACGGGATGGTATGGCCGGCGGTCGAAGCGTATGGTGAGGTCACATTGAGCTTGGCAGCCGCCTCGAGCAGGTCGCCCGATGTGTCGTACGCCGGGCCGGCCAAAGTTGCAACGACGGCAATGGCCAGCAGAAAGCTCTTCCAGAGGCCAAAGACCACGGCCAGTGACCGGTATGGGTGCTGCCGGTGGTCAAGGATGGATGTGGACTTGGAAGCCACGCCGCCACTCTGAACAGAGGCAGATGCCATCTGGCCTATGCCTGAGCCTTGGCTGTCCAGATATCTGGAATGTCGATGGGGATGGCCGCGTACTTGGATAATTTCTGGCCCGATTGACCAATCTAATCAGAAAGCAAAAAGCTTGCCCTCATAAACCGTGTAAGTCGTTCTCGGTCAGTGGTCGTCCGTGGCCGTCCGAGGATCCGGAACTCTCCGTCTCTGTTTGAAAGGTGTAGAGTCGTTAAACAAAGAGAGCGTTGCAGGTTGTAGTTTCAGTGCCAAGCGCGTGTGGCGCGACGCCTCGGCAACTGATGGTGGCGGCCCCGTACAAAAAAAAAAGTTTGGAGCTTCCTAGTAAGTAGTGCAGCCACCAAGCCCGCCTTTCTGGAGCCTTTCTGGAGCTTCTCTATTGTTTGGATTATTAAATTTTGATTATTGTCGTGTCCACCTGATCGTGGAGTTTGCCGTCGTTCGTCCGCCGGGAACCGCAATGGCAAATGGTCAGTGCCACTGCAAATGTGCATGCCGTCAAATGTGAATGTGATGCGCGGCTTACCGATCGCATTTCTGGAACGTTGGACGCAGACGTGGAACGTTGGAACGCGGAGACGTCAAATGATAGAATAGAGCTGCACCAGTTTGTCAGTCGCGCGCGCGCAAACAGAAAGCGATCTAGCTTTGCTGCACGCTGCGATTGCGATCCCCTATTTTGGCTGTGGGAAGGGCCGGACGCGACTGAAAGGATCCACCAGCGAGGCTCAATACAGTGCAAACACACAGTGCTTCCCCAAAAGACACAGTCTAATCGACCGCCGCCGTCGGGCTTCGGGGACTAACGGGCGCCGAGGCATGTGGCTTTCCCTCCTGTGGGCTCGTCCGAGGCGCCCTGTGGATGCCCTGAAGGCCCTGGAACTTGCATGAACTCTAGCAACTCCAGCGCCATCAACCATACCACGGTCTGAAGGCCGGCCGACGGGGCTAACTTTTTGACGCGAGGACTTCAGAACTGACAAGTCCGTCTTCGTGACCCTTTTCCTGACTTTCTGACCCACTTCCTGTCTTCCTGGACCCATTCGGCCGCCTGGTTCTCGCTTTCTTTTCGGGACTTGCCTCGTCCTCGTGGGGGTTGATGGTCCATATCAAAGACTTTTCTATTCCATGCTTTAGTTGCATCGATTTTGATCGTCTCTGCAGGTGGTATGATACTCTACCCTCAAGAAAGACGGACTACTTCGTACGAGGCACGGCCACGGCTTCGCTCTCAATGTTCTCTCCGTGCCCTCCGTTTTGATTTCGTTCGAGCTCTTGACAGAAAGGCACGTTCGGGACATTCCTTTCTTTTGCCAAGCCATCTTATTAGACGATCACGAGACCCTATTTGGGCTTCTCGCGTTCGTTTTGTTGTTTTATTCTCTCTCCTCGAGGGATGTCCCCCTGCCCGGCAAGTCCCAGATCGTCGTCTCCAACACGCCGATGCAAATGTAAAATGCCACCAAAAGGGACAAGATGCATGCCGCCAACAGCCACCGTCACTGTCACTAACAGCTGGCTACACATGGAGACATGGGAGGTTGTGAGTGTGCACACTGATAGACGTGGAGACACACACTTGCATACGGAACCGGTGCGAAGCGTATTCGTATAAATCGTATATCGCGCTCGAGGCCCCGAGATGTCAAGTCCGTTTCAAGGTCACACAAAGAATTTGTGCAAATAAAGTTTGTTGTGGAGGGTGGAAAGGCAGAATGCCGAGCACTAAAAAGACTTTACTGTGTATGTACAGACGCCCAATGCGAAAAACGAGGCCAAGAAAAAGCCAAGACAAAAGGAAAATCCAGGCAAGAAAGGAGGAAAGCACACTCCAGACTAATCGAGTCAGCCGCCTGTCATTTCACGTTGCTCTCCGCGGGTTCCGGGCGGGAATGTATGTAGAGAAGATGCACGATTGAAGTCAAATGCACCACTGATTCAAGAAAAACGATACCCGCCTTTCTGAACGAGCACACCGTCGTTTTTACGTTTATTTATGTTTATTTTAATCATAGTAATACATCGTGTCGAACAAGTGCTCTCCACCGTAGTTCGTATGGAGCTCCTTGTTAGAGATACTCCTGTCAAGAGGCTGGCAAAAGTGGCCGGTGTTGTATCAGTACTTGTTGAGTCGTTGGGTTGTTGAGTTGGCCAGTGCTCTCTTTGGCTGGATCCTCTCACGATATCCATATCTTACCTCAGAAACGGTAAGCCTTGATGGGCCTGACAGGCCTGTGTCTTTGCACTTTTTGTAATTATGTGGCACTCTTCTGCCCTTTTGTCACTTAGTTTTTGCACTTCTCTTGTTGTCTGGCTGACCGTTGGGCTGACCAGCAAAATTGTCCAGAAACCTGCAACAAATCTGACTGTCCAATGGCCGAGGCATTTGCTATCTCGTCTGACGGGAGCTCCTTCTGACCGGCGAAACAAGGGAAGGATGGAAAAGGAAGGGAATAAAATCAAAGGAATCAAGCTTGCTAAAAATCAGGCAAATAATGACCATCTGACTTGACAGCTCCCACTATGAGCAAAAAAGTACTTTGTACCTTTCATCTATCACACGCTTGATTCGGTGAGATGCAATATCGACGTCCTGCAACCCTGCTGCAACTCTTGTCTGCACCATACCGCAATATGCCGCAGGCTACACCGGGACGTCGTCGTTCCAGGCCTTCCAGACTTTTTGCTGTGCAATAAAGCCAAGCTCAGATCAAACGCCGGGTGCTTTCGTCTTGCATTCTTCCATTCTTTCCCTTTTTGGACGTTATAGCTTTCCCAGCTTCTCCGTAGGATCCAGTCTCCGATATTGACCGTTGAAAGAATATTAATAATATCGAAGGAGGGCAAAATAGAACACCCAAGAACGATCGGTGCAATCCTACGTGACCAACGTGTTTCCAACAAGCCGACACCAACAGTCCCCTCAATTATTCGATTACAGATTATGGGGCAGTAGGAGCAGTCATCCTCTCTTCCTCTAGTCTGTCCTTTCCTGCCGTTCCAACATGAAGGGACGAGACGAAGGAATGGATGCTGATGCTCCTTCTGGAGAAAACTAAAGAACGTGAATCGGTTTGACAGCCACGCGCTCCACTGTAAAAGAGTACGTACTTCTCATACTTTCTCATACTATTCATGATGTCAGCATCGTTGCAAAGTTGCCCCGTTTTTTTATTTGCATTTTCTAATTTTCTTCCTTTCAGATCCTCTTTCAGCGCTGTTCTCGTGGCTTTCACACTTTTTAGTGTCTCAGTTCAAACCCCAAGTCTCTTCCATAAGCATAATGCTGTACGAAAAGTGACTTGCCTGACAGTGCTGGTCTAGCTGACAGCCAATGTATCAGTCCGCCTCTGCGCTATGGCCGCGGCCCTTTTGGGGGCGTTTTTGGAAGCACGTTTTAGGCCCTCTCGGGGCCTCGGGGGCTATGGGACGCCAGTTAGGACAACTTCTCGGGACGCCGACAAAGAAAAATATGCCAGAGTCGTACGAAAACTGCATGCTTTTGCCCAGAATACCCTTTTACCCTTTTGTTCTGATCTGATCTGATTCTCTCTGTTGAGGTCCACTTTCAACAACCAGCCACTAATTAGCGTCCACCGTGGCTGTGGGTTGACTTGTAAGAGACAAAGGACATCGCGTGTAAGTGGCTAGGCAGGCGAGAACGACGAAAACAAAATATGATAGTAAAAATAGCGAGTAGATGGAAAATCAAGTCAAGATTTGCAGATTTCTTCGTGATGTTGTGTATCCTGTACCACGTTGTTGACGTTTTTGTGAACCCGTGCTTTCGTGCTTCTCGGCCGCGCCTTCCTTGTAAGCATCGCTGTCTGTCACTGAAAAAGGACTGCGCCTTCCCGCTCTCCTTGTCCCAGTCGCTCGCTCCTTCCTTCTTACACCACCCCCGGTTGTCATCTTCCAATTGGCAGCTGCGACCCGCCATGTTGGACGACTTTCCCTTGCATGTTAATCTTATTGCCCAAACCAGAAAGACCACCCTTTTCGAGAAAGGACGGCAAGAACCACTGGAGTCCACTATCATCACCGCCACGCACGCATCTCTCAGCTCACTATCGAAAGGGAAAACAGGCTGGTTTGCATGCAGCTCACAAGACCAAAGACCACTAACGCGCGCAACCCCATCCTCCGCATTTTTGGAGCACTGTGTGGCTTTTACGATTTACGAATCGAACGCTCCTTTTTATGTCTTCTACATATGTCTTGACCGTTGTTTATCTGCCAATGAGAGCTGCTGAACAAGTGCACAGAGCAATGGAAAGAGGGAAAAGAGGAAAAGAATGTCCAGAAAAACAGGGCGTATCAGGCACATCCCACATTCGTACTGGCCCCCGCCAACTATTGACTTTCTGCAGTATTCGTACTCGTAACTCGTACTCTTCTTTTCATTCTCGTACGTCGTAAATCTCAGATCTGCTGGTCATCATTGCCAACAGTCGTGCCTTCCTCGTCTGTCTTGTCGGTCTCGCCTGCCTGTTTTCTTGCCTTCTTGCTTGCGGCCTTCACCAACAAGGAAAGAGCGGTCGTGACACACCTGGGTTCTGGCCAGGTGGCATGGCCACAGCGAGGGAAAAACTTCCGAGTAACCCGCTTCACCGTTCCTTCCCTGCGGTCCGCGGTCGAGCCCCGTTCCTACCCTGGCGAGAGCGTTGAGAGCCTGCAGGTCTGCAGCTTTCAGGGCCTGCAAGTCGAGTCTTCCCACTACGTCTCTCAGTACAACACTCGCCTCTCTCGTTCTTTCCCGCTTTTTTGTGCTCCTTCTGTGGTGAGCCTCCCTTTTTGTTCGTGCTTGGCGGTCGCCTGGGTCACTCTGGGTCACTCTTTCCCGTCCTTCACACCCTCACACCCCTGCTCCCTGCTCTCCTACCCTACCTGCATCGACACTTGCGGGTGCCGTATGGTCGTGCCTGCCCTGCACCCAGCGTGTGCGGCGCCTGCCCTATGCTTATGTTCTCCTGATCTTTCAAGCCCGTCTTTGGGGTCCTGCCTTGCCGTGCCTCACCTCGCCTTTCTTGGGCTCTTCCTTTTCCTCATCTCTCTTCTCTCCTTTGCTCCTTTCCTCCTTTCTGCATCTCTATCATCCACCCCCCTCGTCTTATTCGTGTTTCTCCGTTTCTCCCAGAAACAACGGCCCTCGCTCGATATTTCGATCCACTCCTCGCGTTTAGCTATCTTACTGTGTTTCTTGTGGTCTTGTTATTCTTGCTTTTCTTGCTATTTTTCGTTTTTCTTACTGTCGTGCCTCTTCGCTCCTTGTTTCCCGTTTTGTGTCTCGCTTGTTTGTTCTGCCGCCAGATCGACAAGGAAACACGTCCTTGTGCCCACTCAGACATTCTTGAGATTGGGACAGCGAGTGAGGAGAGATGCTTGGGCGTTAAGCCGCGCGCGACCCCTTACCCTACGGCTCTCTGCTTCTCCTTTTCTCACCTCTCGGCAACCCCCCCTGCTCCACACCATCTTGCAACAAAACGCCATCAAAAAGGCACTCAGCGGGCGTCATTCCAGCCCACAATCCCGCCTGTTAGCCAACAAAAAGCCAACAAAAGCCAACATCCCATCACTGATCAGTGAGAAAAACAGCGGGGTTTTACTGGGTTTGACGGTGCTTTGGTGGCCTTGCCCCAGTTTCTAATTTCTCAATCTCTCTCCTTTACGCGTCTGATCAGAGACACACATCGACGCCTGTTCTCATTGTCTCGCCTGATATTTGGACCAATTCGTGGCGGTTTAGGAGTTGCTCGTTTTCGTTTCGACGCTCCTTTTAACATCCTGCCAACTGCCATCTCGCAGACGTGTTGTTTTCGTTCTGTCTTGTCTGTCTTCTGTCTTCCTCCTACTTTCTATCGTCAACCGTCCTCAAAGTCTTGTCTCCTGCGTTTATTCCCACCGCTCGAGCCTCGCACTTGCATTTTGAAAGACATTTATCTCTCATACTGAGCACATTCGAACTACCTTGCTTCGCTTGCTGCTCCTCTTTGGCTCTTTCACCGCCAGCCTCCTCGTCTTCCTGGCCTCCCGGTAGTCGTATCCTCTTCAACAGATACAGAGACGCACGACACGGAACGACCATCACCCCGGCGCGAAATCCGACCCTCTCCGTTCGCCGCGAGCCTTTTCACTTTGGGCCGTTTCTTCACAAAGCCTTTTCGCTTTTTCAGCCCTTTTTTAATTCGAACCTGACCTTCTAGGGTTGACTCCTTCTGGCGCACTCCACTAGCCTCGTCATATGGCTTCCCTAGGTTAGGTCCTCCCAAGATTCTAGTCCGACCCACCTCGTTACCTCGTTACTACAACCACCGCCCCCCAGTTGTCCATTAACCTAACTCGATCTTTTTTACTTCCGTCTCTTTCCTTTTCTCTCGCTTTCTCACTTGACTTACTGCCTATTCTTTTTATTCTATTATTCTATTTAATTCTTTTTTATTTTGCTGCTCCCCAACCCCCAGGGCCGGTCGGTCTTTCCGACGGCCATTCATGTCTTTTATTATAAGTCACCGTCATGTTCCTCCATTCGGGCGCCAGCCTTCATGGCCATGAATACTCTAATAAACCAACACGACCTCAAAATCAACAACTCCTGGCCGGTCCGAGACGGAACCCTTTATTGCGTTCCCGCTCTGCCTTTACCTCTCCCAACTCTATATCATCCTCCTCTGCTGCCTCGACAGCCTCTACTGTCACTTCTTCTTACTCTGCCTCTATCCTCTCCCATGCTTCCGTGACCTCGTCTCCTGCCACGACCGCACTCAACTCGTCCGTCACTTCGTCACCAGCATCGATCATCCGCTCCAGCACCGTCTCGGATGGCATTCGCTCGGCTCGGCCGCTCCGTCCAAAGCCGCACCTCCGGCACGTCTCTGAAGGCGTTCTCGCGAATCACCGGCCGCCGGAACAGCCGGTCGTCCGCTTTCACGACCCGCCCGTTGTAGATCTTCCGCCTCCACCACAACCCGCCATCACTCGCTCTCTCTCTCTTTCTGCAAACGCAACTACTCCCGCAACTACTCCGGTACGGCCATTAACACCTTCCCGGCTCCGGCCCGCCTGCCCAAGGCGCCGAACCCATGAGCGAAGATGAGGCCTCGTTCTCGGCCTCGGAGGCAAGCTATGCCAGCGACCCGGCTCCAGCTCCGCCGCGTCCTCCAAGCCCAGCCGCCGCCGACGAACGCCCCGCAAGAGCACCACGTTCTTGTTCGCCCATCCTGCTCCCAAGTTAAGCACCAGGAAGCACCTGCTTAAACGACTCCGGCCGACCCTGCTCATGCAGATGCAACAACTCTCGCCCGACCGTCGCCCATTGCCCGTGATCGACGTCTACCCATCCTCGCTAATTGCCGGCAACGTTGCCGCACCACGCTTTTCGAAACGGTTCCCGCGCCTCTTTGGTATCAACGGCGAGCTCGGTATCCACGACACCATCCTCGTCCAGAGCGAAGACTACGACTCTCAGATGATTGGATCCGAGAGCGATGCCGACGACGACAGCTTCGAACACAGAGCTCTGCTGGCCGTTCTCAGCCCACTACGCCGCGGTGACCAATCTGAAATTGCTCTCGAAGACGGCTCTGTCTGGACGACAACAGCACTCCCCACCGGCTCCTTTGACTTTGTCCGTGTTGATGAGCACGGCAAAACGACCACGGCCGCTGGGTCCGCCGCATTGCCACTAAACCGTCACCGATCGGCGCCAAGGGTACGGCTGGCCCTGATGATCACGCAGCTCCCGAGACCGAGTGCAAGTTCACCTTCAGCATCATCGACCCGCAGTCTAGGCGGCATCCGATCCTTGCTACTCTGACACGATCGACCCTCGAGATCCTCGACCGTTATACTACAGTCTCGCCCTCCGCCAGCCGCTACCCGCCTTCGCGTGCCTGGACACAGTCCCCCGCCTCGCACGATGCCGACGCCAGCAACGACGAAGAGATGTCCCACGACGAAGACTCCGCTCAGGTGTCTATTGCACCCTCGATGCTATCCAACGCCAAGGCACGGACCACGCTTCCCGTTGACGCTGATTTGAAGACGTTTATCTCGATCAGCGCCATCTGGGTATGTCTTCAGTGCGGTTGGGGCCAGCCACCGGCCGTTGCTGCTGCACACTGCCCCATTGGCGGAAACAACAGCAACAGCAACGCCTCTGGTCTCAAGAGCGCCACTGGCAGCGTCCGCTTTGTGCCTGATCACGGCGATGCTGCCAATGCCAGCGATGACACCAACAACCGCGGTCGCCGTCTGTCTGCGCGCTATAAAAGACGGTCTGCCACCCTGACGTCCATTGATATCCCTGAGCGCGAAGCTTCGCCGTCCATGTCACCAAGGACACTCGTCCGGACACCCATCTTCCCACGCAAAGCATCCAGCACTGGCGCTGCTTATATCCAGCGCCGGAAGCAGATGCAGCTGTCTGACACGAGCGATTCCGAAAAGCCGCCAGCGGCCCTGATTGCACCCCGTCGCCGAAGCCGGGCCTTTTCCCGCCTGAGCGGCGAGTTCTCGTCTAAAGTGTCTGCCAAGTTCCAGGCCTCACCTTCGCCATCCGAAGCTCCTGCTACGCCCGAAGTCATGCTCGAGGAGATCTCGCCCGTGCCATCCCTGCAGCAGCAACAATATCAGCAACACCCGCAGCAGCTCAATGCTTCGTCGAGAACCACGACAGCAACGTCATCCATTGGCGGTCCAGTCTCGTCCTTCACGTCGCCTGACCTGCAGTCATCTTACTTGGCAACCCAGTCCTTGCCTCGTGGTGGCCGGTCCGTTTCGGCCTACTATGCCACCAACCCCTTGGCCAACGTCTTGCCCAATGACTTTACCGACTCTGCCCACCCTGACTTGGCGATGATGCAGCAGCAGCAACAGCAGCATCAACAACAGCAGGACCCAAGGTACCTGGAGAGCCACTCCAACGGCTGGCCTTCGCGACCTGGATCCGTCATGGAAAAGGGCAGCAATGGCGCTGGTGGTCAACGCTGGAAACGCTTGGGCAATTGGTTCAAACGCCTCGGCAGTGGCAATAGCGGCGCCAATATGGCCCATTGATTTTTTACGCCTCTTCTTTCGAGACTTCTGGAAGATTTGCTGGCTGCCTTACACCGAATTTCGTCCGCATTCCGCTAGACGAGGCCAGCGCGTCTTGGCAGCACCGCACCGAGCGCCACTAACGGCACCGTTTCCACACCGAGCCCGCATATCTTTGGCCATTGTCAAAGAAAATTTACATGTATTATTATCTCATCTCTTGTTTGGTGCTGACTGCACGCTATTTTCATTTGTTCATTTTACTACCGTTTAGTTTCTTATTTTTCCTTTTTTCATATGTTGTATATCCCCCGCATATCATCACCATTTTTCTGTTTCTTCGTTTGCTGGCGACATTTATCATGGGCGTTTTTCATTAAAGGGCATTTTCATAGATTTTATCTTCTTTTCTTAGCTTTTCTCTTTCTTTTGTATTATTACGAATAACACATGGGACACAGGAGCTACGCGAAACGGGAAACACACATTTTAGAAGAGCATTGGGCTTTTATTGGAAGAAACTTACATAAAATCTACAACATTTTACATTCCAACCTACTTAACTGATCATTCGTAAATTGTGGTACACTTCTCTTGGCAAGCACGATCCGGAGAGTAATCAACAAATGTTTAGCCGTAAGCGATATAAGCACCAGAAAAGTTAATAAGGGGTTGTTCCCCTCTTTCCTGGGTAGACTTGGACTAATTTACAGTGATCGGCTCGCCTTGTCGTACGAGATCTCCTGAGAACTTTGTTCTCTGCCTATGATCTATCTCGTGTTTCGTTCCTGATTTTAGCTCTTAGCCCCAAGAACAGACTGCCAGTTCTGGGTAGATCGCTACGATCTAAAATCCAAAAACACAAAAAGCCAAGCCCTGAGCCTTACCTCGACTTACACAAAGCCACAAAGTATAAGAAAGGCATCAAAAATGCTGCTGCCTGGATCTTAGCAGCATCTTCACGAGAAAGTACTTCGTAAAGGAGAGCTTCGAGGAAACGTCAGAGAGTAAATACTGGTTTCTCCGCTGGGCATACGTACAATGCACCCCTAACCATCCCGCTCCGTTTCCAGGAAAAGAGAAAGACGAAGCGGGAAGCCTTTCTTTCTAAAAGTAGAAACAAACTTGTTTTCCTGTTATTCTCCCTATTCTCCCCTTACCCGCAAGCGATATAAATAACCAGTCAGAACTGGGTAAAAACA
Organism: Sporothrix variecibatus; assembly: GCA_016097105.2. Classification (NCBI taxonomy): domain Eukaryota; kingdom Fungi; phylum Ascomycota; class Sordariomycetes; order Ophiostomatales; family Ophiostomataceae; genus Sporothrix; species Sporothrix variecibatus. The sequence continues at coordinate 3,168,085 of JADMNI010000003.1, forward strand.
AGGTCTGGATATGATATCCCGTCTCCAGTCAAAAAGCTCGCCAGGATACTTAAGCTCAGCTCAGGGTGGAGCACATGTTTCTTTCCACGTCCATCGACAGAAGACTACCGCATTATCCTTACTCTTCGATAACCTTACTTTTTAGTCCCTAATAACATCCTTCAACTCGAAAAACACTCCAATGCGAGTGGTCATCTTGCAGTGTTGGGGAAGCGCCAGAGGCGAACTGTTGGCGGGGTAGAAGCTTTAGACAGATCATCAATGTTCTCGAAGCTATCTTTCAACTTCGTTTTTCTTTTCTCCGCCACGCTTCGTCTTTGTAGATTTCTCCGCGGAAGCATACAAATACTTCATCCCTGTGGCACTGGAGCTTGCCGTTCAAGGGACCTCGAAGCCCGGGACTCGAGTCTTCTAGACACGATCGAGTTCACCCGCAAACAAGTCCTCCCTCTCCAAAAATAGACGGTGTGCTATTCTCGGGTTTTCCGTAGTGTGTTGATTCGTTTGCCGTGAGATGAGGTCGATACGATTTGCTGCTTAATTTATGCAAATATGTTTGTTTCTGTCTAAAGTAGAGATGTCTCTCGGTTCGTGCATGCATATGCATATACTTTGGACATGGCAAAATACACTTGCTTGATGGTATACTGTTAGTTGCCACATTGGTTAGCTTGCAGCCTACAGTACCATGCATGTCGTCCCCCTTAAAATGCACCCCCGAAAATAAACAAACCATATTAATAAATGCTACAAACGATCCCGTTCCTGCTAGAATATACCCGAGATGTGAGGCAGAAAACTGTACTGTGACTTTTGTTTGAACTGATGGAAAATATTGTGTTTCTCGTCGACCAGCCAAGAAATGTACCTGCTTCCGGGTGATATTTGTATCTTGGTAAAAGCTTATCGCTCAAGTTGGACTGTTCTGGCCGGCTGCGGCAGCGACAATAGACCAGACATAGGAAAGTATAAGACGGCATTTCACATTTTCTTCGCTTGAGAAATCTCTAAATAGCAGAGATTGAAGTTGAGTTCTTTTTTGTCCCCGTATACCTAACCATAAGAAAGTAGTGGGAAGGCGCGATGCAGAAAGGGGAAACTTCACTGAAAGTAAACTCAAGGAAAGAGCGACCACCGTCTAAGTCAACAGAAAAGGAAGTCGCGCAAACGGCCATCGCACACGGCCCTCGTACCTTCCCATTTTGTTGTTATTCTTGAGCCTACCACTTCCCTGTTTATGAAGTAAAAAAAATCAATCAAAATCAATCAAAACATTCAACGTTTCTTCCCTTCCTTTCCTCAATTCTTAACACACAACATCATGATCTCGCGGCACTGTTCGCCACATCTTGCCTTGCATTCTCTCCGTATCCCCGTTTATTTATTCAAAGCCGCCAAGACCCGGTAATGGCAGAAACCACGCACATTCTATTATCCGAGACATTTCGTCAATATCTGGCGATGGTATGGGACGGGGAAGCAACGTTTTTTGCCCTTTCACCCCTGATCCCAGTTTCGGGTAAGTTCCCACGTTTATCTCTCACTCTCACATGGCGCTCTCGCGTGGAATTCTCGTATAGTGTTCTCGCCTCATGTTTCTATTCTCGTTTTGCTGTCACCAGTTTCCATGCAACATTCCAATTAGGCCTGCTTCTTTTCGCTTTCACCTCAGACCGTGTGCACAGAAAGACTCTTCGGCAAAAATCACCATTCCGCGATCTAGAAAAGAAGATCTGCCGTTATCTCTTGCCTCCTGTCCCGTCATCGTCTTTTCAGAAAGCAATTACCACAGATAAACCCTGCATGTGCCCAAATTTGTTCGCATCCCGTCGCCAGTGTACATCAGAAGCTGCTCTTTGCCGTCTCGGCTATGGCTTTCAAGGCCAACGAGCGACCGAGCAAGGCATATTCAGAAGCTTCTATCATAGGCCTATCAATATTGGAGAGGGTCCAGGACGAACTGCTTGTTTCACACTTTAAACTAGAGAAAACGAAGCACATACCGCTTCCAGCCTCCTCCATATGACACGACACAATGCACCGCATAGAGGATGGCGAACAATATCTGTCGAGTTATCACATCCCCCTCCCTCGCTGTCGACATCTACGGCCTCACTGGCAAATATCGCCAAGAAATCATGGGTATGGAAGCACGGCCCTCATACTCCATAAGCTCTCGCGACCTACCCATTGTGTGTGGTGACATCCCACTACCTAGTGTTTTCCTTGTCAAGCCATTTTTGTTTTCTGTGACTTACTTCTATTCTATCTGCAATGCCATATCCAGATCGCAATATACTCGCCAGAACTCTCTACGCCTTGCTTCTCCTCTCCGCCCACGCTTTGCACAAAACCGAACAAAAAGGCGTGATAGACTTGCCACCATAGAAACTTCCATTTTATCCATATTATATTGCTCTCGACCACACTCGACGACATCGTCATCTACAAGCAGCAGAATACCATCCCGAATCACAGACACGGCGGCGGCCGGGAAACCATCATATATCCAATAGCACCGAGGTGTGGATATTTGCATCGTTCTCGAGCTTCAGAACGGCCCAGATATGGCTCAATATCTGCTGCCCTCTATGCCAAGAGCCTCTGTTGACGGAATAGCCATGATGTATGAAAACACAAAATGAAGCGACCCTGAGCAGAGAAAGGTGTGTTTTTGCTCAGGCCACTGCTCGTGTATATAAACAATTGTCTTTGCCGGTTACCTTTCCCATCTCGTCTCTGACCTTTTGCTTTTCTCGAATAGTCGCGTCTTCTCGTTGCATCTCGACACAAATTCTCCTATTCAACAAACTTGATAACAAGCCGAGTTCGACAACATGCAGCTTCCTTCAATCGCACAGCTTGCCATCACTGGCCTGCTGGCCTCCTCGACCGTTTCCGGTTTCCAGATGCCCGTTGATGCCGCCAGACGCGCTGCTGTAAGCGATCCGACTCCATCACAACAAGTTTGATCTCCAGACTAACAAATTGTATCAGGGTGCCATCGCCATCCTGGCCGTCCCCGTTGCCGCCAACCCCATCTCTCCTGTACGTTTTGATAATCACAATACAAGGTCGTCCTCCGCCATAATATAAGCTCTAATATTTGCTTCGTCTCTAGCTGGCCCTCCGCAACGACGAGGAAATCGAGAAGCACCGCAAGAAACATCACCACAAGAAGCACCACGAGCGCTTCAACCGTCGTCAGTGGGGCTGGGGTGGTGATGATGACGGCGACGACGACGATGGTGATGATGATGGCCCGTCCCCCACCACCGTTCCCAAGCCTGGCAAGGGCAAGGGCGGTAAGGGCAAGGGTATTCCGATCCCCACTGGTGTCTCCCCGACCATCAAGACGACCACCATCGTGCCGACTGGCGTCGCTCCCACCCCCAGACCCTTTCCCGTAAGTTACCGTCAGAAGATGCAGAATTTTGTTGGCCCAACTCCATTGTCTAACACAAATACAGCCAAGTCTCAGCCTGCCCCGGTCCCCACTCCGGGCAAGTCTCAACCTGTCCCGGTCCCGCTCCGGGCAAGTCTGAGCCTGCTCCTGTCCCCAGCAAGCCGGAGCCTACCACCGTCCCTGCCCCTGGCAAGTCCGAGCCCGCTCCCGTTCCGGTGAAGCCGGAGCCTACCCAGACTGGCAAGGGCAAGGGCTGGCCGGTGCCGACCTACAAGACCATTCCCCACGAGCCTATCCCGACTATCCCGGCTCCCCCGGCCTGGACTATCCCGCATAAGAGCAAGACGCACACCGTGACTGTCACCGTCAAGCCCCCGACAACGTCTAAGCCGACTCCTCCCCCGACTCCTGAGCCCACTGTCACCGTTACCGTTACCGAGGGCGAAGGGTAAGTTTTTAATATTTCCACTAAAACGACACCACACAAACGGTAGCTAACATTGTGCTTTCTCTGATATAGCAAGGGCAAGGGCAAGCCGTACCCTACTCCATACCTTCCTCCCTTCTTCCCTGGCTTCGGTGACGACGACAACTAAATCATGATACCGAAAAATCGTCCCTGACGCGAGGGTGGTCTTGACTGATCTACTCTTGCTACACTGGCGCATTCGACGCACTGTCAACACCGTCTTTTCAACCATTGCATTACATCGGACCCCAACAACATGTACATTTCTCATCTTGATAACCCGACTTCGTTTCGACCCTTGTAAATACTATACATGTACACATACTGCACGTTACTGCAGTATGTGTTTGCCAGACTCGAGGGTCGACCCTCTTATATATTCAAATAATATATCCATACCATTTACAAACATGACGATTACAGTATACGTAGAGCTAAATTGTGGTGACTGTTAGACTGTATATTTCTGTCTTTTCTACCTGTCCAAACTCTCTAACCCGCTTCTCTGCCCAAAAGACCATTTAATTCTTCTGTACACAAAACTGTACAGAATACCAGTTCAATTCCTCATCTTTCTTCGTGGTCGGTGGCTCCTTCCTTCTTTTTATTTTCCCTCCCCCTCCCCACCATCCTCAACTGTCAGCCAGCAAGCACCACGCCTCGTACGCGTGCCTTCCATTCTCGCGCACCCCTCTTCACACGCGTTTGCTCCTTCCCCGGGCAACGAAAGTGCCAAATAGAACAGGAAGGAACATTCTATGGCATAGTAGTGACGTGGCAGCTGCCATCTTTCTCCTCTTGCCCGCAAAGTCAAGATGCCTATAGGTCCCCTAAAAACCCGATTTCTACCTCTATATTTCTGGAAAGTAGGCCGCCTCAGAGCACCTTAGGTCTCCGTCATGTCATTAGGGAGGCACCTAGCATTCACCAAAGTTCCAGACTGGTGCCACATCATGTAGGAAAGCTTCCAGTCTATGTTGTGTTTGAATCAGATATTTCAGTATAATAGCAACGCATTTGATTTATTTGGCTCCTATATATCTTACAAAGTAATTTTGTGCCATTGTGTAGATGGAGACAAAGGTACAGAGGACGGTACATGGGGCGGCAGTGGTGCCTAGAGGAAGACGCATAGCTGGCGGGTAGCTGCATCGGGGGCTACATGTCCCCACACAACCAAAGTTGAGGACTGCCGGGCTTCACCCGGCTGTCATATTCACAAACACAGTATCACGGTTCAGTATTGCATGGCAACAAAGTTGGGCACAGCCGAAGTTTTATAGAAAGGTCATGGGGAAGAAAAAAAAAGTCCCGTTTTGAATTTAGTAGTCGTATATAGCAACTACATTTGCAGCTCCGCCATCTCCTCCCTCAGATTCCAACACCCCCCTCCTGGGTATATCCACGCGATGCAAGATGCAAAAAGCAACAAGATAAAAATACAACAGTGGCAATGAGCACGCAATTGATGCCGGACATGCGAAGAATAGGAAGTACAAAAAGAAATGAAAGAAGAATGAAAAGAAAAAACAAAAGACCCCAGTCAACGCCTGTCGGGCACAAGACAGCCAGCAGATTATGCTATCAGGAGACCAGAGGGATGAAGAAAGATCCTTTGGCAGAGGAAACAATCCTTGTCGTCGTCCGAAGCTCTGTTTGGTCTGAAGTGCGGGATGGTGTGGAAGCGAGATGGTTTGAAGAAAAGTAACACAACGGATCTGGCGGGTTGTCGTCAAACAAACAAGCGAGGCCAAGGTGAGTTGGGGAAGCGGCAGGTCAGGCAAGAGGTACTCCGTAAGTGGCCGAACAAAAGGCTTCAAAAACAAAAAGTTGCGACCAAGTCACGGGGCCAAAACACAACAACACAGCTTGGGACGCGTTTGCTTGCTTGAGGAAAGTGGAGCCGTCGTAGAAGGTGAGCTGAGGGTGAGGGCCGGGGGAGTGAGAGGGAGAAGGGGAAGGGCCTCTGTTCCTTCTCAGAGGTTGGTGGTCGCCTGGTCGTCGGACGCGCTGTCTTCTGCGGTTTGCTGAGGGGCCTCTGGGCCAATGACGGTGGTGTTAGAGGTGGTGGAGGAGGGTGAGGAGGGGATAGTCGGCTCGCTGGTCATCTCCTCGCGAGCCTTCGGCTCGATGACCGTCTCGTCCAGGGCTCGGGCAGCCAGGACCTGGGCTTGGAACTGGGCCAGGCGAGGGGCCTGGCGCAGAAACCGGGCAATCTCTTCGTCGCTAAAAATCCCAAGGAACACGTCGGTCAGGGTGTCAGAGGCGGCCATTTGGAACTCGATGGTCGCAGCGACGGCTGTGGCTTCAGCCAATGTCTGTGATTTCGTCGAGACCGGACGATCGTCAGTGAAGGGCAGGGGGGAGGCATTCTATGCCTGTGCTTGGTCTGCTCCCTCGGCGGCGGCGTCGGTGGTGGTGGTGGTGGTGGTGGCAGGCGCGGCGGTTGCTGGCTCTGCCTCGATGGGCTGACCCGCACCATCAACCAGCGCGTCACCCTGGACAGTGACCTCCCGATCCTGTATCCGACGCATCAGGCGAAGGAACGAAGATCCCTGGAATCGGGAGTTACTGTCCAGGGTGGAAACGATCTGGCCAGCGGTGCGGGCCAGATCATCCTGGTCTTTAGCCAGGGCCTCTCTTTCCGCTTCCTCGGCCGCTTCCTGGGCGATGCTGTCGTCTGCGACAGCTTGGGCTTCATCCAGACGCTGCGCGTCCAACTCGTCCGCCATCCTCTCTAGGATGGTGTCGACGTCCTCTTGCTGCGTGGTCGTCTCAGCTTGTGCTTCAGCAGTCGGGCCGTGCTCCTGCATCCACGTCCCCATCTCCGCCTCGAAATCGTCCTCGACAGTGTCGAAAGCCGCAAACCGAGCTTCAAGCTCGGCTTCCGTCAAACTCCCGACACCGCTTGGAGCATTCGCGAGGGCATTATTGATGAGCGGCGGGTTATCAGTTTGAAATTGGGGGGCCGGGATGTGAGGCATGTTGACGGTCGGGGTAAAGGAAGAAGAGGAGTGAGGAGCGAGGGGAGAAAAGGCCTGGGGAGAAGCGAAGTTGGGCTGGTTGTAGGAAGGAAGGAAAGATGGGGACTGAGCCATCATCCCAGAGGAGAAGTGCTGCAGGCGATTTACTGCCTGCTGTGGAGCAAAGGGTGACGCATGAGCAGGAGCAATGCCAGCAAGGGAAGGAGCGGCAGCAGCAGGGCCAGCGTTGTTTGTTGACGCAAACTCGGCGGCCCAGTTGTTAGCGCCAGCGTTGACTGCGTGACTTGGACCAGCAAAACGAGGACCCATCTGCTGAAACTGAGCTGGATGAGGATGAGGATGCATTTGGCCATTCATCGCCATGTCAGGATCCATCATGGGGTCCGCCTGGAAAGCAGCACCACCGGCAGCAAACGCCCGAGCCTCTGCTTCATTGCTATGAGTACCATTGGAGCCGAACGGAAGTTCTGGCGCGAGAAGTAGTGAGTTAGCACAGTGTATCAACAGTGGTCAGGTCATGAGGATGTGAGGGCGGTGAAAGTAGTCTGCCAAAAACAAGCAACCTTGACAAACTTCGGCCACATCACCACAACACAACAAAATCAAAATAACGAGGATAACAACAACTTACCGAAGGTCCAGCACGGCCAGGAGCAGCGCGGTCTTGATGCACGGAACGGTCTCGATTGACGTGTTCGCTGAAGCTCTTAAGCGCAGTCGACGGGCCACAAAGATTGTCCGACATTGTGAAGGTGGTGAATAGTGTGAATGGCAGATGAGATGATGGGAAACTCAACAGCGCAAGCTCTTGACGAAGTGAGAGAAAAGAAAGTGAAGACGAGGAGGAGTGAAATGAATGAAGAAGCTCGTCGCAAAGTTCAGGCAGTGGCGAAGAGACACAGAGAGCGAGCGATGAAGAGTGAGAGGAAGAGAGCAGTGTGGATGAAGAAGCTCGTCAAGACAGCTGTCGAAGAAGAAAGTGTAAAGAGGGAGAGTGAAGTGAATGGTAGTGAATGACTGGGACAAATGTCAGAGAGCGAGTGATGATTGCGATGCTTGTGCGCGTGCGCGAAGAGTGAGGAGCGGTTGCGAATGCGGTCTCAGGCAACAGGCGAAGTTGAATGGAGAAGTTGTAAAGGAGAAAGTTCGAATCGAAAGTTCGAGAAGAAAAAACAGTCTCTTTTATATGTGGGCAAGAGAACAGACAACACAGCCAAAGAAAGACTCAGACCGCTCGAGTATATAGGACGAGGTTGACAGCTGGTGACGCTCGTAAATGCTCAGTCAACGGTAATGACAACGTAAAGAAAGGTTGGTAAACTCGTCAACAGTCAACAGCCTCAATTATCTTCTCCGAAATGCAGACAATGCAGCCTGGGCCATTATCTGGGGTAGAAGGTCGTGGAGGAGGAAGGACCGGAGTCTGGAGAGTGTCGTCGAGGAAGGCTCGGCGGGAGGTGGGGCGCGGGCCGCGGAAGGCTGAAGGGTTCTGGATGGGAAGGAGCGTTCGGCAATGCAGTTGTAGTATTTGCTGTACTCAAAGCAGTCTCTCGAAATATCGTCAATATTCGTTTTCCTCAAGTATCGTCACGCAAAAGTCGTTTTGAATTGTTTGGGATGTCGTTGGAAAGTAGTGTGCTCGCGCCTCGGGAAAAACGAAGGAGGCAATGGGCCGCCGGCAACGGCTCTAATGGGGCATCTTTCGGGCTTATAAAGCTGGCGCTGGCTATTTTCATTGGCTGTTTGGGCCCTTGAAATAGCGAATAGCGCATTTTCCACAGCAAAGTCGCAAGCTTGTGACAGCGAGGCCCGAGGGGCGCTATTATGTACGCAACTATTCTGCCACGCCGCCCGCCACCCTCCAGTGCAACCAAACATGGCTTGCAGCATGAAGAAACATTCATTGTGACGGAAATAAGTGGGGCCTCTCCATTACAGTGCTGTTTCCCCTTGGAGAGAAGAATAAGTGGGGACCTCAAGCTCGCTGGCTCTCTGCCTCGTTGTTTCCTTCCCCTTATTTTGGCGGGCCCGGAATTAGTATTTGTCCTTTCCAGCACCTGCCACCGCCTTCCCCCAATAGGGGAGCTGTGGTGGCCCATTGGGACAGATTGGCGGGAAGGAAGGGGGGCAAGCATTCAACGTCAATAGTGTCCAAGGCAGGAGCGAGGGCGAGCATCTAGACAACGAAGCCAAAGGAGAAAGAACAACGAAACGCGCGCAAGCGAACACGACCACACTTACGAGCTCCACGTCAGCCTTTTGCAGCTTCTTCCACCACATTCAGTCTATTCTAAACTCTTCTCATTCTGCAACTTTCCCAGTTGTCAACACACGACCTTCCTCACCCCACCTCCCACTCCCGTTGCTTCGACAGCTTCGATCACAACAATAGACGATCCTCGAGGACAACCTCCTTTGTTTTCTTTTTTCTCACGTTTCCTACTCTCTTCTTGAGCACAAATCACAGACACAATGGTACAGACCGCCACTTCTCCCCTACCGAGCAATTTTCGCCTTTCTACGCGGCCCAGGCACTTGACCGCCTCGACCTCGATCTCGAACACTCGTCAGACAAATCATTCAAACTTCCTTGCTAACCTCGTTTTCTTTCGTCCTTTCCAGGCAACACGAGTGGCTTCTAACGCAACCACGACGGTATGATTCACGATGTCGCCCTCGACTACTACGGCCGCCGCATGGCCACCTGCTCCTCCGACCGCAAAAATCAAAATCTTTGAGATTGAAGGCGAGACCCAACGATTAGTAGAGACCCTCAAGGGTCACGACGCCGCCGTCTGGTCGGTTTCCTGGGCCCACCCCAAAGTACGGCAGCATCCTGGCGTCCGCTAGCTACGACGGCAAAGTGTTTATTTGGCGCGAGCAGGCCGGTACCTGGCAGCGTCTCTTTGACTTTGCCCTCCACAAGGCCTCTGTCAACCTGGTCAGCTGGTCGCCCCACGAGGCCGGCTGTCTGTTGGCCTGCGCGTCTTCGGATGGCGCCGTCAGCGTTCTCGAGTTCAAGGATAACAGCTTCGACCACGTCACCTTCCCTGCCCACGGCCTCGGCGTCAACGGTGTGTCCTGGGCACCCGCCACCTCGCCGGCAGCCTGATTTCCAGCAACCCCTCCCCCAGCGCCGCGGGCAACCGCCGCTTTGTCACCGGTGGTAGCGAACAATGTCCTGCGCATTTGGGCCCGGCCACCTCTGCCTACGTCGCCGAGGGCGAGCCTCTGGCCGGCCACTCCGACTGGGTCCGCGACGTCGCCTGGAGCCCCACCGTCCTGCAAAAGAGCTACATCGCCAGCGCGAGCCAGGACAAGACGGTGCGTATTTGGACGGCCGACGCACAGGCACCGGGTGCCAATGGCGGCTGGACGAGCAAGACGCTCGAGTTGACACGGCCGTGTGGCGCGTCAACTGGAAGCCTGAGCGGGAAACGTGCTGGCGGTCAGCACGGCCAACAACAAGATTACAATGTGGAAGGAGAACCTCAAGGGCGAATGGGAGTCGGTTCAAGACGATGGGCGCGTAAGGCCACATATGCGATGGACGGTTGCTTATAATTTACACTCGGGGTGCCTCTTTTTTTCTGTTTTTACCATGATGTTATTTTATGTTCTATTGACTGGGTTTTGATGAAAAGAAATCAAAAGAACGGCAAGTTTTAGAAGCGTAACCATTTTTCTGTAAAATATGTGATTTATTGCTGTGACTATTGGAAGTACTTAATTGCGTGAGCTCTAGGCCTTGGTGTGAGACGTGACGGGGTGTAAACATCACAGGAGAAATCCAGCGAGACAGCAAAGCCAGCTCACTTTACGATATTTATGGAGGTGAAGCCATGGCAGCTAATACATATTATCTTGTAGACGAGGGATTTGTTTTATTTTTGATAGTTTTTGTATCTCGAAATTCAAAAGTGAGATTCTATTTTTTTTTATAAAATATATTGAAAATTATGAAATCAGATTAAATTTTTTTTTCCGTAAAGTCAGAACCATTTATTCTATTTATTTCAATTTATACCGTCTAACAAGATGAAACAAATCTACGAGTTAACAGGCCAGGTCCTCTTGCTGTCCTAGATCCACATCCACCATCCCCTTCTATCACCATTACCTACAACCGCTGCTAGAATGGTCTAAGCGTGCACATAAATGCCACGGCGCTTCTTTCTCGGCCGGCACGCACTTCCACCACCACCGGTCGTACCGGGAGTCTTCTGCAGAACAATAAATTTCGCCCGTAGTATCCGAGGACACAAAAATGCGGCCCTTGCTATCCATGGCCAGACCAACAGGACGGAAAACACTGACCGGGACAGACAGACAGATCGGCATTGGAGAAGATGTCATATGTCGAGGTCGTGCTGTCCGAAGCAGCGACTGGCTGGCCATTTTGAAAATGCAATCTGGGAAACCTTGTAAACCGATGGGCTGCGGCCGATCCCAACTGCCGTGGAAGCTCACATAGGCCGCCGATCCGTCCGGTGCAAAGATAATGTCGAGCGGCGCCTGATGGGCCTGGAAGGTGAGACGAGGTGCTTGGAAGTTGGCAGCACAGATTTGGTCATTGAGCGTCGTCGTCTGGGCCATGGAGAACTGTTCGCCGACAGTCAGCGTGCCCAAGTCGGGGAAACGCTGTTGGGTCCCAGAGCGCAAAGCATGACGGATAACCAAAGTTGGGAGCCGACGAGGACGAGATCTGGCTGATGGGGCCGTGATAGTTCATTTCTTCGCCCGGATTATTGTCGTGCACGTCGACGCCATTACGAACGATATCGTCAATGGAGTTCTCGACGCTGTACAGAGCGTTTGTTGTGGGCTCTTCGGCAATACCGACCGAGTTCCGAAGACCCCAGCCAACGACGTCGCCCGATGTAAAGCTGTAGGGGAAGTTGGTGGATGCAGAGTAGCTGATGTCAAAGGAACGAATCTGGAGCGGCCCGATGTGAGGGTAAGAGCCTGCTGGTCGTAGTTGCTGTAGCTGCCGCGCGAGACAATCAGCTTGCCAGGATCATCGCGGGACAGGAGCAGAGTACGAGAGACATGATCGGTGCCGTCCATGCCTGTGACGAGGGTCTGGGCTGGCAAGCTGACTGTGCCAGTGCTGCTGTCGTAGGCCCAGGAGTAGACATTGTTGGACGAGGAGGCATAGAGAGTTCCGGTATTGGACGAGTACTCGATACTGTGGTTGAGCTGGTATTGTAAGCTATGCAGTTCGATATATTCAGTTAGTGGAGGGCGTTGCACATACATCTGGCTCGTCCACTATCTGATCACTGGTTCTGACGACAAGGCATGTATCACCGTAGTCATCAAACGTGATGCGTTGGATACCGGTACCGGATTCGACCACGAGCAATGCACCGGCGTCGTCAAAGAGAATCGAGCGAGGCGTCGAGAGACCGTTGACGACAAGCTGGGCCGTCCACCCCGGTGCGACGATGGGTGCATTGTATGCTGGCGTCAAGATGGAAGGACAAATTCCAAGTCCTGGACCAGAGTCGGCCATTGTTGCGGATGGAGGTGACGAGGAGCGAGAGCCGACTGTTTACTCTGTACTGTAACACGAAGTGAGATTGACGTCAAGAACAGCCGATGTTGCACGACGATGTCACGGCAATGTTGATCAAGACAGCCTCACGATGTAGAATAAAAGCAAAAAGGGGCGCGCTTCTTTTATTCAAGCCCCTTCCCCAGAACGCCTTTCTTCCTTCTGTCGCACCTGCTCTTTCCGGCCCGTACGAAGTACTCAGTACAGTGATTCATTACGAGTATGGGAAGGAGCGGCAGCCACATCACGGTCGCGCCTGGCCTTTTTACTGTGTACGCCTGGCAGTCTCGGCCGTGCCTTCCACATCTAAACGATTTCACTTGGCCGCTGGAGCGCCACCAACAAAAACGCATCTTGCAGCGGAGTTTTGCAGTATTGGGATATATTTTGGATATTCTGGGTACTTCCCGGGGGTGCTTGCTGTTCGTAACTGCCTTTTATTGATTTTGCGACTGCCCAATTCGAGGGTGTTGAAAACAGGAAAGAGCAGAAAAGGGCAATAGCGTGTTCGCCTCGAGCTCAGCTGAAGCCTCGTGGAGCCCAACTAGCACATAACATGCACATTTAACTGCACTCACTATTTCCGCGACTGGCCGACGCCTTGGCAGAAAACGCCACAACAATTTTGTATGCAAGAGCCAGCACTGGGTATTGATGCAAGGGCCTCAATTCGGTGAGGTTCGTCTTCTTTAGGATGAGCTGAAGTTCGGCGAGTAGGAGGCAAAAAAAACAAACAACCGAATAAACGCGGTCTGGACCTGTCCAAGAGTAAAAAATAGAGCTCTCCCATAAATACGAGGTATTCGAACATCATAGTCATTTTTTTCAAAATATCATGCTTTCCCTATCTGCACGCACTGTAATAGTATAGTAGATATTCCAAGAAAAAAAAAGAAGACGAAAAGACAAACAGGCCAGAACAAACAACAAGCAAAAGCAGAGTAGAAAAGGTAAATGCAAGATTGATGAATAAAACGAGACAGAACAGAACGCAAAAGACGAGCCTATGACAAAGGGAATATGTATGAAAAGAGAGTGAAAATAAACCGAAAGAAAGAGGCACACTGATTACAATGTGGTGCCCGGAACGAAGCGCACGTAGTAATTGTCCTCTCCCTCCTCGCTCTTCTCTTCAGCTTGTTAGGAGTATTTCCAAGGCAAAGGAAGAGTGAGGAAGAAGGCACGTATGGTGAAGTGGGGGTATTACGAAATGAAAAAAAGGAAGAGAGAATGAAAACAAAAAGCAAATATCAACAACAGGGGAACGACTTCATCGCGGTATCCCCTTCTCCTCCCAGCCTTTCCTGGGCCGGGCCATTTTTATACTTTTTTTGTTGTCGTGTTTTTTTTCTTCGTTTTGGTAGTTCGAGCCCTGGGTTCGGATTACCGGAGACCGATGACGCTCATCTCAAGCGTCCAGACTCGCCGGATCCAGACCTTGAGCGGGCCCTCGACACCCTCGACGTTCTCGAGGTGGACGCCCTCCCACCAGCACCTACGCGCGGGCTTGCGCCAGAACAGCAGCAGCTTCTGGGCCATACCCACAGCATTGTTGCTCATCTCGTTGCCGCGGATGTCGGACCGCAGCCGCGCCAGCGCCAGACTGCAGATGACGGCCTTGTTGGGCTCGCCGGCCCGGTGGCCCCAGGCATCGTCGTGGTCAAAGCCGCCAGCCGTGAGCATCTCAATGAGATGGGCTTCGGTGGTTCCCGGCTCGTCGCTGCGCTTGAGACCAGAGAAGATGCCGTTCTGCTCAAGCAGAGCACGCGCGGCGGCGCGCTTGACGTCCATCATCTCGGCCTGCTCCATGCCCGAGCGGGGCGGGATGGCGTAAAAGTCGAGGTCCTCGCGCAGGACGATGATACCGGCGCGCTTGGAGGCGTCGTCCTTGTTGCCGCCCATGGGGTCGATGCCGCCGACATCGCCCTCATGGGAGGGCTGCGGTGACCCGTCGGTGGGGATGGACTGGGCGACGCCGCGGAAGAAATCGAGCATGTACTGCAGCGAAGCAGGGTCGTACTGAGGGCGTTAGTGGTGGTAATCAATTGTGAGTGATGGGGGCCTGGAGAGCTTACATCAACCTGGATGGCGGCGTCGTCGTTGAAGCCGCCCATGTGGCCTTCAGGGAACAAGCCGTTGGGGAAGAGGGACAGCAAGACAAACTCGGGCAGGGTCAACAGCTCGTCTCTGCTCAGGACGAAGCGGGTGCCCCGCAGGTCCATGGCAATCGTCTCATCGAGGCCGACATCGCCTGGGAGGGTTAGCAGAATTCATGTTCTGTTGTTCTGGGGTGTGATCTACTTACTGCTCAGGTTCTGGATGGGTGGGCCTCCTTGCTGCACCTGCGTGATGATGCTCGAGGCACCTCCGGCGGCCGCCATTAGATATGTGAAGGAGGGGAGGGGGATGGGTTCTTCGGAGTAGGCCGGCGGCGGTTCAGAGTCGTCGTCCTTGTTGGGTTTGCGGGCAGTAGTAGTAGTAGTGTTATTGTTACTGCTGCTGCTGGCACCGGTTTCGGATGATTCGCCTTCCCGTTTCGGGTCGGATGGAAGCGCACGCTTGGTTTCCTCCTGGAAGGCAGTGACCGACACAGACGGAGGGTAGAGCGAGCTGAAGGACGGCGGCTGGGTTGTGGAAGTCGACGACGACGCGGCAGTGGCGTACCGGATGGGAGACGGCCGTTCGGGGAGGAGCGAAGTGAGCGACGGTGTCGCGTACTGAGGCGGCGGGAGGATAGCCTCGGGATCAGCCTCCACCAACTCCTGTTGGACGCGTTCGTTGGTCGTCGTGGCCGTTGTGGGGTGTGTTGCGGTGTCTGTAGGGACGGTTGCGATTGTGTGCTCGCCTGTTGTAGTCGACGGTTCTTCGTGCGACTCACGTTGACGGCGGAGGACGGCGACAGCCCGGTGACGGAATTGGAGGTCTTCGGAGAGTCGGACACGGTGAATGGATTCGCTTTTGCGTGGTCTCTAGTGAAAAAGACCTGACTTGGATGGGAATGGCGGGCGCGTTTGTATAGATTGCTGACTGCTATATAGCTTTCTTGGCGAGCGGCTCGATAGATTGGAAAGAAGGTTGAAGAGGTTGGTTGTGGTAGAGATAGAATAGGGGAGGGAGAACGGAGAGAAAGGTCGAGTGAGAGAAGAGCGTGGTCGGTGCGGCTGGTCGCTAGACGAGGCAAGCGAGCGAGTGATGAGAATGTGACGAGCGAGATCGTAAGAAGGAAGACGGAGGAGAGGTGAAGCCGACAAAAAGACGGAGGGAGTCGACAGAAAACGAGGGTTGAAGATCGAAGATCGATTTAGGCGGTCATCTGGCGGGGACCAAGAGGCGAAATGTCTACAGGGCGGTAGCGGGATTGCTGAAGACAGGTCGGACGGTGTAACAATAAGAAATGGAGCACGCGAAGCAACTGTTGAAGAAAACCAAGAGGGCCGGCGACGTTGTTGGCAGGAAAAAAGAGAAATGTTACGGAATCGTGCTGGATGGTGAAGAAACAGAAAAAGGGAATTGCAATTGCAGAGATGAGAGGAAGGCACGCACACACACAGAGACTCAGAGAGACGCCAGGACACCAGAACGCCAGAACGCCAGAGATTGCGCTTTGATCAGGCTTGGGCTCTGGACCTGGACCGCCCTTTCCTCTTTCAGCAGGGATTGGGGACAGCCCAGATGCGATCCGGTGAGGGAAGGCGCAGGTGGCAGAGGATCCACAACAGGGTGCCAGCGGGTTGCCAGCGCGTGCACGCGCTGTGATGGGGTACTGTAGCGGCGAATACACACTGGCGTTGACGCTAAAATTACACCGCCCAGGGGATCGAAGAATACAACAGTCACATAATGTAGGAGTGTGCTGGCAAGACACAATGTTAAGAGCCTTTGTGTATGTACTTTTGTAGCTTATTAGACCCTGTATGTCTGTGAGCTTTTGCACAGAGAGATTGAGAAAAATACAGCCTCTTGGAAGTGCCCATTCATGGATGTTTACTGCCCCTTCCTCGCGAACGCTGTAATTTAAGCGCCCACATTTCCCAAGGACCGCCCCGTGGAGAGCGTTTTACTGGGCTGGACGGGGCAAGCATAATCCTTAGCCGCCCACTTTGCAGGTGCTCAAAGGCAGTTCTGGCCAATCAGAGGCCAGAAAGCAAGCTGCACAAAAACAGCTTAATTCATCACACAGGTATCCGATGTAAACCAAGCATCTGTTGATCTGATGTTCAAGTGTAATGTGTCTTTGGTATCATTAAATTTATTCTATTTTACAATTTTGAGCCAAGTATCTTTGCAGTCCACCATCTAGTCATCATCATCGTCGCTGTCTCCAAACACAGCTCGGAAGACATCTTCACCAGCTCGTTTCCCTTCGAGAGCTTCGTTGTGGCCTGGCTGAATGGTAGCTGATGTAGTGGCATCTGGGACCGGCGTAGATTTCTGTGTAGCCGGCTCGGAAGACGGCCCGCTGGCTGATGCCGGAGGAGGCGCAGCCGCGCCATAGTTGCCACCGCTGTTGTACGACGACGGTCTGTTCCATGACGAGGGCCCTGCCCCATGTCCATATCCCCGTCGGGCTGAACAATGTCCGGCATCTTGACACCCATACGCTTGCACAGCAGCCGCGTCGGGAAGAACTCGCCGACTGTCCGCGTCATCTGGCCGTACATACCCATCTTGGCTGCTTCTTCGGCCGGGTCCTGTGCTTTGGGCGCCGGACGCGTGACGAGATTGGCTGCTTTGTCGCCGTCAGAAGCAGTACTCAAAGTGTTTGGACGATGTTGACGTCGTGAACCGCGAGGCCATCAGCCCAGACATGGGCTTGAAGATGCGTGCACAATTAAAAAACTCGTGTGCCTCGCGCAACCAGTCGTCGTCCTTCATGCCTGCCGGTTTTGGCGCAAGATTTGCCGTGATGCCAGCCTGGAACTCGAGATAGGCACGGTACCGGGACCGTTTGGCTTCATTGTCTTGGTAAGGCCCGCCACCACGGGCACCACGAGTAATGGCCGCAACAGCAGTAGCCTTGTCGAGTGAGGGCACTGCTTGCAAAAGCTGGTCTTTCTTCTCCTGTTCACTGAGAGCAAACTCGGCGGGGATCTCGCTGCGTGCCTCGGGCAGATCTTGCCGCCCCGTGGCTGCTGCAATCCGGTCGCGCGCCTCCGGTGAGAGAAAGTCAAAGACGGATTTGCCAGGAAGCTGGCTTTCGCCGAGCACGGCGGCACGAGATTTGGGGTTGAGAGTCGACGCCTTGGCGACATCGGCCGTAGAGAGGTATGTCCCGTCGGCTTGCACGCCGGCCGTTAACCTAGAGCCTTTGTCTTGAGGCTGTTTGGAGGACTTCCACCCTGGTGGAATGACGGGTGGTGGAAATTTGTTGGACGCGCTGACATCTGATGTCAATGCATCTGCTTTCTTGCCGAGTACAAAGCCCTGCAATGGTGGTCTGCCGTCATGACATACTCGTGAAGAACCCTTTCCGAGGACACCGCCGCGCGAGAAAACTAGCTTGGCTTGACAGCCCGGTCACCTTCGCCGTCGTCACGCAAATTTGATGCTTGCTTTGCCTTCTTTTTCTTCTTGTCACCACCAATGACCCGGTTGAAGGAGATACGCGGGCCCATGTCGTACGGGTCCTCATCGTCTGACCCCGTATCGTTGAGCACTCCTAAGCCGATGCCGCCACTTCGTGCTGGCTTGCCCTTTGCCTTGCCGCCAAGAAACTTGGACTTGCTAAATAGGCCACGCGTGATACCGTTGTCGTCGCCTTCGGCATTGTCGTCGCTGTTGCTGTCGTCGTCGCCGGAGCCTTTGTTCGCTTGTGAGGCTGCCGACCCTAGACGACCTTCGCCTTCGAAGCCAAGGCCCTTACGGTCCGTTTTCTTGACGAGGCGCATAACGACCACGTTTTCTGGCGCAAATAGGTATGTCGTCTTCGTCTTCTTGCCGTCCGGCCGGCCTGCACCAATATCCAGCCGTGCTGTACGGCGCACTTTGGGTCCAATACCCTGGCCCTCCTTCCAGCCCATCTTTTTGAGGAGCTTCGTGCCCATGGTTTCGCCTGTGGTACTAAACAGTCCGGCCAACATATCACCGCCTGCTGCTGGCCGTGACGAGTCGTCTTCCGTCAGGCCCAGCCCGGCAAACGCGTCTGACGTATGGATTTTCCGGGCCTCCTCGGCATCCGCCAGGTCCTCTTCGTCCATGTAGTCCTCTGGCTTGAAGCCCTGGGTGGCATCCGCCTTGTCCTTGTGCCGATTCGTCCGCGACGAGACAAACGTCGAGGGCGTCCATCCTTCTTTGGAGCCGACAGTGTTGTAGTAACCGGCACTCCAGCCGCCAGTAAAGGCACCGTGCAGCCGGCGCCGGCCCTGAGCATCCCTCACCTCCTGCTTCCACACAGGCACGTAGGAGCCATCGTCGCGCACGCTGGGGTCGACGGGTGGGAGAGGGCTGCCAAAGGCGACGTAGGGCGGACTGTTGGGCTTGGAGGTCGGCTTCGTAGGCCGCACGAGACCTCTTGGACATTATGACATATTCGGTGGGGAGTTGTCGGGTCCAGTAGGCGAGGAACGGTGATCGTGGTTAGCTGTCGTCGTCGTTTGAGGTGTTGTTTTTCGACGAGATGCTGTCGTTGCCTTTTCCAAAAGCGGCGAAATTCAAGAATGAGGTCGACCGCAGCCTAGGGATAGCGCTGCACTCTGATTGGCCGATCTCCTGAAAGCTAGTGAGAGTTCCTCCCCAAAATGCGCGGGCCGCCAAACACACTGCTGTAAACGGAAGGCGCGAGCAAGACAACCACTCACGATTTGCATTCCAGAGGGAAAGAGCAACTCGCTTGCAAAAGTCACAAGAAAAGGTTAAAAAGGGAAAGAACCGACTGAGACAACAGAGCTCTTCCGGCAGGTAAGCTTTGAGAGAAGCTTAATTGAATGACTTACAATCCGTAAATATAATTGAATCACGTGGCATTCGACGTGAAGGGTTGCCAAAGATAGAAGGGTTGCAGTGCGACCCTTGTTATCGCAAACACTAAAAAAATCCCATATGAAATTGACGAGCCAGTTGAAATCCTGTTTTTCCGACTTTTCTGAGCACTGTCACGGGCCGGCCAGCCATCCTCGCCATCCTACCTTCCTGCCATCGCAGGCCAAGGGCCAGACCAAGGGAGCCAAGTATTGTCATATTGTCACTTGGGGCCGCCCGAGAAAAGATGTTTGATTCTGATGCCCCCACCCACACCTCTTTTTCATGTCCACCTCAATGTTGACAATAACTACTTTAGGAGAGGGGAAAAGAGGATATCTTGGATGGGGTGCCTGGGCCGGGGCGCGATGATATCACTGGAGAGTCGATCGCGCTTGCAGAGTGGTTCTGGGATTAAAGGTTTCCCATTTCTCTTAGTTTATGTAGAAAGCGTTTAGACACTTGAATACCCTGCATTAATTGACAGATGTGAGGCACGGGGATGTCCGAAAATGACCTGTCTCCGGGAGGGCAAGAGATACGACGTTGTGAGGGCCGGCGGATAGTGAGGTGAGGGGGAGGGTTAATGTTGCTGTCTGTTGCTGCTGTTGTCACTGCTGTTGTTGGTGTCATCGTGCACTTTGAAAGTCTTGTCAAAACTCACAGACATTTTGACACTTGTTGACGCGTACGACGCCGCGCCCCTCTTCGTATTGCGCGGATTCTGTCTGCTAGCCTCGTGGCCCTGTGCCTGAATAGTCGAAGCAAATGTACCTGTAATGCTCCGTAGGGTGCTGCATTCTAGAACATGTGCTGTGAGAATTCTTGGCTTTTCGTATATCATACTCGACGCTTGTCCCGTTGTTTGCTTTAGCAACTGGCGGCTAAACTTGCTAAAATCATCTGGACGTGTCTTTTATCCTGTCAACTCTTCGTTCTGAAATGCAGCTGATACGTGTCCGGAGAAGTCTTCTCGGTCGCAACGGTGACGAAAGCTGTATCTTGATGCCTTTTTAAAGTCAGGATAATTGTTGCTGATCGACATCTCACTACGTAAGATGTGCTCATAGCTCGACGAGCTTGGAGCTGTGGCCATCTCCCATCTTCTGCAATCCTGTCCAGTAACTGCTTCAGCCACGCAGCCACTGTCATCATATCATGGATTGCCGGTCTCGAGCCTGTCTGCCAGTCCGCCACTCACAGTCTGCACTTATCCGTGCTGTTGTCGTCGTGCAGCGTTGGCGTTTTCGTCGTGATATTTGTGTAGCCAACTGCAAGGAACGCCGCCACTAATTGGCCAAGTGGTCCCCAAGTTGTGCTGGCTGTGCGTTGCTGCGCAGTTTTTGGTCGCCTTTATTGATTTGTTGTCTTTTGTTGCTTTGGCAGTGGTTGTCTGGTCTCAATAAAGATTTTCTCTTTTTCGTTTTCTGTGCAGCGCATTTTCCTCTTGCGACCATCAACCGGCATAGCGATCGTCTCGCCTGTCTCTGTTTCATCGCAGTCTGCCTCTCGCCCGGCCTTCAGATAGAGCGCTGTGCCCCCAGGACGTATCTTTATTTCTCTCTCTTTTTTTCTTCTTGTCTTCTGCTGTGTCTTTTGTGGCTTCTTCTGTGCGAGGACAATACGTCTTTTTGGTCGGCTCCCTTTCGTCCAAATTGTGCTCGTACACAATCGAGACTCGGCCGCGTCAAACTCCCGATGAGAGACAATTCATCTGCGATCTGGTAGCTTGCTCGAGCTTTAGCTGTGTTTGTTGTCTTTGTCGTCAATTTCCTCAATTACACGCTGTGCCCGTTTTTGACGCTTGAGCCCAGCGCCAGCGCCCGACAAGCTCCTTCCGTTCAGTTGCGCTGACATACATTCCTGTTGTTCTCTGCCCACCGCCCAAACGAAGCCACTGCCCCCAATTTACCCCCTGGTTAGCGCCTTCCGCATGTGCATCTCCCTGCGACTAGGCATCTTACCTCCCCGCCGGATCCAGCAACAGCTAGCTAGCCTAGGCCCACCACAGCGCCCGGTTGCTAAACAACAAGGGCAGGAGCCCACTATTGACGAGCGCAGACTCGCTGCAAGTCGCTGTAATTGGGGCCTGGTTCCTTGTATCTTAGCAGCCAAAGCCTGTCTTCATTCCCATCTCAGTGTTCACTCTTCATTCAGAACCCCATCCAGAACTCCATTTCCCACTCCACAACGCTTCTCACACCCCCAGTTCTTGCTCGACGCCGCGCCTGCCAGATTCGGTCGCTTGGTTTTGGTTGTTCCTGCTTCGTTACTCTGTCGCTCGTCGCTCCTCCCCACTGTCTCTCGCTCGAATACGGTCGCACCTTCTTCTTTCTTTTCCAATTCTCGTGTCTTTTCCCTTTCCCACCTGCATCTTCGACACATCTTGTGCGGCAAAGGAAACAGCGACTGGCAATTGCGACCGCCCACTTGCATCAGCACCAGCAACTGCAAACTGCAACCGCGGCTGGCCAGGCCGCCTCCTTCTGTTTCCAGTTTCCCATCTATTCCTTCCATTCCTCAACCCGCCTCTTTGCTTCTTCGGCCGGTCCTTCCTCCACCCCTCCCCCTTAATTCCCAATCAATCTCAGCTTGGGCAGCCATTTCATCCCACCGCCGCCGCCATCTGATCCAACTCAAACTCCAAAAGAACCAAAAGAACCAAAAGAACACTCCCAGCAACACGAGGCAAAAGGAGACGAGCTAACTCCGTACAAAGGCGACCCGCAGCCGAAACGCCTTTCCGAGCACGACCCGCCCAAAGGACGCCTACGACACCATTCGCAGCAAACAGCTTCGCAGGGGTGCGTAGTCTCCAAAAGTCCAAAAGTCCACAAGTCCACCGACGCCGCAACCCACAACAACGCACCTTTTTCGTCTTTTGTCCACTGCAGCAACTACAGCAACTGCACCATTTCCAATCTTACAGCCCTGCTGTCCCACGGCGTCCCGCCTTCTGCATAATTTCACCCAGCTTCTGCTTAGTATTTCGTCTGGGCTTCTTGCTCGCAGCAACCGAACTTCCATCTCACGCCGCATCAACCCAACGGGCCCCTTTCTCTCTTTTACGTCTCTCATCTTTCTCGCGTCGTGAGCGATATCCATTCTGCGACCCAACCTCTTCCTCTTCCGTCTCCTCGCTTTCTTCTCCATCGACAGCACACATACCGGGCGCATCATGTCAACAAGCGTGGCGCCGGGCGGTGGTGCCGAGGCCCCTCTGGCATCGCCATCTTCTCGGGGCAAGTCGTACAACAGCAATTCCGTTTCGCGATCCCAGTCTACCCGCTCCCGGCCGCCATCGTCAGCATCGACCAGCGACCGCCGCGATCTGCCCACACGTGCCGCCTCACAGCATCACCACTCCTCTTCTCGCCAATACTCGTCAGGCAACGGCAAGGGCTACGAGGACGATCAGTATCACAGACGCAGTTCCAGCCGTGACGCCTCGTCCCGACAGCAGGCTCCTCCTCCCTCTTCTTCCAACGCACAAGATTCGTCGTCGCGGCCACATCGCCACAGCAGCCACCGCTCCTCGTCAAGACACGAGCCTTCCTCCCGACAATCCGCCGACATGACGACCGCAGCCGCCGCCGCGACGGCCGGAGCAGCAGCAGTAGCAGCGAGCCAGAACAACGGCCACAGCGACCGGAGTGCCGACTCGCGCGCAGCAGTGGCATCGTCAAGACCGATCAAATCGCGTACGACGATTCCCACGCGTCGGGCAAATGGATTCTCGGCAAAGGTGATTGGTGCCGGCAGTATGGGCAAGGTGCGCCTGGCTACCAAGGCGGATGGTAACGAGCAGGTGAGTTTTCTAGTTTTACTTTTTTCTTGCCATGTTACAAGTTTCTTGACTAACCCACCTCCCTCTAGGTTGCTTGCAAGATCATCCCTCGAGGCATCGACCGACGACAACTACGCTACCCGTGCCGACAAGGAGCGTGCCGACCATTCCAAGAGGTCCGCACCTCCAGAGAGGCATCCATTGTTACCCTCCTCAACCACCCCTACATCTGCGGCTTGCGCGATGTTGTCCGCACAAACCACCACTGGTACATGCTCTTCGAGTACGTCAACGGTGGTCAGATGCTCGACTACATTATTTCGCATGGCAAGTTAAAAGGAGAAACCCGCCCGCAAGTTCAGCCGGCAGATTGCCAGCGCCCTTGACTACTGCCACCGCAACTCTATTGTGCATCGTGATCTCAAGATCGAGAACATCCTTATCAGCAAGACGGGCGACATCAAGATCATCGATTTTGGTCTCAGCAACCTCTTTACGCCTCGGGGCCACCTCCGCACGTTCTGTGGCAGTCTGTACTTTGCCGCGCCCGAGCTCCTGCAGGCAAGGGCCTACACAGGTCCCGAAGTCGACATCTGGAGTTTTGGCATTGTCCTTTACGTCCTGGTCTGCGGCAAAGTGCCTTTTGACGACCAGAGCATTCCTGCTCTGCACAGCAAAGATCAAGAAGGGTGCTGTCGACTACCCTAACTGGCTTCGACTGGTATGTCCTTCTCTCCCTCTCTGTATACTATAACCCTCCCTCGTACCAGCCTACTAACATACGCCCCACAGAATGCAAGCACTTGCTCTCGCGCATGCTCGTCACCGACCCCCGCCAACGTGCGACGATGCAGGAGGTCATGAATCACCCGTGGATGCTTAAGGGATACAGCGGGCCGCCCGAAAACTACCTTCCGCGCCGCGACCCGATTACTCTCCCGCTCGAGCAGGACGTCATCAACGCCATGACCGGCTTTCAACTTTGGTTCTCCCGAGGCCATAAAGGCCCAGCTTATCCATACCATCGAGTCCGAAGAGTACCAGCGCAGCATCCGACTGCTGCAGAAGGAGAAGGAGCAGGCGCACCCGCCAAGGATGCCGAAAAGAAGCGCGGCTTCATCGACTTCTACAAGCGCCGCAACTCGACAAACAGCCGCGATGCCCTGACTACTCCTAGCACCGAGGGTCTCCCTGTCGGCAACGACCCGTTGAACGCCTTTAGCCCGCTGATTTCTGTCTACTACCTCGTCCGCGAGAAGC
This sequence comes from Sporothrix variecibatus, assembly GCA_016097105.2. Classification (NCBI taxonomy): domain Eukaryota; kingdom Fungi; phylum Ascomycota; class Sordariomycetes; order Ophiostomatales; family Ophiostomataceae; genus Sporothrix; species Sporothrix variecibatus. Next base: position 3,192,505 of record JADMNI010000003.1, read on the forward strand.
ACGCACCGCGATCGGCAAGACCATGTTATGCCGCCGTCGAAGGAGAAGAGCAGTGCCCAACAGCTTCCCGAGATCGCACCGCCACAGGCTGCCCATACCAACTCTTCCGCCTATGAGATGCCGGGTGAGCGGGCAACCGTGGCCGCACACGCCCTCGGTCGCGCACGCACGGCGAGGATGATCAACAAGAGCCTTCCCGGAGCAAGTCCACCTCGGCAGCTGCCGGTGCTGCTGTTGGTGCTGCCACTGCTGGTGTTCTCCTCTCGCCATCGGCGAATCAGGAGCAGCACGATCTTCCCAAAAAAGAGAGCACGGCTGCCGGCATCCTGCGGCGCTTCAGCAACACGGCGTCGGCCCAAGGAGCCCGAGCGGCTCGACAAGGACCGCTCGCACCCGCCTGTCGTCCACGTGCACTCGCCCTCTGACCAGGCTTCCCAAAGCCAAAAGCCAACCCCAAAGCCAGCCGGCCGCCGTCCGCCGCCAAGAAAGAGCTTCAGTATCCGCCGCAGCCGTCGCGACGAGGACGAGTCGCCAGTTCCGCGTCTTCGCTCTGGCAGTAGCCAGCCCCAGCACAGCGACCTGCTCAGTCCGCCGCTCTCCGCAGGCGAGCCTGGCACGGGCTACAAGAAGGGTCTCGGCCGCTCGACCAGTGTCAGCTCTGCCGAGTTCACCCGTCGTCGCCAGCCCATTGGTGGATCGGCCAGCAGAATCGCCAAGGAGCCTCCCGCAACCAGCGGCTCTGACCACTCCACCAATCAACGACCGTCTTCAGAGCGGCGAGCAGCCGACTGGCAGCACTAGCATGCACGGCCGGTCCATCTCGTTGCGCACAAAGCCGCTGAGCCATGCTCGTAGAGAGAGCAATCCAGGCCCGGCGGATGCGTCGCGAGGAGGAGCGGGGCCGCGAGGCCAATGTTCCTGAGGAGACGGATGCTGAGCTCGGCGAGCACAGTGGCGTTTCCAACGAGCGCCTGGCCGACTTTGACCTTGACAAGCCCGTCTACCTCAAGGGTCTCTTCAGTGTCTCTACCACCTCGAGCAAGCCTGTCCGCGAGATTCGCACTGATATCAAGAGGGTGCTCAAGCAGCTGGGCGTCGAGTACGTTGAGATCAAGGTGGCTTTAACTGCCGCCACTCACCGAGCATCGACCTCAAACAAGGTCGCCGACGCGCCCAACAGCCCCCAGCCGGCCATGCCGGGCGCCACCGCCGCCGCTTCAGCTTCGGTGGTCTCCGTGCTGGCGACCAGAGCCGTGACGACAATGTCCAAAAGCAATGTCGAGAGGGGCCCCACGACGCCGCGCACGCCCGGTGGTCGTAATGCCGAGTACTCCAACTCGGACGTTTCCGAGGATAGCGACCCCCGCCACGAGTCCACCAACCGCGTGATGCCGGCCGGCGAGAACCACGACGCATGTCCGCAGCGATATGGGTGGCAACCTGGTCCTGGAGTTTGAGATCTTCATTGTCAAGGTCCCCGTCTTTACGCTCCACGGTATCCAGTTCAAGCGCCTCAGCGGCAACACATGGCAGTACAAGAACATGGCCGACCACATCCTCCGCGAGCTGAAGCTGTAGGCGGTCTAGATGTCACTTGCCACCTCTCTGCTTTTACCTTTATGACTGTTTTACCCTGCTTTACATATCTTTCTCCTCCTCATTGCTGGAACTTGTTTCCACACGGCTCCTAATGTATTTCTCTTCACTCTATCCATTTGACAAGCCTTTTCTCTTTTGCTTTTCTGCACACAACATATTTCACTTCTTCAGCGATCATACAGCTTCCCTTTTAATTGTCTTCTTTTATTTTTTATTGTCATCTTACGCATTCTTTTTTTCTTCTTCGTTTTTGATGGGTAGCGAGACGGGATATACGGTTTAGGCTGGTATAAAAGGGGACCCATGTACACGCAGTATATTTTTATATAACGGACGAAACCTTTCCTGGCGGGTATAGCATAGCAAATAGCGGCCTTCTTTTGTTTTTTCTCCTGCACATTTCATCCTTTTTTTTCTTGTGTCTCCCATCGTTTATTCTTGTCACTTTACACTTTTTAACGCCTCTTGTTTCGCCTCATCTCTACGCCTATTTCTGTATTCGGCCCTCATATAGCTCTATAGGAGTCTACTTAATCAGAACATACTTCTTACGCATACATCTGAAAAATCAATAAACCCCTTGAAAACGTGCAGTAATAAACAAACCGTATTAAGGATGATGCCTTTTTGTTGGAGATCGAGATCGTGAGGCTGTGAGCTAGAGATTCACGTGACTTTCGATCTTACCCGGATCAATGCATGCCTGGTCCGTGCATATGATAAGTACCCCTGACGCGTCCATACACGCAAAGTATACAACACTAGTCGTCCCCTGCAGTTTTCCGATCGCATTGCCCTTCGCCTTTCGCTCCTTCCCGCGCTGTCTTTCTTTGCTTTTGCGCAATGTCCCGCGCCCCTTCAACCCTTTTTCTGGCAGTAAGGTCGCGGCAGTAATTACAACGTAAAAGGGCCTAGTGATAGCGCCCCTTCCCTCTCATCCAACCACAGTTGCCCTTTTTTTTCGCCTACCTTCCTTCTCTCTCTGCAAACAGCCTGCTGCACCTGCCTGCTTTTTCGCCTGTTGCCGGAAACAAAAAGCTCACACGACGATAACGAGAAGCAAACACACTTCTCCCAGCACACCTCTAAATTATTACGACAACCTCCACCAACCACCACCCTCCCACGACAACCACAACGATCAGTCACGACTCCCACCCAGCTTGGGGATTCACCATTCGCCGCGCATTGCATTTCCTCTTATCATTTCATACACATTTGCATCTGCCTGGTCTCAAGCGTTGAGCCCTTTCTAGTCTGCATTTGCAAACTTCGGCATCTTTCTTTTTCTTTCTTACTACCTCATTGCTTTTTCCTGGCATCGGGTTCCAGCACGTTCGAAAACCGTCCACTCGCTCGGCTCGCTCACTTTTGCTGGCCGGCCTTTCCATCCCTGGTCACACACAGCCCAAGATCGGATCGCGCTGCCCAACTTCGTTCCCGGCATCCTTCTTTCTTTCCGTCTCCCATCCCTTGGGAACCTCCTTCGAACCCAACACTCTCCACCCTTTCTCGACGCCAGTCTCCCTTCTTCCCGAGACCCGAACGCGCGAACCTTGCCTTTCTCCTTATTCTGACGAATCGAAGCTGAGCAACCATCGTTGAAGCTTTTGCAACCAACCCTGACGACGAAACCCTCGACGGAGGATTACAATAACGACGAAACAGAAAAGCGCGCTTGCCCATAGCTGCCTTTTCTCTGACTCTCCCATCGAGTTGCAACGACATAACTCCACAAACCACGACGAACAAGCTATCGGGATTGCTAAGCATCACCGAAGCTTTCAAACGCAACCTTCCTATCTCTCCATTGACGACGGACTACCGACGCGCACAAGCTTGCCGACGGTTCTCAGATAACCTCGAAACTCTATTATACCCCGACTCTCTATTTATCTATCTGGCTGGACAAACGTCTTTGCCTCTCGTAACTGATCCGACCATGATGCCAAACGCCCACCTCTACGGAGGTCACCACCAACAGTACACCCAGGACTCCGCCTGGATGCACAACCAGCATCAGCACCAACAGCAACAAGCTGCCGCCGCCGCCGCCCAGCAGCAGCAACAGCACCAGCATCAACAACAGCAGCAGGCACATCAGCAGCAGCAGCAGCAACACAGCAACAGCAGCAGTACAACCACATTGCTAGCCGGCAACAACACGGCGGCGCGGCGGGCGCGCTGGGTGGTGCTGGCCTTGGTGGCGGTGCCGGTCTCGTGCCGGCGCGTGGCTGGCGGCCCTGGCGGTGTCGGCGGCCATGGCGGTCCGATGGCGCGCTCGATGGCGTGTCTGAGGACAACCGCCGCACGATGAGCTACATTGCCGACCTATTGAACGAGAACACACGCGAGGCCGCTCTGTTGGAGCTTAGCAAGAAGCGCGAGCAAGTCCCGGAGCTGGCCCTTATCTTGTGGCATTCATTTGGTGAGTACATCGGAAAAGAGAGGGAGGAATAAAACGCGTGCCGCGTACAGTTGCTAACATACCGACCAGGTGTCATGACCTCGCTTATCCAGGAGATCATCTCGGTGTACTCGCTTCTCAACCCGTCGCAGCTTACCGCGGCGGCCTCTAACCGTGTCTGCAACGCGCTCGCGCTGCTTCAGTGTGTGGCCTCCCATAACGACACGCGCACGCTGTTCCTGAGTGGTAAGTTAAACGCACGCATGCGTTGCGTCAGTCTTGAATATCGCATCGCTGCTAACACTTCGTCTCTTATCCAGCACACATCCCGCTCTTCCTGTACCCTTTCCTCAACACGACGTCCAAGTCGCGGCCGTTCGAATACCTGCGCCTGACAAGCCTTGGCGTCATCGGAGCCTTGGTTAAGAATGATTCCTCCGAGGTCATTAACTTCTTGCTAACGACTGAGATTATCCCGCTTTGCCTTCGCATCATGGAGACCGGCTCCGAGCTCAGCAAGACGGTCGCCATTTTCATTGTTCAAAAAATCTTGCTCGACGACAACGGTCTGAACTACATCTGTGCTACTTATGAGCGGTTCTATGCGGTCGGCACCGTACTCAGCAACATGGTTGGCCAGCTCGTCGAGCAGCAGACGGCCCGTCTCCTCAAGCATGTCGTGCGCTGCTTCCTCCGTCTCTCCGATAACGCTCGCGCCCGCGAGGCCCTGCGCCAGTGCCTGCCCGAACCCCTGCGGGACGCCACCTTCTCGTCCGTCCTCCGCGATGACGCCGCGACCAAGCGCTGCCTCGCCCAGCTGCTGATCAACCTGTCAGACAATGTCATTGAAGGCCATCCTTCTATCTAGGAGATGCTCCGCCCGGCATTGAACATGACGGAATCGCCGGTGGCGCTGCGACCAGAGCCCCCGCCGCCTCCATCTTCGTCTGGGTTATAGCACCACGATCCATTATTACAACCGGAGTAGGACGTTTTCATAGTGACGCATCCGCCACCAGCCAATCGAAAACTGCTTTCCATCCCGAACCCGGCTGGCGAGGAGATGAGACCAAGACCAACAAATCATCCCAGCTACTCGGCCGACGGAGACTTTTGCGATGTTGTACGAAAAAAAAAAAAAACCACCGCGACATTGAGGATGTTCTCTTATTGGAAGACCCCGTCGTTGCTTTTCTGATATACTCTTTTCAGTTTTTATTACACGCACGCACGACTTCATACATTGTTGTCTGTTATTTTTCTTCACGGCATCCCATTGCGACAATAGCCCCCTTCACGCCCCCATTTTCTGCTTCTTGCACATACATATATTGACTCACTTCCAAGTCCCTCATAATAAAGAGACTTTAGGATCGAGTTTCATTTTTCTATACACAACCCCATTGGCGTTCGAGTTTGTATTCCCCAGGGTATTTTGCATTTGTATCTTTTCATTTTCCTATTATACCGTCTTTTTTCTTAGAGGGAAACTGGAACGGGGTTTTATTTGATGCATTTCTCCGGTACTGCTTTATATCACAACCCCCATATCCTCGTTTTTCATTTCATACACTTGCCATGGTGTGCAGCTAGGTGATGGCATGGTGCTCCTTGTCTTTCAGACAGACAAGCGAAGCACAGCTACTCTGGTTGATACCTCGGCTCTCTTTTGTTTATGGTTATCATTGTTATTTGTCGGCTTGTGGTTTCATTCATATCTTTGCACCAGGGGCGTTTTGGCTCTGAGTATGGCGTCGGCTTTTGCTTTTCTTTTCTTTTCATTATATTTATTTTCAGGCGGAGCAGGGACGATGGACGAGGCACGAGATTGACGGGTGGTTGTTGGGCATTCGGCATAATGGATATGCTTCTCGATCTGGCTTATGGGAAGGTGAATGGGATGTCTGACGATACACGGGAGGAACCGAGTCAGGGCTAAAGCAGATAACATTGGGCGGGAATATCCCTCTTCGCTCTTGTTTGTTGACTGCCTGATCTTGTGTTGCCTTCTTCCGGTCTGTTCGGGCTTCTTGTTTACCCTTCTCATCACGATATCGGGAAGGAGAGGATGCCTATGCATGTAAGATAGTTCGAAAACCATCAGTGTCAGGATCAAGCCTACAAGAGGGTGGGGAAAAGATCAGGAAAACGGGAATCAAAATTAGAAAGCGACGAAAAGGCAACAGAGGAGGACAAGCAAGCGAGCAAGAGATGGAAAGCGTGGGGAAGTGAGAGAACCAAAAGTTCATATCTATACGTTTTATTTTCTTATTCTTAAACTTCTTGGGCCACTTTTTGAGCGGTCTTCTCTGTATACAAACAATAATTCAATTCTCAATTCAAACTATGTGCTAAGTCATGAAAAACAGCAACGTCTTTGTACGTCGGAAACCAGACTATACTTGTACAACAGCCATACTACAGTCAAGCTGCTGTCTGTTGATATCAAAGCACGGATATCGTGCGATTGTCCGGTTCTGGGCAAAGGGCCTCTTCTCTGTTCTACTTTCATCATGTATCGCCTTTCTTCTAGTTCACAATTGCTCACTACATTATCATCAAATAGCCATTTTATAATCACTGAGCAATACGAGTTGTCTGGACAAAACTTTATGAAAGGGGATTCGTGAGAGTCGAGAACAAACTAAACACACGATAGCAGTTGAAGGGTGTCGAAACCATAGTTTTGTTGTGACACACTTGTATGCACGCTGTCCATTGTTCAACGAGGGCCCACGTGCAACAAATTGAAGAGATATGGGCGGTTGCAATTTTACAGTGGTTCACTCTGTTCGACTACTTTGACGGCCTCCACCTCCACACGCAAGAAAACCAGTCCGGCTCCCCGTTAGAGTTCGTTAGGACAGGGCTGTGATTCCATATGGGTCGCCTGAGAGGATAAGCGGACGGCGGTGTAAGAACAGGAGAAAAGAGAAAAGGGGGAAGAAAAAAGGTCTTGGTAGTTTTCTCATGCGATTGCGCGTCCCTTCAAGACCGTCTTCTCTGTCTTCATCCTTCGTTTTAGATAGCTTCAAAAAGTATTATTTTGTGTCTTGCACTCCGTAGTTACCCCCATATTTTTGAATGTCTCTCTTGAACTGTCGGCATGACCACCGTTCACACCCTTTTCTTCCTTGGTTTGTCTTCGGTTCTCCCTCCGAGTGTCCCTTGTCTTTTCTTTTTGAAGGATCTTTCTTGCCAGGGAAAGATCACATGCTCTGTACTCCGTAGATGTCCTGGTTTTTGCATACCGCTACTTGGTTATCAAGCTTCCTTCGTTCTTGGCTCTTCATGGCCGTTGTCAAAACAGAACTTGTAATGTTACCAAATCTACAGAATGATCTGTCTGTTTTCAACGTTGTCTCCCTCCTTTCTTTCCTACCATTCTGTTCGAGTTCCCCTCTCTCTTCCTATCATGCTGTTCTCCAATGCCCTGCAAAAGCAACCGATGATGAGCTCGCAAACTAGGCCACTATGGGCAAGTCCAGCATGCAGGAAGAGCGGGTTGAGCAACTTACGAACGCAACACCCGACAAGGGCTGGGCTGCAGCAACTGCACGTTCTGCAGAGCTGCAGACAGACAAAGGTGCACGGGCACTGGAGTGGTCTTTGCAGCTTCGTCGGCTGCCATCCACGAGCAGGTTTCCCCTCTGCTACCCTGGTGCTTATTTGTGTGGAGAACAAGAGTTGAAAGGGAGGCTGGAGAAAACGACCGCCAAAGCTGTGATGGATTTTGTGAATGGACTGTAAATGGACACGCATGAACATAAAAGGTTCAACGTACGTCGTACTCGGTACACAACGAGTTCCGTTACTGATAACGTCTTTTCGTGTCGCTTTCCGAGTCTAGAGCATATCACACAGGACGAAAATAAATCAAAAGTGCCACGAAAAGTAAAAGATCAGACATGCATGGCTGTTCGACACGCTCTCTTGGGACCATGGAAACATGGAAAGCCATGAGCTGATGAATGTGGCACATGGTCAAAATAAATGACACTCATTCTCGACCCTGAAGATCAAAGTCGCACATTTTCTGGGTCGAATGTGCTTCAGGCTGCATGGCTGCAAGTTTGATCGGTTCTAGCCCGCGAAGGAAGGGACGAATAGGGACGGATTAGGGAACCAAAGTGAGCCAAAGAGGCGGCGGGAGGCGATAAAGAAAGTACAAGACACCGCCTTGCAAGCTGTCAACAATTTTATGCTTGCGTCTGGGAAAACTGTCAGTCGCACTTTCCTGCGGCACTAGCGCTTAAGGATAGGAAAGGGGAACAAAAGACAAAACATATTCTACGAAAGAAGGTGCGAATAAAGATAGGATGGCGGGGAAGGAAAGAACGATTGTACACGAGGCAAAAAGGAAAGAAACGGTCAAGGAAGAAGGGAAGGGCAACAACACGCAAGGAGGCTGAGAGAGTGATGAAAAGGCAAGAGAACGGAAAGATACAAAGCAGAAAAAGGATGCAGACCAAGTGAACTGTCCTCACATGTGGTCCTCTTGGTATGGCGCCAGGCTTGGCATGGGGCTTGGCCCTGCGCTTGGCTGGGCGCATGGTTTCTGGAGAACAGGGTCTGGCCAAAAAGGTGTAAGAAGAGCGACTCGTACAACAGGAAACAAACAGATTCAGCAGAGAAGAGAAGGAGCGACGGGGGCTGCCAAAGCAGGCTTGCGCCGGTCTTGGGACAATGATCTTGCAGGAGCTATGGTCAATATTCGGCCGCTCCTTCTCTTTGTCTTGACTTCGAAAGAAGAAAGAAAAAAGAAAGTCGTCAGCTTGACCAGGCGGGGAAGCACGTTCCTGCCACCAACAACCGCAACTAAAATACAGTTCGCTCCTGCCCAGTCGAGCCAGTCATATCCCAAATTCTCTCACCCCCTTCCCCCAAAATTTAGCGTCTCACTGCGCCCACTGCAAAGAAAGAAAAATACGAACCTAAAAACGCCAGCGAAAGGTTTGAATTCCATGTTGGCTCTTGCCTCTTGGGACTCGAAGATGTATCTTCTGGTAGGAAGGATTAAGGTTCTTGCCAGTTTTACACAGTTATGATAAAATAACAGCATTTCCTCCAAACTCACCCCTTTTCGAAATTCTGTCTCTTTTATCACCACACTCTTTTTCTCGTTTCGTTTCTTGTTTATCGACGGTTGTTTCGCCAAACCAACCCGACCCCATCGATATTACGACCCCGACGAACAACCCGCAGGGTTATCACGGATCGACTGCACATGCGCCAATTCAACCCACCACCACCCTGTCGCGCCTGTCTTCTGCCGCCGCTTTTAGTTGGATCGTGCTTTTAGCTGTGCCTTTTAACTGGGTACGACCACCACTCTACCTCGCAGCTTGCTCAACCGTCATAACGAGCTTGCTTTCTCGTTTCTTTCTCTTCTTTTTTGCGTCTCTCTTTCTTTCTTGCGTCTCTCTTCTCTTTTCTCCTCTTCTCTCACGGCGCCTTGTTGAACTTTATTTCTTGGAGTCGACCAGAGTTGACAACTTCATCAACAAGAAGGAGAACGTGATACAACTATTAATGCTCACCTTCGACCGTCTGTGAAACCCGCCGTCGATCGACTCGGTCAGTAGGCCTTCCTCCTTCTCGTCACCTTCGGCTCTTCTCTCTCTCCTACTCGACCCCCTCTTGCAGCCATGGCGACAACTACAGAGACCGTCACGCAGACACGTTTGTCGACCGTCGTCTCGACTGTGTCTGCGACAACGTCCACCGCGACCGCCACGTCGACAAACCGCGCGACGCCCCAGGCCGGCGTCTTCGACGGCTCAAACCCCATCGTCTACAATGCCAGCAACCCCATCATCCTGTTCATTGTCCAGGCCGCCATTATTGTTATCTTCTGTCGTCTGCTCGCCTACCCGCTGAGATACTTGGGCCAGCCGCGTGTCATTGCCGAGGTCATCGGTGGCATCCTGCTCGGTCCCTCCGTCCTCATGCGCATTCCGGGCTTCCAGACCAACATCTTCCCCACGGACAGCATGCCTGTTCTCAACAATGTCGCCAACCTTGGTCTGATTTTGTTCCTCTTCTTGACGGGTCTCGAGGTTCGTTTATCCCACTTGTAACTTGTATAACATTTTCTTTCGTCGCACAGTCAGCTAACACATTATAGGTCGACCTTCGTCTGTTCAAACGCAACTGGCGTGTCGCCATCAGCGTTTCCATTGCCAGTATGGCCATCCCCTTTGGTCTTGGATACGCCATTGCCTGGGGTCTGTACCACCAATTCTCCGACGAGCCCGGCACCCTGCCCATCAGCTTCGGCGTTTTTGGCCTCTTCGTCGGCACCGCCCTCGCCATTACCGCCTTCCCGGTCCTGTGTCGCATTCTTACCGAGCTTAACCTGCTGGGTAACATTGTCGGTGTCACAGTCCTAGCCGCCGGTGTTGGCAACGATGTCGTTGGCTGGATCCTGCTCGCCCTTTGTGTCGCCCTCGTCAACAACAGCAGCGGTTTGACAGCCCTATGGGCGCTGCTCGTCGTGCTCGGTTGGGCACTGTTCCTCATTTTCGCCGTCCGGCCCGCCTTCATCTGGCTGCTCCGCCGCAACGGCAGCCTGCAGAACGGCCCGTCCGAGTCCATGGTCTGTGTCACGCTCCTGCTTGTGCTCACGTCCGCCTGGTTCACTGGTATCATTGGTGTCCACCCCATTTTCGGAGGCTTTTTAGTCGGTATAATATGTCCACACGACGGCGGTTTCGCAATCAAACTCACAGAAAAGCTGGAAGATTTCATATCGGCACTCTTCCTCCCGCTCTACTTTGCTCTCTCCGGTCTCAGCACCAACCTCGGTCTCCTGAACACTGGCATCACCTGGGCCTATGTTGTCGGTGTCATCGCCGTTGCCTTCTTCGGCAAGATCATTGGCGGTACCCTCTCCGCTCGCCTCACCAATATGTTCTGGCGCGAGAGTATCAGCATCGGTGTCTTGATGAGTTGCAAGGGTCTTGTCGAGCTGATTGTCCTCAACATTGGCTACCAGGCCCACATCCTGTCCCAGCGCACATTCACCATCTTCGTTGTCATGGCCCTGGTCACGACCGTTGCTACGACGCCCCTGACGAAGCTTCTGTACCCCCTCTGGTACCAACAGAAGGTTGAGAAGTACCGCCGCGGCGAGATCGACTGGGACGGCAACCCGACCAACTCGGAGGCGTCCAGCAACCGCGAGTCTGTCGACAAACTCAACGAGACCCAGGTCCGCCGTCTTCTTGTCTACCTCCGCCTCGACAGCCTTCCCAGCCTCTTCACCTTCATCTCTCTTCTCGGTGGTGTTGATGCTTCCAACAACGACGCTATTGTTGTCGGCAAGGAAGAAGCCAGTCAACAAGACCCGCAGCTGCAGACCGAGTCTCCCTCAGCTCCCCCGCGCCGCCATCTTCAGGTGCACGGTATCCGCATCATCGAGCTTACTGACCGTACTTCGTCCGTCATGAAAGTGTCCGAGGTCGACGAGCTCGCCCGTCGCGATCCTGTCGTCAACACCTTCCGCACCTTCTCGCAGCTCAACGACGTCGCCGTCTCCGGTCAGGTTGCTGTTGTGGCCGCCGCTTCGTTCCCAGAGACTCTGGCCACTGAGGCCAGCGAGACATCGTCTGACTTTGTTCTGATCCCCTGGGGCGACAAGGTCGCCGACGACCCGTCGACTGTTGTGTCCGCCACGTCCAGTGTCGACCGCCTCCACGACCGCCCACACCTCGAGTTTGTCTACGCTACTCTGGAGAAGGCTGTCTGCAACACTGGTGTCTTTATTGACAACGGCTTTGGTGGTGCCGCTTCCTCTGCGGCCCGTGGCGGCGACCGGCCCATGCTGTCGCGCACGATCTCAATCATGTCCATGCACAGCGCCCGCAACGGTGCCATTCTGCCCGTCGCCAACAAGAGCCACCGCGTCTTTTTGCCCTTCTTTGGTGGTGCCGACGACCGTGTTGCCCTCCGCTTCGTCCTCCAGCTGGCCAAGAACAAGAACATAACAGCCACAATCGCCCATGTTATCTGGGAGGGCAGCGATGCCGCCGCCGCCGACATCACCCACCCCGACCAGGTTCACGGCGGCTACTACGCCGAGGACCCGACCCAGGCCGCCATCAAGAACAAGGTGGCCGCTCTCGAGGACGAGCCGTCAGCCCAAGACCTGGGCCTGCTGGCGACCCTCCAGTCATCCCTCCCCGCCGCCCTCGCCGACCGCGTCACGTTTGTCGACATTACCGTCCGTGGCAAGGGTAGCAGCGTGCTCGACAATGTTGTGGAACGCGCATCCAAGGTGGTCGGCCAGTCGAAGAACGCCGGCGACATTATCGTCGTCGGCCGCCGGCACAGCCGCTTCGGTGACAACGGTGCTGCGGGCGAATCATCGTCGTCCAGCTACGACCTGTCCAAGACGATTGGTGTTGCCGGTGCGCACATTATCAACGCCAGCCCCAAGGCGAGTGTTCTTGTTGTGCAGGCCGCGAGCAGCCGTGACGTAAAGGCATAGGCCACAAGTCTCGTTACTGCTTTTGATGTGATCTAGCGTTTGGTTTATATTGTTTTTGGATATGCTTCAGTACCCCCATTTAGTTTATATTATGATGTATGGTTGAATTTATTTTGGTTTAAATTTGTTCAGGGTAGCTACCAAATTTTAGAATTACGATTAAGAAATATACATACAGGATATTTTTCTGATGAATTCTGGACACTTTGCAAATGAATAAAACTTAAATAGCCCTCTACAACTTTTTAAAAGAAAATTTTTTTGTTTAAAAACGTAAAAAGAAAAAGAAAAATCAATCATCAATACATATTCCCTAATTTCTAAGCGGAAGTGTGCATTTTATTAAAACTATTATAACTGCCATCTTACTGATTCTTTTCTGATTTGAAGAAACCAACCAAGTGCGTGTAAATGACTTAAACAGAGGTGAACCCACGTGCACGCCGTTATGAAATCGACAACAGTTTATCTTGCTCTGATGAGTATCCTGTGAGATAAATCAGGAAGAACAGCTCCGTCGGTCGGCCAGATCATGCTCTTTTTTCTCCTCACCTTTATTATCACAATGGCTGTGAGTGTGGTTCCTTGTGTACCGCTCTTGTCGACCCCTGGCGGTGACGAAAGACGCGCAGGCAAAATGGCAGTCAGCAAGCATTTATGCGAGCATACTCAGTAAAAAAAGCAAAAGCAAAAGTAGCCGAGGAGGACAGGGGCTGGTCGATCCTCGCTACGCTAGAGCGGGATTCAGAGTAGCATTTTTCTTGCTCAAATTCATTGTCGACTGCGCTGTGCAATCCCGTCACATCACAGGTCTGTGCGCTGGAGGGGAAGTGGTGGGAGGTGCGTGACTTTCGTACTCTCTGTCCGCTCTTCCCTCCCACCGTAAGAGTCTGGCCGTGTCCGCCGAGATGAACATAAATTACGCCGGCAATGCTTGAAGTGATGGATGGCAATGTGAAAAGAAAGACAGCGGTCGTGACGATCCCCATTCTTCTGTCCATGCAGGCACATCTTTTCCGTTTGGTCTGTTCCTGTCGTTTGGCCCCCACTGCGACAAGAAACGAATGAAAACACTCGAGGAAACATGGCAGACCATGGGGATAAGGAAACAACTGCAGTCGACGCCAGTCAACACCAGTCAACACAGAACAATGGCCAACCAGAGTCTTGGGCACCGAGTGACTGTGACAGTGATTAAGTGGTCTAACTTAGTTCAACACAACGAAGATCACAGTTGAAGGCGCTTCGTGGGCGTTCATCAACAATGACGATAAGTTGGCCGCCACCTCCACGTCTGTATGCACGATGCAAGAACAACAACGGCAGTCACTCGTGGCGGTAACGGTCGATGAAGGAAAGGTGAAGATAAAGTGCTCCCTGAGCTCCCCTACAGAAAATACACTTTTTCTCGCTTGCGATGCTGCATCTGCAAGGGGCACTGTCACGGCAGTCACAAAAAGGATGGTGGGGAGACAATCCGACAGAAAGCGACAGAAGAGAACCTTAATGGTGAGCATAAAACTCGAATGGAGATCATGAGAGGAACGCCGCGCCACGCGCCCGGAGTCTTTGAATTCCATGTCGTGGAGAGAGGGACAAAACAAAGCAGCAGCATCTGCAGGGCGGACTCTGTCTCGCTGTGGAGCGGGTTCTGATGCTGTACTTGTATTACTGTGTATGTACCGCTCGTTGGCTGGTTATTTTTGGAAAAGAAGACGGGCCCCAAGAGTGGACAAAAAGGCTAGACCTTGTCTCTTTTCTGTCTTACAGTTTTTTCCCCTCCCAACCTCACAGCCAACTACATACAAGAGAGCACAGGAAGCCATACTCTGATGAAGAGATAAAGGCAAGAGATATGGGGAAGGGAAAAAAAAAAGAGACAAGCCCAGGTTCCTGAATTCAAAATTGCCATCCGAGATGAACAATGCGAGAGTCGTCGATCAACAAGGAGAAGAGGAGAGACAAAAAGACGAAAAAACCCAATATGAGAACATCTCAACGTCCAATGCAATCCCAAAGGAGCAGAGCACACACGGCACACACATGGACTCCAAATGCAAAATGGCGGGGACTGTCACCTCGAAAACCACCACCCAAAAGACAATAAAGTGGGTAAATGTGGAGTCGGCCACCAGGGTACAGCCAATCATTACACACGATTGTATTTACCACACTCGCACGCACAGGCACTTGACTGGGTCGATCAGAATGGCCGGCGCTTAGCACCCGGGGCGGATTGGCTCACGAGCGGCCCGGCACCGTCCAGGGTCTGCAGCCAATAGCGAGCGCGAGAAGGGTGTGAATGGGATGTCGAGCGAACCTCCAGCCGCCCAGATATCACAGGGAGGGGAAGACCGTACTGTGGGAGGAACCAAAGAAAGAAAAAGAGGAAAAAAAGAGGGAAAGAAAAACGGGTCGGGCAGCTGTGATTCTTGTGCTTTTGGGTGTGAGTGGCTGACCAGAAAGGACGACGGACAGCCGAAAAGAAGGTCAACATTGCTCGCCGGTGGGCCATGCCCCAAACGGCTTCGAGTATCACCAGCCGCTGAGGACGGTTACTCTTCTGCTTTTCCATTAAGCTGTATATACGACGTGCATCCCGCGTGCCCTGCGGGTTTTCCCTGTGATACTTGTTCTCGTTTTCGACCTTTTGCTCCTTTTTTGTTCCTATTCGACCCCATCTTCGATATCCCCTTTCTCCTTTTTTTTTTTGTCCCTTTCTTTCTTTCTTCTCTCCTCCTCCCTGTCAATATCTCCCCTCGCAACTCCATTGTGCCGCATCATGCGTCTCATAGTTTGAGTCTCCTTCTCCTCTTGGGATCCGGCGATCTTCACCGCGGAGGCAACAGAAAGAAAAGTACCAGAAAAGACAAAACATAAACAACATCGAGACGTTTCAACCTCGACCGTCTCATATAAGACATACTCCTCACCTTTTCCTTTCCTTTTCCTTCTTCCTTCTTTCCCTCCCCCATCATGCGAACGGCTCGACATCTCCAGGCACCATCCACTCTTTTCTTCTTCACTTCGCCCTTGACCTTGACTCTTTCGTTTGCCGTCGTCTCGGCTTCAGTTATTCGCGGCGTTGACGTCGCTTCTTCTTCTTCACCACTCTACAAAAAAGACGGCCTGCCCGTCCCTCTCACCAACACCGCTTACCTCCCCGCCCAAATCGGCGGCATCGTCGGCTCCTACGCCTTTTGTCTTGTCGTTGTCGCCGTCGCTCTTTTGCTTCTGTCAAAACGCCGCCGCGAACACCTCCAGTCCGGCGAAGAGTTTGACTTTGCCCAGCCCACCCACTTTGACGCCATCCAGTTTCCCGAGACCCTCCAGCTGCAAGACAGCATCGTGCCCTTTGCCGTCAAGAGCCCGACCTTCTTTGCAGGCGGCAACCCCAACTTCTCCTACCCCGGCGCCGGCTCGACCTACGCCGGCAGTCCCATCAGCCCGACCGAGACCCACGGCGGCACTATCGTCTCGTCCCTCCACGCCAAAGGAAACCTTTATCTGTCGGCGTCGTACGCGTCCTCATTCCGCGTCCCTGGTGTTGACCCTTCTGTCGACCAGGAAATTGTCACGGCCGACCGCGAGATGGCGCAATCCCAGCTGGAAGAGATGTACAAGTACGTGATGGAGCAGGAGGAGGCGAAAGCGAACGGCGTCACGCTCGAGGGCCCGCCGGCGCCGCTGAGTCCGCAGTCTGGCAGCAACAGCAGCCGGAGCTCGCCGATTGTGGCCAACCCGGGTGCAAACGTTGGATTCAACAACCCCAGTCCGGCGACGACAATGCCGTACAACCTTCCCACCCACCGCAAGGACGAGTCGATGGGCTCGACGTCGACGCTCTTGAAAAAGGAAAAGACCAAGTCGAAGCCGCTGAGCCTCAACTTGAACAAAGATAAAGAAAAGGACCGTGGCGATGGTGGTGAACGCACGTCGCGCACATCGTCCATCTTGTCGGCCCTCAAGTCACCGCGCAACAAGAAGAAGATGCAGGGGATCAGTATCTCGTCGCCCATCATGACGCCCATGTCGGGGACGTTCCCGCGCTTCGGGACAGCAAACGGAGCACCTGGTTACGGCTATGGCAACGGCGGCGGTTATGCCGAGGCCGAGGAGATGAACACCATCCCGCCGCGGCACTATGCACCGGCTGCACCGCCGCCCGTGCCCACCCTGCAACAGCCGATGCCGTCCAAGGCCGTGGCGGTTCAACAGCAGCCCACTCCCGAGACGTCGCCGCTGAGCACACTCAGCATTGACGAGCGGATTGGCGCGGCCGTCTCCATCAACAAGAACCAGCAACTGCCGCCCGTCAACACCAACACCAACACGCGCCAGTATGGCTCCCACAACCGTAATCCCTCTCTTACCACAGGCACACCCATCGACCAGCGCGACCCAGAGTCGGCCATCTCGGCTGTGTCGGCCGTCTCCAACAACTCGGGCGACTCGTCCGCACCGCTGGTGGGACTGCCCACATCACCCAAGCCGGGCGTCAACCGATTCCCCTCGCTGTCGTCGCTGCCGGCGTCGCCGCGCGCGACCAAGACCACCTTCTTTGGTGGCAACCAGCCATTGTCGCCGACGGGTGTCGCCTTTGCCTCCGCGTCGCCCGTCTCGACGACCTCTGGTCTGGGCCGTAGTAATGCTCCCTCCGCAGTCCGGACTGGCGGCGGCCTTCCTCTCCGCGCCTACGAGCCCAGTATTACATCGCCCTCTTTTGCTTCCCACAACACGACAAAGCAAACTGTCTTTGAGCGCGCCCAGCCCATGTCGCCCGGTTTCAACAATGGCAGCCAGACACCCTGGACAGGCGCGCCTGTGCCCTACTCGCCCTACCAGCCCTTCTCGCCCGTCATCCCCATGACGCCGAGTCTGGTGACCAAGGCCGACCGCAAGCGGATGCGGCGGCTGGAGCCCAAGACGCCGACGATGGAGATGGTGCGGAGTACGGATGATATCTGGTAAAGCGAGCTCGCCAAAGGAACGGTGACGATCGTTATTATGCTTCATATTCATGTCTTCTTCTTGTTTCCTCTTGTCCATGACTGCCACTCGGCTTTCTTGACTATTGTTGACCTTTGTCAACGCTTTCGCCTCTTCTCGTATTTACCTTCATTTCTTTTCCTATGTCCACACTTTGCTGATTAGAATACCAAACACTGCCTTTTGCGTTTTGCTTTTTTTTTGTTTACCTTTTCTTGTTTCCTTTTCTGTATTTTGCCATCCCCCAATGGGAGGGCAATCGAGTTTAGTTTTTGAATTTAAAATTGTCAAATAAACATTAAGTATCGTTTGTAGCGTATGGATGTGAACGCTGTCTTTGATAGCTTTCCATTGCCGTTGTCTGTTTCGGATTGTCGGTACTTTCTATAGTCGATGATTCGTTATTGGATATTAAATTGCTCTACTACTTATTTCAAGATCAGCAATAAACCGTATGAACTTGTTCCCTGATCTGTCTTTACTATACTTTTTCTTGAGATCGGATTCTTTTCGTTTTGTCCACTTCGACCTGTTCTTCCATCGATTTCTTGCACACAAAACCATATTTGTCCCATCCTTTGCGCATGGACATTTGGCTACTCTTCCGTTCAAGGTCAAGTTGGCCCAAATTGTGCCTGTTCCGTCATTTTCTACGACACCATCTGTTTCGGATGCGTTTGAAACGCGGCACGACTTCCCATTGGTACACTCGACCACCTTTACTGAAGACCATTGGCTGACGACTGCCATTTCTCAACTCCATCGAGTCCGTCGACACAAGCTGCATATTCGGTGCACACTGATGCACACTTGTACACTTGGTGTGCGCTCTACCAGTGAATGCCGCCGTTCGAGCTCACTTTCAAAAAGAACCGGGCATCAGGTCCACCCGGCAGATTTTTGAGGGCAACAGAAAAGGCAGCTCGGCGCCGTTCTCTCCGTTTTGCCCGTCCATTTCTGTCCTCAATGTCATCCTCACCTTATGCTTCTCGGAGCGCCGATCTCTTGCTGTATCGGGCCCGCCGTTTGATTTGAGGTGAGGCTGGCCCTCAGCCTCGGCCACAGCCTTGCTCCTCGGTCTACTGGCCTCGAAATTGAGTATTAATTGCCTTTCTAACGTATGCCAGAACGAACACAGGGAAGACAGAGGGAAAATAGGGACTGTATCTTGGATCTCCTAGATCTCCCTTCTCACCAAAAAGAACACCGTCAATCACCAAAAAAAGTCCGTCGCCAACAGACAAAAAGAGACATACTAAGACACTAACCACGGAGCACATACAAAAAAACCGCCCCAAAACAGGCCAATGTGGCGTTCTCTCTGCACTTTTCTTTGCTTCTCATTGGCACAAGTAGGCGACACCAAATGCCCGGCTAACTTTTTGCAGTCCACTGTACTTTCTTTTTTCTCTCTGCGTCCTTCACCCAAATCTGGATAGTGTCTGTTCTGGTGTCCACCGCTGAGAAGAGACTCGAGGAGAGAAGGGGAGACGGTCTTTCGGGGAGCGCGGACGACCCAGTTTTTCCTCTTTTCTCTCCTAACTTTTCTTCTTTCACCACCCATTCCTCTTTCCCTCGTGTTCTGTAGTCTGGTGTCTGTCTTCTGGCCGCCGTTTTATTGTCTTGTCTCTCCGTATGTGCACATTCCTTATCCCCTCCTCCCTTCTTCCATTTCCACCACGTTTTTTTGGGTCGTTTCCATTCTTTTGTTTTCTTATTTCTCTTTGTTTCCTTTTTTGTTTGCTAAAAACAAGCCGGACGCAAGCCACATGGCAGACCTACAAGGTACAAATAGGCCAGTCTGGAGTGAGAAGAGAAGTCCGCGTATTTCTTCTGAGAGTGTGCTATGCAAAGTAACTCCTGTAAATACAGTGCACACAGCCCACACCAAACAGTACGGATATACAAAAAAGATTGTCGATCCGCTAACCAATAGATCCTTGTCGGCGGTCATTTTGGGTCGACTTTTGACCTGCAAGCTCTACGTCAGATTGACGACAGATTGACGACAGTGATGAGCGACGCATCAATCATTTCTCTGGCAGTTGTCATTTGTCGCGACGTTTGGTGATATTGCTTACAGTGTCGAGAGTATGTTGTTGCAAATTGGGAAAGGTGCAGGCGTTCTGAAGCAAAGTCTCTCAATCTCAACCAGCGACTTTAGTTTCGGCGCCTTGCTTCCTATTCGCGCGCTCGCGGCTTGGTTGCTGTCCTTCTGAGTCTTTAGCTATCAAGGACGGCCTGTTCCTGTGCTGACTGTATCGCGCCGCCAGTTGTGAAGACTCTGTACAGACTTTTCATAGCTCTGCCTGAAGCGGG
This sequence comes from Sporothrix variecibatus, assembly GCA_016097105.2. NCBI lineage: Eukaryota > Fungi > Ascomycota > Sordariomycetes > Ophiostomatales > Ophiostomataceae > Sporothrix > Sporothrix variecibatus. The sequence goes on from JADMNI010000003.1 coordinate 3,212,310, forward strand.
CGACGAGTCTTGTTGATGACCTCAAGTGCGAGATGACCTCAAGTGCAAGATGAGGGTTTATCGACGACCTCATCCAGCTAAATCACTCGAGCTGACGAGATACTTGTACATTCCTCATGGCTGGGTAGCTTGGTGTTTGGGGGGCTGCACCTGCCTGCACTTGCCTGCACTGGCTTCAACGCCCGCAGTTCACCACTCTCCACCATGGAACGATTCCTTGAAACTGTGGGCTGATCCTGATAACAAGTAGGGGCTCCTTCCCACTCAACCGCTGTGCGGTTTCCTTCCCAATTGCCCTCTGTCTCTCCTTCCTGGCCTGCCTCCTTCCCTCACTCTTTCCCTCCCCTCGTACGACTTTCCGCCTTCCTTTTCCCTCTCCCGTTTTTTTGTTTCTCCCCCCAGTTTTTCACCCTCACTTTCGATCGACTCTGTTTTTTCACACCCCTCGCATCCTGACGAACAAGCCATTGCACTGTTGCCCTGCAAGCCAGATCGGGACTCCGCCAGAAAGCGACGCTAAACTCTCGCCCACAAACGGCATCACGATCCAACGGCCCCAAAGCAACGCAAAATAGTGAAGAAAAAAAAAAGGACCAGCCCGAAGCAACCCAAGACGATCCCAAGACGGACCCTCAAACCACAAGCCAAACCACGCCCCTAGACGCTCCAATTGGCAGACAGTTCCGTCAATTGCATTCTGTCTCTCTCCGTGTCTCTCTCTTCTGGCTCGGCTGTTAAGCAATCTGCGGCACGGCGTACCCATTGCACTAGCAGACAATTGGTAGTTCCAGCCCCAGTCCATCCAATAATAATCCATCAGTCCAGCCAGCCTCTCTCCACTTCTTCTCAGGCCAGGGGGACTCGATAGTCCGCCCTTCGTCAGTCTCGCCCACGCAGTCTCTTTGTCTCTTTCTCCCCCCATCCCATCATCCGCCTTTTTCCCTGTCCATTCCGACACACGGCTCCCACAATCCTACTCTTTTTTTTCCTTCCCTCACCACCACATATTCGACCACCATTCGACCACTGTCCGGGAAAGTCGCACCACTTTCTTTCGCACACGCCCCCCCTTCCCATTACTTTCTATTCTTTTACTTTCTCACCTTTCCATCCCATCGAACGACGAAAGACGACACTGGAACTCCTGCGCGAATAGACGAAAAAGAGGGACTGCGACCGACAGGCAGACGACATACCGGGGGACCCTCTTTCTTTTTGGAAAGACTCTTGGACCGTCTCGGGTCAGGCCATTTCCTGCTTCGCATCGAAAGACCACCCTCCGATCCAGCCAAATCGATCGACTCGGACATACTCGACATTACGGGGTGCATTTTTGCAGCCCATAGAGTGCAATTAGAGAGAGACAGGCGACATACTCCGTACTGAGTACACAGACAACCAACACGACATACGACTCTCGACCAGGGCCGCCCTGGGACGACTGGGACGACTGCCAGACCGCGCTGCGCGCGATCGAAAGAGCAGACGGCAGACGCCTCACTGCCCATACGCCTTGCACAGTCGATTGACCGACCTATTCGACCGACCGACAAAGGTTGCAGCATGGCTGATCAACAGGAGGCTGACCCTGCCTTTGCGGGTCTGGAGTCTTATGATGTCTCCTCGTCTGTAGCCGTGGAAGGCATACCGTCAACTGCTGCAGCCAACGACACGTCGTCGCTTGGCCTGTTCGATATGCAACAACAGCAACAGCAACTTACTTCTGACATCAAGAGCGAACCATCTGGCTACAGCAGCAGAGCTAGCAGCAGCGGCAGCAGCAGTGCTGGTAGCAACAGCAAATCCAAATCCAAATCGACCTCTCACCGCAAAAAGAAGACAAAGAAGAACAGCATCACCAGCAACGGCAGCGACCACTCCAACAACTCCTTCAACCTCGGCGACAGCCCCATCACCTCCTCCGCTCCGCCCAACGCCTCAGCGGCGACTCCCTCCGCCTTCTTCTCCCAGGACCCCAACAACAACAGCTGGGGCTTCTTCCCAAACATCCCCAACGCCGCCGCCGCCGCCGCCGCCGCCGGCTTCGACCCGTCCGTCTTCCAAGCCGGATTCAACCAGGCCGCCGCCATCCCCAGCGGCTTCTACAACCCCCAGTTCAACTTTGCCGCCCAGCAGTGGGGAACGCCGAGCATCACACCGCAGTTCACTGGCCAGCTCCCACAACGTCCGCGCATCGACTCGCCCGGTCAACAGCAACAACCAGGCGACCAGGTACAGGACGGCGACATTCTCCAGCAGCAACAGCAGCAGCAACAGCAACAGGACATCCTTCTCCGCCTGCAGCAGCAAAACCTTTTCCAGCAGCAGCAGCAACAACTCCAACTGCAGTTCCAACAACATCTCCAACAGCAACAACAGCAGCAGCAGCAGCAGAACCAGCAAGCCGGCGGTTTCTCTCAACAAAGTGGTGGCTCAGGCCAGATCCGGCCGCAACTTGCTCCCGAAGTCTTGTCATCCCTCACCCTCGCCCAGCAGGACGCCCTCAAGAACATCGCCATGCCTGCTCATCTGCAGTACCACAGCCCAAAGAGTGAGCCTAGCCCACAATCTAGTGCCGGCGGCGGTATCCCCTCTTCACCCGACGGCGCCGACCCCTCCCGCTCCAACCTGCGCAAACGCAAATCGTCGGCCGACGACGACGACGATGACGACGATGAGGATGACGATGGCACCCAGCCCGTCAAAAAGACCGCTCACAATATGATTGAGAAACGCTACCGCACCAACCTTAACGACAAGATTGCCGCTCTCCGTGACTCCGTGCCCAGCCTGCGCATCATGTCCAAGAGCGCACGAGGCGAGGATACCACCGAAGACCGCGAGGAGCTGCACGGCCTCACACCCGCCCACAAGCTCAACAAAGCCACTGTCCTCAGCAAAGCCACCGAGTACATTCGCCATCTCGAGAAGCGGAATAACCGGCTACTCGACGAGAACGGCCAGATGCAGCAGCGCATTGCCGCCTTTGAAAAGCTGTTTATGCACGGCGCCCTGTCCAACGCCAACTCGATGAGCCCCATGGCCCAGCCGTCGCCTGTCGCTATGCAGTTTGGCGCCGGTGCCGGCCAGCAGGATCCTATGGCCGCCTTCATGGGCACCACGCCGCTCGCCACACCACGCGGCCCCGACCCGACCGGCATGATCCCCGTCCCCGAAGAGATGAAGCGCATCCTCCAGGCCCAGGCCGCCGCGGGTCGCCCCTACCCCGTCCCACAACAGCCCTTCCAGGCCACGCCCGCCGTGATCCGCCAGCAACAGATCCAGCAGCAGCAGCAGATGCAGCAGAACCGCTGGCAGACGGCTGGCCCCTACCTGGGCAAGATGATGGTCGGCTCGCTCGCTGGTCTCATGTTGCTCGAGGCCGCCCGCGAACAGGAAGTCGACCCCGAAAGCACCCAGGGCCGCGGCCTGTTTGCTCTGCCTCTGCAGCTCCTGCGCCCGCTCGTCGCCTCGGACGCGCACATTGGCTTCGCCGGCTACTCCTTCTCGACCGCCCAGGTCCTGTCCAACCTCAAGTTTATGGTTCTGCTGGGCATGCTGCTGTGGGCCTTTGTCCCTTCCTTCTTTTCGGCACCCGCCACCACAAAACAGGAAAAGACCCAGCAAGTCCGCACGTCACCGCGCGCCGCCCCCTCGCTCGCCTCGCCCATCCACATCCGCCGCGACGCCTGGCTCACGGCCATCCAGACCGTCTGGGTGCCGCGCCACAACTTCTTCTTGGAAGCTGCTGCCCTGATTCTCAAGATGATGAAGCTCAGCATCCGCAACATGTTTGGCATCCAGGGCTACCAGATGCTTACCGGCCTCACGCAAGAGCAGGAGACCGCCCGCGTCAAGGCCTGGACCATTGCTCTGGACGCCCAGCTAGCCGGCGGCGACGTCGAGATTAACGAGAGCCGCCTGACGCTCACCCTGCTCGCCTCGCATACTCTGCCCGATACACCGCTCCGCCTCATGCTCAACGCCCTGCATATCCGCGTCCTCGTTCGCCACCTCGGCAAGAACGCGCTGTTCGATGCCGTCGCGGCCCACTGGGCCCGCGGCAAGTGGAACGCCGCACGCGAGCAGAACACGCTGGCTATGCAGCTGCAACGTGACGGCAGCAGCGGTAAAGCTGTCAGCGGCCCGTCTCTCCAGGCCGACGACGAGCTTCCCAGCCACCTGGCGACTCTGTTGGCGGAAGAGTGCGATGATGTCCTGAACGACGACGTCATCCAGCGCGCCTACAACCTGGCGTTCAACCGACCCACTACGTTTGCCGTGCCCACCAGTGCCGTCGATATGGACGGCATGAACGCCGTTGTCGAAGACCCGGCCGTCCGCTCCCCGCTCGACGCTGTCGCCGCCTGGTTCTCGTCTCTCCTCGTGCACCGCATTTTGACAACTTCCCTGGCCGCCGAGACCGACGAGGCCCGGTCCGATCTGGCCTCTTCCATCTCGACCGAACTCGACCTCGCCTCCAAGATTGCTCCCATTGGCTCGCATGCCCAGGTCCGCGCACTCGTCGCCCGTGCTGTCTTGATTGACGAGAAGCGCGGCGCTAGCATTGCCGTCGCCCTCCAGGCCCTCCGGCCCAGCCTCAACCCAGACAAGCACCCGCACTACTCGCACGGCCTGCCGCCACTGATTGACGCGCCCCTGACGCCGCTCATGCCCGACCGGGAAGCTTTGATGGCTCTGCGGTGTGCCATGGCCATTGCCCACCTGCAGCGCTTCGCCGTCCCGCCCCAGGACATTCTGGCGTCCGTCGATGCTGTTTTGCCGGGTGCCCAGAACGAGGTTTCCCTGCTGGCCTGCGCCGCCGCGTTCCGTCTGATGCTGTCACTGCACGCCCACAAAGTCGCCGCTGAAGCCTGTGCCGTCTCTCTGGAGCAGCTCGCTGGTTCTCTGCGCGTGTGGATCGGCGGTCCTGCAGGCGACCACGGCGGCCTTGATGCCGGTGTGCGCCACAGCATGGTGCGCCGCTGTCTGGCGGTGACGCGTAGTGTGGTGGGTATGGACCACGACACGGGGTACGGGAGTATGAGTGATGGTGAGGGCGAGGATGAGGGTGAGTACCAGAACGGAGTTGACGACCACGACGATGAGGATACGATTGATGAGGACTCGGTCGACACCATTGATGTTGCTCCCGAGGCCATTGCCGCATAGTAGCCGTCGACCGTTCGTCATGACCTTGCTCTTCCTTTCCTCTACTTGTCTTTCCTCTCCAGCGACTCATCATTATACCTCTTTTTCTTTTTCACTCATGAAAGCCCTTTATTTCTGTCCTTTGGCATCTTTAACATTTCTTGCTTCTTCATTTTATACTCTTTATTACCACTCAACCACTGCGCATATGCGTTCTTCTTCTTCTTTCCTATTATTACTCACTCACACCACCACTCAACCATTACTCTACTTTTCATTTCCTTATGTCATTACTTCTCACTCACATATTTCCTATGTCACCACTACTTCTACTGCATATTCTATCTTCTACTGCATTATCTTTTCCTATGTCTTTTTATACTTTTGTTATTTGTCATTTCATGGAAGGACTCAGGGACAAGGGGGCTTCATACTTATCTTTGGAGGGTTTATTCTCGATTACATATCTTCCAAAAAGCGAAAAGGGACGATGATGAGGGTTTTTCTATTGTTGTTTCTGTTACATCTAGTTACGACCGGGGCTCATATTCTTTTTGCGGGCTTCTGGTTCTGGCGTTTTTATCTTCCTTTTTGTTACGTGTTTTCAACTACCTTTTGGAATTACCAACAGTTTTTTAGTTTTCAAGACGTGTTTTTCATTCTTTCCTACATCAAAATACCAAATATTGTTCTTATACAAAAGCTACAAGAAATTTTATGTACGGACATCGTCCTTTTGTGACTTGGTGATTTGAACGAGAGTGTGTGTATAAGATAACAAATAGACTTGTTGAGATTAACTGAATGTACGGCCATCCCATAGCAATGTTCTAGTTGATAGTTACTAACGCACAGTCTACCTTTTGCTTTTCTTTTTCTCAAACGATCAGCCTTGTGTCAACCGGTAAACGTTGTCGATCCCGCACCCATAAAAAACCCGCCATAAATAGCGTGCTGTGGGGAACATGACCGTTAGTGAGAAAGTGGCGTGTCGGCTCTGTGTGGGTAGCCGTGTTTTGGTCACGTGAAGGCGCGACACAATGGGGGTGCAGACAGCTAACAGTAATATCGACTGCTAACAGCTAGAACGCGCTAGAGACTCCACGGTCACGGTGACCACCGAATGTCAACAGCTTCGGTTCACACCACCTCGAACCAAATTCGCTGGCCAGCTCGAACAACACACGGCCACCATGGGCAATCAAGAGGTCATTGACCTCTGCTCCGACTCGGACGCCGACAGCTGGGACGGCTGCTACCAGATTGTGTCATCACCCGAGGCGAGTCCAGTCAAGGTTAAGGCAGAAACTGCATCGGCATCAACAAAAACAAACACGACAACAACCTCGACAAGGTCTACAAAGTCGGCCCTGACTGTGACCAATACGACAGTCATTCCACCAGCACCCATATTCTCTAGAAATGTTGTCGCTCTACCCAACAAGCGCGCCAAAACCAAAGCAACCGACGATATGCTCGTCGCGCCGCGGCCGAAGACGACGACCATAAAATCAGAACAGGACGACACCTATGCCAACTCGTCCTCCTCCTTCTCTCTCCTCGAAAAGCTCAACTCGGCACAGCGCCGCGCCGTCACGTCGGATGCCAACACCGTCGCCATTCTGGCCGGCCCTGGCAGCGGCAAGACCCACACGTTAACATCACGCGTCGCGTGGCTGATTGACCAGGTCGGCTACACACCGTCCAATGTGATTGTGGCGACATTCACCGTCAAGGCGGCCCGCGAGATGAAGGAGCGGATTGGCAAAGTGTTGGGCGGCGGACGCGAGAAGCGGATTGTGCTGGGCACGTTCCACAGTGTGTCTCTGCGGTACCTGTCGGCTTACGGCACGCGCATCGGTCTGGCCAAGGGCTTCAGTATTGTCGACGACAACGACAGCAAATCCATCATCAAGCGGATTGTGAAGCGGCTGAACCTGGAGATGGACACGGCCATGGCGCGCGGATGGATCAGCAAGAAAAAGTCCAAGGGGTGTCTCGGCACCGACGAGGAAAACAAGAAAAAGAATGGGAAAGAGTCGGCCGAAAACAAGGATTTTCTGGCCAAGCTCACGACCATCTACAACGAATACCAGAAACACTTGGAGAGCCTCAACCTGCTAGACTATGACGACCTGTTGATCCGCTGCACCGAACTTTTGAGGGCACACCCGGCCTGCGTCGCCAACGTCCAGGCCGTTCTGATTGACGAGTACCAGGACACCAACGGCATCCAGTTTGAGCTGATGAAGCTGTTTGCCCAATCGTGCAACCGAATCACGGTCGTGGGCGACCCGGATCAGAGCATCTACGGCTGGCGGTCGGCCGAAATCACCAACCTCACCCGGTTTTTGTCCGACTTCCCGCGCACCGCCGAGATTGCTTTGGAAGAAAACTACCGCTCGTCCCAGTGCATCCTGAGCACGTCCCTCCAGGTCATCCAGCAAGACCAGGACCGCTACGACAAGAGCCTGCTGCCCGTCCATAAGAAGGGCACGCTGCCGGTTCTCCGTCGCCTGCAAGACTCACAGCACGAGGCCATGTGGATCATCCAAGAGATCCGGCGGGCCACCTTGCTGACGGGCAACATGCTAAACCACGGCGACATTGCCATTCTGGTGCGGTCGGCCGCGCTGTCCCGCCCCATCGAACAAGCCTTGGCCCGAGCGGCCATTCCCTACCGCATGATTGGCGGCCGCAAGTTTTTTGAGCGCGCCGAGGTCAAGTTGCTAGTTGACTACTTGAGAGTGATCCACCAGCCGCACAACAACGAAGTGCTGGCACGCATTATCAACGTTCCGCGGCGTGGTGTCGGGCCCAAAACCATCAAGGGCTGTCTCGAAGAAGCCGAGACGGGCAACATGAGTTTCTGGACGCTCATCACAAAACACTGCCGCGGCGACATCATTGCCAAGACGGGCATCAATGCGACGACGACCAAGAAGATTGGTAGATTCATTGACTTGGTGCAGCGGATGCAGGGCCGGTTGAGAGGTGCCCTCGAAGAGTTAGGGCAAGAAGATGGAGAGGATGACAACGGTGACGGGGAAGAAGAGAATCAAAAGATTGATGTGAAGTCCGAGGCACTTCCGAAGAAGAAGGATGCTACCACCACCAACACCACCAGCACCGGCATCATCACAGACACCTTTACGACGACCGAACCCGGCAAACCGTACGACCTCGTCCAGCTCATCACCGCCCTCACCGAACAACTCAACTACCGCAACTATATTGGCGAGACGTACGGCGGCGACGAAGAGGCCCGCTGGGCCAACATTGACGAGTTTGTCACGCTCGCTCGCGAGTTTATGAACAACGCGAAGCTGCTGATGGTCGAAGACGAACTGCCCTTGCTCGACGGGATCGAGCAGACGAAAGAAACCGACGTGCTCAACAAGTTCTTGGCCAACATCAGCTTGGCCGCCGACGCCGACAAGAAACAAGAAGGCACCGACGAACCTTTGCCGATGGTCACCATCTCCACCATTCACGCCGCCAAGGGTCTCGAGTGGCCCGTCGTCTTTATCCCGGCCGCCTACGAGGGGTCTCTCCCGCACAGCCGCTCCGACGACACCAACGAAGAGCGCCGACTGCTGTATGTCGCCATGACCCGTGCCAAGTGTTTGCTGAATGTTAGCTACTCCCTGTATGGTTCGCCCGACCGCGATAGAGAGCGCGAAGGTCGCCGCAGCGAACAGTCTTTGTCGCCGTTTTTGGCCGACATTGTCGACGTCTGGTTTGCCGAGTGTGGCCCCGCGTACGACCGCGCCCTGCTCGACGAGATGGGCGACATTTTGGGCCGGCCTGTGCCCAAAGAGCGCGCCATCTACAAAGATCTGCCGTCGGGCGTGCCCATTGAAGACAATGTTCTGCCCATTGATCCTTTGGAGTCTTCACGCTACCACAATGAGGATGAAGACGGCGGGTATGAGTACTCGTCGCGATTCAAGCGGCAGAATTCGATGACCAACGGAAGCAACAACGCACAGCAAAACTCTAAGCGGCGGCGCATGATGAATGAGATACCCAACTACAGCGGTACCGGTGGAGGCGGCGAAAGTCAAGGACCCTGGCAGCGCGGCTACACGACAACAATGGAAGGTGGCAGCAGCAACTTTACCATGGGCGGTGGTGCAGCCTACCCCGGCTTCACGACAGCATCTGTTCACCGAACGGCCATGCTGGAGGCAGAAGCAGCCGAAGCGGCTGAAGCAGCTAAACGGCCACCACCGATCGTGTCGGCTACAGCGGGAGCAGGCGAGAAGCGCAAACGCGGCGCTGCTCTCCCGACAGGCCAGCAGACAATCATGCAGAGTTTCATACGGAGCAACTCCACAGGGACGATGGCTGAAGCGGAAAAGGTGGCTGCAAGAGCATCCGGACCACCGCCAGCAAAGGCAACCTTCCAACGCTCGTCGAGCATGTTCGCTATGCAGCATCAGCAACAGCACCAGCAACCGGCCGTACCGTCCAGCATTCCAGCCGAACTCAAGAGTCGTTCTCTGGGCGGTGTTCGCGGGAACCTATTGCCCGCAGCGGGTGCTGCCAGAGGGCCACTAACAAAGGCTACCCCAGCCGATAAAGAGAAGAGGAGGTATGCCCACTTTTCAAGTTCGCCGCCGCCAGCCGAAGAGCCAAAGCTGGTGGTCGAAGCGGAAACAGAAGCGGCGGCGTCCGAACCCATGCGTCTACCCCAGATCCATCCCCAGCAGAACGGTCTCCCGCCGCCACAAGCAAAACAGCAGCAGCAGTACCCTCCACCTCATCCCCAACCGTACAACTACAACCATCCACGGCCGTACCGGGCACCCCAGCGGCCCGCTGTCGGAGGGAAGGAGAATCTACAAACGAGTGTCGTCCAGGCTAAGAGCACTGGATTCATGAGTGCCCGCCCTGCCGCTTCGTTCCACACGACAACCTATGCGCAGGTCCAGGCACACGGCAGTGTGAGCACAAATATCCGGCCAGCCGGTGGTGGACCTGGAGGAGGAGCCCCGTCGCTGGCACCAATGGACCGGTTGAGGAGGCCGTTCAAACCGCCAACCATTCGAAGGCCGCAGTAGAGGAGAAGCAAGCGGGAGGAAAGAAGCACATCGGAGAACATCAAGGAACGGATACAAGGACCGTCGGGTCACAAGGCCGGTGTTTGGCGTTTCTGTGTTTGCAAAAGGCTCACATTTTAGAGCAAGGATTTGTTTTGTGTGTAGTAATGAGTCCAATTGATTTCTTACCCAAGACCGCTTTCGTGAAAAATTTACATCGCGACTGATTATCGTGACGATGTTATGGTAGTACGTCATTTATGAAGAAATAAGTCGTACTTTCTTACATCACTTCTCACTTTTGTCTCGCTTCATTCTTTTTCCAGTAATCAGATAAGAACTGCGCGGTAATTGACGACAATCGATGACAATTGAAATAACTTGCACGATAATGAGACGCCTGCATGTTCCGACCATAACGCTCTTCACTAACACTGTCAGCCCGGACAGTCGATTGGCCGCCCGCTAACAACAGCTAACAGCCCTGGGGCTAACACTGCCGAGAGGGGATCTGCGCACAACATTCACTAGCACGGCATCGCTCACACGGCATCCACACAACACCCAACCAAGCCTTACGCTTCAGCATAACGCAGCCTCGTCGTGTATATAAGTCGAGGAGATGGGGGACAACAAATGTACAGAAAAAGAATTCAGCATCACTCACACACAATAAAGCAATCAAACAATCACATCCGCAATCACATCTACACATCTACACATCTTCAGATCCTTCTTCAAGAATCTAAACAACACAAAAAAAAACACAAAAAAAAACCAAACAAATACCCTCACATCACATCACAAAACTTCAAAATGTCTGCCATCATCGCCCGCGCTGCCACCCGCATGGCCACTGCTCCGGTCTCGCGCTCGTTTTCGACGGCCCGCGTTCTGCGCAACACCATTGACAGCTCTGCCGCCGTCTCTTCCTCCTCTCGCGGCGGCATCGCCGGCATCTTCCCCCGCCGCATCGGCTGGGGCGGTGCCCTCCTCATCTTCTCGGGCGGACTTGCAGATGGCGCCGTCGCCACTTCGTGGTACATGTCGCGGGATAAGAAGGAGTAAACAATGGCGGTGGGCAGTTATCACGAATTTGAGTCACTATCGAGGTGACGAAATGTTGTCTGCTTGAAACGTCAATGTAGGGGAAATGGGAAATGGCGATAGGAGGAATGTGTGTTTTCTACTCTTTGTATTTTATTATGTTTATTCACCATTTAGAAATTGTTTGAAATCATACCAAGTTTGACTCATTGCAATTTATTTCTTATTTTATTTCTAAGTGTGGATAATTTTACGATACTTTTTATAATTATCATTTTAAAAAGAAAAAAAGAAATCAATGTCGACCAGCTCGAACCGAACACCACGTGAAAAGTCAATAAGGCCTAAACATCTAACACATCCTCACACAACATTCACAAGTCATCAGTAAAGCCCATCTTTTACACAAAAAGTAAACAGCATGAACGCCACACTCTCCTTGCAGCCCTCCTTACTGTCTGGCGACTGTTTGTTGATGTTGCAGCTCGCTCGTTTAAAGATGGTGTGCTGTAAGCGCCAAGGGTGGTCAGCGACCCCTGTCCTAAGCTCTTCTGGCTCCACTGGAAGGAGATACTTACGGCGCTTAACGACGAGCATTTATTCAAGACCTTCTTCAAACTTCATTTTCTTTGCATTTTATTTCGTATGCTTCACTCATATTTGAATCGAGATGTTCTTCACATTCATTCCTTCTGGTAATACCAAGCTTCGGCCTTGTCTCTCTCTCTCTCTACGTCGTACCCCAGCACGACATGTCAGCGCGTGCCAAGATGCAAAAGCCAAGATATTGTCAGAAACGGTGTGGCTGTGTCCTTTGCTTTCTCTTTCTGTGACCGGTCGCACCAGTTATGCGGGAAGAGGGGAAGAAAGGTACCTGTTTTTCACACTTTTCACGCTTTCACGTTTCATGTCGGGATGTCCCCATCTTTTTTAAGTCTAAATCGACCTGGATCGACGTTTATCAACTTTGAAATGGCAGACCATCCGGAGGGACTGCCCGTCTTCCGTTACTAGGAGCGCTTTTATCTACTCAGTATTTCTATTCTCTCTCCATCTCTTCAGCTCTACCAACAGTCTGTATTACGCGCGCGCTGGCTGAGCGCTTGCTGGCTAAAGAGGTCGAATCCCTTCGCGACCTGCAGGACCATCCTGCGCCTTACTCAATATTACCTGCCGTGCTTCCATGCTATTGTCTACGGTACTCTGTACCCTGTACCTTCTGTGGTTATGTTTTGGCTCTGCTTATGTTTGTGTATCTCACCCCTGTAAAAGTACTTTATTTTTGTTTTTCCTCTCCATCCCCTGCCTAGGCCGGTCTTGGCGACATCACACCCTGGCCATGTTCAGACCATGTCCAGGCCATGTCCAGGCCATATTTCGGCTCATGGATATATATCCTGGCCCTGCCTGTTCCTTCGCAAGCTTTCTTTTGAACTTCTCTCTCAACAACACCGCCCAACATGGCGAACAAGGGCAACTATGTCAACGTACAGTTGACCGACTACCACAACAACGGCATGGACGGCGTCGACAGCAATAGCAATAACAATGGCGGTGCAAGCAGCAACGAGAATCTCGCCAAACAACAGCCAAAAAGCGGCGGCCGGTTTATGAGAACGTTGACGAGCCTCAGCGGGTTGAGTGGGACAAAACGAGTCCGCGATCCTCGACTGCGCATCCGCTTTCGCTACCTGGCCGCCGCCATTGGTCTCTTTGTGGCCGCCGTCCTCTTTGCCGTCGGCCATGATATTTATTATCTACGACTCAACGGCAAGCTGGCTGATGCCGACAGCGGCAGTGCGTCCGATTTCTTGTCTGAAATCGGTTCTTTGACGCAAGGTGACAGTGGACAGCAGACGTGGGCATTGCGGATAGGCACGGCACTTGCCTTTCTCAATAAGACGTGCCTGACAACCATTGTGGCCCTTGTGGCGGCCCAGCAAGTATGGTACACGTTGCGGCGAACGGCAATGACGGTCGACGGTATCGATGGCATGTTTGACATTCTGAACAACCCACTGGCACTGTTTGCCAGCCGGGACGTTATTGGACATGCCAAAGTCGTTGTCCTCGTGGCCTTGCTGTCCTGGTGCCTGCCGCTGGCATCCGTCGTGACGCCGGCCACCCTCTCCGTGGGCACACAGCCGTTGATGCAACAGGCCATCAACTCGGTTCCTGCCCTCAACCTTAGCGACACCAAGCAGTGGGCCTCCTTTGAAGGTGCCGGCCGAATTGAGGGCGCCCACTTTTCCATTGCCACACTCTTCAGCAACGTCTACTCGTCGGCAGCCATGGGCGGTGGAGCCAGCGGCAGTGGAGGCAACGACGGCGTCGTGCAGATTGCAGCGCCGTTTCCCAATTCATCCTATGATCAGACCTTGTATGGGCCTTCATACAAGTGCATGAGTCTGGCTGAAGCTTTGGAACTTAATGACGGCAAGGGCATCACCCCGACCTGGCTCATCGACTACCCCAAGGGCTCGGCCAACACGACCTTCAAGACCTTTGAAGATGTGTTCTATGGCGAGCTCAATATTCCCAAACCAGGAAATACAACCTCCACAACGATCAATCCGCGCGTCTACAATGCGGCCGCCCCGTCGTATCTCTTCAATACGATTTTGATTTCAACGGGCGGCGTTAACCCCCTGTGGGACAATGCCACGACCAACGACACGGCTGCCACGGGCAGCAATCTCGTCTGCCAGCTCTACAACACCTCATACGATGTCACCCTGCAGTTTATCGACGGCGTGCAGACCGTCGTCCCCAACAAGGTCGAACTCTTGGAACCACAAGACTGGGTCGCCACGTGTGGCAGCACATCAGAACTGCAAGTCTACAACGGCATGAACTTTAGCACCGAGCTGCCCTACAACTCGTCGTATGGCAACTGCACCCAGGCCACAGGTGCCTTTTTCGTCACCCACCTGCTGTTTTCGTACCTTCTGGGAGCCACCCTCCGCGTGGCAGCCGACGGCGGTGTCGCCTTTCAGAGCAGCGGCGGCTCTACCGACGGGTCCTTGACGACGTCGGCCACGCTCCCGCTTCTGCAGTCGCCACTCATCCACTGTGCTGATTTCTACAACAATACCATGCTGCTGCAGTCGGACCTCGTCGCCACGTCGCCCACAAGCATCCGCCCGGGTCGCTGTCGGAACGGCACGCTGGCCGCTGCCATTGAAGACCTGTCACGCAACTTTACCTACTCTCTCTTAGCATTTGACGGGTACTCGACACCCGAACCGCCCTCGACGAAAGCAACCATTACCTACTCTGAATCGCGGCTGTTCTTTGTTTACTCAAGATCAACTCTATGGGCAGCCTATGCCGCAGCACTGGGCTCGACCCTGCTGGCCATGCTGCTGGTCGGTGTCCGTGCACTCCTTCACAACGGCGCCGTCAGCAGCACTTCCTTCTCGTCGACTCTCTTGACAACACGAAGTGACCAGCTGAGGGAAGCCATCCTCAACAGCAGTGACAGCGGTACTACGTACAGAAGATCCGTCGGCGCTCAGCCTGTTGACCCGGGCATTGGCCAGTTAAGGCTGCGTTTTGGACACATTGTCGAGCAGCAACGAGACGGCAAACGAGTCGAGTATGCCGGCTTTGGCTTGGAGGGAAGAGTCAGGCCGTGGCGGGAGGAGGATGAGTGGATATAAAAACGCAAGGATACATAATATTAATGAGTGGTCATGAACAATAATGAACTAGTTTTGAATCTAGATATCAATATTTGTCTTCTTCTGTGGTGTAAGTGAAATGGGTGGGACCTACAAGCCTACCAGTGCCTCCAACGGTCCGCTAAAAAATTGCCGTTCAGGCATTGCCAACATCTAATCCTTGTCCCTTCACTAACACCGTTTTGCAAGGATGCCTACCATGCCTTTGAGATGGCAACCATCATTCCATTTGTGTCGATCTATTTAGAGAGTATAAACTATGCGAGGTACCATCGTTGATGATTAGAAAAGGTAGCAGCTCGGACCAGCAGCATCACCACCTGTACGAAGTAGTGAGGTAGTTTGCTTAAGGCACCTATTGTAAGTCGGGAAGGCGGCCCCAGTTTTGCGGCCCCACTAGTGTACATTTTTTCAACGACAACGACGTCATCTACAAAGGAAGTTCCGTCAAAAGATCACGATGTTCAAAGGGATACGAACAATGTAGTGCAATAGAACAAAAATGAATTCATGCCAAAAAGTATCGGGCAAAAATAACGACAAGAAAGGGATTCGAACCCTCGCTCCCGAAGGAACGGGCTTAGCAGGCCCGCGCGTTAACCACTCCGCCATCTTGCCTTTTGATGCAGTTTCCTTGAAAACTTGTGGAAGCTGGTGGAGGAAACAGGTGGATTAACAGCGAAGAAATATTGCAGAGTGCATGAGAACATACGAGGTACACACGTAACACAAATCGAGATTCACGTGCACCTCGATGGGCATTGAGCTTTGTTCAGTAAGTTTTTTACATTTTTATTGAACTATTGAGAAGCAAGCCTTTCCCCCCAACGCAGTCTACTTCTTCTTGCCGTCCAGGTCCTGGAAGTACGAGTAGCCCTCATCCGAGTCGTCGTTGAACCGCTTCTTGCGGTCCAGCTTGTCAATCTCCTGAATGTCCTCGGGGTGCAGGCGGAAATCGCCGCCCAGGTTCTGCTTGATCCGCTCGGCCGTCTTGGACTTGGGAATCACTGCGTGGCCGTGGCCAATACCCCAGGCCAGCGCCGTCTGTGCGCTCGTCTTGTCGTACTTGGCACCAATTCGCTTCAGCGTCGGGTCGTCCAACAGGCGCTCGCCATGTGCGCCATAGGTGTCGTTCTGGTTGCCAAACGGCGAGTACTGGGTAATGGTAATGCCCAGGCTGCGGTTGTAGATGGCAAACTCCGTCTGCTGCAGCCAGGGGTGCATCTCCATCTGGTGCACGGCGGGCACGACAGCCGTGCTGGTCAGCAGCCGGTCCAGCTCGGCGCGGCTAAAGTTGCAGACGCCAATGGCCTTGGTCTTGCCGCTGGCCACCAGCTTCTCCATGGCGTGGTAGGTATCGACGAAATCGACCTCGCTCGTCTGCGTCTTGGAGCCGGCCAGCTGCGCGGCGGGCCAGTGCATCAGGTACAGGTCGACATAGTCGAGCTGCAGTTTTTCCAGCGACGTTTCGAGCGCCGCTTCGACATCTTCGGGCTTCATGTCGGCGCGCCAGAGCTTGGTTGTGATGAAAAGCTCGTTGCGGGGCACTTTGCTGCGCTTAATGGCGCGGCCGACGGCGGGCTCGGTACCGTAGATGGCGGCCGTGTCAATGTGGCGGTAGCCCTCCTGGAGCGCTGTCAAGACAGCCTCCTCCTGTGCGTCCTTGTCGTTCCATGTGCCAAATCCGAGCGCCGGGATCTTGGCGCCCGTGTTGAGTGTGAAGACGGAATGCATTGTCGTGGTGAATGTGATGGATGTGATAAGTGTGAATTTTTCTAGACAATTGTAGAAATGATTGATGTCGAGATGATGGAAAGTGTACAGAATGTTGATTAAAAGTCAAAGAAAGTCAATTGATTGGGAACATCTCGTCCTCATATACCTATCAAAGATCGATGATGTCAGTCGTAGGTAACCATAGCTAAAAAGCTAAGAAGCCTCCCTTTCGTGTTCCTACAAGCTTCTAGAGCTTTCAATCAGCTAGTCGGATCGCCTTTCAGTCCATTGTCGGACTGTTGGTGATGCAAAAGGCCCAGTTAGTCTCCAGTAATTATTCTGGAGACTTTGGTGGTCCCTTTGTTGTACAGTGAGCATCAACGACGTAATCGACTGATTTTCCACGTTGCGATTTTCGCTTTTTTTGGTGACCTTTCGCCTCCGGTACCTCGATCCAATTGCACTAGTAACAAGCAACGGTCTTTCTTCGATAATAGACAATCGACAACGGCGACAACGCAAACGGCGTACTTTGTACACAGCGTAGATTCGGTGAGTGGAGTGGATTGGCTGGTATGGAGACTAGGCAGCTCTTAGCAAAAAGTGTAAGGTGACAGTCGAGTTAAGGTTTTGTTGCAAACCCACTGATTCTCACCAGGTTTCTCACAATAGTCAGCTTACATGTTCACCAAAACACACAGACAATACATACCGAACCAGAAAAAGCAACAAAAGAAAGATGGAGGCATGATGTAAAGTACCCGCATTTGATCTAAAGATCTAAAAATGACCAGAGACAAAAAATCCATTGCAGCCTTGGCTGTCCACGATTTTTGAAACTGGCCATGATGGTCGCACAAAGCCGCGATCTCAGTGTATTTTCGTCGATACAGATGAAAACACAACTCAAAAACGTATCATAACGGCGGAGAAAGGATTAGGACCGTAAGGATATGAGCTGTTTCCCCTGCTATGCAGACTATGGATGGACACAGACATTGATTGTGCTGTGGCAATTCGACGAAACTGCACTGTACTTTTACGCATCTTCTGGCCATTGGATGTGTTTCTCTATCTTCGCCAAGAGGAGATATTCGGTGGTTCGACACCGAGATGGTTTGGCAAGATTGCTGCATCCTCGTAATTCTCGGTGTCGACCTTCATTCGTGTATCTTCACTTGATGCGTTTTGTTTTTCTCTCAAAGCGTAGTTTTGTAGAAGTGAAGGCAAGACGGCATCGGACAGGTTGCATCTGCTCGTGATACTGGATACTGGCATCGAGGCCCGTTGTTTCATGTCTTTGCCGTGTTGCTGCCTCATTTTGTTGTTGACTAATATATTGGTCGCAGCCCTGATAAGGTCTACCCGGCCAGCCTTGTGTGTAGCCGCCGTTGAATTAAAAGCTTGTTTTCTAAACTCCTTGGTCATGGATGCCACCTGGTCGGACCATCAAGGTGAAAGACCGGGTAAAAATGCGCTCATGTTTGCATCACTTGCTCGTTCCTGCATGCCCATGAAATTGACGGCCTGGGAAACGATATAGACGCGTCCCGTCTCATGATCGCGTCTTCACTTCAAAGAAGACATCCACCAACTAGACTCTTGCAAAGAGACACAAAAAAAAGAAATACGACCGGTACGGTGTACGAGCTTCCTGGTTCTGGGGGGTTGATCGTCTACTAGCTACCTCGTACTCCGTTGAATACAACGTGGGATTTCTAAGTCAGCCAGAAAAGCTTGTTTGGGTAAACAGGATGCAACAAAAGTATGGGAGCACTGAGTAGAGCACGTGTTTCTACATAGGTGTGGCCATGCGTTCGTAGCAGGAGGAGAGTCAGGATTCCTATTGTGTAGGAAAGGATGATCCGGCCAGGGTCACATCTGGTTGAGATTGCATGAAGAAGCGAAAGGAGAAGGGGCAACAGCACTCATGATGGTGTCCAGGGCCGCGGTTTAAACTCTGAACTTTTGGATGGTGCGGGATGAGGATGCACGATGGTCGATGGCCAGGCCAATGAACATCTGTGCGGGCTTGTAAGCGTCCAAAAAGTAAAACGGTCGATGTTGGCCTCAAAAAGGAAGAGAACAAAATCAAGAAATGGCAATACGACAGAAAGCTCCTGCAATGCTGCGATCCTAAATTCAGACGCGCTGCATCTCATCCTCCCGATGAGGTTATTCTTTTCATCTTCTGCTTTTTGTCGTGATGCAAAGTTGTATTTGCACACATTAGTGGTGTAGTCCTGCCGTCGTCCCGTTCTGTTCTGAAAATAACCTGTGGCTGTGTATCGTAGACTGCAGGGTAGGGGAGTTTTCTCTCCGTAGCGGGTGCGCCAGTGTAGCTGCAGTTTTGTTGCTGCCTTTTTCCACCAGCCGCGTCTGTTGCGTCTACTGGACTGTGGCTTGTCTCGACTGCTCCACCAGAAACGAGACCCTGTAGGGCTGAGCTGGGTGGAAGACAAGAACAGCCCAAGAAAAGTGGCCAAGAGAAGACGCAAAGCTTATTATTTCGTTCGTTTTGTGTGTTGTCAATACAGCTCTTGGACTGTCCCTGCCACGTAACGTGGCTGCACCAAGAGTGTAAATTGGCGTGCCTCGATCTTTTTCTGCAGCCTCGTCCGAGTTTCCGTACTAGGAAACGGAATCATCATCGAGACCACTCCGTACGGTTGGTAGAGCTCTTATTCTTCTTACGACAGAAGTTCGTAAACATTGTAGCAAAATCAACTGCCGATGTTGGTGGCCTGCTTAGACTCAAATTTCGTTTGTTTCACCACAAGCAGATTGTAGTTCGGGAGCCGCAAAGGAAGAGCAAGGAGAAAATAAGGAGAATAAAATAAAGTAAAGAGAGATGCAACGGATCACTCGAGCCGTTGCGAGGTAAAATGTCGTGATCTACGTAGACTCGTCTTGACAGTGGTACTGTCGTCTGCTTTTCCCCTTTTTGATTTGTGTTTGGAGTAATTCTACGTTTCGCTCGGCCTCACTTCGCCGACCTTAAAAATCCTATTTCTTCCACTTGCTCTCTGCCCTTGCTATCCTCTGCCACCTTGCTATCACCACGAAACCCCGAATGGTCATGAACAGACGTTGAAAAAGGCTTGGACAATGTCAACGACATGAAAGACGGCCAAATAACCCTCCGCACCGTTGCGTTCCAGGGAGGCAATGTTTGTACGATGGGGTCTATCACGAACAAGGTCCAAGGTCCTTCCAGGACCCAAGGTCCAGACGAGATTCAGAAAAGGAAAAGGATGTGCAAACATGGGCCAAACGTGGACGATGGAAGGTTAAAATAACGGGGGTCAAAATGATACGCGGTGTCAGTGTCGACAGTGTGTATTTCCATGGAGGAGCATGGCTCGCAGATATCTGTGGACGAATGAACTAATAAAGTAAAAAAACTCTGTGCCTGACATCCTTGACTTCTCCTGCCCCTTTGTCCTGCCTTCGTCTCGCTTGCTCTCTGTGTTTTGGTGCGATCCTGGAGGATCGACTTTTGAGTGGATCGTCCCAGGTTTAGCACCACCTCCTCCCAAAACACAAATACTTTTTGCAGTCTTTTGGAGAGAGAAGCAGAGAAGCACTGGGCTGAGATTAAAAGGGGGCCGTTGCTGACAGGGATCTCTGATCGAAAAAACCCGGAACAGGGCTGAGCTCAGAGCCGCCGCCAACGTTCGATTGGTCCACTGAACGAGCTCGCATGAGCTTGGGACGACGTTCGCTCAGACCTGCCGCGTCTGTTTCTGTTATTCTTTTCTTTTTTCCCTCCTCACAAACAGGCATCCACTGCAAATGCCACGCTCCACGCTGGCGGGCTCCGCTGCCAGTCAGATTTTAGTTTCTGCTGGGACCGCCGGCTTCCCTCCAGGGCATGAACTGCCAACCAGGCCCTGTCCTGCCCTGGCCGGGCCTCAACCAGGCCCCATAGTTAAATTGAGACAAAGCAAAAACAGAGCACTGGAAACAGGCCGACAGGCACCATATCTCGCTTCTGTTTGGCGCGTCCTTCCTGTTCCTTCCACGACATCCGCCATCCTTGGCCGTTGACCGTTGACAGGTGATGTGCACGTCTTTTTGTCGTCTTTTTGTTCTCTTCTTCACGCAAAGTTGAAGTTGCAGTGCCGAACCCAAAGAAGAAGCCACAGGAAACAAAAGCTTGGAAATACGACGGATACCTGCAACGGCCCTGCAACATACCACAGCACTGCACTGCACTACACTGCACTGCACAGGGCCCGGAGAGCGACCTTCTGCCGCAGTTCAGTTCCCAGAGAAAAACGAAGAAGAAAAAGAAGAGCGTCCCATTTTAGACACGGTACAAACTCTCCTTGCATTCCATAAGGCAAAAGAAAGACAAGGCACGGCTAGGGCTCCATCTACGATCCCCTGGCTGACAACAGTGCCTCATTTTTCCTCTGTTAGGGTTCCTTTCAGAAATCCTTTGGGAACCATGTTTGGTTCTATCCACCGTTGATCCTTTTGAGAGAGAAATCCAGATGACGATGAACACCGCAGACACAGCTCCATCCAGAAAGATATAAGAACACCAGTCGACACCTCCTGTCATCGTCTTGTTGTTTGTTTCCGTCTTCATCTCTTTATCAAAGTCAATTCCTCAGTGTCTTGTTTCCCTTTCATTCAATTCTTTACACATAATTTATAACCCACACTTTTTGTTTACTTTTGTCTCCATTTTTTCACTTTATTTTTTCTACCCTCCACACACATCACAATGAGAACTGCTGAGCTGCTTCTCCTGGCCGGTGCTGCCTCGCACGCCGCTGCCAACAAGATCCCTCTGCACCAGGTGCCCCGTGACGCCGGTGTTGCTCCCTCTACCCACCATGCTGTCACCCGGTCCAAGCTCATTTCCAAGCGCGCCGCTGCCGCCGGCTCGACAATCCCCCTGAGCGACTGGATCGGCACTGTCGACCTGCAGTGGTACGGCACTATTTCTGTCGGCACGCCGCCCCAGAACCTGACAGTCCTGTTCGACACGGGCTCGTCCACGCTGCTTCTGCCGGGCGCCAGCTGCTCGGGCTGTGTCAGCAAGGGCCGCTACGACGCCTCTAAGTCGTCGACCACGGGCCTTGTTGCTAACTCGGCTCCTCGCTATAACGTTTCTTTTGACACTGGTGGCACCAACGTCCCCGCCAAGCTGACGTCCAACTCGTTTGTCGGCATCAGCGGCAAGCTCGCCCAGGATGTCGTGACCTTCCCGCAGGCCTCGGGCGGCGACTTGACCGTCAAGGACCAGGCGTTCCTTGTGCTGGACGACGTCACCTCCGACTTTAACCTGGGCCCCATTGACGGCATCATTGGCTTGCCGCCATCGCACGTCGGCAACGAGTTGACCAGCGTCGGTGGCTCCAAGAGCGACATTACCCAGGACCCCACCCCCTACCTGTACCAGCTTAACAGCACGGGCAAGCTGACGGACGGTGTCGTCTTCACGCTGGTCCTCAACGAGGGCAACAACGCTACCGGTGCGGGTGGTGAGCTGACTCTCGGTGCGGTCGACTCTTCGCTCGTCAAGGGCGGCGCCGACGGCATCTCGTACATGGACTGGATCGACGAGTTTGCCTCGCTCGGTGCCGGTTGGGCCGTCAACCAAAAAGGCTTCACCGTCAACCGCAAGTCCTCGGGTAGCAACGGCGGCTCCTCGTACGCCGAGGGCTCGGCCGCCTATGCCATCCTGGACTCGGGCACCGCCTTCATCCAGGCCCCGACAACGACACGGTTGCCAGCATCTACAGCACCATCTCGTCAGACATTGTCCCCATTGACACTGTCGGCTCGTGGGGTGCCAAGTGCTCTGTCCTCGAGTCCCTTGCTGCTCTCGGTGACGACCTCCTCATTACCTGGAACTTTGATGGCTTCAACGCCACCCTCCCCGCCGCCAACCTTAACCAGGGCGCCTACCCGGGTCTCGACGGCATCTGCCAGGCTGCCATCCTCACTCCGGCCGCTCCCTTCAACTTTGGCACCCCGACCTGGCTGTTCGGCAGCCCTCTGCTTAAGCAGTACGTCAACGTCTACGATGCCGAGAAGGGCCGTGTCGGTCTGGGCCTCTTTGAGAAGACCACCAGCTCTGGTGAGGGCAACGGCGCCACCACCACCTCGGGCGGCAGCGGTTCCAGCGGTACCGGCTCGGCCACGGCTGCTTCGGGCACTGCGGGCGTTGGCGCGACCAACAAGAACGCTGCCGGTGTTGCCCGCCCGCTGTCCATTGCCACAGCCGTCGCTGCCCTCGTCGCCTCGCTGGCCATTGCCCTGTAAATGGGGTAATCCTAGCAGAACTTATTTTGTCCACATGAAAAGAGCGTGATATGGAGTAATAGAGTTTAATTGTAGCGAGATTTAATATACGCAAGCGTTTTCGCCATTTTTTTTTATTTTTAAGAAGTGTGATTTGTGAAGATAATAGAATGCAATGTGACTGAAAGCGAGTTGACCAAACAAAAAGGTGCGGACTTCTTTTCTCCATGATCATCCATCGGGCCTTTGTCTACTTGGCGTTCTGTTTCTTTTCTGTGCAATGCCATTTTATGCAATGCGGCGCAAAAATGTCCGTTTACGCAATTGACGCGGATAAATGGAAAATTTAGAAGCTTTGATGTTGTGTAGTTTTGTTACTTGTGTGGCCAGTTAGCTGACCGTTGGAGGTATCGTTGTTTGTTTCATTTAGACAGCCATAGCTGATCATTGGACAGCATTGCCGCATCTTTATGCAGCAGTTAACAAGATACTGATCGATGTACGCGGACAATTTATCCAATGGTTAATATTAAGCAGAGTCTCAACAGTGCGTCAAAGACTCTCCGAAATATTTAATTATTTTCTGGTGAGCCAGTAATCTCCAAATAAACATGTCTCCTGCAACCCTGACCCAGAAGGACGGCGCATGCCAATCCCGGCTTCCCAATTCTTGGTTCGGCCACTTTACTTCCCCCATATGCCATCTATTTTTGATATCTACAATGTTATGCAAAGTCTATCCATTAGACTTCCGCCGTCTTCCACCTGCTTTTGATTTGCTCACTATTGCCTTTCGATCAGAGCCCATTCATTCTCAACACTGATAAGGCGTGGCAAACTATTTCTCTCCGCCGTTAATTCTACTGTCGACAATCTATTTACATTGAGAAATAGGCATGACCCGAGAAGCTTAACACCATGCATCTTTATTTGATGAGCATCGCCGCGCGGCGCTTAACATTGATGAAAATAAAGAGTGCCGGATTCCGAAGACAATGTCAGCGATAAGAATTGACAGGACATAGCTGCATTGCTTTATTTTCAGACACTGCACCTCTATCATGTGGACAAGCTTTTTGCCTCCGTCGTCCGGAGATTTTGGGGGCCCTCCGGACGGAGGTCTTCCATGCCATGCCCTCTGCACATGCCGCCCTCACACTTCCTCTTCGTGAAGTGGTTGAATATTTAATGAAGAGGCACCCTCTTCCATTCTCTGTGTTTTTGCCAAGCTTCAGATACATCTTCCACAAGACTTTCTTCGCTTCCAGAAATCAGCAACAGAACACCGATCTTCTGATAAACCAACAGTCATTTCGTAAGAATACATCTCACTACTTCCAAAATGATGCTCGACATGTTCACGCTGGGCTACCTAGCGTCAATGTAAGTTGCCAATGATCTTCAACTGCCCATCACGGTATTGGCCACTAACTCGCATCTAGTATCACCGTGGCCATGGCGCAGCATGGCCCACCTGCTGGTCCCGGGGGTGGTCCAGAAGGTCCGGGTGGTAGTGGCGGTTTCCCGGCGGAGGTGGTGCCGGCGGCGGCGCAGGCTGGCAGCACACAACACCTCCGATCGGCGGTGGCGGAGCTCCCATGACGACACCTCCAGGTGCGCCCATCCCCCTTCTTCCAGTCCGCTGCCCCCACCACCTGAGCCTGCCACTTCGACGCCCGCCGTCGTGGCCCCTCCTCCGCCACCAGTGCAGACTCTGCCTCCTGTCCCGCCGCCGGCCACCGTGGCCACTACCGGCACAACCTCCTACACGGTGGGACCTGATGGGCTGACTACGCCAGTTGCTTTTACTACGGGCCCCAACGGCGTTGCCACCCCTGTGGCTTATACTACGGGTGTCAATGGTCTGGCTACACCAGTTGTGTACACCACCGGTCCCAATGGACTGGCCACACCCGTTGTTTACACTACTGGTCCTAACGGCCTCGAGACGCCCGTGACGCAGACTTACGTGTCGTACACCACGGGAACTGACGGCCTGGTCACGCCTGTCACGAATGGTGTTGTCTTCACGCCCTTTATTTCAAACGGCCAGCGCCTTGAGCCGTTCCGCTTCTGGTAGACAGACCAAGAAAGCGTGTTGAGTTTTATTTTTTGAATTTGTTCTAATTGACGGAGCCTGCGTGTGATGTGGGAGCTGGGATGCAAAGGCCGTAAATAATTTGTGTTTCAACGGCCTTCTTTTCTTGACCCAATATGTTAATAAATCGCTCTACCGCTTGTGATATTTATCTTATTTTATGACATTGATAATAAACATCATAAACACTGGAATTATGTTATCTTGACACCTTTCTTTTAACTTCTGTCTTCTTCTCATCATCCTTTCGACCTCGCTTCTATCCATTATCGTCATTCTTCCTTTCCGTTTTCCACCATTCTCGTGTCCACGTTTCTACACACAGTATACATATCACCGTCGACACAAAGCTAAGCGACGCGCTTGATAACGTTAGTTACGTCATATATAGGAGGTAATATGGGTGTCCTGATCAGGTATCAGATTGTTGCACGTTGTAAGAGGAGGATAACCAGTGACCACGTGATTCAGTTGTATTGGCATTTGGGCAAGAGCAGATAGTTTTTTAGAATAGTAATTATATGTTGATTCAAATACCGGCCCAGTTACGCTGCACGCCCAACCCCAACCAGTGGCTCATATTCAAACTAAACAGCCTCTCCAAAGAAGAAATAGCACAGAACAGCTGTAATGACAGACGCTATGACAAAGCCACTGGGCAACATTCCCAGAGTGCCGGAATTTGCAGTAGAGCTGTTTGTCGCACTGCTTGTGGTGCTGCTGCCAGTTGTAGTAACTGTCGTCGGTCCAGCCGCGATGGTGGCCGCTGTATCGGCATCGACCTCGACGGCGCACTGGGAAGGATACTGACTGGTCCTGTCTGTCGAGATGACTCCGAACTTGGTGCTGTCCTCTGTGATGAATCTTGTAATGTTGATCGGAAAGTAAAAGGACCCTGCCCCAAAGTCCATGCACGGTGTTGTATCGTTGGGTCTAGAGTTGCTGCTGTTGATGACTTCCATGCCCGGGACAACGGCTGTCGGAGCGCCGGGCTTTGTCGTGAAGAACATGTCGTATATAATCGGCACTTGGATGATCCCTCCTTCGGTCGTTTTATCGCCGGGGTAGTCGACAACAAAGACATACGTAATCTCTATACGGAACTTGCCGACGTGGCCGGCAATGGAGGCGTTGCTAAAGTTAACGAAGAAGGCATAATCTCCATTGCCGTTGTTCTTTGTCGAGGGAACGGACCCGGAAGACAGGTCAAATACCTGGGAATTGCTATAAACAGGACCCGTTTCGGTGTCATCCAAAAAAACGTAGCTGACTTTGAGTTGCAGAACAGAGGCAATGTCGGGTCGGCTAACGCCAAAGACAATGGGCATCGGTCCGTCAAACGGGGCATATGTGTTGTTGAGGGGGAAAATCAAGTCCAGGTTGACGACACCAGGAGCAATGGCAGTCGTGTCGGCACGGGTACTAATGACGGGATCAGTCAACGTAGCGTAGGCCACAGAGGACCAAGCCAGCACAGATAGCAGCATACTGAATGGAAAAGAGAATGGGTGCATGGTGTAATATGGGACTGAACACGCAGTATTCTTTGTGTAAATAGGGCAAAAAGCAAGGCTCAAACCGCGTTCCAGGGACTTGGGATAGAAAATACAAAATAGGGTGGCGCTGTCGGGTTCAAGCAAGTAAATGGAGGAAAGAGAGATATTAATACGGACATAGGAATAAGAGACGGGAAGAAAATGAAAAAATAAATTAACAAGAGGAAAGAAACGGAAGAATAAGAAGAGGTGGGTTTGGAGTACTAGGTGCTCGATTTTCATGAAAAAAAAAACTCTCCACAGTCATTCCACACGACCTGTCGTCGTATGGGCGGGAAATGGTCGAAATATTTCCCTCCGGAGTCCATTTTGCCAAGGTGTACCCCGCCACAATTCCACCACAAAGCGAAGAAAAACAGAGGCACGGCCTCGACGGCCCCGTTGCGATTGCAACACCCACACGGAACAAACAGTCACACAATGCAATTCCTCCCAAGCCCAACAGCTATTGTGCGAAATAAGCATAGGGTCGCCTTGGCGGTGAGGGGAAAATCAAAGAAAAGAAAATAGCACCGAAAAAGTCGGATAAGTAGACCAAATGCCCAGCCCACAGTCTAGTACTTCGCGAAGCAAGCAGCAAAAAAAGGAGGACCGCATGTTGTATTTACTTTCGGTTAACAAATAATATTGCCGCAGAATCCATGACGGCGTCTGTTTTCTTGTTGCTCTTTTTTATATGGTTTACTCTTACGGGGTTCGTCCGTATTCCCATATCCGTTCCTTGCTCAACAGCGAAGTGAACCCACGCTAACACTGCAAAGCTTAACTTGGCGCCCACGCCACCATACAGTGGCATGTTCCTGCCGTGCGGGTAGATGCCATTTTAAGAAAGTGCCCGTCCGCGACTAACCCTGGATCTGCATGGACGTTTGAACATCTTGCCATTTGCACGTCTCCTTGTTACAAATATCACTTGATTCAGATGTTGATGGTATCTATGAAAACTATAACCCCCCCCCCTCCCCGCCCCCTTCTTTGTTTGGAATGTACCCTTGCGAGTGTGTGGCGCTGGGTGCTTCGCAGTCTTTGGGACACTTTAGTACGCTTTTAAAATTTGATGGAGTATGTTACGTGATAGTTTTTCATCACTCTGAAAATTAGACCATCACCTACGAGAACGGGTGGACTGTACGAGTGTTGATTCCGTATGGACGCTCTCCGCCAAGGCTGGAAAATTTTGATTTCATGCTACTCTAATGAGATGGAATTGAACGGCGTATTTCCGTCCTGATGGCAAGAACGAATTCAACTGTTTTCGGTCGTTGGCTCGATCAGACGTACACTCGAGTCCATCCGTAGAAAAAAGAAAGAAAAATACAAGTGTTCTACATATTCCTGTGGGATATGTACGAATTGATTTCATATAAGAGAGACGGCGTGTGCTATAGGTTCTTGTATTTAAATTTTCTATAACCGCCAAGTTCCTCCTGTCATTCATTTTGATCATTTATTGCCGTCTCTTGTCTCTCTTTATAATATATATTTTTCTTCATCACTTATTCATCTCGTCTATTAGTTTAAGAATTACATATTACGATGCGCTGGCCACTCTTGCTGGCGGGCAGTCTGCCCCTGGTGTATGCCTTGCCCCAGGCCTTGACCAGGTCGGCCGGTGCCTCCGGTGCCTTCAACGAAACGATGGCAGACAACTCGACCGTCCGTCTACTCACCAATGGCACCAATGGCACCAGTAGCACCAATGTCACATTGCCCGAGTTTGGTGGTGGTAGTATCGCCATCACCGACCCCGTACGTGTGGCATACTTGGACAAGCTCCACGCCAGCTTCCCTTACCGATTTAAGTTAAATTCCTCGAGAGGACGGGACCAGGCGCTTTTTAAGCAGTATTACTACCGTTCAGGGTCGACCGACGCTGTAAATAATAAAGCGGTCAGTACGTCGTGTATAACAAAAAGAATTCAAGTATAAAACACACCGTCGGCCATGGCAAAAAGCGGCAACTGTACCAATTTATAGGGGCCTGAGGGCCATTTTTTGCGAGCAGGAGTGTTGACCACGGGGTAGAGGTAGTAGGAAAAGGGACGATATTAATACGAGATTTAAAACGCGGTGCAGGACAATTACATACGCGCGTAAAAACATTAAAATAAAACGAAACCGGGGTAAATCACGTAGACAACCATATCACGCACCCAGACAAAATCTATTACCTCAACTAGGCGAGACCGGCACCTGACTCGTTACGTGCCTGAACGTCTTTTAATCATGCCGGCCCGTAATATCCTTTCTTCCGTAGTCAGTCGGGGCGGCCTTGCAGGGTCTTGTCGGCACGGCCGTTGTGGTGGCCGCGTGGGGTTCTTCCCTTAACAGAGAGTCAACGAGCTGCGAGAATTCTGTAGGCTCAATGCTAGACGGGACGTTAAAAAAAATCAATTTAAATATGAGTATAACTGCAGAGCCCAGAAGAACACGTCGACAAAAAAAGGTTGTGTTGTAACTCATTACGCGGGAGTGGCATTCGGTTGTGTTGGACGACCATCGCGTAAATAAAAGAGGAAGGACTCAATACGGTTGATAAAACGGTGGAACGGCAGTTTATTTCAAGACCGGCAGAAAAATGTGATTTTATTGGTCGACTTAGCACAACGTTGACCAAAATGGCAGTGTGGGGCCTGAATGCTGAGGCAGCAAGTTGGGCGCGACTTCCTAAAGAGGAAGCCGCCAAAAATGGCAGGCGATCCACATGGAAGAAAATAACTATTCTAATCATTCTACCTCTATCGAATGTCCCATTAGACTAGTTCTGAAACCAAGTCCGATTCCTCACTGTCTGAATCCTCACTGTCTAAATTCGTCTGCCATCCGAAAAGCTGCCACAAGAAGCGGTTTGGATCGCTTTCCAAAATGCGTGGTATCTTTTCCCTGTCCTCGTCGCTGAGCTGGCTCACGTCAGCTCCTCTTCTAAGCAGGAGCTGGATCTTGCCTGCTTTCGTAAACCCATCTGCCATTGCCATGTGTATGATACTTTTGTGATCCCCGAATGGCATATTAATATCAGCACCATGATCAATTAAGAATTGGACCTTATCCGTGCGCTTCAAAAATACAGCCGCGCCTAATGCACTGCCAAATTTGACGCTTTGCTCGTTGATGTTCGCACCAAGACTCAGAAGGAGATTCGCGACGCTGTCCGGCCACGACAAGACAGCCAAAACTAAGGCGCTGTCGTGTACACCATCTCTTGCATTGACATCTGCTCCATGAGCGACGAGGAGCTGAATGGTCTTCTCAAGATGTTCTGCTCGAAGATGTTCGCGCTGAATAGAGTCTCCATCATACACTGGAGAAACCGTGGCGGCTTGTAGCACAGTGCCATACCGGGCTGTTATGGCTGTGGCATCAGCGCCTCTGTCGAGTATGAATTTGACAATCTCTGGGTTTGCTCCAACGGCAGCAGAGTGCAAAAAAGAGCCTGAGGGGCCGCCGCGTGTATCGATATCAGCGCCCCGGTTGAGTAGTATCTGGAACACCTCCCAATGACCGAAGGCAGCTGCCGTGTGAATTGCTGTCCCGTATTCGCCGTAGGCCTCGTACATATTGGCACCCTTCTGAAGCAACAGGTGGACGAGGTCAGCATCTCCCCAGCAGCGGCGGCTTGTAATGCGCTTCCAAATGTCCCGCCAGTCAGATTGATGTCACTGCCTTTATCAAGCAGGAGGTTGATGATCGAAACGTCACCCGCGACAACCGCCGCTTGTAAAGCACTTCCGTGCTCGCCGCCTTGAATGTTAACATCAGCGCCTCGGTCAAGTAGCCGTGTTACGATTTTCTCGTATCCACAAGAAGCTGCCGCCTGCAAAGCACAACCGTACTCGCCACCTTGAATGTTGATGTTGGCGCCTCGGTCTAGTAACTGTGTTACAATTTTCCCGTATCCACCATGAGCTGCCGCTTGTAGGGCGGAACCATAATGGCCGCATTCACAGTTGACATCGGCACCTAGGTCAAGTAACTGCGATACAATATTGCTGTGTCCTCGTAGAGCTGCTGCATATAATGCAGTGCCTGTGTTTTTATCGCATAATTGAACATTAGCACCACTGCTCAAAAGCAGCCGCACTGTTTCATTGCTGCCTCTAGCTATAGCAGCGATTAAGGCGGTCTGTCCGAATTTGTCAACGGCGTCGATATTAGCTCCGTGGTCCAGCAGGATTCGAACAGCATCCACAAAGTTCACCGCAGCAGCATTCATAAGAAGCTCTTTCTCTGCGACCAGGCTGGCGCCCATGTTGACCAGAAATCGAAACGTGCGTGAGTAGACGGCGCGCTGGTTAGGACCGATAAATGGTCTAAATGATCCCAAACCACGAATGACGGCCGCCAGGGGCGAGCCTTGGTCCTTGCACGGGGTGTTCACCAGCTGTGAAATGTATGAAGGATCAAGCGACGTGGGTGGGTTGACTTGCAGGATATCTGCGAGGATGGGATGCAGTCCGTGGAAGGCGAGGTACGTGACTAGCGGTATACTGCGGACAGCCGATGATCCGATCGAAATGTAGTTTTTATGAAACCCACCGGCGCGGATTTTCCATTTCCTGGCATGGAGTTTGATGCGTGGAAAGAGCCGAAAGATGAGCTGGTGGAGTGGATCACGACCAGTGTCATTTTGGCCAATTTGCCTGTCATGAACATGGTGACTGTCCGGGAATGCGCGGTGGTAATGAGAGGACCAGAACCGTGCAGCATAGGGAGTGAAGTGAAAGTCAGGGGAGTACATGGGCTCGTCTGCATCAGCCAAGTATACGACGCAAATGGTGGCCATCTCCATATGCGCGCTCAACGGGGCAATGGCAAATTGGCTAACAAGAGGGGTCTTGTGAATGCGGTCTGACTCCAGGTACTCCTGGACGGAAAAGTGTGCGATGTGAACGACGTGTTTGTCCAAGACAACATCACGCAAATCACTTTCCACTTCCGCTATCTCAATGAAACCTGGGCATATATGTAGCAGATCATCTCCGCTAAAAAGCCTCGCTTTGGCGTCAAAGTGGGGGTTGTCCCCGAGCTGGACGGCGACAGCGTCGATAACCTCGTTCACTGTGAGTGGCCGTGCAGTGCAACAAAGAAGCAACAGTATGCGTCGAGCGTCATCTTTTGTGTCGCCATCTAGGCCGAGCAGCATTCTTTCGTACGTCTCGTCAAGTGATTGAGGTAGCGATTGCAGCAATTTGTCCAGCTTGCTTACGCTGCCTGGGCAGGATGCCAATGCGATGAACTGGCATTCAACCCAGCGAAATCTAGTCTCGTCAGCCCTATGTGGTTATAAAAATGGGGGATGGTTTACGTACACGCCCTGTGCTCGTTTAGTGAGTTCATCTTTGATTCGATCGTGGTGCCCTTGCCACTTTTTGAACCGACGGTCCGTCTTCAGGGCACCGCTAATGTATGATGCAATGTCTTGGTCAACACCGTTGTTTTTTAGGGATATTCTTTCCCGAGGAAGTGACTCCAGCTCGTCGCATAGCACTTTGCTTATATCAATCTCGTCCCGACTTGTGACAAGGAGATGCATGCCATGTGCTGACCAGGACCGGATATCAACCAAAGCTTGTAGCAAATCCCCGCGGTGTGTGTCACGGGGACTCTCGTCCAAGGCATCGAGCAAAATGTATATGTCGTCAAAGCAACGCACAATCTGCTCAAGGCAATCAATAAAGGCTTGGTCGGGTGGTGTCGCATATTGATATTCTTCATGCAGACTTGTCAGATGGCCGTGCGCTTCACTGCTCTGGCTGGACAGCTGCAAAATGAGGGCGCGAAGCATAGCTGACGCATCCTGTTTATCCTTGTCGGTGAAGGTGAAAAAAAAGAATGCGAGTCCGATGCGCGGATTAGATTTTCGACGCCGCAGCGTGTGCTGGATGGCCGTCGAGAACAACACAGACTTGCCACATCCGGCGAAACCGTAGAGCCAGAGAAAAGAGTTGGGTTTGGTAAGCCAGTCGACAAATTGCTGACTCTCGATAAGCCAATGCCCCGTACCCTCGTGTTTCTTTTTGCATGCGGCGTTGTAGTTGATGGACACATCGGGTGCCTTCAGCCAGTTTCGTATTTCCGATGACACCTGCTGTGCCTGAATCAACTTGAGGAGAGCTTTGTTGTCTGCAATGTCGTCTTTGATGCCATCGCTGACTTTGAGCTGCAGTGTTTGCAACGCAAAAGAAACGCTCTCCGTGGCGTAGTCCACATTGTCATCGATGAGAGCAATCGTTGATTTGCTGAAAGGGTATGCAAGTTTGCGCGCTGTCGACCTTGCCGTTGCACGAAATCCGGAGGCTGTATCGCACTCGTTAAGCTTTTTTGAGGATGGTGTTCAGCTCGTCGATGTAATCTTTGCAGTCTTCGATTGCGCCCTCGATGCTCGACTTGAGGTCATTTTCATCTTGTGTGAATGGGCGACCATCCAAATGTGCTCTCAGGCTCTTGAAATTGTCGAGGAGGCGGCTCAGCTTTCGAGTTGTCGAAGCCACCTCAGTTTCGCGGCCTTTGTAGGCGGTGTAATAAGAAACGATCCCTTGAGTGACTTGAATGCCCAGAGATATGAGGCCGGCAATACCTGCAGCCAAATCCATTTCGTGGGGCGGTTATCGATGATGATGTTGTTGATTTTCGGTGTTGCTGTAGAGATTGGGATAGTTAGAAAAGAGTGGTCACGGTGAGCCAGAGGCGAAAAGGGGTAAATAAACAAACGAATTGGAGGAGAGGGAAGAGCGAGACGCCAACGAGAATGTTAGGTGACGGATTGGTAAAGTAACCCGATATGGCCTGATTTTTCAGAGCTCTCTAGAAGGATGGAGCAAACCAGCTGGGAGGTAGGAAGGAGGGAAGATGAAAAGAAGTCACAGTTGCAACTTACTCTGTAAGTAGCGCGTGATGCAGCGTGCTTTGGTTGTGTTTGTGAGAAAAACGGCGAAAAAGTGATGATGAGGAGGCAAAGGAGTGACGTGGAAAAAGCAACGTAAAGAAGTAATTGAGGAAGCCGAAGGTGCTCTTGATGGTTGGGGAAAGAAAAGAGTCGATGAAACTGAATCTCAAGGTATGCTAAAGGGACAAATTAGAAGTCGAGTAAGACACCTCCGATAAAAGACGGCGGACAAATGTAGAGAAATGAAAAATAAATAAAAAAAGAGACCAAACAGACGACGAGGAAGATGAAGGCAGGGAAACGACACTCATAAATCGCAAGAAATAATTACAGAGACGATAAAGATGCACAGGAGAACAACATATTTCGAGGAAAAAAAAATTAAGATCCTTCCTACGTTTCGCTCGAAGTTGTGAGAGCCATAATTGCTTCACCCCATTCTGTACGAAAACCTGGGATCTTTGCCCGACAAGGCAGAGCGGGCGGCTCAGGTTGGGCATCACATAGCGGTGAGAAAGTGCAAATATGTACGGCAAAGGCAGCACTGCCCCTCATCTATTGTCCAATCAAGAACTCGTGGTCTGTATCCATGTAGACAAGAAAATGTTTTGGCCCCCAATTTTTCAAAAGTTCAGTTTTCTACCACATCAAGTTGAGCACGTAGCGGTCGCAGTTTAGGCGACCTGAAAGAGTGCGTTGGCTCATCCAATGAGATAGAGATTGTCCATACAAAGTGCATTAATCTTCTGCATGTGTATCAGAATTACCCCTCCTCCCTACGCGCCCGAGTTCTATTCATGTGGACACCAGAGGGAGTAAAAAGTGAGGCTGAAAGTGCACTCGGATCAGTGTCCATTGAGTGGTGGCAGAGCAGCTACTCTTGGAAGGCACTGCGCTGATATGTGTCTTGGGCTGTTTCAACGACCGACCAAGGCCTTGGGCTGTTCGGGTGGCATTTTGCAGCGCCTCCACGAGGCACACCGCTTGGCGGATATGAAGAGGCTCGCTGAATTGTGAGGAAGATAATTTATGGACTCTCAACTTGCAATAGAGAATTTATTGAACCTCACGGTCCTCTTCAAAAATATTGTTCCCATCCATATACGACCATTTTGACCCATCATCCGCCGTATGCTCACATCTACCACCAAAGCCGCCGACCACGATGGAGGCCATCGGCGCCGGAGCGGCCGTGCTTCCCTTTGTGCTTCTGTGCCTTCAAAGTGCCAAGGTGGCATACACTGCCATTTCTTCCATCAAAGATGCACCAAAGCAAGTCAAGCAGCTCCAGCGCGAGGCCGGAGACCTCGTCTCCGCCCTTGAACGGCTTTCAAAATGTCGTGTCTTGGGCGTGGCGGGCAATCGAGATGATGTCCTGGTTGCCAAAATCAAAGCATGCCAGGCCGACATCGACACCTACTCCACACGACTGGGGAGGCTGGCACCGGGAGCCACAGATCACTGCGTCGAGACGACATGGAAAAGGCTTAAGGGTGTGGTGAACGAGAAGGACCTGGCCAAGATGAGTGCCGCCATGGTAGCTCATACAACCGCATTGAGCCTGCATCTGAATGCAATCCAAAGGTATGTCATGGTCATCGAAGTTGTTCAAAACGGGGCCATCAACTAACCTTTTTCTCTTCAAGTGACCAGATCTTCGAGATCCACAGCCAGCTTGGTACGATCGATCAACAGGGACGCGACATCCACCAGACAATCCACGACAACCATACCATGGTAGTCAACCACAATACGTCAATGCAGACTGTCGTGACTGGACACAATGCAGCGATGCAGTCGACTGTTTTGGACCACAATACAACCATGAGGGCTGCTGTGCTCGATCATAACACGCTTGTGCAGTCACGTATCGTCGACCACAACGCAGCTATGCAGTCGATTGTTCTTGCCCACAATGCAGGCACACAAGCTGCAATTATCGAAAGCAACCATACAGTGCAATCTGCCGTCACGTCTCAAAATCTCGAAGTTCAGACCACACTTCAAGACGTGGCTTCGAATTTAGGGCAAGCAATGCATGCCAGCACGGCTGTTGCCAGCGCCCAATCAGAATCAGCTGCAAAAATGGACACAGTGTTAGCGATGCTTGGCCAGGTGATCGAGAGACTCACAGTCTTGCCCCAAACGTCCACAGTTGGCCCACTTGTGACTCGAGTGGAAGAGAACGACTGCACGAGCGGCAACGTGTCTGTCAATGACAAGATAGCTGCCGAGGATACCTCACCCTACAATGATCTAGAAAGCAGTATCAGGTCCATTGTTTCAGCCGTTGAAGACAGACAGGGCATATTCTCCGCGCGAGAGGCACGGGACATTGTGAAGCCTTTTGTCATTTTCCTGCAAGCCTTGTCGTCTGACAAAATTATCGAGTCGACGGAGGTACACGTGTTCCCACTACATCGCTGGTGCGAGTCGTGCACAGAGTCAAAACTGGAGCAGTTTCGAGAATACCTAACCACACTTCAGGGTATAGCCTTGTCTGTCCCCAAGTTTGCACTAAATGACAGTCATTCAAAAGCAAAGGCTATGGCCAGCATGGTTGGGAGCAATACAATAACTCGAGCCAACGAGCTTGAGTGCAGAACTCCCATTGGCAGCTTTTACATCCGCACGGTTGCAAGATACAAGAAAGGAGCGCAAAAGCGCCAGGAACATTCTACATGGCCGGAACATTTCCCAGAATGTCCCATAAAGGCCATAGAGCCAGTAGACGCGGCACTTGATGTGGACAGAGAGACGCACATCACTTACTCACCGGGTCCGAGCCAGCCGCAACTGAGCTTCAAGGCCGTGATGCGGCATGTCTCCTGCGATGGAGGGATGTTTACTTCTATTCCGAGGCTATTCACCTACAACACCATCCCAAATGACTCGCCCGTCTTCTCAGTGGTTAGACATGGGCAGCTCGCAAAACTCAAAGAAATGCTGCAATCTGGAGAAGCTTCGTTGCGAGACCAAGATGCAGACGGCTGCACTCTCATCTATGTAAGTATTCTGCTCCAAAAAGTGCAGAAACTTCCCTCGGCAGTATAAAGATGGCATGCTAACTGTTTGTCTTGCAAAAAAGGACTCTCTGAGTCAACCAGAAATGTGCCGTTTTTTAATCGAGAACGGTGCAGACGTGGATCACGTTGGGTTCTTATTCCGTATAGGATACACACCACTCTCGTATGCATGCGTGTTAGCTAACGTAGTTGGAGAGCGTTTCGAATGCTGCAAAATTCTTCTCCATGCAGGCTGTGACGCAACGGCTCCACAAGTCGTTGTAGACATGCTGTGTTCTAGGACTCCCCTGTTCGATGCAGTGAGTGGTGGGAACGTGGTATGTATGCGTTGTCCCTTGTTGTCATCAAACAAATTTTATTTCTCTAACCGACTGTATACAGAACATGATGAATGCATTTTTAGACAACGTCAGTCACTACGTCTCGATCAATAGCGATATTTCCACAGACGGGAGTGGCATCACCCCCTTACTTGCATACTGCCATGGCGGCGACTTTTGTGTCGAGGGACTGACATCGCTCATTAATCGCGGTGCTGATGTTTCTGCTCGAAGTGAGGACGGCAGGACATGTTTACATCATGCTTTCTCCTTCTGGACTGATGTAGGGGGCACAGGGTCGAGAGCCGTGGTTGCGCGAGTTGCTCTGGAATATCTAGTTTCCCAAGGTGCTGATCCATTTGCTGTTGATGAATCCGGGAATTCCGTTTCGGAATGGGCGTACTTCGCATATCCTACAACACCCTAGAAGGAGATATCAACAAAGCAGACGTATGGGATGCTGTGCTCGCGGGAATTGGTGTTGACGTTGCCCAGAACCGTCGGCGTTATCATTTGGAAAGAAAAAGGGATTTCAATTTGTACTATACGCGTCAAGATTTCGAGCAGCTTTAGGCGGGAAAGGAGCACCCCTGTCCATATTACGATGAGGATTAGCAGCACGGAGTATTGTTAAAGTGTCGATGTAGAGAGGATTTGGCAGCAATTTCCCAAACGACTGGGACGGCGTATAGTGCTCTAAAAAGTATTAGTTGCCTTAGATCTGTCTAGAAAAATGGAAATCCTCAAGTTAACACGTCTTACAGAATGCCTTGTATCATTGCTGATGCAAATTCGCTGGAGTCCCTAAATATGGGCTTGTCACACCCTTTTACACGCGCCAGGAGGCTGACTGGATCAGATATGCCCTACCAAAAAGAGATTATCAACTGCGAAGGGCTTCTGACGCTTACCTCCCTCCGAATACCGAGGAACAAAGCTCTGCCGCCCGGCCCCTTGGCTGACCTTTGGCTCCTGGAGCGTCGTCGATATCTATTTGGTCGAATACGTCGTGGACAGGGTGGCTCAATTTGTTACGGGGAGACCTCCGACGGATATAAATCAGACAGGGGAATCAGTACTTGCTTCTAATCCGATACAAACTGGTGAGGGGGCTAATATCGATATGTTGAAGGATCAAATAAGGAGCTTCAAGAGGAAAACCGTCAAGCCTTAACAGAAAAAAATCTTGCGCCGTGGAGGAGTCGTCGTGGTGCCCGTTATCGGGAGGCCGGAGCGGGCAGTCAAGCGTTTAGTTATTTTGTTTTCCATGTGGTGTTGTTCTCGAGACAAAAAAGAAAGAAGAATTTTCAAGTGCGGAAAGAGCAAGACTGTGTGGTAGTGGGCTGTGTCACGGGACGGGTTAAGACAAATCGAAGAGGGTTCATTGTCGTTCGAAGATACACACAGCTCAGCCATAGGAGCTGCAACAATTTTCAGACTGTGGAAGACCCAATTGAACAATGTTTGCGGCTGGGCTGGGCATCTCTAAAATTCTGGGTTGGTGTTGCTTTTGAATTGCTATTGGATTGCTATGTTGACAAATTCATGTTCTGTTTTGACCAAATCAGATTTCTCCGCTCAAAACAGCCCGTATAAAATGACATAAATAACGCGACAGCTGAATAAGACCCTGCATTTGTGAACTTCCATAATACAAATCTGTATCATGTTTTTGTGGTTCATTTAATATAGACAGTGAGCTGTGGTGGGTGAACAATGGCAGCAAGGGTGCAAGGCTGCCAGTCACGATGAATATGCAAGCAGGCAATCGTGCCAATATGATGGCTCGCTTGGCATCCTTTCAATAAGATAGAGAATCAGTGACCTGTCAACAATGGCCCAATTACAGGACAGAAAATATACGGTTCGTGCAGCTGGTCATTATCTCCCCACGGCCGCTCCTGCATTTTGTGTTTCTGTTGACGTTGAATGAAGGAAGGAAGCTACGAGGTGCTCTGACCAATCACATCAAATGACTGCTTGCCTTGTTGGGAGAGCAAACGGAACAGAGTCGGAAGTGGGGCTCCTTCCCCAGTCGTCAATCCGTTCTGGCCCCCAGGTCGAGACCCACTTTAATATGCACTAGCAGCGTTGGTGGTTAGACTGCACCCAAACTGCTAGCCGGGATTTGAAATCTTGTTCACTAATCATCAAATCGCACTCCAGTCGTGCCTTCCTCGCAACGTGCCGACGTCGAGCCGCCCTCGACGCACGTCCTCAAGTCCTGCCTCAGCAATCAACGGCCGAGAGGAAGAAAACAAGAGACGACCGTCATTGCGACCTTTTCCATCAGCCTGAGACCGCCCGCCACGCAAATCACGACTCCAATTGCACGCTTGGGTTCGACGTGCTGCCACAGGCAATTATTCATCATCTCATCCGGCAAGGGCGATACCTGGCTCTCGACTTTCTCGGGGAGCTTCTTGAGGCCATATCCCTTCTTTTTATGACGTTTTGAGTCAACGGGGATTTGGTTATTCCACGGTACCGCTCGGTCTGCTTATGAAGACAACACGGTTGCGACTTCCAAAAGAAGCCTCGTGCTCGCCGTAACCGGCGTCCCCCAACTGTTCTCCCCAACTGACCTAAGCCGTGGGAAAAGCAGAAAGCTGCGGCTCTTGTCGGTGCAGAACTACGCCGTTTGACCCTCGGTCGCATTTGACATTCGTCCACCTTGCCGTGGTGTCCGTCTGTACGCCTGTGCCTGGATCCCCTCTTTCGTCGACGTTTCTTTCAACGTTCCTGTCTATTCTCCCCCTCTCCAACGACCCCTTTCACCCATTGCCTCCATCGCCTCCACCGAACTTGTATTGTCATCATCGTCGTTTTTTGAGACTTGAAACGGCTGACAGTGCATCTTTCCATCTTCCATCTTGTGTCTCTCATATCTCTCATCTTCCATTTCTGACTCTGATATTCGTTGCCTCCATCTGCTGCAGACGTCTGCACATCTTCTCATCACACCCATAACTCCAGTTCCGCTGTGGATCTTTCTACCTTACAAGCTTGTTTCCTTTCTCCATAACACATTCAACCTTTTGCCTCAAGTTCCTTTGAATTCACCCTGCAGATTCAAGGCTCGTCATTTTTGTCTTTCTCATCTGTATCTGTACCTTGTCTCCGTATCTCACTACCCCTACTACTCTTCCAAACACGGGCAAACGAGCGACAGCAGTGTCCAACTTTTCTGACACTCTGATACACGGTTTCTCGTCTCTTCCCCCCTCTCAGCCTTTTTCTGATTACTCGTCCATTATATATGAGCCTCGCACGCATCCTTCGCGGGTCCTCTCGCCACGCCCCGATGCCCTATATGGATTCCGATCTCGACATCCTCAATGCCGTGCAGTATGACATTGGCGTCCCATTGCCGGCCATGACGAGAGCCACACGCGGCGCGAAGCGGAAGTTGCTGAGTATGTCGACGGAGCCGGAAGACAGGAGAGACTACACAGAGAGTGGCAACGCATCAAGGCCACGAACGAACTCAACAAAGCCCACGGGCGTGGCCGACGACTCGGCGGTCACGGACCTGCTGTCGTCGGTCGACGTGGCGCCGCCGTCCCTTGCCCTCCGAAAGCAACAGCAGGAGGACCACGACATGGAGGGTGCACCGCCTGCTCCGACCAAGAGAGGCCGGAAGGCAGCGGCCAAGCGGACTGGAGGGAAAGCAGCAGCCGCCGCAGCCGCAGCTGCCCTGGCCGTCGACAACGGCGATAGTGACGAAGTCGATGACGATGGCGAAGAGGGTGAAGCCGAGAAGAAGCGGGCACGTGGCCGACCACGGATTGATGTCAAAGATGTCACGGCAGCAGATGTACGTTCTCCTCCCCATTACTGACAAACTGTACAACAACAAGATACTAACGCTTATTCACAGAGACGGAGGACACAGATTCGGCTGGCACAGCGGGCCTACCGCAGCCGCAAGGAAAAGGCCATCGTGTCTCTCGAAAAGCGTGTCAACTCGCTCAAGGACGCCAATGAGGCCATGAGCAATGCTTTTATGAGCCTGCACGACTTTGCTGTTGGTCGTGGTCTTCTCGACCAGCACCCTGATCTAGCCCAACAGCTCCGCCAGACAACAGAAGTCTTCCTTGAGATGGCCCGGCAGTCGAGTGCCGACGAGGATATGGACGATCACGATGAGGAGGATGCTAACAACAACAACAACAACAACAACAACAACAACAACACATCGGGCGACACCAACCCACATGCTGAAGAAGCTGCACGGGCTTTTGAGAAGAAGCAGCAGGCCATCACTGACGCTGTCAAGACCTTTGGCTACCATACACAGCAAGACGTGGCCAATAAGAACAGCATCAACAACCAGTCTACATCGACCGCGCCGGATGTCCTTAGCCAGCAGCTCATGATGCCACCCCAAGCTGCACCCATACGGCAGTCCAACCCAATGCAGAATCATCTGTATGGTGGCATCGTCATGCACCAGCCACTGAATATGGATGGCAGCAGCAATGGTGGACCGTTTGACCAGCAGGCGGCCAACCTCTTCGACAGCAGCTTTGGCATGGCCATGAACATTGTCAACTCGGTCACAAATTCGCCTGCTGGTGCCGTCCCTGTCAGCTCCTTCTACACCGGCACAGCCAGCGGCAATGGCGCATCGGGTACCGGCACGACTGGAACTGGAACCGGAACGGGCAGCAACGACATGAGCAGCAGCAACTCGGTTCTGTCCGTCTCGCCCGCGTCCGGTCGTAACATCGACTTTGGCCTTAACAACCAGTTCGGCTTTGACGGCCCATCTTTCTCGCTCTTCCCCAACTACCCGTCGCCAGGAGCTAGTGGCCAAACCGCTGTGCCAACTTCGACCAGCGATCTGGCGCCACATTTGGCCGACACTGATGCTTTTATTGCCAATGCCGCTATGGGCAGTCCCTACGCCGGTCTCGAACCGCCCGCCAACTACCCGCCCGACATCTCGTTTGGTTTACGCCTTCGCCGCTACGCCATCGAAAGTGCTTATCGTCTTATCAACAGCTCCGACCCTCCTGCCGATGCCTTTGCACGCGCCTTTGGTTTCTGCATTATGTTTGAACCCGTCGACCAGATCCGCCAGCGGCTGCTGCGCGGCCTCGAGACACCCTTTACACCAAGCAAGTTTACGCGCTGGGAGCTGCCGTTTGTCAGCCAGAACCCCGACGCCGCCGACCCACCGCAAGCACCGGGACCGGCACCATCGATTGCATCCCACTCGTCCTCTCGCTCGACTGTTGTGTCGCATAACTCGTCCAAGTCCACCACCTCGTCCGCCTCGTCCCGTGGCAGCAACCGTATCCCCAACAACAGCAACAGCGACCACCGCGGCACAAGCGTGCGGCCCGTCACACCGCGAATTCATGTCACGCTACCGGGCTTTGAGGGTGCCTTTTATGACTGCGAAGAGACGGAAATGTACCTCCAACAACGTGGCGTGCACATCCCGCCCAATTCGGACAGTGTTATTGTCGAGGTCGACGATGCGGACTTTGCTTTGGACGACTCGACAACTGTCGTGAGCAGCGGCACGATGAACAGCAGTGTAAGCGGCAACACGTCCAACACGGCCAACACGAGCCGCAGCAGCGACACCTCCAAGACGAACAATGGCATGGGCATGTTCGACTACCTGTCGCCCGACCTCATCA
Source organism: Sporothrix variecibatus (assembly GCA_016097105.2). NCBI lineage: Eukaryota > Fungi > Ascomycota > Sordariomycetes > Ophiostomatales > Ophiostomataceae > Sporothrix > Sporothrix variecibatus. The sequence continues at coordinate 3,254,753 of JADMNI010000003.1, forward strand.
CGTCTAAGACGGCACTCAACAGCGACGCCATGGACTGGAGCGGATCGGGTCTTGGTGGTGGCGGCAGCGGTGTTGGTGCTGGTGGTGTAGCCGGCACGATTGCTGCTGCCGCAGCAGCAGCTAATGCCGCCCGCGGCGGAAACGACAATGGCGCCGGTGCCCTAAACAAGGGCCCGTCGTTCATGTCGTCGTTTATGGACAACCCCATGTTTGGTTTCCCGTCGCCGCCGCAACCGAATGCGGCCTTTCCCCAGCGTCGTCTGCTGTCGCTGGATGTCGACAAGTTTTTGAAGGGTGAGTTCCATTCCCGTCCATTCTTTTTATTGGTACATATGCTAACTTTCACAGAACTCGTCCGTCGTGGTACTTGTCTTGGCCAGACGCCTGGTTTCCGGGCCTCGGATGTCAACGAGGCCTTCTGGAGCGCCGCGCGCAACGCGTCGTCTATGTAGACTGCTCGACTCTTCCCGTTCTTCTGTTTCCTTCATTATTATCATTTTGGCGTTTACTTCATGCGACGGATTCCGGTCGCGGGGCGTTGGACCATATCGGTAGGACGGCGGTAAAATTCTGGGAGGACTATTGACATTTACAAACACACCTCTCATCTGCTACTTCGCTAGTTCTTCTACATACACATACATAATATATTGCTCTTTCAATAAAAGTACGTAATCTGGCTGTCGGTTTTGTAGTCGAACGTCGTGAAATTTAAAACTGCCGGCGACGCGGCTGTCTTTAGTCTCGGCACCGACGCCGCAAGTTTTTGTCGGATGCGCCAAGGAAAGGCACGTAGTGTTTATTCTCTAACAGTAAGCAATACAGTTCTTGGCAACCATGCTATCGTCGCGTGAATTTTGTGTAAGTCGTGGTTCTTCAAGGATTCGATTTACACGAGGCCATTTGCACGTGGCTCGATGTAGTTTAGTTTAGATAGCATGACTCGTACACATATGTGGGGAGTAAAAGAAAAGCGACAAGGAGAAGAAAGGAAGTCGACGAAGAAGAGACTGAAGTCATGAATGAACAGTGGCTACTCCCCAGACCCACAGAAGCCGAGCCGACGCGTGGAGCCCCTGGCGTACTGAGTAGTTGCTCTGGCCAATCGGTAGAGACAAGGCCGTTTAACCTTTTGTCTTTGTCCACTTCTCTTTTGACACTTTTTTTTTCGTCTAGTATTTTTTTTTGTCGTCCGTCTGTTATCCCCGTATCTGTTCCCAGACGTCCCTCCATTTTCCACCCTCGTTTCCTCCTCATTTCTCCTTCTTTTCCTCCTCAAAGTACCTGTTCTCTCCGCTGGGAAAAGTCACACACGACTTTGCTGTATCCACAATCCCCGAGGGGTCCATGTTCAAGTGACAGTGAAGCGAGGAGGAAGTGTAATAAATCAGTAAAGGCGAGGAAGAAAAGAAAGAAAGAAAAGAAAAAAAGGAAAGCGAGGCCAGCCTTTCAAGGCAAGACAACGCCTATGTAGAAACGCCCAGCGGAGGATTGTTAGTCCTTCGAGAATACTTGTACCAAGCATACCAAGACACACCAAAAGAGTACAAGCAACAACCTTGCAGGGACTAGTCGAGCCACGATGCTTGTCGAGTCTTGCAAGTCTTTAATTTTTTTTTTCTTCTCGTTCCTGGCCACTCTTCCTTTTCTTCACTTCCTAGCCATCGCCTTGTCCCCGCCTTGTCTCCGCCTTGTCGGGGCCCCATATTTTGTTTCTTCCTCCTCCTTCCTGGTTTGGACGTGCCACTCTCTATCCTCCAAGTCGGTCGACTGTTGATCGCGTGTACTGAGTATTGAGTACATATAAGTTGGTGTCCGCATCTTTTTGGACGATCTTCTTTTCACTTTCACCACTCACCATCAACAACACCTCCTCTACTCCCCACCACCCCTCACAATGACCGACGCAAAGGTGGCTTCGGCTGCGGCCGTGACTACGGTCCCCGAAGACGACAAGATTCTGGCTGTGGCTCCCTCCCACGTCGAGGCCGACGACAATGTCGACGCGGCCGACCAAAAGGGCGACTTCTCGGTTGTCCAGAAGCCCGAAAGCATCCGCAACATGACGCATGAAGAGATCCGGGCGCTGGAGCGGCGGATGGTGCGCAAGCTGGACTTTGTTATTATCCCGATTATCGGCATTCTCTACGTGTTCAACTATGTCGACAAGTCGGCATTGGCGGCGTCCAAGGTGTACGGCATCATGGACGACCTGAACATGACGACCAACGATTTTGCCACGGCCATTTCCATCTTGTTTGGTATGTCGTCCCAGCGTAGCAACGAGGTTTTGATTGTATACTAACATTATGTAGCCGGCTACCTTCCGTTCCAGATCCCTTCGAACCTGATCATGACCAAGATTCCCCGTCCCGGATTGTGTAAGTCAAGTTCTCCATACAAAACAATTTGAATACTGCTAACAGTGTAGACCTCTGTCTTGCTGCTACTGTCTGGGGTGTTGTGTCGGCTCTGACGGCCGTCGTCCACTCCAAGGAGGGCCTGTACGTCCAGCGTGTCTTCCTCGGTGTTACCGAAGCCGTCTTCTTCCCCGGTGTCATCTACTACCTCAGTGCCTGGTACACCAAGCAGGAGCTTGGCAAACGTCTGGCCGCCCTCTTCATGTTCCAGATGCTGGGCAGTGCCTTTGGTGGCTTCATCGCTGCCGCCTGTCTGACGCTGGACGGCCGCTACGGTATTGCCGGTTGGCGCTGGCTGTTTATTGTCGAGGGTGCCTGCACCGTCGGCTGCGGCCTGCTCTTTTCTCTGGTTATGCCGAGTACCCCACAACGCCCGTCTCTTGAACAAGGTCGAGCGCGACTATGCTGTGTGGCGCATCGAGAACGAGGCCGGTGCCGGTGAGGCGCACGACGATACGGGCACGTTTGCGGGTTTCAAGCTGGCCATCCGCGATCCTAAAGTGTGGGCTCTGGTCTTTTGCATGGGCATGATCCAGGCCATGGGCAGCACCGTCAACTTCTTCCCCTCGATTGTCCAGACACTAGGCTACTCCAACCTCATTACGCTGCTGCTGACGGCTCCCCCGTATGTGCTGGCCGCCATCTGGTTCTACATCTTCTCCAACATTTCTGACCGCAAGAACATCATCTATCCGTTTGTCGTCATCGGTATTACTTTGGCCGCCATCGCCTACACCATCTCGCTCGCCACCCTCAACACCGGCGCCCGCTACTTTGCCATGATGCTGATCCCGGCCACCGTCGCTGGTCCCCAGATTTTGGTCTACAAGACGCTCAACCTGCACATTGCCCGCCCCTACCCCAAGCGTGCTGCCGGTGTCGCCATGATCAACTCCATTGGTGGCATCTCCAACATCTGGGCTTCGTATCTCTATGTTGACGCACCGCACTACTACGTCGCTTTCGGCACTTGCTTCGGCTGTGCTGCTCTGCTTCTCACCACCATTACCGTCTACCGCTGGCACGTGCGCCGTCTTAACCGCCTGTTGGACGGCACGCCCGAGGAAATCGCCGAGGCCATGAAGAGCGGTGTCACCCAGACCCAGGTCGACCTGGGCTGGCGGTACGTTGGTTACTAGATAGGGGAAACTGAGAAAGGTCAGACGATGAACATGGTCTCCTCTTGTGGACCTCAGTCATATGGTTACAACATGGCCATCAAGGATCGTGAAAACAGGGGTATCTTCCTCTGAAATCCCAGTGTGGCTTTTGGCCGTATCATACGACGTACATATCTACTAGCTAAAAGTTATGTGCACATGCACTTGTACAAATCTAATCCAATTTACTTGAATACACTCAATACGATGTGCATTGCTGTGTGTAGTCTGCTTGCGCTGCTTCAATTCTTTTCCCCTCTCTCTTCTTGCATGCTTTTCCGACTGCTTTTCCAATGTGGCACTTTTCCGCTTTGGAGTCGGGATTTTCCGATACTTTGTGCCACCCTTGAATGAAATGCCGGCCATACACCGACAGACAAGGAAATGCCGTCTCAAGTTTTCGGACCCAAAAAGACAAGGCTCACTGGCGTGTTTTTCGTTTTTCAAGGGTGTGATCTCTTGGTAGCATTTTGCATGCATTCTGGATGCACTCGGTGTCATTAGTGTGCGGAGTGAACTGGGGTCTTTCAGTGTGAGCTTTACTGTATCGGGCGCCGTCCGATCGGCTTTTGGTGGCCGAGAGAGGCTAAACGGGCTTCTCCCATGGTGGCCTCCCATCGTGGCTGCACTGGCCCTGCGTGGCCTGTGGGAACCATTTCAAAGATAGCGCATCCGACAGCCGACCTGCATGCAGGTCATCCATGGGCGATCGTTTTTTACGATTTCACGAGGCCACCACTAACAAGGCTACGAGAATGGACTTCTCTTTTGCATCTGCCGCTTTACGGGCTGCAGCAGACAAAAGTCTGGAGATGGGTCGACACGGGGCACTTTCATCAATGTGAAAATGGAAATGGGCCAAGACGAACCCATGTATGCAGGAATAAATCCCACGTTTTTGTCCGAGCCAGAAGGAAGGAGTAGCCGATCGTGGTATTGTTTTGTTCTCGAATTGGGGACTCTCAAGCAGGGTCTTGATCCCGTCGTCAAATCATTTCATCAAGCACAATCTCTTTGTTCCGAAAGCAAGGCATGAATCATGGCATATTTAAGAGACGCGATGCCCAGACAAATTCGCGTCATCAACGCGCTTCTTTCTTGATCGTAGAGTTGTCTGTACTCTTGGCGGGTTGTTAAGAATTGGCTCGAATGAACTGTTTGTATTGTACACCATTGCTGTGCTTGTAGAATGGCCTTCAATACAACAACGACAACAACAACAACAACTAGAATAGAAGAAGCATGTTGTAGCTGTGGTCATCCAGCATGTGGCTTCTGACCGACTTCGGTTAATACATTTGCAATAACGGGTCTCTGCACAATATAACATGGGATTGGTCACTTGGTTGCGTACTGCAGTGCATGTTTATGTTTGGCGTTCCGTGTGCTCGTCCAATAATGCTTACTTGTCTGTTTTGGGATGTTTGTAGAATTGTAAGAGAGCAAACTTTCTTTCTTCTGCTCTTTCTTCGGACTGGTTTCTGACCTTGATTCATGTTTGAATGTATTATCAAGAGTTTTGGTTTAGATTTGAGAACAAATGCCCTATTGAGACTTTTTTGCATTTATTCTTCGGGTTTTTTTTTTTTTTTTTTTTTTTTTTGAAAGAAAAGTATTTATTTGAATATATGGCATAAAATACAAATAAATAACGGAACATTTGTTCTTACTATTTTTTATTTCTATTTTAAACAGAATAGACGTCGATCGTCTCGGAATATTCATCGCTCTGTGTGAATGTCAATATTGAGCAATTACCAGTTCTGTCATCTGCTCAATCATTCTTGCTCCTCTGCCCTTGAGGCAAAGTAAGGCGCGCCGTTTCCAACAACCAGCCAATCAGGCAAGCAAATGGTAAGATGGCCGAGCGGTCTAAGGCGCTAGCTTCAGGTTTTCGAGCGAATTTCCGGATTCGAATCGAACAAAAAACGTGAACATGCTAGTCTCGCAAGAGGCGTGGGTTCGAATCCCACTCTTATCACTACATTTTTTGTCCTTTTGTTGGCGGTTTATTTTTTATGGGAACAAGTGTCATATTTACATTGTCTACGGAGTATTCTGAATCTATTTATTTATGTGGCGTATAGTCAGTCTAGACCGCCCGTCCACCATCCACTTCGAGATTGATGCCCGTGATAAAGCTCGCCTCGTCCGAGGCCAGGAACAAACAGGCATTGGCCACATCCTGAGCCTCACACAGTCGTTTTAGGGGCACATTATCCAAGAACTTGGCGCGGTTCTCTGGTGTATCGGGTACGCCCGAAAATGCTTCAAACAGTCCTGTGGCACCCAGCAGCGGACAAACCGAGTTGACGCGGATCTTGTGTGGTCCCAGCTCAGCGGCCAGGCCCTTGGTGGCGTTCCATACAGCGCCCTTGGAGGCATTGTACCACACCAGGCCGGGGCGTGGGCGGGTGGCGCCGACACTCGCGACATTCAAAAGGACACCGCCGCCTTGCTTGATGAGGCGGGGCACAAGCAGGTTCGTCGAGTGGAAGATGCTCTTGACGTTGACGTCGAAGCAACGCTGGTACTCTTCTTCGGTGACGTCAAGAGTAGGTTTGTTCTTGTAGGTGGTGCCGGCGTTGTTGACGAGACAGTCAATGCGGCCGTATAGTTGTTCGGTTGTGTCTAGCAGCCTTTGCCAGTCGCTGCGGTCGGTGACATTGGTCTTGAGGAAGGACATGGAGGAGGGAAGAGCCTCGGCCGTGGCACGGGCACCTTCTTCGTTAATGTCGGCCACCACGACTTTGGCACCTTCTTGAGCAAAACGGCGTGCGATTCCCGCACCGTAGCCGGAGCCGCCGCCGGTGACGATGGCGACCTTACCGGCGAGGCGCGTGCCTGTTGTGCGGAGAGTGGACATTGCGGTGGGAGGTGAGTATAGAAATTGGATACCAGAACAAAAAAAGCAAAGACGGTAGGCAGGCGTAAAAAGAGGCGATAACAGAAACAAATTAGTTGGCAGCCACGAATAAATTCTATAAAAAAGTTACCGTCGAAAGAAGCTGAAAGGCATCACACTTAATTTCATCAAAAGTCAATAACCCTCATCTCCGCATTTCGGCAACATCTCCGTAGGGTCCTGTAGCTGTGTTCGGTCATGTCTGTTGAAGGGTTGCAAAGTCTGATCAGTTTGAAGCTTATATGGGGACGGAGTGAACACGGTCCGGCTATGTCAACAAAAGCGAGTGGCCGACAAGTACCGCAAAATGGCACCAAAGTCTTGTAAGTGGCCACACACCAATCGCCAATAAGCTAGTCGGCGACTTACATCTAACAGCCGCTTCAATCACACACTACGTAATGCCCCCCGCACGAATAGTTGACACACAAAGTCAGGAACATCGGTCGATGGGAAGGCAACAAAATACGATAGAAACGACAAGTCTACGACAGTATTGTAAAGAAGCCGTACCCGCTCAAGAGTGTTGTCCTTCGTTTGTCTCTGATTTGCTTTTGTCCACCATCCTTCAACATGAACCGTGCCACGTTCACCATCAACCGCCTGGTTCAGAGTTCTCTATCAAGACGCACCATGGCTTCTTCTTCTTCAGCTTCTGCGCTGGTGAGTACACCACTCGTACATATTTATCTGCCAACGCACTCCTAACAACTCAGCTCCGCAGCAAGCTCCGCGACCCATCGCTGCTTCGCGAACAGGCCTACATTGGCGGTCAGTGGACAGCCAACAACAAGACGGCCACCTTTGACGTGACCAACCCGTATGATGGCAAAGTCGTGGGCACCTGCCCCGACCTGGAAGCGGAGGACGCTGCGGGCGCCGTCGAGGTCGCCCAGGCTGCATTTCAAAAATTTCGCCATACACCCGCTCGGCAGCGCGCCACAATCCTGCAAAAATGGCACGATCTGATGAAGGAGCACGAGCAGGACTTGGCCACCATTCTCACATACGAGAACGGCCGTCCGCTCGAGGCCGCCAAGGCCGAAATTCAGTATGCCGCCAGGTTTTTCGGGTGGTTCCAGGGCGAGGCTTTGAGAGCGTACAGTGGCGAGACGATTGAGTCGAGTGCGCCCGGCCAGCGCGTCCTGACGTTCAAGCAGCCGGTCGGCGTGGTGGGCGTGCTGACGCCGTGGAACTTTCCGTCGGCAATGATTACACGGAAAGTGGGTGCGGCTTTGGCGGCCGGGTGTTCGGTCGTGGTCAAACCCGCCGCGGAGACGCCGTACTCGGCGTTGGCTCTCGCAGAGCTTGGTGAGCGTGCAGGCGTCCCCGCCGGTGTGTTCAATGTCGTCACGACTCACACGCATCTGGCCGAAGTGGGCAAGACACTGTGTGAGCACGACCTCGTGAAAAAGGTCTCATTTACGGGCTCGACACGGGTGGGCAAGCTGCTGATGGAACAGTCGGCCTCAACCCTCAAGAAGTTGTCGATGGAGCTCGGCGGCAATGCCCCCTTTATTATCTATGACGACGCCGATATTGACCTGGCCCTCAAGGGGCTAATGGCCGCCAAATTCCGCGCCTCGGGCCAGACGTGTGTCTGTGCCAACCGCGTCTATGTCCAGGAGGGCGTCTACGACACGTTTGTCCAAAAGTTTGCCGAGGTGGTCAAGCGCGAGATGGTCCAGGGTGACCCGACGACTGCAGGCACGACTCTTGGTCCTCTTATTAGTGAGGCAGCCGCTACAAAGGTGTCGGGTCTTGTCGAAGATGCCACCAAAGGCGGTGCCCAAGTCGTGCTCGGCGGCGAAGACGCCCGCCAGTCGAGCGATCCATCGGCCTTTTACCCGGCCACCATTCTCAAAGACATGCAGCCATCGATGCGTGCCAGCCGCGAAGAGCTGTTTGGCCCTGTGACGGCGTTTTACCGCTTCAAAGACGACGACGAGCTGTTCGCCAAGGCCAACGACGCGGAGGTCGGACTGGCAGGCTATGTCTACACGGAAAAGCTGTCGCGGGCCTGGCGCGTTTCGGAGCTGCTGGAGACGGGCATGGTGGGCGTCAACACGGGCATGGTCTCGGACCCTGTGGCACCATTTGGTGGCATCAAGCACTCTGGCTTTGGACGCGAGGGCGGCCGTGTGGGTCTGGACGAGTTCCAGGTGTTGAAGACGATTACTCTGGGTGGTCTTGGATTGCCGGTTACAAAGTAGATTAGAGGAGAGCACAAAATTGTACAAAAGTGGTAGTCTTGGCTGATCAAATTGAATAACATGAGACTGTACAAAATCCAAGATTTTAATGCCCATCCACAATGCACAAAAGCCGAGATTCTGCCGTGTAGATACCATTGGCTGTACTGATTGTAGCTGTGACCAGAGTTGTGGACGGTCCGGCTCTTAGAGCAAGTAGCCGAAGCTGTCTTTTTCCACATCCGTTCCGCATCCATTCTCCATTTGTTCTCCATCATAGCTGCATTTGCGGCTCGCTGTTTACTGTTGCTTTGTTAAAGCCACTTTGTAAAAAAACCTGTTAAGTCCGTCAAATAGAGAGTTTTTGGAGTACTTTGAGAGGCGACTTTTGATGCCCAGCAGGCCTGACTACTAGTTGACCCCACCACGCACGTCCAAGCACATCGTCTCGCGCTCCGAGATCTTGGAGGCCGACCATATAAGCGAGTGATATCATACTTTTGTGTTCACTTGTGAGAAAAGAGCCAACGAATATCACGACAACATCCTTTGACAACATCTCATCCACAACAAGGCACAATGTCCGTCAAGACGAGTTTCCGGCCCATGGCCCGGGGCGTCCTTCGCTCACCGAGAGCGACGATTCCCATCCGCAACATCCGCTTCATCCAGCTACGTTTTGCCAGTTCTAGCCTGAGAAAGACACTCTCGATTGCCGGCCGCGATGTCACCGTCCCGACCGGCCTGTTTATCGGCAACGAGTTCCGTCCTGCTCTGGCAGGCAACACGTTTGGTGTCGAGAACCCTGCTACGGGCGAAGAGATTGTGCAAGTCTCGGAAGCCCGCGAGGAAGATGTCGATGTGGCCGTCATCGAGGCCCGCCGTGCTTTTGAGGATAAAGCTGCATGGGCCGACATTGACCCTGTCCAGCGCGGCGAGCTTCTCCTAAAACTAGCGCAGTTGATGGAGCGGGACAAGGAGGACCTGATTGCCCTCGAGATGCTGGATACGGGCAAGACGTACCGGCAGGCGTCGACGCTCGATTTCCCCGGATCAGTCGGCACTCTAAAGTATTACGCGGGCTGGGCGGACAAGCTTGTCGGTCTGACCTCGTTCAACATTCCAGGCACGTTTTGCCTATACACGGCGTGAACCTCTGGGTGTCTGCGGCCAGATTATCCCGTGGAATTTCCCGCTGCTCATGTTTACATGGAAGATTGCGCCGGCGGTGGTGACGGGCAACACCGTCGTCATCAAGTCGGCCGAGGCCACGCCGCTGTCAGCCTCAAGATGTGCGAGTTGATTCGCGAGGCCGGGTTTCCTGCCGGCACCGTCAATTTGCTGTCAGGTTTCGGCAAGACGGCCGGCAATGCGCTGGCGAGCCACATGGATGTGGACAAGGTGGCCTTTACTGGGTCGACGGCGACAGGACGGGCAATTTTTGAAAGCCTCGGCAGCATCCAACCTCAAGAAAGTTACTCTCGAGTTGGGTGGAAAGTCACCGGTAAGTACAGTTTGCACAGCCCCCGAGGCGCTATTTTGAATACTAACGATGGTGGCTGTAGAACATCATCTTTGCGGACGCCGACCTGGACAAGGCGGCCGAGTGGTCTGCGTGGGGCATTAACATGAACTTTGGCCAGACGTGCCATGCTGGTACGCGTCTGTATGTTCACGAAGACGTCTACGATGCTTTCCTGGAAAAGTTTACTGCCCGCATGGCCGCCCTCAAAGTGGGCGACAATTTCGACCGCAGCATCGACCAGGGCCCAGTCAACAGCAAGATGCAGTACGACAAGATTTTGGGCTACATTGAGACTGGCCGTCAAGAGGGGGCCACTGTCCATTTGGGCGGAGCTGCTACACAGACAGCCAGTGGAAAGGGCTACTACGTCGAGCCCACCATCTTTACCAACGTCAAGCCCGACATGACCATTTCGCGCGAAGAAATCTTTGGCCCGGTCGTGACTGTCTCCAAGTTTTCCACCGAGGAAGAAGTTATTGAACTCGCCAACGACACGACGTACGGTCTGGCGGGCGCTGTGCACACCAAGGACTACGCCCGCGCTGTGCGCATGACCAATGCCATCAAGGCCGGCACGACATGGGTCAACATGTACAACCTGGTGCACTGGAGCATTCCCTTTGGTGGGTACAAGCAGAGCGGACTCGGCCGGGAGTGTGGTGAGGCCGTGCTGGAAAACTACACGGAAGTTAAGGCTGTGTATCTCAACACGGGCATGGCGGCTCCGCAGTAGGGTTGCAGGGGTGGTAAGAAGGAAGAAAGGAGAAGCAAAAGACGGGATGACAATCAAGGACGGACCGTGTGAGGGGAAGTGAACTGTCTGGGGTTGGGTGTGGTGTGGTTGGATCTGGGGGACAGAGAAAAGTGGGACCGGATGTCCCAATCGGGCAATTTAGTGTTAGTTGAGTTGACAGTCGACATAGCCGATGAGATAGAGACAAACAATCAATGTTTATTTTGATAAAGAGTCTTGACAATGAGAGTGACTGAATGAATATGGTGTCTAGCTGTTACACTGTCCTTGCTGCTACGCACATTCACAATGTCAACACACACAAACATCGAGACCGTCGCCCTCGTCGTCGCCGAGCCCAAGGCCGACTTCACCTTGACACCCATTGTCCTTGACACTGTCCGCGACGATGAAGTGCTTGTCGAGATGCTTTACAGCGGCATTTGCCACACGGATATCGTCCTCCAGCAAGGACTTCTTCCGATGGTTCAGTTTCCCGCCATCTTTGGCCACGAAGGCGCCGGCGTCGTCAAAGCTGTTGGCTCCAACGTCAAAGACAAGTCGTTGGCAGTAGGCGACGCTGTTCTACTTTCGTTTACAACCTGTGGTAACTGCAAAGCATGTGCTTCCAGAAATCTTGCCTGCTGCCACAACCATCCGCAAGTCAACCACGGAGCTGTCAGACCAGACGGCAGCACCCCAGCCTCTCTCAAAAGTGAACCCATCGACAACCGTCCGCAGCCAGTACTTTGGCCAGTCGTCCTTTAGCAAGCTGTCTGTCGTGCAAGAAAAGAGCGTGGTCAAGCTGTGCTCGGCAGCCGACCTAGGCAAGACGGTGCCCGAGACAGACTTGGCCATTTATGCGCCCATGGGCTGTGGCTTCCAGACGGGCGCCGGTACCATTCTCAACGTTTTGAAGCCAACGGCCACCGATAGTCTCGTCATCTTTGGTCTCGGCAGTGTTGGACTGGCAGCACTTATGGCCGCAGCGCATCTCAAGTCGACAGAGAAAGACGTTTCTCACTCAATGCAAATCATCGCGGTCGATATTGTTCCAGAACGACTCGCACTCGCCACAGAACTGGGCGCTACGCATACAGTCAACGCCCGCGACCACCCAGAGTCGGAACTGGCCGCCGCCATCCGCAAGCTGACACCTAGAAATGCCGGAGCTACTCTGGCTGTTGACTGCACCGGCCGTCTCGGTAGCATTGAAGTCATGGTCACCGCTATTGGGCCGCAGGGGACGGCAGCCTTGGTCGGTGTGCCGCCAGCAGGCGCCGAGATTAAGATTGATCCTCTCACTTTCTTGCTGGAGAATAAGAAGCTGATTGGAGTTATTGAAGGCGATGCTAATCCAGCCGAGTTCATCCCACAATTGATTGAGATGCATCGTGCTGGTGCCTTCCCCGTCGACCGTCTCTGCAAAGTCTACCCTGTCACGCAGCTGGCCGACGCCATTCACGATATGCACACCGGTACTGTTATCAAGCCAGTGATTGACTGGACAGTTGTTGAGTGAGGATAAATGGACAAAGAAATCAAGATGGAGCATTTGAGATAGCGATTACACATCATGCAGATAATTTGATGAAATATTTCTAAACATTTACGTCGTACATTTCACTGAATAACCACATACGACTTTTAGTGAAAACATGTTTGTGTGTGTTGAACGAATACAAGATACATCACGATAATACATCACGGTAATACGTCACGATAATACGTCACGATGAATTTGGTCTCGATAAAAGGCAGTAGATGCCACTCAAGGTGCAGTCAGTGCCAATCTCCACTCTGTGGTTCTTCCGCAACTCGTTTGTTTCATTGTTTGTTCCCCTCTTTTTACTTGTTCTGTTTGCGCACATGTTTTTTTCCTAGTCGGCTATACAAAGGTGCTATGGTCCATCTTCACTAGCTTCTTCGACTAAAAAGCTCCAAAATACTTGTAAACTGCGTTGGCTCGGCTACTTGCTCGGCAACTTGCTTTTTTAGCGTCGTGATTGCGGACGCACCTTCCTTGCGAGTGGACGTTAGCGACTGCATCCAGAGCATCCGCGCTCCTTCCCCGTTCTAAGCCCGGAGATATAGCAATGGCCTAGCTGTAATCTAACTGTGATCTAACGGCAGCTGTCCACTCTCTTGACACACACGCGACCATCCATTCATCACAGTCGACCACCCAGCTGCACCGACTGTTCCGTCAACGGACCGTCTCCACAGATGCGGGGGTAGACCAAAGGAAGCCCTGCAAGAGATGTCAGGGTGGCTCTTTAACTCATATAGAGCAAGTCGGCTTCATCCTTCATCATCATCATTCACGGCTACCACAACTACTCTACAAACAGTTTGCCCACCACTTTACAGCACAGAACAATGCAGCCGACCAAACGCGCGCGCCAGGCGTGCATTGCGTGCAACGCGCGACGTGTTAAGTGCAATGTGACGGAGTCGATGCCGTGCCGGAACTGTCTGGCAGATGGGCAGCGGTGCGAAGTGAGGGAGTCAAGACGAGGGAAGCATCCGAGGAAGAGGCTGGACGGAACGCCGGCCAAACCGGCGAAGCGGCAGTCGACGGCGGCAGCGTCGTTGACATCGACGACACCCCGCCGCGACGAAGTCGCTGCATCGGAAGCGCTGGTTACTTTATTGAGAGACAACAACAACAATGATCGAAGGACAAGCTTCGACACGGCTGTCTATGACAACCCAAAATCCATTTCACCGGGCACGATCCCTGTCCAACACGCCAGCACATCCACCGAAGCCGAGGCCGAAGCATCGTCCGTCTTTCTGGCGAGTCCAACACGTTGCGGTATGTCCAGGCAGATGCAGCCGACGGTGATGCCTCGCCACCGGACGACACGTCACCGAGCAGCACCGTCCACCTTCTCCACCAAGTGCCTGGCGACGATACGCCTGTCGCCGAGGGCAAAGTGCAGGGTGGCGACAGCAAGACGGCCGATGGCAGCGACAACATTCCTCCATGGGCGGCCGAGAGGAAACGTATCCAGATGCAGTTCTTGCAGTCTGCTGGTGCCCTTCACGTTCCCACCTGCTGAGACCATCGACTCTCTTCTGGATGCTTACTTCAAATGGTTCCACCCGTGCTATGCAGTCGTCGACGAGGCCGACATACGACAGAAACAAAAGGCGGGCACATTGTCGCCGCTTCTCCTCCAGGCGATGCTCTTTATTGGAGCCATCCATGCCGGCGGAGGGGATGGTGATGACTTCCAGCGCCAGAAGTACACCTACTACAACCGCTGCAAAGACTTGTACGATGCCGACTACGAGCGCGACAAGGTAACCATTATCCAGTCGGTATTTTTGATGAGCTTTTGGCGGAGTGGTCCGTTCCTCGAGAAGGACACGCGGCACTGGCTGGCAACGGCCATCAGTCTGGCCCAGAGCAAGGCCATGCACCGGTCGGCAGTACGAGTTGCACGGGGGTCCACAACAGCAGCAACGGGATCACCGGCAGCTCGGCAGCTACGCCAGCTCAAACAACGGCTCTGGTGGTGCATTTATACACGAGAACAACAATGTGCCGCCGCTTTGGGCTTACCCAGCCGCATCAGCGACGACGACTGTGATGTGGCCATGCTGCAGGCGCAAGACTTTGAGTTTGCCTTTGAGCCGTCGACAACGACATCGTCAACACCCCACGAGGGTGTCGCCTTCCAAGTTGGTGCCACAGGACTGGCTCGCATACTCGTGGCCATTATCCGTCATGGGTATGCCCCCGGAAAGTCGTTGACGGCCGCATGCAAAGCCACTCTTCGAAAAGAGCTGCGCGCAAAGAAACCGCCGTCACTGGATGCCCATCTTGACGACGAGGGCAGTGCCACTTCTACGTTCTACACGCGTCTCCTTCATCTCAGCTACAATAACCTGTTGATCCTCATCTACCGGCCAGCCTACATTAATCAGACCGCCGTGTCCTCTACAAAGGAGAAGGATGCCCGCACAGACGAAGAGGGCCGCATAGCTTTGGATGCCGCCGCACAAAATTCACGGATTGTGGAAGACCTTGTGGCGTCGCCGTCTCTCCTCGCTTCGCTACGACACGCCCCTGTTCATGTCATCACAAACTTGTTCAACACGCTGTGCATGCACACAATCCATCTGAGGCGGTTGGCAACGCAGGGTCGACAGATGGCAAGTACTGGTGCGGGTACTGGAACAGCGGAGGGTGCCCTAACAATCGCTGAACACCGCGCCAAAGTGTGTTTGCTGGGCCTGCAAGAACTTCAGCGTACATGGGACGTCCGCAACTGGATTTTGCAGTTGTTCTTCCAGTATCTAGACCGGTCAACCGCAGCACGTCTGTCGGTTGACGAAGGCAGCCTCAAAGGAAACAACATTAGCTCAACCGTCGACCAAGCAGCCCGCGTGGCCATGCCTACGACAACCTCCACCACAGCTGAACAGATGCCCCTCTTTACGGGCATCGCCGGCATTGATAGCAGTCTCGCCCTGGCATACACGGATCCACCAGGTGAAGCCGATCTACTGTTCAGCAGCCCATGGACCGTTCCGACACTCGAAGAACAGCAAATATACCTGTTCTCGCAAATGGAGACGGACAATCTGGCACTAGGTGAGGTGGTGGGCTGTGTGGATATTGGGGTCCGTCAGACAACAGTATGGCGCTCGCACCGTCGGGTGTGGATAGCATGACCGACTTTGGGAGGCTTTAGGAAAATAGATGACAGAAAAGAAATAAATGCAATCTATAAGAAATAGGTGAATACATTCACGAGGAATTTTAAATGGTCATATATAATGGTCCACCGTTGGTAACACTAAAGTGTAAATATTTGTGTTCTCCTCGCTAAACTGATGTCAGCAAAAACATCACATTATCACAAACTTGAGTATAAGACGCATTTCATGACTAACAGAATGTCCAATTTAGATAATAGGATGATAGAATAACAAAAGAAACCTCCAACTCGTACACAATTTTGTTCTTTGCACCACCGCCCTTACACATCCCAACATCTCGCCCGACATAATCACGCTGTATCTATCCCCTACTTAAACCTGAGCAATCAACAGCTGCGTGCGTCCGTCGAGGTGCACACTGACGGTGGCCTCACCGTCGGCATCAGCAACAAACGTCTCGCCGCTCTCGAGGCCGAGGCTGTACTGCGCTCCAGGAACAAGACGGCTAAAAGTCAGGTCCTGTGGGCCGGCAGCGCGGCCGTTGTACACAACTAGATCGAGAGACTGGCCGTCGTGGCTGTAGGCCTTGGCCACGAGCACCTGCGGGAAGGCACAGTTGGAGAGGAGAGGACCCTCCATGGCCTGAGGGGCGGGACCGTGCAGCGTGGCATTGGCCAGGTCCTGGTAGCGGCCAAGACGGGCCATGAGCGCGACCACCTGTGTCGTCGCCGACAGGCCCTTGTTGTAGCGGGCGCCCGAGGCCGTCTCCTCGACGGGGAAGTATTCCGTGTCGAGCTGGTGAAGGGCATCACGGCGGACCTGTTCGTCGCCAAACTCGGCGGCACAGCCGGCCACAAAGGCACGGAGAGCGCCGATGCCGCCCTTGTAGTTGCCCGGGTCCATCTTGTCGGCGCCCCGCAGATCTTGAACGTCAAGACGGTTTTCAGGGTTGTCGTAGGTGATGTGTTCGTTGCGGATAATGGCCCAGACGCGGGCGCCAATATGGGGCAGGTAGGCGGTCAAGTTCATGGCATTGATGCAGTCCGAGAGTGTACCAGACAGACCAGGGATGGTGAGACCGGTCAGTTCAGACCGAATGGGCAGGATACGGCCGTCGGGCTCCGTCATTTCATCTTCGAGGGCCCGCTCAAACCGGGGCTTGATCTTCTCGGCGTAGTCGTTACCCAACAGACGCGACGAGATAATGAGGCCGGCCATGCCAATGAGGTTGCACAGCGAGTACGTCCAGTTGGGCTCGCAAGGGTAGAGGCAGTAGTCGTTGGTGGCCATGTTGTCGTACATGGCATCGGCCAGGTCACCAAACGAGCGCTTAAAGTGCACACCGTCTGCAATGTGGAAGTTGAGCGCGCCCTTTTCCTCGTAGCGACGGTCACCGGTGGCGGACGCATATAGGCCAATAGCCACAGCCAAATAGCCCGTGACCATGATGTTGTCGTAGTTAATGGGGTCGTAGTCTGTAGTAAACTTGCCGGTGAGGCGCTCCCACTTCCAGTAGCTCATGATGCGCTTGTGCAGCGACTTTTCAATGCAGTTGCGGCACGCCTCGGCAGCGTAGCCGTGGAAACCGGGAGCGTAGTGCGTCAGATACAAACCCAGGCAGTCGACCACGCCGTACAGCTGGTACCGCACAGCACCCGTCTGAAACTGGTCAATGACGTCGTGGTAGCTCAGGTCGTCGTGCTTGGTGAGGCCGCGCTCAATCATGTGCTGCACAAACCGCAGGGTGTCCAGGTCCAGTTCGCGGTCGCCGGGGGCCGGAGCCGTGTCGGCGGCTGCCAGCATCTGGCCTACCTTGTTGGGCAGCCAGGCGTTACGCTGCTGCTGGATGGAGCGGCCGCGGGCGTTGATGGCCGATGAGGTCCAGACGGCCCAGGTGACCAAGACGACACAGGTAGCGGCCCAGAAGGAGCCGGCCCAGTCCCACAGTCCGGACGCCGAAGATGCAGCATCGAGACCGCGGGCCATAAGACCAGCCAGACCAGCGGATCCGAGCCACAGCAGCAGAGGAAAGAGAACACCGCCCATGGCGAACCACACAAAGAGAGTAACAGGGATGCCAACCAGAGTCACGATAAGAGCAGCCAGCGCAGGAAGTGTGCCGACAGCCAGAAGGCCAGCACCGGGGAACAACAGACCAAGTGCGGATGCTCTGAGGACAGCCGACTCCAGGTTCCAAAAGCACCACAAGCCAAAGCAGTAGAGCGATGCATACTGGAACATGGTGCGGCGCTGGTAGTACCGCTTGGTCGTGCCCATACCGGCCGACGGAGGAATCAACACCGTCTTGAGGTCAAACGGGGCCCAGCCCTGAGCATGCTCTTGGGCGAGAGGCTTGGTCTCCGGCTTATACTCGGTGCCATTGACCAGAGGTTCTTGAGCAGGAGCCTGCTTAGTGGGTGCTGGCTGGGGCTTCTTCTCAAAGCGGTACTGCGGCACATGTGCCGAGCGAGTTTGTGTGGTGGTCTAGGTCATGAGCAAGGTATTCAATCCGAATGGTAAGGGCATGTGTAGCGCTTACGGCCATTGTGTTTTTGTTCTTGTCTGTGTCTTTGTCTTATTTGTCGTGGCGTGAAGAACGACTGCAGACGTGGACAGGAAGAGAAAGTGACAGTTGTTGATGTTTGCTCTTGCTCGGACTGGTCTGTTTGTCAACCAGGAGCTTGTTGTTCATGGTTCTCTGTTCTTTCTTTTCGTTTTCAAACTCAATAAAACTTGACATCTTATAGATGATGTTGGAAGTGTGTGTAAGTGGCGTCGGAGTTCAAGAGCTGTCCGCAACAGGAAGGTGGGCCCGGTCCGGTTGTACTTGTCCACTCAGGTTGCATCTGTCCGGGCGGACATTGACGTAAATGAAACAGGCAAAGACGGCAACAAAGGCGCGAAAATAAAATAAACAAAAAACAGTAGAAGAAGACAGCCGACATACAAACGCGGGGCGGACGAAAGGAGGGGCTAGTATGTGCTGCTTGATAGATATGGTTGTTGTGGATAGTGTAAGTGGGTTTGGCAAGTCTTAGAAAGTGGCCAGAAAACAAGTGGCACCGACATAGGCATTTGACGGTATCACAAACTACAGACAGTAGACTGCACAGACGAGTCATCAAAGTACACGACAATATCTTCCGACAGAGCACAAATTTTACACGTTCATCAAATACCACCATACGACATACAGTCAGCACTCCTCACCATGGCCTGCTGCTATATTGCGGCGTCGATGATTGCGTTCATCTTGCGCAGTGCCGACGCCCTCGATATTGGTCTCGATATCCAATACAACGACGAAGTCACACACAGCTACGGCGGCGAGTATAGCGACGAAGATGTTGAGGTCAACAAAAAGCCGGGCAAAGAAGCACCGACAACACCGCTCCTTCTCGTCACAATATCTGGTATGACCTGTGGTGCCTGTGTCGGGACAGTTGAGCAGGCCGTCCGAGAAGTTGACGGCGTGGACGACGTGCAAGTCAGCCTGGCGCTGCAAGAAGCAAGAGTCTTTTTGAAGTCGGTCAAAACAGACGACATACAGTCAAAAATTGTGTCTGCCATTGAGACTGCCGGCTATGGCGCCGTCCATGCGGGCTGTGATGCACCACCACCAGCGATTCGCCTGGCGATGCTGCAACATACCGACGAGCTGGCCACTCTGCGGGCCACTTTGACAGGTCTCGGGCAATACGGGGCGGCAGTCTTTGCACTAGGCACGGGTACTCGTCTGTCTGGGTGGACAACATCTTACCTACTGGTTGAGCTCCTGCGAAGCCTCGTTCTCCTCGGCCTCACCATTGCCGCCGTCTGGACACATGCTCGCTGGATTTTAGAGTCGGCATGGAAGGCCGCCAAGACTGGCCGGGCGACGATGCATACTTTGATTACTGCGTCCACTTTAGTCGGGTTGTCACTGGGTACAGGCCAAGTTCTCTTTGGGTCGACAGCCACTGGCACCCACTACGACAGCATTCTTGGTGTCCTCTTGATCGTCAGTCTCGGGCGATATATGGACTTATTGTCCCGGCGGAAAGCCACCAAGTCGTTTGCAGGACTGTACACTCTACTGGAGCAAACGTCGACTGTCGAGCTGGCCAAAATGGGAGGTGATGATAACAAGTCGGCGAAAGGAAGAAAGATTCCTGCTCACCTTGTCCGGCCTGGCGACGAGATTGTCATCCACCCTTACCGACTGATCCCGTGCGACAGCTACGTAGTCTCCGGCACATCTCACACCAACGAGGCTATCGTCACGGGAGAAGCCCGACCACGACCAAAGGGTGTTGGTGATCGACTACTGGCAGGCTCCAAGAACGGGCCTGGTCTGTTGAGGGCGGCAGTCATCAACAACGACGATGGATGCTCTTTTCTCGCTCAGCTCGTGTCAAGAGTGGAAGGTGCACTTGCTACGAAGCCGGCAGCACAGAAGAAGATTGACGGCATCACACAGTACTTTGTGTCGGCCGTTATCATCGTGGCTGTCGTTGCTGCCACCGTCGACTTTTACTCGGTCAGCCACCTCGGTCTGTCACCGGCTCTTACAGTCGCTGCAGAAAAGTTGATGGTTGTCCTCGCTGCAGCGTGTCCTTGTGCTCTCGGTCTCGCTATCCCATGTGCTGTGATGGCGGGTATCGACGTTGCCTGGCAGAATGGTATTCTCATGTTGCAAGGTGCGGAGACAATGGAGCAAGCAGCAGCAACGACGCATGTCGTACTGGACAAGACGGGTACTCTGACAAGAGGAACGCCCGAGGTGACTGAAGTCGACACAAGCAACGACTGGAAGAACGACACCCAAACACTTGCTACACTCATCTGTGCCGCCGAAGTTGATGCCATGGCGAGCCATCCACTGGCTTCGGCAGTCTTTCGTCATATGCTGCCTCTCTGCGGAGAGGAGTCTTGGAGGATATTTAGATCAGGTGCTGGTCAAACATCTGATACCAAGACTGTTCCTGGCCGCGGTGTCCAGTGCCAAGTGACTCTGAAGGACACCACACGCCATGTCGTCGTCGGCAGTCTCGCATATCTTCAAGAGACGGGCGTCAAGGATCTTCCTGCCGATGTAGTCAAAAAGACAGAAGAAAACGACCACGGCTCGCGTGTCTTTGTCGGTGTTGACGGCAACTGGGCTGCGACTCTTAGTCTCCACGACAAGCCCAAGACAGACGCTCTGCAGACTTTGGCTGCTCTCCGCCGTCGTGGCCTGCACGTCTCCATGTTGACTGGCGACAGTGCTGGCGAAGCAGCTCGCATCAGCAAGGCCCTGAGCATCCCTGTGGCCGGCGCTGCCGCTACGCCCGACAAGAAGCTGCAGCATATTCGCTCTCTACAGTCAACCGACAGAGTCGTTATGATGGTTGGCGATGGACTCAATGATGCACCCGCGTTGGCAGCCGCCGATTTTGGCGTCATGCTGGCCCACGGGACACGCTGTCTCGCTGCGGGCGGTGGTGTTTTACTACTACATGCCCACCAACTGGGCCGGCTGGTCGTTTTGCGCGACCTCTCCAAAACAACACTCCGATGTGTCTATGCCAACCTTGTCTGGGCACTCGCCTACAATGTGGTGGCTGTCAGTCTGGCCGTTGGTTTGGGTTCACCACTAGGCATCAAGCTAACACCGCCACTGGCCGCTGCCATGATGTCCTTTTCGTCATTGTCCGTCACCTTGAGCGGGCTGGCTCTACGGCGGTACCTAGCCGGACAATACAGACAGGAAGAGAAGTGAGCGTCGTCAAAGTAGAGAAACGGGAGCGGAGGACGGGGACGATGGGAAGACGGGAAGACGGGCCAGCCGTGTTGGTAGACACTCTCGAAATTGAATTCATTTTTACACGCTTTGCGTACTCGTTTTGTTGTTATTCCCGGCTTCGTACCCGATCATGATCACGGTTGAGACGGTCCTGGACTCCTGGCAAAGAAAACCCGGCTATCGTTCCCCGCATTGCTTGCTCATTGCCCCTATCCTCTCTTTGTTTGGCTTCTACGCAGTAGACTTTTTCAACTTTGTCTGCCCCATCTTCCCCATACCATGACCCCGGGCCAGTCTGGGCTCTTGTCGTGTTCAATTGATTTTCATCCTACCATTCAGCCTGTGTCGCCGACTCGGGGCGTACCACTAATTGTGACTGCCATCTCCCGTCTCCTCTCCCCATGATTTACTCAGTAGTTTTTCTTTTGTCTCCTCCTCCCCATGGGACCCTACCCCGGACCCCATACCCCAAAGGGAGGCCAACGCGATCCAAGGGGAATATTTCAGTACTAAAACACGGAGCACGGCGGTCAATCAACACGGACCGGGTTGAAACAAGTGTTATCGGCCGTATTTTTTTTGTGTTGCATGCGTCTGCAATTGGTGGCGCACGCTTGCACAGATTGAGGATGGGGAGAACTGCCCCGGAAAATGAACACACTCAATCGACTCTCTGAAATGACTCGTTGGTGGTGCCATTTCTGTGTGAACTGTCGCCGTAATCGCTTAACCTCTCGACGATTCTTGTTTTCTTTTCGATCACGGCCACGGTCACGGCTTTCCCTTGCTCTTCACGGCTCTTCCTTTGCCTTTTACCATTCACCCGTGAAGACCACAATGCTCATCACTTTGTTGTTCACCTTCTCAAAGAGCAAACAGCCGATTCAAATTGTTGATCGCCATCTTTGATCTGCCCCCTTTCGTGTTCGCGTTTTCCCCCATACCTCTTGATCGCATCGGCACTCATGTCGCCCGTGTCGTCTCCTTTGTGTCTCTGAGGAAAACTTGTATATAGAGCATCGCATAGTCTCGCGTTGATCTGTTCTTGGCCGTTTTGTTTTCTCTTCTTATTTTTGTTTTGTTTGATTTCATCAGTCTTCATCATTTCTGTCTTTTTTCTTTCTTTTCTTTTGTTTTTATCTCATTTCATTCCATTTACCTTCTTGATACCCATCACTCATATTATTGATTCACACCACCTCCACCATGGTTCTCATGGCGTCCACGAGTAAGGGCGGCGTGCCCAAGTATATGGGTCTCAGTGGCACGCCGCTGGCCTACGCTGTCTCCATCATCCTGACATTTGGCTTTGTCCTCGTCGGTTATGATCAGGGTAAGCTCTCACTTCTCCACACTTTCTTCATCTTGCCTACTTACCAACCTTCCAGGCGTCATGTCGGGCGTCATCTCGACGACGCAGTGGCTGGACACGCTCCCCCAAGTTGACGGCGACGCCACGCTGCTGGGCTTCACTGTCGCCATCTACGACATTGGCTGTTTGCTGGGTGCTCTCCTCAGTATGGTGCTCGGTGACCGTCTCGGCCGCCGCAAGCTCTGCGAGATTGGCGGTCTTTTGGTTATCTTGGGTGTCATTGTACAGGTCACGACGTTCAACAAGGGCGACGGCTCTACGGCCAGCAGCCAGTCCAAGGGCGCTTTCGCGCAGTTCTTGATTGGCCGCATCACCACGGGTGCCGGCAACGGTGTCAATATGGCCACCATGCCCGTCTTGCAGGCGGAGCTGTCCCGTTCCTCGCGCGGCAGTCTTGTCTGTCTCGAGACGGGTCTCATTGCCACGGGCACCATGCTGGCGTATTGGCTCAACTACGGCGTCCGCAACTACGACTCGTCCTTTACGTGGCGATTCCCCATTGCCTTTCAGTGTCTGCTGTGTGGCGTCTACATGGCTGGTGTTTTGTTCGTGCCCGAGTCGCCTCGCTGGCTCTGCAAGAATGAACAGCTTGACGAGGCGGCGCGTGTCATGGCCTGTGTCAACGACGAGCCCATCCAGAGCCCACAGACCCAGTCGGACCTGCGCGCCATCCTGGATGCCATTGCCCTCGAAAACCAGGTCGGCTCCCAGTTCCGCATCCGCGACTTGACGTCTGGCGGTCCTTCGCAGCACTTCCGCCGTCTTCTCATTGGTATCAGCTCGCAGCTCTTCCAGCAGATCGGCGGCTGCAATGCTATCGTGGGTTGATCCTCGATCATCTTCATAACTGACAAGAATACTCCTACTAACTGCCTTGTACAGATCTACTACGTCCCTATTCTCGTGCAGTCATCTCTCGGCAAGAGTGCCGAGTACAGTCTGCTGCTCGGCGGCATCAACATGGTCGTCTATGCCGTCTTCTCGCTCATCTCCTTCTGGGCCGTTGAGCGTGTCGGCCGCCGCAAGCTGTTCTTGATTGGCGCGGCTGGTCAGTGCATCGCCATGATTATTACTTTTGCCTGCATCATCCCCGACAGCCTGGCCGCCTCCAACGGTGCCCTCTTTGGCCTGTTTCTGTACATTGCCGTCTTTGGCGCTACTTACCTAACAGTGCCTTGGTTGTACGCCACTGAAATCAACCCCTTGCGCACCCGTGCCAAGGGCGCCGCTGCCGCCAACATTGTCAACTGGTCCATGAACTTTTTGGTCGTCATGGTCACGCCCATCATGGTCGCCAACATTGGCTGGGGCACCTACCTCTTCTTTGGTGCCGTCAACGCTTTGTTTTTGCCCTTCATCTACTTCTTCTACCCGGAGACCTCGCACCGCACCCTCGAAGAAATCGATCTCATCTTTGCCAAGGGCTATACCGAGAAAATTTCGTATGTCCGTGCGGCCAAGGAACTGCCCAAGCTGTCGGTGGAAGACATGGAGCGCATTGCCCTGGAGTACGGTCTAGTGACAGCCGACGATCTGAAGCACAACGGAGCTGCCGGTGGCCCTGGTTTCCTGACGGAGAAGGGCCTGGCCGCCGAGCATGTCGAGTCAGACCATACGGATGTGTAAAGAAAGGATACAATATTAAGTGTCTAGTCGGGAAGCTGTTGGTGTGGATATTGCTGGAGCCACTTCCGACATGTAATAATCTCTGTTCTTATGAATAGAGCTGAGAATCTAATTGATTTTTTGCAACTTTATATTCAAACAAGTGTGTGCAAAGTATCCAAAAATGGTTCGTTACAATGGATGATGCAAACAGAAAATAAAATAAAAGTGGTTACTTGTCAATATTATGTGACCCATTTAGGCCCATGTCCCCTCCTAGACCCTCAGGGACAGCAAAAGTTGATACACAGCGTTAGGGTACTATCTGGCAGCAACAACTTGCGACAATCGCTAATATGGAATGCGTATGACCATGCATCTATAGAACAGGCATCTGTATGGCCGAGTCCAAGTAACCGAAATGAAATATGTTTGACACCCAAGCGCCTATCATAATGCTTTTGATATATACATGACATTCTCCTCGTGTGACTGACTGCCCACGTAAGCCGTCCCAGCAACGCGGTTCACGGTACGTGTAGTAGACCTATGCAGGCACACGATCCCGCACGGCAAAGCTCCATGTCTCCATTGATGTGCATGCGTGCCCCATCATGTGTCTTCTGTCACTGTCTTACACGACCTTACACGGTCCGTGTCGTTTTTGTGGACTCACACGTCTCGCATGTTGCCTCCTCTCCTTCTTTTCGTGTCCTCCCCGTGACTCGCGTCACACTTCTTGTCAACCGCCGCCACAGGGTTGGAAACGTCACGTCCACCGACCCGCCCTCCTGCCATGCCGCCGACTCCGGAAAATCGTCAAACGACTGACCAACGGCCGCCGCCCGGGCACGCAACCTCCGTGTGCGCAGAAGCCATACTCCGTGGGACACAAAGACAGACCCTTCGATCAAGACGACCAGCCCGTACAGAATGCCAAAGGTAATGTCAAAGGATTCTTGCAGAGCCAGTGAACACAGTGACAATGCGGCACCGAGCCAGTCGACTGTGAGGAACAAAAGACTAATGCCGACGACCCGGCCTCTCCTTAGCAGAAGCTCGGGCGGAATGGGCACGTACCCGACAATAATCATGATGCAGGCAATGATGCCGACGGCGCGGACAAACGCCGTGGCAGAGCCGTTGCCGGCGATGTAGGGGTGCCGGCACAAAAAGACAAACAACAGCTGGCCAGCGGCCACTACTGTGAGAAGGCCGACCAGGGCCAGCACCGACTTGGTGACGGACCATTTGCTATGAGTGCACGTTAGCAATTGTTGACAGTAGAGAGAGTGAAAAGAAGACCCACTTTGAATAGTGCTGGACCTGCGCCCAGCTGGTCAGGCAAAATAGGGCAAAACACTGCGGCTGCACTTGGAGCGGAATGTTGAAATTTTGTAGAATGGCATAGGCGCCAAAGGGCAAGCCAGAAAGCCCCCACAGCAGCATCATGGCTGACGGTAGGCCCTCGGTGCTTTTGGTGCGGTGGCTCTTCCAGATTTGGGGCAGCAGCTGGATGCTCCAGAAGATGGTGCCCACAAGGCCCAGCACAGTGGCCGAGAGGGGGATGGTCGTCTGGGGTGCCATGGCTCGAGAGGCGGGTGGGTGTAAGACAGAACAAAGGGGTGCCCTGTCCAAGAGAGCCAAGTTGGCCTACTCCGGGGAGACTGCCTATGCTTGGGGACGGAGGAGCGCCGTTGATAAGGGCAACTGTGCCTGGGCGGTCCGGTCGCGGGACAAGAGAGGAAGAGAGGACGAGACAGTAACGACAGAAGAAGAGGGACAACTCGACTTCTTTCCTGCTAAAACACGGTCCGAAAACACAAACACGGTCCGTTGAGGCACCTGCAGCGATGTACACTCGCTAATCTAGTCTGTTTTTCTGTGCTCGACTTGGTCGTGGTCTCCTCTTTTTCTCCTCGTTTCCCCCCATTTCTCCATTTCTGACAAAGTCAAATCCGGATTTTGGCTTGGGATTGGCTCAGTCCGGCTGTCAACACTAACAGGGGTCGTCCTTAGTTCACAGGTCTAACTGAAGGACCGTGGGGTACGTCGAGACGGGTCAAAGAGACGACAATTGATTATGGGCAGTTGAAAGAGGCATCGAGATGGGTATTGCCTTGGTATTGTTGTTGCGGTTTATTTTTGACGCAATGTTCTGGTATTTTTGTACAAAAAAAAAAGATTTTTTTTTTGTAAATTGTTTTCGAAAGAATTAGTTGCTATAATTTTCAATTCATTTTTAGGATTCATTAAACAGGCTCATATATTCTTAAATTTGTTTCGCAATGAACACTTCGAGATAATCTTTTTTACTGAGCAAATAAAAAACAAGCTCATCCACGGACCGTGTATAATCCTTATATTGATATTGATGACATGAACAACGTCTTAACGTACATTGATACAATCATCTCCAAGATAATCAGAACACCCAACTTCCCACATTTCCATCATGGATCGAATTTGGGTACACCTGTCGACGTCAAGCTTTTTGTCTGGTATCTCTGATCAGAAGAGTTCTTTTACTTGTTGCTGTGTGTCCTTGTCCAATACGGAGGGCTCATTACCAATGGTATGTACGAGCATGCGTGCCACCTCGGAAGTCAAGTCAATGGAGTCTTGACAGGACACCAGCGTCAAGGACAAGAACGACCACAGCCAGTCCTCCCAGAAAACCTACCAGAAGATCAAAGGGCAGTACCATCGGTCGACCAAGCCAGTCAACCGGGGATACAAACACAAACAGATACAGCCAACGTGGACGACGACAAACCCAAGGATGCAGCAAACACTGCCACAACCAGACCGTCCTGTCATACAAACACACAACGACTGCCAAATCTACAGAATGCGGAAGGCGGCCACGGAAGGAGAGGAGGACATCCAAGTCGTGGAGTGAGGACCGACGACACTCGACGCGGTACGACTGCCCGCTCATCTGATGACGGCAATGTTGACGAAGATGAGAGGCTTCTCATGGAGGCCATCAAGGGCATGAAGCTGGACCTGGGCGAGAAGAATGACGAAGACGACGACAACAGCAACGGCAATGCACTCTATCGGATGAGTGATATTGCCGGTCTTGAAGACGTCAAAGAGGCTTTGGAGGAGTTTGCCTGTGTCTTTTTGCATTTCCCACATCTCACGAGACAACTCAAGCAGCGGTCGTCGACGGGCCTGCTGCTGTTCGGCCCGCAGGGCACAGGCAAGACTCTGTTGGTACGCAGTTTTGCTCGCCAGTACAACCTCGCTCTCTACGATATACGAGCCAGTGCTGTCCTCTCAAAATACGTCGGTGAAGCCGAAAAGTTTGTGCGTGCCTTGTTCCGGCAGGTCCGCAAAGATGCTCCCGCCATTCTTCTGCTGGACGAGTGCGACGGTCTGCTGGCACGAGCTACCGGCAGCGACAGCGGCAACGGCCTACGCCTCCTCCAAAACGAACTCAAGAACCAGTGGAGCGACCTCATCTACAGCCGAGCCGAGGTTCTCGTGGTTGGCGCCACGAACAAGCCGCACGATATCGATCTCGACGGATTTGGGCGGCGGCTGTCGTTGAAGTTACATGTGGACCTGCCCGGAGGGAGGGCTTGCCGACAAGTTTTGGCGAGTGCACTTGGCAGGCTGCGGAGTGAGGTCAAGGGCGACAGCGAAGAAATGGAGGTCCTGGGCCATCTCTGTGCTGAACGAAAGCTTTCCGGATACGATATCCACTGTCTGGTCGAAGGCCTGCTACGCCGTGCTCTACGGACAATCACACGGAGCACACACTTTCGAAAGGGCACATGGGATGGGAAGCCAACAATCGTGCCGTGTTGTTCGACTGACGACGGAGCTCGACCAGGGTCATGGCGGACTATCACGCTCGAAGATGATGCTGGAGGTGCCGAGCTGTCGTATGTGCCGTTCGCGTTTGGCGATGTCCATGCTGCCATCCTCAGGGCACAGCCGACTGTTGACGCCGAGATGCGTGCCAAGCACAAAGTGTTTGCGGCCGTGCACAGTCCGCGACGATCAGAGGAGGAGGATGACGATTGAAAGGTGGTCGAGGGTGACGATAAATGTTGGTGATGGAGGGGGAGGCAGCTTGAGCTTACGCGGTGGGGCGTGCCACAGTGGGTCTAGTTTAGCTGTTTAGGGCAGGTTTTGGGCAGATGGAAATAGTGGAAGGAGGTGGGCGGTTTAGTGGGTGTCCAGTGGGATGTTAGCGGGCAGCCCAGTGGGCTCATCAGTGGATCTAGTGCTCTCGCTAGGGCCCTGATCATGCGGAGAAAAAAGAGGGTGAAAGAAGAGGGAAAAGTAAAAGGAAAAAACGAAGCATGGGGTCTCCAGGAAAACAAGACAGGGAGTGGAGAGCGGAGGACTGGGGGAATAAGTGTCAGGTCATGGCCATGTCGCCTACATGAAGTGTCTTGTCGTGTGGGTAGTCTGTTCCCCTGCATCACTCTTTCCTTTTCCATTCACATACATTTTGTTACCATTTTTAGGCGCATTCACTGGCAATCACGACTCACGGTCGCAACTTCTGTTCCTGTTAGTTTCTGTCACAATTTCACTCACGTTCATGTATTGCTTCTGCAAATCGAGCCCCTGAATGGTGAACACTCACTTGGACCGTACTTTTATCCTCACCTCTCCTCACACCAAGATGTCGGAGCCAATCACATATTACAAGCCCATCCGGCGCATTCGACAAGCATGTCACAACTGCAGGTCAGTCAACTCCACGACTTCTCTCTCCTTCACTTTCGTCCACTAACATTTACAGACGCAAAAAGGCGAGATGTCCAGGACAGAAGCCGGCGTGCTCGTTCTGTGTCCGTCTCAACCAGCCCTGCTCCTACTCGGACGATGAGCAGCTGCGCGCAGCGTCGCAGCAGACAACGGCGTCGACGTCGTCTTCGGCGATGACTACCGTCTCGGCGGGGTCAGCAGCATCGTCCTCAACACAACGGCACAAGGGCCGCATACGTAACAGGATGGGCAGTACATCCACTGCCCGGAGCACACCTGAACCGACAACCGATGCTGAGCTGTCGGAAGCCATGTCTGCGACCGTTCAGACTGTGACACCGTACGTGCCGAAGAACATACAAACAATGCAACAGCATCAGGCACAACTGTCACAAGGACAGACTCAACAGCCACCCGACCTGACTGGCCGTATCGTGGCCATGGAGATGCAGATGAGCAGTCTGGCCGACAGCATCAAGAGTTTGGAGTCAACACTGGCCAAGTTTGCAACGACCATGACAGAGACACTGTCGATGCACACGCGCAGCACGTCGGCGACCAACACAGCGACACCAACACAAGATGCCATGGACACGACAGTGGATGCGCCAGTCGACGGCACTGATGCGACACGGTCGGCCATAACGGCCATGGACATGGACGGCATGGACCGGCGAGTGGTCAACGGCGGCAACAAAGCATCCAACGCGACAAGTGCTCCACAGCCCGGATCCTACACACGACTACCTCCACCAGAAGTGATTGACGCCGCTGCCGACTTGTACTTCCGATACTGCCACAACCAACCGTACTCCCTCTTCCACGAGGCCAGTTTCCGACAAAAGATCAAGGCACGCGAGGTGCCCACCCATTTGTTGTTTGCACTCGTGGCCAGCACTGTTCGCTATTCAAGCGACCAGCGGTTCTTTGCCGGCGTCCCTGGCGGTCGGGCAGCCGCGACGGTCGCCTACGCTCAACAATCCTGGAAGGCCATTGTCGTGCCGTGGAACGGCCTGCAGAGCGACGCCGAGTTGAGTGTTGTGCAGACAATATTGTTGTTGGCCATCATCGACTACACCGAGGGTCGGACACAGGCATCGTGGATCAAGGTCGGGCTAGCCATTCGACTCTGCCAAGATTTCAGGTTGATGGTCGAGCCCGACGCAAGTCTGCCGCCGGCCCACCAAGAAGAGCGACGACGCGTGTTCTGGTCGTTTTACCTCTGCGATAAGCTGATCTCGTGCGGCCGAGAACGGCCTGCCACCATTCTCGACGACCACTGCCGGCTGCGACTACCATGCGACGAAGATGTCTGGCGAAGTGACACATTGCCAGATGCAGAACAAAGACCACCGACGCTCGGACAGCTGACTGCCGACGCTGAAGGCACAGTAGGCGGTGCTGCCGACTCGTCGCCAGCCTGGTCTGACACGGGCACCACCGAGCTGAGCCAGCTGAGCCCCTTTGCCGTCACTGTTCTCGTCACCTCGCTTCTCGGGCGCTGTGCACAATATGCTCTGGGTGAACAAGAAGAGCAGACGAGCAGCGGCAAACTCCCGCCGTGGAGCCCGCGCAGCAAATACTCGGCCCTCCACTCAGCCGTCTTGCACCTGGAATCGGAGCTGGGGCTGAACGAGCCTGTCGCGACCAAGATTGCGAGGTCGTGTCTCAAGAAGAAGACGGTGCCCGGTGTCAAGAGTAAGCCTGTTGACGCTGATGCTGTTGACGTCGACGTCAGTGGTGATACTGAAATGGAGATTGACTCGCACCGCGCCGCCCCTCTCGCCTTCTCCCACGCCATCTTTTATTTGTGCCAATGCCTGCTCTACCATCCCTTCCTCCTCTGGCAACGACTTGCTGGTGTCGGCCAGCGCACTCCACAGAGCTTTGTTTTACATACACGCTCAGCCTGCCACAATGCCGCGCGTGCTCTGTCCCAGCTGATGGGCGACATCCGGTCCTTGCACACCGAGCGTCTGACGACAAGCTATGATCCATTCTACGGATATAGCAATATGGTCGCTGGTGTGGTCCATGTTTTGTTCCTGGAAGCAGCCGACGCAGGCGTCCGTCAAGCTGCCGCTGCCGGTTACGCTGCCAGTCTTGAGAATCTTGAGAACTTGGGCGTCTATTGGAAAAGCTGCGCACGCATGCGGGCAAGACTGCACGATTTTCATACTGCCACACAGACGGCCATTTCGGCGGGTCGGCCACGGTTTGCGCACATTGTCGACCCAGACCCGACGACCCTGCAAAAACAGACGGGGCCACAAGTACTCCGGATTGATCCCACTGATGCGAATGACTTGATGGAGTGTCTGGATTATGCCCGTATGTCGACGACAACAAGACGGCGGACGCAGAATACGGTGCAGGGACAGTCAAGTCTGAGGGAGACAGCTGATGTTGAGGGCAGCACCGCTAGCGGTAGCTCCAATAATGTCAATAACGGGCCAACAACGAGCAGTAACAACACCTACATCAATAATGCCGTCCCTGCAGGTGTCAGCGCGGCCGGTGTTGCTGTTCCCGCCGACATAAATAACGGAGGCCACGGCTACGATACACTCCAGTACGGACTCGGCAGCTACGGAGCATATGGCCACGCCGGCCACGGCATGTATCCAACCCATCACAACAATGGAGGTGCTCACGGTGCTGGTTGTGGGACTGGTGATGACAGTAGTAGTGGCGGCACTGGCTTGACACCACTCTCCCAACTGCCTAGTCCCTTCTTTGAAGAACTGGTCAACTTGCTGCCGTTCCCGTCCAGTCGGCCCATGACACCGCGACACTTTGACGCCATGTTTGAGCCGCCCATGCCTCAAGTGCAGCAGGTGCAGCAAGTTGAACAGGTTTCTACCCAAAACGGTCTTCAGCAACACCCCGATATGTCACCCTACAATACCAATAAGCCTGGCGGATATGGTGGACAGACAGGGCCGACTGTGCTTGGATTTCCATAAGGAGCGGGGATGGTAAACAAGGACGAATGGCAAGACGCTTTTATATACCTTTTCTGTACTCCGTATACTGTAACGATTAAATAATGAATTGAATACCTTTGACTTTGAAAACTCCCTCGTTGTTGCGTCTTCCCCTTGTTATTGTCCTCCTCGAATGTGGCAGGATGCCACGAGCGCCATTTGAGTCCCCTAACAGTTAGTGCCTACAGCTGGTGAATGTCCCCCACTAAATCGGCAACTTGCCCCTGGAAGGACCCCCAACTTTCGCGGGGTTTAGCGAAGTAGCCGACTCAAAATAGCGGCTTTTCGGCGGGAGGTGGGTCTGCTCGCGTCAACCCGACGTCACTACAAGAGCGGCCGTCTCGTGAGAATGTTGGAGCTTCGTGAGCTTCTTCTCACCTCAACCTCACGACCCTCACACCACAGCCGAGCCTCAATAATGAACACCGCAAAGACGTTACGGCAGCGGCTCCTACTGCGCGCGCGCCGCGGAGGATGTATACAGGGCCGCGCAAACCGTTCCTTCACCTCCTCGTCCCCTCTTCGGAGCACTCCTGAAGACGCCAAACGCATCGCCGCCCAAGCCGCCGACCAGCTTCTCGCCGACCACAGCAACCGCACTGTCGTCCGCAAACAGCTGATTGACGCCAACCAGCTGGCCAAGCTGGCCTTTACGCTGGGCCGGCCGACTGTGTCCGGTATTGAGGTGACCGACGACACAATCCTCCCTGAGGGCACACCCGTCCCGGCGGGCTACCATCTCGTCTACTTTACACCGGGCGGTGTTGAGAGTCAGCTCGGGTCCGACGGTACCGACCGCACGTACAATGCCCCACACCCCTTTTCGAACCGCATGTGGGCGGGTGGGCAGATGAAGTGGGATGTGCCCGGGGGCGACAAGGGCGACAAGGGGAGCGGCGGCCTTCGAGTCGGCGACATCGCCGAAGAGCACACCCGTCTGTTGAGTGCCAAGCCCAAAGTCAGCTCCACTACGGGCAAACCCATGGTGCTGGTCGAAGTCGAAAAGCAGCTGTTCAGTCCGCGGGGGTTGGCGCTCGTGGACCGCCGGTCGTGGATCTTCCGGCCGCCAACAGAAGTCAGC
The DNA here is from genome assembly GCA_016097105.2 of Sporothrix variecibatus. Taxonomy (NCBI): domain Eukaryota; kingdom Fungi; phylum Ascomycota; class Sordariomycetes; order Ophiostomatales; family Ophiostomataceae; genus Sporothrix; species Sporothrix variecibatus. Next base: position 3,287,905 of record JADMNI010000003.1, read on the forward strand.
GACGAGAAGCAATTGCCGCCCTTCAAGTCTTTCAACGGGCAGTCCACCCAACAAGACACGACTGACTCTGCCGGCGCCGTCGAACGCCACTTTGTGTGGTCCCCGGTCGCCCTCTTCCGCTTCTCGGCCCTCACCTTCAACGGTCACCAGATCCACTACAACGAGCACTGGACACACACGCGCGAGGGCCACCGGGGCCTGGTCGTGCATGGCCCGCTCAACTTGATCAATATGCTCAACTTTTGGCAGGATGTACATGGCACGGCACTTGGCCAATCGTCGCCACGCAGTATCCGCTACCGCGCTGTGAATCCCATCTATGCAGGCGAAGAGTACTTGGTGCGGACCGCTGGCAAGGTCGATGGAGAAGATGGACAGCCGCTGTGGAAACTTGGAATGGTAAAGAACGGCAAAGATTGCATGCTGGCAGAGGTGCAGTGAGGGACAAGGTATCTGTGGTTGTAAATAATGCTTAGCGAAAAGGGGAGAGTACACAGTGCGGTACTTCGATGAATAAACAAATATCTACCTCTTCTGTACATACGGCAACTTCCATATCACGTAATTACAAAATACCACCCTCCCTAACTAAATCTATTATTGTGCTCATAATGACTTCTTTTATTTAAGTGTTAGCTAATAAAGTTTTTCCAATTGCACATTCTGTTTAAAGAGTTGTTTTCCATGGTTGGCATTGCAATTATTCAACCCCTTTTGTTTACCAGAGTATCTGACAGTAACCAATTTAAAGTCCTTCTCCTTTATCAACACATCCAACACTTGACACAAGGTTCCTCTTATTCTCTCAGATGCAACATGCAACTGGATCTGGGACACTCCTGCAACATATCGGTACTAATTATCATATCTCATACCGACTGTGGAGAGCAGCTCAGAGCCCACTGCCACCCCATACTGAAGCCCTGGCCAGTCGTCAAGGGAAATACCAGCTTGTATGCCTTCTTATATTCCTGCACTGGCCCATGTCGCTTCAAGTGTAATTTGTTTTGGACACATTATCCCACGAGCAAAGTCCGGGTAGGTTTTGGCAGACACACTTGAGCCTCATTGTGACGTGAGATGGAATTGATACAAGCCACGCGGGGGTTGACCACCCTAGTAAATTAGAATGGGATGAGATTACAATGAACTAAACAAAAAGTAATGGCGTTATACGTCGTATAGGTCCTCTGAATATCGACGAGACTGAAGGCAGCTACTCCTGTATGTGAATTAGAACGGTGACTAGATGGTGATCTTGGTTGCAGACATTCTCGTCGAGATCAAAATAAGTCCCGATGACCACGGTCGGCATTGAACTGCGCAACACTGTTCTAAAGTAACCGACCCATTTCAGCTCTTTGAAATCAAAGTTTCCTGTTTCAATACTAAATAGAAACAGGCTGTAGCTCTCACTTTCACTATGACCTCAAAATCACCTTGATAGCCACGCCTCTTTTTAGATTCGACGTGTTAATGTTTGAAACTCAGAAAGGAAATCTTTTATAGGTATTAAAAAGAGTGGGGTTTTTTCATAGGACTGTCAAAGCATAAAAGGATCTTTTCTAAGACCATTACAGCATCAATCTAAAGTCTTCCTCAGCCCTCACTTGCAACAAATTTTGCTTCGCCTCACATCACTGTCACCACACTGCTTTCTAATATCTTCTCAATCACTGCGGCTACGCAGTTGGGCTGTAGCATATGATTGAACAACTCTGATTTAGGCCACGATTCTCACGACTGCCTTTTCACTCTACATCACACCATTCCAGTTGCATCAGCTAAACCCTTGCCCTTATCATACGGCAACTAGTATTTGACATCTTCAGCATAACTTCTTACTATCTCACTAACTTTACAACGGCCTCTTCGACTTTACCTGGCTCCTTTATCACTGCCTGACATCTTGGCCTATCACTCAGCATTCAGCCTTTGATTTACAGCACACGTATTCACAGGTTTACGATTCACTCTGACCCATGCGCCAGTCACCACGACGACCTTCTCACCCACACCTCGCTTCTTGTATGTGATATAAATACTTGAGGTCTTTGAAGAAAGGAGAACAGAGGATACTTGTGTCCAGTTCTACAACCACACTTGCAAAATGGACAAACCAGACAAGATCCTCAGTTTCGAAAAAGGAGTGTCTTTTAAGAACCCGGCGCTGTCAGCCATTTCCTATCCAACGTCCACGCCCCCGCGCATCAATTCAAACACCCACATTCTGGCTGTTTGCCCAGTCGACAAAGCAACACGCACGACACAAAACAGACGGATGGTTTTTTGCAGATTTTTTTGCTTTCAACCTTCTGTTCAAAAGGCCTCGGTGCAAGTCAGACTTGGCTGGCGAGAGTGGTGAGTACCGCTTGACCATAATGTCAAGTAGCTTTCATACGAAACTGACACCTTCCGCAGAGTCCCAGGGAACTTCTCGACTCTTACGGGCCGTACGTACACGGCAATCCATTTGAGGATAGAAAGGTTGTTCTGAGCGAGGAGATTCTCGAAAAAAACAAACTCACTCCTGTAACTCTTTTCAAAGGAAGGGGGCTTCACGACTATTTCTTGGGCTGTGTTGCCCGTGTGACTGAAGAAGCAAGACGCACTCGCGGCTCGGTGCTGATCATTGCGTGCTGCCATGGACTCGAAGGATATGAGTTCAATTTCAGCAATGGGAAAGAAAAGGAAGTGGTTTCGATAACTCGTGTCCAGGGCGTTCTTGAACGTTACGTGCCGGTGTGCCTTCTAAGCACGGCGTGCCATTCGGGAGGGTGGAGTATGAGCCCGGATATAAACATTAGCACCATGACTGCGGCAAGAGAAGATCAACAGTCATTGTCGTGGCCGGCATCCGATTCCATTTCGCGATGTTCCGGATCTGTCTTCGTAAGTGCCATTATTGAAACGATGACCGCACAAACGAATGACCTGGAAGCTCAAATTGGGGCTGTTGACCAAGCTCGTGTCGATGAAAAGATGGCCGCTCTAGACAACGAAGACGTGGCAGGTTTCCAAACAAAAACCTACATGGCTTTTTGTCGTGCAGTTTACGATTCCTGCCTCAGAAAGCACCGCCTAATGCATGCTCATCAGTTTGCATTCTCTTGCCAGGACGACGAGTGGGGCCTTCCCTGGCAGCAGTCGGCATCCATACCTTTGGCATCGTATGCTCAGCGATGGCAAGAGCTTGAAACCTACCCATACACGGGCACTGCACAGAGGAAGTTGAACATGAATCCTTCGGCTTCCAACCCTAGCTTTGCGGATCAAAACTCGGCCCAAACTGGGAGGCTCACTATCAGAGTCGTTGATACCGACCTTCCGGTTCGGCCAAGCCGCAAAGAGCTGTTTTCGGGAGTTGGAGACTTGTCCATTTCTGGCCCTGGATCAATCACAGCAGACAGCCACGCACGACGTGTTGCGAAACTTGCGCGAGCAATGCAGCGCACTTGCCCTGGCGACGAGAACAACGGCTACTGGGAAAAATTGAACGCGTTCTACGAAAAATGCGCAGCAACCGGAAAGAGCACATTTCCCCCCGACCCAGAAAGTGCCCAAAACTCAGACGTTGACCAATGGGATCTGGACTCCATTGTACAGTACCGCTTGTCGATGTCGGCGTTGGCGGTGTATGCAATTGTTGACTACCTAAACCTACCGCGGCCCAACAATCAGACTTGTTTGGAGTGGCAAAAGAAAAGTTGGCAAAAAAACATGGTGAGAGACGTTCAGCGAAACCTTTTTGACGAGTCGGAGGTAGTCTCGGGCACAGATCGCCTTGCAGACTACATGCGAAAGCACAGGTTCTTCTGTATGCTGCCACCTACACCCGAACAAGGACCGCCTTATCTGCGTTTCCAAGAATACATCTTGGCAGCGGTGTTCGAGGCTCGCCTAGAGAGCGTGCAAAAAGAGAACAAGATAATGGACAGAGTCATTGAGATCATTGCGGCGCACCACAAGTATTACGAGCGTATCGCTTATGGCAGCAACGATGTCCACAAGATGCGGAGGCTGTACCTGGCGCTGTCAAGGCTGAAGCGATAGAGTCGCTCCATCCTCCACTAGGTGGCTAAAGCCTTTCCTCATGTCCCTTGGTTGTCTTTTGTTTTCCCTCTTTTCACACTCATTGTGACTTTTTTTCCCAGTTCTTTTCTCTTTTGTCGTCATTTTCTTTATTTGGCTTGGTTTTACTGTTCTCCGTTTGTCTCCTTCTTTCGTTTTCTCGTTTTCTTTGTCTCTTTTTATTTTCCTTTTTGTTCCGCGTTGGTAGCTATCAGTACCAATATGCGTTCGTTATTTTGGCACCGCACATCAACGATGAAGTGTTACGAATAAAGATACCAAGTGTGGAACTGACGTAACTTTATGGAAGTGATTTCATGATGATGTAAATCTGCAAATTACATTCAGACCAACACTCTTTTCGACACTACAATTAGGGTTGCTGTGAGTCAGAATGCATGACAAAGCAAAGACTAAAAACACGACAACCTGGCCTTTTGAACCTTGAAATCAAACCTATATAAAAGAACGAATAAAGTATCAGAACCAACTTTAAGCTGTGTTTAGACATCACGCAATATCGACACAAGCCTTTAGTCTAGTTTCATGGCATCAAGAAAGTAGATACGGATCAACAACATCGTCTACAATGGTCTACACATTCGAAACTCGAACGCCACCGCGCGTCAATTCCAACACGCATATTGTGGCTGTCTGCCCTGTCGACACAGACCATGCTGGCCACGACAAGGACGGATGGCTTCTCTCAGAGTTCTACGCTTTCAACAATCTTCTCAATGGACTGGGCGCAAGTCAAACGTGGCTGGTCGTACAGGAACCCGAGACGATCGTCCAAAAGTATGGCCAGTACGCACATGGACGAACCGGCGCCGATAAAAAGGTGGTTCTCAGCCAGGATATTATCGACAGCAAACAGGTCACACCTGTGACGGTCATCGACAGCGAGACGAGCGACGACGTGTTCTTGACAACAGTGACCCAGGTTACACAAGGGGCAGCAAAAACAGGAGGGTCTGTTCTGATCATCATCTGCAGTTACGGCCTCGATGGCTATGAGTTCCACTTCAGCAACGAGCTTACACCACTGCCTTATCGTGGTGAAGATTGGGACCGCAAGATTTCCATTGAACGGCTCAAGCAAACCTTGGCTCCAGATGTCTCTGATGTTCCACATGTGCCCGTTTGTCTTCTGACTCCGTGTTGCTATCGAGGAGGTTGGGCCATCTGCCCCGACATTACCAAGACCACAAGCATCTCCAGTGGCATCTTGCCCGGCAGTGCTTGTATCTGGACAGACTCCACCGAACGTGCGCTCACCACCCAAATTACCGAACAAATGACATGGGTTACGAGCCATTACGATCTAGATGCTTTCCACGACTTTGCCCGAAATCTGCTGCAGGTTCATGATGTTTGCGGATTGTTTCCAGACGATACACACGAGTTTGTGTTCTCAGAGACAGATCCAGCGGAATGGACATATCCTTGGGAGACTCGAGAGAATCCGGAGAAGACCACAACCGTTTCGCTGCCGTCGTATGCCCGGCGTTGGGCTCAGCTAAAAACCGTCCGGGCCGAGGTGGAGAACACCGGCAATCCCTACAATACCGCTACTATTGGCATCCCCGGCGGCGGCACCTCGATCATCGCCCGTATGCGTACCCGCAAGATCCAGCAACTTGTTGCGGCCATGAAACGCACGTGCATGGGTGACGAATACACCCCCCGGTGGCTCGGACTCGATGCGTTCATGAGCGACTGTGCCGAATTCGGATCGTGTGTCTCTGTGCTCGACCCCAAATATGCGGCGCAGAGTGATAAAAACGGCGAGTTGGAGGAAGAGTTGGCCCAAGCATTTGAGCCGAATCCGCAAACCCTCTTTGCCATTGTCCAGTACCGTCTGCGCATGCACCAAATTATCTCCCACTGCATCGTCGATGCGATGGGCCTGCGCCGGCCCGGTGAATCGAGATTTGGAGTCGACGGGCAATCCCTCTTGCGGTGGAACACACACACGTGGGCTGACCGCATGGCCGATGACCCTGCATTGCCCCATATCCGTACAGCGGGCACACTGCTCCAAGCCAAAGAGGATTTTGGATACAGTGAACAAAATCGACACCGCTACCGCGAGTTCTTTTTGTCGGTCCGGCCCTCGCCGCAGCAAGGTCCCAAACTTCACCGATTCCACTCTTATCTTTCTGCTACCATTGTTGCCATGAGCCCAGAAGACGCAGCGATCAAGGGTGATGTTTTGGGCACAGTCATGTCTGAACTTTCTCGATATCAAAAGCACTACGAAGAGATTGCACGGGCAAACCCACGCGTGATGGAAAGCTGTCGAAGATATATGGAGGGAATGGGAGTTCCCAAGGAGGAGTTGTGATAATACCCCAGATCGAATTTGGTTCTAAGCGACAATGAGAAACTTTTTATTAGTCTAGTCTTTTCTATTTTGCTATTCCCTTCAGTTTCATAAACATGTTTCTTTTTTCTTTTTTTTTTTTTAACGTACATGATAGGAACTCAATTAACGACAAAAATACTTGAAAAGTAATACTAAAAAATTGAAGTTCGAATGCACACATTTTTTATTATTTCATCTGTGTTTACTGGTCAATGTAGAAAACCCATTTGACTCCGTACTTGTCCACTGTTCTTCATGCTATGTATATGTGAGTCTTTAAAGTCAGGACGTGTTGACAAAATTGCTCTTTTTGTCGACAATATGAAAAGTGGGTCCGCACAAGTACACGATGTGGCACAGCCTTGTGGTGTTTTCCCTTCTTTCAGCACAACACTCTCAACATCAGGAAGGATCAACCAGCACGTAGTCTGACTTTCATTGGGGGGTTTGTATTGTGACTTTTAAAGTTGCGTGCCCTGACAGTACCCTCAATTAAGGTTCAGTTTTTCTCGTTGAGCCCTAATTTTCTTTTCGACAAGAAAAAAGTCCGAGGAGATTAAGTAAGGAATCAAGGTTCACCATCGTTAACAACCTTACGTATGTATCTTTTAAGGTTCATGTTCTTGTGTGAGTCTTACAATCCCGTCGAATAAAGTTCGCTTTTGTTGTCCTTTTTTATTTATCCTGTCCTCTCTCATCACTCCTTCCTTCCTTCCCTCCCACTCTCCTTCGTTCTTTCCCCATCTCATTTCCCCGTTTCCTTCCCTACGAGCACAGTCAACAATCCCGATTGAGGAATCAAGCCTAAGTTACTCTTTAAACAAAAACAAACACAAACAAAACTTCAGACTTATTCCCATATATCTCTACCCAGTTTATCCATTGCCCATTTTGCCCACCATGGTAGGCCAGTTTGCGGTCTTCGACCAGACTCCATGGAACCAGCCAGCACTGGACGAGCCTGCACTGGACGAACCTGAAGTGGACCTGCTTGCAGTTGAAAAAATTGCATTGGACCAGCTTTTGGAACAGATTGCATCTAATCAATCTGGAATGGACCAATTTGGATTGGACCAGCTTGCGACATCGGGCCCCGCGATGGATCCAATGGGTATATATCGGATCCAACCAGTCCCTTACGTCACAGCGGACAACTTCCATGACTGGCAGAAAAACATCCAACAACGCTGCACCGATAACGGTATCGAGCTACGGCGTCTGGATGGTAGTTCGCCAGAATTCACCTTTTTTGGAGTCTTGGATACTCCCGCCCAAGCTGTAGCAAGATCAAGACATGTCGATGGCCTCCTGCGCAACCTGATTGGCGACTCCATCGATGCCGAGACGAAGAAGAAGATTTTCCCCTCGGCAACGACGTCAGCTTCTTTCAACCAATCGACCCAGTTGTGCCGACCACGACTCCGTTAACCTATGAGCCGTTCGCCCCCATTTTGTGGAACTGCGTTGAGAGCTACTTTCAAAACCTGCTTAAGGCGACACAGGACGATAAGGAGAGGCGCCTGGCGTCGCTGCACGCAGAGGCCATTGCGGGCCTTGACAAGCTCAGGAAGCAGCGCAAGCACAACAAGCCCGAGTGCATTGCCCAGTGGGCCATCGACCTGGTCGAAGAGCACCGCCGCCGGGCGCTGCCTCTGATGAGCCAACCATTCTACCAAGACGAAGCCAAGTTCTCGGCTCAGCTGTTCTGCTACTTTCAGGAGCGGGCACCGCGGCTGTATAGCCAATACATCCTCGGTGGGTTAGTCGACCGCATGCCATACCAGTTGGCATACACCACCTGCCTCGGCTACTGGAGGCAGGAGGCCGCTGCAGCCGCGAGGCAGATTGAGGAAAGGGAACGCCAGGCGGCCGTGGCAGAGGCCAGAGCTGAGGCCATGAAGCAGGCAAAGGCCAAGGCTCATGCTCGGGCCAGGACTGCGGCCATGGTCCAGAATGCAGTGAGCGAGGGTTTGGCCTCTTACATCAATCTTGTTTCTCCTCCGCCGTCTTTTGCCTCACCTTCCCCTGCGACTTTCGTTTCGCCTTTTTCATCTGTTTCGCCAGGGTTAGTATCAGCTGGTGCCGTTCCTAGCAGCTCTAATGATGGCCCGAGCCAGTCAAAGAGACGGAAACTCTCGACCAGGGAGTGAGGTTAAGGATAGCAATCTCCTTTTGCTGGATTTGTTTGTGTTTCGAGAACTATGATCGGTGCTCGAGGACGACAGATCAGCGGGGGACGCTGTATCAACGGGTGTCGATTTGAGAAAGGCACGCTGTCTCTATTTTGTATTTTTATTATGATAAAACTAGTTCAATAAATAAGTAGTTATTGTGGAGGATTATTACTTGGAGATATTCTCTACGATGTACACACGGATCCCTTTGGCGCTACTTTAAATGGTCTATGGTAGTTTTCCTAGGTAGATATGCTTGAAGCTACTTTTGTATTGTTAATTTCCCATAGAATAATTAGCTATTCCCACTCAACAATTTTGTTTTACTTCGCCTTCGTTTGTTCCGCCTTTTGTCTCTCCTCCACGATGGCACTCGTCTCCGCCGCCTCGCCAAAACGCCACGAAACATCACCTCCCCAGTCGGCGCCACCTTCGGCCGGGTCCACGTTCCGCCACGTCCATCTTGGCAGCTTCTGCTGTCCATCTTCCAGTAAGGTCTTGACCCAGGATCCAAAGATGGGCATCATCTTGAAGCCATGACCGCTGTCACCCGACAGAACGACCAGCGACTTCCGTGTGTTGGGCACAAAGTCGATGCAGTACTCGGAGTCGGCCGTGTCGCTGAACCAGCACATCTTCTTCTCGACAAAGGGCGGTCGGCCAGGTATGGCAGGGTTTCCCTCAACAAACGACGCATCTGGGCCTCGTCGGCTTGGGGGACGTAGCCAGCCAGAGCTGTGTTTTGGTCGACATCACCGCTGGCCAGAGGAGGCAGTGATGTCCGTGTTGAGCCGTAGTTGCTATAGCCGGCTCCCAGGGGAGTCAGCTTCAGAAGACGAGTGGCCGGGTCGGGCTCGAAGAAGAAGCCCAAGTCCATGGCGTTGGTCACGGGATGCCGCGCAAGACATCACACTCGTCCTGGTGAGCTCGATGTGGGCGACAGACCAGCACCGAGCGACACTAAAGAGGCCGACCTGGGGCACGAGCTGGGCACCATAGGCGCCGAGAGCACAGACGACCAGATCAGCACTATAGACGGTACCGTCGTGTGTCGTGAAACCAGTGCACCGCCGGTCATCGCCCTCGCCCTCAAAGGACAGCTTCTCGACCAGGCCAGCCTCGGGTCCGAGCACAAACTTGACGCCTCTCTTCTTGAGCTTGGCAGCAATACCTCCGACAGCTCGTGCCGAGTGAGCATACCCCTCGGCGCGGTTGAAGTAGCTTTTGAAGTTTGTCAAAGGACCCGTCAGCTGCCAGCAAAATTCCCGCATCTTCTCGGGCGTGTCCAGACCCATCGTGGCATTGCCCTTCATCGTCGGGTGGTTGCGGATGTAATTCGCGGCGCCATTGAAAATGCCTTGGGCTTTCTCGGTGGCATAGCCGGAGAGCATGACCAAGTGTCCTGTTTGGTGGAAATAGGGCGCCCAGTCTTCCGTCTTCCAGGCGGCAATGGCCTCGAGGCCCAAGTCGGTGTAAAAGTCGTCGCTGTACTGCGCGCGGACAATCTTGTTCAAATCGTTGGCGGCCGACTGCGCTGAGGGAAGCTCCGAAGCGCGGTCAAAGACGGTGATGTTGGTGTAGCCCGCCTTTTGCAAGTGGTAGGCAGTGGAGAGTCCCCAGCAGCCAGCGCCGAGGACGGCAACGCGAGCAGACTTGTCGGTCATGATGGCAGTTAGTGAGGGTGCGGTGAAGTCGATGATTGACCGATGAAAAAATGTACTCTTCTCTGGACAAAGGCATCTGCTTTTATCTTTTCTCAAAGATGCCGATGCATCTCCTTGCTATCAGATTAAATCAGATGAGGTCGTCAACTTCTTCAATAACACGATTTTATTCTGTCTTATCAACTGCAGCCAATTGTTTCACACGGATAGAACGGCTCGACCGACGGATGCACGCCAGTGGAGGTACTTGTGGGGTGTTCTTTGCGATTTTGGTGGTGTTGCAGGGATTAGGCAAGGCTCTTGGCAACAGTCAGGCGATCACCTGATCGCGTAGATTGAAAATAAGCCAACCTCACTTCCTTTATCAACGTAGAGATGTTGGGAATCATCAACACTTTGTCGTGATAACTCTGTTTTATTCTGTCGAAATCTCAATTTATTTTCAATCTCTGCTATTTCAGCACCACCGCCATGTCCCCGAAACGTTCCACTTAGTACCGAACAAGCACGCCCCCAACAACATCTTTCCCGTGCTCGTCTACCGCCAAGTACTGCCCCAACCCGTCATAGAAGAGTCTGCCACAACTTTCCTCGAACAAAATGCATGGGCAAAAAAGGGTACATGGGTCACATTGATGTCCGCCATTTCCATCCCAATGTGCACGAGTGCTATGGCGTGGTAGCGGGATCGTCGACAATGCTGGTTGGTTGTGGCAGCGACGACGATCCAGCGACAGGCACGCCTATTCCACTACAAACTGGAGACGTGATTGTATTGCCGGCCGGCACAGGACACTGCAATGTGGGCGGATCAAGTACGGAGGACTACCTCTATATTGGTCTGTATCCGAATGTGAGTGACTCTGTTGCCATCAATTTTTATTGTTCACGCTAACATTGTAGAACGGCCCGCATTGGCGGTTCGAGCTGGGCAAAGAGGGCATGGATATGGCGGCCATTCAACAAGAAGTGGCGCGTGTGCCAATACCGGAAGAAGATCCAGTCAAGGGAAAAGATGGGCCGCTGTTGCAGTTGTGGGTAAAGAAGGAGTAGTAGAGCGTGATGAAGCATTTTGATTTTGTGAATACCAAACAGCTACAGATTCCCATCCCACCATCGTGAATAGTCTGGTCCGCTGCGACTGCTAAACAGCTGTGCAAACGGATCGTACAGCATGGCCGTCACCTCGCCCATATTTGTATTGTTGTCCCACGTTGTCCATCCGAGGTCGAGAGCCGGTGCAGTCGCCTCTGCTACCAGTTGTGTTTGTGTTGCAGTGACGGCCATCTCTGTTGTTGCCGCTGCAGGTGTTGTTGTCTCTGTCGACTCCTCCTGCTCTGGCTGCCCTGGCGGTACAAACCAGTCGGGCGGCGCGGCATAGTCTCGCAGTGACGTCTGGAAATCTTCGGGCGGCGAGTCCACGTCGGGGTCCTGCAGGTGCATCGGTTCGGGGCTGCCGACGGGTACTTTGAGTGCGTCCGAAAAAGTCGGCTCAAAAAGAGACCGGCCCATGGGCACATTGGGTTGATGCATAGCGGCAAAGTCGAGGATCCGCCAGAGTAGAGCGACATTGTCGGCCATGGCGGCAGCGTGCCGTGCCGGGTCAACATCCGCAGGCGGTGTGGACGATGAGAGCAGCAACAGCTTGTCGACGTCGGCCTCGATGCTCTGACAGACGGGCCACCGCTGTGCTAGTTCTCCAACAAAAGTTCTGCACACGTCAATGTATTTCTCGGCGGCAGAGCGTATGGAAGGGTCGGCTGCCCGTGACCAGTACAGGTGTAGCGTAATGGCCACGGCGGCCGTGTACCCAAAGAATGGGTCACTGAGAGTCAGGCCCTTGTGAGTAGCCATGCCCAACAGCCGAGCTATCCATGTGCTGTGCAACAAAGCCAAGTCGGTCGATGTCTTCCAAAACGCGTTTGGTCCCGTTGGCGGTCTTGCTTTGGCCACCCGCGGGGTGTAGAGAAAGGGATGATTGAGGACGGCGTGCAGCGTGTGGTATGTCACTTGGATCTTCATCCAGGGCAGCCAAAAGGCAGAGTGACGTCGCAGTTCGGCGGGCGACCTTTCGAGAAAACGGGAGGCGTCGTATCGAAACGACACGGGGAAAGCACCTTCCATGTCGAGCAGCTGCGCATTGATGGCCGTGTAGTCCGAGTCAGGCTGCCAAGGTGCTTCACGGAAGAGTCCAGCATCTTTGCCACGGTTGCGTCGTGTGCAACATTTGCCGACATACGCTCGCACCAGTCCCCACAGACTGGCACTCCGGACCATGTGCGACCAAATGCTGACACGCTCGCCACGCCGGCCAGGGTCGAGTGGTAGTAGGGGCGCTTGGTCGTCTGCATAGTCGGGTTTTCTCATAGACTTCCAGACGCTGTTGACTGGTTGTATGAGAGACGGTGCGTGCATATCGTAGGTCGATGGGATCTTGGTCGGCAGGCCGCACAGAACAGCCACAGTCTGTACGCTCCAGAACAGTCGTCGCTGGCTTTCGAGAAGTGGCGTGCGGTCAGACGAAAGATGGATATCGAGGCCGGCACATTGCATGAGGTTGCTTGCAAGAGCAATGTGGAACGAGGCCAGCTGGAGATCGCCCAGGACCAGGTTGGAGAAGGAGAGAAGGCAGAGCGCTTGAAGTGTGGCGAGGTCGACTGTTGAGGCAGCCACTTGCTCGAGAATGAGATGGCGGGCGGTATTGTTGAGTTCTGCCGGCGTTTGAAGATGCTCGTTTGCAAAGGAAGCAAACGCGTCTGGAGAGTGTTGTGTGGTCAAAGCCAGAATCGGCAGCAAAAATAGCATCGGGTGAGCTTGTTGTCAAACTGCTTGGTGGCTCAAACAGCCAGATTGGCTGGCGATGACATGACCGAAAGTAAACTCGGATAGCCTCCTCAATGATCGGGATGGATGGCAATCGATGTACCATAGATGGCGGTGTGTGATATGTCTGTGATGGCACTCTTTGTGGTGAGGGTACCGTTGTCTCATCGACTGACTCGGCCACAGTGATGGCAGGTGACGTTGGGTTGTCAATGGCAAGGCTAGATTGTGCCCCGTCTTGTCGTGATGCTCGTGCCGATCCAGGGGATGCGTGCTTGTCCTCCAGTCGGTCCTCCAATCGAGCAAGTCGCTCTTCCAGTCGCCGGATGTATGTCGATTGGTCATTGAGGACAGGAGTAGCCTCAAAACTGTTGAATGACCTCAGAGTAGGCTCGCTGTTGATATCGACGCTGCTGGGCACGGGCGTCTGGTCACCGAGTGGAATCTCCGGAAAGCGACACGTCTGCCCCAATCGCCGACACGACGAGCAGTACGGCCGCTCGCCAGGGCACCGCTGCTTCTTGCGCCGGCAGTTCTCGCATGCCTGCAGGATGCGCCGTGCGCGGCTCTTCCGGGCGGGCGGTATGGGTGTGGCGGGTGCGAGGGATCGTAGCATGGTGAGTGGTGTGAGTGGTGTGTGTCTTTGTTTGTGTCGGATTGGCAGGCGGATGAGCCGATGTGGATCGTGGGCGATTTTTGTCTCCATCAATGCTGCCCTGTAATATTTGAAATAGGTGGTTCACAGCGACACTTTACAGCGCCCGTGGCCTGGAAAATAGCGCCGAAATGGCCTGCGATAAACGGCAACTGATTAGCACCCGGAAAGACACAAAGTGAGTGCACGTGACTAGCTTCGTCTGTTTGTCTTCATCAACGAGATCGAAATATCGTAGACGTGGTAATTGCAATACAAGTCAATGGTTTAGTCAAGTTATCATTCAGTTCTCCTATTTTGATGGCTATGTTCTGAACAAGATATCATTACATCATGTACATAATGTACCTCCCGGTTCTTGTGTTTCGTTCCGTTTCGCTACCTTGCTCCCGCTCAACTCCAAAAAGACAACCCTTCGAACAAGCAGCCCTTGGTCGACTCCCAACTAACTACAATGTATTCACCTTGTGTAGTATAGCACTAAGCTTCTTCTTAACGGCCCCCGAGCTCGGCCCAAAGGGTTCATCACAACTATCTCGGATCGATTGGAGCTCCTTCACCAAGATTTTATAAGCACCGACCTTTCCTTCAAGGTCCTCTGAGTAAATGCTGCTTTGGTTCATGAACTCTGCCGTGAAATCGTTCAAGTCAACCAGTCCCGCAAACCCCGGCACCCTGCGGTATAGAAGAAGCGTTCTGACATTCTTGGCTGCAAAACTCTGCAAACATATTGTGCAGTTCCTTGTCGCAGGTGGACGTAGAGGCCCGTTCGGCAGCCTCGAGAAACTGTAGAGCCGACCATTCGTCGGTAAAAAGGCGGCGCAAGTGTTGATTTACCTGACTGCACAAGCCGGACACGCCGTAGTAGTCTCCAATGGCATTCAGCTGGACAAGCTCTTGCAGCTTTGTTCGCAGCACGTTCTCGTCACTGCTGCTTTCTTGTGCTGCACTTCCGTCGGGAGAAGGAGCAGGTGCTGGGTAGTGGCATGTGCCGAAGTGGCGCTTGTGGCGGTAGCTGTAGAAAAGAGGCCAGGAGTGGTAGTCGTAGAAGCGGCTGCCGAAGTGTTCGGCGCCGAGAAGAAACCTCCAGAAGGTGCAGGTTCTGGGCTCGATGTGTGGCCAAGGACCCCGAGAAGATACCATGAGTCGCAGGGGTGGGTATAACTGCCTTTTTTGGAGTCGTTGTTGTCGAGCAGGAGACCACGGTAGGGAGGTACTTTGGGAAGATCGAGAATGCGTACATGTACTTGATCATCCTCTCGACCAAGGCAGCATCGAATGCTTCGATTTTGATGACTTTAGTCTTGGCTTCCTATGGTGACGCCCCTGTTAGCAAACGGCGAACTTCCGGACAAGGTTGGAATCAACATTGCCAGTAAACAAAGGACTCTATAGCTCCATACCTCGAACTCTCCATCGAGGGCAGCAGCCAAGACAGCCGATAGGGGACAAACGACGACTTTGTGGAGGCGAAACGTCTTTCCCTCACATTCGATGCTGAAGTCGCTGTATTTCCCAGACTCGTAGAGAGACTCTATCTGCGAGGGCCACGTCGGGCACGACATCGTTTTCTGTCGTGTGGCTGGGTCGCACGGCTCTGTTTGTATTGGGGTTTGGTAAGGATGATGGATGCGACAAATTGAACAACAAGAGGCGAAAACGAAAAATGAGAAAATAAATATGTGGTCAAAATAGAGCGTGCCGAAAGGAAAATGGGCCACAAAAGCGATGCGCTCAAAACGTAAGGTACGCGTTGTATGATGAGGCGTCAGCCGCACCGTCCTCCTCTTCATGGCAATGTTTTGTAGAAGAACATATAAAATAATGAATGGAAGACATTCACGAAAACAACATTCGCCTGGCACTGGGCCACGTGTCACGGCCCCCAAGTCGTCGTGGTACTGCTCATATCACATATTGCATCCCATTGGTCTCATTTTTACTGCGTTGGGCGCAAACGAACTACCATGCGTCAGGCTGCATAAACACAGCACATATATACCCCGCTTGAACCGAGCCCCTCTCTTCTCTTCAGCCTTGTGTTAACGTCTTTCATGCCTTTCTTCCAGTTCTACTCGCAGTCGACCTAGTTCTTCACAGAGAGATGGCCACAATCGGTGCAACACCAGAAACGACGTGGTCGTCCCAGATACAGTCACTCTATAAGTCTGGGAAGTACAGCGACTTCACAGTCGTTTGCGAGGGGAAGACGTTTTGTCTTCACAAGATGGTTGTTCTGTCCCCGGTCACCAGTTTTCTCTGCGGCCCTCGACGGAAAATTCAAGGTAAAAATAACAACAGAAAGGCAACAAAGAAGGACTCGTTTTGATTGCCTGTTAACAATATCGCCTCTGTAGGAAGGGTCCGAGAATACAATCACTATCGACGCGTTCGACGTCGATATGGTCGAGAAGATGATCAAATTCATCTACGGCTACAACGTGGTTCCAAGATATGATACGCCCAAAAACATCCCTATACTTTTTAAGACAGCCACAACGACTTCTACAAAAGGAACTGGCGATGAGAGGACCTTACAGTCGAAGCTATCTGAACTCATCAAGCTCAATGCCATTGGCGACTACTATGGCGTTGTTGGCCTTTGTGTGCACACCAACGCCAGTATACGAAATCTTTTTTACCCATGAGTGGTCTCCTGCCGAATTCCTCGCAGCTGCCAATATGGCATCCTCGGAGACTGGCGACAGCAATCTCCACAAATTATTCGTCGAGTTTGCAGTCAAAAACACCAAGTCGCTTCTTCCACTCCGCAGAAATGACTTTGCTGGCCTAGTCGGGTGAAAGACTTTTCTGCCGAGTACATGGAACAAAGCCACGCCAGGTACGAAGCTGCCATGGAAAAGGTAAAAAGGTATGAGCGGATGATCAAAGAGCTCAAAGCGACCGGGACACACAGGGTGGCTACAGTCACCCGACGCTTGAAGCCCGGAACCTCACAACGGTGGACAGCATCATTACAAGGATGGAGGAAGAGAGACAAAGACTACTCTAAAAAGGTATGTTTGCCTGTCGACCGGATGTCGTTGGCAAATATATCATCGGTGCGGTAAATACACAATGCGGGTGATGGATGTGACAACGGTATTCGGGACAATTAATGTTGATTTATATCCAATCGTTTTCTAATGTATTTTGTACAATTTCACCAACACTCTACTGACATATTTCGTAGTTATGTCCGTTGCTCTGCTGAACGTACTTCGTAAGATCGCCAACAGGGGAAGCTTCTGCCCACAAACATGCAAACCCGTGGACCCACTTTTAATATGGTGATGAAAGGGGTTGCCACCGGCCTTTTCAGCCTCACAAAAAACTCTCTGATCACCTCGAGAGCACCAGCCTTCCCACCAGCGTTAGCGCATACAGACGAGAGAAGAGACACACAGTGTCCTTTGAGCGAAACGATGACGGCTCCGGCCTGGTCCGCGCATGTGCTCTCACTCTATGAGTCGGGGAAGTACAGCGATTTCTCGATCGCTTGCAAAGACCGCGTCTTCAAAGTCCACAAGGCCATCGTGTGCCCTCAGTCACCCGTGTTGGCTGCAGCCATCAATGGCGATTTCCAGGTAGTTTTGATGTCTTTATCAAGAACGGATGCAATGCGCATCGAGTATCAGAGTCTGACGGCATACAGGAGGCAAAGACGGCGTTGTCAAGATCGATGGCTTCGATGTCGACGCCGTTGAGACAATGATCAACTTCTTGTATGGCAAGAAGACTGGTCTGCTTGAGGAACCCATCTTGGAAGCAGACACAGAATCAGCAGAAGCAGTTGATGGTGCCTCGACGGACACGACAGAGAAAGAATGCAATGTCAAGCAGTCTGAAGACAGCATCCGAACGAAGCTACTTGGAACGAGACTGCTCGGACTAATTCAAATAAACGCCATTGCCGACTACTACGATGTGGCCACCCTGCGAGCACACACCAACGGTAAGATTCGAAAAATACTTGATGACGGCAACTGGACGATGGACATTTTACTCCGATGCGGCCAATGCAACAGCTTCGTCGACCGGTGACGTCGTCTTGCATCACACATTTGCCGAGTTTGCCGCCCAGAACATCGAGGAAGTCTATGCCGCCCGTTGTGAACCTAACTTTGAGGCCCTCATATCTCTCAAGGGTTTTGCTGTGACATTTATGGAGCACAGCAGCGTCGAAATCGGGAGCCTCCGTCGCTCCCTGACGAAGAGAATAGCAGACCTAAAAAAGACCAAGGAAGCCCTGGCCAAAGTCCTGGAAACAATCAAAGAGGAGCGCGAGGAAATAAATGATTTACGTGGTGCACTGGAGGAGTCCAAGGCTGCGCTCTCAGCTGCGCTGCAACTTCAACTAGACTATGAAAAGTTGCTGGTTTTAAAAATCCACGAACGGTATGATGCCGTTGTGCCGGAAATTGAACGCATCCGTGATGCGTTGGGGCAGTGGGGAACCATGTACGGCTGTGACATAACAAATGTGCAGCAAAGATTGAACAACGTTGTCAGAGATCTGAAGGAGGCGACATATGCAAAGAATAGCTAGATATAGCATCGACGCTGATGCTGAGTTACGGAAGGCCAAGAAACATAGAGACGGTACGATCTTGGTAGTGTCAATTATGTCGGTGTAACAAGTGGTTGAATTTATATTGTTTCAGATCTCCTTTACCACTTTGAAGCTACAACCCGCGGACTACACGCCCCTTGGATATGAATAGATATTTAATCAGTATTTGCTACATTCCACCAGACGGGAAACCGTGACCGTCCTTCTTGTTGCGACAGAAGGGGCGTGTGTTAAGGCGTGTATCAACTCCTCATCCTCCCATATGCATCCACGAGACTTGGCATGCGTGGCGTACGGACCGCTCCCGCAAATGACAAGGTTGTTGACGCCGTGATGGAGTGGAACAGGGGGCGCAAACTGACGATCACTTCCAGACTCGAACATGAAATGGCATGGACGCCACCAGACATACACCATTGACAAGACAGGTACTCCACGAAGAAAAGACCAGTACCGCCGTCCAAGATGCAAGTTTCAAAGAAAGCAGCAATATACCCCGAAACTAGCAGTAAGTACTCGCAGAACGACGTATGTACTAGCAGCTTGATCTCACAGCTTCATGAACCTAAACATGAACGGGGGTGCTCAGGTACCCGAGACCACCTCTCCGTCAGTCCCCCTACTACATCTACTGTGCGACTTTTTCCTCACGCATTTTTCACATATTCTTTTTTTCTTTATTCGTTCCAGTGCTCTCCGCATCCATCCGAGACCTCCCATGCGGTAGGATTTCGTCAATACACGCCCTCCTATACTATAAACGGCTTTCCGTTTATGCCGTGCACAATTTCTTTTCCTGTTCTTCTTTTCTTTTGTCAGCAGTCTAACAAGCTAGCTTTGCAATTTATTGCTATCTGACCGCATATTAGCCTCTGGGCATGGCTCTTTTGACGTCTTTTGCTTTTGTTTTCTAACGTCATTTTTTCTGAACGCGGATGATGCGATTTATTGAGAGGCGTTGTTGTTTTCTTTCATGCAAAACGCCTTGGTGGGCCAGTCGTGTGGAAAAACCCCTCGTGGCCCTCGTGGCACTGGGTCCCTTTAGAAGCAAAATTTACGGAGACGGTCGATGGGCCGTTCTCGATCGCGCTTTGGCGGCTAAAAGTGACGCTTGTGACGATAGAAGAACAACTCGCGCTAATTGAGGCACGCCGAAAAAAGGAACAAACAAGAGAACAAAAAGACAACCCACTGGAAGTCCACCAAAAAGCACACCACAAAGCTTTGCCACACAATAGCACGAGAAGCAAAAAGCAAATACGGGGAGTTTGTTGCGTGCATGACGCAGTGGGGCGTCGGCGTCTACGGTTGTTTTTCCTCATCCTCTCCCAGCGCACTGGATTCCGGTAATACTTGGTCCGACTCCGTGCCAGTAACTGTTTTATTGCAATAGAGGAAGGAAAAAATAAAGAAAAAAGAAAAAAATAAGCAACAGAAGGAGTCGGGTCAAATGGGGCACGAGCTGAAAAGGGAAGCAAAACCGTTAATTTTTTGTCAAATGGAAAAAAAGCACGGAGAGCACCGCCACGCAGAAAAGCGGGTGCACGAGAATCAACGTTCTGTGCACGGTTCCCCTACAAACTTATGGGGAAGAGGGCCATACGCGTACGAAGGGGTTTTTTTTTTTCACATGCAGTGCAAGATAATCTTTTGTGTGTGACTCTGTGCCTCTGTGTATGTTGCCGGAAACAATTCCGAGCAACGACACAAAACGGAACAACAGGCAGGGGTCAAGGGTGAGAGTCTGTAAAGGTGTGAAGATGTGAAGGTGTGAAGGGAAAGAGCCGCTCCTCAAACATTGCTCTGTTGGTCCAAGAGAGGAAATCAGGTGTGCTACAGGGCTGAACGACACACAACATATATTTGCATGCAATTTTGTATGTGGCTTGTAAAGTGTGAAAGGATGACGAGCTTGGCCAAACTCGTCGTCTACAGTGAATGAAGAGCAAAAAAAGGAGCAGAATACAGCATCTTGGCACCCAACAGAAACCCCTGAACTAATCTGCAATCATCGATTTTTACGAGTGCGTTCAGTGATCTACTGTGTACAGTTAGATTGCACTGCTTTATGCCCAGGCACCATCGCCGTTCTGGTTCTAGACTGGGAGGGTCAGAGAGGCCTCAAAAGACCTAAATGATCGAGAAAGAGGCCAGAGGTCTAGGCCTTTCAGCTCTGGGATCTGAGACTTTTTGGGGCGGTAAGGGAGAATATTAGAGTAGCCAAAACGAGGGCCGGGTTATACGGCAAGCGCGGGCAGGGCCAGATAAAAAAAATCGACGAGAGCGGATGGGGGGTGTGCAGGGAGAGAAAGGGGCAGAGAAGCGTAAGGAGCAAATCCGGTGTCCTATGGTGGGCAATTCTCGTATTGTTTGAATTTTGCCATATCCGCCAAGGCCTAAGCCGTCTGCGGACTGTGGATTGTCCCTGCGGCATGAGCGAAAGCAAGGAAAGAAAGGAAGACCTAGAAGAAAAAGGTCCTCTGCAGGAAGGGAGCTATCGAAAATCAGAGTGGCCTTTTTGCTTCCATTTCTTTGTCCTCGTGAATTAGTGCTTCGTTGGTGTCGATGGTGCACGCAGACTACCTGGAGACTGCCTTGAGACTACCTGCATTTTACCACAGGTCGGGTCCGTCGTTTTAGGAACGCAAAAGGAAAATAAAATCGATTTAGTCCAGGATAGGACTAATGCACAACGGTACATGTGGATTGGATGCAGCAACCGTTGAACCGCAACGTACTATATTCACTTACACGGTTTATAACAGCAAGGCACAGCCGGCCTTCCGATGCACCAAACCTGCACCAACAAGCAGCAAATGCACCAATGCGGACAGCTGTTTACTGTTTACGGGCAGCACTGCGTTACCCTTTTTCTATTTTATATCAGTTAGACGCCCCACGATACCAATAGATCCCAACGGCCACCTAGTCCTGGTCAGGTCAATTATTTACACGCCCTCTCAATATCCATTCTGGAGCCACCGCGGCCAGCGCGGCTGTTTTTCTATCCGTATTAACAGCTAGCTGTATGCATGTGAAATACAGAACAAGGACATATAGTGGGCATCCGGGACGTCTGGGACGTCTGGGACGTCTGGAAGCGTTTGTGGACTCTGACGGATACCTCTGGATGGATATTGTGCCGCTCTACCCTCTCTACCCTCTCTACGCTCGTTCCTTCACTCCCCTCTACCCAAAAGCCGACGACGAGAGACATACATGAAAAACTCCAAACGAGCCGAACAATCAATAATGTCTTCCCAAGACCTCCCAAAGAGGAAAATGATGACGAGACACCAAGGCCCTTGATGACCAGGAAGGGTATCGTCGATACGAGGTTCAAAGGAGATGAAAGAGATGGATGGCATGATCATACCGGAGTGGGTGAGATGGCAGCCATGGCAAGTCTGGATGTGGGTTCGTTGGTGGATGTTTTCCATGCACCTCGGATGCACCTCAACTCACATATATAGACGCTGCAGGGGTTCCCCCTCGTCTTGGATGTTGGGTGGCACCCCCAGGTTCTTCTTCACTCCATGACTCCTTGACTGTTGGTTCTCCTGCTGCGTTGGCCATCATCACTGTCGATCTTCCCCTACCCACCACTCCATCTTCACCTTGTTGTCTGTCAACCAACCACCACCCACTCTCCACAATGAAGGTCACCACTCTCCTCGTCCTGGCCATGGCCTGGGCTGAGTCCGTCGACGGCTCGCGCTGCAAGCCGAAGCCGCCGTTCGTCGTCGCTCTCTGTCTCGTCGGACTCCCTCGTCGTCACCGTCTCCGTCGGCCCTTCGAGCTCGCCGTCCGTTCCTGTCTCGAGCCCGTCGTCCAGCCCGTCGTCCAGTCCGTCGTCCAGCCCTTCATCGTCGCCTTCTTCGTCGCCTTCTTCGTCGCCTTCTTCGTCGCCTTCTTCGTCGCCTTCTTCGTCGCCTTCTTCGTCGCCTTCTTCGTCGCCTTCTTCGTCGCCTTCTTCGTCGCCTTCTTCGTCGCCTTCTTCGTCGCCTTCTTCGTCGCCTTCTTCGTCGCCTTCTTCGTCACCTTCATCGTCACCTTCATCGGCCCCGTCGTCTTCTCCCTCGTCCTCTCCTTCTTCGGCTCCTTCCTCTAAACCGTCGTCGTCGCCGTCGTCGTCGCCTTCTTCTTCTCCTCCTCATCACCTCGTCGGTGCCTTCTTCTTCTCCCTCCTCATCACCCTCGTCGGTGCCTTCTTCTTCTCCCTCTTCGTCGCCTTCCTCGGCGCCCTCTCTTCTTCTTCTTCCTCTCCTTCTCCTTCGTCGCCATCCAAGGCACCTTCATCGTCTCCTTCCTCTTCTTCTTCTCCCTCCTCGTCGCCTTCGCCGTCGCCGTCGCATTCCCCTCTTCGTCTCCTTCCCCCTCTCATTCGCCCTCCACTCGCCTTCTCACTCGCCTTCGCCGTCGCATTCCCCTTCGTCATCTACCACTCCACGACCCACACCACCTCGTCGTCGGCCGCTTTCTCCCAGCCCGCCACCTCCAACTGCCCCGACTCTCCAACGGCGACTTCTCCAACGGCTTCAACGATTGGTACAACTCCAACCAGGTCACTTGCCAATTCGCCGTCGTCTCCGGCCAGGGCCCCACCCCGGGCGCCTACGCCGTGGCTCTCATTCCTTCGCAGACCTCCGACGCCGCCATTTGGTACAACCACCAGGTCAATGTCTGCGGCTACCCTCCGGCGCAGGTTTGGGTCCGCATTCGCTTCCAGTACATGTTCACCGCCCAGTCGTCGGGCTGCACCATTGGCGCCACGCTGGTCCAGGATGGCCCATCGCTGCTGAGCATCTCGCAGACGGGCAAGACCGCCGGCCAGTGGTACACCTACTCGGGCCCTGCTCTGCAAGAGCAGCTCTCGTACCAGTCGCTCTTCACCATCCAGATCGACTGTCCGCACAACACGCCCAACACGAATGCCGTGCTGATCACAAACGTGCAGCTCTACTCGTAGAGAGTTGTGCATCAATAACTACGGTTATGGTGGGAGGAAAATAGGGTGCTTTTTTTTGCATATGATTTACGGTCTAACTGTTTGTTTTTTAATGTTGTTCTTCTACTTTATCTTTATTTATTTATTTCGATCTGGCAGTTTTGTCACTTGTCATATTCAATACACCAGTTTCAAAGTTTCAAACACTCTATTTCTAAAAACAAACAATGGGTGACCCACTTTCGATCTGAGACCCGACGTCCCTGCATTCCGATCGAAGCTAAGGAAAACAGCGTGACGAAAATTCGGAACGCACTATTGGGGCCACTTTACCAGGTAGGTGAGCACGTGTGCTAAGTCTTGCTTGTATTTGAAAATCATAAGAATTATGCAAGTACAAAGCCATTGTGGTCGTATCTGGACCATTCAGCAGTCTGGCCATTTCCCATATCTACAGCACCTTATTAATGAGGAATTCTTCCACCAGCTGAACAGTCGAACACCTTAACTGTTGGAGCCCGGAACATTTGGTAGCCGAGGATAAGTACAACAAAAAGCAAAGAAGTGTGGGAGGAATTCCCTTTCAAATTCAATAGTGTCCTTTGGTTACAGGAAGATCTCTGTCAGGAGTGTGGTGGCTGTCAGAGAGGGTGCAAATAGCGCTGCAATAGCTTTGTCGGTAGCTCCCACTCCAACACATGACGGTCTACGCCACAGCAAAAAGAAATGATGAGTGTCACGGCTTAGGAGAAAATAATTCCTAGCATTCAAGGCTGTGATCTGATGATTAACACTCGATCAATACACTCGAATAGCAAAAGTCCAGCACGTGCCATATCATCTGTTTCTACAGATACTGTGTACGTCGTACTTTTTACTTCTGGCACTTGCAAGTCAAAAATGTGCCTAGAAGACAAAAAGCCAATATTTCGGACCTTGGTACTCTTGGCTACAGTTGAAGTCTCCTTCCCCAAGAAAAGAGGCTTAAAATACCAAGAAACTCTTAGGCACTGCTATTTGTATCTAGAAATGAACACAAAGAAGACAAACGAGAAAAGAAATGGAGGCACGCCACTGACGATACTAAACGTCTGGGCATCATAAATCCGATGCCTAAACCTCTGGGCATCGAGTTTGTTGACTCTCAGCCGTTCACGACTTTTGGTGTTTGATTTCTGTAAATTGTCCCAAAAACATATTTTATCTACAAATAGCCAGTGAATTTAAGCAATACCAAGAAAGCGTTAGAACGTTTTGGACATTACCAAGGGAGAAGGATATTTGTTTACATAAAAGCATCATGGCCAGGTACCAAAGACATGTGATTAGACGCCCACTCTTGGCATACCTGCTGGTTGTATTCAGAGAAAAAGTCTTGCAAAGCAATTGCACATCCCTGCAGTCTAGCATCTCCATAAAGAACAATGATCTATTTCACTCCTTCTCTATCCAGACAATGTCGCATTGATCCGCCCAGACCCGCTGCAGCTCCGACCAGCGGCACCGTACACACATGCAATCTGACTGCTGCCTGTGATGTTGACGGAGCCAATGTCTGGCAGCACAACAAGCTGCGTGATGCTGACTTGGTTGTTTGCTGTGCGGTTGTTAACAAATAGAATAACACTGAAAGGTCATGCCGTGGAGACTCACCACCGGCAACGCCCTGGAAGTCGTCGTCCTGGTTCGTCGTATCGGTAAAGCTGGCATTTTCATTGTTGGGCGGCGGGATGTGCTGGTAGCTGCCGTGTTTGGTGATCCTGGCGTTCCCGAGTAGTTGGCGGCCACGGTCCAACCATTGTACCCGTTCGCCGCCATGATCGAGTGTAGGCCACATCCAGTAGCCGTAGTCGACGGCCGCCACCAAAGGCACGACGGCGAGTGAAACGAAGAAGCGCATTGTAAATGGTGCGTTGAACTAGATTACTATTTGGCTATTGGTGACAGAAAGATGCCATATCAGATCTATCGCGGGTATGACAATATTTATGATCACTTCAGGTATCCCAGGTTCCTGGAGTACACGTTACCAGGTTGAGGCTACCATGCCGTGCTCAGGTACAATTTAATCTAAACGCGTCATTCTCTACGACGTACTCATAAACGTTACATGGTACAACGTTGGGCAAGGTAAAATACGGTTTTGTGCACCACATGTCGCTGATTAGGCTGTTTAAAATTAAGGTTTGCCGTCCTGCCATCCTGGTCATATTCTGTTGACGGGTTCTCCCGCCAATCCAGCCATGCTTAGACTGAAGGCAGTCAGGTAATATTGTACTGCATACTAAGTATGGTTACAATTTGAGAATGAAACGAAGAGCAATAGTTGGAGTCAAAAAGACTCCGGTGCTTGGTATTTCGTAAGAATAGAAAGAATGCAGTCAAAAAGAATCAATTCAAAATAACAAAGATTCTAAAAAGAAGGGTTTATTTTTTATTTTTTTCAAGGGATTAAAAATTACTTTTTTTTAGAAATAAAATAATGCAAATATAAAGTTGAGAAAAATTATAAATAGTAAATTCATAACTTGGTATATTGATTATGTGAACAGAGAAGAGAAAGAGAATATGTACACGCCCAAACGCCAAAGATGCTTCTTGATACAATGCCCCGACCGCAAGTCTACGCCGTCTGCAGCTCCCCTTCCTGGCCCTCCTTTTGTAGTTTTGCCTCCCGCTCCTCCCTCTCCTTGGCCTCCTTCTCGGCCAGTGTCCGTTCCCGGTCCACAATCTCTAGTAGGCCACGCGCCCGCGCAATCATGTCGGCCGTTTCCACGTTGAGCTGTGCACTGAGGTACGCAATGCCCAACGACACGGAATGGCGTACGTCGACTCATGGACAGCATTGCGCACAAAGTCAGCCGCACCCTTGTCATGCGGCGCGTCCTTCTTGGCCTGCGTGAGCAGGTGGTACTCCCAGTCGTCTTCCAGCGCGACATTGTCCAGCCCGTCGCGCGTCATGGCGCTGGCCATCATGGAGCGGGTGCGTCGCTTCTTGATCTTGTGGAAGAGCATGCGGTGGAGGGCGGGTGGTTGCGGTTTGCCCATTCTGAGGAAGGGAATGCCATTGGACTCGGTGGTCAAGATGGGCACGGGCCGCACGCCCCCGGGAATTTCCTCGAGGGGCCGTGACGGGCTGCCCGGGACATATTCGTAGACATGAGTAAGGATTCCATCGCGGGACATCCTTTCGGACCCGGGAATGACGCGACGGACAATGACGGGTGGGTGGCGGTCGGTCTCGCCCGGAATGGGCTTGCCGGCTTCACGGAGCGCTTTTCTCTCGGCTTTGGCCCGTTCTTTCTCTCGCTTCCTGTCCCGAAAGCGCAGATCTTTGACTCGTTTGGCGGTGCGCGTTGCTCGAGGTACGAGACGACTTGCTTGTGGGCAGTCGATTCGGGTGTCTTGGCTGCATCCAGCAAGTCGAGAAACTTGTAGCCAGCTTTCAGAGCGGCGAACACGAGTCGAGGACTGACATCAGCGCGGTTCTGCTGGAAGGAGTGGCGGACGAAGCGGTGGATCGGGTGGACGTAGGGCTTGTCGGGCTCGCGGTAGGCGACATGCTCAGGGAGGGGCACCTGTCGCGCCCTCTGAATGAGGGCCTTATAAAGAGCGAAGCCTGTGGTGGAAGGTTAGTCGTGGCCGAAATGGTAGCAGAACCGAATTCACAGCCGCTGTAGCTGGCTTACATGCTGTGCGATGCCGCGAGTTGCGGGCTGGAATAAAGTAACTCGGCATTCATCTGGTGGCGGGCAGGCAAGCTGAGTGACCTGAGTTTCGCGGGGTGCGCAGAGACTTGTTGTCGTGTTGGGAATTCGAGCGTGAGAGGTACAGGAAGTAAAAAGAAAGTTTTGGCGATGGGACGTTGATGCACTAAGATCGCCAAAAAGTACCTTTGGATCCTACGCTGGGGAGCTTGTCCGTCTTGTCTACCGAGGTCACGTGCCAATATGGCAGCCTCGCCCGGTCGAGATCAGACGAAGTTTGAACACAACGTGTACACAGCATGAAATAGAGACAATGTGGTAAAGTGATAATACTGAAATATTCAAATGCTAATGATAACTGGCAAGAAAAAGGAAAAGGCAGAAATCAAAACCATCTAGGAAACCCGACAACCAAATCCTCCTCCACGGAACGGGACGCCGCAAGCAAAACAGAAACCAAAGGAATCGCCAGAACCAGCAGCTACCGTCTTGTCCTCCCTCCACCCACTGAAGTCGTCTATCCCCGTTCAAAGAGTGCCACTATCGTATCGTGTCCTTAGTGTAGGGCGCTTAGATCAGGTCCTTGTAGATGTCGTAGCGAACGTTCTCCTCGGGCTGCGCCAGCTTGTTGTTCTTCTCCATGCACCTAGGGTGGTGTTAGCAGTCTGTTTTTCTCTTTCCTCGCTTCATTCGTTTCGTCGCCTATCCTCCTGGCTTCGCTCGTCGGTCGCTCGGGCTTGACTCACTTCCGTATCGCCATCATCGCCGCCTCCAGACTCAGCAGCTCCTTAGGACTCGACTCCCAGTCGCGCAGAATGTCAAACGAGTTCTTGTCCACCAGACCGTTGACGCCGTCGACACCAGGCAGGTTGATCTTGGTCACAAAGTGCAGGACAGGCGGCTTCTGCGGGTAGTGCTCGCCGCACTGCATCTTGAGCTCGTAGATTCGGTTCGCGTGGTTGCCATGCGGCGGGCCCCAGATCGTGCCGCGCCAGTTGGTCATGAGGATATCCTCGGGGTCCTCGAGACCGTACGAGCAGACGCCTACGCAGTCAGTACTCTATTCAAGTTGTATGCACGGGGCATCCACACTTACCTCCATGGAGACCCTTCTCTCCTTTCTCGAGCTCGTCGAGGAGCTTAAAGTTGCGCGGAACCTGAGCGGTCGCCATTGTCGCGAGTTGTGTAGGAACGTCAAATCGGTCGTAGGAAGCTCCGAAGGAAAAAGAAGGAAGAGAGAGAAACCGTAGGTTGACGCGAGTGTAGGTTGTGGGAGGGAGGTTGTTGAGATTGTGTTGAAAATAAAAAGAGGAAAAAAAGGGAAGGAAAGTCACGATCGTCAAATGCGCCAGGCCACACCTCCGTCACTGCCGCTTCTGGTGACGGGGCGAAGTTCGGTAGCGGGGTTCTTTGGGCGTGGGCTCAGTGGGCTGTGGGCTGTGGGGTGGGCTTGACTGACGAAATGACGGCCACTTGCCCTGTGTTTCCTAATTCGGAAAGGCGGTGAGTGATTCTGCCGCCACACAGCTTCCCCCGAGTTCTCAGAGTGGGTCCCCATCCGACTACGTATGCCCGTTTAATACAGGCGGCAGCGCGGGCAGGAGCTCTCCATGTGCTTCCCTCCTGAACGGCATCCGCGACAGCTTCAAGGGGTACACAATTTATTTTTCGACGACAACCGAACTTCCCACAACCAACAGAACTCCCGACTCCACCCCAGATTGTCATATTTCTCCCAGCTATGTCGAAAACCTCTGA
Organism: Sporothrix variecibatus; assembly: GCA_016097105.2. NCBI lineage: Eukaryota > Fungi > Ascomycota > Sordariomycetes > Ophiostomatales > Ophiostomataceae > Sporothrix > Sporothrix variecibatus. The sequence continues at coordinate 3,316,646 of JADMNI010000003.1, forward strand.
CAGCACCGCACGACAAAGATGACCGCACAGGTGTTGACGGCGGAGCTCGGCAATCTGATCCAAGAGAGCAAGAGAAAACACAACGACTTGAGACAGGTGAGGGAGCTGCCAACGAGGGTATTTGAGGGAGATATGACAGCTAATACTCTTTTCTTTACTTCCAGGCCTCGGAAAAGTCACTTGAAGAGCTCAAGAACCTTAGCGACAGCTCCGAAGCCAACATTGGCGCAGGTAAGAAATCGACACCAACTGCATCGACGACTTGAACTATCACGAGATTACAAAGTCGGCTTTTTACTAACCCCACGCTTCTTCTCTCAGAACTCGCCCAGCATGCCAACTTCGTAAACCCCTTTATCATCGCCTGCGGCACGCGCACCGTCAAGTTCACCAGCATCGCCATCGTGTGCCTCCAGCGACTCATCGCCGCAAAAGGTGTCCCTCGATCACGACTCGACCAGGTCCTCCAAGCGCTCCGAGAAGCCTCGTCCGGCGGCCTTGACGTCCAGCTCCGCATTCTGCAGTCCCTTCCCTCCCTCCTTCAACTATACGCCAGCGACATCTCGGGCGATCTCCTCATTACCTCTCTCAACATCTGCTTCGTCCTCCAAGCGAGCAAAAATGTCGTCGTCAACAACACGGCCTCGGCGACTCTCCAGCAACTTCTGATTGCTGTCTTTGACAAAGTCGCTGCCGAAGACAAGGCCCCACCCAACACACCGCCCGTCGGCGAAGCGCCCGTCCAAATGGCACCGTCGCCCTCCACCAGGCCGCTCTTGACGCCTACCACGTTTTCAACGACATTTGTCTCTTGACGGAAGCTGGAAGACCAGAACATCTGCGCTTCTCGAGCCTGTCAACTACTTTTGGCCTCGAGCTGGTCGAGTCTATCCTTACCAACCACCCGGCCATCTTCTCGTCGCACCCCGAGCAGACGCACGTGCTCCGGACCCGCCTCATGCCCTTTTTGACCCGCGGCATCGTCAGCAAACCCAACTTCCCGACGGCCGTCCGTCTTGTGCGCGTTCTCTACACACTGCTGAAGCGGCACATGGTTCTGCTGGCCGACGAGAGCGGCGAAGCTCTGGCTGCACTCAGCCATGTCCTCGACCACGACTCGCTGTTGTGGAAACGCGTGTTGTGTCTCGAGGCCTTCAAGGGCATCTTCTCGGACCCAGCCCTCGTCCGCCAACTTTATATCTTGTACGATGCCAAAGAGGGCGAGAAGGACATCCTGCAAGAGCTTCTGGCCACGTTCGTCAGGGTTTCTACCGAGAAGCCAAGCGTTATTGGTCTCGGTCCCCAGTCGACCATCCCCGTGGCCGGCTACACGAACAACGGCGCCGGCTCGGCCGAGCAGGCTGTCATGGAGGCCAACGGCATGTCTGGCATTGTCACGTCCAGCGCGACGACCGAGTCGGCCAGTACGGGCATCAGCTCGCAGTGGAGTGCCATCCGCACACCCTGTATCGACCAGCTGGACAAGGCCGAGCCACTCACCATCCCCGAGTCCTACATTTTCAGTTTGATTCTGGCCTGCATCACCTCACTCTCCGAAGGACTGGCCAAATTTATCCTACCACTGACAGTGCCTCGTGAGAACCGCAACCAGAAGCGCATACTCAAGCAGGACGGCCGTTCCAACTCACCAGCTCCTGTTGCTGATGCGCCAACTTCTGCGCCAGGGCTCGAACGATCAGCTTCGGCCCGCAAAAACCCTGTGCCCAAGAACCCGCTCCTCTTCAAAGACCACCCTCTACACGCCGAAGTTAAAGCCTACGCCGAGATGATTGATCGTTGCTGGCCCGCCATTCTGGCTACTTGCTCGACCTTTTTGTATTCGGCCCTCGACTCCGAGTACTACCACAGTTTGGTCCGTGCCTTCCAGCGGTTTACGCATGTCGCCGGCCTCCTCCAGCTCAACACCCCGCGCGACGCCTTTTTGACGACACTCGGTAAGGCCGCCGTCCCGCCTAACGTGCTGACCGCCTGCCACAACGCCGGTGCCCGGCCTATGACGCCCACGTCGACTGGTGGCGACACGCCCAACACGCTCTTTGGTAACGCTCGTGGTCTCCTAAGTGTCGACAGTCTGGTCAGCCAGTCGTCAGCGCAAGAAAAGCCGCGGCAGCCTTCTGCCGACCTGTCTGCTGCGAGCATCAAACACCCGGAACCTGCTTTGCCTGCGCGCCCTTCTTAATTTGGGCATCGCGCTTGGCCCGACCCTTGAGTCATCCTGGCAGATTGTCCTCGAGACCCTGCAGCAGGCCGATTTTGTGCTGTTTACATCAGGCAAAGCTGCTGGTCGCACCTTGGCCGTTGTTCGCTCAGCTGACCCGCAAGCTGAGGCCGAGGCCACTATGCTCCTTCAAAACTTTGGCAGCGAGATCAAGGCCGTCGAGACTGCTGCGTCACGTCTCTTTGAGAGCACCATTGATTTTCCCAACGCCGCCTTTGTCGAGTTTGTCGTTGCTATCTGCAGTTTGCTGGAGAAGCGGCCGGAGTCGCCGACGGCGGCCGACGAAAGCGACTCGGCCATTGACGACCAAGCCCAGTCACCTCCGGCGACAACGAGAAAGGGCAGCGTAGCTGCATCGTCTGATGGTGGCCGCCTCAAGACGCCCGTCGTCAAGCACAAGCGCGTTATGAGCATTACGACGGCACCCGCGTCAACCCACACCCAAGAAGACCAGTTCGTCCTCGCAAAACTCGGCGACATTGCCTCCATCAATCTTGAAAGACTTCTCTACAGTGCACCCGAAGTCTCGGGCTGGGTTCCATTGACACGCGAACTGACGGCGACGCTCGGCTCGGCCTTTACGACGCCCACTGTCAGAATGCGAGCGGCCGAAACGCTCGTCCGTTTTGTCCTGGAGGCGACCAACGCTGTTGCAGGCGAGAAGGAAGTCACCCGCAGCCGGATGCAGCTGCGTCTCCTCGAGGCCCTGCGCGACTCCTTGCTTCCTCTGCAGAGTCCCGACCGCAACGGCTCCATTACGACCCAGGCCACCGACATAGACATCCACAAAGTGATCCTGGACGGTCTCAAGGGCTTGTTGGAAGACAGCGGTGAGGCTCTGATTAGTGGCTGGAACGTCGTTTTTGAGATTATTGACAGCCTCTTCACGGAAAGCCGACCGTCTTCGGTTGAAGGCGACCTCAGCACATCGGAAGGTGTCCTGACAACACGCTCTGTCCGCCTCATCAAGCCGTCGTTCGCCTCGCTGCAGCTCATCTGCTCTGACTTCTTGTCGTCCCTGCCCAATACCTGCTATTTGAACCTCGTCAACACGCTCTACAAGTTCTGCTCCCAGGGTGACGACCTCAATGTCGCACTGACGACCGTGACGTTTTATTGGGCCATCTCCGACTTTCTGCACGGCCGCAGCAGCTCCATGTCCATTGCCGCTGCCATGGAGGGTGGCTCGAGCGATACAGCTCTAGTCAAGCTGGCCAACGATACGGCCCACCCAGGGTCCGGTGCAGCGCTCTGGATGCTTTTGCTGTTGCGTCTGACGGCCGTCACCACCGACCAGCGTCTCGAGCTGAGGAATAGTGAGTCTCCGCCCACTGCGTGAAATAAACTGGCCTCTACTAACATACCCAGGCGCCGTTCAAACTCTCCTGCGGATCATCCATGCGTATGGAAACAACCTCACGGCCGAGGCATGGGCTGTCTGTATTCGGTCTGTCATCTTCCGGCTGTTGTCGTCCACAGAAGGCCGTTTGCGCTCAGCCTCAGAAAAGGCAACCAACAAGTCCACCATCACCGCCGCCGCAGAGTGGAACGAAACGGCCGTCGTTATCGTCAATGGTGTGTCGGAGTTGCTGGCCAACTATCTGGATGTGCTGGCGTCACACGCCGTCTTTTCTTCGTTGTGGGAAGATCTGCTGCAACACTTTGCCGCCATGCTCGACTTCAAGGCCCTCGATGTCAGCACGGCCGTCTTCAGCAGCCTGGCCGGTATTCTGTCCAAAAGTGATGGCCGTACGCGCTGGTCGTTTGACAAGAAGGCCGTCGATCTGGCATGGAAGCTTTGGTCGCGTGCTATCCCCGCCCCACCCGATGCTTTGTCTGCCGAGAAGGAAAGAGATAGAAGCAGCACCCGTGCCGAAGACAACCAAAAGTGCCTTGTCTCATGGGTCAACGCTTTTCTTGAGATCGAACGGCTTATGCGCGCCGAGATGGACCTCGATAAAACAGAGCAGGCTATGGGTCTGCTGCACGACGCCGTCCGTGGTGCCAGTCCCGGTGGCTATGCCAACGACATCGAGTACATGACGGCTCTCCAGGCACAAGTCCTCGAAGTCTTCAAGGTTGTGCGCACCGATATTCCTGGTGCCGCTGCCGCCGTCATCATTCAGCTGTCCAAGTTTGTCTCCCTGGCCTTTGACGCCAAGGATACTGCACCACAGCGCAAGCGTACCTTTGTCGCCATGTCCAAGGAGAGCATGGCCATCCTGCACCACTTGGTCACCCAGCATGCCGACGGTCAGGAAATCTATGCCAGTGGTGCCTTTGCCACAGCTCTGGCAGCGTTGGCTAAGCCCATTACGCTCAAGTACCAATTCCCGATCACCACCAAGAGCCTGCAGCCGTGGAAGGCCGCCGTCAATGCCACGCTCGCCATCCTGGAGACCACTCTACCGCACCTGAAGGAAAAGTCTGTTCCGCGTGCTGCCTTCCAAGAGGCCTGGGACACCATTGCCGAGATTGCCAACGGCATCATTGGTGCCGATCTGCAGCACGAGCAAGCACCGCACGACGACCAGGTCGTGGCGACTGACCAGCAGTTTGACATTGACGCCTTCCACCGGTTGCGCGAGCTGATCATTCCGTCCCTGGGCTCGGGTGCTGTCGCCGAAAAGACCCGCAAATCATACGTTGAGGGCCTCTTCCGCGTATCGATTGTCCACCCACCGGCACCAGCGGATGCCACAATAATCTACCGGAGTGAAGGCCAGCACACCAATGGCGATTCTGGCAGTGGTGCTGCCGAACTCAGCAGCCTCTACAAGCCCGGTGGCGGCCGGACGATTGATCCACCGCCGACAAAGCGCGCCAACATGAGCTTCGTTTGTTTGGACGAACTTTTCTCACTGGTGGCCACCCACGACGACTCGCACAACAATCCGTCGATTGTCGTGCTGCCGCCAACGCCGCGGCTGCCACCGCCCAACATGACGGTCGGCCCGCCGCCTGGAGCCACCACTCCGTCTGGAGCTTCAGACAACAGCGAGCACGCCCTGCATGTCCGCCTGGCGCAAACGGCCGCACCATTCTTGATTTTGCGGTGTGCCTTGACGATCCGCTCATATGTGTCGGACCAGCCTCTGCGAGGCCACATACCTCAACCGCTGTCGCAGCGCCGTGAACTGAGCCGGATTCTGCGGTGCCTCGTGGACCTCAAGTCGGAGCCCGGCGCAATTCCAGATCTGGACGGTGTCGACAGCGAAGCACGGAAGCACCTGCTGCGGCTGTATCCTTTGCTGATCAAGGCGTCACAGGTGGCGGGTACCGCAGGGGATGACAAGACACTGGCACTCGTGGGCGAAGCACTCGATGCAGTTGGAACGGAGTTGGGTGTGTAATATGACGGTTTATATGATTCTTTTTGTACGTTCTTTTATTTTAACTGGATACGGATCTCGATTTCTTGTTATAGCAATGCCCAAAAGCGTTGACACGTTGACTTAAAAAATGGATTATGGCTTGTTTATTCGGATTTTTGATGTGAGGAGCTTTTCTAGTGAAATAAGGCAAGATGTGAGAGTGTTCGTCCTTGGTGAGTTTTTGTTCCGTGGTGATTTGTGATGTTGTGATCCTCCATTTTATGTCGTCCCCGATCCATGCCACATCCTTCCACCCAGTACAATACAAAAGAGAAGTGAATAGAAAAGAAGAAAAAGAAACGCCATGCAATACACGTCAACCACCACCTCCCTTCTCCTTCAACATATGGTACACAATTTGATACAGACTCGGATCTAGCACACAACCAGACACCGACGTACTATCTATACATTGCGCGACAACAACTTGTCCTCAGTTCCTCTTTTACCGGTTAGCCGTGTGCCGGTCAAAGTCCTCAACAATGCGGTCCCGCACAAATTTGCTCCGCTCGGCCGGATCCAGACCCTCGAGCTGGGCAGCGTCCTCCGCATCCCGGTTCTCCAGGGCATCGCCCTCAATCACACCGCCCTTCTCCAGCGCTTGACGAGCTGCCGCACGCGGGTTCGCCGTGGCCTGGCCGACCTTGCCGTACACACTCATCGCCGTCGCAATCATACCAGCCATGTCGCCGACGTTGCCGGGCACAACGACCGCCGTGCCCTCCTTCGCCAGCTTGCCAAACGCATCCACATACTTCTCAGCCACCGACAGCGACACGGCACTGTGCGCGGCGTCGCTGCCCTGTGCAATCTTGGCCGCCACCGAGGCAATACCCGCCGCCGTGGCGTTGGCCTTGAGCAGAATGGCCTCGGCCTCACCGGACGCGCGGTTGATGTTCTCGGCCCGCAGAGCCTCGGACGCCAGAATTACACTCTGCTTTTTACCCTCGGCAATGTTGATGGCGCTCTGGCGCTGACCTTCGGACTCCAAGATCTCGGCACGCTTGGAGCGCTCGGCGGTAACCTGGCGGTGCATGGCCTCGACGACGGGGGCGGGGGCATGGATGTCGCGGATTTCGTAGCGGAGGCAGGTCACGCCCCAGGCTTGGGCGGCCTCGTTGATGGCGGCGGTGATGTTGGTGTTGAGGGCGGCGCGTTCTTTAAGGACGTGGTCGAGGCTCAACTGGCCAATCTCGGAGCGCATGGTGGTCTGGGCGAGCTGCGAGATGGCATACTCGGCATCCTCGACGCCGTAGCTAAATACTGTTAGGAATGAACAAACCCAGAACGAGCGGAGCGAGGACAAAAAGAGGGGGAGAGAGAGAGAAGAGAAACGAGCGAAGCGAGGATACTAACCTGGCTTTGTAGGCGTCAAAGACGCGCGTGTAGAGGACACCGTCGAGCTCGAGGGTGACGTTGTCGGCCGTGATGGCGCTCTGGCTGGGGATCTCGAGAGCGACTTCCTTGAGTGACTTGACATAGGCGATGCGGTCCAAAAACGGAATCAGTACGGCCAGGCCGGGCTGCAGGATGCGGTGGAACTTGCCCATGCGCTCGACGATCCAGGCCGTCTGCTGCGGCACGAAACGGATAATGGTGTTGGCCGGCAGCGAGGGCTTCTGGAAGTAGGAGGCCGGGATGCCCGAGGGCGCGCCGCCGAAACCGCCAATAGCGCTCAGCAGCGGCGACGACGAGGTCTGGATCGAGCGCTGTTGTGGTTGGGACACAGCTGTGCTAGTCTTGTTGTTATGTGCGTTCGCCGAGCGAGCGGCTATTGTCGTAATAGTTCGTGGTAATGCGGTCGAGATGGACGTCGTCTTCGAGGAGGAAGAAGCAAGCTGAAGAGCTACAGGGCCGCGGCGGAGGGCCGGCGACAGAGCCCGGCGCGTCATTGCCGTCGCCATTGTGTGGGACGATGGGAGGTGTGTGTTCGGAAGTGAGATGGTTGAGGGAAAGTACGGGTCGATTAATGCGATGCGATGTGGTGGTGAAATGTCGCAATGTTGAAGAAATTGAAACGAATGTATGGAGATATTAAGAGTGTGCACAAAGAAGGCAGGAGAAGCTCTGACGATTTGCCGGGTAGCTCAGCAAAGCACACATGCACTGGCTGGGGAAGGAGCGAAAAAGGCACGCGCAGCCGTTTCTCCAGGTGGCTCCGCCATAAAAGGCAGCGACGCGATACGTCAATGGCCCTGACGGGAGTGGGGCCACTACAACGGACTGACAGACAGTTGCCACTCTATCTGACAGCTGACCTTATAATGTGAACTAGCTGTCGTTGTTTCAACAATCAGCGGTCGAATGGTCTAGTTGGTTATGACGGCGCCTTAACACGGCGCAGGTCCGCGGTTCGATCCCGTGTTCGATCATTTCTTTTTTTGCCTTTTTTGGCATTTACTTTTTTGTCGTCAAGTAGCATAGTCTATCTCTATGACTGTGTCGTGGTCACTTTTTGTCATTTTTATTGTTGCTTTAATTAAGATAAGATAAAAATATTGCATTACTGTGTACATATTGAAGAGTGTGGGACAATGGTTATTCTATTCCTCACCATTCGTTCCTGCTACAACTTGCTGCTTGGTGGGATGTCAGCTCCTTCCTTGTAGCTCTCTCTTAGCTCTGCTGCTCTTTCCTCAGTCAAGAAACTGTGCTCAAAACAAGTAAAGCACAACATTCAGGGGTAAAGGAGAATCAATCATCTCTCATCTCACAATATTTACTTCTTCGACCCGACACCGGCTTTTGTCTCACCCTGCACCGCCGCCTCGGCCACCGCCCATCATGGGTTGGGACCGTATGCCGACCGAGCTCCGGCTGGTCTTCTTTGACCACCTCGCCCGCATTACCGAGCATGACCGCCACGTTCTGAAGCTGCAGCTCGATACTACCACCAAACCGCCGAGTATGGCATCCTACGCCGCCGTCTCGCGCGAGTGGCATTGGTTCTTTGAGCCGTACAACTTCCGCCGCCTGTTCATCGACGACAGTGAAGTGGGGCAGTTCGTGGAGCTCATCAAGGGTCCAAAGAAAACGACCGCGTCTGGCCTTCATCCGGCACCTGCACTTCCACGGACGGCTCGACGACTATGACTGCACCCAATGTATAGAGAAGCAAGATGAAGCTGCCTCTGTGCGAGAGGATACACGGATTGTGCTGGCTTTATCCACCCTCATCGCCGCTCTCTCTACGAGGAATAAATTGGAAGGCGAAGAATATCACTGCCATGCCGATTACGACGAGTTCCTCAAAGAGCCCGATGACCGATCCAGCGACCCTCCGGGCAGCGGCCTGACATTGGAGCTGAGCACTTCTTCTTGGAGTGATCCGCACCATTCTATCCGCAACTTCCGCCAATGCCGCGACTATCCTTACGAGTTGGCCGAAGACATTGACGAGCGCTACGATGCCTACAAGGCATACCGCGAGCGCGAGCGAAACCACGCCAACGATACACACGGATGGCAAGGCGGCCTCTGGCGGGAGCATATCCCTGATATGCCGGGTGCTACCAGGCGTGTTCTAAGCGCCATGCCCATGGGCTCCGAGAAAAAGTTCATCCAGCCCCGACACATGGGCTACATCACCAGAGGTGAAGAAAGACCCGGCTTCATCAAGCCGAACATCGTGTGCCGTGCCTCAATCATTCGCTCAATCGTGGTTCGCCGGCGGTTTTACCGCAATGCCGACCACAGGCTTTTACACTCCTTGATGGGCCTGTCACCGAATCTAAACAACGTACGCCTAGAGTTGTGGGAACCAGAGTACCTCATGCGTAAGTTTTACACTTTCTCTCTAAAAAATAGCGACAAAAGGGCAGACTAGAAGTCAACTTGCTCACGTCTTACATATTGTTTAGGTTTCCATCGTTATTTCTGGCAAAGGAAACTGGAAACACTGTCTCTATTCATGGATATTACAACCGCTTCGCAATACCGCGACTTCGGCCTTACACCAGATATGCGTGGCCAAGAAGTCGCGTTCTGGACACATCCCCACGAGAACATTGCTTTGACGTTTTTGATCGACGCCACAGAGGTATTTTACGGTGCAAAGCAAGAGCTCATCACTCACGGCCTGCATCCAGATTGGCCAGAGCCTCCAAAAATTACTGCCCCTTTTTGGCCAAACCTTGTCAATTTGGTCTTGACCGACATGAATCTCATGCCTGGTATCAATTCAGACCTAGAGGATGACGAAACTTCCTCTGGTGAGCTTGCCATAGCTGTTGTAGCCGGCATGCTTGTTCACATGCCAAAGCTCCAGACAATGGAGCTGTGGTGCGGGGATAGGGACCATGGCTGTCTCTTCCGGTTCGAGACCTTTCAAGGCTCCACCACAACACCGCCAACGATCACAATTGGCACGACATGGGACTTGCGCGAGGACTCCCACGGCGATTCGCACGGGCATCAGATCGAGTGGTTTACCCCCGAACTACAATCCGCCTGGACTAAGAGGGCAAAGCAATACTCTGAGCTACCTCTTCGCGTCAAGAATATCGTGTTGCCACAAATACAGTCACCATCCGGGCATTACCTTTGGGCTTACATGGAGGTCCTGGACAAGCTGATCCTACGTGACCTAGTGATTGACCCTGTGTCGTACTATGATATGACACAGGATGCAACCCATGGGACTAATGGAGACGACTTGTGAATATTGGTGGATTTGCAATTTTAATTGATGAATACGTATATGAACTGTATTTCGGGAAGAGACCGTGGGTATTGATATTGGAGATGGCAAAAGCATTGACCACAGAAGAGAGTGAAAAAGACAAAAAGTGGAAATGGGTAATCTGTACAGAAAGTCGACAAGCAAACGCCACCCTAACACTTCAAGAAGAAGACACTGGCACCAACACCGACATCGACACCAACACCGACACCGCCTACAACTTCAAGTTCTTATTGAACCAGGCAATGCACTGCTCCTCGGCCGCCACAGCCTGCTTGGCCACATCGTTGAGCGTCGAGTCGGCACGCACACAGAAACCATGACCGGCGTCCTTGTACACAACCACCTCGCCCGTCACAGGCGCCGGCTTGGCCTCGACAATGGTGCGGATCTGCTCGACTTTGCCCTTGGGCAAAGTCGAATCAAGCTCGCCAATGGCGAAAGCCACGGGCACCGTCATGGTATCCGCAACATCACCGGGCACCTCCATGAAGCTGGGGTGGCCTGTGAAGCCGACATTGATGAGCGGTGCGGGCTTGCCGTTAATGTCGACGGTGACATTGTGCGACATCAACAAAACATGCTTGCCGCCCCAGCAGAACCCAGCAGCAGCAATCTTGGCGTCGGCACCCTCGGCTTTGCGCAGGTCCTCGAAGAAGGCCTTGACGCGCGGATACGACTTGCCGATGCGGTTGGTCATGATGAACGGCACAAAGCCAGTCATGGCCTTGCCCAAGTAAAAGGGCTTGGCTAGCATGCTGCCGTTGATGAGGGAGCGCATAGAGTCAAGCATCCATTCGGGAGCGGCCTTGCCCAGCATGAACTCGGGTAGGTAGACTTTAAAGTCGCCGCGGTCGGCATAGTGGTCGGCGAGGATGCGGTTGTTGACAAACTCCCAACCGAACGCGTCCGGAATAATGACAATAATGGCCTTGGGAGTGCGGCCATCGGCAGGCCCGACGGCATAAGTGTCGAGGCCGTGCAGCTTGATGACCTCGCCGCGAGGCTTGCCATCGTGGACGGAGCCCGAGAAACAATCAGGGCAGGACATTGTTGAGGTGGAGGTGGTGATTTTGTTATGTCGCTAGAGAAAGAGAGTGAGGAGGAAGAGGGATGGGACAGAGATGGTGACGTTAAATATCGTGTCTGCCAAGAAGTACAAGAAATGGAAAGCCAATCAATATATAAGACAAAATAGTAGAAAGGGATGATTAAGAAAAAGAAAGGAAAAAGGAACAAGATCCAACTGGCCAACAGACAATGCAGCCCTTTCCCAACTTATACCATCGTTAAACCGCATGTGACAGAATGCCGACCCGGACTCCGATCAGACACTTAAGCAACCAGGCGATAATCTTTCCAATCTTGTCTTTTTCCTTATGATTTTCACCGTCCTCTTCGCCTTTTCTTCAATTTCTTACATCTCGTTTCCGATTCATTTCGAATGCACCCATTTTCGTCAAGAAATTCGGCGATAACCTTGGCTGGACCAACGGGATAAAGTGTCCGGATTTTACCAACGCCGATGGGGCGTGGGGGCTTGGATTTTGGCTTGGATTTAACATCGGCTTTGCGTTCGTTTCGTTTCTTGGCCCGCTGGCTTGCAGCAGGCTTTGCCTGTTGGTCTGCACGAATTGGGAATGGGTCGTGCGCGTGTTTTCTTAAGCCTTTGCTAGGCGTGTTAGTTGTTTTCAAAAAGATGATTAAATTGAGTATGTTTTATGTCGTTCTCTTCTCCTTTTATTATTGACTCGCCTTCGGCTCGTCATCACGTCGTCTCGTCTACAACGACTTCTCAATCTCGGCCACTTCCGCCATCAAGTCGCGACACTTTGCCTTCTCTGCATCCGACGGCTCCAGGTACGGCCGGCGGGGCTGCAGCTTGGCCTCGGCGCCCTCAATACCGGCCAGCGGCGCAGTAAAGTAGCTCGCAGCATACTTTGTCGTGGCAATGCCGCTCTTGCACGGTCTCTCCGCCAGAGCTGCCTTGTGCTGCAGAGAAAGAGCGGCCGCCCGATCGGCTTCGCGCTGCTCAGCATTGCGGGCGTCTTTTTGGGCAGCAACACCCTTGACCGGCGCCTTGGCCGACACGCCCGTCCACTGCTCGTAGATCTTGACCGTCGCCTTGGGGAACACATTGCCAAACGCCGTAATACAGCCGCCGCTGCCCGACGCCAGACCGCCCACCAGGAAATCGGCCTGGCCGCCATAGACGGTAAAGTTCTCAAGCTTCAGCTCGGCTGCCAGGCGCGTCACCTTGGCCACCGAACCGCACGTCAGCTTGACACCAACAACAACGCCCGGATGCGCGCGCGCCAGATTGGCAATCGCGTCCGAGTCAAGGTCGACGCCGGCCGTGATGCCCGGGAAGTTGTAAATCACCAGGGGCAGCGGCGTCTTGGCGGCCACCTCGTCAAAGAAACGGGTCAGCATGGCCGGCGGGCTGGCCTTGGCACCGAAATACGCCGGCGGCAGCAGCAGTCCGTAGTCGGCACCGGCGGCGTGTGCATCCTCCAGAAACTCGAGCACCTGGGCCGTGCTGTGCCCGCTGACACCGGCCATAATGGGAAAATCGGGACCGACGGCGGTGCGGGCCGTTTCCAGGGTGGCTTTCCGTTCTTCGCGGGTAAGCAAAAAGGTCTCGGCATTCGAGCCCAGGACGACAAGACCGGTGATGCCCGTAGAGGCGAGGTATTTAAAGTAGCGGGCCTGGTCGTCGGCGAGCAGACGGTCGGTCTCTGGGTCGAAGAGGGTGACGGCGGGGACCCAGACGCCCGGCGGCGGGGGAGGGAAGGAAGGCATAGCGGTGGTGGTGGTGGAAGTGCGTGTCGTCGGTGGCGGTGCGTAATGTGGTGATGTTTACACAGTACAGTACAATATTACGATGTGAATATGTGCGAGCGACCTTTATTATCTACAATGCGGGAATGAATGCTGCCTGTATCGCTCTTTCCCCGTTATCCTGCCATTGTCACCTTCTCCGTCATCTTGTGGACAATCGCGCAATTACCTGCCGAGATCGGCTTAGGCGCGGTGCTGTTGTTACTTTTTGTGGTTGCGACAAGGAGGGAAAGAGCCGCTCGGCGGTGTTTCCACGGCAGGTCGAGACGACAATCCCGCATCGGAGAATTGCCAGAAGTGCCAGAAGTGCCAGAACTACGGCGAGCATACAGTGGATAACAGCACTGAATAGGCGTTTAAGGCCAATAGCATGGCACAAACATGCCGCCGCTAGCCGTGCTGGGCAACATTGCCCAAAGTGGGTGAAGTCTGAATGAAGAGGGGATAAATGATACGTCGGCCAACTCAAAGAGCTGGATTCACGACGGGAATTGTCCGATAATAAGTGAGAAGGAAGAGAAAGAAAAGAGAATGCTGGTGGTCGATGTTAGCAGCCATAAACGCCGACGGATAACAGTAGTAATTACAACGTGGGGGCTTTTAGGGGTCCTTCTTACTGTCGGTGCTTTTCCTTGGGGACTGCCGTTGGTTTTCCAGAGACTGCCGTTGTTCTTGCCGTTGTTCTCTGTAACCTTTACGCCTGCAGGATCGGATCACAGCAGGGCAGGGGCGCTAAAGACGGGAGCAGCCCGCGAGCCATACTGCGCACCTTTCCGGCGTCAAGAACACGCGAACACCGACCACGCGAGAATGATACATATTTGTTTATTTATATCTGACGACTGCATATCACCATCGGCTGTGGACGGGCGAAGCAGTATTAATAAATGGAAAGGAAGTCCAACATCACATTACATTAAATATATGGCAACCAATATCAACTTCACAGGCACCACCATCCAGTCCATTTGAGGTCGTACTTGTCACTCACACCAGTGCCACTTAATACCACACAAAGTGCACATACTGCGTGTATTGCTCATGAAATGCACAGGAACTGCAGTTGCATTGTCTTGATTCCGTCCCTCCTCTACTTTTCTCCGCTCCCATCCACACTTTTCTCCACGGAAGCAGACAGTGATGCCGTATTAATATGCGTCAATGTTCGTCAGGTAAGTCTGGGGATGTTTGTACTCAAAGACGGAGTATACTTGACGCGAACGCGAGCTCGACTCGATGTGTGTATTGAGATGTATTTCAAAGCTTCTCAGACATCACGATGCATCACGACGTAACCACCTCAAGTACCGACAGCTTCCCCTCTCGTTTTACACTCATCCTCCCCTCATCTCCCCTCTCTTCATCTCGTGATGTTTGCGTCCGGGACAGCCGTCGATATTGTCAATGATGCTATCGTTTGTCTTGTTCTTCTCGTAATGTTTGAGTTTGGGTCCACATCCGCGTCAACCGCAAGCATTGTTCACATCCTCCGTTTGAGAATCCAAGATGTTCTCCTCTTCCGTTGCCGTTCCATGTCTTTTGTCTCTTGTGAGCCAGCAAAGTGCAACTATGCAATGAAACAGAACGGTATGCCCCAACCAGAGTCTCATCTGAGGACTGTCTGGTCCAGCCACGCGGACGGTCATTTTCGCTGCCCCTCGTTGTCTTTTTGTGGGTGACGTCGTAATGTCTGGCATTTTTTTTTACGTCCATCTACGTGTTCCTGGAGGTGTCCATTTTGCACTTTCCATCCTGTGAGTGTCCTGCAATTGTGCTCTAACCAACGCAAAGCATACTTCTTCGAAGGAAAAGAGCAATACGAGTGCATGCAGGGTATCATGAAGGATCAAATGCACATGGCCTCCCTGTTTTGTAAAGTATATATCTTCCATGGATCTGCCCGTAGGATCATGTACTTTTCGTTTACCCCAGCATTTCCATCTCACTCTCTCTTCGGCTCCGTGCATCATCTCCGTGAGCTAGCCCCTAACTGTCTGATCATTACCACCCTTTGCTTACACTTCTTTACCATTCTCCACTCTCACCACTCTCATCATGGGCTCTGTTGGTCCTCGCTCGCCGTATGTGCTCATCATTGGCGCCGGCATGGGCGGTCGTTTTTGGCCCAGTTTCTGCGGAAACAGGGCATCACGTTTAGCATCTTTGAACGTGATGCCAGTCTAGACGCCCGCAAGCCGGGTTGGGCGATTGGCCTGTCCATGAATGATGATTTTGCCAGCTTCATGGCGGACGATGTGCCACCCTTGCGTGATGCCAACCATTTGCTGCCCTTGGATCTGCCGTCGCAATTCATCATGTATCCTCCTTCTTCTACTGGGGATGGCGACGGTGCACAGGTCCGTATCGGCGTCACTGATTCGGAGAAAACACCCTGTGTGCGGGCCAACCGCGGCCGGCTGCGGGCCAACATGTTGACTGGACTGAACGTGCAATGGGGGAAGAAGCTGGAGAAGATCGAGGAGGATCGACCAAACAACACAGTGACGGCCTTCTTTGAAGACGGGACGTCGGCGTCGGGCGACCTGCTGGTCGGTTGTGACGGCACACATAGCAAAGTCCGCGAACATGTTCTGGGTGTAAGCAACACCGAGACGCTACAGCTGCTGCCGATGGCCATAATTGGCGGTGAGACCACTCTTCACTACTCGGAACCCGACGAAGACGGCAAAGAGTGTTTGTTGGCACGTCAGTTGCGACTCGCGTTCAGCTCGTACATGTCTATCCAGCCCTCGGGCACCTTTTTCTGTGGCATCAGCCATGTCTCCCCAATGAGGGACAGCGCCCGCTTCTACTGGTTCCAGTTCATGCGGGACGGCACCTACGGGTCGGAGGACCACTGGCTGCGGACAGCCACCCAGGAAGAGAAATTTAAAACAGTGATTGAGTACACCGAGGCCAACGGGTTTCCACCCGAACACGTCGAGATTATCCATCAGGGCGGCGTCGAGGGTGTCGCGGCCGAGTACCAGTGTTTCTTTGATGCCGTCTTGCCGACACTCCCCACGCACGGCGGCCGTGTCGTTTTGATTGGTGACGCTGCACACCCGACCACCCCTTCCCGCGGCGAGGGTGCCGTCGTCGCCATCAAGGATGCGCGGCAGCTGTCCAACCTGCTCAAAGAGTCTGTTGTGTCGGGCGAGTTTGACAGCGACCCTGCCGCCTTCCAGGCCAAGTTGGACACCCTCCAAGACCAAGTGGCCGCCAGTGGTGCCGAGATTGTGTACAAGGCCCGGCGGGCGATTACGGGCACCGCCGGTGCGGCCGATCCCAAGATCAAGCCCAGCGGCTGGGCTACCAGGTGCAGCTGATTCCGCCGTATACGGGGCCACTCGGTCTCCAGGTGGCCAGCAAGGAGTGAAGGTGTGTGCCGCCAGCTATGTCTGTATGAATTCGTGTCAGTCTGTTTTGTTTGTTCGCCATGTACCCTTTCACCAGATTGTATCCTCGATAGTTTTGAATAATTATATGTATTTTGTGTGAGAAGATACGTGAACGTTCTGTAAACGTAAACGTAATCCTTCCACGTGTGCGCCGCGATGGAGCGAAGATGGTTATGTATCCCGTTCTCCCGCCCACCAAGCACCCCTTCCTTGTCCGCCCCGTTCTATTTTTTGTACAAAGAAATCCGTATAAACGCCAGTCCTCGTTGTATGCAAGGGAAATGAAGAAAGAAAATGAAAGCAAAAGAAGACAGAAGAAAAAGAAAAGAAAATATGGACACCCTTCCGATGAGGAAGATAGAGAAATAGAAAGGACGCAAGAAAGCCCAAGCCAATAGAAGAGGGAGTAGAGTGGTTTTATGTGATCGTGATCGTCGTTTTAAAATGTCGAGATCGTTTCGAGAGTGTCGTCGAGGTTGTCGAGGTTGTCGCAGCTCGCTCCTCTTACAGAGCAATCTTCTCCGGCTGCGGCGGCGGCGCCGGCAGATCCAGCTTCGTGCCGCCCGCCATCATCTTCTGGAAAGCAATACCCACACCCTCAATAACGGCCAGCAGCACCGCACAACCAATAGCACCGTTGCGCGCCGCCTTGTAACCGCCGCGAATGGCCAGCGAGCCGCCCGTGAAGAAACCGGCAATAATGGCGTTGTAAGGGTCCTCCTTCTTGCGGATGCCCTTAACCGCACAGTCAAACGTCGAGAACAGACCACCCCAAACACCAAAGTTGCCGCCCAGCACAGGCGCACGCATCTTGATGGCCGTCAGCGCGCCGATGCGGCGCTCGCCGTAGGGGGAGTTGCGGAAGCCCTTGATACCGTGCCAAATGGTGCCGCCGATGGCCTATGTTCGTTAGCAAGGGTTCAAATCATTCTCCGGGAGAGTGTGGCACTTACACCCATGCAAAAGGCACCGCCAAAGTCATTGAGAATGACATATGGGCAGGGGTCGCGACCGTGATCCATTGTGTTGTGATGTGAGGAGGAGGAAGGAAAAGAAAAGTCGAGGAAAGACAATCGACAATCGAGATCGAGAGCACGAGAAGAGTCGCAACTATCGAGGAGAAGGTCGAGATCGAGGAGGGGCCGGGAAGCGGAAGCCGGGGACAGGCAGGCGACTCGGTAGAATGTGTTCGCGGGGTGTCGTCGTTAATGCAAGTATGCAATCGTTGCAGTCGCGATCGTGTCGTCCTCAAGAAGCGTCCTCAAGAAGGAGGGTGAGGTAGTGGTCGTGTGGAGGTGGAGTTGGATGTTTGGACGTTGAGTCGTTGGTGGCAGAAAAATCAACGATAGACTCAAGGGACGACAAGGACGTTGCGGGCCGGCGTGTGCCTTTTTTTTTTTTTGGCTCTTTCTCCAAGGCTATTGGCGGGCAGTTTTCCTGGCCTTTCTCGCCTTCTTCGCCTTCTTCGCCCTTCCTACGTCTTCTTTGGAGACTGGGGTCCTGTCCCGCCGCCCGCCGCTTCGGCTAGAGAGAAAAATTTCGTGCACGGGCCAAGTTGATGGTGGGCTGTCGAAAGAAGATCGACCCGTAAATTCACGTGACACATCATGCCTGAGTGACACTTGTCTTGCTTATGTAATACCGCGACAACGACTTCATCGATCCTCCATTCACGCTGAACGTCATTTATCATATCATCACAAAACTACACAACAACGGACCGATTGATATTGTTTGATTAAAGATACAGTCTGTATTTTTCATTTTCAACTATGCACAATATATATATATATTTACTTTTTTTTTAATTTTTCTTCTTTACTTCATAAGTTTTGATTTCAATTCTCGTGCAGGCAACACTTATGAGAAAACCTATTATTTTCCTCGCGTTTTCCAAATTGGGAAATATGTTGATACGTAGAAGACATGTCCGATGCTGCAACTTGTCTGGTTGTCAGCTAGGCGTAGCTCCCATCAAAGTGATGTGTACGATCACAGGATCTAGGGAAGGAAGTCGCAGACGGCTGTTGGCCCATCGACGGAAACTGATGTCCCCTGACACATAATAAATCTTCCAAAGCAGGCGACACACAAATTTCTTCATGTATTGAAAATGAGCGCTCCATTGGAGTTGCAACCCTCTTTTTTACTACTGTCCAATTGCATTCATCGCCATCTGTTCTACAATCAATAACTGCTCATTTTGTCTCTCGGTATATCCTTTTCTTGATCAGTTTTATTCATATATTTTATCTTTGCCACAGCCGTCTCTCGTCTAACGCATCATCAAACTTCGTCCCCGTTTTCCGTTTCAGCTGCCCCTGGTGCTACACTGACGTTGTCGGCTGCCAAAACGAACTTTTCCTTGTCTACTAGGATTTGGGCACCATGGACACGGCCGAAATCGACGATGAATTGCAGGTAATGCATCAAGATTCAGAGAATTGGGCCCTAAAATACTGTTCATTAAACACTTTTAAAGACTCTACAGTCATATCTTTGAAGCGGGACCTGCACCACGCACCCGGCAGTATTTTTTCGCCTGTACGAGGGTATCAAGAGTGAAGGTGATGCAGAGGCCAGGATGGTGGCCAAGCTGGGCGGCTGGTATTTAGGAAAGGTGCATCAGGATGGCGATGGCACCTCTGATGGAGATGATGGCTCCTCTGATGAAGGGAAAGGAAAAGAAAAGGAAGAGGATGGCCCTGGTACTGACCCTCATAAAGGGAAATGGAAAGGGAAAGAGAAAGAGAAAGAGAAAGAAAGAGCTTACCCATAAGAATCTCCATATTGGGAGGTCATTGATGGGTGTTGTTTGAAGAGTTTCTGTTTTTATTTATACCCAGTATTTGATACCCACACGCGTTTTGTTAAGAAGGCTAGACTTCATTTTAGAAATCGGAATTCTATGAGTCTCTCAGTCAGAAGATAACGCAACATAAATAAATGACGGAAAACAAAGTTGAAAATAGATTCAGAAATAGAAGAGCCACTCTAAACGTTTTCATACGTTCCTCCCCATTACGCTCGGTGCGGTAGCATTTTGACCATTTCTGCGGCACGGAACGAGCAACAGAGTCGGTGGCGCGGCACTACTTTGTAATATGCCGATTCAGGTAACAAGAAATGAGTACCCCGTGAAGTTTCAATCGTTCAGTCTCGTCCGTGCTTCTTTGAGTGATAAACAAAAGACAAAAGCAGATGAAGTTTGAAGTTGTGGCTGTGAGCGAAACCTTTACAGGAGGCTGAAAAACATTCGGATCAAGCCGTCTTGTTGACGCGTTTCATTTATTTTCGTCCAGATTATCACAACGCCATCCGCAAATATTTTTTTTTTTTTTTTTCGTTTTCTTTTTCTTATTTTTTTTTCTTCTGTTTTTTTTTTTAACAGCTGTGACACAGACCCTGCTCTCGCCCGCTGTATTATTTGCTGTGGAATGATCTGCATGCACTCCATCCTCCGTAGTCGGTCACGGCCGAGACGGACTGCAGCCGGGTTGCATTTTGAGTTACATCAGAAAGTGCATGACCGATGGGTTTACACGTTTCCCGTCCATTAAGCATTTTCTAAGTCCACATGCTGCGCGTTGCACAAAGTCTGGAGACGTCTTCACCGGGAGCGTGCATTAGTGTCCAGTGTCACACCGGAAGCAGGACCGAGTTGGCTGTGTGCCTGAACGCCGTTCTTTCTCACTCCTACGTCGTCCTCTTCGTCCTTTTTTGGCTCTCATTTTTGACAACTTTTTTTGTTGGGCTGAAAACTGCGCAATAAAAGCCGAGCAAGCTGAAATCAAAAGCAATGCACAGCTGACAAGTGACAATCGTGACGAAATGAGAGCAAACTAAGGTTTACTTTCGAAAGAGATACCAACAAAAAATGCGGTAATGCCGATCTCGGTAAGGGAAAGCGGTGCTGCCTGAGAAAGGCAAATAAAACACGAGAAGTGCACGGAAACGTGAATGCAAGCGCAAAAAACAAGGTACAAATACAAGACATGAGGCAACAAAGAAACGGAACACGACATCAAGTGTTCCTCACCGTCTTTTTGGCGTGCTCTCCAACTCGATTGGTTCCCAGGACAAATGCTTTTTGCCTCTCACTAGTACGTGCCGACTTGGAATAAAGAATTTATTCAAGATCCGTTCTGTAACCTCTCGAGAGACTGTAATCAACTGGTATACCTTGCATTAAAGCATGGCTTGAAACTGTGTGCTTTGTAGACAGCTGAGCGTTTCCAGAACAGTGCCAAGTCATAATTCCTTATGCCCTGTCAATAAAGCCACGCAGGCCCCTGAATACTTGCAGCTCCCCCGAGACCCAGACGCAATTGACAACAGGACTGCCCCTCCAAGCGATAAACTTCTACAATTGGTATCAAGAGTCGATTTCGCTGGTGTCGCAGTGAAAATTGGTCCGATGCGTAGTCTAGGCTTGCCCAGGCCTAGCCCGAGTTCTCTAAATCAACGACAATCAAGACCTGCTCTTTTTAGACGATACCTTTGACATGGTACAGATGCGAAATAATTTTGTGCTATTGGTATTGTTTTTCTCCTATCCAACACATCTCATTTTCTGAAAAATAAGCCCATGGAGACTTTGACGCGAGGATAGCAGACACGCGACGTGAACTTCACAGCAAAGCCAATAAGTTTGTTTTGAATAGTTTTTCAACCAGTCACCATAAACCTTAAATAATTGCTTTAGACAGTGGCCTACCGGAATACTAAAAAGGGCCAAGATCCAGCTGACGGTCAAAGAAAGATCCCAATTGAAAAAAAAAGCGAGCAGTTCTTCTCTTTCTGTTGGTGCTCGATGTTTGATTTTTAATGTTATGTGGAAAAGATCGTGGGCAGCCGAGAATCAGCAACGAGCACCAGAGCACCAAAACATCGTGTACGGCGTTTTCAAAGAGGAAGTCTATCCAGAGCTATGCCTTTTGTGACCTGCATGGCGGGATAATGACATGCAACGCCTATCCATAAGAGTTTCTCACTTTGCCATTGTGATATATTGATGATGGTAGTTGTTAACGAGAGTGTTGACCTGCCAGGCACCGATCCTTGATGCCAAGATGTCTACTGCAACGGCGGCCACGCTTTGCCTTATTACTTTCTTCTTTTTTTACCCGTGGAGTACAATCTTGAGCCTTCAATGCGTTTATTGGACCGGGCTTCTTTTCAGCTCCCGATATGCACTGGGAAGACGGTTCTGTTCTGTAAATGCTGAAAGTTGTAACTTTTCAAGGAAGAGACCTGCCAAGCGCATCGTGATTTCCACATATGATTTTCACAGCCAGGCTCTTCACAGTTGATTTGAGTTGCAGCCGCAAAAGCTTCAACAATCAAACATCACGTAGTGCGCATAGATAGGTGTGTCGTCAGTCCAGCGACCTTGAATCACAGCTTCTCACCTTTGCTTCCTGAGCTCAGATACGCCACACAGCATCTTCTTGCCCAGTTGGTCTGATGAGCACCACAAATACCCGCCTGTAAATCTCCACGAGACTATTGACACCTGGAAAAGTCATGCGGTTTTATGATCTCAGCCTCAGCTGGCCACGAGATGGCGATGCCAAGCAGCCACAGACGACGTGTATTGTTTTATATTTGCCCTGAACAGGTTCAAAGGACCTGCACACGACAATATTGGGCTCATCGTGAGATAATCAACCGACTTATATAGAGACAGAGTTGCTTCCCTTCACTTCTATCTGTATTGTATTCCAATCTCGAACAACTCCATTGCCCCTGTCTCTACTCTCGTTAATCGTCAGACAACAGCCCACACTCGTTTACATCTTTCTTATTTTCTTTGCCTATTTCTGTTCCAACATCGTCAAGATGAGACTCATTCCTTTCATTGCCACTGTCCTCGTTGCGGCCGACGCCGTGTCTGCTGGTGCATGTAGATTCAGGAAGTCGTCGTCCTCCATCTCGGTTGCATCCAGCTCATCTTCCGCTGTGCCCAGCTCTTCCTCTGTCGTTCCCAGCTCATCCTACTCCGCTGTTTCTTCTTCATCGTCCGCCGTGCCCAGCCTGCCCGTTGTCCAACCTGGCTGCACTTTCGATTCCTTGATCAACCTCTTGTACGACGATACCAACATTCCCTCCGCCGACGACCGATGGAACCTGTATGGCCCCGGCACCAGCTCCTACTGCACGGTCCAGACTTGCGACAATGGTCCCACAAACGACTGTGTCACCTGTTCCGATGCGTATTCGTTTTACAGTCAATACACCATTACGTTTACCTATAGCCTGCAAAACACCATCCCGGGCGTCGACTACACCTTTGAGTTTGACGTCTTCCAAAATACCGCGACAACCACCGATGTGCGCGTGTACACGCCTGCTACGGGCGCTTCAATAGACTTTTTCCCCAACACGCCCAATGACATCACCCACGCTGTTCTTGACTTCACGGCGACAGACACTTCGACTGTTGTCTTTATCTACTTGCCGACGACTGATAGCAGTGCTACCCTTACATTTAACAACTTTGCTGCTTACCAGCACAGCTGCCTGAACAACTAAAAGTGCGACTTGTAGTGGGACAGATTAGTCATTTCATTAACATGGCAAGGGGTTTGAAGATTACACGACAGACGTTGCTTTTAATGTTCTATCTTGGGCTTGGTTTATTGTGGCAACATTCTGTTGACTGGTGTTTTAATTCTATGTGTACGATACTGTATGTTGATGGCAGACATGTCTAGCTAGATTTCCACAGTCATCACTATTGTACTTATTTCTCTTCATAGACTTTCTTTCCGTTCACTCCCACTTGTTCTTAACACTTATGAAGTTTAACTTATTCAAAAAAAAAAAAAAAGTTGTTTGATTTTGATTTATTTTTCGTTTTAAATTGATCAAGATTCAATAGCAACATAAAAAACATTTAGAGTTGTCTAAAAAATATTGTTAAAACCCCACAGTAGAAAAGTCTCGCATTTTGTTTGTATTACTCGAACGGTGTTGTAACTATCAAAAGTATCACAGTCTTAAGAGTTCGACACAATAAGAGCGGTCAAAAACCCTCAGTACACCGTACACAAATAGTTTTGGCCCAATGACAACAAGACCCACTTTAGGCATAGAAGTACCTCAGCCCTATCTCTCTGCATCCAAATTCTCGTCACCTTTTTGTCACTGCGTTTGCCATATGACTCGCGCCATTTTCTGACGGTGTTCCTCTCTCTCTGACCTTCTCATTGTTTCTTATTTATTCTTACAGCCAGTTCCTTCCAGCACCCCGAGCCCTCCGGGAGCTATTCTCTGGTCCCCGTGTGCATTCATTCCCTTTCCCTTTTAAGTCCCCTTGCATACATTTTTTTCTCTCTTTTCTTTTCTTTTGCCTCCATGCTCGTTTCCGTTTTCCGTCTCTCCCGATCCTGATTTACTTACCGCCTCTTCGTGTCTGCCCCTTTTCACTTTTCACTCTTTGCTTTTCCATTTTATTTTCTTATGATGCCATCGCCTGTTGATTCGCGTCATTCGGCATCCTGGACCGCAGACAACCAGAGCAAGCAGGGCCGTATGTAGGAGAAGGGAAGGAAGGAGTTTGAGTTTGAGGGCAAAAAATAAAGAGAGCAAAGAAAAAGAGGACACAGTGGAAAGAGAATATTACAAAAGACGAGGACGGCCGTTTTGACCCGCGATTTATTCTGGCACTCCGTTTTTAGCTGCTGCCTTTATCTACACCAAAACATCGCCAAATTTGCACCCGACGAACGACACATGAACAACAGACGATAACACCCACTATCTGATACATCGATTGAGGCTCACTCGCCCCAATTCCTCACTACATACGAGAAATGGCTGCTGCGGAAGTGGTGGCCGTAGCCGCGGCTGGCATGCGGCCAGGGTTTGGATTGAGAAGAAGCGTGGGGGTTCAGAGGAGAGACAGCGAGACGACTACGACGACGACTACAACGAGTGTTACGGCTGCGACCTCTACGAGAGCATCTTCTGTGTCAACAACGAGAGAACGAAAAGAAGAAGCCGGTTGGCAAATGCCACGAGGCTGCCCGAGCTGTCGAGAGCGGCAACAAGCCGACGGCAGCGAGACACCAATCTTGGGTGAGTCTACACAATTTGACACTTTCTCTTTCCCCCAAAATATCACGAACGTGGCATATTTTTCATTGTTATTTTCTGTTTTTGTCTGGTCTCGTGCCTTGTTTTCTTCTCTATTTCTTTGTCCATTCACAAATCCCACACAATCTCACTGCCCTCTTCCTCTTACATTTACCCCACGAAAACTGCATCTTTGTCTGGTCACCACTCTCGATGGAAATGCGGATGGAAACAAGAGAACAGAAAGAGATCGCCTTGGAAGGTGTCCTGCTACCCTCCATTTCATTACCTCTCCTCATTTACACTCTCCGTCCCTCCATCTCTCCTTCCCCAGCTATTCAACCTGCACCTGCCCACTACGGCTCCGGGGACGCGGCCGCTAAAACAGCAAGCGCAAGTGCGGTCCACACCGCTGGAAGTCTGGGGGAAAAGAAGTGGTTCCAGATGGCAGATCTCCACTAATGGCAGGAGCTCAAGAGAGTTTTCAAGGTGGCCCCTGCCACGCTGCCGCCATCTGCCACGCCATGGCGAGATCAACCAGAGCACTGGCGCAATCCCTTTAGCGTCGTTTTCTGGGTCGTGCCTGCCCTCGTTTTGGGGCAGCTCTTGGAACATTTTGGGGCGCTCTTGCCCTGTGGCTCGCTGTCTCCTGTCTCACTTTAGCGTGCCTTCCCTATTTTGCAGTCTCTTTTCAGTCTTTTTCAGCTAGCTCCACTTTCTGCATGCAGTCACAGTCATCGCTCTTGTCAAATCAGCTTCCCCAATTGATCGATGCAACCTCCTTCCTCTCAACATACCACTTCTCCTCCAACAATATCACGACCTCTCAGCTGCACCCGAACAACATACTGACACCGCCCACACAGTCATGCCGGCCGTCGTCTCACAACAGGCTGCGCCGTGGCCATCCACATCGACACTCGCCATGGCCGACGGCGAGGGCGCAACGCAAGGCCCTGTGCCTGAACGCCTGCACGACCTCAAGCACGACAGCTCTGTTTTGGCCATTGCCGTCAGCGACGACTACATCTTTGCCGGTACACACGACGGCGAGATTCTCGTGTGGTCGCTCGACAGCTTCCAGCTTGTCACGCGCATCCAAGCCCAGAAGCGCAGTGTTCTGTGCCTCTTCCTATCGCCAGCCGACTCGTCAGATTCCTCGACAAACACCTCGTCCTCCTCTTCCACAACACCCCGACAGACCCTTCAATACCGACGACATTCTCCTCCTCCTCTCCTCTCTCGACTCGCCTTTTAGTTTCGTCCGCTGGCGACGCCACCATCAGCATATGGTCCCCGACCACCTTCCAGCGTCTCTACGAAATATACAGCACCTACGACGTCGGCGACATCTTTAGTGTTGCCTTCTCGGTGCAGCACCAGACCGTCTATATTGGCGCCCAGGACACCACCATCCAGTGGGTGAAAGTCAACGATCCCCGCCGCCGCGTCACTTCCGACTCCGCCCACCACCCGGACAAGCGCCACCACCGCTTCTTCGACTCCAAGGCCGTCGGCGGCACCACGACACCCCGCCGCAATGAAGAGCGCTGGGGTCTGATCCCGCGCGCCCAGACGACTCTCGAGGTTCACCCGAGCGCCATCCGCCAGTTTGCCCACTATGGATATGTGTACAGCATGCTGATGGCGCGGGTCCCGCACACAACCTGGGCTCGGACGAGGAGGTGCTGATTTCGGGTGGCGGCGACGGCACGGTCAAACTGTGGAAGATTGGCCAGACGGGGGAGGACGCAAATGATGATGCCGACGGCGAAGACGCCGACGAGACGGGTGGTACGATCCGCGAGGTCATGACGCTGGGCAACGACGACGCCATGTCGGTGCTGTCTCTGGCCATTGACGGTTCTTTCTTGTACTGCGGCAAGTTGGACGGCGTGATTGAGCTCTGGGACCTGGACACGCGCCAGCGTCTGCGGGTCATCAAGGCGCACAACAGCGACATTATGACCTTGCAGATGAACTGGGGTGCGCTCTTCAGTGCCTCGGCCAACGGCTTTGCCGCCAAGCATAGCACTGTCCACTACGGTGGCAGCGAGCCCTCTTCCTCCACCGAGACGGTCAGCGTCAGTCAAAAGTACCAGTGCCTCAGCCGCTGGCAGGCCCACGACGGCAAGATTCTGTCCTCGGCCACCACCACCTACAAGAAGGCCCGCCTCTACATTACGGGCGGCAACGACGACATTGTCAGCATCTGGCGCGTTGCCGACCCTTGCGCCACGGGGACAACAGGCGATGGCACTACGGCGGCCGACAACGAAGCTGCTGCTGAAGACGTCATGATCAAGAACCTGCGCGACTTTGTCGCCTACAAGACGGTTTCCTCGCGGCCCGAGTATGCCGAAGACTGCCACCGCGGCGCTACGTTCTTGTGCTCGCTCTTCAAGAAGCTGGGCGGTGAGGTGGAGATGTTGCAGACCAGCGACAAGGCCCACAACCCGGTCGTCTACGCCAAGTTTGCGGGAAAACAAGAGAGCACAGAGAGCATCCCCGAAAACAAACGCAAGCGGATTCTCTTCTACGGCCACTACGACGTCGTGGCTGCCGACACGAAAAAGGGCAAGTGGTCGTCCGATCCCTTCGCCATGAAGGGCGTCAACGGCTACCTCTATGGCCGCGGTGTCAGTGACAACAAGGGTCCCATCATGGCCGCTCTCTATGCTGTGACGGATCTGCTGCAGGCCAAGAGTCTCGAGTCCGACGTTATTTTCCTGATTGAGGGTGAAGAAGAGACGGGTTCGCGTGGGTTCCAAGAAACAGTCCGCGAGCACCAAGAGCTTATTGGCCCCATTGACTACATCCTCCTGGCCAACAGCTACTGGCTCGACGACGAGACTCCATGTCTGACCTACGGCCTGCGTGGTGTCCTGCACGCCACAGTGTGTGTCGACTCCGCCAACCCGGACTTGCACTCGGGCGTCGACGGCTCCTACATGATGGCCGAGCCGCTGTCGGACCTGACTATGGTGCTGTCCAAACTGAAAGGCCCCGCAACCGTGTCATGATCCCGCCTTTTACGACGGTGTCCTCCCCCTCAAGCCGGAAGAAGAAGCCCGCTTCGACGCTATTACGAGTATGCTCGTCCAGCGCAACCCCGAAAATAGCGAACCCGCCGATGTTTTGAAAGCAAGCCTCATGTCTCGCTGGCGCGAACCCAACTTGACCATCCATCGCTACAAGGTCTCCGGTCCGGACGGCAGTCTGGTCAGCTGCCACGCCTGTGCCAACATCAGCTTCCGTCTTGTCCCTGGGCAAGAAGTCGACGACATTGTTTCTAGTTTGGAGAAATTCTTGCACTCTGAGTTTGCCGCCCTCGAGTCGACCAACACTCTTAGTGTCCACGTCGACAACAAGGCCGAGCCCTGGCTGGCGACCCGGACAACTACATTTTCCAGACTTTGGAGGCGGCCATCATCAAAGCGTGGGGGATGGATGCCCCGGCGCCATCTGTCGAGGCTGTCGTAGAGGAAGTGGAGGAGGAGAAGAAGGAGAAAAAGGAGAAGGAGGTGGCTGTTGAAAGCGACAAGGCTGACGCCGTCGCCACCGACGCCGCTTTGCCTGCCGTCGTGGCCTCCGCCAAGGCCACGGCATCGACTGCCTACAAAGCCCGCCGTCCGCTGTACATCCGCGAGGGCGGCTCCATCCCCGCCATCCGGTTTCTAGAGAAACAGTTTGGTGCGCCTGCTGCCCATCTCCCCTGCGGCCAGGCCAGCGATGCGGCGCATCTTGACAATGAACGTCTGCGGGTGGTCAACCTGTTGAAGAGCCGGGCCATCTTTAAGCAGGTATTTGAGACGCTTTAGATGTTGTGGACGAAAAAAGGTCATGTTGTGTTAAAGTGTTATGCCTGGTAAAAAGGAGAGGATAAGGATCATGGATAGCGAGTGTATTTCTCCTTTCTTTTTCTTCATATTGGCGTTTTTTTATTGTTATCATAGTTTATTTTTATGATAGAATATACCATCCATGCATATCAACTTGAAAAAGGAGAAAGACTGTGTGCGTGAGTGAGTGCTTATTTTTGGTAAAAAGATGCCCCTGGTTTTCGATGTTTTCTACAATTTTTTTCCTCTTGTTAATGTGATCCTATGGGTAGGACTTTTCTTCTGAATAATGTGTACAAAAATAGAGTTTGAAATAAAGTTAAAATTTAGCTGCAGGTGCAGTCGTGGAACACAGCACTGCCAGCTGACCGACCAGTTTTCTACGCCTTCCTCGGGGATACTTTCCCAGTATCTCACCATGCTGGGCAGCTAGGACAACCCACAGGAGCTTCCCCACGTCGTCACCGCCCCTGTCCTATCTATCGTCTATTCTTGTCCTCCATGAGTAGTGCTTCAACGTTGTAGGACTTTTAGTTAATTTTGTCGCCTTACAAAGACATGAGGATCCTAGACAAGCTTCCTTCAGTTTTTACACATTTGTTGTTGGTGATATCGTAGGTATACCCTTGTCGTTGCGCCTTTTTTTTTCACTTTTAGCCAAGACATTGCTTCCTTCGACCATTACTCGGCTGCTACTCGGCTGTCTGTCGCCTTGTTTATTCTTTCTCGGGTTATTTTCTTTCTCTTCGCTTCCTACCGCCTCATTTACGTGTCTAGCGTGTCGGTCCCTGCCATTATTGACAACAAGGTTGTGATATCAGAACGTTCCAAAAGACACCTCAGCAGAGAAAAACTCAAGGCCAACATGCAGTTGGCGTGTAAAAGCAGCTGTTCTAGAATAGCAAGCGTCATATCTTGACTATGATTGGTCTACGTGTAGAGACTCTCCGTCTATTTGTGTTCCCACGATACTGACAAATAAGTGTCAGCTGAGAAGAGAGACGGGAAGAAAGGCAAATTTTCAATGAGTACAGAAAGGGATTCTCTCTGATTTAATTTCGTTCAGTACCTAAAATAATTTTGAGAAAGTGACCTGCTTTTATTTTATTTTTATTTTATTTATAAAGTAATAACTTTTGTTGTCGTATCCTTCCCGTTTCTTTACTCTGTCGAGAAGTACACACAATATTTTCCTCGAGATAAAAAGCTGAATGAACACAATTCAGTTGACGTCTTCACGTGTCATGTTAATGTTTTTGATAGGATATCTTTATTTGAATTGATACCCTCGTATTACTCACCTTTAGTGTGTTCAGGGCCGAAGCTTGGAAGATGACGATATCTCATTTCCCGCGACTTTGTCGTTGTTTCCGTGCCCTTGTCCTCTCCCAGTGAGATTTTGGCATCCTTCAAGGAGACCCTGCATGTATTTTCCACGCCCCACAAATTATCCCGAAGGGGAAGAGAGGAGTAGGAACAAGAGTATGTGACCATTGTGTGTTTGTATAACAATACTGTGGACGGCGTCTCACATCATACAGCGACTACTCGGCGACACAGCGCCACAGCATATTCATCCCTCCTTCGGAGAAATCATCATCACTTTTTTTGCCGCGTGTGTTTCAAGTTTGCCTTCTCTTAACTTCTACTGGCCCAACAAACGAGCAAGGCTGAGAAGAGGGAGGACGGCACAGAGCAGCCCAAGTCTGACGTATCTCACAATTACTTTGTTGGCAAAACTATGCGTAGAAGTAGACACACAATATGGGAAGGGTATTATGATCTAGAGTAACGGTGTGAGGCGCTACAATGGTGCAAATACGTAACAGATAAATGGTGTGGTGGTCAGCTCAAAATAGAAAAGATAACGCGGGACGAGAGGATGTGCTGTCGAGACCGAGTGCTGGTGTCAAAGTCTGCATGTCTGCACTTATTCAAGTCTGTCTGGGGATGAGTGAGTGATATTTTTGCCCGACCCGACGGAGCACCACGATGCACGACTCGTAAGGCCATCGATAGGAAAGGCGAGTGATAACATCAAAAAGAAGAAAAGAAACAAAACAAAAGGCGACTGCGGCTCATCCTTCCGGCTCGCTGGTATCCCGGACAGCAGGGGGCTGGCTCACTAAGTAGGCAAGTGGCAAGTGGGCAAGGTATCTGATGAAAATAAGCGCGGTGAGCAGACACAATGCCCCGGACGTTGGGTTATGGGAGGCATGGAAGACAGAAGACAGGCGACACAAGATGACAAAAAAGGCGAAACGACCAAAAAAGGGTATTGGTAAGTTGGTAACAGACCAAAAATAAGGTTGTTTGGTGGAGAAACAGAAAAAGTGGAGGCTGAAGAGGGAAGCAGAGCCACAGCCAGACACCGTAGGAGTTATTCTTGTCCTCAATGTGACGCTACAGCACACCAAAAAGTCTAGAATACGACGATCACCCAGCGGGCATGTCAGATGCTGAGAGGGCTGAGCATCCATTCCCGTTGGCTGAATTTCTCTCTGCTACTGCTGTACACTTTTTGTTTCCTCACGTTTCCTCATGTTTTCTGTTTCTGTGTCCTCCCCACAGCGCCACGCTTGGCAGCCACAGGCCGACAGAGTGAGCCTCGAGTCTCACTGACAGTTGTCACTACGGTGGACTGCGCATACGAGCCCACTTACACGGATGGTGGCTCACCCGAAATTGGAGCAAGTCCACGATGCTGGGTGAAACTCCAAAAATACCATCACGGAAAACACAGCCAAAAACATAGCCGTAATTTTAGGTGTAGAAATCAACAGCACAAGTAAGACGTAGTAAAATCGTGCAGATGCGTATGTTTACGACGACGAGAATAGTTTCTCGATGGCATCGACATTTGTATATAAGTCGAGGCCGTCGTCGTCTCAAATCAACAATTCTTTCCCTTCATCCTCATCAACATCTTCAAACAACCAACACTCACAACAACAACCACTACAACAATCAGCCACTTCCACACTTCTCTCTTCACTCTCTTCTTTTCTACAACTTTTTCAATAATTTACATCTTCACCACCTTCACAACAATCAAAATGTTCGCCAAGACTGCCTCCATCGTCACCCTTCTGGCCGCTGTCGCCAGCGCCATGCCTTCTGCCAATGCCGGCACTGCTACCACCGGCGGCAAGCTCGCCTCCCGCACCAACGGCGACCCGGCCGTTACCCACACTGTTGTCGCTGGTCTCGGTGGTCTTCACTTTGACCCCGACAACGTCGTCGCCGAGATTGGCGATGTCGTCGAGTGGCATTTCCTGCCCGCCAACCACTCTGTGGCCCAGTCCTCCTTTGGCGCCCCCTGCAAGCCTCTGAGCACTGGCAACGGCTTCTTCTCGGGCTTCCAGCCCACGCCCTCGGGCCAGGCTCCCGATGTCTTCCAGATTACCATTCAGGACTCCAACCCCATCTGGTACTACTGCGCCCAGACCAAGGGCGACCACTGCCAGGCCGGCATGGCTGGTGTCATCAACCAGAACTTTGACTCGGCCACCAACACGCTGGCAGCCTACAAGGCGGCGGCTGCGCTGACCGGCACCTCTGAGATCCCTGCCTGGGTCAACCCGCTTGAGGGTGTCATTGCCAACCCCAACCCCCAGGGCGGCTTCTAAGCGGAGCTGACAGCGGGCATCTCTCACACTCTTAACGATCTCTACTTGATCACGACTTTCTTTTTCACTACTCCTCTTAGAACGGTGGTAGACAAATGGGTATTGCATAGCACAGGATTGCATAGGCATGGGGTTACAGTTTTGGCGTTTAAAGTTTTTTGTTTTCTGTTTTCTTTGACTTTTTGGGCTTTTTCTGATTTCATTTAATTCTCTTCTCTTTCCTCTCTCTTTTTCATACATATTTTTGCCGCAAAGGCAGCCGTTCATTTTTCCCTTATGGAAGCATTTTACCATACTTATACCACAATCGATTTTTGTCTGGGACTTCTTTTCACTCTACTGTGATGACTCTTGACTTCTCTTAATCTAGAGCTCGCATGGTTCCGGATAAAATAAGCTTATGTACTCTACCTTTTGGTTATCCGCTGGATGAACGGCAAACTGCCGTAGTATTTCTCCTTGTAAATGAATTATGCAGGACCGGATTTGGGTCTGTTGGAGGTAGTTGGTACGGGTGTTTAATTGAATATACTGAGTATTGTTCCGGTTTTCCATACACAGCGTCTGATTTTCTCTTTACATTTTTTTTCTTTCTTATTGAACCCGGCTACGGTGCATTTACCACAACATCATTATGTTCATTTTCAGATACTGCATGTTGTTTTAAGAAGAGGAGATGCCCCAAAACTTCAGGCAATGCATCTTTCGGTGTAGCGTTTTCGTCACCATTAGCGAGAGCCGAGGGAGACTCGACAACCGTAGCTGCTCCATTTATCCAGCTTATCGTACCCCAGGAGCACTCAATTCTACCATATGAAAGAGCTGCCAAGCTGGATCAATTTGAATTGGAATCAAGATGTCAGCCGCCTGTATGGAGAACGGATAATATGAAAATATTAAGCGGGGACTTGTAGAGTACGGAGAAGGGCTTTTGGGTAACCCGTGCTTTCTACCCGTCCTCTATTTTCTTCCTCCTTCTTGCATCACTTCCCTTTCCCCAGAATTCACCCCGCAAGACCATTCCGTTTAGCCCTAATAGTGGGAATCAACGGCAAAGGGGGCGATAGAGAACAAGTACAAGCTTCTGTTGGCATTTGCACTCGATCATATGACATCGGTGACAACTTACACGGCCTGTTCATTGATAGAATCCTAGAAAAATGGAAAATGAGAGCCTGCATATTATTCATTCGTGGCTGATATCCGACGGTCGGATGTATTACACGACTCGAATGAGCAGTTCAATTTGTTTACCTACGCCCCCGGGACTGCGGAGGTGGGAAGGCAATCAGGAACCAGGGGTCAAAGCAGACGTCTAGAAGAAGTTAATATCAACGTATATTGCGCTGGTTAGATTTGTATATTCAGATTAGGAGAGGAGGGTGAATTTTCTTCATAAAGTCGCCGTCTTACCCATCTTCATTATTTGATTTTAAAACGTCGATGCAAGGTCACTATTGACTCTGTTTACATCACCATCAACAATTCTGACCATGGCCATCCTCAGCAAACTGACCGCCGCAGCGGCAGTGGCGTCTTTCTGTATGTTCTATTTCGAAGATTTTCACCTGTATCAATCACTGACATTCCAGTAACCCCCGCGTCTGCCCTCGTTCTCCGCGATGGCAACAGCACCGCGCCGGCCTGCCTGGCCGTCCCCGCCAACAAGACGTACGACTACATTGTCATTGGCAGTGGTGCCGGCGGCATCCCCATGGCGGACCGCTTGAGTGAAGCCGGTCATTCGGTGTTGCTGCTCGAAAAGGGTCCCGTCTCTACAGGTCGATGGGGCGGCAGCATGAAGCCCCAGTGGCTGCAGGGCACCAACCTCACACGGTTTGACGTCCCCGGTCTGTGCAACCAGATCTGGCACGACTCTGTCGGCGTTGCCTGTACCGACCTGGACCAGATGGCCGGGTGCGTCCTGGGCGGCGGCACGGCCGTCAACTCGGGTCTGTGGTGGAAGCCGAACCCGCGGGACTGGGACAGCAATTTCCCCGACGGGTGGAAGTTTAATGACATGGTGGAAGCCACCTCCGCTGTGTTCTCGAGAATCCCGGGCACGACGCACCCGTCCATGGACGGCAAGCTGTACAAGCAGCAAGGGTTTGAGATGCTGGGCGGCGGCCTCAAAGCGGCCGGGTGGCAAGAGGTTGTGCCCAACGACCACCCGGACCTGAAGAACCATACGTACGGACACAGCACGTTCATGTACAGTGGCGGCGAGCGTGGTGGGCCCCTGGCGACCTACCTGGTCTCGGCGGCACAGCGTGGGCCGGACAAGTTTGCCATGTGGCCCAACACGATGGCGCGTCGTCTTGTGCGGACGGGTGGCCATGCTACCGGTGTGGAGGTGGAGTGCACGACGCTGGGCGGTGGTGGCGGCGGCCATTCTGGTGTAGTGCAGCTGACACCGGGCACGGGCCGTGTGATCTTGTCGGCGGGCACCTTTGGGTCGGCCAAGCTTTTGTTACGCAGCGGCATTGGCCCCGACGACCAGCTCAGCATTGTCCAGGGCTCAGCCGAAGACGGCGCCACGATGATCGGCAAGGACAGCTGGATCGATCTTCCCGTTGGTTACAATCTCAACGACCACGTCGGCACGGACATTGAGATTGCCCATCCGGACGTTGTGTTTTACGACTACTATGCGGCCTGGAACACGCCCGTGGTCAGCGACGAGGAGACGTACCTGGCGAACCGGACGGGCATGCTGGCACAGGCGGCACCCAACTTGGGTCCGATGTTCTGGGAGTCCATTAGAGGTACAGACGGCGGCATCCGGCACCTGCAGTGGCAGGCCCGCGTGGAGGGTTCGACCAACACGAGCATGACCATCACGCAATACCTGGGGACGGGCTCGGTGTCGCGGGCCGCATGACCATCACTAAACGGCTAGACACATTTGTGTCGACGCCGCCGTATCTTCATGACGATTTCGACAAAGAGGCCGTGGTCCGCGGCATAGAGAACCTGGTCAAGACACTGTCACCGGTGGCCAACCTGACCTGGATCCGCCCTGCACCCAACGTGACGGTTGTCGACTATGTCAACTCGATCCCGGCGAAACCAGCGCAGCGCTGCAGCAACCACTGGATCGGGACGGCCAAGATGGGCCTGGACGATGGCCGCAAAGGCGGCACAGCCGTGGTGGATCCCAACACGCAGGTGTACGGCACCGACAATGTGTTTGTCGTGGACGCCTCCGTGTTCCCCGGCCACATTACGGGCAATCCGTCGGCGATGATTGTGATTCTGGCGGAGCATGCGGCCAAGAAGATTCTGGCGCTGCCGTCGACGGCCAAGCAGTCTGTCCCGCCGAAGCCGCCGACCGCACGATGGGTAGAGTAGGAGGAGCTGAGAGGTGACTGTTTACTTCTGTCTGCACATAGTTACAAATATTTCCATATATTTCTTCAACTTGTCGTCTTTTTCGTCTTTTTCCAAGATCAGAACGATCAAAACGACCCAAACTGCACGTGTACCCATTTTCTTGCCCACTGGGGATTTAGGTCTTCTCTAATCCCCTCTTCGGCCAACTCTACAAAGTGAATGTAGGCATGGAGCGGCCCAGTTGTGTGAATGGCGTCGTGTGTGGCTGTGCTCCACCAGGACAAGTTGCGGAAACCATGGCGGGCGACGGAGACGACCAGGTCGTGCTCGTTTGTGACGGCAACTTCGCCAATAACAATATCCGTGAGGTGTGTGCCGTCGTCCGAAAACATAAAGGAGAGGCAGGGGAGAGTGCCTGCAGTTTCTGTGTTGTCTTTTGAAGCATCATATATGGTGTCGATTTTCGTGACAGACGTCGTTCCAGTATCCGGCATCCACGCTCCAAGCGTCTGGAAGCGGTTGTTGGCGTAGCGTATGCAGAAGCCAAGGACACGGCTCTTCCCAGTCTTGGTTGACCTCCTCAGATGGATGCTCTGGACGTTTTTGCCGGCCACAAGACCGAGCGAAAACACGACAGCTTCCTCCACATTGAGTTGTTTTTGTAGTTGTCCTTGTGGGTGTCCCATTAACTCGTTACTATACGGTGCTCTGGGATGCTGACGGATATGTAGTTTGGTCGTGTCGCATTGGGTGATGTTGATGGCGCCGATACATGCGATACACTGTTCTCGATACAGGCACCAAAGCTCTGCAAGACACCACCAGCGGCTGTGACCGTGGCAATATCCACAAAAAGGCCAACCAGAGGTGTATCTCTCTTAGTCGTAAACAGTAGTCGACTATGTGTCTTGTCGTCCATTGTCGGCGCATACGGCCCGCACAAAACACGCTGAGTTTTGTTGGTCGTGATAATTAAAGAAGGCCCACAGTCGGCCAACTGGGAACACTGTTTCCTGTCAGGGATACGCAGGGCGACTAGCTGGATGGTTTCGTCGGGCCGGATAGATATGTGGGCGGGGACACTTTCGGGGAAAGAAGAAGAAGAAGCGTGCCCGATGTGTCGTTGCTTTTCCGATGTCAAGAGTCCATCGCCGCCAAAATGGGAGGTCATGCGGACGATGCCTTGGGCGGTGCAGTGGACAGTCAGGCCGGTGGCTGGTGTGCCGTCGTCAAGTCGCAGTGGAAGGTATTGGAAGAACCGTTGGCCAGAGTAGGGATATTTCTGTCGATTTGTTGTGGGAGGTCGAGGTGTGCTATCAATTATCGACAACTCGCCGTCTGTTGGTGGCAACACGTTCCACAACGTCTGCTCGCCGAGTTTGCCGTCAACAGTAGCCCGGCTGATGTAGACAACCTTCAAGCCATCGTGGCGGATATGAAGAGTTGGCGGCGCCGAGTCTGTATTCGCATAGAAAGGTATAGTCTGGAAGAAATTGTTGAATGCGCTGCCTGTTGTACCCAACACAGGCGACAGTGAACCGTCTGTATAGACGAGCATCAAGCCTAGCACGCCAAGAGGGCCAACATAGACCTTTGCGGCAGTGACGGCAGCATCTCGGATAGGGACAGAAGCGTTCCAATTGGACTTGTCAAGCGTCTCGACAACACGGACGTTCTCAAGGTAGGTGTAGCCAAACAGACGGGTAGTCTTTGCGGCAAGATGGCTGTTTGGGTGGAGAGATAGTGTCTGAATCTGTAGACCACCGAAAGCGGAAGCAGAAGACGAGGACAACTTCTCAAGTAGAGTGGCCATTTGTCGAGCCCGAAGTAGAGATTTCGTCATGCCGTCATCAAGGTGGACCAAAAATCAGCCGATGCAGCTCCACAGGGAGGCTCAAGACATGGGACAACAGCTGTGTCATATGGGTATCCCTGCTTTCTTGCTCCTGTGGTATTTCGATCCGCAACTGGACGGCCGGCGCATCGCCACAGTACGACCGCGGCAGGATGAACCGAGTTGCCTCAGCGAGGCGGTACAGATCACGGTAAAAGACTGGTTTTTTGTCGTTGACTGCCTTCCAGCAACAAATGTGCACAAAATAAAGGATGCTGTCCTTTTGTGGGTAGCCGTTGTCATCGTCTTCTTGTTGAGCGTCAAAGCTGACACGGATCCAAGCGTCGCGTGTTGTTGTTGACCGCAGGACCAGTCGTGGTCCGCCATCGACGCCGGGCCAGGATGCAGAAAGGTCCGGCTGCGAGAAAATGTGCAGGCGAGTATTGCCGTTGCTTTCGTCGTCGTAGCTCCCTCCAGCGAAAAAGGCAATCACGTTGGCCTCCCACTTGTTGCTATCGAATCGGTCATCGTTATTCTTGTCGTTGCTGTTTCTGTTGTCCTGCGAAAGCGTTACACCGTGTTGGCACAGGACACAATACTCCTCGACATGGATGTTGATGTCTGTTGTGGTCATGGTCGTCTCGATACGTCGATGTGGTGTGAAATATAAGATGAAAAGAAAAAAAAAAAAAGCAGGAACAAACGAGCACGGCCTCGAAATGAGCACCGAATGCATGTGACCCCATATTCGTATTGGCGACCAATAGGACGTGCATATATGGAGTCCAGAAGAGTGAGGCATGGAGTGGACTGAAAATCAATTGGAGACGACATCACTCGCCATCAAGAGATTATACTTTAGCCTGGGATCTTGTTGAATCTTTTATTTTATTTTTCGTAATAGAAAACACACTGTTGTGGCCGTTCCAGTGGCCGGCCGTCATCATCGGAAAATGTGAGCTCGATATTCATTACATGACTGGCCCGCTCTCGCAGCCTCCTTCGAGACTGCATATAACTATAGGCATTCTTTCTCGATGTCTCTCTATCGTACTCTTGACTTCTTTCACTTTTTTTTCTTTCTGTTTTTTTTTCTTGTGTCCCTCGAACAACCCACTCGAGATAGGCGGTATTGTGTCCTTTGCTCGTCATGTACTTATAAAAGGGGCGGTGACGAAGGCCCACCGCTCTCGCAAAAGGCCTTGACTACGAAGTCCTCTATGGCAGCGCGAGCAGATGGCGTAACGTCATCAGTAGCGGGATCGACCTCGAAGAAAAACTTGGTCGAAACAACCAGATGGATGATATCTTAATGAATGCCGAAGGGCCAATCGTTCGGGAGAATCTTGTAGTCGGACGGAATCACTAGAGGCTGGTCATCTGGTCGCGACGCTGAAGTAAATTCAACAACTTCATTCTTTTTTTGGTTGGGGGGGAGGGGGCAGTGGACTTTATCATCATCATGCTAGCTCTCTTAATTAAGCATAACTGTCTGTTTCGATGTCTAGCCCATTCGGGGACAAATGAAGCTAGTCCTCTTTGCAAAGCGGAATAAACCGAAGGCCAACGTATCTTCTGACAAAAAAAAAAGAGCATTTCATCCGATGGTAGAACAAATGTCACATTACAGTAAGTTTTGGATGTCATAACTCAGAGCGTCTAAGGAGATTATGAGCCGCAGTCATTGCTGCAACATTGTGGATGCAGAATTTAATCGAAGCGATGATTGGCCGATGTGGAAGAATGTAAACATGTAAGCATGACATGACAGCATGACAGCAGAAAAGCAACTGTAAGCAATGTAATATAAACAGAACACAGTCGCATCATATTGTGATATTGTGAAGTGGACTAAAAGCAATGATGTAATCTTGAGTCGATTGGTAACAGACCTTTTTCAAATATGATTAATAAATCCTTTTTGCGTCAGTGGATTTCTCGGGCAGTTTTTCTTTGAGAGGAGATCGCCCCACTGTTGACACTTTGGTCATTCAATAGCCAAACCAACGATGTGCGGAAACAACACGGTTGTCCCCTGCTGACCGTTGTTCGGCAAGGCTGACGTCTAAAGTGTTGAACCCCTTCGAGTCGAGAAGCCTTATTAGAGTAAGGGCATCCCACCAACCTACAATAAACGGGTAGTCCAGTTTTATTGGCTTGTCTGAGTGAGTCGACTGCTTGTTTCATTATTGCCCTTTTTTTTTTTTTTTTTGAGTGCCGCGTATTGACTTCGCTTTCTTTCAAAAGAAGGAGTACCAGGATGGAGACCGCGACAACGTCTACTACCGCCATTGACGAGGCCCGGCAAGCCCGCGACCCTAACACCCAAACTGACAAGTTTGATGACGGTGAGAAAGTCATGGAGATCAGGGACAAACCCAATGAAGGGGACGATGAGTCGCCAGCTCAGAATGAGGAGCCCTATCCTCATGGGATCACGCTATTTCTCGTCGTATTTGCGCTCATGTTAAGCATGTTCCTGGTTCGTAAAACGTAAAATGGTTGGGTATCCTTTTTGCATGGAAATGCTGACAGTGTTTTCAAATGTCTAGATTGCACTTGATATGGTATGTAAAGATCGCGGAATCCACATCAAAGACGGATCGGGGCATGAACTCATTCTCATCATTAGACAATTATCGCAACGGCAATCCCCCGTATCACAGATGATTTCCATGTGAGTCACCAGATCATGTTGTGATCACATCACAGGTGGCAACAGACTCCTTTTTGCGTTCTGACAATCGCCTTTGTAGTCCGTTGAAGACATTGGCTGGTATGCAGCCGCTTTTTTCCTTACTCTGGCTACGTTCCAAACGTTCTGGGGGAAAGTATACAAACATTACCACCTCAAAATCACATTCATGACGACCGTGTTCATTTTCGAAGTCGGAAGCCTCATCTGCGGTTCGTAATTTGCGGCCCATCAACAAACCCTCCCCACGTATACACGTATCGCTGACTCTGTGTGGTACTTGTACAGGCGTATCAAAAAACAGCATCACACTCATTGTCGGAAGAGCCATTGCCGGCCTGGGCGGTGCAGGCGTCACAGGCGGCATCTACACTATCATCGCCTACATTGTACCACCGAAACGTGTTCCTGCCTACATCGGTCTCGTTGGTGCCGTCTTTTCAATCGCCAGCGTAGCCGGCCCTCTTCTCGGCGGTGCCTTTACCGGCGAGGTGACGTGGCGCTGGGTGTAAGTTTTTCTCGGCTTTTTCTCGGCCTTGGGCTGAACGCGCCCCTGCTGACCTCGAGGTAGATTCTACATCAACCTTCCCATCGGTGGTCTTGCCTTGGGTCTTGTCTTTTTCTTCTTTCACACCCCGACCTCGGTCAAGCCTGTGCCGATTGGGCCGCTGGAGTTTGTCCGCAGCATCGACATACCCGGAATCAGTCTTTGCCTCGCCACCCTCATATGCTTCACCCTGGCTATGCAATGGGGCGGCACCGCGAAGCCTTGGTCATCCTCGCCGGTGATTGGTGTCCTCGTTGGCTTTGTCGTCATGGCCACGCTGTTTTGCCTTTTGCAGGTCCTGTCGGGCGAGCGGGCGCTGCTCGTGCCGCGCATTCTGAAGCAGCGGGTGGTGGCCGTGCTGTGCACCTTCATCTTTTTCCTCAATGGGGCCAACTTCCTCATCCTGTACAGCCTCCCGTTGTACTTTCAGATCATCAACGGCACGTCGGCCACCGCCAGCGGCATTCGGAATCTGCCACTGATTTTGGCCTCCGCGTTGTGTGCGCTTGGCAGCGGCTCTCTGTTGGCCCGCTTTAAACAACGGTATCAGGCGTTTCTCCTCGTAGGGTCCACGCTCATGACCATCGGCGCCGGGCTTTTATACACACTCGACGCGCGTTCCTCGATTGGCAAAGTCATTGGCTATCAGATCATTGTGGGCGTCGGCATTGGCGTGTGTATCCAAGTGCCCATTACAACCGCCCAGGCGCTGGCTCGGCCGCAGGACATTCCCGAGACCACGGCCGCCGTGCTGTTCTTCCAGCTTGTCGCAGGCGCCGTATTGGTGTCGGCGTCGCAGACGCTGCTGAACAACCGCATGATCCACGCCCTGGCCAAGCTGGACCCGTCCCTGCGCGCGGCCGATGTGCTTGCTGTCGGTGCCACCGACATCCGATCTACCTTCCGCGGTGCGGATCTCCAGAATATATTGGACGCCTACATGATTGGGATCAAAGACGCCTGGACTTTGTCGATTGCTCTGTCTGGTGTAACTTTTCT
Source organism: Sporothrix variecibatus (assembly GCA_016097105.2). Lineage (NCBI taxonomy): Eukaryota > Fungi > Ascomycota > Sordariomycetes > Ophiostomatales > Ophiostomataceae > Sporothrix > Sporothrix variecibatus. The sequence continues at coordinate 3,358,140 of JADMNI010000003.1, forward strand.
GTCCGTCTTTTTGGGAAAATGGAAAATTTGACGGCGGGTGGATCAGATGATGGAGAACAGTGTTTATATTTCTAGTAAAATGACGAATGAAACTCGGTAGGTAGCAAAGGCCAACTCGTAATAACTAACTACCAGTTATTTGTGATTTCGGATTGTACTTGCACAGCTGTGCAATATATACTGGAGCGAAAATGAATCGTGTTGTTCAAATGCCAGTCAACATACGGACATACGGACTACCTCCATGTCCCAAAAATGCAAACATATTTATACCAGGAAGCTTGGACGCCCATCTGATGTATACATGGCAGTCTTTTTTTTAAGTTGAGCCGAATGTATCAAGCAAACGTAACTACTTTCGTTATCGTCATGTATGCTCTTGAATAAAGTGCCTCAAGTTTGTTTACTCTACATGCAATATTGTTTCTAGTTTCGAATTCATTGGCGCTCTTCAGCCTCTGTTTTTGTCTTGCTCACATTGGCTTTCCGTGTAACTTGTTTGTAAAATAGATATGGAATGTAATGCATGTACATATAAATCTGGCAACCCGGAGGGTGTCAAGCACTCAGCTCATTCGACTACAATTTCTCCCACTAATACTCGATTGCCGTCCCGTCGTATCGGAGAAAAGTGCCCGAGGTCTTCTCACGAGTGGCACCATCAATCTGCATGTGTTAGGAGCGTGTTAAGAGGACGAAAATGGTCGGGGGAGCTACAAAGGGGGGGGAACTACTCACGTGGCCGACAATGCCCTGGACGCTGTCCTTTACAGGCACGAAAGCTTGCTCGAAGCCAAAGTGCTTGGCACCCTCGTTACCCATGTCTGTCTGGGCGAAGCCCGGGTCGACGACAAAGGCCACCAGCCACTCGTTCTCAAAGTGCGCGCGCCGCACGAGGTAGTTGACGGCGCACTTGGAGGAGCCATAGCCGGCGAGGAGGTACGGGGTGTTGGCTTCGAGGCTCTGGATGCTGGACGCCTCGCTCGACACGGCCACGAAGACGGGCCGCTTCGTGGGAGACGCCTTCAGCAGCGGATAGGCGGCCTTGTAGAGCTTGACGACGGACAAGGTGTTGGCCTCGTACTGGCGGCGCAGCTCATCCACGTCCATGTCCTCAATACGTTCGTGCACCGGCTTGCGGGCCGCGTTGGCAATGACAATGTCCAGGTGGTCGACGCCGCCGGCGGCCTGGATGGCCTTGATGGCGTCCGCCGCGTCGCTGTCCGACGTGTTCTCGATGCGCACCAGCTGCACCGAAGAGCCCGCCGCCGCCGGAAAGGCCAGCAGCGACTTGGACGTGGCGGAGGTGACATCGCGCACGCCGGCGAAGAGCGTGTGGTTCGGCCGGGACAAGAAGATTTCTGCCAAGCCGCGTCCAATACCTACGCAGTCGTTCGTAAGTACAGGGCGTTTGTGGCCCACCTCGCACACGTTGCAATGAGGGACGGCGTCTTACCTCGATTGGCGCCGGTGATCAGCACGTTGATGGCCATGTTTGTTTCTGTGGGTTGGTGGATGTTGGCGAGGTCTGAGGTCTGAATGATGTGAGATTTATGAACGTAGACTGGGTGATATGGTCATGGACGAGTCGGCATATTTAATACCAACAAAACAACCCTGTGTGCAGTAGAGATCCGTGGATGCTATGATGCACCCCATGAAGCTTTGTCATGTCTTGATTTGAAATCCCAAATTTGTTTATTCTTTTGTTGTTTTATCCAGACACGACTAGGCGATCAGGCAGTACGCCGCAGGCAGTACGCTGCCGGAAACTATTTCATGACGTTGTAGGTACACTTTCTCACGAGAAAGCCAAACGAAAGCCACATGTTCAACGCCGTCGCTTGGACGCATCTTCTTTCGGAAGGATCCCATCGTCCGGCCACCATTGATTGAGGGGTGCAGACATAAATAACTTTCCGACAAGTACGTTCTGACCAAGCAAGGAGCGTTGGCATTGAACTATCGATAAAGATAATAGATGTATGGAGGTGTAATATTTTGTCCTTGGGCTGTTCCTGGATCAGGCATTCTCTTCTTTGCCCGTGCTGTGAAGACAGATGTACAGTCATTCCCCGTTTCAGGCACTTACAACGACGCAGGGCTCCGCTAGCGCTGTAAGCATGACCGGCATTTCGGTGGCTTTCACGACGGCTCGATTGCTAGCTGTAAGCAAGCATACGGCGACTTTTACGCTTATTAGTGCTGACTGCGTGGCTAGCCGTCATGCAAGGTCAGCATGTGGACTCGTCACGATGCGCGCCGACGTCTTTTGGGCGTTTGGATGAAAGAAGGTACTGTTTTTCACATCGCATCGAGAAAGGCTAAAGACCACTTTGCGATTACGACGTAGTTGGCCCCAGTATCTCTCTGCTTCGCTGGTCAGCAGTCTGTCCTTTATTTTAATGCCAACTGCCCCTGCTACTATCTGATTTCTAATCGAGCTTTTGTCTACTCGACCATCTTGTCTTTATCGAGTAGCTTGAAGCACCTCGCATAACTCTTTTGCAACAAAAAAACAACAAAATATTGGCAAACGTGCGTCCACGAGTAGACAATGTAAATGATGTGTATATACCTGTATATATGTGCTTTAAAGCATGATCCGAACTAAAACCACAGGGAGGAGTATCTTTGAAAAAGCGGCGCGTATTAAAATATATACCCCCCCCCTCCACACACACACAAAAAAAAATAAAACAAAATACAAAAGCTGAAAAATAAACCACGCCCGGTAACCCTGGACGCCGTTACACCCATAAAATCAATCCTTACCGGGCTTCCAACAACGCATTGGCAGCATCCGTGCACGCCTTCTCCACGGCACTGGCATACTGGGCGGCGCCCCGGGCCTTAAATGGTCAAGTCACCGCCGTGGCGTATCATGGCGGCGAGAAGCTCCACCGACCCGGACCACACGGCCAAATGCACCGGCGTCCAACCCCAGACGTTGACGGCGTTGGGGTTAGCGCCCTTTTCTAGCAGCAACCGGGCCGTGTCGGGCTGCTGGTGCAGTATGGCGCGGTGCAGCGCGGTGTTTTTTTCGCTGTCGGGCTCGTCGACGGCGCTCCCCAGCGTCAGGAGCATGCTCAGGACGGCCTGGTTGCCGCGCTCGGCCGCAATGTGCAGCGGCGTCTGGAATGGCTCGCTGTCGACGTCGCTGTTGCCAGCCTTGCCGTCCTTGCTGTCCTTGCCGTTTGGTTGCAGCGTAGTGGACGTGGACGAAAGAGAAGGGCGTCGTCCATGGTCGGTTGAGGCGTGGGCTTGGTTGGAGGGGGCGCCCTCGTGATCGTCTGACACCTGTGTCGCGCTGTTGTTGTTGTGTAGAGTGTCTGCCAGGGTCGTCGAGACGAAATCGCCCATGTTCGCCAAGGGTGATCTAGATAGGGTGGACGCGTTAGATACGTGGGCAAATAGACGAATTGCATCCCAATTTGCCCCCAACCGGCAAAAGGTGACCCATCCACGTACTGTGACAATAGATCCAGATAAGTCTGGGCTTGCAGACTGCCAGAACCCAAGGCGTCTGGGTCTGGGTTTAGAAATGACAGAGTATGTATACCAAGGGCGCCGTTGCTGGCGGTTGGCATGGGGAACACAGCCTGAGACGATTCCGGGTGCGTGTCGTCGTCGTCGACGGACATACGGACGCTTCCTCGCCACGAGCTGTCCGGCGCATGCACAGCAAGCATCTCCTCGGGTGTGGTCAGGCCGGTCCAGATGGCAGGATCCTCACGGGGTCGTGTCGCATCGCTACCGCTCGTCGTATCATCGGCGACATTCGTCCCGACAGTTGCACCGGCCGTCGTACTGGCCGTCGTACTAGCCGCATGGGAAGCTGTCTTTGCTGCGCCTGCGGCCGCTCGTTTGCCTGTTTATTTCGTGTCAGCCCAGCGGGTTGTCTCCGCAAGCTGGAAATGAGCGGGGAGGAGAACGCACTTCGGAAGCGCCGCTGAGCAATTCTATTTTGAGCTCGACGACGTTCAAGTCCGTCCATCTGTGCCGATAAGACAGGAGTATCGAGGAATATGTACGTCGTAGATGTCGACGTCTGGAGAAAGACGGGCCGTGCAAACGGCGGCCTTGTCAACCGCGATAGCGCCCCAACTGTACGGTGTGTATGACAAATCAGGTCTTTTTTTATCTATTAGGATTTATTCCGCCCGGCGGCACTACTACCCTAACTGGACCGCTAAAAGGGGCGGCCGCAACAGCGCTTTCCCGACTTAAGCTGTAAAATATGCAAGTCATAACATCGTGTTGAATCGTGTTGAATAATACATGAAGCTCCTTTTTTTTTCATAGCTTCGCCCATTCCTTATTTTTCTTCACCGCCGCCGCCTTCGATCGCCTACTCCGGCTTCCGCGCAATCACCCAGTGGAAATCCACATCGTCCACATCGTCCTTTTCCAGCTTGCTCACCTCCAGCTTGAGTTTGCCCTCACCGACCACGGCCGCTTCCGTCTGCGGCACACCCAGCCCGCTCCAAAACATCCACCCTTTGTCCTGCTTCAACCACTTCTCGTGCACCATGCCGGGCATCACGCGGTCCGAAAAGTTGGCCAGGAAATACCCCGTGCCAGGCTTCAACCATTTGCCAATGCGGCCCAGCAGCGTCGCCTGCTCCGGTCCCGGCAAATGGATCACACTGTAAAACCCAACGACGGCATCCAGCGAGTTTTCCTCAAAGTCCAAAGCCATCATGTCGCCCTCAACCCAGTCCACCTTCGTGTTGGCAGAAGGGGCCACCTTCTCGCCATGCTCACCTAGAGCGTCCTTGGCCATGTCGAGCTGGCCCGTGGAGATGTCGTTGGCCGTGACGTGGACAGGGTCCAAAGTGACCAGCAGCTTCTCGGTGACGGGACGGCCGGCGCCGCAGCCCAGCTCCAGAATTCTCAAGGGCTTCTTGTCGGCGGCGGCCTGGCCGGCGGGTCGGAGCTTGATGAGCACCTGGTCCAGGTACTCAATGCGCACGGGCGAGTGGTCGACGGTCCACTTATTGTAGACGGGCGCGATGGCATCGTACGACGCCTTGATGCGCGCCTTCAGGTCTTCGGGGATCGTATCGGTCGGCCCGGCAGGAATGCGTTCTGTCGTGTTGGACATTGTGAGATTGTTAAAGTGTTGAAGTATGATGATGCTTGTTTGATTGGTTTAGTTGAGGGTGGTTATTGCCTTTCTTCTTGATGCCTGAATCGTCAGTCTTAGTGACTTTATATGTCGTCTGTATCGTCTGTTTTGTCACGATCGATTGCCGCATGTCATGTAAAGATTGATCTGGGTCACTGCCGTGGAAAAAGGTGAGACGACCACTCCGGATGACTCTTTTGTCCGTTGCTCCAAGAAATCTTTCGTTGTGACGCCGGCTACCCCACCTGTGCAAACCGCCTGGAAATCTGGAACTTCTCTTCCCCCTTTTCCCCAACTCTCCGGGGTGATATTGCCCGAGGCCGCCTGTGTCGCCTAACAAAAATTTAAGCTTCGGCGCCTGCAGTGCACTGTGCATGCCCGCTGCAGCACTCTCCATAGCAGACTTTCATTGGCCAACATCCGTTAGGATATCGATAGCATCTGTGAATTGTGGGCTATTTATGGACTTTTTTTAGGCTACTGTGGGGGATCGGCATCGTCCTCCGGGGCACAACTGCCAGAATTGGCAAGTCCAAGGAAAGGAAAAAAAGAAAAGCGAAAAAAGGCGACGGGGAAATCGGGTCAACTGATCACAAAAGGATAAAAAGGGCCAGAACCTGTCAGTGAGAGGACGCACGTGTTTTGGCAGCTTTGACAACCGTCCTCACAGTTGTTTGGACTGTCGACTTTATTCAATTGTTTTTTTTCCTCCTTTTTTATTAAAGGTATCGTGGTAGCTTCGAGTCGCCATACATGACAGACGACAGCCCTAAAAAAGACATCACGTCATTAAGCCACCGGCATTCGTGACCCGAGTGGCTTCAAAAAACTCAATATTTAAGCTCGAGAAGTCCAAGTCTCCCGTATGACGCACAATCTGTTTACTGTTCAATTCTCCCTTTGAGGAGGCCACAGATCTGGCGAGAGATAATGTCCGGCGTTCCAGTCCCAATCACCGTCGAATTGGACATCTTCGAGATCATCACCATCATTAACACCCTCTTGGTATTGGCTTTGATCTTGGCCCTGCCCTACGGCCTCTTCCCAGGTCGGAACATCATATCTAGTCCATTGGGCCTGTTCTTCGCTCAGAGCTTGTTCTGGGGGATGTGTTGACGGCACAAGTGCTGGCATTGTTGCTTCGTCTTCGACAGATTCGTAGGTAAGCGGTTGCTGGTCTGTGGTATCTTCTTTTTGAGCCCGGGATGGCGCCTCTGCATCGACGCAAGCGACGTCAGATCGGACGCACAGCATGCATGGCCGGTAGTTGTCGCACTAGGCTACGTGTTAGACAGAGACAATGGGAAAGGTAAGGAAGAAAAAGACACTCACTCTCAACTTGTGCTTCCGACAACGGACACATGCTTTTGAGACACGTGGCTTTCGGGGCCGGCCGTCCTTCTTGGTGTTTCCGCCTTTTGCTTGTGAATTTCTCTTGCCTGATCGTAGGGTGTCAGGGTCAACGGAGACAAATTGCCATGTTTGCTGACTGTTTGTGTTGCTGCTGGTGCTCATGATGTTATCCGCCAGTGGTCGTAAACACTTTCCGCCGGTTCCCAATCAAGTCACCCGGCGGAGAAGTAAGTGGGCTCGGGGATGAAGACATTTAAATGGAAGGAGACTCCAGATGGATCTGACCGGAAGGGATGCACCCATCATGTGCTTGATGCACGTCTTTGGCCACAGGAAGAAGACAAAGTCTACGACCATCTGTGGAAGAATGCGTAAAGTTGGCCATGGTGGCCATGATGATCCCAAAATTCAGATAATGTTCAGATGGATCACGAGTTGTCGTGAACAAGTTTGAAACGAAACAAACAATAAGAAAAGAGAAAAGGATGATAAGTTGTTCGTATTAGAGATGCTCGTTGTGACGTGCGTACGTATACATCCGTTTATGGATCGAGAGGTTGACAAAAATAGTCGACATCAAAAGAAAAATAAACATCGTATCTGTTTTGGGCAATCGGGCAGTTGGGCAGGATGCTAACAGTCGGGACAGAGCTCGGCTTTGCTCCCATTTTCGCATCCTGCACGTATTTTACGCCATGACGTGACGGGCCATAGTACCAGGTGTGAGCATTGGCGCGTGGACAGGGGCTACTACTACTGTGTAGTATCGTGAACTTTGTATGCTTAATTCCGATTGTGATTGTTTTGCTTCTGTTTTGCTGCTTGGCTCCATAGGCTCCCAATCAGGACAAGGTTTCGTCATGCCCTGCGCCACACTCCCGTGTAGTTGAGCACCACCCACACAGACGGATTTTCGTACCGTCGCACTGAACACCTGCTTTAAGCTTATTTTTGTTTACACAGCACGTCGTAATGGTCCTATCTTTAAGCTCGTATTCCTCCACCGTTACAAACTCCTTCAACAAGCGCGCAGGCGCACCGCGGCTACCACTTTGGCGATGATGACGCGTCAATTGGAATCGTGAATCCGTTGCAAAGCTATCAACCAAGTTGTCAATCAAGCTACCAAGCTTTTTTTGTCCTAAAGCCATAGGGCTCCTTCGTTCCTGCATATTTTGAAACATACCAACGGTCAGCCCTTTTCTCCGAGGGAATAAGAAAGTGAGACAAGTGTGCTTTTGGTTTTCTGACTGGCCCTCTTTTGCCTCTGCTGGCTCGCTTTTTGGTGCCTCGCCATGTCTCACGTTGTTTATGCGGTCGTTTTTGATGCGAGCAAAGTAGTAGCACCCACTGTCACTATCCAAAGTATTTCCCTTTTCTGACGTTGTAAAGGGCCAAGAGGAGAAAAGGACCCTCCAAGATGGAGTCGCCGGGCGGGAAATACTGCCAGGCACAGGCACTGAATCCAGGAACAGGAACAAGAACAGCACGCACAGTCTAGTATTCCAGTGCAGGAACAAGACGAAAAACGCCCGATGACGATGCCTTTGTAAAATTTGGGTCCCAGATACCTGGACGTAAGGGATAAGGGGGTGTGACTGAGACGCAGAGGGAGCACCTCGAATACTTACCTTCGTGGAGCTGTCAGACACGAAAAGCCAACAGAGTGCAAAAGAACCAACAAGCAGGATGCCCAGAAACCACGCCACAACGTCTGCCCAAATCGCAATCTCGAACAAGGTAAAAAGCAAAGAAGGCCTGATATTGGCGAACACTCCATGAAAAAGAAATTTGTGGAGGCATTGACTGGGGGACACGGCCGCTTACATGTTCCCAGGAAACGGGTTGATTCGAGCTAGAGGCTCTTCAGTATTTACACAGTATTCACGAAAGAACTCCGTGGCCCGATTTAGTCACATCGCAATGCCACATCGGGACAAAACAGAAAGAAAAGAAAAGAAAGCATTTGCAGATTATTTCAGCCCTTGTTTGCCTGTCAATGAGAAATGTGTCGTGCCGCGCTTCTCAAAACGACAAAGAGCCGCACGTCACCACTGTTGGCAGTGACAAATCATGGTTGCTGGGATCGATCGCTTCCAATACTGTTGGCAGGCTTTATATTGTCGTTTGTATGTTGTTGACCGTCGACGTGATTGTATGTTCCTATTTGTAGGGCTGTACTAGTAGGCCAGTTGTGTCTTGGATATGATGTCAGGCGGCAGAAATATAGAAGATGTCTCCCACTACGTTGAGGTTATGCTCTTGTCTCTTGTCTTGTGTAAGGCAATGATGTGTGACTAGCCGCAGGCAGCATACAGTGGCTTGATGTTCAGCTTGAGGGTATGCAAGGCATACTGTGTCTTCCCTTAGTCCCGATGTGTCCGTAAATGACGGCTCTGGTATCGACTGGCCCGCGGTTGTTTCTGTCTCTCAATTGGCATGCTGTCTCCCTATTGCAGTCTCGCATTGAGCACCGTGCACCGTTTTAAGCTTATAGTTCGCCGATAAAACTCACGTTCAGTTACGAACAATAGAACGTGATGACGCGGCTCAAGCATCTGTTACCACGATTCTCGTATATCCTTTACGTGGAGAATAGGAGCTAGCCATATCAAGGTTCCGAGTGAACGGTTCACTATCAGCGCGATCCACGCCACGGTGGCTGCCATAATCTGAACTTCTTTTCTGGGTAACAAGTATTCGAAAGAAAACAAAAAGTGAAGGTGCTATTACTAAAGCCTCACCTCTTTCCAAGTTTGACCAAGCTCGATAAGCTTTTAATCTCCTGATACTCGGTCTGCCATCTTGGCAAGCAGGAACAGTCCCACACTGCCACCGCAATAACAGGTGCCACGCGTCTCTGTCTTGTAAACGAGATATCTTCGAAGTGGGAGGAGAGCCCACTGTATTAACACAGCCCGTTGACGAACCCGGTTGCCACGCAGAGAGAAAAACAATTCCGGATACCGTTCGCCGTGATGGATAAGCATGAATGACAGGAACTCAACTCACAGGACCGTGATGCTGTCGGAAGGCAAGTGATTCCATGTTTCAAAATGCGACGATGCAACTTGATTGCGTATGCTTTCGCCTCATTGTGGCTGCTCCTGGTCTCCCCGAGTGCTCCGTCTATTTGCGGTGCGGGTCGATTTAGGTATCGGGGGCGGGAGGGACCCACATTCGGAAGCCTAAAACGGCATCCGCCGGATCGCCCAATTCGGCAAGAGCCTTGAGCCCCTAAAATGCCAAGACGGCCTTCGGGGGAAATGTAGTTGAAGAACCTCTTCTTTCTATCGTGCCTTTTTCTTTCTCTGAGTGCTCCGTGCTCCAGCATCTCTTAATGTACGTCTCATTCAAATGGGACGCGTACGCGCGTTCAAATCAATAAACCAACGTCACAATATTCGCTCCCAGATATGATATCGAATCCTCCTTTTTCTGTCTCTATCAGAATTGCTTCACCACGTGTATTATGGCGAGTAGAAATAAATAAGCCGGTACAGGTCCGGTCAAAGATGATGCCTGCCACGGCAATACAAGAATACAAGACGAGTGTGGCATTCTGTCCCCCATTCGCAGCCGTTCTTTCTTCTCAGCACTTCGTTACAAATCCCCTTTTCTTTTGAAATCACCCAACAAAAGTATTGCTTCGTCTAACAACATGACCAAACACATCTCTGTCTTTATCAACAGTCTCAATATAGATACCGACATCACCGCCCCCGAGACCACCAAGGCCAGGGCTGATCGTCCGTTCTGTGTCATCTTGGGCGTATCACGCGAATCGTTACTTCACGGCGACAAATCGCTCGACGACATCCCTCATGTCCCATTTGACGGGATGACCACCACATACGAATACAAACGGTCAAGCTGGCCTCGTCTTGATGGCATGGTGCATCTTTGCAGCCAGCTGTGGCACAACTTGCGAGAGATTGTCGTCCGCAGCAACCATCGTCAAAGTCGCTTATGGCGCATACCAGGTGCACTTCTTCTTGTCTACATTGGCGGCTACGTCTTTCTCAGCTCTCCACAACTCACGTCCGATGCGGTGCCGTGGTACATTGCGCCATCCTACCCATCGACGTTTGCACCCACGATACGGTCTACAGCGAGAGCGGCACCACCACCGCGGATGGCCGAGCGCGTCTTGTTTGTCATCCATCTCGCACCAGTTTTGCTTCTCTGGCTGCTGGAGGCATGTCGCCACAGTGGCGACGGAAAACCCATCAGCACGAAAACGCACAAAATTAGACAACTAGGGTCGATGACACGATATCCCGTGATCTTCCTCATGATAATGCCTGCGTTTGGAATCGCCACCGCGGTCTCGCTCTATTCGGCCATCCACTACATCAAATCACCTAAGCACCTTCTAGCCTCACCCCACGCCGGCTTCAGCCGAAACGCTCGCTCCGCACTAGTGGCCGTCGTTTTAGGGTATCTGGCCCCCGTCCTCTGGGCTCTCGCTCGTTTTGGACACATTGCACCAGAATGGTCGCCCGTCTGGGCGTGGATGACTTTTCCAACCCTGCTGCCAGCAACGCACGAACTACTGATGGTTCCATTTTCATCCTTGTCATCGCACTCTTCCTTTATCCCACAAGAGCCCTTTGACTCACACTCGATGACCACGCCAAGCTTCTCTTCCGTACGCAAGGCCGTGTATGCTATGGCTGCCGTTTGCACTGTTTCTCACGCCTGGTTAGTACTCCGTACAATGGAAGACTGGCTACCTGTTCTCTTACAAAGCCTAGAGAAGCCCATCCGTTTGGACGCGACTGGAATCGACCACCTGTCCTTATCGCTCGTCTCGCTTGCCTGGGTGTGTCTATTAAACATCGATTTGAAACTTGCTGGGAAAATACAGATGGGCTGGCTCAAGCTTTTGCTTTTTGCAGTTGTTGGTACATTACTGTGTGGCCCAGGCGCTGTGTTGGTTTTTGGCTGGCTGGTACGTGAGGAAGCATTGTTGGCTGTGGGGACGAGTTGTAGGGTAGGCATCGTTCTGATGAGAAAAAGAACTGCGCGAGATATCTAGAAATGCGAATAAATCAAAAGAAGTCTTGAAATAACTTGGAGAAATAACAACGTCTCTTTTTTTTCTGACACTGGCTCCAAATGCATCAGCGAACAACGTGTCAACCAAGTAGTTTGGAGATAATGAAACAGTTTATGGGGTTAGAAGGATAATGGAAGAAACTGGGAAGGGCATTTTAGGACAAAAGTCCCAGGACCTGTTGCGAATGTACAAAAGTACACCTCAGCCCGCCTGCCATCCAAAAAAGATCGTCTCCAAATAGGGCTAGCGCATTCTCGTCTACACGAACTTTTTGCCCTACAATTCCCATCACCATTGACACTTTCATTGCCAGAAAAGTAATATTGTTGACATTGCATCAAGCAGAAACGTATAAAAATCATTATCTCTGTATCGCAATGTTTTTCGTTCTCCCTGGAAGTTGAAAGAAGTGTGTTTGATCCGAATGCAATTTTTGGTGTACGTAGTGTGTTGCGTACTTTTGAGGTCCCGCCGTGCCTGTCCTATTTAGGAAAGAGGGACCGACAAATTGGAGAAGGGGGGAAGTAAACAAAATAAAAGTTGAGAAGAGGAAGAGATGCAAGGATATAACACAACAATGAAAAAGTGCTGGATGCAGGACAAAATTTTGTGCTTCGAGTCACGACGATGCTTCATCGCGAAGAGGTATTAGGAACTGGCTAGATGTATTTTCAGCCCGGAAGGGGGCGGGCACTACATACTGAAATTGAGTTCGGCGACAAAAGTTTTAAAATATATCCATCAAAAAGTTAAAATGGCTACCAGCGGACAACTTAATATTGTGTAATGACAAATTCACACGACAAGGCTCTCCGCGACTACAGCAGCAAGGCCAAAGTTTTACCTCCTGTTCAATGTACAAATGAACTTTCCAGGCCAGTATTACCACATGGTATAGAGAGCAGTGGCTCGGATCAGCCTATCACTGGACGGACCTGTTTGCTACAGTCTGCTCGTCAAAACAGTGTGAGATCTGGTACTTTGGCCGATTTCATATCCCTTCTACTCCCATACTCGCTGTATCCGCCCCATCAACCGAATACTATTGCCTATGCCAAACATCCCGAGTGACTAATGGTACGTATGTCTGCTGGTTATAATAGATAGTAGATAGATACTTAATCGAGAGCAAGATTCAGTCCAAAGATTTTGTGCCAGACCTAACCTGACCACAAGCTTTTTTCTAGCAATTTTTCACCTCCATTGAATTTTTTTTCTTCTTTTTCCTTTTCCTTCCTTCTTCTTCAACTAAAACGAAACCGCCAATTTCCTTTAAAGTTCACCATCACTTGAGCCATCAAAAGTTCAACAACCCTCGAACGAAATATTGAAATTTTCCGCCGGATTTTCTTTTTCTTTCAAAAAGAAAAGAGAATATCCTATATTTTCCCTCCTCTCCTTCCCCCCTGGACGCGCGCCGAAGACCTACGGTGTACCCCAGGATCTACGACCAAATCCATCCAAAAAACCGACAATCTATCAAAGTTCGATCCGTACTCGCCAATTACCATCGAAACCTTTGATATCATACCCCTCTACGCCACCTTTCGACCGCTTACCACTCTCTTTGCGGCGCGCACGTTTACGTTCTCTACGTTTACGACATCACGCATCTCCAATAACCAGAGCAGCAGCGTCAACTCCAGCAGCTCATGGCAGCATACCGTGCATAAACATCAAAAACCGTTATATAACAGCATTATTTGCAGTGTATAACAATAACAGCAAGTACAACGTCTGCTCCTATGCTTTACGCAGCCAACAATCCTCACGACCGTCACTCATCACATATTCCTCAACGACTGCTTGCCTATACATCGCAGCAAGTCATCAAGCTTCTCATCTCGTCCATCTCATCTCGTCTCATCTCGTCCATCCCGGACATTTCTCATCCCCGACATCACTCATTCCGACCAATCCTTCTCCTGACTGATACTCTTCCTGGCCCATTCTCCCCTTGGCCGGTAATCGTCGTTCCCAACAACAACATCACAACAGCCGAAACTTTGTACAAAACTGTTCGGATCTGCTTCTCCATCATCACCATCTCACACGCTTTCAAAGTTTGGCGTTTCCTCGTGTTACACTAGAAAAAGAAGAAATATCCTTTTATTGTGAACACCAGTTTCTTAATTTTTATATACTTTTCTTCTTGAAAGAACAATCTCGTTGTTCAAAGGAGAAGAAAAGAAACAAATTACGGAGCACAAGTCAAAAGCCGTTCACTGTCCTCATTTGAAAGCACTCTACAACGGAATATAACCCCTTACCGCGACGCATCTGTATACATCACAGACTAGGGCATCACACATTTTGGCAGCGCCAAGTTCCCCCAGCACCAAACATCAAAGGAGAAGAAAGCCTTTTCACCCCAACTCCCCTCAAACCCAAGCATATAAAGGACAAAGAGAAGTCCTTTGATAGTATCAGGAAGCGAGTCCAGTCTATGCTCACTTTTCGTACTGCTTCTTATCATCTTCTCTTTGTGGCACACAACGTGTCTAAAAGGAGAAAGAGAAAAAAACACAAAGGACGAACGACGAGTCTACATTGCAGTTGTTCTCTCCAAGATACAAATCAGCAGTTGTACTTCCGCCAAACAGCGGCAGACTACAACCACAGTTACCCGCATTTTCCACCATGGCTCCCACCACGGATCCCACCGTGGATGACTCCTCGGATTCCACAAAGCCTAAAGGGACGGATGAGGTGCATAACGCATCCACCTCATCCCCCAAGACGGAGCCTAACACGCCGTCCATAAATGTCGGCAGCGACAACGGCGAGAACAACGGCAAGAACGATGTCAAGGGCAAGGGCAAGTACAAGGGTAAAGGCAAGGCCAAGTACAAAAATAAAGCCACTGACACAGCCACTGACAACGTCAACGGTACCGCCAACGGAGCCGCCAATGGAGCCGCCAACGGCCACAATGGCCACAACGGCAATGTCTCCGGCAGCAACAGCCACAATGGCGCCACGCCTTCACAACATGGAAGCATGCCCTTTCCTCACAACTTTATGGCTGGCCTTAGCCACAGCAGCAACAAATCTTCCTTTGGCGGCTTATCGGCCCCTGGTCCTCCTTATGAACCTCCTTTCCGTTCCAACCAAGGTTTCTTTGATGACCCTTCCCGTCCTTTTCATCGTGGCTATGATTCCCCTTACAGGCAAGGCCCTTCAGGTTATTTAGGAGGCGCTTCTTCCATTTACAACCAACATTCTATGGGAGGCCCTCCCCAAAATCCCTTCCCTCCTGAGCCTTCTCATCCGGTTATGAATCAACTTTTTCCTCATGGAGAGCACCCTCAAGTTCCTTCTCATGGGCATCCTCAGCAATATGACCGGGGTCAGTCCCGCCAAAATGCTCCTTCTTGGAGAGATCCACTTGATCCCCTTTTAAATTCTCCTTCCCGTGTCCCTCCTCCTCCATCATCTCATCCCGTTCCAGTCCCTACTGGACCTTCTTATCAGCCTCCTTTGGTTGTTGATGGATCCAGTTCGGTGGCTCATCGTCGCCCTGCACATACGGCGGGAAACTTGGAAAATACCAATGGAAATGGGCCTTCTTCGCAACGCATTGCTCTTGACGAGGGCCGTCTTCCCCGTCAACTTCCCCATCTGCCTCCCATCAACCTCCTCAGCAACCTCCCCAGCAACTTCCTCGTCAGCCTGCCCAACAACAATACAAAAATCGGGCACAACGCCGCTCCGGTCCTCGTACGGAGGAGACGTTGGGGCTTGACAATGGAGAAGGACCTTCCTCGCTACGCATTGCTCTTGAGGAGGGCACTCTTCCCCAGCAATCCTCTCAGCAACCTCCTTTCCGTCAACCCGCCCAGCAGCAGAACATAGACCGGGCGCATGGTGCCTTTAATCCTTACAACGGCAATACACATGGTCCCACGGATGGCCCTTCCGGGGATCCCGCTCCTACATCCTCCCAAGACTTTTCACTTCACAACAATGGCGACGGCAACGCCACCAACAACGGACGCCGGCCAGGACGTGGCCGAAGCATGCGTGGCAATCGCCGAGAGTCTGGTTCTACCTTTCGATCCCATCAATCAGGGCAGTCTAGCAACGGGCAGAATGACCATGGTCCGAATGGCAGCAACCGTCGCCAGCCAGACTTTCGTCAGAGTTTTGGTCCGAGTATGCTTGGCAATCACCAAGCATCTTTTTCTAGTTTTGGTTCTGAAGGAAGGGAACTATATCAACTAGGGCAGTCAGGCCATGGCAACTTCAACAATGACAACTCCAACAACAACTCCAACACCTGGCCAAATGGGTACGCGCCGCCATCGTCTGTGCCCATGTCGCGTAATTCCACCGAAAGGCTGTTGGCACAAAGCCATAGACCAAGGCAAAGTGCTGCTAATCAATCTCCACAGCTTGCCCACACGGCCTCTCGGGAGATTGACAACAGCTTCGTCATCCCAGGCAACTGGCACATTGAGACCCCGAGTCAGCTCAAAGACTACTTGAAAACACTCTACGCGTTCGAGCCTCCTTTTGGCATCATGTTCACGATCGATATGCGGGGTCACAGGTTGGGCGACAAGGATGGACACATTGACCTAATCACCATCAAGGCCGATCCCATTAACAGATTCGCCGGCCATGGTGATGCCCTGATTGTCGTCAACAGTCTCACGAAGCTAGGCAATCACAACATTGCCGACACCAAACGGAAAGGGGTCGAGACTTTCCGCAACTATCTTGACCGGGACAGTATCGATGCTTGCAAGCCTCGCTTGATCCACGTGGACAAGCTCGGCGAAGCAGCCTTCTTTACCACCTTCAATGAACTTTCGCTTGCGCAGATTATCCAGAGTGCAAAATATCCAAAGCTTATGTTTGCGCCGCAGGTGCCGGCCGTGACTCTGGCGTCCGAGTACGGTATTTACTTTGACAGTGTGCCCGACAAAAGCCAGCACTACAACTATACAAACTGGAGAAACTGGATATGGGATCGAAAGATGACCATCCCCACCGGCTCAATTGACATTCAGCTGCTTGATGCCGCTTTACGCGTCACGGAGGAAACCTTGCCCAATATAGCTCGGCTGTTGCCATTTTATGCCATTGTATCCATGAAAATGTGTGGCTGGTTCAGCTCCTTGGCCACCGGTGGCCAAAGAAACCTGAGGCAAAGGACGGACGAGTTTGATCCGGCCATCCGCATCCGCCTAATCGAGAACAGCAAGGACATGCCGTACGCGATGATGCCCGACAGCTCTCCTCTGAAATACCAGATCCGGAACACGGTCGTCGTCCAGAACACAAAGGACTCGCTCGCGGTGGCCCGGCTCTCGGAACATGACAATCAGAGGCCATACACGGGCAACAACCTGTTTTGCAATGTGCGGTCGCCCCCAACAACGACGACGACGGCGAGGTCGACCTCGCCCGCTTCTGCGTCCGCAACGTCGTCTACATGTCGCACCTCTTCTGCATCTTCAACACCGAGATGCACGAGAAACGCCCGGGCAAGTACCTGACAAGCATCACCCTTCACGATGTCCGCTCCCATACACGCTCGCGCATCCGTCTCGCCATGTCCACCGGCAACATCGATCAACCCCCCATCAGCGAGTCGCCATGGAACGCCGACTGGGAAAGTAAATGCCGGGAACAAGCAAGACAGTATGGACACGCCTACTATCCACGGTTGAGCACCGACCATTTCGCGACGCCTACGCACGGACAAAACTCGCAGCAAACAAACACCGCGAACAGGGCTGCGACCGGGACTGCAACTGCGTCCACGAACGCGACCGCAAACGGGGCTACGACGGCGCCCACAACCAACTCAAACGCGGCAGCGAACACCGGCATAACGGCGCCGGTGACGACGGCCCACGATGCGTCTTTAGCGACTGTCGAGACTTCGGAGGCTGCTGTTGTCGATACAGCCGCCGCACAAGCAGCATCTCCAAACTCACCGGTTAAAGAAGAAGGAGAAGAAGAAGAGGCCGCACAGGAAGCAGAAGCCCTCGATGACCCAATCACGCAGAATGACTTGGGCAACCAAGTCCCTTTGGATGATGAGCTCGAGGCGCAACCTGAGAACGGTTCTCCTTCTTCCTAGAGCATGTATCCATGAGCGGGGATTTTTTGGAGCGTTGCGATTCCCTTGCTTTTTCTTCATTTCCTTTTTTCTTGTTTTTCATTCTCATTCTCATTTCTTTCCTTTTGTGTCTTTCGTTTGTTTTTGTCTCTTCGCTTTGTTGCTCTCAACTTGACTTTCACCTCAACGTTGTATGCTAATGGTCAAGCATTATCACGTCGTTTTGAGAGCTGTTTATCTGCTTTATGATACCCAAAAGTTTCGTTTTTTCTTCTTCTCATGTTCTTTGATATTTACATATCATTTCTGCTTTTTCGGTTTGGAGCTTATCAGTGGCTTTCATGGGTTCTTGTCTTTTTTTGTTTTGCTTTTTCTCCTGGGTTTGGCGTTGCGTTGGCGTTTGCGTTCTTTAATTTCTTGCCTTGCGTTGGAGTTTTACCCCGGCGGTTCTCTCCATCTGATCAAGGACATTGTCACCGGTGACCTTGATCAGCCATTGTACAAATTTAAAGCGGTTGTACATAATTGTTTTCCATTACTGCTCATCGTGAATGTACTTGTCGTAAACATCTCCATAAAACCTCCGGCCCACGTCGCGGTGACTGCGCACTTTTGTCCGCAGCTGTGACTCGCCCCAGGTATCGTAGCTGCCACGCAAGAACGGCGAGTCAATCTTTCGACCCTCTGCAGACTCTGATGGCATGGCAGCATCCAAGAAACGTTCCGGGAAGGTGGATTCAAAGTGCTGTCTCAACCCTAATGCCTCTGCCTTTGTCAGGTCCCTTCGCACACCTTGGAAGAAAGGAACACTGAATCGTTCAGGTGCACCTGCTTGCACTTGGACACGATGTGTTGTGGCCGGGCATACGCCGTGTGTGACGACCTCAAATGCTTGGCCGATGTTGACAACAAATGTCCTTGGCACGGCAGGCACATCGATCCACTGTCCGGGACGGTTCAGTGCTTGCAGGCCGCCGATGGGCGGAGGACTGGCCTGTAGCAAGAAAGTCCACCATCCGGATGAGTCCTTGTGTGGCCCGACTCCTTGCAGGCCGCCATCTGTAGCTTTGCCATCTTCGTTTCCCTCGACTCCCGGATAACGAACTAGCTTTAAGCGGTGTTGATCAGAGAGAAATGGCAAAAGAGCATCTGTCGGTAAAGCCAGTGCTTCAGCGACAAGTTGCAGAAAGCGCTCGCCTAGCGCCGTCAGAGCTTCCAGATACGCCTCGACAACAGTTCGCACATCCCGGTCGGTCCCTGGAACGGTCACTGCTCCTGCCTTTGGCCACTGATTCGGTCCTCGTAGCCGTTCATACACTGGTTGACCCTCTTTCCAGTTTGCTGTGAGTTCCGTTGCAAACTCCACCTGTTCACGGCGGTCCGCCTGACCTGCTGTCGTCTCAGCGCCGGTCGCGCTGTACCCGAGAAAATGCGGCGAGTGGTGCAGGTTGATGGCCTCCTTTACATCGTCCGATAGTGAAAACAGGGCTGGCAGCACTTTCACCATATCATCCACCACTTGCTGGGGCACCCCGTGACGGGCGACGTACAAGAAGCCGACGTCAACGAGCGCATGCCGCAGCTGGGCCAGCAGCTGTGGGCGCCGCGCCGCGTCGTCGGCCCACGAAAGGTCGAGCGTGGGTATTTCGCTGAAAGACATTGCGTCTGCGTCCGTCGCGATTTTGGGTATACGTTTGCCGCGTTGTTCAATCGAACGATGTCGAAGAGTAGGAGGATGAGGACGTCGTTTTGTAGCTCGGGGCCCCGGATGACGACATTGCTGTGCGGGATGTCGCTAACGCCGATTCCTTTCGTCGGTATGGATCAGGCCACTAACACTGTTGAAAGTTTGCGAATCGAGAATGGTCAACTCAAACGAGCATGGACAAGGCTGATAACTATTTTGATGCGGAGAAGAAAAAAATAAAACTGTTGATTATGTTAGCAACTAGGTTTGATAATCTGGACAGAGATTGTGTACTTGCCGCCTGTGAGAGACCACCGTTTCGCCCCGATAAGCGCCTCTCCTGCCGCATAACCAACCTGAATTCATAGATGCATCTATTGGTCTTGAATAGATGAAGTCTATCGCAAAACAGCACAAACAAAAAGTCCGTATGGATAATAACACAATTCAGATGAATGCACGTGATTGTATCAAAACGCTGTTTTAAGGTTGGAAGGCGCGATCCAAATCGCAGTCTGCTGGGAAAGAAAGACCACCCAAGTTTACGTAAGACACATTCTCTCTGATGCAAACGACGTTGAACACAAAATTGAGGATTGGATTGAAAATAAGGTCAACATCAGAAAAGACTATTGGCTGGTGATATTCTCGAAACTGGTACAATAAAAGCTGCTTTTTCCAGTCTCTGTGCTATCTTCGACCACGTCCTCCTCGTCGGTGGCGCATGCGCCTGTCAAAATAGTCTCAGAATAGGAAAGAGCGCCTTAAGGACGTGTAAGTATGCTCCCCATCATTCCTTCCTTTTTATATTGTGCGTCGGAAAGGCAGGTGCGATGACGGTCTGTTTACTTTGCCCCCTTTTTTCATGCAATGAAAGCCGCCAGTTGTACTTTTCAAGACCCTTTAGGTTTGTATTTTTGTTCATATTTCTTTCTTAGTGAAAACTGAACACAAATTAAAGTCAATTCTCTGATTCTTATGTCAGTTCTCGACGCAGTACTTGATTCATTCCTTTGCTCGCAGTTTTTTTTACATTAAAAACACAGATGAGATCACAAAATCAAACAATAAATCAAGCAAAATTGTCAACTGAAACCAGCATCAAGGAATCAGCGTCACTTAATATGAACAGTAGTGGTATATTATGGTAGAAAAGCAAACGAGCCAGATATCTAAACAAAGGAGACGCAGATGATTATGTAGAGAGAGATGAAAGAGATGAAAGAGAAAAGAGGAGAGAAAGAAAGAGCTGAATTAACACACAGACACAGCCTTTACTCTTACTCCGCCGGGATGGCATACAGTGGCCGCATGTTGCCGAGACGGTCGCAGGGGCCAAACTTCCACCAATCGCGGTGGACCCAAAAGTGAATGTAGCGGAACATCATGTTGATAATCCAGGGAATGGGCGGGAAGTCTGTCCAGCGACCGCCCTCAAAGTTGACATCGAGGCAAGTGACGACAAAGATGACGCCTGTCGTTGTGCCGGCCGTAGCCAGGGCAGTCTCGCCGAGCTTGTTCGCCAGCGCCGGGTAGTCCTTGAACTGCTCGGTGTCAAACTTCTTGAGACCCATCAGAGTGGGGATTTCGTCCCTCAAGTGCTGCGTCAGGATTTCACCAAAGGAATCGATAATCGACACGAGTTTCTTGCCATCGTAGACTTCCTTGCCGGAAATGACGCCGTCGACAAAGGCCTGGTACTTTTCGAGGCCATCATGGAAGGCGTGGTGCTGTTCGACGTTGCCGTCCATCAGTCCCTCCTCGTTGGCAAGCTTGTCGACACCCGGGAAGAAGACGGATTCTTCTTCGTGGTGGTGGAGATGGAGCATTTTGGACCAGAGGGCGGCGTAGTTACAAAAGCCCTTGGCGTCGGCCTGGGTGATGTAGGGGGCCTGCAGATAGATGGCGTTGATGCCGCGGATGAAGCAGTTGTGGACGCAGGTCATTTCGACGGCAACATCGTCAAACATGTCGTTCTAAGAAAGTCAGAGGAGGGACTGACATAGACAAAAAAGGGGAGAGACGTGGACATACCTTTGTGTTAATGCCATCCGGTCGCGGGTCCGGGATGAGCTGGAACGGGTGGTCGGCGTAGACGGGAGCCATTGTGAAGGTTGGACGAGATGCAAGGAGAAGTAAACAGAGACTGGAGATGCTATGGCTGTAAAAACAATCGAAGGCGAGAGCAGACCAAAAAGAATTAAGCTGAATAAATACAGAACAAAATACAGATTCACAAACCGCAGTTCTCGAGCAGGGGGACGGTCCCTTTATTTATGTTATATCCATCTGACGTCCTTCTTTCTTCAAAGCCTACGACGTACACGTAGTTGAGAGCGACTCCGCGGCGCAAGTTGCTTTTATGGAGCTCACCTACACCACACGCGCTAATTCACAGGGCTACAGCCGCGAACGACAGACACAAGAATGTGTAGTATTACGACGACAGGTACGGAGTACAATGCGGCTACCAGCAGTGCAACTCAATAATTCCCGGAAACTACTAAAAATTCCGGGTTTTTGCTTGTATTTTGCTTGTATTCGTACCCCTGGCCGTCACACTCTTTTTCCATTCCTTTGAACTTCAACTCCTGTCTAATCTTTCACTTGTGGAGTCTTGTCTTCCCACTTTGCAGAGCCTCTTTGGCTCCTTGGTTGGTCTGTGCTGGGCCCCAGTCTCGCCAGTCCTCGCCAGCTCGCCAGAACGCGTGGTTTCATCCTCTCTGGCGTAGTGCTGACATGTCCTTTCTTTTACATTTTGCAAAGTACTCCGTATTACAACAAAGTGCTTTTCAGGGCTGCCCGTATTCAATCCGGCCGCTGTGGTTGGCTCCGAGGCTCCGTTGGGTTTGGCCAGGGGGCCCTCCCTGTCATAATGGTCCACTGTTCAACTCCCAATCTCGTCTTAGCGCTCACGTACCCGGCGCAGCGTTTCTGGCTCTCGTTTCTCACGTTCGCTTTTTTTCCTCTTTCTTTTTCAGCCTTATGCACTTGTTCTCATTACGAAGGATTCGGCTAACACACAAAAGTAGACGAAGGACACAAGTCAAATGTTATCTCTGGAACTCCTTGTCCAGCATCTACGTAAAGAACCAAGAGGGTCTGTGGCGTTTTGATGGCGTTGTGTCTGCCGGACTTGGCTTGCCTTTCCCGGGACGTTGACCGTTAAGTCGTTGACAACCGTTGTAGTTCTTGTGGTGGCTGTACAACCGACACCTCAACTTCACGACACTTCATCTGGTGTTGCCTCTTCGAGGACTTGGGTACAATACTTGCCCTCTGTTTCTCCAGTATCACCACTGCTGACGGCATATTAAGATACCTTGCCCGGGAGGCAGTCAGCCCTAGCTGGCCCATTGCCTACTGTGTACACATACTAACCTCTCCAAAGTCAGCATCGCTCCGGTCCTTTCTTTGTGTTGCCTGCGTATTCTCGCCTAGTTCCGGACCTTGTCAAATAAAGAGTCGCGCACACGGCAATCCATTGTAGACGCGACTGTAGAAAACCTTGTTCATCCAATCATGTAGATTGTCCTCGTCAAAAATGCACACGGAAAAGAGGCTGTGAAATTTGGAATGTCTTTTTTTGTTTCTTTCCTTGTCCTTGCTGTGGGTTGACGTCGCGGTGGAGACGCAAAAACGACCTTGTCAGAAACTAGACGAAAGAGGCAACAAAAGGAGAGAGTGCGAAAGCAAGCGACACAAGCGATACAAGCAATCCCCGAGCTCGAGATGGAGAACTGGAGAAACGAGCAAGAGATTCGAGGTGCCAACCCGCGCTTCCAGGGATTGAACGGGGCCGGAGCAGGGGATGGACAACGGCAACGCACGCTACTAAGAATAAGATTGGGAAATAGTACATACCGTCGGCCTCATAATTACATTGCCGTCAGCCTCTGCTCTATTTGTCGGTTCTCGCCTGTTGTCCGTTTGGACTCCGTCGTCTGTCTTGGTTTCATGGAGTCGGGCGTGAGATTTTAGGGCGGGTCGTCTTGTTTTGCTGGCAGGGCAGGATTGCAGATAAGTTGACAGGGCCCAGTTCCCTGGTCTGAACCGTCTACTCATTATGATAGGTGTTGTCCTCGCGCCGTAAAAAAAGAAGTGCTTTCATAGATCCTTCTTTGAAAGAAAAGAGACGAGATACAAGGCTAGAAAAGGGACGTCGTATGTTTTCATGTGCGTGTGCGTGTCCTTGGCAAACGTGCAGAAGTCGTTTCAACGGCCAGGCCATTACGCCGTCGTTTAGGGCTGACCTACTTTCTTTTAATTTCACCTGTAATGCAAACAATTGACAATGTCTTCATCAACGCAGCCCTCTTCTGTCTTCGTCATCTTTGTTTCGGCCATCTCGGTCCCATCACGTATTGATCGTACCGTAAGGTTTATCTTCACATCAAGAATGAGGAACCTAGACCTTTGAGGATGTTCGCTCACAATCCATCCCAGTATTCGGAATTTTTCCGCTACATCTGGGCAGAATCCTGCAACCCTCACCACCCTTCTCCCAGCTGGAAAGCTGCCCCCCTTCTCAGCCCCACGTCCGCCTGCCCAGCCAGTTGTCATCCGAAAATACGTCGTACATCCTGCAGCGAAACCGTGTGCTGGCTCGCATCCTTCTCTGAGAGGTATCTGAGCTGGCAGCGTCGTCTTCTTTTCGTCAGCTTTGTCATGCTTTGTTTTAATGGTCTGTTCTTTTGTCAGTGTACGAATACGGCGAGTCCTTTATCAGAGAACTCATGGTCGTAATGTACGGAGTACAGTGCTCAAAAGTGAGCGGTGAGAATGTAGTCTTCAGAGTATAGGTACATCGCATCGTATGTAAATGTGAGGGCGTAAAAATAGAAAGGGGCAACTGCAACATGACAAAAGCTTAAAAATGGTTTCAAATACATTTTAAATGTCCAACGAGAAACGCAAGATTGTTGAAGTGTCTAACAACTAGCAGTTGAGTCTTCGTATATCTATGCAGTGCCACATACCATCTTAAGCATCGAGGAAAGTATGCGCGAGATTTGACAGTGAGAAAACAGTCGACTACTACTCTGTATACGGAGAAAAAATAACCGCCGCCTTGGCGCAGAAAGGGAAAGGACACGACGACGGCGGCAACGACACGGACTTGGGCGAGACAAACAGGTGGCGGTAATAATGAGCCGTCAGCCGCAATCAAACGGCACGGTACCAGTGTGCAGTCTAGAGCGCCACATGCACCACTGCGCTGGGACGTCGTCTGTCAAAGAAAGGATCCAACAGCACGCGCCAAGGGTCTAGAAGAAGAAAGTAATGGCGATGGAGATGGCGAGGTGTGAGATTCCCAAAACCAATGATGACTACAAAGTGCTGTTAGCGGCTGTACCAAGCACTGTCAGGGACCTGCCACTTGCGGTGATGACAAAAACGAGA
This sequence comes from Sporothrix variecibatus, assembly GCA_016097105.2. Classification (NCBI taxonomy): domain Eukaryota; kingdom Fungi; phylum Ascomycota; class Sordariomycetes; order Ophiostomatales; family Ophiostomataceae; genus Sporothrix; species Sporothrix variecibatus. The sequence continues at coordinate 3,382,849 of JADMNI010000003.1, forward strand.
AGAGGTGAGAAGTGAGCAATGCCAGCTGCAAGGCACGTATGCAGCAATATTGGCAAAGAAATAAAAACATGTGAAAATGAACAAGAATCTCAACCTTGGCGTCGACATCGTCCGGATGAGTGAGAATCCGCTCCATCTTGTTTCTTGATCGTCTCGTTCAGTACGCATAGCAGACCATGTGAAAGGAAGTCTGCAATATGCCGAATCAGATGACGTCTACTGGGTGACGACAAGAAGATGTTGAAGGCTGAAAAGCAAAGCAGGCCGGCGACGGCAAGGAGAATTCTCAAAACGAGGCTGCGTAAGTCTTCAAAGTATGCAGTTGCATGAGTCTGCTCCTAGGTAATATTGAATATTTATGTTCATACGATATCAGCCTCGATATGTATCCGTCAACAATCGATCGATCTGGATATCACCAGACGATGTTTACGCAGCATAAACATTCGACCTTGGCAGGGCCGAAAAGGTGAAACAACAAAATGATAAGAGGAGGCAATACAATGTGAGGGCCGTCTCTCATTTGCAGACAGTCGAATTCTATATTTCCCATCGTGTGGTTCCGCCGTGGTCTGCGACCGGCTAAAGTCGTGATGTTCGAGAACAGGACAGCATCATCAGCCAAACAAATCCGCCAAGAAGCTAAGAAATGGCAGTCGTCATTCTATTTTTTGGGCTTAACGACAAGACGACTCGACGATCAGACTGCAGGACATCATGAAACAAATTGAGAGAAAGAAAGGGAGAGAAAGATGGGGAAATATCGAAGAATAGAGAGACAGTAGCCATAAATTGGTTTCCGTCGTCTTGGAGAAAATGCACTGATGAGGTAGAGGAAATATTCAAAAAGTCCAGCAATTCTAGGAAAGCAGCCCCATCTCAAAAGAACAATTCCAGATGACGGGATCTGGGGGCCAGCGTCCCGTGTCTTTCATTTTGTCTCTCCACAACCCACACAGCCGGTGACCCCATCAAAGACGCCCCGTCGATCAAACCGGCAACGACTTCGATCGCGATTCATCACCACTCTTGATTTCTTTATTCTCGCCACCACATCATGGTTGTCCAACACAAAATCAAGAATCGAAAACAAGCATCAGGGAGATCATGCTGCCTGACAGACCAGACCAGACCCAAGACACAAGACCCAAGATATGGGATGGCAGTCAGTCTCCAGAAGACGCCAAAAAATGAAATAAAGATGCGGCCGTACCTCCTTGTCAACGAGCAACAGGCTTTTTAACTCAATCAGATCATCTACATTGCATCTCTTCTAGACCAAACATCACAACAGAGCGGCGCTTTCAGATTTACAGTCACAAACTTTATTTTCTACATCTACCTACACACACGCTGAGACAAGGACAATGCCCCGCACACTCTTTGCCGTGCTGGCAACGGCTGTCGTCGCCGTGTCGGCCCAAGGCGCAACCTCGCCTGCCACGGGCTGTGCCGCTCTCACAGCGCCCACTGTCGCCAATGCTACCGTTGTCAGCATTGAGGCCGAAGCCCGTACAGCCGTGCCCGTGCGCGCCACCAACGGCACCTTGTCGACCGTCTCGTTTTGCGACGTCAATGTCACGCTGACGCACGGTACCGCAGGCGACCGTGTGCGCGTGCAGGTGTGGCTTCCCCTCAACGACGACACAACCAAGTGGAACGGCCGGTTCCAGGCAACGGGTGGAAGCGGGTTTGAGGCGGGCCTGTTTGCTTCGGCCCTGGGCCCAGCTGTCGCGGACGGGTATGCAGCGGCGTCAACAGATGCAGGTGTGGGTACAACGGGCAGTTTTCCCGTACAGGCCAACACGACGTCGGCCCTGACCAGTCAATTGTTGACCAACTTTGCCAGCTTGTCGGTGCACGAAATGGCCGTGGTCGGCAAAGCCCTGGTGCAGCAGCTGTACGGCACGGCCCCCGTCAAATCGTACTTTACGGGTTGCTCGACGGGCGGCCGTCAAGGCTACATGGAGGCGCAGCGGTACCCGGCGGACTTTGACGGCATCTTGTCGGCGTCTCCCGCGATCAACTGGGACCGGCTGCTAGCAGCGATGCTGTGGCCGTTTTCGGCGATCCAGCAACAGTTCCCTGCCGCTGCCGACGGTAATACGACGGGCACTGTAGTCCCGCAGTGTGTGTTGGACGCGTTCCAGAGCGGTGTGGTGAATGCTTGTGATGCACTGGACGGAGTCAAGGACGGCATTGTGACACAGCCTGGCGCCTGCAGCTTTGACCCGACGACGCTCGTGGGCAAGGGCATTGCCTGTTCGGCGGCCCAAGGTGGAGGCAAGAACGCGACATCTGTCACCATTACGGCCGCGCATGCGGCCGTCTTTTCCAAGATTTTGGCCGGCCCTGCCGACCCCACGGGCCAGTCGTTGTGGTATGGTCTACTTCCCGGCGCTACACCTGACCTGTTGGCATCCACCAGCGACGCCGGCACGGCACCCTTTTCGCTGGCTGCCACGTGGCTCAACAACTTTGTGTTGGCCTTGAACGATCCGCGCAGCAACTTTTCGTCGCCGGCGTCGTCGTCGCCTGCATCGACTCTGCAGCAGCTGACGCGCTCGGCCCGTCGTCATCGTCTGTCGAAAAAGAGCACGGACACAACGGCCCTCGCCAACGCCCAGGCCTACACCAACGTCTTCCAGCAGTCCCAGTCCATGTTTGACGTTATTATTGGCACCGACAACCCGGACCTGAGCGGCTTCCAGGCTGCCGGTGGCAAGTTGCTGTCGTGGCACGGTCTGGCCGACCAGCTCGTCTTTCCCAACGGCACGCTCGACTACATCCAGCGGACCATGGACTTGTTGGATGCTGGTGCCGTCGACGAATTTTTCCGCGTGTTTGTCGCGCCCGGCGTGCAGCACTGCGGTGGTGGACCCGGTGCGGCACCGTCCAACCCGCTGACACAGCTTGTACAGTGGGTCGAGAACGGCACAGCACCGGATACGCTGCCGGCTGTGAAGTTTACGGCAGCGACAAGCCTTAACAACACCGCTTCCGCCAACAGCACAACCCCCGCCGTCATCACGCGCAACTTGTGCCGTTACCCGCAGATGATGGTCTACGCGGGCAGCGGCGACGGCAGCCAGGCGGACAGCTGGACGTGTGTGGCCGGGCCGAACCAGCAAGTCATCGAGCAGACGACGCCCTCGGAGACGACGCCGCTGGTGGAGCTGACGAGTGGAGTGGAGGGTAAGATGGTGTCGTTGAAGTCGAGTATCGGGTTGGCTGTAATCGCAGCATTGTTGGCTGTGTGGTAGGAGGTCGTCCCTTCTTTTTCTTCTTGTTCTGTACTCTTTCTCTCTTCTTCTCGTCCTGGATGACGAGCATTTGTATGATAATAATATGACCTTCTCTTTTGATATGCCTCGCTCGTACTGTTTTTGCTCATTATCTCATCTGCCGGACGTTAAAGTTGACGCGTTTGTTACGCATCCAGCCGCGCCAGGCTTCGTATCGTTCGTCCGTGTGCTCGCCTGCCGGCCATGCTGCCAGCTCGTCCGGGCATGTCCCCTTCAGCACCTTGGGCACGCCGTGCCATGCAAACCGCGCATGGCCACTCATGTACATGGCATCGCCCGACCGCAGGCGGATGAGCACGTACGGCTCCTTGTCTGTGGGTGCTCTCTCTGGCCGCGGCTCTTCTTCAAACTCGGCCGTCGGTGCAGCCATGAAGAGTGCATCACAGCCAATGCTCAAACTAATCAGACCCTTGTCCACCTCTTCGGATACGTCCCGGTGGATCATCATTGTGTCGCCTGGTGTGTAAAAGTTGACAATCGCTGCCTGGGCGTCCGTCTCGGGGAACAGTCCGGCCAGCAGCTGTATCAAGTCTGGCGGGAAGCTCGGCACCTTCTCTTCTACTTCTCCGTTTTCCTCGCCCTCTTTTCCTGGGTAGACACGGTTCGTCCAATCGTACTGGCCGCCCAACGTGACCCAGTGCAGCCGCTTGTCCAGGACCTGCTGGATCGACAGAGGACGGTGCACCGACGGATCTTTGGGAGGGAACGTGCCCGGTCCCTGAAGGACGTCGACACTGTGGGCATTCGCTGGCGGTGGATAGGTAAAGAAGGACGCCCCGTCGGCTGGGTAGGGCAGGTTGTAGTGGAGGTGCATATTCGTCTGGTGGCGCTGGTCGGCGAGGTCGCGATGGACCATGCGGTCAAGCAAGCGTTTCTGGACGCGGAGAGGCATGAGTTTGGGGATAATTAAGAGGCCAGGGAGCAGAGGATGGGCATAGACTGGGATGTCTTCAGTCCTCTTCTCGTCTTCTTCGTCGCCCTCGACGTCTCCATCGACGGGACTCTTGTCGGCCAGGAACTGTTCAAAGGCTGCTTTTATTCTATCAGCAGGCAGTGTGCTGACAGGAGCAAAAGCCGCGCGAGATTTCGCCTTCTCTCCACTCTCCTCGCCATCCACAGCAACCTCGTCAATGTCTTTGCTCTTTTCAATGTCAAACACCGAAGACTTGGCGTAGGTCTTCCATTTGCTGCGAAGGTACTCGGACGGCTGCTCGTGCGCGTCGAGGGAGGTAATGTCGGCTGTCATGATGCGTAGAGAAGAGGCATAATCGGTGGGAGAGTGAGGATTGTCGAGTATCGTCGTCGTCGTCGTCAATCTTGTTGTCTTCAGTCATCCGATCAGTCTTGTTGACTTTTTTCGTCCGATCGCACGACTTTTCTGCCGTCACTCTTTTTTTTTTTTTCCAATTTAGTGTCTGTCCGGTCACAGTTGCCGTTGCCCCGCCATTTCCCTTTTCTTTGGGAGGGGTGTTTTTTTGGTCCGATAAGATAAGGAAGGAGCGTCCCAGCCTGTCCCAAGCTGAAAGTGCCACACCAAAAACGCGTCGGGAGACGCGTCGGGCCAGGTCCCTCCAAATCGTCCAAACAAGCCCACAACAGCCCCAAGCAGGCCAAAACAGGCCAAAACAGGGCCCAGCTCCCATTCGCTACAGCGCCGCTACCAGGCCAGCCAAAACTTTCGTCCTGTCTCCCTGACTTCGTCCGACGACGCTCCTTCTCAACAAACCACACAACCACCACACACAGAGCACGTCCAATCGCCATGGATAACTACCAGAAGCTGGAGAAGGTCGGCGAGGGTGAGTACATCTAGCACATCCTAGAAGACGAGATGAAAGATGGAAGAGGTGAACGAGATCAAAAACATCAAAGAGATCAGTGAGACGAAAGAGACGAAAGAGACGAAAGAGATGAGGGAGACGGGATGAAAGAAAAGAAAAAACAGTCTGCTAACCATGATGTCAACAAAACAGGCACCTACGGTGTCGTCTACAAGGCCCGCGATCTGACGGCCGGCGGCCGCATCGTCGCCCTCAAGAAGATCCGCCTCGAAGCCGAAGACGAGGGCGTTCCCTCGACGGCCATCCGCGAGATCAGCCTCCTCAAGGAGATGCGCGACCCCAACATTGTCCGCCTCTACAACATTGTCCACGCCGAAGGCCACAAGCTGTATCTGGTGTTCGAGTTCCTCGACCTCGACCTCAAGAAATACATGGACTCGCTACCCGTGTCCGACGGCGGCCGCGGCAAGGCCCTGCCCGAGGGCACCGGTACCCGTCTGCATACGCTGGGGCTGGGCGACGACATTATCAAGAAGTTCATGAGCCAGCTCTGTGCCGGCATCCGCTACTGCCACAGCCACCGCATCCTGCACCGCGACCTCAAGCCCCAGAACCTGCTCATTAACAAGGAGGGCAACCTCAAGCTTGCCGATTTCGGTCTCGCCCGCGCCTTTGGCGTGCCCCTGCGCACCTACACCCACGAGGTCGTCACTTTGTGGTACCGTGCCCCCGAGATTCTACTGGGCGGCCACCAGTACTCGACCGGTGTCGACATGTGGTCCGTCGGCTGCATCTTTGCCGAAATGGCCATGCGCAAGCCGCTGTTCCCCGGTGACTCGGAGATTGACGAAATCTTCAAGATTTTCCGGCTGCTGGGCACCCCCACCGAAGACGTCTGGCCCGGTGTCACGACGTACCCAGACTTCAAGGCTTCGTTCCCGCGCTGGGTGCAGGACACCGAGACGCCCATTTGCCCCAACCTCGACCCCATGGGCCAGGAGCTGCTCGAGCTGATGCTCGTCTACGACCCGGCCAGCCGCCTCTCGGCCAAGCAGGCCTGCAACCACCCGTACTTTGACGATCTCGAAAAGGCCGTGCCCGGTACCGTCGGTGCTGCCACACAAGCAGCGCGCCAGACGGCCGCCGCGGGCGGTGCCTACAGCGGCAGCGGATACCACTAGCAAGGGGTTCTCTGCTAAGTTGGTCTTGCTGTTGAGGATGAAGAAAACTGATCAACGAAGAAAGTCCATCTTCTCGTTATACAAGTGCGCACTCTTTACACCATTTTCTTTATTATGTTTTGAGCTTTCTCGCCCCCATCCCCAGTCAACGTGTATTTTTTTGTTCTTTTTGTTTCTTTCATTATTGCATTTACCACTCTATGTGTCACCCCTCTACGTCTGTCGTTCGCTCACTTTTTTACTTTTTTTATTTCCTTCTTGTTTCTGTTCTGGAAGGGCATTTGGCGTTTTTTTGTTTTTTTCTTTGGCATGGGAAGGGTTGGGGTTGGGTGCAGACGACGAATTCGAACCGAACGAGGAGAGAAGAGAAGAGAGAAAGATACGAACAGACAGTATGTCCGTTGTAGCTATCGTTGTAGCTGATGAATGAAAGAAAAATAATGCACCCCAAAAAAAGCTCACGACTCTCCTTGCACACTTGCATAACCGCGTGTATCCCCTCTTGACACGACATGTGCCAGATATGGACGTGCAACAGGGGAAGAAAGTGCCGGCCGGTCTCTGACCCTGCAGTAAATAAAAAACACATCGGATTGAGACGTGATGGTGTTGTAATAAACAAAGATGCGAAAAGACAGTAAGACAGTAAACAGCGCACCTCTTAACACCCTCACGCCCTCACGTAGCGAGAGGCAACTGTCCTACATGATATCTGACAGCGGCTTCGCAAAGTTGTTCTATGGACTGAATTTGACCTCGCACGAGGCGGCCGAGGCGCTCCATGTCAACCGGAAAAGAAAAAAGAAAAGAAAAAGACAAACACGCCCAAACACGCGTCTTGTCAACAGAGGCGTCAACAGGGACGTCAATAGGGAAGTCAATAGGGACGTTGACGCCAGGAGCCTTTCTCTTACAATCTTTTCTCCCCACATCGCCTTCTATCCATCTCCACGGCTTCCAGCATAGGTGATTCGACGCCAGAAAATAAAAGGAGCGACCCGACGGGAGCGGCGTTCCATTACACTTCTGTGGGGACCGGCAGTCGTAGTTGACACTGTCGTTACCGATAATCGACTGCCACTACTTGCGCATCACATAAAAAAGAGATGAAAACATAGAGCCAAGAGATCCAAGAGACCCGGGCTATCGATCCGACGTAAAAGAGGCACCATCACATTGTCAATAGCGGCGGCAAGAGGCTGGAGGTTGCTTTCCCTCAACGCCATCAAAAGGCTGCGAAGGCGAGTCCCTTTTCCTGATGGTCTTTTCCTCATCTTCTCTCGTTGTTCCTCTTCACTCGAAACGCCTGGAATGCCAAAAGACGCAAACAGTGTCTCACACGCCATGACCACAAACCATGGTTGGAAGCTTAACTTTTTGCGTGGAAACTGGTCAACCAGCAAGAATCAACATTCCTCAGAGAGGGTGGAGCCGGCGCTATTGTGAGGACAGGGTGGCAAGGCGACGAACACGTTTGAGAGACATTGTCCACACTCAAGGGGGAGGGTGTGTATCTACAGGCGCGGTCGACATGGTGGACGCGGTCGAAGCAGTCAGGATATTTAGGTGGGAGCATGCCTTGTGTCTTGTCGTGTAGAGCACTGTGAACAGCATCTTGTTGTTCGTAATTACACAACACAGATGCATGCAACTATCTTGCCATATCATCCTTGCATTTTGAGAACGTCGAGATGAAAACAAACACAAAAATACTACGACGCCGGGTCTAGACCGCAATCACGCAGAAAAGAAAATAAAGATACAACGTGGGATAACCGGCCCATGCGCAAAGTGGCTTCAAGATAGCCAGGGTATTCTTCCTCACCATCATGAACTACGCGAGACAGACTTGCAAGAGTCTTCCCTGTCGACGATGCAGTGTGGCGCCTTGTAAAAGTATATTTGTTGAAGTTGTTGTCGGCCGAAGGCAAACTCAAGGACAGGCTATTCCTTGTCAAGGAGCTCCAAAGACCAGTCCACACCTTACGACCTCATGTTTCTTGCATCTCTGTACTCCGTGCGCACCGTCTGCCCCGATTTACCCCTTTTATACTGTGGTAGTTTATTAAATATACCGAGACAACATCTCAGGTTCTGCAACCGAGGGCATTACTACGGTCTAGAGTGTGTTGAGACTGTGTAGCCACACATCGAGTACCCGGGTGTATTATCATGATTGCTCTTTTGCGAGTGATGTTATCACCACTACTAAATTTTTTTGTAAATTTTTATCGTGATGTATGTGAGCACTTCCTATTATTTATTTTTTCACCTTTTTAATTCGTTTGATATTTTTTTTCTTACTTATTCGTTCTCGTTCTCGTTTTTATTTCTTTTTTTTTTTTCTGTTGTAAAATTTTCACCTCTAATTTTTTTGGTCACAGAAAATAATACGGCTGGATTCTCCATTCAAAACAGATTTCGTTGGGCTTGTTCTATTCATATCAAAACAGAACAAAAATCTCTTACAAAATAGGAACGGGTTTTTTTTTGGTCTCAATATGTGAAGCATGTCCCAGATTGGTAGGTGGTAAACAGTCATCTTTTTATAGAAGTTACTCTTTTGACGCCGCACGGGATGTTCCGCCTTTGACGTTGTTGTTTGTGCCTATGTCCTTTATCTCTGTCCCTGCATCTGCACCTTTTATTGAATTTCTTCTACACCCTTTTTGTGGCCAACAATAAAAGCTGTGCGCTCGTCGACAGTTTACTTTGTAGCTCAACATCAACAGAACGGCCCCCAGCTGCATCGAAGCTTTGTTCAGAAGGCTGCAAGAAAGACCGCCAACAGCTTCCAGACCTAACCTTTTTTTTTAGAGGCCTGCCCATGTTTGTCATGTCTTTCATCTTGCACGACGTACTCTGTTGTTTGTCTATTTTCTGTCCTCAACTTCTTTATTTACACACCCTCCACCACCTTCTGTCTTCCTGGTATCTAATGGGCATCGTGCAACGTGCATATTGTGTACTCAGGCGTGAGAGAGGAGAGGCACCGGCCACCCGGGTCTTACATTTCGTTGTTCTTGTGCGGCACACCATCTCTAGTTCGCAAAGATGTACGTGTACTGTATTTTTAGACCGCCAACACTTGCAGAGCGGTTCGCCGTGTATCGCCGTATCGCCGCATCGCAGTTGCATCGATCTGGTTTGTCGAGATGCAACTTTTAAACGCTCCCTGGGATACCGAGACACCGTTTCTAGGGTCGCCTGTCAAGGGCCGCTGTCGTTATTTTACGTTATTTTACGTTATTTACAGTTACAGTTTGTTTTATTTTCGGCGACGGGAGAGCGTGTCCCGGTTGGTAGCGCCCCCAGTCTGGCGGGACATGAACAACAGGAAGTGAAGCGTTGGACTATCGGTGGACATTGTTGGCCACCAAAAATAAACTTGTTATGCATGGTAGGGCTACAGCTACAGATGTAAAAAAAGGCAATAGAAAAGGCAAGCGCTCGCTGTGGGCGACATTAGACGCTCTGGGGCCGGCGGCAGGTTGTCGCCAATAAGCGGGCGGCAACGCTGCAAATCAGGTCTGGCCTTACCCAACTCCGTACTCATCTGGCCCGCAGACACAATAAGCTTGATATCTATTTTGACTTTTTGATGTTCTTGTCATTTTTTATGTCTTCTGGTATCTTCCTGGCGCTTGCTAGGCGCGCCCAAGAGGGAATGGCTAAAAGACGAGATGAGATGACAGTTGTGTTTCTATTTTGCTGTTTTGTCAACAATGAAGTCGTTCCACGACAGTTGACTTTGAATTGAAACGGGCTGAAGAGCGGGCTGGGCCTGGCCCTCCGTTTCGTGAAGCGCCGTGGTCTATTTCTGGAGCCGTGCCGCCGCCCACAGTCGCTATGCTGTTGTTAATCTTCCACGACCGTTCCAGAAACTTTGAATTGAGTCGACTTTAATCATCGTTTCGTCATTTTCTCATTTGAAACCAAAACGGAGCCTCGAGAGGCGATATGGGGAATCATTGCACGTTGATTACGCTTCATGGTGCATCTTTCTGTTGACGTGGATCGCTGCGCCACAGACCGGACGGCGTGGGCGTCAACAACAGCCCAAGTGGATCACAGAAATTGACGAATACGGTCGGGCAATTGGGAGACTTTCAGATGAACATGGTTTCTTGTTTATGCCTTTTTGCTGTTTCTAGGATATGTTTCTGCATTGCAATTGCTTCTTTTCCGGGTAGCTTGTTTTGATTCCTTTCTCATAGTAGGCATCTATTTATGTACCCATCCAAAGAGGTAACGGCCAGCCAGGGCCTGCATCGTCAAGCCAGTCTGTGTCTCTATTGTGTAATACTGATTGGTCGACAGCCCTGTCATGGCCCGTTCGTTTCTTCATCTCCGAACCCTAATCGTCTTGTTATGGCATTGTCTTCACTGGCCTTCTCCTTCCTGCTCAATCGTCTTGTAGTCGGACTCCTGGTATCCTTGGTTGGCTGGGGTGTGTTAGCAGGGTTGACTTGTTTCGTTTCAAAACATGGGGGACAGGGCCGACTTGGACTTACTGTACGGCTCATACTTGGCCAGCTCGGCCCAGTTCTTGTCTTCGTAGAGCTTGCTGGCCCGCTGCAGCTCACCCTGCCGCAGGTAGATGCGGTGCTGGACGCCGGCGTCGTCGGTGTAGGCCAGGCAGTTGGGCTGGACGGAGCGGGTCGGGCGGGGGATATTGGACAAGTCGATGGGGTTGTTGGCGGAGGACGAGGACATTTTGAGGGGCGTGTCGTTAAGAATGGGATTGCAGAATAATGTGTAATGGTTGAGATACGATGCGATTTGAAAGTGCTTCGAGTGATTACATCCTTCCATCTGACATGCTCATGCCTACTTACTTGTACACCTGCCCTGTGACGTATTTGCCTATTCTAGGCAGCCTCGTTTCCCCCTCCGAGCCTTCCTCACACGCTTCGCTAACAAATTTGGGGCTTCACCTTCCCTCTTTGTGCCGTCTTCCCCGCGTCACATGAGCAGGGAAGCAATACCTGTGCCTTCTATAGACAGGATGCACTCTATTCTGCAGCCAAAGAAACTCTCCGTATCTATTCTTGTCAAGTCAAAGTTTAACAGATATATTGAGAGGTAGCCCGGGGCGATCTCGTGACCTTGGCTGGTCCAGCTGGCTCGCTGCGGCAGTGTTTCTTGGGGACTTCTTGGGTGCTTCTGCACCAGTGGCCTCCAGCGACATGCAGCAGCGTGGGGCTAGCCTCGGCCTTGTCCTTCGCCTGGAGAAGGAGAGAAGGAGCAACCCACAGCCAATCATCATCAGGCTGCCTCTTATTGTCTGCAGTAACTTCTCTCTTCGCTCGCTCTCCCGGCAGCTACGAGCTTCTCAACTTGACTTCCTTCCCCGAGTTTCTTGTCTTCTGGATTGACTGTTTGTACCTGCCGGCGCCGCCGGCAGTAGAGCTAGCAAAGCAGGAAGAAAACAAAGCGTGCGCCCCAATCTGTGGGGAGACTGCAACAAACACAAGGAAAGGGACGACGTACGACGTACGACGTACGACGTAGCTTACGAAAAAAAAAATAAGAGACTTTCCTCCACAAGCGAGTGTCTGCCAGGAACACGACGCCAGGAACCAGGAACAGACTTGCTGTCGTAGATGCACACCCCCTCTGAGCCACAAAAAGAGAGACGAACGCCAAAAAAGACGACGAGGACAACAACGACGACCTTTCACCTCGGCGTCGTGTACATACCCTTCATTTTTTGCTTGTCGAGTCCTTTCTCGTCCCTTCTCGTCCCTTTCTTGCCCTAGTCCTGCAGGTGCTCAGGAGAGAGGGGAGAAGTAGAGTGCGAAGAAGAGAACGAAGTCTGGGCCGCCACCACCAAAGAAAGGGCGGGCACAACCAAGAGCCACGGCGGCCGACGGCGTATGGTCTAGACCAGACGACGCCTCGACAACTGTGAGGTCGAGACTTAGTACTGTCGTCTGCCTCGTGTTACTCCTGCTCTCATGAAGCACCTGATCTGTTTGACTTGACGATGCCTTCATATTCTATACAACTCTCTAACGATTCTCGTGACAGACGGCAGAGGCCATCACCAGGTCCTCAACCATCCTTCGACAAAAAACGATGTCGTCACCACCCCGTTCCTCTCTTCCCTTTTCGAAGCTCATCTCTTCCCAGAAAAGGGTGGGCAAGCAATTTCGGCTTTGGATGGTCATATGCGAACAGAGCAGCGTAAAAGTGAAAAAAGAGGGGTGTGTTCGGTGCTTGTCGATGTTCTCCTCTCCCTCTCCCCTCTCTCTCGTAGCAAGGGATAAGACGACTTTAAGTGCTTGCAGCTGGCGATGGCGTCTTTTTTGATGGAGCGGACCAGCGTAGACTGTAGACTGCTTTCTTTTTGGGAGATTTCTCTCTCCAGCTGCCAGCTGGAGGAAGTGAGACAATCTCTTTCTTTGCCTAGGAACGACAAGCAACAGTAATCCTTGTGCCCTTGTGTCCTTGTGCCCTGTATTTTTGATAGCAAAAGAGCCAAAGAGTCTGAGAGTAGAGCCGAGCGTTCAGGTAGATCGTCACCCCTTGGACTCTCTAGAGTGTGCCCCTGGCGTTCCTCTTGGAGGCGGCCCTGTTGACAGTCGACAAGCAGCAGCAGTAATCCACTGTGGATGCCCTGTAGACTACTGTGGACACCGCCGTTAGAGGCCCTGTCGACCACTGGAGTAGGAGTCCACAGCACATCGCACATCAGGCACATCACTTCACCACTTCATCACTCCACCACCACACGGATCACCTGTCGTGCCCTGTCTTAACCCCCCAGCTGGCACTTTGACCACCCCTGGAGCAGATCATCTGCTTTCCTGGGAAGACTTTACTTTGAAGAGGAGAGCTTGGATGTTCGCTTGTGGTTGGGTCATTGGAGATCATCTGCAATCATCTGTGGAGGGAGCCCTTTCTGTCTCTCTTGCCTGCCTAGCCTGGTGCTCTGTCCCTCCTTTTTGCAGTTCGTCTTTTCTTTTGACGGTGATCTTTTCCCACAAGACAGAAAGAGCTAGAAAGAACACACCCCCTTCTCTCTCAACGCTCGCCGAGAACACCTACAAGACAAAATGACCAGTCGCTCGTCGCGCACTTTCCTCTCCCATTTCTTTCCCTGAGAAAACCGATCCTTCAGCAGCAAGTTCACCGATACGGCACTGATTAGGAGGTCTCGTTGATGTGTCTCTGTCGTTGTCCTGTGTCTTTTCCTTATCGTCTAGCTGGACAACCTTGAAAGTCGTCGAAATTGCTTTTTTCCTTCCCCCGCGACTCACTGCACTCCCCTTCTCTGGGCGCCCCACAGACTGCATGTCTCGCCCTTTGCTGCAAATTTTAAGTAGGCGAAAAAAGCAGGTAAAAGCAGGCAAAAGCAGGCAAAACAGGCATATCGAGAAATTTGACCTTCTTTTCTGTCTCTGTCCAGCAAAGGGCCCGCCTCCCTACTGTATGCCGCTTGCTCACAGCGCGCATGTGCATCGTGCATGACACCCTGCGGCGGGAATTGGAAGCACTCTCAGACTCTCACGGATACATGCATCTGTCATCCATATTTTATTTCATTCCATCTTGCATACGCCCCTGAGGCAGGCATCTTTTCAGTCTCCATTTTGACTGTAGGTAGGCAATGCAAGTCTGGCAATGCAGGCAGGCGAAATGTCACTGCTAAACAACGACATCCGGCCGACGATACGTACGGACCTGTCCGGTCCACTGCAGTCCGCCGACCGATACATCCCCACTGGAATATGCCCGTTCCTGCAGCGCTGTGCTTCCTTTCCTCTCTTTTCTTTTTGCATAGTATATCTCCCCTCGCAGGCTCGCACAACCGGACACATCCGATCGGCTGTCCCCCCTTTTTTTGACGACTGCATCTGTTCCTGTTCCTGGCATCCCTTTGCTCACCACTTTTGTGGCAGCCCTGCGGTCATCAAGCGTCCGAGTACTCAATAGCGGCCGCTTTTCACAAAAACTCCTTTTTCAATGCGAGGGGCCACCTTCTCTGGGTACTTTGTGGACCGCTACTAGGTGCGAAGTGTTGAGCTCCGCCCTACGTTTGCTCGTCGTCGTCGTACCTTACAGCATGTTGTGGAGTCGGATGGAGTAGACTTGTACGCAGGTCCTTTGCGGCAGGCACGGCGACACAGTCCTGTCCCTTGCGTCAGTCGTCTCTTACGATTTCCTCCGGACAGTCAAAGGCTCATGACGAGACACAATATTCCCTCATTCTGCGCCCTGTCTGGTTCTCTTATGCAATGATAGATGCAATGTAGAAGGAAGTGAAAGATGCAGCTCCGTGGAGTGCACCAGAGAAGATGCGAGAAAAGATGCATGCAACTGTCTGTATGCAAGCAATTTGCTATGATGATGGACTACTGTCTAGCCGTCTGCTCTCTTTGTTTGGCGGTCAAGGGTCCTTTTTTGGCTCATGGTCACTTACTACTGGCTAACTGGTTACTGGCTACTGGCTACTGCGATAGTCAGGGGTAGAGAAAGAGGCGACAGAGAAAAGGCTGACAAGCAGACGGGACGGACTTGTCTGTTTGGTCTTCCTTGTTTGGTCATTGGATCGGGTTGTCTCTTTTTGAGCGGTCCCTTGATTTCAGTGTTTGCCACCTGATTGAGTGTACTGACAAAGTGGTGTGGACGGGTAGGACGGGATCACGGGAGCTCAAATCACGGGATACACAAAAGACGATGATCTAAACAATAGAGCACAAAGGCACAAACACAATAAACACAAGAACAAGATAGACTGAGACGGGAGGACAAGACTGGGGTCAACTGATTGTACAGAGAATGCGTTTGACCCATCCATCTCATCACTCAATCACGCATCACGAAAATGTTTCGATTTGTTTCGATTTGTTTACAGGGAGTGATTTCTTGGGTGGTATTTGTCGTATTTTGTCGATTGTCAATTGTTCCTTGTTTGTTTCATTGTTTGCTGGCCCCGTTGCCAACGCAAAAACGGAAGAGGCAGTGTGACGCCGTATTGTTGCCGTCAGTAGTCGATAGCCGTCTATTGACAGCAAATGTCTGCACAGTCGACTCTTATTATCGCGGCTTTGTCAATCTGTGAGGCAGCCAAAGGCAACGATGATGAGGCTCAAATGTCGGGAAATCAAGTCTTTGAACAAGAAACGGTCAAGATGTTCATCTTCAACGGACAGCCAATCGTCACAAGACGGATCGCAACGGTAGGATTTTACTTGTAGGAAGTCTTGCAGTTTCTTGCGCACTGGTGCCGTCAGAGAGTGCGCAAAGTGGAGTTTTCAGGAGACAATTGACGACACTGACGGCCACTGACAGCCAGTCATGGCGAGTGACGGTGCATCAATGGAGCTCAGAAGAGGGGAAGGGGGCAGAGGGGTTGCTGGATGCTGACAGCTGCGTTTGGACGGGGTTTGCGCAAGGGTTTGAATGGGTTGCAATTGTCAGGAGAGGAGGGGCCAAGACGGAGGTCAACGAGCAATACTCCGTACACCCACAGACCCAGAAAAGGAAACAAGACGGAGCATCGCGATCTGGCGGTCTGGCGGTGAACGGAGCATCCTCCGTTGTCCGTCGTCTTCGCTGTCACCGCCGCCACTTTCTTGCTGGTCGCTGGTCGCACAGCCAAGCTCTCCTCAACCACCAAACAGACGCCAGTATCGACTGCTGTCCATACATGGCACATGAAACGGGGACAGTCAGAATGTAGGAGGACGACAAGATGCAGGGGCCTCTGTCGACTGTCTTCCAATAGCAGCTCCAAATCTGGCCTTCATCGATATCTTGCGATGCACCAAGAAAAGCAGCAGAGCAGGCAGCCTCCACCGAAAAGCAAGACTCTGCCAACGCACACATATGCAGCCTCCTTGCCAGTCATTTCTTTGCCAGTCATTTCTTTGCCAGTCATTTCTTTGCCAGTCATTTCTTTGCCAGTCATTTCTTTGCCAGTCATTTCTTTCTCTCCTCCCCTTATTCATAATTTGCCACGACCCTGACCATCTGGATAATTGCGCTCTTCCGCGTTTGCATTCCTCATGCTTTCGTGTGTTCGTGTATTCGTCTGTGTCTTCGCGTGGGAGATTTCTGTTCAATCTCCTGTGCAGCCCTGTGCAAGCTTTTTCGTCCCTTACAAAGGTCAAGTGGAGTTGGTTACAGTGGACACAGGCGCGGTTTACAGTATGTAAACGGGTCCCTTAAGCTCAGCGCCTTCTGCCCACTTTCACCCACTTTACGCCACTCGGCTCCCTGAAAAAGGTCCTTCTCTCCTATTGTTCGCGTCCACCCAAAGGAATGGTATTAATTGAACTTCTCCCCTGAGCCAACAAACACTACAGCCCACCAAGCGGCGGAAATGGACTGTCCCGCAGGGCACTAATTATTACTCCTTAGACTAAGACGGCCGCCATGCCAGTCGGTAACAATGATAGGCCCCCGAGAGGGAGAGCCTCGCTCAACTAAGAAGGCGTTCAGCCACCGTCCTGTTGGCCGTCTGGTCTTTTTTGTTGTCTCTTTTGTGGTCTTCTTCGTTCTCGTTGGCTACTGGCTCTCTTTGTTGCTTGTTGCTTGTTTCATGTGCTTCCCAAGGCCCGCCCGTTTGGGCCCCCAAAAAGAGAATAAGGAGACTGGCGAGACTGGCGACAACGCTGGTTGGTTGGCCTGGCGGGCACTACCACAGACTAGTTTCGAGCCTTGTCAACCAATCAAATCTCCAAGACTGCAGTGTAAGAGGCCGTGCCTTTCTGTTCCTAGAAAACGGCGGGCTCTCAACAGCTCTCATCGACCATCACGGCCGCCGTTTCTCGTTTCTCTGTTTCTGCCCAAGGCTGCGTCGACGGCCATCCTCCTTGGGTCTCCGTGTCATTCTTGACGACCCCCTGAACCGGCCATCCAGAGCCACTCGACACTTTGAAACCTGCGCATCTTGGAGGACAAGCGCATCGCTTTGCTATCTGTGGACAGCTATACTCCGTAGACGTTAATTTCTGAGAATAGAAATTCTGCAAGAACGGCGCCTGGCGTTTGTTTCGTTTCCAGACGCCCGTAGAAAATAGACTGCCCACGTTGTCTGCATCTCGTCTTCATCTCCATTGTTTTCTTGTTTTCTTGTTTTCTTGTTTTCTTCTTCTCTTGTCATCCTCATCAATCTTCTTTTCTCCCTCCAACTCTTTCAATATTAAAGCCTCCTTGGCCGGTCCCATCTCCTGGCATTCCATTCTCATCCCCTTCTACGGCTCGACTCCTCTTTGCTTTTCCTACTGTTCCCTACTTTTCCCCTCACTTTTCTTCATCCCTTTCTTCTTTCCTCTTTCTCTCGTCTTTCTGTGTCTCGTTCGTTATCGTCCTTTTTCTTCAAGTCGACTGGTTCTTCTTGCTCTTCTCTATCGCCTCCGCTTTCTTCGCCCTCTCTTCGTCTTCGACCTCTCGGTCTCTCCCTTTCCTCGGACCCAGTTTCTTGCGGATCGTAGCGCCCGGCTCTACCTCTTTGGGATTTCTTGGACTTTCTTCGTCGACTTTTCAGTGTACAGACTTTCTTCGACACTGTCGCTTGTCACTTTCACTCTTCAGTGTCTTGCTCGCGACCCTCACTCTCCCTGGGCATCTCTCCCTTTCGTGCACTGCTGGTCACTGCACTCTTCGTCTTCCTCGCTTCTTCTTCGTCAACGCCTTTCTTCGCCTCTCCGGCCCACATCCACACGACATACACGATCTCCACGACTTAACGATCACGCTCTACTTTACGCTTTACGCTTTACGCTCACGACTTTCTTCACGTCTACCGATACTGTACGTACCTTCCCTCCTTCCCTCTTCTTCATCCCTTTGTCGCCGCCCTGCCTTCCCTATCCAGTCAAGAATGGCTTTCTCGTCGTCCACTCTTTCCTTGCTAGACTACTCTTTACCTGTACTGTAAAACTGGGTGCATCGGCCGGCTGCCCTGTCTTCGCCGCCCTTTGTACACGCACACGCACACGCTTTCACTCTCACCCTCATCGTGCTTGTCTGTCGTTGAAGCTTTTCAGTCTTTCGTCAACCCCTTCAGTCCTTTTTATCCCTCGATGAACATTCAAGATTCCTGGGCTTATAAGAGACTGTCCTCCCCAGCCGCATTCTTTTCTTCTTTTTCCTTTCCTTTCTCTCCAGACCTCAGAATCTCAGGAATTCCAAACATCTGTCAAACAGTCACTCACTCAGTCATTCTTTAATCCAGGATTTTTTTACAATCGCCCACTCTCGCTCTTTTTGCATCGTTTCGCATTCATTTTCAACGGTTTCGCCCAACCTTCTTTTTTTAGGCTCACCTTCATTTCATCGTCAATCGTCAATCGTCATTCTTTGTACGCACCTGCCTCACCAAAGCACACTGCCCCGCCCGTGACTGCCTCTTTTTTTGCGTCACACTTGCCCCATTCAGACCTCTAATACTTATTCTGCAAGCCAATAGCACAACACAACACCTGCCACAGGCCACGAGCTATTGTCACCAGTCGAGCCAGCATTATTCTATTGTTGCTCACTCGCTCTTTCCACATCCACTCTCAGTCGACATTCATCAACGACTCTTAATTTTTTCATTTGTTCCTCATCTGTTCCTTCCCTTTTTTGGACTTTCAAATTCTTTTTGGAGATCTCTCTTGCTTCCCAAATTTTGTCGTCTTGAAAAACCTCAGCTTGCTTCCCGCAACTCTTTTTTCTCGTCTTTCTTCTCACGACAATCACTCGCATCCCTTTCTTGGTCGTCTTTTTTTTGTGTGTCTCGGATACCCGCACTAGCATCACTCTCATTTTGCTTGTGCTCTCGATCGATCCCTTTTTTTCTCTTTTCTGGCTTCAACCGTCTTTTCAGGCTTTTCTCTCGCCAGTTTTCTTTTTGGTCAACATTCCTCACGGTCTTCTCTTCGACCCCTCGATTTTCAGCATTCCACTGCCGGGCTCTCGTCTGCATTCCAGCACGTCCAACGTTTTCAAGACTTCTCTTTTCTTTCAGCCAATCCCTGTGCTTCCCCGGACTTGCCCGCAAAAAGTCCAGCCAGATTCTCAAGTCCAGCCAAATCTTTTTGGCACCAAAAAACGATCGACGCTTGTCCCTCTTCGCCTCCCTTGCGCGCGACCGCTTCTTGTGCCCCTTCTCCCTTAGGCGCACACCCCCTCCTGGTCCCCACCACCCTGACCTGAACACAGCTTCCCGTTCACGGTCAACCACTCGCTGGCACGCCCGCCGCGCCCGACCAAACAGTTACTGAGAAGCTCAGCCTCGTGCTCTCAGCAGTCTTTGGCCCCTCCGTTTGCCTCTCCCTTCTTTCGCTCTCCCTTACACCCCTTTGCACACCCCACCCCCCTCCCTAGCATTGTGTGTGCCGGGTCCCACCTGAATTAACCTCGCCGCAACGACCTACGCACTTACACGCACACGCCCCTTGTGTCTTTCTGTGTGTCTCTCTTATTTGTGTCTTTTTGTGTTTTGTCTTTCTTGTCCACCACAAGCAACGCAAAGCAAAAAAGCAAAAAAGGCTCCTTTGAATATATTATTATTCCTGGGCCACTTTCTCACCTCTTTCTTTTTTTTCTTCTCCTCCCATCTTTCACATTCCTGACTCGAGGAAGATCTTGTTCTTCTCTTCCCTTCTTGTCTTTTGTTCTTCTTGTTCACCTCCCCCAACCTTCTCTTGGACCTCTTCTGAGCCTCTCTCTTCAAGAGAACAAGGTTCATTGTTTCTACACTCGTGTATCTTGTTCACTCATCCATACACTCATCCTCCAAGAGATATAGAAAAGGGACTGCCGGGCTTTTCCAAGATCCGACTAAACTTTATTTTCTCTCTCATCAACCATCTTCGACATCGACAATCGACTTCGAATCGACTACCAACACTAGCTCGACTCGACTTCGAATCGACTACCAACACTAGCTCGACTCGACTTCGACTTTACGACAACTTCACGACAACCTTAAAACTTTTACGACAACCTCACCACAACGCCCACCCCACACTCAACTCACAATGGACTCGACACAGCTCAGTATGGCCGAGCTCAACGCCGCCGCCCTCGAGCACTTCGTCTTCACGCCCGTTAACCGCGACATGATCCGCTACCTCGCCGACGCCGCCGCCAACGTCATCCAGTGTGACCCCAACATGATGCCGCCCACTGCCTCCGAGGTCCAGCGCCGCTCACTACCCACCCCGCCGGGCTCGCCCTCGCACTCTCCCGCGCCCCGTGCCGTGCGCCGTGAGGACGGTGGCCTGCCCTCGCTGGAAGAGTTCATCGGCCAGCTTGTTGTTTCGTCCAACGTCCAGGTCCCCACCCTCATGAGCACCCTCGTCTACCTCAACCGCCTCAAGTCCCGCCTCCAGCCCATGGCCAAGGGTCTGCGCTGCACCACGCACCGCATCTTCTTGGCTTCCCTGATCCTGTCGGCCAAGTACTTGAACGACAGCTCCCCAAGAACAAGCACTGGGCCAACTACTCTGTTATCACCACAGAGTTCTACAACTTTGGCTTCTCCCGCACCGAGGTCAACCTCATGGAGAAGCAGCTCCTGTTCTTGCTGGACTGGGACCTGCGCATCACCGAGGAGGATTTGTACACGGACCTCGACGACTTCCTGGCGCCCATCCGCGAGGACGTCGCTGCCCGCTACGCCCGTCGCCAACAGCGCCGCCGCCGCCAGAAGCTGCTCCTCCAGCAGCAGCAGCAGCAGGAGGAGGAGGCCGAGCGCCAGCGTGTCGCTGCCGAGGCCGCTGCTCACGCCGCCAACGAGCAAGCACTCCTCCGCCAGAAGCGCCAGGAAGAGGACGCCGCCATCTGGGCCGCCGCGACTGCCTCGGCCGCCGCCAACGGCTATCTCACCCCGCCTCGCCGGTCGAGCCACATTTCTCTCAACCTCAACCTGACGCCCTCGCCCGTGACGTCCTCCAAGGCTACCCCCGACGAAAACTCCTTGATGAGCATGCCCAGCCTCACCTACAGCGCCAGCACTTCGTCCGCCAACAGCTACGCCTCGTCCCTCAGCTCGTCCCGCTCGCACTCGCGCGCCTCGACGCCGCAGTCGCTGGTCGACATGGACGCTGCCTATGCTGCCTCCTCGCCCTACTACGAGGAGGTCGTCGGCACCCCCAACTCCACCAGCAGCTCCAGCAGCCTCAAGCGCGAGCGCGCTTTGACTCTGACCAAGGAAAGCATCAAGCCTGTGCCCGCCGCCTACCTGCCCTACGAGATCAGCCTCGAGGAGCTGCGCGAGATCCAGGACGGCGGCAATCGCGTGAAGCGTGTGCGCGGGATGCTGGGCCGCGTGTTTGGGTCGAGTGGTGTGCTGGTGCGCTAAGCACCTGCGAGCTGCGAAGCAGCGACCATCGACATCGACACTAGACAAGTTGCGAAGCAATTTTGTCCTGGTTTTTCTTATTTCTTTTACTACGTTTGCTTCTTTTTCTTTTCTTTCTCTTCACTTCTTTATTCCCCCTTTTAGTCTTTTACTTTTTTTTCCCTTTTCCTGTTTTTTCTTGTCTTTTGTCTTTTCATTTGTCATTTTTCTTGTTTTGGGAAAAGCGAGGCGTTCAGAGACTGCATTATCAAACAACTACCCATCATTATCATAACCATCACATATACTCATTACTCATACTTTATTCGGGAGCTGGTGCTCATCAATACAACATAAACGCATTACAAACTACTACAAATAATTTCCCATGGCTTTGTTTTTTCACTGTGCTTCTCTCTGCATTTACAATTACTGGGCGGGGATATCTTAGTTTCTTACTGTTTTCTTTTCTTTACTCTCATTTGTTTCCTTTCTCTAATTATCTTTTTTTTTCTCTCTCAATTAAATTCAAACTTTTTTTTACTTCAATAAACTATGACCGCATTGCATTATGACGTGAGAAGCATAAACAAACCTCGTCGGGAGGAGTGCATCCATACGGTAATGGGAGGAGCTGGTCCGGAGCTTTATGTTGTCGTGTTTACTTCTCACTTTGTCTTCAGGTCCGTTGTCGCAAACAAAGTAGCCTCGGATGGGTGGGATCAAAAGGGCGGCATTGCACTCATTATCACCTTTTTTTCTTGATTTTGTTTATATTTGATACCATACTCTTCTTCTATCATAGTTTTTACAATTTTTATTTTTTTTAAGAAAAAAAGTTCTGAACAATATGCATCTCTTCGTGATAATCGTAAGCGTAGTCGTACCAAAGTTTGTCGTCATGACTTGCTAGTTTGTAGTCGTAGCAGCCCTGCCCCTTCCACTGTACACGCAAAATCGAGACCCTGTCTGATCGGGGGCAGGGTGGGGCCAATACTGAATACAATGGCGGGGCGATGCATAAATCCAGCCCCTCAGTGCGTTGTCCTTGTTGCTCCATGGCTGGCCAGCTTGGCCAGAATCCCCTATTGTCGCTGTAGATCATAGCATAGTCGTGATAAGGAGAGGACAAGGACAGAGACGGGCCATCACTGCCCGTGCACCTCTTTTTGTGCTTTCGTTTTTTTTTCTTTCTTTGCACCTCCGCCCCCATCTATCCATCCATGAACCGTCCGTACGGGACCGAGAGAAAAAGAAGAATGCACGCCCCCCCCCTATCTTCTACCTTTGTTAAGCGTTTCAGCCTCTCAAGAGTCTGTGGGTGATGTGTACTTGTTTATTTACAATCACGGGCGGTCGCGATTAATGGCTGGATGTGGTAGCTGCTGTTATGTGACCGTGTTCGCCTTGAATGTTAACAGTAGAGAAAAAGAAGAAAAACTTACAAATAAAAAAATGACGGAAAACAAGAAACAGAATACCATGATCTTTTTTTAAAAAAAATAAATAAAAAATAAATAAAATACACTAAAATCCGAAAGACAAATGTGACGACATGTGTTGATAAAATCTACAAAAAGAAAGATATTAAACACAATGAGTAAGATGTAAACACACAGACAATCCACAACAATCGGAGAGTATTACAAGCATCAATAAAAGGTAAATAGAGACAGGGTGTACGATTAAGGAGAGCAGACTGGTTCCCGACAGATAAGTAAATAGGCGGCGGGAAGGATGCGGGACAAACAGATTGATACAAAAGACAAAAGGTCCTTCAGTCTGGTGTTGACAACAAAGATAAAGGAAGGCGGAGGTGGTGAAGACCGCAGGCTGTTTGTGGTGGTGGCCGGCGGAGACCCAGCCTTGGCTATGCTGGGCTTGCTGGGCCCTGCTTGGATTTGTTTATGACTTTTTGATATCGCGAGCCATATAACTCGTTGTCTTCGTGTTTGTTGTTGATGACGGTGGCCAGGCCAGGCCAGCCAAGGCCGCGGGTACACAACAAAATTAAATTGTTATCTGGGGCAAGGCAAGATGGAGGGGTATGTGTATTTGGTGGTTGCGAGCCGCCCATCCAGCCCACGGCCTACGAGAGGGCTGTATTCAAAACGCGTGCCGTCGCATGAATGTCGATAGTGGTTGCAGGAGGTTGAGTGGGATAGAAAAGGAGGGTGGTTGATTGGATCCAACCATCGTAGGTAATAAACACACGGACATGATTTGCTCTTGGTTTTCTGCTGGTCTTTGCTGGTCTTTGCTGCGGACTCTGCACATCATCCAAGCCTCTCTGGCGCGCTCACTGTATCTCTTCTCCAATATGCGTTTACCTTACCCTCCTCATCTGGGCTGGTAGGCATAATTAAAAGATGGCATAGCAAAGTCTAATGTTGAATGCTGGCCAGCGCACACCCTATTCCAGGGCCCCTACTCCAGCTGTTTTCTTATGATCTTCGCCCCTTTTATTGCGCTCATCAATGTGAAGCGACAGAGGATCAAAAAGAGAGCTGGAAACAAGACCTGCGATTCTCATGTTCATTGCCCTACTGTCTGGTTTAATGGCGCACCAGCACATTCCGTCGTCACCCATCGTCACTTTCAGCCCACCTCTTTCATGATCGTTCACAGCCTTGTCGCCCAAGTCGCAACTTCACGCGCGCCTCTTTCCTTTGTCTGTTTATGCTTTGGATAACCCGTGTGTTGTTTTTCGTCGCTTCTTATTTTCACACCCCTCTGGGCAAAAAACGGTCATTCTCAGTCCCCTGTCCTTCCACCGTTGCACCTGTCGGTAGTTGTTTTCTCTCCCCTGTAAACCAATACCGCCTTTCGTCAGTCGCCTCATGATCATAAACAGAAGGTGCTGCGAACGAGAATGTGTTGCATGTCACCTCCTACAGGCAGAAGCCCCTCCGTTTTGGCATCTTTCGTCTGTCATTTGGCACAATACACACACTCAAATGGTCAGCCGCCCACTCTGCCTTTCGGTGCGCCTTTGCATCAGTTGACCACTCACAACGTCAGTGTCGGTCACTCTTCTGCGTTTCTGCAGAGCCTGTCTCACGTTTTACATAGCCTCGTGAAAATTGCACATTCGCCCATATTGTGCATACCGCACCCTGAAAACGGTGGACGGTGCAGGCGCTGCAGAAGAAATCCTTTGACAAAAAGTCTGGAAGTCTGGTCCAGTCGTCTGGTTGCTGCACTGCGCCACAACTTATGCAACTGCCAGGCCTAGCCCGCCCACTTACAAACCACGGCCGCATACCGTTTCTGTCTTTGTGTTTCCAGCGCTGCAGGGGTTTCTCAGTCTCGGCCTGTCCAGAAGCCTCGGCCGCGAACGGGCAGCACGAGACCAGACCAGCCTATCGAAACGGCCCAGACATGCACAGTAGAGCAAACTGCCCGCCGAGAGCCTACTGTCGGGCGCGACGACGGAGCCCAGAAAGATAAAGAGGACAAGGCCAAGATCGGGCGCACCGGCGGTCCAAGTCGGCCCAAGACGTCCACAAGGTGCATTTTCCATCGGACACGCCCCTACAGAATAGGAAACGACGATGACAAAACTGAAGAGCATCGTCGAAACGAAGCCCGCGACAAACCGAGCGTCAAGCCACATCCCACGAGTCTGGTTTTTTAGGAGAGGGAAACGGTCGCCTTTTGTTGGGCAAACTGAGGATCGTGCACAGGCTCTGTAAGTGGTCTCCAGCTGCAGCAAATCCGCCTGTAAAACTGCCCTGGCGTCGGCGGATACAGCGCCTCCACTCTCACCGTAATCACGTATTCCTCAACACGAGCAAAGATTCGTAAGGTGGCTGGTGACTGTCACACACAACGACAAAGTGTCATACGGTCGATTTTATTTGGTTCTTCATGGCATTTTGCTGTCATCGTACTCGTTTTGTCATATTTTTGTCGCGTCCTGTGGCGGTGCTCCTCGTTACCCCTTCAGTCGTCACCTTTTACGCCTCACCTAGCAGAATTAAGCTTCACACAGAAAGTGCCTGGCTGGAGAAATGCGGAGCAAACACGATCTGACCACGACTGCCGTGCCGTACAAGTGCGTCCATAGCACGTCCGCTACACTGCACAAGGCAGCGCAGGGCACGACTTACACAAAATACTGTTTGTTGGGTTGTTAGCAAAAAATCTGGCCGTTGGGAACGGCGAAGTCTGCCTGTGGCGGTACATTCCAACTGGTGGCCACCGCTTTCGTTTCTTTTTTGAGTTTGTTTTAGACCTTTTGTGGTAGAGCCAGCATTCCTGACGGAGGCTGCCGTTCACACGTTCTGATCCAGGAACCAACAGAACTGACATCCAAGAGAGACACGTGACTAACATTGACGACATGTTGTCTGCCCCTGAAGTTTTGAATGTCAATAAATGTCTTGATAGTGTTTGCCGAGCGATGTATTGGTTGGTCTGTTATTGTTTTCCAGAGTGCAGATTGTGAATGGCATTTATTGCTTTCGTCCTGGATCTCTCCTTACGAACGAACTGCTTCTGACTTATCCTTCTGCCTTTACGTAGAGATGAAAGAGACTGGAAATCGGCATCCGGTTTCAGTGTTGATTGTGTTGTTATTTGACATGAAAAGTATCAAAATTTTACGCGTTTAGATATGAAGTAAAGCACGAGTAAGTGCTGTGATGCTTGGCCATACACAAGCAACATGGCTACTGATTCAATGGCCACCAAATAGCATCGGCGCCATCAAACGCCAACAACGCCAACACCGCCAATGGACGCCACGGGCGCCTCCCTTTCATCCTGCCGTGACGGAAAAGCCATCCTGGGCAGAAAAGGGTGTAATGAGGGTTTCGCCAAGTGCTTAGGCTCATTTTGAGCTGTATAAAAAGAGGATCTGTACAAAAATGATAAACAGTTCCCGCTCCGCGTCCTCAAAGCTTGCGCGGCCTTGAGTTTCTTGGTGGTCTTGTGATGTCGGACTGCCGACACTGTACTGTGTATGATAGAGATGGCTTGCCAAGTAACAGCCTACCCCGGATTTAGAATTATTTCATGTGTCGTGACCAAAAGTGTGGTAGAAAAAATGTTGCTGAAAGAAGAGACAACGAAGCAACAAAACAACAAAAGTATAACATTGGCAATCGAGACGAGACAACTCGAGGAGGAGCTGAAGCAACACTGACCAGGGGAAGAGGGTCCAGACCCAAAGACCCATGTGGGTAATGGTTACCGGCAGATGGGGACCACGATGGATCAGGACCAGATGGGAAGGAGATGCGACCAGATGTGTGTGCGTGAGCGACTAGGCTGTTTTTGCGAGTAAATATTTGGGGAAAGACGCAGACCACAGACCGTGGCGTTCCAAGACACTTGGGTTTTTTATTGGAACAAGGACATGGCCAGCGACATGAGGCGAAAGATTTACGTACGAAGCGTACGAAGACGATAGAGAGTCTGAGCACGAGCATAGTATCTCGCTTAATTTGATCAAGCCAGTCAATATCAAATCGTCGAGGTCAAAAAGTCCATCTATAGGTTGCCTTATGAGCGTGCGCACGACCACGATAGCACGCAGACCCAGCTGGGACACAGAACACAGACTGCCTGTGCTGATGCGGAGCAATTTCCGGGGCTACTCTGAACTCAAAGTAATGTGTTCTTGACGAGTTGCATGGTCCGGAGGAAAGGGGTGCTTTCGTCTGTCCATATGCAGCAACGTATCATGCGATTTGATTTTGACTTTCATTTGTATTGTATGTACAGCTCTATCTGGTTTCAACTATGTACAGGCCGGGATGTTTCCCATCCAAGGGTTGTTTACGCCGCCGGCTTGGCCGGGATCGGCTTGATCCGCGCCCACTCCTCAATCGTCAACAACGGCTTGTCCAGCGGCAGCTCCTTTTGCACCGCCTCCATGTCCACCACAAAGGGATCCGTCGGGCTCTCATTGTACCACGTGTACGCCTTGAACATTTGCGAAATAATGCGGTCCACGTCAATGGAGGCCCGCTTGCGCATCGCCTCGCCCATGCTGTCACAGAAATCCGAGACCGTCTGGTTGTTGCACTTGAGCTCGACGCCCCAGCCCCGCGACAGCTTCTCGGCCAGTTCCACCAGGCGCACCGTCTCGGGTCCGCCAATGGGAATGTTGCGGCCGGCCAGGTGCGGGCGCTGCATGGCCGAAATCATGACCTTGGCCACATCAATATGGCTGATCCAGTTGGCCCGCAGCGACGGCTTGTGGCAGTAGACCAGTGTGTGCTCGTCACGGATGGGCGGCAGGGCCCAGCCTTCCAGCAGGTTCTCGAGGTAGCACACCGGCTGAATGCTGATGACATCCAGACCCTGCGCCCGCAGGTCGGTCCGGATCGTGCGGCGGTCGTCCTGGGCGCGGATGTCTTGGCTCTCGTCCGGCACCGGCATGCTCGTGTTGAAGACGGTCAGCTTGACCGAGGGCGCCTTCTTGATCTCTTCGGCAATAATGTGGGCACCTTTCAGAATGGTCTCGGCCTTTTGGAATGAGGTGGACGGCAGGTTCAAAAACACAATCTCGGCGCCTTCGAGCGCCTTGGCCACGCCCGCCCGGTCGGCAAAGTCGGCGGCGGCCGTCTCGACGGGAATGCCGTCGACATTGAGGTCCGCCTTGGGGTTGCGGCTGACGGCGACGGGGTGGTGGCCGGCGCGGACGAGCTCAATGACCTGGGCCTGGCCCTGCACGCCCGAAGCGCCAAAGACAACGACGCGGGTCATATTGCGTGGTGGTGGTAAGGGTGGTGGA
Organism: Sporothrix variecibatus; assembly: GCA_016097105.2. NCBI lineage: Eukaryota > Fungi > Ascomycota > Sordariomycetes > Ophiostomatales > Ophiostomataceae > Sporothrix > Sporothrix variecibatus. Next base: position 3,411,147 of record JADMNI010000003.1, read on the forward strand.
GGTACTGTAGCAATATTGAAGTTGAGGGTGGTGGGAGACAGGCACTAACGGTAGTGGTTCGATGGGGCCGGACACACGAGGAAGGAGCGATGCAAGTCGAGTGACGCGGCAGTTCGGATATAGCTAAATAGGAAAGAGCACAAAAATGGCAGTTGAAGCTTGGGTGTTCGACTTCGAGTATCTAATCTTTTTTTTTTGTTTTTCGATTTCAGGCATAGTACGAGTACGTCGGATGTCTACGATTCTTTTTGCGTGCACAAAATACGACGGGCCGGCGACAGCACGGCGTCCTTTTAGAGGTATTGGGGGCAGGACCGGCAAAGATTACCCGCACGGCGTCTTGCGGGGGAACAGAGGACGCGGATACAGAAAGAAAGCCATCGGAAAGAGGAGATGCGGAGAGGGGGCTTTGAGCTCTTATGTAGAAAAGAAAGGTCATGGGGAGACGGTTGTGAGATCATAAAATATGCATAAAATGCTTCGGCGTTATGATGCGGAAATGGATGCGCAAGTGTAGGGAAAGAGCGACCAGCACAAAACTTCAAGTGGAGGAAGGAAGGTACGGAGAGAGCCGAGACTGCGAGATCGCGAGACTGCGAGACATTTAGCAGTTTTTTTTGCAGCAATTGACCACCCTTTTCCTCACCTTTTCCTCTGGTGAACCTGTTTGGCAGCCCTTCTTTCTTGGCTCTTTTTCTCGCTTTGTCCTCGCTTGTCCTTTCCTGTCACACTTGCTGTCGCTTACCGTCACTTTTTGGTTTGGTCTCCTCTTCCTCGTTTTTCCTTCTTTTCTGTCGGAGTATCTCTCCACTTTCTCGGAGAATGATATGCCTGTTGGTGATGAAAGTGTCTGAAACAAACCAATCACACTACACAAAATACTCAGTCGGTGGGGACCTTGGGGAAGTGGAGGTCTTGGAGACCTGGGGGATAACTGGGGGAAGATATGGCGGAGAAATGGGGCCTCTAGGCCTGTGCTTCTGGGGTTTGGCTTGGGCGTTCCTGCCCGCCGCTGGTTTTCCGCCGCACTTTCCGGATTTGTTTTCTTTCGATGGCTCTTTCCTCACGACGACAGATTGCTCTTTCCTTTTGGATCAATCTCTGGAGGAAAGCCCCCTTTCTTCGTAGACTGAGCTCATCGTGCCCAAATTGCATCTTCACTTTCTCAGTCCTCTCTTTTTCCTGTCACTATCCATCGTGGCGTTCTCTCCAACCACCTGTAGCCTTCTTTTTTGAGCTTCTCGTTTGAAAAAAAGGCAATATCTCAATCACGCCCCGCATGTCATCAGTCACTTTGCCATTATTGGAGGAAGCAGTCCCTTGCTGCAGCCCTCTTTCTCTTTCCCCCTCATATCTTTTTTACTGTTTTCTTCTTCGTTCGTTTGTCTCCCTTCCTCTTTCTGATTTCTGACCTGTCTCTGACCTCTCCACTTGTGAATCATTCGACTCCGCAACATCCCCCTAAGATCAGCTACGGAGTAGTCAAACGCTGCGTGACTCGCCAGTGGCTCGCGTGCGGTTCGTCTAGCTTGCCTCCCCGCTCCCCTCTTTTTCTTCTTTTTTTCTTGACCACCTCCAATGCAATCAATACCACCACCCGGGAAAAGCTTTTGCGGAGTGCGGTCGGGAAGCCGAGAGGGACCTTGCCAACTTGCCCGTCGCCACGCTGTCAAGGAAACAGCTCCCTCTCAATCCTATGGCCGTGCAATTTCCCCACTCCCCCGACCTGCCTTCGAACCACGAAGTACGACCCTGGCCCACGAGCTGGTCCATGCTGGCCCTGGCGTCTCTTGGCGTTTGCCCGGCGAGGCCAAATGAGATGCCGTGGATAGCAAAAAAATAATTGGGATGAAAGGATCTGAAGGGAGGTAAGAACCACACTCAAGAAAGAGAAGAAAAAAAGCTACTAGGAAAATAAGCCCCAAAAGACGAAAGCCCCAAAGCTTCGGCAAAAAAGAACTGACACGCAAGAAATAGAAAAATAAAGACGACGCCGCCAAAGTGGAGAGGCCCGTCCACTCATCCATTTACACTTATTTCTGCGAGATAACACCCCAAACACCGGACTCGGAGGGCGCTACGGACCTGAATACCGACAGCGGACAGCGAAGCAGGTAGTCCACCCAAAAAAGGAAAAAGAAAAATAATGAACAAAAAAAAGCGTGCGGACCGTGGTGCGTGCCACACACGCAATCCTCCCCTTGCTGCCTCTACTCTCCCCACCCTTTCTCCATGGCCCATCCAATCTATCTCCATCCCCCAGATTACGCAGCAGATTTTTAACGGAGCGGTGATGGAGCCCGCCGCCATGGAGTATTGCAAGTCATGACGGCCCTCGCACAGCGTGGCGCCTTGGCGACAAATGAAAAGCCCCATCAACACGGACGATGAGATCCATGGACTGAGAGGATGGGACGCTGGACGGTGACAATGCAACACATATAAAAGAGCATGGCATCCGTCACTTCACCCGTCTGCTGATCCATTTTATTTTTGTTTCATTCTCCTCATCTCGACATCGTCGCAGTTTCTCCAACTCTCTCCCCCTCCTTCTCCTCCTCCATCTTCACTGCCGACTACCCCAAACCCTTGATTTTGACTCGACAAAACCCACACACCCAATCACCCACCATGGCCATCTCCCCGGCCGACCCTTACGAGGTCTCACCGGCCTCCAAGGAAGGGGCCGACATCGAGGTCCAAGAGCAGCACTATGAGAACGTCGATGTGGTGCCCCTGGCCGAAGACGGCGGCGACGGCAAGCTGACCAAGGAGATTATCCTGGCATACTTTGCTCTGTGCTGTCAGATCAATGCCTACATCATGACCCTGCTCGTGCCCGGTGCCATGCTCACAGCCATCAACGCCGAGCTCGGCCCCGACAACAACTACACGTGGATTACCCTCTGCTGGCCCCTCGGTGCCTCCGTCTTTGTCTCCATTGGTGGCGTCTCACGGACATCTTTGGTCGCCGCTATTTCATGATTACGGGCGCGCTCATCTCCATTGCCGGCACGCTCGTGGGCGCCAATGGCAAGAGCATCCCCATGATGATTGTCTCGGGTGCTCTCTTTGGTATCGGCAGTGGCTTCCAGGAGCTGTGCTATGCCTGTGCCCAGGAGATTGTGCCCAACCGCTACCGTGTCATGGCCGTCGGCGGTCTTGATGTGTCGTTGGCCCTGGCCTTTACGAGCCCCGTTGTCGCCTACGCCATTGCTGGCCACTACCCCAATGTCGGCTGGCGCGGTGCCTACTGGTACCTGTTTGCCTTCCACAGCTTTGCGTTTATTATGCTCTTCCTCTTCTACCGCCCGCCAGACTACAACACCAAGCACCGCGAAGACGGCAAGTCCCGCTGGCAGCTGCTGGGTGAGCTCGATTATGTCGGCCTGCTGCTGTTCTTGGCTGGTGGCGTTCTCTTTTTGCTGGCATTAACTTTGGTGGCCGCACCTACCCGTGGAAATCGGCCGGCTGCATTGCTCCCATTGTCGTCGGCTTCTGCTGTTTTGTTGCCGTTGGCTTCTGGTGCGCCTATGCCAACCTCAAGTACCCTCTGTTCCCGCCCAAGTTGTTCAAGCAGGTCCGCGAGTTCGACATGGTCATTGTCGTCTGTTTCGTCGGTGGCATGCTTTATTACAGCATGAACGTCCTGTGGCCGCGCCAGTCCCAAGCCTTCTTCATTGAACCCACTACTCCGTGGTGATGAAGGGCGTCTGGGCCATCATCTTCTCATGCGGTACCTGGGCGGCCGGCCTGATTACTGTCTTTATCTGCTCGCGCCTGCACCACGAAAAGTGGCAGCTGGTCGCCTTTACTGTCGTTCAGACTGCCCTGATTGGCTCCATGGCGTCCGTTGGCTCCGATGACGAGACCCAGGCTATTGTTACTGTCGTGATTACGGCTGCCACCATTACCCCGCCCCAGCTGCTCTCGTTCACCATGCTGTCTTTCGGTCTGACCGACCAGGCCGATCTGGGTGTTGCTGTCGGTCTCGCCGGTACCTTCCGTCTCTTTGGTGGCGCCGTCGCCACTGCTATTTACACGGCCATCTACTCCAACCGCCAACTCCAGACGCTACCCGGGTTCATGACCCAGGCCATTACCGACTCGGGCGTCGCCTACTCGGACGCGCTGCTCAGCGGCCTCGTCAAGGCCGCCACGACCAATACCCTGGCTGCCTACGAAAAGGTCGCGGGCGTCACGCCGCAGCTCGCCGCGCTGGCTATCGATGCTACCAAGCAGTCGTACGTCAAGGGTTTCAGTATGGTGTACCTGGTGGCAATTTGCTTTCGGTGTGCTGGCAGCGGGCGCGGCGCTGTGCACGGTGAGCACGGACCGGAGCAAGAAGAACAATGCACGCGCTGTGATTATGATGAATGAGGTGGACAAGTATCCGACGTCGAAGGCGATCTAAGCTACTGCTGAGCTATCCAATAGGGTAGCCTTTTGATAGGCCGAAGTAGTAGTCTTCTTATACCTAGCTGATGAATGAATGACAATACCCCAAACTACCATACTACATCGTAGATTATCTAGATCTAGTGACATGCAAGACGGAGGATGAATAACCTTTCGGCCGACGCGGTAGCCGGAAGTCGGCACATGGTCGATCGGTAGTTTGTGTAGTCTCCGGGCAGTGAATATCCTAGTTCAGGGACGGCCCGTACAACGGCTGTTGTAATCTGTTGCACTTGTGAATAAAGCTACCGCCATCGCGCCGGCAGTCGGCAAGTCCTGGCGTTGTTGAAACCTCATCTCTTTAACGCTGAACCGCCTGGTCTTGTTGACAGATTACAGTATTGATACAAAACATCCGAAAACCACTAATACAACATATCGTGCTCTTGATTATTATCTCGAAACATCACGCAGAAGACAGAGTATGAAATTAACAGTGTGGTATATTGTGTGCTACTATTTGTGCAGACTAGCTAGAAGCTTGGGACTCTGAAGAGCCACTCTCTACGCGTGCTCGTACTTTTCCGTCCGCTCAACAACCTCGTTGTTCTCGTTGTGCAGCGTGGCCACGATCTTGGCAGACATGTACTTTTCGGTGTTGGGCGCGAACCAGGTCGTGATCAAGGCGACGCCCGAGAAGGCAATGGTGCTCAGATAGACAGTGCGGTAAGCATCCGAGTTGGCGACCTTGTAAGCCTGGGTGCCGACGGCGATGATGTTGGCAGTGATGCCGGGGACAGCCGCAAAGGCTTCAGAGGTACCAACGGCCACGGCCGCCAGGAAGTCAGCAACGGACGACTGCGGCAGACCGGCGTTGATGAGTGCAGGAGGCACTTCAGTGGAAACGGTTTCCGTCAAACGATTGGTCAAAACGGTCGAGTAGACGGCGACCAGGACGGCACAGATGGCGGCACGAATGGAGCCGGCCATGCCGCCAGCAACACCAATTTCACGCTGGTTGCGGACACAAATGGTGGCGTTAGCCAAACAAATGGACTCGTTCCAGCCGATGAAGAAACAACCGACGGTCAGCAGCGCAATGGCGAGGTTCTTGCTTTCGGGGTCGTGGTGGCCATGGCGGCCAAGAAGATGGCACCCAACAAAAAGACAACCATGCACTGGATCTTGGTCTTGCCAATGGCCTTGGCCAGCATGCCGCCAATGACTTGCCCAAAAATGATGCCGAGGCCGACAATGTTGCTGATGCCGCCGAGGTAGGTCAGGTTGCCGTTGGAGTACATGACGGCGGCCTGTGAGGGCCAGATGATGGCAAAAGCATAGTAGACACCGGCACCGAGACCGAGTAGAACACAAGCAGCAACCCACTCGACGTTCTTGAACAGGTGCATAGGGATCAGAGGTTCGCGCAACGGCGCGTAAATCTCCCATAGGACAAAGATGATGAGTGTGACGGCGCCAATGACAATCGACGCAATTGTGCCGGCCGACTTCCATGGATAAACCGAACCGCCCCAGCTGAGACCGAGCAGAAAGACAACGAAGCCGCCACTAAACAGGAACGTGCCGACATAGTCGAAATGCTTGATCCAGTAGGTCTTGGTGGCCTGCTCACCACGCTCGCTGGCGTGGACTTTGCTAAAGGACGGCGGGAAGTAGAAGAGCGTCCAGCAGACAAGAGCGGCAGCCTCAATACCCAGAATCAGCCAGTACACACCGCGCCAGCCGACGGAGGGCCGCTGAATAAAAGCGTAGGCGATCGAGGGGCCCGTGCCAGAGCCGGGAACGTGAAGCAGTACAAGAAGGCGTTGCCAATATACCGGTACCGCATCGGCACCAGCTCGCCCATGACATAGTGGAAGGACAGCTGCGTGGCACTCGAAAGACCGAGCAAAACGTTGCCTCCAATCAGCACAGGGATCGTCTTGGCCGTGGCACAGACAATAGCACCGACGACACCAACAACACTGCCGCCGATAAACCAGTACCGGCGACCGAAAATGTCCGACAGACGGCCGACCAGAGCAAGGCCGACGGCCAACACGGCATTGTACACGAGCGAAATCCAAATGTAGCGGGGATCCGGGCCCAGGTCGTCGTTGATCTGGGCGAGAATGGGTGCAGCGTAGCCAAAGGACGAGACGGCCGCCCAGAGACCGAGACCGACAGCAAGCATCGATCCCAAAAAGAAGCGGCTATAGAAGTAACCCTTGGGCAGCGATGTCAGGTCGGTCTCGTAGCCGACGACGGCCTCCGAGGTGGCCGTCAGCGTCGGGTGGACGGGCGAGGATGTGTCGAGGCCATCACCGAGATCATCACCGAGGCCAGCAGCGACATTGTTGTTGGTGTCGCTGTCGACATGATCGTGGTGCTGTAGCTCCGCCGAAGGTTTGGTAGACATGATGGCGGTGGGTGGAGGAAATAAAAATAAATGATGAAAAGAAAGAAAAGAAAAGGAGAGAGAGCCCGTACTCAATTTGAGTATATGGGAGAATGGAGATAATTCACAAAGTCTGGGGAAGATCAAAAAGTGGGCATGGCGAGAGGCCAGGGGTGATGCTCTTTATAGTTGTTGATGAGAGACATGTGTTTGTGTCTAGTCCGTGTTATCATTTTCCTTTTTTTTTCATGCCTCTCACGTTGTTTTCCCTTTTTCCTTGTGCGAAGCTGGTGTGGGATCGGCAGACAGTTTCCACATTGCTGGGTATCCCACGCGCCTTCTCGTCTTCTCCTCTTTCTTTTCTTGACAGTGCACCCCATACTCTGTAAATCCTCCCCATCTGTTCTCCTCATTCATCTCCCCACACTACACTACACCGTCCTCAAAAGAGACTACAACTTACACGTACATCATGGCACTACCTGACTACCCAGCTCTTTGTTCGCCCCTCGTGCCATTTGCCAAGGAATTACCGATTCAAGCCAAGACACGGTGGCTTGCGTCTGGGCCTGAGAGCTGGGAGAGTAAACGAGGGCAGTCACAAAACATAAACAATCCTGCTCCCTTAAGAGGTCCTGACAGGTTCGTCGTATGCAACGCAACCTGGGCCAACAGGGATAATTCCACTCAGACTCTCTGCAACTGATTCAGTTGGAGCGTGGGATATGGGGAGACGAGATCCGGAAAAGCAATGATGGACATTTCCCTTCACGCGGAGTATCTCTCAAATAAATATGTGCATGAACTCCGAGCACGCGTTAACAGTTATTACTGCAGACACACACACTGCATAGGCAGGTCACTATTTTGACTCACTTCACTGGAGAAGAGAACAGGACTAGGCATGGCATGTGCCGTTGCTGCTCAACACGCTGCTCCGCACAACTTACCACCTACCACGTCAGTCAACGTATGTAAAAAGTCTCTAAAAGCAGTAATGAACCTAGATTGGCTTGGTGCCCAGACTCGCTAGGGTGCCGAGGACGCCTTGCTCTCGCTTAAAAAGGATGGGAAGGGGGGTGGAAGAGTGAACGGGAGAAAGGGAAAAAGGGGAAAGAAAAGGGAAAGGTCTAGCAGGTGTGGACTCCGATATCCCGAGTCTCCGCACACTACACAGTCACCTAAAGAAAAAGTACGGCAGATCGAATCCGGGGTAGCAGTACGGAGTAAAAGAAGATGGTCGAGTGTGGGGAAACTGGAAAGAATACAAGGGAAAGAGAGGAAAGAGGACAAAGAGAAAGGATCGTGTGCATAAACGCACAGGCAAACTGTTTTGCTCACAGAGGTCAGCAGACCCGATATGCCTAGCGGGCGCCTCTCACAGGATGAAAAGGGAAAGGGGAGACGAGATTCGGAGAGAAAACAGCAATCCAAACAGTATCCAGAAGGTCATACGGCTTTGGCAAGTCAACCAACAAGACCGGCCAAGAAATGCTAACATTGCGTGGGCGAATGGGCGAAGGGCGTTGAATGAATAAAGATGGAATCTGGAGGAGAGTTGGTTTGGAAGTGTGATTGTCCGTACGTTCTTGACGCCTCGTTTCGCCTCTTTCGTGGTCATTTTCTTCTCCGCATTTCACTCGGGGCAAGCCATCGTTTTGTCGCGGCGCGGGCCTAACGAGTCATGAACTAAACAAAAGATGGGCAAATAACGTCAAAGGAGGCTTGAGGAAACCCAAAATAAAACCTGGGGGATGTACGAGGTCGTCAGTGGAGATTGGAGGAAGCAGAGACAAGAAAAAAAAGAGGGACTGAACAAAAAATGCGGAGGATACCCCCGTCTTTGTTCTTGTGTTTTCCCCCGGAAGATGCTTTTCCAAGCTATCCTTGTCCTCCGACGTGGGCATTGACACGGATGCCGATAACCAGGCCTAGCTTGAGATGGACTAATCAGCTGGGGCCAGAGCACATTCGCAAAAGGGAAGGTTGAGCACTCTAATATCTCGACCAAAGAAGAAGAGAAAAGAAAAGAAATGATGACAAGTGAACTGCATGACAAGTGATTTTTGGGGCTGAAAAAAGGAGCAATGAAAGAAAATAGATGAAAGTTCCATCTGGAGAACTGTCCCTGACAGCGGAATAGTTCCTGAAGAAATGATAAAACAATTAAACGAGAAAATATGAGAACACCACGAGGAAAGGGATGGGAGCATTGGAGAAGAAGGTCCTTTCATAAGCTGTACCTGACTTTCTCTCTCGTGAAGATGATCTCTTCTCCCCAGATCGGACCCGAGGATCCGTATGTCCGGTGTGGTTGACACGTTATGTGTCTAAGACGGCGTCTTCCGGTCGTGGGAGTGGGTATACGGGATTATAATCGCATTACATGCTCAATTGCATGCATGCTCGAGGCACGTGTCTGCTCATGTGAAAGCAATGAAACGATAATTTGTCTCCAAACTGCTCGCATTGTCCCATTCATTTTTCTTTATTTTTCCTTCTTTCTTTTTTTTCTTTTCTTCACTTTTCCTCCTTGGCGGCCACGTTGTTTCATGGCCGGTCCAGCCAGGCCCGACGTCATGGTGCTGCCCGCCCAATGGCTACGCGCCCACACCACTAAGAAGGGCGACCGGGGGTGCCCTTATCGCCAATCAAGCTGCAACACCGTGTTGAATGCGACACAAAGCCTGTTTTTGGCCGGAGAATAGGCACGAAACGACGTCAAAGATGATAACGTTGATAACGTGGGAAAATAGAGAGGAAATGTTAATGTTGACCTCAAAGACAAAGAGAGTGCAGACAATCGACTTTGTTCACCTTTGACGATGTTTTCCATTGTTGTTTGTTTGGACAAAGACAGAACAACAGCTTCATTGTTCTATTTTGTCAACACTTTGTTTGTCGACAGACGACACTCTTTGAATAACAACATGCAATAATATCCAATATAGTCGACGTTTCGAATTTATCATTTTTGATTTTCGTGATTTTCAAAATCTCTTCCTCGACAACATTTATTCGGCAACAAATTCACATGAATCAAAAATGATGCCTTCAATACGACATATCGCGGTCGCAATACTGGCCGCGACAGCACAATTCATAGCGGCATCACTAGACGTTTCGCAGATATATGCACCCGCCGTACCGCACGCAACACCGGATCCTCCACCACCAGACCAGGTGGCTCTTCGAAACGTCGTCCGGGCCGCCGACAGCACGAGCACTGTCACCCTCGCCGCTTCTCTCCCCAGCAACGCCCCCGAATACGTCTCGGACAGTTTGTTTCAGTCGGCCATTCTCAACAGTACAAATTTCTTTCGGAGCGAACACAACGCCACCGCCGTTACTTGGAACAAAACTATTGCCGCTTTCGCCGACGAGTACCTCGCCAACGATACCGACTGCACCTTTGCCCACTCGGGCGGACCCTACGGCGAGAACATTGCTGTCGGCTACCAGAGCGTGCACGGCGCCATTGACGCCTTTGGGCTGGAGAGGGAAGAGTACAATTACAACGACCCGGGCTTTAGTGAAGCTACGGGCCACTTTACGCAGCTGGTGTGGAAGGCCACTACGACCGTCGGCTGTGGACGGAAGCTGTGCGGCGGCAAGTCGGCCGGAGAGAAGAGTACCGGGTGGTTCCTGGTGTGTGAGTACTGGCCGCGGGGCAATGTCATCGGGCAGTTTGCACAAGAAGTCGGGCGGCAGGTCAATGGGACGGGAGCCGACGATTCTGGTTCTGGGAGCGGAGGTGGCGGAGTAGGCGGCGGACCTGGAGATGAGCCGTCAGAAGCAGCGGGCCGACCATCATTGGGCGGGATTGCCGCTGCCCTTGTCGTCTTTGTGATGATTGCGGCTGCCTTTGTCAACGACGTCCGGTTGACGATAGCTGATCCGTGAGGATGCCCAGGACATAAATGGATAGATGAATACACGACACAGCCTAGATATAGAATACGACAACATCACTGTTCACTGCCTCTCGTCAAAATAGATTGGCCGTAAAACGTACATCAACTTCACCTGCATGTCCTCGCCAATATTTAAGGTTGAACGTCTGTAACTGTCCACTTGGTGCAATAGCCAGGCCTTTTTGCAACAAAAACTTGTCCCCGGAATTTGTGACTGGGAACTTAAACATAGAGTCTATTATTAACTTTCGCTTTCTATAGTTTTTAATTGAAAATTAACTAAGAAACGAAAAGATCTGATGGATTTGTTTCCATTTTAATAGGATTTCATTTCAACTTATTTTTGTAAATAAATTTCGTCTAAAAGATCCCAAGAAATGAGAAAATATCAAATATTTTAAGCATCAATTGCAGCTGATATCAGAATTCTCGTCATGCCCCATTGTACTTGCTCTGTGTGACCCCAGCTCACAGGTCCGGTCTCGGGCAGACAGAAAAAGAATGGCTTCCGGCACGCAGTCCGTGTCGTCCGGGGAAAGATGTAAGTGTGGGGACGCAGGACTGAAATGGACAAAGTATTGAAAAGGATGCATATGCGAGGGGGCCAAAACGCGACGGAGTAGGTGCAGTTGTTTTCTTTCCGGTTTGGTTTGTTTCCGCTTACCATCTTTTGCTATCATCACTGATATAGAGCACCGTGCACGCTTGCCCTTTCTCATCCGAGCCCCCTTTTGCTCCTTCCCTAGGCTTCCTGGGTGGTGGTTGTTGTTGCTGTTCATGTTGTTTGATGTGACGGTCGCTCTTTCCTTACCTGCAACTTGCATAGTGACTGTGATGAAGCACTACGGACGTCGGGTCACATCCCCGTACCTGCACGCGAACGGCAAATGCAAATGGAATCCTTCTATTGGCCATCCTGATGTCTTGTCTCGCCTTGTTTTTTCAAAAGACAAACTTCAACCGCCTTTGCACAATCGTTGGTGTATTTGGTGCTGTCCAAGGCCACACATACCAAGTACCTTAAACCTTGCTTCTGTGTCGCTGCTTCCTCGCGCGTGATGTAGCTTGCGTTCCTTCAATGTGTACTGTGTACGTGCATGGCACCTTCCTCGATTGTGTACCATTGCAGCTCGACCTAGCACTTGAGCAAGTCCACACAATATACACAGCTCAGGTTTCCCCACCGTTAAAATTGAATAAAGTAAACACACAAGATCGTGCTGCAATCAGTGGCTGATGTCGACAGCCAGTCTTGTCGAAAGGCGTCGTGGAACAGACTGGTAGAGAGTATTATTAGCGCCCACTGTTGTTCAGCCCCATCGCGAGAACCCTTTGGTGTGCATTGCTCCTGCTGTCTTTTGCTGGTAGGCGGCCCTCGCGCTTTCTGTGTGCTCTTGTTTTCCCCTGCTCTTTCCAAAACAATATACTTTGGAATTGTCATTTCTGTAAATTTTCTCTGAAGAGTACCCGTCATAGGTAGATTGAGACCCCGTACTGTGTACTGTGTATGAAGTGACATACATACTCGCACACCGCACCGGATTACAGGCATGATTACAGGGTGCTTGCCACAGGCTATAGCCGCTATCATGCGCTGGAAAGCAGTGTTGGTGAAGTGGCTAATACATTTGACGAGGACAAGACAGAAGACGTTACTCACGGATGACGACGCTTCACAAGACAGACGACCATCAGTCAGAGCGTCATAGCCTCAACTGTGTATATTGGACGGAGTATTACTCTGTAGATATGTAAGCCGTTTGCACTCCTGCCGACGATGGGGGAATGTCCAACTCCAAACCCATTTTCCATCACCATTTTCATCGCTTTTCCACCACCGTCACCATCAACAACCGACAACCGACGACCGACAACTCAACACAGTTCATCTACACAATGTCAGAGCTTTTTGGACTCTCCAAACCCAAGCCGGGCGGCACGGGGAGTATGAGGAACATGCCCAACGGGAAGTAAGCAACGCCTCGACATCAACACTGTTGGACGAGAATGCAAGCACGCTCTCGGATGCTTATGTCGATGTTGGCGCCGGTGCCGATGCCGATGCCGATGCCGCGTCCGATGAAACTTTCACACAGAAGCAACAGCAGCATGACCACGACCGCCACCGCCGCGGGGGCGCACTTACTCACCGTCCAGTGTACAAACTCTGCCAAGAATGCCGTGAAATCGAGGAGTCAGGCGAGCTGGCCGTCATGCGTGACGGTGGAGGGCGACAACAGCCACAAGGCCGAATGCGATATCTGCCGCGCCAGGTATGTCTGGCGACGGCATCCATCTCAAGTACGAAGGCATGTTTTCGACGATGGCGGTCCGATAAAAACAGTGCTGGATCCAGAAACTGGATCCGCACTCGTTGGCATCACCGACGACGACGAGACAAAGCATGTGTATTGGTGTCCCACGGCCGGCTGCGAAACAAACCACCAGTGGCGCGCATTGTACCGGCGTCTGCGGCAGTATGGAGGAGGGTCAGTATACGCTTAAGAAAAAATAGGAGACCGATGAGACCAAATACTTTACCTACAAAAACTGTACGGAGGTGACCTGACGTGTAGTTTGTGAGAATGCGATTGTGCCTTTTCGAGATGGTCAATCAGTTTTGATGAGTCAGCAATTGCAGCAACTGCTGTAGCAAAATCATTGAAAACCCTGGACCCACCCACACTACACACGGCTCTGCCGGCGGTCGCTTGACTGCTGTCACTCGCCACAGCTTGGCCTAAACCAAGCTATGCCGCTAACGCCAGGCAGATCATCTCTTACGTTGGACAGACGCAACCTGCTCTGTGCCTGCTAGGGGGAGGGAGCTTTCACAGACAGCACACTGCAGCACCACCCACTTCGGCTCATCATCCCCGCTTGCGCCCTGCAGCTCCCACATTCACTGTACCAGCTAACACACACACTAAAACAAAGTCACTTCCTTCAAATTACAGGACCCAAGCCAAAGCCCGAGAGAATCACGAACACAGCACTGTGAACTTGGTATTTTTAAAGCTTGAATAGCAGTGGATTCAATGGATTAAGTAAAAGGGTTGAATTGAATAAAATGAATAAACTGTGATGAATTAAATGAGCTGAAAAAGAAACCGTAAAACGCGATGAAATAATACAAATATGTGCGTTGAAGGCACTACTCTGTAATTGCGCTGGAAGAGAGAGCTAATTGCGCTGGGTGCACCTGTGTGCCGTGGATGTCCCCTGGCTCCTTCCCTGTGGATGTCAGATGCGTTATCGCTCCTGCCTGTCAATCGATTGCCTCGATAACGATTACGCAGCATCGGCAGCAGCCTGTCATTCCGTCTTCGTTTTTTTTGGTCGTTTTTCTTCTTTTTCTTTCTCGTCTCTCAACTTTCGGTTCGTCCGACACTTTGGACATTGAATTCGGTCCCGTGCTCGCTTTGTCCTCTCTCTGTCCTCTCTCTGTCCTCTCCCCCTTCTCTCCCATTATCTACGAGCCGCGCTCCGAAGGCATCGAAGCCCTGTACGTCACCCCACGTAATATGCCGTTCCATAAAGAATAAAGGCGAGTGCCATCGCATTGAACCCGTTTCTCGTCTTTCAATATTTTATTTTGGCATTTTTGCTCTGTTTTTGTCCTGTTTTTGTCCTGCAGTCTGCTTTGCTGCCAAATTTGGCTGCTCATCCGCCACCTTCCTTCCATCGGGTCGCCACAGCTCGTTTGACCCCAGTGGCTCCTGCCGTTTGGGTCGTTTGGAGCTCCCCTATTCTTGTCACTTTTTAGTCACCTTGCTGACCCTGGCTTGTCCACCCTACTTTCAGCCTCGCCCCAATCCATCAGGACGACAACATTTCTTCCGTCTCAGCATCCTCAGCATCCTCAGCATCCCCCGTCCACCGTCTCTTATTCCCTCCTCTTTCCGACGGCCTTTAGACGACGTTGAGACAACATTGAGTCGACATGCCGGCGCGCCTGCTCGATTCGAACCTCCAACGCAGCCATCGCATCTCGAGTGCTGTCTAAACACATCCGACCAAAACATCGAGCTTAAAACATCGGACCAAACCGACTCTTCCATCCCTTCTTCGTCTTTCGTCCTGTCCCTTCTTTCCATCCCATCATCAACAGCTTTCGTTCCGACCTCCCCTCTTCCACCCGACTCTCCTCTTCCATCCAACCTCTCCTTCATCCGACCTCTCCTATTTCGGCCGCCCACCATGGACGAGATCGAGGCGGCACACACGCCCACGCCGGGCTACCTGGCCGCCGCGGCGACCTCTTCACACGACTTCCTCGCGGGCAACTTCTCTGTCGACACCATCTCACGTGCCACGTCACCGGGTGTCCCCTCCTCCTCCGCCGCCACGCCCGACGATGTCGGCAAGAAGCGCTACCGGCCGCGCACCTTTAGCTACTTCAGTCAGCTGCCCTACTCCGTCGAAGACGAATCTGAGCGCGACGCCACGCTCAACCTCATCCTCAAGAACCTCTACATCGCCATCAAGGCCGAGGACTTCACGCCCGGGGCCCTGCACTGGACCCGCGAGCTGCAGGGATGGCTCAACCTCAAGTTTGAGATGACACGTGAGCAGCGCGCCATCCTCGCCCAGCTCTATTACCACCTGGCCCTCGCGCCCGGGCTCGAGACGACGGCCACCGACCGTTTCTGCCGCATGCTCATCACATTGACAAAAAAGCGGCACTACCTGCGGCCCGGCGAAGACCTCACGCTCGACTGGCGCCCGCTATGGAAGCAGCTCAAGAGCATCACGCTGCCCAGCGAGACTGCCGTGCACCAGTCCGTCCAGGCGCGTGTCTACAAACAAGTGCTGCGGCTCTGCCTGCACGCCCAGACCTACCTCGATCCCAGCGACCGCCGCGAGATGCTCGACGAGATCCTGCCCTACTTTAGCACCTCGGACATGTCCAACGCCTTTATTGTGGTCGGCCTCATCACGATTATGGTGCCCACGGCCCCCGCGCCGCCCACGGCCTACATGTCTCAGCCGTCCGATTTCTTGCCGACCTACTTCCACCTTTGGTCGCTCGTCAACCGCTCCAAGGCCATCGACATTTCGTTCGTTGACATCTTCTCGCGCATGTCTCGCGACTACCTGACCTACCAGCACGTGCCCTTTACGGCCCACGGCATCTTTTCCCGGGAGCAGTCCGATTTGATTTTCACAGCCATCCTGCGGCTCACCGAGATTCCCGTCGGCCAGGCTAACTCGCCCTATGTCTCGACCCTCGACTACTCCTCGGGCCTTGCCGTCTTCCTCGACAAGGACCGCAAAAAGTACCCTGTCCCCTACATGGCCGCGCGCTGGATCGTGCACGCCCTATCGCCGCTGTGCCTCGATACGACTCAGGATGACAACGACAACAACACCACACCCGCCAGCAGCATCCTGACGGGTCTCGAGGGCTTCTTGGAGTCTATTGACACCTTCTTCCACCCTTCCAACCAGGGCGCCTGGACGAGCTTCCTCGCCCAGTTCACCCACTATCTTGTGGACATTTTTGTTAACCGCTGGAACCGCGAGCAGAGCGGCGAGCTCGATATCCCCGCCGACCGCCGCCTGACTCCCGAAGTCAAGCGCCGTTTTGTCTTGGCTCTGCGGGATGTCACCTTTATGGGCCTGTTTGCCAAGAGCCAGAAGACCGCCGGCTACTACTATGTCACGCTCCAGTCGCTCGCCTTTTTGGAGCCGGCCCTCATCCTGCCGGGCGCTCTGCAGCGCTTCTACCCGAGTTTGCAAGGCCTTGTCGAAGTGCACCGCACAACCGCCAGTCTGTGTGGTCTCCAGGTCATTGCACATACCATGTCGCGCGTCAAGGGTTTCCGGGGCCACATTACCGCCCTGCTGGCACTCGCCCTGCCCGGTATCGACGCCAACGATCTGGGCAAGACACAGTTGACTCTGGCATTCATCCAGACGGTCGCCTACAGCATACCCTTTGCCTCGCTCATCAACGACGAGGATGCCGACGCCGGTGTCTACGACACGGGGCTGGCCATGCAGTGGGTCCGCGGCGAGATGGAGCGCTTCGAGCGCGAGGGCCAGGATATCCAGCTCGACTACGACAAGGAACTCACCGATGAGGAAGAGGCCCGCATTGTGCGTTCGTCAACGGCCGGCTTTGGCGAGTTTTTGATTTCCCTGCTGGGCAAGATCTTTACACTCGTCGAGAACCTGCCCGATCTGTCGCACTTCCGGTCAGGCTCGCCTGAGGACCACGTCATCAACTCCCTGCCGTCCGCCCTGACACCTGTTTTTGCCGCGCTGTCTCCCGAGCTATTTGACATGGCCGTCGACAAGATTGCCGCCTTTGTGGCATCGCATGTCGTCCACCAGGCCCGCGACTCCATGGCCTGGATTGTCAATGCCCTGTGCCGTGTCAACCCAGAGAAGACCCTGAAAAAATTTATCCCGATGCTGATTGTCAACATTCGCAACGAAATTGACGACAACCACGCCGCCTCCGACCGCAGCAGCGGTGCCGACGTTCTCCCGCGCGACCGGGCTCTCGTGTGGTACATTTCCATTCTCAGCATGTGCGTCGTCCATGTCGGCAGCGAGGTCCTCAAGTACAAGAAGGAGTTGCTGGATATTGGTGACTATATGCAGGACAAGTGCAAGGGGCTGGCCACCATTCATATTTCCAACTACGTCCACCACCTTCTCATCAACCTCACAAACACCTACCCCATCGACAACCACATGTTTGAGCCCGACGTCATCCAGGGCGGCATTGGTCTGCAGCACTGGGGCTACATTACAAAACCGTCCGACCTCACCATCAAGTGGTACCGCCCGGCCCAGCCCGAGATCCAGTTCGCTGCCGAAGTATTCGAGTCCCAGGTCTTTAGCGCCAAAGAAAAGATGGAGGCCCTGATGAGCGACAACCCGCCTGTCAGCCGCAAGGGCAAGAACAAGGAGTGGAGCGACGAGCTGACGCGTGCTCTGTCGCGCATCCGCCAAGTCATCTCGGGTGTCTCGCCCCTCTTTGAGACGTCACGCGCCTCGACTACGACGACCGACGGCCGCGGCGGAAGCGCCAAAGAAGACAACGAAGACGTGGAGATGCAGGACGCGTCGGCGCCTCCCACGGCCATTGCCAACATTGAGGGCGGCAACGACCAAGACACGGCCATTGATGAGGATGTTGACCCATTAGCTGAAGTGGCGTCCGACGACGACCTCAAGCGCGAGTTTCTCCTACCCTCATGGTTATGTTCTGGACCGCAACAGCGTGCTCTTTGAGCGCATCCATGAGCTCCGCGAGGCTGTCGGCTACCTGCTGGACCGGACACACAAGTTTCTGGTGGCCTACCAGGAAGACGACGTCGCCTGCTTTACGGATTTGTACACCACCTACCGGACGTTTATCATTGATGTCGGCTTCGAGCGCACCTCGCGCCCACTCGACCGACTGCTGCGCCTCTACCGCTCGGACATTGCCTCGTTCAAGATCAACGGCCTCCGCAAAGTCTATCCGCGGCCCTTGCTCGTCAAGCGCGCCGACGCGTACCAGCTGCAGCGCGTTAAGTACAACACGACCTACCGTCTGACCAGCCAGCTGGACAAGCAACTGCTCAAGGATTTTGGCGCAGTCCTGTACGTCTGTCTACGCCGATGTGCGCCGGGCGGCCCAGTCCGCGCAAGAGTCATCGCTCAAAGTTCTGATTGGTAGTCGCCCTGTCGTCATCCCCATTGTTTTTGCGGACTCTCAAAGAATCCCTCGACAATGTCGACCACGACCGCATCAAGGGCGCCATGTACACGCTGTTGTTCACATCGCTCGTCAAGACCATGATCCGCGACTGGCGCTTTGGTCCCACACTCATTCGCTTGTATATCCGGTCGGCTGATGTCGACAAGCCTCCATCCAGCAGATGGGCGCCAACGCCCTGTTCCCCCTGCTCGAATTTGGCAAAGCCTTTGAGCGCATGGTGATTGTCAACGAGGACACGGTCGCCACCATTACCCCGCCACAAGACACGATATCGAGGACAGTGCCACCAAGATCCAGAAACGCCACGCCTTTATTCTGGAGCGCCGCCGCAAGGTCGAACAAAAGAAATCCGAGCTCGGTCTTGAGTTGATTGAAATTGCAGCTCGCTCGCACTGGAAGGTCGCCAGCCGCTGTGCCGTGTTTGCCAACAACCTGTGTTTGCGCTTCGACACGCTCGCGCCGCCTGCCTTCATCGAACTCGCCGCGAGGGCGCCATCAGCCAGCACCCGACACTCAGGGCGGGCTACCAGAACGCGTTTGCTAACATCTTCATGTTCTTGGCCCTGCGGTCGTGCTACAAGAACGACTACCGCAACTACCTGCTGGACAAGGAGCGGATGGACAACCGGCTCGAGATCCAGGTGCCTGCGACGGGCGGCGATACCGACTGGACCAACAAGTACCTGGGGTCCTTTGACATTCAGTCGGCAAGATCAGGATCAGAAACCAACGGACACGGCCACGGCAACGGTGCAAACGGATCGTCCACTGCGGTTGCTAACGGCGACGATATCGACTCCTACTTTGTCGACTCAGACTACCCGGGCTGGCTCGTCTGGGGCAAGTCGTTTACGGGCTACAGCGCCGACCCGACGATTGTGGCGGACAAGTACGGACGCCGTCGGCACAGCCGCGCGCGAACAGATTGGCAAGATCTTGACAAAGGACTGGCTCAAGCAGTACTTTGACTATATGAAGCAAGAGCCCCGCGACGCCAACGCCGACCGCTTCAAGGTGCGGTACGTGTCGATGTTGTCGTACGTGTTTGAGCTCGTGCACAGCGGTGTGGCCGAAGTGACCTTTGATGAAGTCAAGGAGCTCGTGCGTGATGTTTACGACGACGGCTCCGACCGGCACCAGCACCGTGCCACGGCCGAGATCGTGGCAGCCCTCTTGTCTGTAGGACCGGACGAGCCCAAAGTGTACCGCGACCGTGCCTGGGAGTTTGCCGGCCCCTTGTTGCTAGATATTATCAACGACAAACTGACGCCTGAGAACCTGCACTACTGGATGACGTGTGTGCACATGATTACAGGCATTCGTGATCCACGGCGGGCACGCGAGCTGGTGCTGGGTCTCGGCTCGTTCCGCCTGGACATGACGTCCAATGCGGCCTTCAAAGAGTCCTCCAAGGTTACGCTCTTGGAATTCTTGATCAGTGACGCCGGATGGCATTTCCGCGGCGAAAAGCCCATTGTCGCCGATATGCTGGCGCACATTGACCACCCATACAAGGCGGTGCGTGAGGCCATGGGTAGGGTGCTTGCTACCATCTTCCGCACCCGCTACCACGAGTCGTTCCCAAATGTCGCCGCCTTGCTGGAACAGAAACAAGGCAGCATCGTCCGTCGGCATTCGTCCCTACAAAGCGACCAGCGAGTTTTCCAGTATTGTCACCGAAGTGTTTAAGAGGCTCGAGGCATGGCGCCACGAGCGTGTGCCCGGTCAACAAGAACAGAGCAGCTACACGTCCGGTTCCAAGACCGTGCTTACCTGGCTCGACTGGATGCTGTCGTCCCAAGAGTGTACCGAGCTGGTCCAGTTCTTCCCCGAACCGTTTGTCGATCAGCTGCTGCACATGATGGACGTCAAAGAAGACCCGGAGCTCATGCGTCTCGCCTACCACGTTTATCGCCACCTACCCAATATCCGCTGCGC
The DNA here is from genome assembly GCA_016097105.2 of Sporothrix variecibatus. Classification (NCBI taxonomy): domain Eukaryota; kingdom Fungi; phylum Ascomycota; class Sordariomycetes; order Ophiostomatales; family Ophiostomataceae; genus Sporothrix; species Sporothrix variecibatus. The sequence goes on from JADMNI010000003.1 coordinate 3,431,515, forward strand.
GAGGGCGAGGACGACGCCTTTATCCGCAAACTTATTGATGTTGGCCGCTCTGCGCCCAGCTGGCACCAGCGGCTGCGTGCCCTCATCAACATGCAGGTGGTTTATTTTAGACGTCTCTTTTTGAGTCGTCCCGCCCAGCGCAAGTTGCTGTTCGACGCCGTCGGCGACATGCTCGCCGACGCCCAGCTCGAAGTCCGCGACTCGGCCGCCGCCACGCTCGCCGGCATGATCCGCTGCTCGCCGCGTCCATCCGCAACCCCATTATCCAGTCGTTGATGCAGCGCTTCAAGGAGCAGCTCGCAGCCAACCCGATGCCGAAGCGGAAGCGTTCTGTTGTTTCCCAGGTTGCCGACTCGGAGGGAGGCGGCAGCGGGACGGAGACGCCCATTGACACGAAACGCCAGGTCATCCGCCGGCATGCGGCCGTGCTGGGTCTCGGCGCCCTGATCGAAGCGTTTTCCCTATGCGACGCCGCCACCCTCGTGGATGCCCGAAGTGCTCTCGCACCTGGCAACACGCACAGCCAACGATCCCGGTGTCGTCGGCAATGCCACCAAGTCGACCCTGTCCGAGTTCAAAAAGACGCGCCAAGACACGTGGACTGTTGATCAAACAGTAGGTCCCTTCCCACGCACTCTCTTTATTAATGTTCCCCGCTAACCTGACAGTACTTTACACCCGAACAATTGGAGGACCTTGAGGGCGTCCTGTGGAAGAGCTACTTTGCATAGACGGGTGGTTGTATACTCTTCTGTATTCGTTTTTGATTTCATTTGCCATGTTGCATTTCTTTTGCGCGCCTTTTCTGTTTTGTCTTTTGTGTATTGCATTTGCGTGTGCTGAAGAAACCGTTCACAAGAGTTTACAAAGTTACAAGTTGCATGGGAAAAATGGGAAAGGGAGAAAATGGAAGGAGGGAGAGAGGGGGGCCGCGATAGAATACGATTCAACTCTGCATAATAATTATCACCAATTTCACTCTCATTGCACAATACTTTTATTGCTGTCGTTGTTGTCGTTTCGTTGAAAAAAATTATCGAACCTCCACTGCCAATATACGTCATTGTGCAGATTTTGGCCTTTTTTTCGGTGTGGATAAGGATGGAGGTTGGGTTTTTTCCCCTTTAGCGCCTCAAGCTGCCCAACACTTAGCGTCGTTCCGTGCATCTACAGAGACGGCAGTGAAAGCGGCAAACACAACTCCACCACAGCACACATCTCGACATTTCCTCACCATGAGTTGTGCTCGGTGACAAACCATTCAGTCAACATTGTTTTATTATATCGTAGATTGGGCATCATCAATAGATCGGGTCGAGATGGAGGCGACACAAGACTTCGGTCAGGCACCGGCTTCACCACGGTGACTTCGACCCAACGTCCACTAAAACAGCTCTAACAAACCCGCCTAGCAAGTCTTTCGCCACCGGGTCGGCAAGTCCCACGTTTATGGCCTCGTTGTTTTCTTTGTTTTGTTGCCCCTTTTCGAGAGCAAGCAAAACAGGCCTACATTATTCAGTATGTACTCACGATGGGCAGCCTCGCGGTAAGGGCGAGCACATTCTGTCGTCCGTCGCACCTTCCTCTGCATCAGCCACGCAAGAGCCGCCAGAGGCAGCCGAGCAAATGGCTGAAGGCTGCACGCTGCACGCGCGCGTGACTGCGCCCGCACCTGCTGCTGTGACCGTCTGCACACTTCGCGCCTTCCGCGCAGTATTACGCAGTCTGCAAAGAGCACTTGCCTCACAAGTTCCAGGCGCCCTCTTTCCTCGTCTGTCTCACTCTTTTGTGTACTCGTAGTTGTCTGCATATTGCGTGAGAATACATGTACCTTCACATGCACCTCTAAGAGAAAGCCGCAAAAAACGCTGCAGAGAACGGTATTACAGCGCTCCATCCCCACACGACTCAACACGACACAACCCCTGCACCTTCCCCTCTTGCCCACCCGTAGTTGCCCCTCCTTCTCTCTCAAACGCCCTCGTCGGCCATCCCACTCTTGTCTCGTCTCTTGCCCACTCGAGCCACTGTCTCAGTCCTTGGTCGTTCTTGCTTTGGGCGTTGTATCGCTCTTTCTGTGTCGTCATCGGACCCAAGCTCTGGGCCGAAGACATTTCCACCATTCTTCTTTTCCTTCCCCTTTCTTCATACCCCCCTCCCACCTCGTTTTCTCCATCAACTGTCTGGCGCTCCATCATCCTTCAACCCGCCAAAAGTTCTCTAGACCTTCCACGGATCCTTTTTTTCTGTTCAGGCAGCCTTTCTTGCAAGCCTACTTTTGCCTCCCCTCGTGTACCGATTGCCCACACCATACTTTGCCATTCGCACCTAGTCGAAAGGCACCCTATCTCCTCTAAGAGGACTCCTACCCAACAGTTCAACAAACATACAACCCTTGCCAATATCACAGATACACAGCCTCCAGCCTACGACCGGCCACCGTCAACAAACCTACGGAGTACTTCATTCTTCTTAGTCCCACAACCTTTTCTAGGTGCAACTGACACCTGCAACTATCCCCATCTCACCATCCTTCTCTACACAACACACACCACACATCACAACATCATGTCGAGAGAGCATGACCGCCGCGACTACGAGCGCGACCGTGTCGTCTACGAACGCGATCGGGTCGACCGCCGTGGAGGCGACGAGCGCGATCGCATGTCTCGCTACGAAGAGGACGACGAATACTTGGTCTACGACGACCGCCGCCGCCCTGCACCCGCCCCGACTCGTGTTCGCGAGCGCTCACCTACACCTCCCGGACGCCGTGAAGAACGCTTTATCCAGCGTGAACGCCGTTATATCGATGACGACCGCGACGATGACAGCCTGATCTTGCCCAGCTCAGCCCGCAGGCGTCCTGCACCGCCCGCCGTCATCCCGGACGACTTTGACCGACGCAGCAACGCCGGCGGCAGTGCCGTTAGTGGCCGCGAACGGGCCCGTTTCCGCGATGGTGAAGACAGCATCATCGGCAGCAGCGCTGGCGGTCCTCCCCCGCCTCGCCCGGGTCGTCTGATCCGCCGCCAGTCGAGCGTCGAGACCTTTGACCGTCGCCCTGCCCGCCGCAACTACGACTTGGACCGTCTCGATGACCGCCGGCCGCCCGTCAATGTGCCCATTCCTCTACCCATCCGCCGTCGCCGGGACAGTTCGGCCGAACGCCGGGAGGCAGAGTACGAACGGGAGCGGGAGAGATACGAACGGGACCGTCAGTTTGACCGTGAGCGTGAACGCGAGAGAGAACGCGGCCGGGACCGCACGGAAATCGAAGAGATCCGTATTGAACCAGGCCGGATCGAGGTCGACGACCTGGAGATCAACCGCCGCCCGATGCCCCGCCGTGGCTCGTTTGAGCGTCATGAGCATGAGCGCGAGTACGATGTCGAGCGCCGCGGCCGCGACCACTCGGTTGTCCGTGAACACGAGCATGACCGCGTTGTCGAAGTTGTCAAGGACCGCAAGCAGCTCGAGTCGCGGCGGCCACCCTCCATATCGTCCGAAGGGTCGGCCTCTGAAGTGTCAGTGCAAACGCGGTCGAGCGGCGGTGTCACGCTCCGCAGTGAGACCAGCAGAAGCGTTGCCAACAAGAGCCAGTACCCGAAGAAGGGCAAGACACGGATGCCGGCGCGTCTCGTGTCGGAGCAGGTGCTGATCGATCTCGGCTATCCGTTTATCAAAGAGGTGAGTCTTCCTCCCCCTTCCCCCCTTGCGTTGGGCACTTAGACGCCCCTATATGTGCTGTAATAAGGCACTTTCAGGGCACTAACGCTAACCATAAACAGGGCAACACCCTGGTCCTTCAGGTGGCCTTGGGCCAGGACAACATCGATGACGTCCTCAAACTGAGCCGCGACTACAAGAAGAGTGAGTCCCAATTCCCATTGTCGATCTTTTGTTTACTGCCCGTTGCATTGTTTGATTTATTTCTTTCTTATTACTCTTTACATTCATTTGTTTCAATTCGTTACCATTTGCTTTCTATTCTAACCCCCTTCCTCTACCTTCCTCAGACGAGACGGACATCATCGAGACCAAGACAACAAAGATCAAGACACCCAGTGGCACCGTCGTCGAGAAAGAGCGTCGTGAAGAGGTGGTGATGACCCCGGCTGCTCCACAGCCTCCACCCGTCCAGCAGTATCAACCCCCGCCTATGCCCCCACCGCAACCGCAGATGTATCAGCCACAGCAAGTCTACTACACGGCCCCGCCGCCGCCGGTCCAGTATGCACCGGCACCTGTCATGGTCCCGGCTCCCGAGCCGCCAGCCGCCTACAACTCGACCAGCATTCACATCCGCGACGTCTCGCCAGCCCGTAGCTACAGTGCGGCCGGCCCTTCCATGCCGTCCATGAACGAAACGTCCGTTGCCCTCGTCCGGGCTCGTTCCCGCTCTCGTGGCCCCACATCCATGGCCATGGCGCCCGTTATCTATGATGCCGGCAGCCCAGCCGTCGAGGTCGCCGAGGAACCCCTGGCCGTCGCCATTGTCGACAACCGCCGCCGCAGCAAGAGCCGTCATCGGCACCATCACTCGCACTCCCACTCAACCCATCGCCGGTCCCGTTCGCACTCCCACGGCGGCGACGGCGCTTTGTATGCCCACTTCCACGACCGCCGCGACCGCGACCGCGATGACCGCTACTACGATGTTTCGGTAGACGATCGCTACTACCGCGAGGAGCGTGACTACTACGAGCCTGTTTCCAGCGGCCGCGAAATGGTGCGCGCCGAACGTTTGAGTACTGGCGAGCTGGTCTTGTACGAGGATAAGGTTGAGCGTGTCGAGGAGCCGCGGTACGGCGTGCGCATCGAGAAAGACAAGAAAGGTAGGATGGCCATCAGCGTGCCCAAGTATCGATAAGATGGAGAAGGTACGCTGTTATTTCTCTTTTGTGTTGGGAGACAAACAGAAGGCTAACAATGCAACTGCAGGCCCACCTCCCAAACTGATGCGCGCCATGCTGGCGACGTTGACATGAGCGTACGATTTTGGAACTTCTTGTCTTGGGATACACGGAACTTGTGAGAAGGCATTTAGAAATGATAAAAAATTGGATACTTACACGGGTTGGATTTGTTTACTTGGACATGATATCTGTTTTGGGTGGATCTCTTTTCGTTTATTTTTATCACTTTGGACAGGCTCTTAACGACGTAATGACATTTTCATACATTTACAATTTCATTCACGATGCTTTTCTTTCATTGATTATTTGTTTCACATCATTATTTTGTCCTGTTTTCATCTTCTCTTTACCCAGGTGCTCGGAACAGGCGCCTCCGTTGTCTTCACGTGACACGGATCTGGTGATTTGCAGTCTGATGCGCTGCCCATTCCACGGTTATGGTCCAATCCCTGCCGATGATTCCACACAATGGACGCCTCCCAACGCCCGACAGCTCCAGATATGGGGGAAAGTCCACTAAGTCTATTGGGCGTCTCACCAGCGGTCTCGTTGAATTTCACATGTCGCTATTTTTAAATTCTTGGTGTAAGAGGGAGTACTCCGTAGTCGAAGTACCGATGAATCCATTCATCCCAAGACCGCACCGCATTTTAAGTCCTCGTAACGTTCTCCAACTGTCGATTTTGAAGATCAACCTTCTTCTTTTCATCTCGCCATCCTTTCATCCATCACCGTCTTTTTATTCCGATCTGGCTTCTTGATCTCTTTCGCATTTTCGACCTTGCATCTTGGACGACTCTCTTTTGGACGACCCGGTTACATTTACAGGAACCAGGAACGAAGCGGGGCGAACGGCATACCGACGATATTCAACCGGCGGGAAACGAACGACGCATTTGTCGACGCAATATATTGCAATATCGGGACCTCTTCTCCCAGTCACTTCAACCGACAAGCAGCAGCAGTAGCTCCTGCCATTTTTTTTTGTCTTCTGGGTCGTTCTACCTCGCTAGGCAAAGATGACCGCGGGGGAAGGCGCTCCTTCCTCCAGCGGCTCGGGGATGAGCTCCACCGGGACCTCTTCATCGTCTGGATCGCACCTGCCGCCGCTGCACCTGCCCTGGGTGTCGGCCGTCGCCATGGTGGTGGTCGTAGTTGCCTTTTTCACACATCGTCGACGAAGAAGAAGAAGCAGGAGCTCGAGCTCGTGGGGCAGTGACCACAACAACAACAACAACAACACAAACTCTCTCCTCTCTTCCTTTTTAAAACACGACGACAACCCACGACGAACATCATTCCCACCAGCCATCCCATCATCTTCATATTCATCCCGTTTATCATCCCACATTTCATCTCTACTCGCTGCCATCTCATACTTTGCAGCAGCCATTGCCTTGGTTGTCCTCGCCCTCTCAGCCATGCACTCCCTCCGTCAATTTGCGGCACATGCTGCCGTCGCGTCGTCTGCGGCCAGCGCCGGTCTGGCCTTTAGCTCATCTGCTGCCGCAGCCTCGTTGACGACGGCGACATGCAAGCCCACCTCACAATGGCCCGGCTGGTCTTCGATCAAATATGCCTTTATTTTGTAAGTCCAGCACTACTCCTTTCCCACTGCACATCTCATTACCACTTTGTGTCTTGCCTTTCACAACCATTGCTCCTACTAATATACATTCCCTCTCCTCCAGTGGCGACAGTTACACCCAGACCGGCTTCTCGTATAACTCTACAGACACCCCGTCTATCAACAGGCCCCTCGGTAACCCCGCCTACCCTGGATATACATCGTGCAACGGCCCGAACTGGGTCGACTACCTGACCACCGAGTACAATGCATCCCGCCTGCTGACATACAACCTCGCATCTGGCGGCGCCACGGTCGATGCCGACATTGTCGCGCCGTACGCACCGACGGTGTTTTCGCTCAAGGACCAGGTCCACTCGCAATTCCTGCCCGCCTACACCAGCCACGGCAACAGCGATGTGGACAATAGCGAAAAACATCCATCAGCACCCAACGCCCCCGACTGGAAGGGCAATGACACGGTCTTTGCGATTTGGATCGGCATCAATGATGTCGGAAACACGTATTGGAGGGGCGTGGACGGTCTTAACGGTACTACCTCCGTCAACAAGCGGATTTTTGAGGTCTACAACGACATGGTCGTCATGCTCTACAACGCCGGTGCACGCAACTTTGTCTTTTTGACAGTACCGCCCGTCGACCGCAGTCCCCTGGCGGTTGGTCAGGGGCCAACCGCGGTGGCACAAGAAAAGGACGACCTTGCCGCGTTCAATGGTCTACTAAAAGACGGGCTGGCGGCTGACCTCAAGGCTCAGCATGCCGATAATGCCAACATCTGGGTGATTGATACGGGCGTACTGTTCAATACAGCTCTGGACAACCCAGCCGCGTACCCGCAGACGGCTGGCCTCAAGAACACCACTTCGTTCTGCCAAGACTACGTAAAGTAAGTCCAATCAACAGCCAGACTTTTTGAGGGTTCTTCAGCTAACACACCACAGCGGCTTCTCGGGAGAAGACAAGTATATTGCAAGCTGCGGTGTCTCGGTGAACAAGTACTTTTGGCTCAACAACTTGCACCCAACAAGAGCCATCCATGCCGTCGTGGCAGAGCATTTGTCGAACACGCTGGCGACCGGACCCAACATTTGTTCAAATGGCGTGGATGCTGACGAGCGTTCCAGTTCATAGAAAGAACAGTTGACGTTTATATGGGCTGGGTGTGGTACCTTTCCTGGCGCCCCTTATATTTATTGGGCGTTGAAAAATTAGTAGAATACTGTCAAGGTACTGGTTATATCTACATAATTTGGCGGCACGTACTCAGACCAGGGGTACGCGGTTTGTTTATATATTTGATTGGGCCAGCAGTCCCACGCTTTGCGCGCGCCCACTTTGATTAGTATTTTTATTTATTTATTTAATTCCCCTGTTTTAAACCAAAGCATGAATATGCAAACCTCTCCTTGACCTCACCAAGTGTTGTAATTTATTCGTGATAGAAAGAAGGCCATGTTTACGCCACTCTCACCAACACGGCCTTGCACGATGCACAGGACATATTTAGACCGAGCCCTCCTCACGGCGTACCTTGTTGACTGAACCGTTAGAAGAGTTGCTGCCATTCTTGCCCCGGCCCAGACGAGCCCACACGCGGTTCGTCAGCTTCCGGTCCAGCTGCGGCAAGAGCAAGCTGTACAAGAAGAAGGGAATCAGCACCACAAGGGCAAACAGGAAAATAAAGCGCCAGCCGTTGGCCGCAGCCGTCAGCTCAGCACTGATTGTGGCGTCCAGAATAGCATCCGTCATGCCCTTGACCTGGTCAAAGAAGACGGACGTAGAAGCGCCGCCCTGGGTGGCCGTGACGGCGGCAAACAAGTCGGGCAGCTCGTCTTGCGGGAGACCGGCAGCAACGGCAGCAGCCGACACGTCGGCCGTTAACACATTAGTGAAACGGACGCCGTACTAGAAAGTCAGTGGTGGACAGAAACATGGGAGACTGGCATGGGACTAACGATGGTTTGAAAGACTGCGAGGAAAACGGCAAAGACGATGCTGCGCAGAGAGGCCGCGCCACCGACGGCCAGGCCCATGTCACGCCGGTGCAGCTGCAGAGCACACGCCGTGTGGCTGACGATCATACCATAGCCCTCGCCCAGGGCCGACACAACAAACAGGGCCACCATTAGGGAGTGGTTGCTGTTGTTCGCCGCATTCAAGGGGTACAGTGCTGTGCACTGCACAAACATGGCCGCAGCCATTTGCCACTTGACCAGGCGCGGACGGAATACGCCCAGTCCAATAACAGCCAAAATCCAGCCACCAGCAATGCCCGCTGGCCACACCGAGACATCCCACCCGAGCTTCATGCCGGCCTCCATGTAGACCGTCCGGAACCCGGCTGTCGATGTGATGGGCACAAACCACAAGAACAGCGAGTTGAACGAGCACACGGCAATCCAGCTCCAGGCCGACCACTCGCGGACGACGTAGCTAGGGACGGCTGTGTAAGCATTGCCCCAGTGGAAGGTATAGAAGAGGTAGAGGATAAAAGCAATGCCAAAGGCGGTGATTAAAGCAATGGTCTGGCCCGTCAGCCACGCAAAACCAGAGCCGCCCCAGTAGGTCGGGTAGGTCAGCAGAGCAATGAAAAGTGTCAACAAGACAAGACCAACCCAGTCCTTGCGCGGACCATTGCTCGTCTTGGCGTTCCAGGCCTCCATCGCGCACGCATCCTCGGCGTCGTCAATCACATCGACAATCTGCTGGGGGTGGTAAAACACAAATAAACCGACCACCGAAGCAAACGACAGGACGGCATTGATCGAGTACACCCAGCGCCAGCTGTCGGCGGTGTGGAGTGTCAGGGCAGTCGAGATGGCCGGACCCATGGCATAGAGCGGTGCCAACAACGAACACGACAGAGCCACAACACCAAACCGCTGCCGAACAGGGACCAGCTCAGCCAGTGCCAAGAAGGGGCCCTGGATCTGAAGACTGGTACCAAGACCGATCAAGACAGCAATGCCAGAGATGGCTGTCGGTTGGGTGACTGGGACACGGCCACTTGCCAGAAAGCCGACAAAGGCCAACACGTTGCAAGCGATAAACGGCCAGCGACGGCCGACAAAATCGGTCAAGCGACCAAAGAAGAAGCAAGCAGCCGTGTGCGAGAACATGAGTGTGGGGAAGGCCCAGACAGTTTCGGCGGTGCCCAACGCGGCAGGGACGGCTCCCTGAAGTTGGTTCCAGGAGACAGTGAGGCCGAGCATGGCAGCGTAGAAGCCGAAGGAGGTGGACTAAAAAGAAGGGTGTCAGTGAAATGTTATAAGGGTCACAATAATATCATGTGCACAAAGACAACTTACAACCAAGACACCATAGAAGCTCAGAGTGCGAAAGGGCGACGGAACGTTTTCGTTGGCCGAGATGCTGGCACGCGGTGTGATGCCGACGCCGGCATCCTCAAGATACTCGGCCTGCTCGGTGACGAAGGGCCCGGCAGTACTGCCAACAGCGGACGTTTTTTCATCCAAAGTGGTCATTTTGGGGATGTTAATCAGAGTACTGTTGTGCTATTGGTGTGGTCGATAACTGGATGAATTAATGATGGGATGAATATAGTGTGGTGATGCCGTTTTTGTTGACTGCTGTCTCTTGGCGAGAAAGAGAGAGAGAGAAATGGGAAACAATAAACGGGATGAATACCCCCATCAGACATTCCAAGGGGCTTTATATACACCAAAATTTGATTCTGATTTCGATCTCTACTTCTCGCCCTTCCCCCTTTTAGATTACCTTCGCGGTACAAGACACTGTCATTGTTGACGACCCCTTACTGTGTGTATGCTCGGAAACATTGGCGCTCCTCTTCTTGCTCTATCTCGGCTAGGACTCTCGACGATCGACACACAAGACACACAAGGCGCACAAGACTTCTACTTCTTGTCGTGCAGGCTGCAAGCTACGGGGAAAACACCACATACTGGACATGCTGGGGCACACTTTCTGGTCATGATCCTCATACTCAACTTCTGCCTTCGGCCTACTATCCTTTCTTCCTCAATTACAAAGTCAGTCAGCCAGTGAAAACTCGACAAACTGCCATGGTCATTCATGTCGGTTCTTGCTGTATCTCCTGTGTTAGCCTGTCGATCGTTTTTCTCCTCTCCTTATCCAGAAACTATCGACAGTACAAAGGAGGTGTTCTCCGACTCAGTACTGAAAAAAGTGGTAAAAGTCATACATCGGACACGATATGTGGTCTTCTCCGGCTTGGGCCTCGGGCATAAAAGAGGGACGATCCACAACTGGTGTCGTCCAGTTGTCAAGCCTCTAGTTTACTCCATTTCCCCATGGGGGGAATATGGGGAACGTAGGAAGGGGAGAGTCTAGGACTCTCGGTCCCCGATACTACATCCTTCCCGTCAGTGTGGTCACTCTCAGGAGTGGACTATAGCGTGGGTGGTATGCTAAAGGCTGAGACCAACTCCCAGTTCGGCACATCCTGACCCTCACGCAGACCTTGGGCTAGACCTCAACAGCCTCGAGAGAAGAATGACAGCGTCACAGCCTATTGCCATGACCGTGGGACTTTGTACAGAGTTCGTGTTCATCGCTGCGTTCGATGTTTGGATGAGTTAACATCGTTAATGGTTTCGTGGCTTCATTATGAGTGAAAGAGAGCAGCTAATCTACACTAAAGGCTTAAAGCGAGATAGCACAGTAGTTCGTCACTTTTTACAATGACAAATGAGCAATACCTAGGTCTGCGACCATGTTGCATATACACAATTATATAGGCCAGTCCTGAGTTTTGAGAAGATCGTAAATGGTGGTCTCGGTGACTATTTCCGTTGTGCTCAAGCCCTTGCAGATTTTTATTGCCATAATACATCATCAATAATAGCACTGGCCCATCCGGGTCTTCTTCTGACTCGGTGTTGTTCTGACGCGGTCGTGTTCTGACTCGGGCGTATTCTGACTCGACGTTACGGCAGTCGTTCTGAGTCGCCCCCAAAATTGGGGGGCTAACACCAATTCCTCCGTGTTTTGCACATATATAACCTACACAGCACACACAGAACACAATAATTTGTGCCAAGTTCAGCTACTCCAAGAAACGCTGATCTTCTTTGTTTGGACGTTTTCGGTTTTCTTTTTTGTTGTTTTGTCCCCGCGCAGGGCGTGGACAAGCCTGCGGGCACGAAGCCGTGGGGACGAGGCCACGGGCTGACACTACCGTGCTAAAAGTGGAATATGTGCGGCCTCAGCCCTCTTCGGCCGCATTTTCCGACGGAACCCGGAGAAGTCTCGCACAACACAATTCTCGGGCAGTGTTTCCATGTCTCTGGTAGTCGAACTTTTTTCATGGATTTTTTCGAGCGGCTTTTGAAGACGATGCCTTTTTATGTTTTTTTTTGCTTTTTGTTTCGTCTGAAAAATGTTTAATCTCAAAATTGATTACACTAACCATGTGACACCCACATAATCAGTACTGTAAATATTCCAACTGGAAAAGAAAGGACGGAAGAACTACCAAAATAATAGTTTGATACGAACGAGAGAACCAAAGGGCACACAGTAATATTCTTGAAATACCTACGATATCCTACTCTTTGACCGTCTGTATTGCGGCCAATTCTCACGATCGATGCCTTATGGTTTACAAATTTCCGACGAAAAACTGACTGATTGAGTCCGATATTATGCATTGATAGGAAGATCATCTTAATTACATAGAATACTGTCTTTCATCCCACGACTTTGGCAATCCCCTCGTCCTGTCCACGATGTTGTCGGCGGAAATCCACCACAAAAACTGACGAGCGTGTGTGTATGCGAGCCGTCAAAAAGTGTGGCTGGAGAGTGTGGCTTGAACAATCTGGGCCAAGACCACGATCTGGTCCACACGGCCCGTCAAACTTGCATCTTTGCCCTTTTGGCTGTATTAGCGCCGTTTCCTCCACGGGTCCAGGCACCTTGTCCCACTGGAGGACAGGTGTGTCCAGTCCAGATTGGGCAGGAGACAGTGATGAAATGTCAATGCGACGGTACCAACGCTAACAAAATTGCAGGAGAGGAACAAAGTGCGAAAGTAGAAGAGAAAAACACAATCTCCCCACTCCTTTTCGCCCCGGTCGTTCCTGCGCTTTCTGTGCTTTTGGTCGCTGTTCCTGCGCCTGCCGTCCCTGTACCTGGCGCTTGTCTTGCTCTTTCCCCCATATTTTTTGCTTGTCGCGATCTTTAAAATTAAGCTTCCTTTTCCCTCCTTCTTTTCACTTTAACCTTCTTTTTTGTTCGTGTCTGCGACAGCGTTCTTTTCTCCCACGACACGCCCACTCCTTTGCGTGCGTCTCGGACTTGCGACTGTGTGCTGTATTTTGACTTTCCAATCACCTGCAACAATGTCCTTCGCCTCCAAATAGGGTCTCTTTTCCACGGCGCGCCGTCTCTCGATTTTGCGACATAACGAGAAAAAAGCGCAATTCAAACGACTCGTTCCAACTTGACGGCACTTCTCTGTAACGACACTCTCTCGACGAGGACACCACTCCCTTTCTCATCAAGCCGTCTGCGACACGTGCCTCACGTTCCTTTTTACGTTAAATCGACCCGTTATTCGCATCTCCTTCTGACCGGGTTTCACGCTCTCTCTTCCCGTCTTTTTTGTTTCGATTATTTCGACAATTTCTCTCTCCTTTTTACTCGATTTTCTCGGTCGAACCGGACCTCTCACTCTCTCTTGACCACACTCCTTGCAACATCTCCACATCAAAGATGCACTCTTCAATACACGCCTGGGCATCGGCCCTCACGACGTTTGTCGCAACCGTCTCTGCCGCCACCACAACGTCCGTCCCCGTCACACCCCATGCCAGCTACTCCTCGTCCATTGGCGTCCTCGGCTGCAAGATCAACACCAACCGCGTCGCCTACTGGCCCATGGCCGTTGACTGCAACAACATCTGTGTGTCTCTGTCCTACGAGGGCCGCCAAGTTTATCTGCTGCGCATCGACCAGTCCGGCGGCGCCCACGATGTCAGCTATGACGCATGGAACTACCTGATTACAGGCAAGTCGGCGACGGCCGACCCGACCGCCGGCGGTGCTGTCCAGATGGACACGGAGAACGTCGACGCGTCCAAGTGCGCCGGGCTCATCAACACGTCCGACTCCAAATTGCCGCTGAGCGCCGCCAACAGCATGAATTTCTTGAACAGCTGTCTGGAGACGCAGGCCGCCGGCAACACGAGCTGGGTTGCCGAAAACTATGTCCTGTACAACATCCTGGACCCCATCTGCACATACGGCTACAACGAGGTGTGCACCTTGACGGATTGGCCCGACCAGAACCAGGCGACGTGCCCGGACACGCTGGGCGACCCTGTCTCTCTTACCAGCCAGCCGGTGTACAACATTGAGTATCCGACCGGCAAGAAGGTGCTGGCGGGTTCGTCGGCGTCATCGTCTTCGGGTGCCACGCCCAACACGATTGTTGCGGCATCGTCGGGCGGCTGCACCAACATGTTACGTGCCAACCACTGCTGTTCTTGGCCCTTGGCCTGTGTGCCGTGCTACAATCCTTCTTTGTCAGCTTATAGCCAGTACTGTCTTGTTGTCTTTGGTTTTGGATGTCTTTCTTGGATGATGTCACGTTCGATGTTTTTGCGTTGCTTTCTTTAATTTCCCTTTTTTACAAGCCTTGCTTTTTTCTTCTTCTTGGATATCCCCTATTGTTTCTCTCATTTCTCTTTTTTCACTCCTTCAACATCATTTATTCTCTTCTGATCTGGCCTTGTATATATTGGCTACTACTTTTTCAAAACATAATGGCATTGGGCCATCTTTATATCTTTCATTACATAATTCGCAGGGTCCCAGACGATCTTGTGGTACATAATCTCAAATCAAAAGCAAATACCTATTCTTTCGATGGAAACACAGCACATTTCTTGCAATACAATCAGCATTTTGAGTGCAACCTGATCTCGTCTCATCCCGCGTCTCACTCGATCCTTTCTTTTTTTTTTTTTTTTTTGTCACACTTGTCTTACCCCGACCCTGCATCCGCATTCCACGTGGAATTTACCTTGCATACGCCACATTGTCTCTCGCTTCCATGCCGAGAATTCCAACGGGATAGTCCAACAGGACACGAACATTGTCTCTTATCAATCTATTCACAAGTTTACAGCAACAGTCATAAGATGATTGAGACATAATTTACTAATTCTGTCTAGAAGGATTATCGAAAAATACAAGAAATCAAACGGCGGTCTTATCGAACAAGAGCATAGATCAAACATAACGAGCCATCTACCATCATTACACCATCACAATCTCCTACATCCCCTCCGCCTTAGTTCACCTCCATGCCGCCGGGCAGCGTCGTCAGCCAGCTGTCCAGATCCTCCTTGACCTGCACCTTTTGCGTGCACTTGTTGGCCTGCTCAATCGTCTGCACCTTAAGGGTCGGGCAATTGATCTTGTTCGCAAACAGGTCACTGTTGCAGTTGGCATCCATCGCCCGCTGCAAAGCATCGCCCTTCCACCCAAAGACGTAGTCGGCATGGTGGCCGTACCCGCTCTTGTCACCAAACGACCACACAAACGGCTGCGACCCGTCCGCCGGCCAGTCCGCCTTGTTGTTGAACGGCCGCGTGTCCCAGTACGTCTCGTAAAACACTTGCGGGACCGACACCGGGTGCGTCGACGGGCAGGCATTGCCCGACGGGTACGCCGTGTGGCTCTGGTGGTCGGGGCTGTCCAGGTCTTTGCCGTTCCAGCACGTCGGGAAGCGCACGCTGGCCATGATGCCGGCCGGGCACGCACCCTTGGGGAAATCCGTGGTCGCACCCGACCGTGTCATGCTCGACTGCAGGCATGTGAACGTGAGCATCGGGTACTTGCGAATCTGCGCGGCCGTGCGGAAACTGGGGTCGCCGACAGTCATGCGGAACCCAGGCTTGAAGGCTGTGACCTTGGCGTTGCCCGTCGTCAAATAATACACCGTCTGTCCGCCTGTGGCCGCCGTGAAACCCAGCTCGTTGCCAAAGGTACTGACGCGGCGGAACGTGCCGTTGCGCGCGCGGAAGAAGAGGACGGCGGTCCAGTAGTTGGAAAAATCTTCGACGGGGGTGCAGGATGTGCAGGTGGCCGTGGTGGGCATGTCGTGGACAGTGTAGTCCATGGTCGAGTTGAAAGCGTTGCCGCCGACGACCTGGTGGAGATGCGGTGACGGTGTCGTGCCGGGGTTGACCAGGCTGTTCTGTTAGCAGTTATTTAAATATGATGTTGTGTGTGCCAAAGACTCACGGATCAAGACGCTCGACAACGAGCTGGGAGCAGGAGAAGCGGAGCGTCGTGGCGGCGTCGACGGTCGAAACGGCCGCCGCCGTGACGAGAAGAGACTTCCAGTACATGTTGACTGGCCTTTGGTCGAGGACTGTTGTGTTGCTCGATGGTAGCTTGTGATGGACAACGAGAGAGTGAACCCGGTTTTTGACGACTCTGAAAAGCAGCAGGAACAAAAACAAAAAAAGAAGGAAGAAATGGTATGAGAGAAGAAAATGGGAGACCTTGGGATATATCTGAGTGTGGTCACTGCCTGCCCACAACTTCCCTCCTTTGCCTCTCGTATATTTTTCGGCTTCTCGGTTTACAACTCAAGAACAATATACACTAACCGCGGAAAATAGAAACAAGGCATCACATATAAGAGGGACGCATGGAGACAGGGGATGGCAAAATCGGCAAGTGATTCTTAGTGTACAATAAACAGTCCCACGCCTTTCGGGCCTCTCCATCACGATCCTCGTGGCTCTGTTTTGCCCCCGGCAGATCTGATATAAAGGCCTGTGATCAGCTATTCTTCCATATATGTAGTGGTCGTCCTGGCTCTGGGTATACTTACTCTACTATTTCTCTACCTGCCACAATATGACTGTCCTTTCTCTTTCCTCCTTGTCCGTATATACACGCCACGATCCAACACTAATTCCTATTATAAAGCACGATAATGGTTGTCAGTGTCAGCCATCAAAAAGCCAAGGAAAAAGCACGGAAATACTCCGTGCCCCAGAAAAGCAATATAAACACAGCCAAGGTCGTTTGAACCGGGCGGAAGAATCACAGTCTGCCACAACCAATCACAGTCGCGCTGACCAAATGCCGACCCTTCCCCCATCATTTTCTTCTCTCCATGCCCCATTTTCTCCCACTTTATCAACGGCTATAGTCGAGATATATTGCTTTCCTGGGCATGTCTTCCCTTTTCTCCTACGCACTTGACCTCTGCGTCCGCACTCCCACGTCTTTCCGTCCTCGCCTCGTGTGCTTGAAGGAATGCCGCAACTACCGTGAACTGTTCTCCATTTCTGATTACACGCTGAGCCAGACGACAAGACAAGATGTCCACTTTACCAGGTGTGTGTGTCCATTTTGAATGGTGACTGCAAAATGTCGAAGAGTGACCGATATTAAGGATGCAAGATGCCATATCTTCTTCTTCCTTTGATCCTTACTTACATCTGCCTGCCTCCCACCAACTCTACACATCTGTGACCGAAGTTTCTGCCGAGATCGAGTCGCGTTCTTTAGATAGGAATATTGGCTATATCTTTCCCAACCTTTTCCTCAGACTTCTCTGCCCGCAAGTCGCAACTTAACAGGACCAGCGGCCTGCCGTCCGAAGAAATACCTTGCACGTTTTCTTGGATGGCAGTGCATGTGTTCCCTCTGCGTCTTATTGGACACATTCTTTCGTCTGACCTAAAAGCATGTTGTATTTATCAGATGAGATGGTCGTTGTATAACAAAGGCAAGAACAAACTTTACTTTGATACTGCCAGAAACATGGGATAAAATGAGTCGTTTTTTTTGTGAAATTTAGAACATGAAACCTGTGTACAAAACAGAACGAAACATGAGCAAGATTGGATGAAGAAATATCAAAACAAAGTCCCAATTCCAGCAATGCCACCATAAAATCATCTCGTGTATCTTCACGCCATCACTCCTTCTTCGTGAGCTCCCCCATGAGAGCCTTCGCAATCTCCTCCACCATCTTCTCGGCACCTTTGTCATCACCCAGTCGGCTTGCCGACCCGAACACGCCAATGTCCAAGTGGTTGTCCCGGACTGCCATCTCTACATCGACGGCATCCTTGTAAGCGTCTCTAACGCGGTTGCTGAACAAGGCAGGGTATTCGGTTGGTGATGGTGCAGACGCCCTGTCTGGCTCGGCCACAAACTCCATCTTGACGCCAGCCTTCTTTTGCTCTGCCGTTGTATCGTCTGGCAGCAAAAAATTGACAAAAGAGTCGACGGTGACATCAGTCCACTGTTGAATCTCCCAGAGGCTGGTTGTGAGTGGGGCGGCCGTGGAGAGTGAGGGACGCACAGCCAGAGCATGAAGGTCAGACTGGATTTGTGCTGCCAGTTCGGGTAAACTACGCTGTGACGGTGACCGCACGAGCAGCGGTACAAGACAGAGTGTTGGATACGCCGTAAGATCGTCACTGCTGTCGTCTCGGTTGGCTAGGTAGACGCCAAAGACGACGTCCCCTTTTTTCTCCCTTGTGGCCAACGTCTTTGCGTAAACGGCAAACACCAGGCTCTGAAGACCCACGCCGAGGTTGGCGGCCATGTCCTTGAGGGGGGCAACGTTGTCGAGAGCGGCCGGGCGGTAGTAAGAGGCGCGGCCTCCATACTCTGCGGTGGCAGTAACTTGTGCGAGATTGGCCCCGGCAAAGTATCTGGTCCAGAACGACTTGTTGCTCGCTGTCGTGGCCGGCGAAAGTTGGCGAGACAGTGATTGCTCCCAAGCTGTTACGGAAGGCTTGGAAGATGCGACTGCCGGCGAGACAATGAGTTGCTTGACTCTGGAAAGGATAGCCTCCAGACTGACGGCATCATAGAGTGCGTGGTGGATGCGGAGTGTCACAAAGAAGGAGGGGCCAGCATCATTTGCCTCTGTGGAAACTGAGAGAGTCGCAAAGGATGGGATAGTTATGTTGTCTCCAAGAGCAGGCCAAACATGATTCGTCTTGCTCTCGTCCAGAGCAGGGGCCGTCTTTGTACGGATGACAGCTTGCAGCAAAGGGACGGTTGCATCAGAGCCAGCTGCAATAAGGATGGTACGCAAGATGGGGTGTTCTGCTACAAGTTGAGTCCATGCCTTGTGTACACTCTGGAGATTGAGCGTTGTTGATGGATCGGTTGACTTGAGGCGGTAGCGGAAGACCGGGAAGAAGACGTCGCCGTTGGTGTTTTGCCAGACACTGACCATGTGGACTTGCATGGCTGAAGTAGGTAGGACGGCCTCGACATCAGTAGGAGGAATGCCTGCTGCACGTAGGTTGTCCTTGATTTCAGAGGGAGAAATGATGGCTGATGCTTGTTGTTGGGTACTTGACGGCTGCGCCTGCTGGATCTCTTGCTTCTTTGCGGAGGCCATGGCAGCCATTTCTTGGATCGAACCCGCAGCCAACAGAGTACGAACGCCCAGCACAATACCCTTGTTCTTTTTGAGCAGGGTGCTCACTTTAATTGTACTAATGGAGTCAAGGCCCAAATGGTAGAGGGTCTGGCCTGTCCTCTGGATGGCACTTTCAGGCATACCTGAGACGGCGGACAGGACTGAGCGGATGACAAGTTCGTCATCTGTCCACTCGCCTGAGTCTTCTTGTGCAGTCTCTCCTGCTGGCTCCTGGCGGTTGCTCTTCTTTTGCACCCCTTCAAGAGTTTTGGTGTGAAGGGTGGGAGGCCACAGATGGAGACGCCGTCGTCGTCGAATGTGAGGAGATTGGAGGTGGATGAGGACGATGACTGGACCATGAAGCGCAGTGCAACATCGAGTTGGTGAAGTAGGCGGGTGGCTCCATGGCGAGAGACGTATGCCTGATCGCAGGCCGTCCGCCAAACGATTGTATCTTTGCTGTCTGCGTTGTTGACTAGCTCCATTTCGACGCAGATTGGGTATTCAACGTCAGAGGCGCCGCCAATCGACGTCATGATGGGTGCATTCTCTACACCCTTTTTGTCTTGCTGAATGCGCTTCTGCAGGACGAAGAGAGTGTTGAAGATGCCCGATTCGGTACTATTATGGACCGCGTTTCTGTTGACAGCACGCTGAGCCTTGCGCAGTGGGTAGTATTGGTGCTCGCCGATGCTGCCCATATTGGTCTGCATGTACTGGAGAAGCTCAGACGTTGTGCCGTGCAGAATAACACGAACGGGGACGGTGTTCATGGTCGGGAAGAGGGCAGACTCGTCCTCGTCGGCATCGCGGCCCGACAAAACCACACCGAACAAGAGGTCCAGTGAACCTGTCAGGGACGCAAGGACAGCGGCCCAGCAGGCTTGGCCGATGACCTGAATACTGGCAGCCTGTTTTCTACTGAAAGCTTGTAGGTCTTCCACCGACACGGAGGACGTCGATTCGAGACGGATGACCGTCTTTTTTGGTTCTTGTGCAGAGAGGCTCGACGTTGTATTTTGACGAGGTACGTAGGTGGGTTGGGCACCATCCAAGAAGCTCTTCCAGAAAGTGTCTGCTTGTGAGCCAGACGATTGGAGGATACGGCCAAGTTGACTAATGTAGGCGGGATCCTGAGTTTGGGTTGAGGGTGTGCCGTCAGGATCGTGGTAGGCTGCCTCGACTGTACGGTGGAGTAGATCGAGCGACCAGCCATCGTAAAGAGCGTGGGCAATGGAGAGGACGAGGTACCAACGATCGGTATCGGTTGCATGTACAAACATCAACTGGAACAGGCCCGACTCTCCCTCTCCTTCGATGGCCAGTTTTCTGACAAAGTCGGCGACACTGGGCAGCTCGTCCTTGCTGGCAACACTGCAGTCGCCAATGCACTTGACAGACTTTTTGACGGCCTGGCAGTAGGCAATATCAAAATCGGTGCTGTCGATACCAAAAAAGACTGTACGGAGGATAGCATGCTTGGCGACAACAGACTCCCACGCGGCCTTGAGTCGTGTGACATCGACGTCGGGTGCAATCTCTAGGATGTCGTTGTTAAAGTAGAGGGCAAACTCGGACTGGATCATGTCGGCGACCATGGCTTCTTGGAGTGGTGTTGGCGGCAGGAGGTGGGAGATGTTGGAGAGATCACGTCCATTCTTGATAAAGTATTGACGGAGAGCTTCGGATGTGGCCTCAATGTTGGTTCCGGGGCCTTCAGTAGTCGGCGCGGAACCGTTTTTGTCATTGCCGTTTTTGCCGGCGGCCTCGATGATTGTCAAGAATGCAACAATGGTTTGGCTGCGGACGAGTTGGCTGTTAGTGAGGCGCACACCAACTGCACGAAGTCGAGCAGACAGCTTGATAGTATCAACACTGTCAAGGCCGAGCTCAAGGAGAGTTGTGGTCTCGTTGACGGCATCGTCAGGCACTCCGGCAAGAGAGGCAATTGTGCGCCGGATGGCAGAGGCTGTCTCACTCCAGATAAAGGGAGCCGCGTCTTCGTTGTGGTTGAAGGCAGTGCGACTTGCAACTGTCGGAACTGGGGTTGAGAGGTTGCCATTCTTCACCACAGCGGACGTATCGTCATTGGTAACAGGCGCTGAAGGATCCTTTGAGATAGCTTCCAAAGCAGACTCAAACTCATCGAGCACACAGTTGAGACTTGCGGTATCAGCGATCCCGGCCTTTGCGACGAGGAAGAGGCGGAGTGTGGGTGTAGGCAATGTCGACGTCAGAACAGCTTCTAGAGCGATAGGGTAGTCGGCATGCACGTCTGGCTCAGCCTGTGTCCACAGGTCGGAGGTGGGCGAGGATGTAGTATCGGCCTTATCGCTGAGCTGGAAAGAGAAAAGCATATCGAACAGTGGCTGGCCGGCCGAGCACCATTTTTGAATGTCCCGGAGTGGTGTCTGTTGGAACGGCAGTGTGGCAATACTAAAAGCATGACAGGCTTGGGTGAGGGCAGCCCACGAGGTGTTGAGGTCGTCGGCTGATGCAAAGAACGGCAGGGTGTTGAACAGCGGGCCGACAACACCCTCTGCATTGTCGAGATCGTCCATTGTCCGACCAGAGAGGACGAGGCCGAGGGAGACGCCACTGCTCGTACTGCCATACACAGTCTTTTGCAAGACAGAGACCCAAATGGCCTGAACGAGTGCTGCATGCGTCACACCAAGGCTGATACGAAGATGTTCGACAGCAGCAAAGGACAAGTTGCGCTCGACGCCGATATCTTGTGATGTGGCGGCGTCCTCTTCAACCAGAGGCTGGACAGGCTGGAAAGTGCTCCTTTCCTTGAGTTGATTCTCCCAGAAAGTACGACTGCTGTTGTGGTTCCGGAGCGGGCCATTCACCAGGGTATCCAAGAACGTCGGGAGGTCCGGTGTTTTCAGATGACTGCCATCTGCAGTCTTGTACGCCGCGGCAACTTGACCAAGAACAAGATCAAGGCTGGTTGCATCATAGAGACCGTGGAAGATGTGAAGAATAAGACTGTTGGCTCCGCGGTGTGATACGGACAAAAGGTGTAGGGGGCTGGCAATTTCGTCGTCTTGATTAGAGCCGACCCAGTCACTGTACTGTTCACACAAAATAGTCTCGACATCTTGCTCATCATCCAGGTTCAACTGTGTCCAAGGAAGCGGGACAGCAGTCGGCTTCAGAGCAGCCTGGACAAAGCCGTCGGCAGTCGCCACAAAACGTGTTCGCAGGATGGCATTGCTGGTGACGACGGTGCTCCAGGCGTTATGCAGTCCCTCAACTGACGTGTTGGTGCCAAGGTTAAAGTAGAACGCGTTAAAGTAGGTGTCCTTGTGCTCGGGACCAGATCGGGCACGCGAGATGATACCTTGCTGCAGAGCCGAGCAGGGTGCAATGTACTCAATCTGGTCGGAGCTGACACCGAGAGCCTGGGCGACGCGTGTGCGGTTGCGGTGTTGACAAGCGTCGACGAGCAGCCGAGCTTCAAGGACGGAGCCAATGGCTGATGACTGTTTCTGCTGTGTATCGTACAGCACAGCAACAAGATCTCCCATACTGGGGTGCGCGAGAATGGCAGATGGAGTGGCCGAGGGCAGACCGGCTCGCTTGAGGGCACGAGCAAAGCGCAGCACGGAAACAGAGTCGATGCCTAGCTCAAAGATGCTGGTGTGGGGTGCAAGTGTGTTGTCATTGGTGTCGAGCAGACCCATCTTGTGCAGAACTTGAATGACAATCTTGCCAGTCGGGTTTTCAGACAGCAAGACAGTGGCGGTGGATGTTGTCTTTGGCGCAGCCGCCCTATTTGTGGCAGCGCCCGTCGTGCTCATTCGCTCGTCTGGTGTAAGGCTGTTAAAGAATCGTTTCAGCTCTTTGCCGTCGGCCTTGTTGTTGGGAGACAGAGGAATAGATGCCAGTTGGACCACATAGGTCGGCACCATGTAGCCCGGGAGACGTTCACGACAGGCTGCCTGGACTTGTTGGGAGAGGACGGCGCTGTCGGATGCGTCACCGTTGGCGTCGTCCACAACGACAAAGGAAACCAAAAAGTCTTTTTTGTTGTCTTCATCACGGATCACAAGCGTGGCTACATCGCCCACAGTGTCGCCAAGACCCAGGCGGATGGCATGGTTAATCTCGCCAATTTCGAGCCGCTGGCCACGAAGCTTGACTTGGTCATCGGCACGGCCCAGAAAATCAAAACAGCCGTCGTGCAACATCCGCACAAGATCGCCCGTGCGGTAGACACGGTCTCCGTGATCTCTGCGGTAAGCAGCTCCATCACCAACCAGGGCAGGGAACCGCTCATTGGTGAGTTCGTCGCGGTTCAAGTAGCCCTGGCCCACCAGTTTGCCCGAGACACACAACTCGCCGACACCACCTCGGAGAATAGGGGTCTGTGTACCAGGACGGAAGACGAGTGTGCCGACATTGGGAAACTGCCGGCCAATGTTGGACGCGCGTCCATTTTGCGGTACTTGAGGGTACGATGTGACGCCGATGGTGGCTTCTGTCGGGCCGTAAAAGTTGTGCACGGCGCCCGTCGGACCCCAAGGATCGAGCATTTCTTGTTTGAGCGGCTCACCTCCCGTAATAAACACACCACGGCAGAGACTAGGCACATCGTTGGGGTCAAGCAGACGGCCCAAGCTCGGGGTCAAGTCGATGTGGGTGATTTCGAGTCGTGAGATGGTACCGGCAAGATCCTCCAAAATCAGGTCGCGGGGAGCACCGACCAGTGTCATGCCAACAGACCAGGTCCAGTACTGCTCGAGGACGGCGACGTCAAAGTGAAAGGAGGCAAACTGCACCCAGCGGGATGTGTCGGCATCGTAATGGTTGCGGAACAGTTCTTGGAAGGCCAGCATGCACTGCACAGCGTTCTCGTGAGTGATGGCGCAACCCTTGGGAGTGCCAGTGGTGCCAGACGTGTAAAGGCAGTAGCAAACATCGCTGGGCACCGTTTGGCGGCGGCCAGTCAAAAAGGCTGAGGAGTCAGCAGTGGCTTCCAGAGAAGCCTCGTCAATGGAGAGAATCTTGACGCCTTCTGCGATATCAGACAGGCCACTATCTGAGACGGGACTTGTTGATCGGGCCACGTCTGTGAGAAGCAGCGGTGCGCCGGCATCTTGCAGGATAAACTCTTTGCGTGCAGAGGGAGCACCAGGGTCCAGAGCAAGATAGGCACAGCCAGCTTTGAGAATACCGAGCATGGCAAAGAAGGCTTCGGGGCACTTGTCAAAGCAGATGGCCACGATGGATCCAGGCTCAGCATGCTGTGAGATAAGGCTTGCAACCTGGTTGCCGCGAGCATTGAGCTCGCGGAAAGACCATTGTTTGCTTATAGGCACACCATCGGCACTCTCGTCAAAGGCGGTGACAAACTGAAGAGCCGTTTTGTTCGGGCGAAGCTCAGCTTGTTGCTCAACAAATTCATGTAGCAGTTTCACTTTTGACGGAAGTTCCTGGAAGGCTGGTGGCAGAACACTGTAGAGTTCGGGTTTCAGTGCGACAAGTTCGTCTTCGTTGCCGTCGGGGTGGAAAGCAATGTGGTCGACGATGGCGTCAAGCTGCTCCAAAAGTGTGGTGGCGTGCTCGGCTGGGAGTACACTGGTATCAAAGGTGATTTGGTATAGCAGTGGCTTGCCAGGCGAGTCGGTGATGGCTTCAATAGAGACGGGGTAGTCGACAACAGCTTGCTCATCTGCAACGGCCCATGGGTAACTGTCAGAACTGGGTCCGCTTGCTCCGCTCTGGTAGACAAGAAGTGTATCGAACAGCCGGGCATCCGGCTGGCCCAGCCACCTTTGAATGCGTCGCAGAGGAACGTGCTGCGATCTGTGCAGGAGAATGTTGGCACGCATCATCTGTTCCACTAGGGCCCTGTTGCTAGAACTGTTCTGAGCGATAACGGGAAGTGTTGAGATGCATGGGAAGACGGCACGCCCAGTTGTGTCGGTGTTGCGGCCGGAGAGAACGGCACCAAAGACGACCGAGGCATCGCCCACGTAGGACGAAAGAATGCGTGTCCAGGCGGCTTGGAGGACAGCATGCATGGTGAACCCGGCATCTTGTACAGCAGCCTGTAGTTTTCCAAAAGAATGAAATGACGGGCGGAAGAGAACGCCATGGCCTGGTGCCTCTTTCAGGGGTGTCAACACGGGGAAACTGTTGACAACCGTCTGGGTGCCACGCTCTTTCCATAGACTGATAATGCTTGACTCTGGTCTGGTCAAGAAGGCGACTTGTTGAAGGATATCAGAAACCACGAGGTCTGTCGATGGAGCATCGAGTGGCTTGGCTGTGTCCTTGTTCTTTATGAAGTTGGCAACGACATCCAGAATAGTACGTAAGCTTACTGCATCGTACAATGCGTGGTGGATGGCAAGGTGGCAGGTCACACTCTGGGTGTCGCGTTCTTCAATGATGGCCACTTGCCAAGGCGGCACCTGGAGGTTGTCGAGAGTTTGGATGGTGGCCTCAGCCTTCCAGTTGACAAGGTCAAAGTCTTGTCCATTTTTTACGAGAAGAACGCGGGACTGGTGTACAACAGACTCTGGCGATATCTGCACCATGGCAAACGGAGACAATTCGCTCAGTGCATCATCATCGTCACCACCAGCGCCATCCATGCTGATAAAGCCTGTCCGCAGCATCGGTATGGAAGATGCAGCATGCTTCCACGCGCTCTCCCACCAGGCACCTTCAACACTTGACACATCCTTCTGCTGGAAGGTGATGAAGTTAAAGTAGTGCTTGCCCTTTGAACTAATAAACTCGGTGAGAAGGCCCGCCTGCAGAGGAGTGCATGGAAGAACGGCCTCAATCTCAGATTCAAGATAGAAGCCGTGCTTATCAAGAACAGGCTGGGCAGAAGCACGAAACGCTGCCACATCCAGCGTCTGTGGTTCTTGAGGCAAAGGTGATGCAGTAGAGGCCGACGAGCTCGGTGGGGTATGGATAGATGTGTCTGGCGTGATGAGCTCGGAGACGTTGGTGGCCGTCGTCGGACCAGTGGTTGGAATGATTGGTGGTGATAGGAATCTAGCCATGGTCATGCAGTTGGGATGCTCCATGACGTCGACGGCCGAGACCTGCAGTCCCTGCTTTCGGAGGGCTGACGCTACCTGGACGGCGCGGACACTGTCGAGGCCGAGACGGTAAATGGTTGTGTCACGGCGGATGTTGTCTTCAGAAACGGCGGACAGCTGGGACAGCACAGCACGGATGATCGACTCTGTTCGAGTCCAAATCTCATTGGGTAGATTGACATGATCGCTTTCGTCGTCGAAATTTTCGTCTCTGTCAGACACTTCAACGGTCAAATGCAGACCGTCTAGTTTGTCTTGCAGAGTCTGGGGCAGGTCCTTCCGACCCGGTATGTGTGACGAGGAGAACTGAATAAGTGTTGTAAGGAGTGTACTAAACAGCTCAATGACGAGTGATGCCGTTTTAGGTACAAAGATTTGCCTACGGGTTGTTAGCAACTGCCGTGATAGAGAACAAAGACCGAACAGTAAATACGTACTTATCAAAATGAAGACGACCTTCAAGTTTGTCGTCTTCCTTGTCAGGTGTGAGTTCAAAAACAATGGGGAGCTGAAAAGCGGCGGGTTTAGTAAATATCATGTCAATTGTGGATATGTGCACAGCCGACTTACATCCATCTCGCCGTCGTCCCGTTCTAGGGTCCAGACGGTCTTGTCAAGTGGTCGTGACGGCTGTTGTAGCAACAGCAGACTGTCAAAAAGGCGCTTGCCATTGCTGTGTTGTCGCTGGATCTGTCTCAGCGGCGTAAACTGGTGCAATAGCAAATCCGGGTTGAGGGCTTGGAAGTAGGCCAGCAGGTCTCGGTTTGACTGCAAAGTAGAAAGGTCGGCGCGGACGGGCAGAGTATTGAAGCATGGTGCAACCAACATGTCGACGTCTTGGAGAGCAACTGAGCGACCGTTGTAGACGTTGCCGAAGCAAATATCATCCGTCTGCAACAGGATGCTCATGGTGCTGGCCCAGGCAGCTTGGCAGGCAGTCAACAGCGAGAAACCGAGGTTCTTGACCTGGTTTTGGACTAAGGATAGAGGGAGATCCAGCGGCTGTTCAAGGATGCTGCATGTTGTCTCAGCTGTAGCTGACTTGTCAGTCACCAGCAGAGTAGACTGGTATCCCGCAAGATGGCCACTCCAAAACTGCTCTGTTGACGGTGGAAGATCTAGTGCTTGCTGGAGGAAGGTACTGAATTGAGGCACCGGTGTCACTATCGAGGATTCCTTTTGCAGAACAGTCTGTTCCACCTCCCACAGAAGGCGGCCCATGGCCTCACCGTCGTAGACAGCATGATGGCAGACAAATGACAGGTACGACGTCTCTCCATCCCTGATCGTACCGAAAGAAACTGGCGGCTGGAACGAGTCAACAGGGTTGGAGAGGGATTGAGCGTGTTGTTCGACAAGTGAATCGAGACTGATGTTGGGAGTTGTCGCCAACTTCAACCAAGGTACTGTATGAGTGTCCAGCACAACCTGGGCAATGGGATAGGTGGCGTTGTCTGTTGTCACAAAACAGGTACGCAGGATATCTTGACGGTTGCAAATATCTCTCCAGGCGGATTGCAAGCTATCAACGTTGCTAGTCAAACGAAAGAGCATTTTGTTGACATAGGACTTGCCCCGTGTGGGCGAGACCAGCATGGCTTCTTGAAGTGGCATGCAGGGCAAGGCAGGTTTACCCGAAGACAGGCCTCTCTGCTCAAGGCTGGACTGAAGCTCGGACAAGAACTGTGGAGAGAATACGTCTAGTGTGAAAGTTGAAGGCGTGTCCGAAGCGGACTGTGCCGCCGCTGACTTCTCATTGATCAACTGGGCCAGCTGCGCAACAGACATGTTCCGCAGAACGTCGGAGATGGCCAGCCGAGTCTTTAACACGGAGTCGCTGAGACGACGAGCGACCTGGATAGCAGACAGCGAGTCGAGGCCAAGACTGGCCAGTGGCGTCCAGCGGCCAAGACCCTTTGCATCCGTCTTGAGAACATCAGCGACGATCTTAGCCACCTGCCGCTCGAGGTCTTTCCACTGAGTAGCGTCGTTGTCGTCGCCCCCAACTTTTTCAGAGTCTGCAAACTCCGAGAGTTGCTCATGTGACAGACTGCGGAAGGTGTCGAGCAGCAAAGCTTTGTTTACTTTACCGGCCGGTGTTAGGGGCACATTGGCAATAGGCACCAAGAAAGTGGGTACCATGTAGACGGGCAAGCGTGACTGCAGTTCGCGGAAGAGGGATGCTGTGACGTCTTGGTGAGCATCGAGTACGTTGAAGGTGTGACCCGAAAACTGCGTGGGCATGAAAAAGGCCGTTAGTTGTTCCGACTCGTCTTGGCGAACGACAATCGTCACTGCTTTGGTCACAAGTGGTGATGCACAAAGAACGGCGTTGATTTCGTTGAGCTCGATACGCTGACCGCGCAGCTTGATCTGGTCGTCGATGCGGCCGGTGATGATTAGCGAGCCATCGGGCAGCATGCGGCCGATATCACCCGACCGGTAGAGACGGCCATAGGCCGGGTGCTGAATGAATTTATCGGCCGTCAGCTCAGGCAAGCCCAGGTATCCGCAACGACCTGGTCGCCGCCAAAACACAACTCGCCAACAGCTCCAATTGGAACTGTTGAGCCGCTGTCGTCGCCAATACGAAGGACAACCGTCGAGGTGTTATCAAAAGCGAAGCCAAGATGGCGAATGGTATCACCAAGTTCCATTTTCTTGACGGTACAAATATTTGTTGTCTCAGAGGGGCCATAGCCTTGAAACAACTGCTTTGACCACATAGCCGCAACGCGCTCTGTAAGCGGCTCGCCAGCTGTGACGAGAAACTCGACAGTGGGCGTGTTCTTGGGGTCGATTAGTGCAGCGACTGTGGGTGTCATGCTAAGATGCGTGACGCCAAACAGCCGGATGGACCGCTCGAGGTCCTCAAACAGAACGTCATTGGTGGCCGAGCAGAGACAGAGTCCATAGACCCAGCTAAAGAAAATCTCAAAAACGGAGACGTCAAACGCCTGCGAGCATGACTGCAGGAGTCGTCCGCCATTTTGAGAGACGGGGTAAATGCGTGAGAGAACATCAAGATTGCTGCAGATGTTGAGTTGGGTGACGCAGACACCCTTGGGCACGCCAGTACTTCCAGAAGTGTAAACAATGTTGGCAATCCGTGCTGGGTCGACTGGGATGACCTCGGTGTCATCAAAGTCCTTCTCGGAAAATGCACTGAGATCAGCTGTTTCAAAGTCAAATACGGGACACAAGTTGAGGCTCGCGAGGTCACTTGTAGACTTAGTTCCAGTCAAGGTACAACGGACACCAGCCTGTTCAAGGATGGTCTGTATTCTGGCCAATGGCGTTGTTGGCAGCAGGGGCAGGTAGGCACACCCTGCCTTGAGTATTCCCAAGATGCCAGCGTACAGCAAAGGAGACTTTTCCATGACGATGGCCACAGCATCGCCAGTGTTCGCGTCGAGTGACCGCCGCAAACAGCGTGCAATGCGATTGGCCAGCCGGTTGAGCTCGTCGAAAGTGAGGGTGGTGCACCCAAATGAGCCGTCACTGCCGTTTTTGCCATGCTCGAATGCAGTTGCAAAACAAACAGCAGGCCGGTCAGGGTTTCTCTTCGCGGTCTGCTGTACAAGTTGGGCCAAGTCAGGACAGCCATCAAACGACCGGTAGTCGAGGTTGTGACGGGACTGCAAGGTGGCAGGGATCCCCGAGTGGGCTCCCGTGATGGCCTCGTCAATGTTGGCAACCATGTACTGTAAGACAGCGGCATACTGTTCCATCAGCTTTTCAGCCTGAGCGGCAGGGAAGGCGTCGGCGTAGAATGTCGTTTTGATGTGAAATTTGTCGCTTCTCGGCTCAATTTCCCACAACAGCTTGGTCTCCAGGTAATCCTTGTGGTCAATTTCACGGACGGGCTCATCGCCGTCGTTGCGGCTGTACATTGACTCTTGGTAGACAAACAAGATGTCGTACAGCGGTTGGCCTGGGCGGATACCAGCAATCTTCTTGATTTCCGAGAGTGGGAGGAAGGCATGTGCAAGCAGAGCGCGATTAGATGCGTGAATATTCGAGACTAGGTCGCGGACGGTGCGCATGCGAGACAGGTCGGCACGAAGAGGCACTGTCTGCAGGCACGGGCCGATAATGTTCATGATTCCATCAACGGGTATTGTCCTGCCAGATGTTACTGTACCCAAGACGATATCCGGCGAGCCAACAAGGCCACTCCAGAGCCACGCCAGCGCGGCCTGGAAGAGTGTCTGCGTGCTGCAGCCCACAGCATTGGCGACGCAGTCAACTTGGGACTTGCCGATTGTAGACAGCGTCCTAGCCTGTGTGAGTACCTGTCCCGTGATGTCACGTCTGGGGTTGAGCTCCGGGAGGGCGCTCGGTTGGAACCCACTGAGCGTCTCGGCCCAGTACCGCTCAGCTGCGTTTCGTTGTGTTGTGGTGATGGCACTGTAATATTGAACAACCGAGGAGTAAGAGCTGACGGATGAAGTCGGTGACTCGCCTCGTAAGTATGCGTTCAAGTCGCGACATAGAAGATCCATGGACCAGCCATCGTACATAGCGTGGTGCATGTGAAGAACCACACGAGTTTCTTCGGTCTGATCCAGGCTGGCCTCTCCGATGTCGACATAGAAAGGCATGAGAAGCTTCTCTTCCGTGTCAAGCTGAAACTCCCGCTGGGGTTGCTTCACAGTTCGTATTTGATTGTCAAACTCTTTATGGCGGACGGCCTGCACGAAGCGGCCCTGGTACTGTACAAAGCTTGTCCTCAGTGCCTCATGCTGTGAGATGAAGTACCTCAAGACCTGAGCAATCTCCTCGGGTTCATTGTTTTCTTGAACGCTAAGCTCGACCCAGTTGCAGTAGGCCCTCGGGTCAACAATCGTCTCCGCCAGCATGGCTGCCTGTATTGGTGTGCACTCCACGACGTGCTCGACATCTTCTGGTTTGAAGTGACTGCTAACCAGAGCATTTTCGGCAAAAAGTGTAGCAGTATCGATGATATGGTCTGTCGTTTGTGTTGATACTGTACCAGGTGATTCTGATGTGGACTCACGTATCTGCACATGCAGAGCTGCGAGTGTTTTTGACTCGAGAACGTCCACTGCACTCACGTGGGGGAAGCCAGAGTTGCGAATGGCGGCAGCAAACCGGATCGCCTTCAGTGAATCCAAACCGGCCGCAGCAAGAGGCGTTGTGCTGCTAATGGTCGACCCAAGAACTGATTTTGCAATTTCGTGCAGCTGGCGGTCGAGGTCATCTTTAAATTCAGTTTGGGGAGCTTCCGTGGCTTGATGTGTATGTGACTCGGCGTATTCGCTCGAAAGCCGTTTCCGGTCGACCTTCCCAGATGCCAGTCGAGGAAAATCGGGCATCAGCACAATATCACCAGGGATCATAAAACGCGGCAGCCACGACTTGCACGATTCCAGAATGGCCTCTTCTATGCCGTTGAACGCAGCTTTGGGAAATACCTTGGGTCCAACATCGCAAAATGCAACCAGGACACCGTTAATGACTGCGGCGACGCTTCCGAGACAACCATTCGTACGAAGAATAGCCTGTTCGACTTCGCCGAGCTCGATTCGCTGGCCACGCAATTTGACCTGGCCACCTGCCAGACGGCCAGAGCACTCGAGAATGCCGTCGTCGGTGATGCGGGCCTTGTCACCAGTGCGGTACAGCCGGCCATACTGTTCTGTGTCGATAAAGGCGGCAGCGGTCTGTTCAGGGCGGTTGATGTAGCCGCGTGCCAGCTGGTAGCCACCAACGGCCAGCTCACCGACCTCGCCCATGGGGACAATGCGGGGGTCGCCCAACGCATCCTTGTCGCTTCCGTCGCCGTCTTCTTCTGGAATGGCCAGAATGTAGGACGACACTGTGTCTAGAGGGAAGCCAATGTTTTTGACAGATGCTGCACCATCTAGAGCAGGTTGCAATGTGCTGTATCAGTTAGCTTCACTGTCATGTAGTTCACAATATTTTAGACAAGTTTGAACTTACCAGTGAATGGCCGCTTCTGTAGGTCCGTACATGGCCCAGAGAATACTCTTCTGTTCTGGGCCGGCACCAAATTCGCGAATTACGGGCTCCGTCAACATCTCGCCAATGGTCAAGAGTAGTCTCAGACCGGGTGCATTGGCTCTTCTCTGCAGAAGACTGCCTGCCACCGTCGGTGTCAACTCGCAAGCATCGATGTTGAGAGATGTTATTACCGCCGGCAGGTCGTCGAGCATCTCTGCCCGACTGCAGCAAACAAGTGTCGAGCCACGAAACCAGGGGAAAAAGATTTCAAAGACGGAAACGTCAAAGGTCGGCGCGGCAAACTGGAGAAAGCGGTTGAAATTGGGCACGTGGCGGTCATGGGACAACAGACTCTGGGTGGCGGCACCGTGCGGGACACCGACACCCTTGGGCGTGCCCGTCGAGCCAGATGTGTACATGACATAAGCCAGATCGTCGGGGCCGACAGCAGTGGTTCGAGTTGACACGGGACGTTCTAGTGCTGGCAGCGGCAGTTTGTCTAGCCTGTTGAACAGTTGCATCTCGTCGACAATAATGACTTGCAAAGACTCTTTGATGTCCGCTGGCAACTTGGCCGCCATGGCCGATGTTGTCAGAACAACATCCGCACCCACATCGCCCAATATAAAGCGGATGCGGTCTGGTGGTGCGTCCAGCTGAATGGGACAGAAAGCGCCACCAGCTTTCAGAATGCCGAGCAATGAAACATAGAGCTCCGGTGCCTGTGGAATCAAAACCGGGACGACGAGTTCTTTCGGGGCCGAAGCCGAAGCTGAAGAAGACACGGCCGATACGTCCGACACGGCTTCAGGAAGTCGACGCAGAATCTCGGCGGCTATGATGCCAGCAATTTGATGCAGCTCCAGGTAAGACAACGTGATATGCGTGCCGTCCGGGGCCCGGTAGTCGAGTGCTGGCGGTTGTTGTGGCACGGGATCGGCCGGTGGTGCACTGGCCGCATTTTGGTCTGATACAGTGGTTGTGGCGTGGGTGTCGTCATCGATTCCGGCGCCGGATACCAACAAATGAAGCAGCTCCGGACCCGGCAGTTTCCGGGGCTCTGGGTTGAGAATTGAAGGTTGTTTGGCTTCGGCCATTTTTGTGAGTAATGTGTATGTGTGGTGTGAAGTCTCTTTTTGGTGAATAGTGAACACGTGAGATTTCGTTTGGCTATGATGTCAAAGCAAGGCAAGACTTGTCAAATGCTGTGTTAAGATGTTCGCTTGATGCCGGAAATGCTGCAAGGTCGCAAGGTGAATAATAAATACAATAGAAAATGCTGCAAAATGCCGAGTATATAGAAAAGAGCCAATAATGTGTGTGCAGATTCAACAATGAGACAGAATCATCGTGGTTCGTCGAGGTTTGAAAGTCGAGCTTTGGAAAGGTGCTGGCAGTGAAAAGAAGGCAAGGCGTGCTTCAAAGTGGAGAGAGAGCAAGCCAGCATGTGCAAAAAGGCTCCCAGCAGGGGTGTGAGGCTCCAGTTCCAGGTGTGGGGAGAGGGAGGATAGAGGATCAGAGAGGATCTGGGATGTCAAGCGAGTAGCCCAGGATTGTTGGAGACCTCTAGAAACGAGAAACGGCCACCCCACTGACTGCCTGGGCGGTTTCTGGGTCTCGCGTGTTGACATGTAAAAATGGTCGTTCTGGTGGTGATGCATTTTTTGGTATTCAGTTTTCACGTTAGATTTTGCCAACTGTGCCTGCTGTTTCCCTCTTTACGCCGAGCATAGCTCCAAGGAAAGTGCCTTTTAAAACGGGGTCGCAAATCCGACTACGGAGGTAAGAGCGAGTAGTGTGTGTGGTTCGGATGAGAGCTTTGGAGGGAAAGAGCGAATCGTCCACGCGTTCCTTTCGTGTGTGCGTAAAAGAGGCAAGAGCGTGTTAACGGGCAACTGCCAACCACACTCCAAAATCTCCAGGGCAGGTACTTACTCAATTAGGAAAGCGCCACCAATGCATGTGCAATGCGTGGGTTGAACAGACACAAACTGCAACTCGTTCAGTGTCGTTTTACGAAGCATCGAGCGCAAAACGCAGACGACGCAATGCAAGCTCTCACTTAAGCTATCTGGGCCTATCGCCGCGAGGGCGACCCAAAGAACAGGGCCAGCGTGCCGCAACAGCCCTGCATCTTTCGGTCTCCGTAACGAGTTTGGAATTTGCGGAACTTGCTGTGAGCTTGTTCTTTCCTTTCTGCTAGGTTTGCTGCAAGGCCATCAAAGGCTCTTTCCTTTTTTAGAAATGATCCTTCCAAAAGATGCAACAGCGATGCAAGAGCATCTGTGGCACCTGCCCAATGTCACTCCATATATGCTCGGAGCACAATTCTATTATTCTTTTTATTCATATTTTTACTTAATTCTCATATAAGAGAATGTCCAGTAAACCCACGTTTCTCATCATTCTCACAAAAGATCCCAACATATGTAGATGCTCTGCCCACCTCAACTGCCCGTCCCAAGAATTAGAAGCCTACCCGCCGTTGAAGATGGTGGTCATTGTGAAAAGAAACAAACAGCGGAGATGCACGGCTTAGGGAAGCGTGAGAAACTACAGGGACAGGGGGAAAGCGCTACATCAGTAGTGAGAGCAGGTACGACAGGGGAGCTGTTGATTAGCGTGGGGTGCACTTGCCGGGAATCTCACAAAAGCAGCCTACAACTTCGGGAGTTTCGTGGACAGGCAAGACGCCGTCTGTTTTCTTACCCGTCAAAAAGAAAGAAAACAAGGCGGCCGTGCTGCCTCTGGAGAAATGCTTGCAAGGCTCGGAACGCAAGCAAGACAGGCCAAACAGCCAATCGTCATCTCAGAAGTAAGCCGGCGACCAGGTTTTTCTTTACACCGTACATACAAATCCATCCCGCGCTATGAAAAGAAAAAGAAAAGAAGAAAAAAATAAGAAAATGTCTGTCCACCGAAGTGGAGTGGATAGTCTCCAAAAAGGTGTGGGATATCACAAAATGAACAATGGGGGCTGTACGACTAATTTGCTTGGTCTCTTGTGTCTCTTTATTTTCAACGAAGCGAGGCAAGCGACGAAATAATGCAAAAGCGGCAAACCCGGCGATACGATGTGATGAAGAAGTCGACCGCTTAGCCTTAGCTCCGAGTCGAGTCAGATGGAGAGAGAGAATGAAAAATAGTAACCAAAAAGCAACAAGCAAAAACGCCACCAAACGAAGTGGGAAGAAAACTATGGAGATGATGTCCAGCAAACCAGAGAAAAGAGCGTTTTGAGTGGGTGTAGTGGCATAAACGTCGATGAAGAAAATGTGTACGAAATCAAACAGCGAAGGTTTCTTGAGAGTCACATTGGGAGAGGCCACATTAAAAATGAACATCGAAAAAGGCAAAAACAACGAAAAGGGCGTGGGAGCTGCAAGCTGCGAGAGGAGGCGAGCAAACAAGCGAGGGGAAGGGGGGAGTGAACCAAGTGATGGCGCCCCGCTCTCCTGTCCCATCAAAAATCAAAACCCTTGTCGGGCTTTCAGGATCGCATCTGAATTTGCAACGACAGTCTATTAACAGAAAGGGAAAATTGGCCCAGTCAGGCCTGGCCCAGAGCCGGCAACCAAGAAAGACTAAAAGTGCGGAAAGAGAAGAGGGCCGTTGTCGAGCTCGGAATAGTTTCCTTCTTTCTAGAATAATTTAGATTTCTCGTGGTTTTTTTCATAGCATGCGTCGTCGTCATGCGTGGATCGCCTTGCACGCCTGATGAGCGCATATTTTAGTCTTCTTTCTACATCAGCTTCATGATTTGGCTGAGCTAGCTATATGGACTCGTGAACAGCACAACGTGGTGAGGAGAGTTGCCAGTTGACATCCGTCACGGTCACGAGGTTAGGCCAGAGAACCAAGCTCTTCGACAACAAAAAGACTTCATCCACCGTCTTATCCGTCTCCTGTTTTATTGATTTTGTGATGTATCCATTCTCTTGTTCAAACTCACCCTAAAAAGGCACGCCAGCTCGACAGAATGAAGCCATGCCAAGCCCGAGCCCCTCCTCGAAGACAACCTTTTGATCCGTCTTGATCCCCCTTTGATGCCCCAGTTCAGCACGACGTAATGCAATCACCCATTTTCGTTATTTTCTTTGGTCATCGGCGAAACCATGAGAATGAGCACAATGAGGCAAGCAGGCAAGCAACGCAGGTCAGATGAAAAGGTGTCAAGCGGTTGTACTCAGTAGTGGTACCTGTAGTCTGAATGGAGATGTGACAAGATGGTGGGCAATCCCCACGCCCTCTTTCCGCCCTGGTGCGCCCACGCCTCTAGCTGCATGCATGTGCCCATTCGTTGCCTTTACTTTCGTTTTTTTGTTTCTTTTCTGATGTCTTTACTTTGTGTTGTTCTCTCAACCGTTTGGGTATCAAATGCTTTCTTTTCATCTCGAAAACACAGAGATACGTCTCGCAGGTCAGCAGGGGACCCTCCATCTCGCTTCGTTTACCGCTTTCTACAATCCTCAATCCTTTTCCATCCATCCTCGTCTCCTCTACGGCCCTCGATGGCCTCCTCTTTTTTCCATTTCATGTTTCTCCCCATCTGCATCCCACGCGAACCGCACACACCACATTTTACATGTCTTTACACAAACACCACACAATACGTCGTACACATCCTGACATCCACAGAGTCCACAGCCCACACCCACCACGACGCCGCCATGCGCCCCCTTACATGGGAGAGGGGGCAACTGTACGACGCCAGACATCTTCGTTTCGTTTCTTTTTCTGTCGTTTTCTTCTCTTGTTTCCTTTTTATCCTTCGCCGAGCGAATAACGATCCTTCCTTTCCACGAGTGCTTACTTTTTCTCCATCTCTGACTGGCTCGGTTCCTGGCTTGGTTTAGCATAGGGCTTTTTTTTCGTTGAACGTTGAGCACTTGATTTCTCATTCGTGTGACAGCATCAGCATCACAAGCTAAGCAAGCATGGGTGCGGCTATCGCAAGCCACCTTTTTATTTTTCTTCTTCTTGCAGTGCAATGCGGGATGAAGGGACGCGATGTGATGCATCATGGCACCCCCATGACATAGCGCCATCACCAGGCACAGACGCTGGATTTCATTTCCAAGTGATTTGATTTGTTCCCAGGCCTTCCCAGTGTTTCTCAAGATCCTCTATATGCTATTGCCGAGCTGTGATCTCCGATCGAATGACATCGTCTGGAATTCTGCTGATGCTTTTTCTGAGACTCTTTTGGGATGCAGGGACATCGTGTGCACAGTTGTGAATCGATGAATCGATGCTGCGAAATGACGGACACCCTCCCGTCGCCCTCCTCCTTTCTCTAGATTTCTCCATTGTTTCCATCGTTTTCCCGCCTTCCATGGATCTCATCGAGCTGGTAGGCAGCTGGGCCGGTCCGTAGTTCCCAAGTCCAAGCAGCTGGGCGGGACATTCTTTCTTGCTTGCCCCCCCCCCCCCTGCTACTGTCGTAGTGTCCTAGTCAATCTGGTCGAGGTCTGGGCTCCGTTCTTTTTTCTTTTACTGTTTTCGCTGCATAATTTCCTCATTAGGCAATGCACCAATACTGCCTTGTAATTGCGTAGAAGCAAACCTTTGTTAGGTGATGTTCTGAATACCTTCGCCAAGTGCCGAAACAACTGTTTGAATATTGTCGACTTCGTAAGGTAATAGCATTTACTCTTTTGGAACAAAGTTACGAAAATTAATAAAATTTCAAACAAAGCAATTGAAAACAAAAGAAAAATATATTGCACGTAAATTCTACAAAGTAAAAAATAGCAAATAATCATTCGCAATAACAATACCCTGAAAATTTTAAGCATCCCGACGTTTTTCTCTCTTTCTTTACACACCTCTAGTTGGAACCGAAAATCGTTTCGACAATCTCGCCAGAGCGCGTAGCGAGGACAGACAGCAGGGTGTCGCTCAACTGTAGACGATGTGTTAGCTCGTGAATTAATTACACGCCAAAAACATTAAGATCCAATAAGTGACGTCAAGGACTGGTAGGCCAGGTAGGGCCGAAAACTTACACCGTGCGTGCCTTCACAGCAGCCTTGCAGATAGACACCGGAGCCAGGCGCAATGCGACCTGCGTCAAACTTGACATGGTAATCGCGGTCGACGCTGAGCACCTTGGGCGTCGCGGCGTCGTTGACCTCCCAGGTGCCCAGGGTGCCGTCTGCGTTGCCATCTCCTGCCTTCAGGGCCTCTTTGGCGGGGAGCAGAGGCCACAGGCCCTTGAGCATTGTGACGTGGCTGCTTCTCTGGTAGCCCGTGGCGGCGACAATGAGGTCGACATCAAGGATCTCGGTCTCGGAGGATGTGGTGCCGTTCTGGAAGGGCTCGACAAACAGGCGCAAGGACTCCTTGTTGTCCGACTCGACACGGGCGACCTGGCTGGAGCCGTGCAGACGGTGCGGCCACTTCTTGTCGTCCGTGCCCAGCAGGCGGCGCTGGTGGTACATGCGGTCGTAGAGGTGCTCAATCAGCTCCAGACGGACGACGCCGTAGTTGGTCGGACGGGCATCGGCCAGCAGGTTCTTTCTGTAGGTGGCTGACTTGGGGTACAGGCTGTCAATGTACTCGGGGTTGAAGATGGAGTTGACGCTGAAGAGTTAGCATTGGCCAAGATTCCAATAAAATTGCTTCGAACGCTGTGATACTTACAATGGTGAGT
The DNA here is from genome assembly GCA_016097105.2 of Sporothrix variecibatus. NCBI lineage: Eukaryota > Fungi > Ascomycota > Sordariomycetes > Ophiostomatales > Ophiostomataceae > Sporothrix > Sporothrix variecibatus. The sequence goes on from JADMNI010000003.1 coordinate 3,470,156, forward strand.
CGTCACTTGGCTTCAGAAACTCGGACCGCATCACAAGATGTGTCTGTGAGTTGGGGTACAGCTCTTGGACATTGTTAAAGATCTCGGCTGCACTCTGACCGGCGCCAACGACGGCCACGCGGTAGCGGCCCTGGGGGTTATTGAGAATCGCAGGCAGCTTGTGTGCGTACTGCGAGGAGTGAATGACCCGCGGGTGGGATGCGGGCAGAACGGCCGGCAGTGATGGCTTGCCGCCGGTGGCCATAAGCACATTGCGGCCGTAGTAGACGTGCTCAGTGCCAGTCTCGACATCCTTGGAAACAACACGGAACGTGGAGATAGGGGCATCGCCGTTCTGCTGTGTATCCTGCTTCTCTGGTGCCTCAGAGTCAACGGCCACGACCTCGCTGTTGTAAATCACAGACTCGTCAAAGGAGGTGGCACACCAGCGGAGGTAGTCCTCATACTCAGCGCGGGCGGGCAGGAAAGTGCCCAAGTTGGTGAAGTCGACCAGACGGCCGTTCTCGTGGAGGTAGTTTGTGAAGGTGAAGGCAGAACGCGGGTTCCGGAGCATGGCCAGATCCTTGACGAAAGAAATCTGCATCTTGGCTCCGGGCAGAAGCATACCGGCATGCCATGCAAACCGGTGCTGCTTCTCGAGAAACAGGATCTTGGGAGCTTCCTTGAGCGTTCCCGCCTCAAGAGCATCATGAACAGCTACGGCAACAGCAAGACTGGCCGGGCCAAAGCCAATGCAGATCAAGTCCTGCACCTCCTCTGGCACAGCTGGCCGGAGCCGTGAGTGGACTGATGTTGTGTGCTTGCCATTTGTGGCGTGTGTGCCGTTCGTCCCGTTGGTACCGTTGGTGCCATTCACACCATGGTTGCCGTTGACGCCGTTGACGCCGTTGACGCCGTTGACGCCGTTGGACGCGTGGCCGTTGCCGTTGGCCTGGTAGCTGTTGTCGTTTGTAATGGCAGAGGGCGTCATTTTGTATGATCTTTGAAGTGGCTGAGAGTTTGGGGCTTTCAGGTTTAAGTTGTGTAGATGTCAAAGGGTCAATTGAAGATTGTTTTTTCAAGGATAATATTTCAGGCGGCAGAAAACACTTTCCCGCATGGTACCGAGAAATTCTACAGAACCGGGAAGACAAGCTCTTTACAAATAAAAAAAGAAATAGACAGAAGAGACGTACAGCCTGGCCGTGTCGATCTTCATCCCACGCAACCTTTTTCTTGGGTGGATGTGCTGGCTCCTTTCTTCTTCTTCTTTTCTTTTTCTTTTTTCTTTTTCTTCTCTTCTTGTACCGGTTTCTTTACTTCGTCAATTATACATTCTTGGAACTTTGTACCCCCCCTGTCGATGTATTTGCTCGTCTTGGCCCATCGGGGGAGGTACTTCGTATGTGCGCGTGCCTAACGGAATCCCTTTCACGACTGGGTTGCTTTGTGTGCATATTTGGCAACTGCTATGCCTGTTCGATGCGCTCTCTGACGCTAGCTGCGATGTGGTGGTCCTGAAGCAGCTAAAGAGCTAGGGAGGAAGTGGTGTGGGGGGTGGGATGTTTGGAAACGCGGTTTGCGAGAGGACATAGAATAACACCGACCGCAATTCGGGCGGAAAGTGAATAAAGCAACTCAGCAGCATAGGAAGAAGGTTATGTACAAGCTTTTTCAGTCTGCAGGCCACACGTAATTTTTTCATCCCCTTTTCATCATCTTATTTTTGTACGATGCAACGGTCATCGGTTGAAGGAGGGGAGGTAAAAGGATGGGGACAGTTTACCTATGGTGATGGATGCCATACAAAAACACAATAACACGAGGAGGGGCCCTGCGAGCTCGGTCGATGGCTAATATGAAGCAGGCACCGGTCTAGAAGTTGCTGCTGCTGTCTTCTAGAGTGACATGGAAAACGCAAAAGTGGGATGGTTGGAAAAGCCGCAAAAAAGCACACCATTTCGAGAGTGGGCAGTTCGGAAAGGAGAGGTGATCCTGTGTGGTTTGTACGTACAAACATGCTTAACTGCTGCACGTATCCTCGTATGAGGTGCAAAAAAGCTGCGGCCGGCGCGGTACTGAAGTCTCGGCATGACGATCTTTCTGCATCCTCTCATCCTCTCAGCCTCCTATGACAGGGTCATGGTACATAAGAGGTACCCTCGCTCACACATTACACACGCAAATTGCGGTGCCTGGCTCCGTAGTGGCTCCCCACACGGCAAAGCAAAGCCGCCATGTAACGGCTTGTGAGACTTTTTTTTTCTTACTGGCCGTTCACGAAACAAGCAAGTTGGAGTCTCGGTGGATCGACCCCAAAGGGGGTGACGCCGGTGGCAGAGCGGCGGCATATGGTTGGCCATTGCGGGCGTTGGACCCGGAGCCGATGACGCAGGCCGCGGGACGAGCTTGGGTGGCTTGGGGTGCTCGCTGTGAGACTGTGTGTTGTCCCTCGCCTCTCGCTGTTTGGCAGCCTGAACAGTGCAGAATGTCGACGGCATTCGACCCCTGCGTTTCCTCCCAAGGCAGGGCGGTGCCCGTGCCTTGCTTGATGGGCCGTGGTGTCTTCCGAGAGATCCCTCAGAGTGGAGACAGTCCTCGGGAGCCCAGAGGCGATGTCGGCAATTATCTCTAGATCAGATAAGATGTGCCGAGCCTAGTGAGCCAACAAAAACCAACTTGGCCCACGCTCGATGAAAACTCTTTCCTGCACATCGAGGATTTTGCCTGTACAGAACGTCGTAGTCAGTTTTTGTGGTTCCAAAGACAGGGATATTTTCGACACTTTTGACGATCTCGTTGGGGGCCATCGCAGGGAACTGCAGCGACTTACTCTTTTTCTTGAGCCAAGTGGACTAAAGTACCAAGTCGCCATTCATGAAAAACGAGAAAAGACACAAAACTCCCGTGTATTCTTCCTCTTCCAATGGCCTCCCTTTCCTCCCCTTGGGTCGACTGTGACACTCAAAAGACCCCCAAGAATACGAAAATTGTGTTGCGTCGCCAAGAGGGGCTCCATTGTTGCATTTGAAAATTTCATGTACATCACCATGTACATCGAAAACGACGACTGTCCAAATGAGGAAGCTGGAAAAGGGTACTTGGAGTTGACCTGTTTCCCGCAAAAATAAATGAAAAAATCAAGATGATCTGATAAGATGTCATCCACCGCTGATCCGTGAAAAAATCGCTCGCCGGACGCGGCTCACATGCAACGCGCTGGAGCGACTTCGGACGACCATCCAGAACAGGGACGAAAATGCATGTCCGGAGCGGCTTACTGTTGCATTGCAGTCAAACACGAGGCGACAAAAGAGCGACGCTGCCGATGATGCACAGAACCGTATGCCTGCGCAGAGTTCGCAGGTTCTGTAAGAGGGCAGTTGTCGGAAGAAGACATGCGTCTCCGAGGGTGTAGCAGATGGCATTGCAAATCTGCAAAGGTATGTCGAATACGGGGTCGACATGTCGAATGGGCTTGTTGAATGGGTTCGTCGAATGCAAACATCCACTCGTCTCAACCTTCCATCAAAAATTGCACTGACAAACGCAATTCCAAAGACGACAAAGGGGCCAACTCGCAGCCAAGCATGGCACCGGACATGCTCGATTCTCCACGGCAATGGATGCAACCGAGGTCATTTGGAGTAAAAAGGAACAGCTTCTTGCGAGATGCATCGTGAGCAGTTGCGAATTTGTAAGTTAATTGGCATCAACACGTGGGGGTTTGGTGAGACAGGAGCTCGCTTGACATTGGCAGCATTCTGACGAAGACAGTGAACGGGTGGCCAATGCCACTGCTTTCGAATGATCGAATTGGCGAATGCGTCAAAGGTGCGGTCGAAGTCTTTGTTGGCTGGTCGTTGTACGAGGCGGATGCATTGAGGAAAAGGGAGTTGTTTCTTGCTCGCGACAGTTGAAGTCAACAAAAGTCACAACATGAAATCGAGGGGAGGTGCCGATGCCTCCACCTGGAAGGTGCGACCAGAACAATTTCGCTGCATCCAGCGTCCGGCAAGTACGATCGAATAGGCTTGCTCCTTCGTGTTTCGTTTCGTCAATTTTTTGCAAGTGCCACCCGCATACGCAACTGCTGCGCAACAAGCGATGTTGGACAGGAAAGAGCAAACGGCACAATCTGGGCAAGAACACATATCGCAGCCTATTTCTTGCAACAGGACGAAGGCGCATTCTTAAAGGTTTGGCAAGTGCAAACCGCAAGGCAAGGCTTTCAAGGAAGGCAGCACCAACATACAAGACAGAAGGGGCAGAGGGGTTACCCAAGGCTGTGCTGGACGCGGTGTCGCGTTGCACCGCGATCTCTCCTCCTAGCAACTCTCTATTTGTGCAGGAAAAGTTTGCGTTATGCCCAATTTCCTTCCCCTTTTCTCATCCCGCCGACAAAGTTGCACAGCATGCAAGACACACAGGATGAAAGACGGCAACGACCAGCACTTCCAGCCAACCAGCGACAACTCTTCAATTGCTCTTCACTGCCTCTTTTGGCCCGTCTTACGCTTGGCGGCCAGCTTCAATACGTGGAAAAGACAAAAGAGACAGGAAAGCCACCAAAAAGCCGTTATGTTCGACCGTTTCGTATTCTCCCCTGAGCAATACGAGTGCGTCTGCCAAGATGCAGTGCAATTTCGACAGGGGGGTTTCCCGCAGCTTAAGTTTGTTGTTAGTGTGCTGCCAGAACGGCATCCCGCCAATGAAAGTTGCTGAAATGCTTCTTTTTCGAGTCTCAGTTTATTATTTTTATTTTGTGTTATGGTGAACAACCCCTGGAAGAGTGCTCGAGGCAGACACCAGTGCGAACAGCCGGGTACTAGGTCAAAAACTCAAAATACTTTATTTTGTGTCCCCGGGTTGTGGGAGGGAGTTCTTGGCAACATGGGGGAGAAGCGCGAAGCGGAGGGCTGAAGAGAAGCCAAAGAGAAGGGGAGAGGCACCGGTAATGGTGTCTGTCGGTTGAAATTGGTGCAGATGGGAAGGAGGCAGTCTCCTTGTGAGGCTTTTTTCTTTCTTCCTTTCTACTCCTCGTTTACCCAGTATTGGAGACGGCACAACGCGTTTTTGAGAGCGTGCTTCATCGAGGCCGACATCACCAACTCCGAGAAACGAATGTCACCCCGTCGCGAACATGAATCTCCCCGAGGTTGTGCCCGACTCGTCTCTCGAAACTCTCGAGGCGGCCAGCCATGGTCATTACCAGCATCATCAACAACAGCACGGATGGGATCACTGCGAGAAGGATCCCAAATATGTTGTTCCGGCCGCCGCAGATTACAAAGGCGACTACAACGCACCGAGTGGCAACTACGATACCGGTCTGATCCCCGTTCATTCAGTACACTCGTTCAAGATTGATGACACGGGCCATCTCGTCCCTCCAAACGGATCCGGTGCAGGACGAAAGACAATATGCGGCCTACGACCAAAAGTATTTTGGCTGCTGCTCGGTATCGGTCTTGCCGTGATTGTTGCGAGCGTGGCAGGTGGTATCGGTGGAGGAATGATGGCCGCTAGGTCGAAGAAGGAGAGTAATGCACAAGTGTCTGCGAACCCAGCTGGACTTGACAACAGGTAAGACTTCTTCTTTTCTCAGCACCCGGGAGAGTCGTATCCATGCTGACAAAGCAGCTCCTCGGCGGCAACTTCGACGGAAAAAACCAGCGGCGAATGGAACTGGTGTAGGCGGGACATCGGACGGCGGCAAGTCCACGGACGGCTCAGTCAACTCGGCAGAAGCATCATCAACAGGAGGAACTGCGGGTGGGAGGACCACGGGTACAGACTCCTCCCACGTGACGGCATCGGCGACGGGAAAATCGACCGCAATCGACAAACAGCCGACAAGTAGCCCGGGCCAGAAGACAGTGACTACGGGAACGACCGTTGTCAGCACCACAACGAAGCAGCCGGCAACAACACCGACAAAACCAGCGCCCGAACAAACCACAAGCAAGGCCGCCGATCCCACGACGAGCAAGACGACCGCGGCCCCTGCACCAGATCCTACATATCTCAACAACCAGACCTACTCCTTGACGGGATTTGCGTTCCAAGCATTCTCTGGGTCGGATTACACGGGCAAAGTGTCGGACGTGGTCCGTGACGAGGGCTTCCTTGACTTGTCGTTCTCGTCGAACAGCTATGTATGGCTGCCCAACGGTGCGGACTGCTGCATCACGTTCTGCAGCGACGACACGACGGCCGTGGGATGGTGGTGTGACGAGCGGCGGCAAAAAGACTCGTCGTCGGCGTTCCCACGAGTTTGGATCGGGTGCGGCTCGGCAGCACATGAAGAGCATGCATGCTCGTGAGTGGCGTTTGTCATCATCAAGGGATATCTATTTGATTTTGGGGTATTATTATTTGCTAATTTTATCTATTTAACTATTGCTTTCTAATTCTTTTTGTTACCGTGTTTTCATTCCTCCTTTTTATTACCACCAACTACGCTGCTGCCGACAACACCCTTTTCTAGGTCTGCTGGTGTCGTTGTTGACAACGCCCTCTTCTCGTCACCCTCGCTCGAGTCTTCTAGGGCTACAGCCGGTGTCCCTACTGGCGCAGTCACGGCCTCCTCTTCGTCCACTTCGTCGTCCGTGTCGAGCGACGACTTCATCCGCCATCCGCCGCGGAAACCGAACCACCGCGTCTCGTGCGGCCCCCGCACAAAACACAAGCCCAGTGCTACCACAACAAAGCCAATCTCGGCATACCCACTGTACCGCCAGCCGCCATAGCGTATAGCCGGTTGCAGACGGCCGTGCCCATGAGCATCCCAAAGAAGCCCATGACGGTAAAAATTGTGTTGACACGGTTGCGGGCTTTGGGCTCGATGGGCACAATTTGGGTACGGCAGGCGGTTTGGCATAAAATCAAACCCAAGTCGATGGAGACGCCCATAATGACGGGTCCCGCGAGGGTAAATGTGCCGATACACGTGCCAATGACAATACCAACCAGGGCCAGGGTCAAGCCGACGACGCTGGCATAGATGGCGTGGAAGTGTTTGAGGAGGTGGTGGACGAGGTGTGGATTGATGAAGAAGGGCGGCATGCCGATGAGGGCAAAGAGCCCAATGTCGATGGTGCTGAGATAGAAAGGCTTGGAGGCGAGCTGGAAGGTGAGCGTGGTCCAGAAGCCGACGTAAGACGCCGAGATGAAGAAGCAGATGAGGCTGGTCTGGATGAGCAACGGATGGCGTGTGGCGATCTGGATCAGACTCCAGATGATGCGAAGGTACGAGATGCCGTCTGGGTTGGTGGAAGGATAGTCCGGCAGGAAACAGAAGAGGACAATGACGAGGGCGTACTGGATACCGAGAGCCACAAAATAGATAGTGCGCCAGCTGGTGAACTGAGTCGCAATGCCAGACAGGATACGGGCAAAAAGCAGTCCCGTAAAGAGGCCTGCAAAGGTAACAGACAACATCATGGCGCGTCGTTTGGGTGGAGCTAGCTCGGCGACGAGCGGGAGCATGACTTGCGGCGTGACGGTCGTCATGGCGGTGAAGAAGGAGAGAATTCGGAAGGCCGTGAAGGAGCTGGTCAAGCAAAGGCCGATCCAGACGGTGCCCGTGAGAAAAACAAGGGTCAAGACGAAAGGACGTCGCCGAAAGATGTCGGCCAGCGGGCAGATAAAGGTGAGACCAACGGCATAGCCGGCCTGCATGAACGTCGGTACTTGACTGGCGGTCTCATAAGAGACGTGAAAGTCATCGGCGAGGACGTTGAGGATGGGATGGTTGTAGTAAAGGTTGCTGACGGTAAACATGCCGGCCTGTCTGTTAGTTGATGTAGCTTTGGACAATTGCATTCACTCTGTACTTACAAGCCCAAACAAGAAGCAGAGTCCCCAGGTAAATGGGGGCGGTGACTCTGGGTCATAGCGGCAGTTTTTGGGTACGTAGTCGAGCTTCTTGAGCCATCGTAATGGTGCGATGGATCGTGAAGGCTGTGATGATGATGTTGGATGCGTATCTCGTGATGTTGAGTCTGTTGTCTCTGCTGTTTCCGTGGCTTCGATAGCGTCCACCGTTTTCTCCGACGTTGTCACCGCCTCGGCCGGACTATCTTCGGTAGAGACTGTCTGTATTTGGGCAGGTAATGTCGTCGCCACGGATGGCTCGTCGTTTGTGTGTTCTGTCATGATGGGAGGTGGTGATGGGAAAGAAAATAAACAAAAATAAATATAAGAGCAAGAATCGAAAACTATTTCTAAAATTTCAGATCCCCAATGCATCCTCCTCACGGATTAGCAATACAACCCCCCGTCACGATTTCGGGCCACAGCGATCCGCGTGCTTGTCGAGTCCCGATAACGCCAATGTCCGTCCCCCATTTTGGAGGTATTTGTTTTTGCGGGGCTAGCTAGGCCCAGGCCGGGAATACAGTACCGGGCGCGCTTTGGAGAAAGCCATCTCAGTTTGCAATGCGGAGAAATGGAGTTAGGATGTTTACAGAGCTTTTGTCCTTTGTCCTTCTTCTCTTATTGAACTTCCGTAGTTTCTTTCGTCTCGCATTACGTCGTACTTGCCGTCGCATTGTATTCTGTAAGGCTGAACTAATACGGGTTGGTCCGTACTCCTTATTATTGAGAACCTCAAAGTTTCCCATAACGGAATTGCGCCACATGCACCCACCTTTTAACTTTCTCTTCTTGATTGACCTTTTTATGATGCTTCTTCGATTCCCCCACACACGTAAGTGAATGTCAACAAATAGGTCTATGCTCCATATCGCACATCTTGGTTCCACGTTTGAATGGGCCTGTACAGCACACTCTCCCAAACGGTTCTCGAAGAGAGGCACTGCTGGAACCCTTGCGGTGAAATCCACCGCCTGGACTTCGTTCTCTGTATGAGGTTAGTATTTGTAGGTTGACAGCTGTCTTCTTTTTTCAATTATGCCTTGAGCTTGGGTTCATGTCCTATTTTTCTTCTTCTGGGTCTGGATACACCGGCCCTAACTCGTTAAACTCGACAAAGAAACACGTATTGAAGCTGCCGCTTGCTGCTTCGCCAAAGATATGGCATCGGCGGGATGCGCTGTGATATCGCGAGGCTAGGCGGCAGATAGCCTTTGGGCAAATTGGGCGAGAAACTTCGTCATAGCTTTCCGGAGCTGTCCCCGTTTGTGGCCATAGTTCTTCGTCCGCTCCTGCCATTCTCAGTCTTAACACCTTCCTTTGCTGATAAGTCCAGTTGGATGGGAAGGCGTGAAATAGAGCATGCCAACGGGAAGGAACGACTGTAGATGTGCTCCCCTGTGTCAGATTATGTAATGTATGAGACTAGACATGTCAAAATACACCGGATTTTACAGCACCAATCCCTAATTAAGCACGAAAGTTGGTTGACTTTAAGCTATCTTCTTACTTTCTGTTTTCCATGTCAAAAAATGATTATTTTATGATCTTCCGGAGCATAAGCACCAAAGTTCACCCGAAAGAAGGTTTTATGACCCAACTTCGTCAAGCCTGTTAGAAAAGAGCAGGGGGGCAAAGCCACGAAGGATCGCTGAGCTGTCGCTTGATTGCTAAATGCAACTCCATTTCTAGGTACTGCCCACTGTAAACACACACTGAAGCTCAGACCGAATCGGCGCCAATAGGGTTGTGTTGCGCCTTCCTTGCCCAAATCCCGTTTCATCAGCGATTCCACAGCCCTCTTTCTACACAATCTCACTCCTCACCGTGAACCTGACATTTCTCTTTCTTTCTCCTCTTACTATCTCAGATAGCTTCGAAACGACGGAACGTGGATAAGCCAGAATACCTTTTATATAAATTTGAGCGCGTGCAGTCTGGAATACTGAGCCCATACGTCGTACCTTGTTTACACTTATCTTCTACATCGCATCACGAACTAACGAGCCGTGGGATCATTTTAAAGACCATCTAGTTTGACCCACACCTAACCTCACCATGTGGCCTTTTTCAGAAGCCTACCCCGAGCGCAAGGTCGCCGAAGTCGATGGCGAGACATACGACTACATTATCGTGGGGGGTTCGTTCTCCCAATATTCCAATTGTATCGTGCAGAGACTAACGACACAGGCGGCACGGCCGGTTCCGTTTTGGCCTCGCGGCTGTCAGAAGACCCCAAGGTCTCGGTCCTGCTTCTCGAGCGTGGCCCGCTCAAGGACGTCTTCATGTCGCGCGTGCCGTTGATGTCGCAAAACTATGCTAGCTCGTGGTCGACGGGCATCAAGGACCGGTTCTCGGAGCCCATTGCGGCGTACAATGACCGGCGGCTGCAGCTGGCGAGCGGCGAGGGTCTGGGCGGCACATCGCGGCTGAACGGTATGTTGGTGACGCGGGGTGCGCCCGGCGGATACAACGAGTGGGCCAGCGACTTGGGGATGGAGGGCTGGTCGTGGAAGGATGTTGAGCCGTACTTTGCGCGGATGGAGAATGCCTTGGACCGGAACGATACTGAGTCTCGTGGTCAGGGGGGTAAGTCAAACTGCGCGATTCTCCTTATTTTGGGTACATCTAACTTTATCAGGCCCCTTCGTCAACAGAACGACGAACCGCCGGTACCGTTTCTACCATAGTAAAGTTCTCATAGCCACCTTATTTGAAAAGCTCCTACTAACAGGCCAGCTTCGAAAAGGCGTGTGAGGCCGTCGGCTTGCCGGTTGAGCCCGACTGCAATGCACTTAATGCCAGCGCCCAAGGTTGCTTCCGCCTCGATGCCGCCGTCTATCCAGACGGCACGCGCGTCTCAACCTATCGTGCGTACCTCAACAAGCAGTTGGCTCTCGAGAGACGCCACCACTTGACTATCTGCACCGAGGCACTGGCCACCAGGCTTGAGTTTAACGATGGTGTGATCGACGACACAACCGAAGTCAAAGCTACAGGCATCTATGTCGCCTCGGCCCCGACTGGCAAGCCTGTAGGCAAGCCCGTCCTCGTCAAAGCCCGCCGCGAGATTATCGTCTGTGGCGGCGCCTTCCGGACACCACAGCTGTTGATGTTGAGCGGTCTCGGCCCCCGTGCTCACTTGGAGGAGAAGGGCATTCCTGTCGTCCGCGATCTTCCCGTCGGCAGCCACTTGTCGGACCATTTCGCCATCCCGCTCATGATTGAGCTGCCTGTCCAAGACACCTTGCACTCGCTCGTCGACCAGCCCATGGTCGGTCTGCGCAGCTTCGTTGAGTACCTGTGGAAGGGTTCGGGCATGTTGTCGATGCCGAGCAACGATACGACTATTTTTGCCCGCACGACGGCCATGGACGAGGCGACGTACAAGCTGAACCGGACGGCAGCTGCCAACGATGCCGCGCAGCCGAGCAACGTGCCCGATGTCGAGATCATGGTGACCCCTGTCAACGTCATCAAACTTGGAGATGGCCGGCTGTTCACCGCATGCGGCCACACGCGGCCATGCCTTCTTGACGCTGTACACGACCATGGTGCAGCTGCGCACGACGGGCCGTATCGAGCTGGTCTCGGCGACGGACCCGCAGGTACATACGCGCGTGCACTATCCCGAACTGAAAGATGACAACGACGCTGGCAAAGAGGACTGGAAGGCGGTGCGCCGTGCCGTACGCTTCTCAATGCGTCTGGCAGAAGAGTTTGTCCAGAACTCGGGCTACCCGTACAAGCCTTTGGCGCTCAAGTTTGGCCCCGGCATGGACATGGATGTGCTGCACGGCGTGACCATGGGTCGTCCCGGTGAGCGTCAGACGACTGCAACCGAAACGATTGTCAATGAGGCCGTAGGTGCTGCCCTGCCCAAGTCCGCCAAGGACAAAGATGTGCTCCAGCCTTTGGAGAAAACATGGCAGACGGTGACGGATGCCGAGATTGATGCCTATGCCCGCGAAACGGGCCAGTCGAGTCTACACTTTGGCTGTTCGGCGCGCATGGCCCCGACGGCCAAGGACGGTGTTGTGGATGCGCGCCTGAAAGTGCACGGCGTGTCGGGCCTGCGGATTGCCGATGCGAGTGTGTTCCCGCGCATTCCGAGCGGGCACACGATGGCGCCGTCTCTGATGGTGGGTGAGCGCTGTGCCGACTTCCTCAAGGCAGCGTGGCAGTAGTTGTGGCACATAACAGGTCTATTGTGGCAATCTCCTCTTGATATCATTGTAAATGTCACATCTGGTCTATTGGGTATATGAAAATGATAATCTTACATGCAAACTGTTGTACATCCTGTCCAAGGTCTTCCTCTTCACCTCTGCCGCACAGTCTTCGTCTTGCGCTTCTTGAAGACGACACCTCCACCAGTGTCTGGCTTCTCGTCTGTTGTCTCTGGTGGTGCGTCAAGGCTCAAGCCAGCATCTTCTTGCTTGATCTTTGGTGCTGCCGGTGCTGTATCCGCTGTCTCGTCTGCTGCCGTGCCGTCCTCCTTCTTGACCTCGTCCTTTGGCTCCTCCTTTGTCTCGTTCGTGCTCGTTGCTCTTTCTGTCGGCTCCTCCTTCTTTGGTGCCACCGGTTTTGACAGTGCACTGTTCAACAAGCTGTCCAAATCTTCTGCCGAATCAACAGCCCGGCTGCTGCTCCCGGCTGTCCGCGGATCCCGCCCCCATTGCCGCGGCTTCTTGAACAGACCCTGGACGGCTGCGTCCAGGTCAATCTTTTCAAATTCCGAGTGGCCCATCTGTGCACCCTCTTCGTTCTCTTCTTGGCCAGTGCCTCGTGGCCGTTTGCGGACGCCGACGGACCGTGTTGCACCATCGCCACTCCCAGTGACTTTGTTGCCGTCACCGTCCTCGACGGCGACAACGCGGGTCTCTGTCACAGTCCAGTCGCCGGCCATGGCGAGTTCGGGTCGGAACTCGTCCGGGATGCTGACACCCAGCTCGGCCAACTGTTCGAGCTGTTCACGGGGAGGGCCGCCCGCTGAGGGTGCAGAAGAGGAAGGCTGCTGTTGTGGAGGAGGTGGTCGTGGTCTGTGTTGTGTGGGCGCCGAAGTAGACGCTGACGCGCCACCCTCACCCACCAACGAGTTTAGCCGTTCCACCTCCCGCTTGGCTCTGTCCTTCTCGCGCTCTTCCTTCTCATGGTCGCGATGGAGGTTGCGCAGGGCACGACGGACGGCCGACTGGTGTTTTCCTGTGGCTTCGTGGTTCGCGCGTCCGAGCTTTGTATCCGTCACGTACACGGCGCAGTGCTTGCACCAGTACTTGGGCGTCGACTTCCAGTAGTCGGCCATTTTGGGATTGGAGGTGAGGAGGTTTGTCGTGTTTTGTCCTGACTTCGTTGTTGAAGGCAACCTTGGTCGAGGTGAGAAGCTTGCCTGGGGACGGATCTACAAATTTTGGAGTGACATAGTTGGTCACGTGCACACGCGTAAATGACTGCACGTAGCATCGCCACCAAAATCATCGCTCTTTCTTCTCTTTTTCTTCCTTTTAATCTTGTGCTTCCGTAATCACAATCAATTCATCGGAATTCATAGTTCGGATAATTATATTTTTTGATTTGTTTACTGGCGCATACGCGTCTTTTCTATCTGCTCGTCTTGCGACAAGTTGTTTCCTTGGTCGTCTTGTCTCCCATCGCCAAACCCAATCCTCTCCCAACAACCATTAAGCAGCGCGGGAGAACAAGAGCCAAAGGACAAAAGTACAAATGCAAAAAGGCAAAAAGGAATGAGGATGTCAGACATTAGGTGAAAATGAATAGAGGGAGAGACCGATGAAAAAAGACACAAAAAGCAAAACCATAAAACAGTACCCTATCCCATATTGATGACCCAATTACCTAATCCGGCCCAATGTCCCGCAGTTTTGAAAATGAATGGAAGAAGAAAGGAAGGAAATATTCGTTTTCGCGTGAAATGTATTCTGGTGTTGTCGATGTGTTCCAATCGGTTACACACAAAGTCTGCTCAACTCAAGAGACTTGTTTACAGAAGCAGGTAGGCAGCGCCCATGGACATGACCAGGGCGGCAAAAGAGCCGAGACCAACAGTGGCACGCAGGGCGCCGCTGGTGCTAATGGCGGACGGGGTCGACGCAGGGGAGCTAGTCTTAGCGCCGCCCGTGGAACCGGCAGTACCGTTGCCCTTGGTGGCAGACGTCTTGAACGAAGCAGCAGTCGTGCCGGCGGCCGGGGTGGTAACCTGGACCTGGCCGTCCGAGTACTGGCTCACGGGGACGCCAGCGGGGGTGGTGGCCGGGGTAGTAACCTGGACCTGGCCGTCCGAGTACTGGCTCACGGGGACGCCAGCGGGGGTGGTGGCCGGGGTAGTAACCTGGACCTGGCCGTCGGAGTACTGGCTGACCGGAACGCCAGTGTTAGTGGTCGCCGGGGTGGTAACCTGGATCTGACCGTCCGAGTACTGGCTGACGGGCACACCGGTGTTAGGGTTGGCCGTCGTGGTAGGGAGCAGAGCGCAGGGGGTGGTGTGGCCCTGAACTTGGCCTGGAGGGGGCAGGTTAGCAGATGTTCAACAAGTGCTCACCAGCGAGTGTGGATTAGGAAAGGGGAGAAGGGAAGGAAGGGGACTTACCATCACCAATCTGGCAAATGGGGATGGGGACGGTGGTGGTGATCACCTGGGGCTGGCCGTCGCTAATGGGCTTGACAATGGTGGTCGTGACAACCTGGGTGGCGACAACCTGGCCATCGTTGGACTCGGAAGCGTTGGGGTTGCTGCCGTTGCACGACATGGCAAGAATCTCAACAGCCTCGCACTGGGCAGCCCAGTTACGGTCGTAGAGGTTGTAGAAGCTGCCAGACTTGCACTGCCACCACTGGGTCGAGCCGCCGAGAGCCAGAGAGCCGTTACCGCAGGCAGAGAAGCCGGCCGTGTAGATGGCACCGGCCTGGGGCGGGTCATCGAATTGGAATTGGTAGTTGGAGGCAATGTAGCCTGTCCGGCCCTTAGCATCAGTCAGGACGCCGTTGTCCAGAGTGAGGAGCAGGGCACCGTCGCTAGAGCAGGTGCTACGCTTCATAGGCTGGGCCTACTGTTTGTTAGTATGCGAAGCAGGCAGGCGATAGGATAAAAAAGGTTAAACGTACGGTCTCATCACGCTTGGACTGCTTGACGACAGCCACGGTGATCTCGAACTGGCCCGAGTAGGCGGCGCTACAGCCAGCCGGGGCCGAGGCCTTCGGGGCAATAGCCGAAGTGACACCACTAGCGACGGCGCCGGCAGCGAGCGAGAGAAGAGCAACAGTGGACTTCATTTTGGATGTTGATATCGGGGGAGGATGATCTGATTAACTGGTGCTGGTAATGGTGGCGGTATTGTAGCGTGAAGCAGGTCGATTAAAAAAGAAATTGACAATGGGTACCAAGCGAATGCAGATGGTTCAGACAAAGACAAGACTCCAGAGCGAGAGAGGAGAGATGTTTTCGAAAAGCGAGAGATATCTTGTGTTTTTGTAAACAGCGAGTGTAAACAAGAACGACGAGAGGGAAACGGGTGGACTTTGTGTATGAGCGAGAGATACACAAGGGAGGGAAGGAGCAAAAGAGAATAATAAAGTATCCAGGAATGAGACAAACAAGAGACCAAGAGGAAGGAGAGAAGGGAGGAAAGGAAAAGAACCAACAGAGAGGGAAGGAACGACAGGGAGAAGGGGGGTTCATATAGGTAGACCATTCCCTCGTTGGGTTTCTCTTTCTCGGCCTCTCTATTTCTCGGTCTCCTGTTTCCTCTTTCTCGCCTTCCATGTGGATGGATGTTGGTCTTCTGGCGACTGGTGTCTGTAGATTTTCTCACTTCACTTGCTCAGCATCTTGTTCCCAGTTGTTGGCTCGGCGTGGGGTGTAAGTCGTCGATAATATGGAGCCCGGCTCCAGAAGAGAGAAGCTACATGCTAGGAAGGACCACTAAAAAAGATGGGGCAGGGGTGGAGCTGCACAGGAAACAGGTCGTGGGCAGGCGAAAGGCAGGTAAAGTGGTTGCAGGTGGATAGCTGGAGGCAGGAAGCAGCTTCGACTGTGCTCCTGCCATGCACAGAGGGGAGAAGGTGTGAGCAATGAGCAGAAACAGAAAGAGCGAGGGATATCTTCACGCCCAGGGGTGGTCTTGTGGTGATCGATTGTCTCCGTTCCTTCCTCTTTCGTTTCTTACAAGAGCGAGAAGAGGAAGGAAAGAGTGAACATGGACGACGGGAGCAACGGGCATGACAAACGGCAGGAGCCACTGTGAGTTTGTTCATTGTGACGTATCTGACATATCTGGAAGGCTTTCTTTTTACCTCATATCTTTGGTCTTATTTTCGTTGGCTGTACTTGCAAGGTTTTTCATCTCCACATGACTTGATGGGCCATATGCATGTTCTCCGGACCATCACGTATACCATTGTGTTGTCCTGCAGTGCAGCTGTTGCTATGTGCTGGTCAGTCGACTTCAGCCTCAGCAACACAGCTTGAATCAGTTTTAACTTGAACTTTTGCGTTGCTCCGCAAAAGACTTCTGTTTCCCTCGTCTCTTTGGCTAATTCAACAAGCACTTTGCCACGGCGGCTGTCCTTGCAGAACAAGCGGCATGCATGCAGGGTGTGTCTCCTGGCGTGTGGCAGGTGCTGTTGGCAGGACTCCATGTTTTCGGCGTGTCAAGAGTGTTGTTTTCTTCTTCTTTCTTTTCCTCTCTGTTGTTCGTGATCCTTCGAGTCTGCCTCCTTCCTGCCTCTTTCTTTTCATGTATCCCTCGGTCCTTCCTTCTTACCTTCTTACCTTTCCCTTACCTCCTGTCTCTCGCTTCTGCACCAAACAAAAGCACTGTTCCAACCAAGGGGAGAGAAAGGAGAGACTCAGGGACCCTAAATGGCCCCAAAAGACCCAGTGCCACGCATTCCTCAACCAACAAGCTCCCTGTCCCGACTCGCTTGGTGCTGCAAGTCTCATTCGCTGGCTCTTTACGAGAAGCTCACCAGCCGCCACACTTTTCCCAGTCTCCAGTGTCTATTCACTCCTCGCTTCCTCCGCTCGTGGCTGCCTCTTCCACACTGTCTCCTGCTTCTCGAGGCTCCCTCCATCGAGAGTCGAGCCACCGCGGCTGTTGCTGCAGATAGGGGCTGGTTTACATAGTAAGGGTGGGCTCAGGTCTTTTTTTTTACTGGTCCAATGGGTCCTCTAACAAACAGCAGCGTCCTTTTGCCAGCGACTAACAGTCGTGTGTCTACTGAGTAAAGTATCTATTTTTGCTTCTTTTTTTATCTCTTCTAGTCCCTTTTTGTTTTCTTCCGACCCCTCTACTTTCTTTTCCCTTCCCGCCCTCTCTTTTTTTTTCCTTCTCTGTCTTCTGTCTCTGCTGTCGTCTGCTGCTCGCCTCAGCTAAGCATGGCCCACCCCTTTTTACCCTATTTTCTTCGCCTTTTTTGCGGTGCTGCAGCAGTGGCATCAGGTTTCAGAAAGTACACACGCTAATCCTTTAGGGCACTGTTTAGCGCACGCTCCAGGGACGACGGGCGACGCGGCCGGCCAACTTCAGTTGGCAAGAGACACCAAGAGCGAACGGCACATGCACGTAAACGTACACAAAAAATGCACCAACGCAAGCCAAAGCAAAGCCGATTCTCAGGTACTCAGGTACCGGTGGCGAACTCATTTGAGCTGCTCCTTCCCTTTAAAAACTCTCACCGTCAAAAAGAAACAAAATAAAGGCAGGAGAGAGAATTGGCGAATTGGCGTATCGGCGCGTTTGCTGGTCTTCTGTAGCACAGATTCTGTTGCAAATGGCCACTTGAGCCACTCTTTATTCGAGGCTGATATCACGGGTTTTGCCCAGCTGTTTGCCGCAAAAAGCTTTCTTGGCACAGCCTGACCTGGCTGGTCGTTGCTTCCTCTGTACCCTCTTTCGCCTCGGATGCTCCTTCCCTGTTCCGTGCTCCGCGTGCACGTACGCAGCCTTTCGATCGGTCGGGACGATCTGACTCTCCACTTGGCAAGGCCAGAGGGCCCATGGGGCCCAGAAAACTGGCGAAAGTGCGACCTTACAGAGGGGTCAGCGAGGAAGGTGCGACCCACGTCCCAGAGAACATCGTTGTATCTCTCTGCAAAAAGGTACTCCGAGTATGTGTGGCTGTTGTCGATAAATAATCACAATCAAGTAAGAGTCGGCATCTGAGGGAATATTACTTGTGTACCTCTAGCTACCACGGTTACTTCACTCGTCTTCCATCGCCATGCAACAGGATCGTGTGGCGGGGACAATTGACTCTCAAGGGAAGAAAAGCCCCTCTTTCTACAAAAACTACTTGCACCAAAAGCCGGAGGCCCCACTCCGTGACTTCTGTGACGTCGTTGGCTGGTAATGGTGATCGGGTGTGGAAGGCGTGGTGTCTCAGCGACGATTTTCCGTAGGGATAGCATGGATAGGGAAGGAGCAATGGGCCCCAAAAGGAAATAGAGAGAAGAATCGCAGACATGCAGAAAGGGGAGGAAAGAGGTAGAGGCCAACAGGAAGGAGCAAAGGGAGGGTTGACAAGGAAGAAATGAAGGGAGAGGAGGCAGGTGCCACCAAGAAAGGGAGCACGCGGCAGGGAGAGACCAAAGGACCAAAAGACACGATAAAGCGTGGAAACGTGCGAATGTGCAGCAAGCTTAATCGAGTTGCACATTCCAGTCTTTCTCACGGTCTGGCCGGAGCCATGCAGATACGATCAGAGGGATGTATTGCAGCACAGTTAATCAATCTGCATGCCACCAGTTCGGCATGGCCACACAAGCACAGATCAAAAAGACGGAAACACAGAAACACAGGAACACACAAATACAAAAAGAAACCGACCTCGCATCCCGAAATTGCCAAATTGATAAACTTTGCTTTTCTCTCGAACCTCCCTCCTCCCTTTTTTGCTGAGGCAACCGTGCACCCTCTTCAATATCGATACGAGTTTTTGAGCCACACGTCCAATCGATAACCAGCCGCCGTCCACGATCTCGTGCAGCATGCATCCCCCGATCGGCGTGCATTGTGTTGCGTGTCCAATCCGTGCGGGGATGAAAGTTTGCAAGCTCGCAAAACTGGTGCAAAGCAAGTGCAAGCTACCTACCCAGAATGGACGAGTGCGCGGCCTGGCTGGCCTGGTGGCCTCTTGTGGCCATCGGAGTTGTGGTCGACCGGGCGATCTCAAGAGGGGGAGGCGAAAAAAAACTGCGACTACAACCCGCCAGGAGAGAAAGAGAAGGTTTTGTTTACGAGCAAGCGAACCAACGAACCAGCGAGCTTTCCTCCGCAGCTACTCAGTACAGCTCCTTCGCTGACTCGGCCGCATGCACACCAAAAATCGAGGTTAAAGAGGATTCAATGGCTTGATGGCAGGATGGATAGTTCAACACCAACCTCCTCCTTTACCCGGAAGAAACATTGATGAACATTGATACGAGAAACATCGTTTGCAAACAAAAAGAAAAAAGAAAAAAACGTTTGGAGAACGTCATAGATCGAGAGCGGGCCATGCAATGCTTGTCTGATTCCTCTTCTTTTTTTTGTCTGTTTTGCTGAGCATGCCCCCGTTTCTCCGCTCTTGCTCCTTCGCTCCCATGGCTCTGTTCAGGGGGTGTACCTGGTCGGGGTTGGTCGAAGCTGGTCGAGACTGGCCTCATCCCTTCTCCTTTTGCAAGTACGAGTATCTCAGTACTTGTGTTTTCGTGTACTCCGTATTGAGTACACAAAGCAAACTCCCTCTCTTGCTAGCAATGACGAAACGTGTGGATGCAAGGGATGTTTTGAATGGAGCAAGGCAACAATACAGTAAGAAGACGAAAAAGAGAAGGCTCCGAATAGGAGACAGAGAAAAAGGCGCACCACCTCCAAGAGGAAGAGAGCCTTGAGAGAGGAGCCTGAGAGCCAACTCGCACGTTGTGGTCAACAGGCGATCGCCATTTTTACTGGCCGCCGGCTCCGCGCTTCCCGATGGTCAAACAGGGGGTTGAGAGAATAGAGAAAAGAGAAAAGAGGGGCACTGAGCACAGGTCGTTTCGTCGACTGCACCGATTGCATTAATACATCGATACATCGAAGAAAACGGGACCGGGGGAAGGCTAGGGCTGTCCAGCAACAGGTTTTTGGCAATCCTCTCGAGGCCAGCCGTCTCCATACAGTCGAGACAACCTGCAACACGGAGGAAAGTGGTTGCTGAGTTGCCCGTTTCTCCAGAAATAAAAGGTGGAAGAAGCAAAAAGGTTTCCACTTTGGGAGTTGTCAACTCGAGCTAGCTCCGCACCACCATCAACAAAAAAGTCGCAGCCCATCTCGCCCATGTATGTGAGCCGGCAGAATCATGTGCATCGAGTACATCGACTACGACATACATACACACATGAACAAAACTATCAACACCTCGTATCCACTCTGTCGTTAGTCTTTCCTGTCTAAACCCAGTATCGATCCGATTGTTGACGGCTGTTGAATGTCTGCTTCGTAAGAAACATCTTCCATTGTACCCTTTTTTTTTCTCAGTTTTCAAACGGTTTCTTTGACTCAGGACAGTAGACAACATGTAGTCCGTACTTGTACCTTTTTCTGTTTCTATTCTTGTTTCTTCTATTTGTCTCTCTGGGCACAGTCCCTTTGCCACACCGAGCTTGCGCCGTCTTTCCTTTTGAGGCTTGCGAAGCAGGCGGCACAAAACATGCCGTACTTTGAAAGAGCCGATCTTTTTGTCAATTTCATGGATGGCAGCCGGGTAGGTGGTTGGGTTGGAAGTTGACTCGTTTTCTCGTATTTCAACAGTATTACAACATACTGAGTAGAGAGATAGAGTGCCTCGATTGTGTGGTGTGATAAGTAAAATGCAGAGATAGGGGTCGAACGGCTGGTATCTTTATTTTCTCGCGGCAGACTCTCTCTCCGACCAACAGACATGACCAAGACACAAACAAAAATCCTTTCAAGGACCAACGAAAACTACCCGCACTTTATCCATATCTTGGATAGCTACGATGGTGTGGACGACTTTTGTCGGTCCTTGTTTCATCTCGTATTTTGGTTAGGCAATGGTCAACCTGTCGAAGGTTGAAACTGAAAAGCAAAAAAAAAAGAATGTGATAGTCTCCTGTGGCTAATGTCTGTTGTTGCTGTAATTATTCTCACATGTCGTTTTGTGCATGGAAGTACCATGCATCAGTTTCATGTGCATCCATGGACTATTATTACTCATCACATGTCTTAATCTCACAGGCTCTCGCATGAGAGAAGAGAGGGCAGATAATATAAACAAACATCTGCCCGAGATTGCTTTTCTGTAAAAGTGCCGTTTCTGTCTCTATTTATCATCACACGCATCTTTAATCAAGACGACCCGTTGGTGACCACGCCCGCCCACTCTTTTGTCTTCTGCTTCAACACCTCCCGAAATGCAGCCTCTGCGTCGTGCTCGTTGAGCCAGACTGGGTCGCCGCGCCCCTTGAACCGCGCCACAAAGGCAGCGTCCACTTCCTCTTCCGTCTCATCAGGCAGTCCGGCTGCTGCCCGCTCCCTCTCTTTGTCTTTGCGCAGCTGGGTGGCCGCGCGGTCAGAGTGCACCTTGGCCAGCACCTTGGCCGCGTGCGGCCGGCGAGTGGACTCGTAGAGGTCGAGTGCTCGAGTCAGGCGCGTAGCTTTTATGTTGTCGATGCCTTCCACGCCGGCCTCCGGAAATACTGCCTGCAAGGCCAGATACAGAGTGTAGGCGTCGTCAATGGCGAGCGATGCACCTGCGGCAAAAGCGCCACCATGCGTATGGGCAGCATCGCCCAGAAGAACAACACGGCCACCGCCATAGGTCCATGTATCAAGTGCCTCACCAGCAACGTTGGCATATCGGCGCAGGGTGCCTACCGGTATGCGCTCGATGATGGCCGGAATGGGCGGATAAAAGTTGTGGAACACGGGGCGGATATCGTTGACGTCAGCTGGGGCGTTCCAGACGACATCCTGGAAACGGCCGGTGACCGGGTCGTCCTCGTTGACGCGGAAGCTGCATGTCACGCCGAAACCGTCGGAGCCTGGTGTGTCAATAAGTGTTCAAGAATATGATTGTAGTTGCTGAACATACCTATTCTTGTTCCGAAGAACCATGCTTTGGGGCTTTGCTAAGGATGAGTTAGCAGGAGCATATCGATCACATCCCCATGGTACGACGTAGTCTTGACCTACATAATGTGTCGAGTCCTGTGCTATCGGCAAGTCTGCCACCAGCTCGTACGGAAAAGTCGTCCGGAAGATGGCATCGCCCGACCACGACAGCTCGTGCACAGGCTTGAAAGCCGCTCGTACTTTCTGCAGACGCGGCTGTTAGCAGTTGCCATAGATGCTATTACCGTGTGGGCTGACCTACCGACTTGATCCCGTCGGCACCGATGACGAGGTCGGCCGTCACCGATGTCCCGTCCTCAAACGTCACCGTCACTCCGCTGCCATCCTCTGCTATTTTGACGCCCGCACACCGTTTCCCAACATGGATAATGTCCGCCGGCAACTCTTTCAGTAGTGCCTCCTGCAACTTTGCTCGGTGCATCCGTGCAAAGTGGTGCCGCCGGTCGGGCACGTGGTGGTTGTAGTCGCTGCTAAGAACATCGTTGGTGCGGTGGTGGCGGAAACACATCGGAACGCCATTGGGGCTTCGCCAGCCAACCTCGTCACTCAACACAGCGTCGACACCCAACTTCTCCAAAGTGCGCAGGCCATTGGGAGCGAGGCCGATGAGAGCGCCAATCTCGCGCAGGGCCGGGCTTTGCTGTTCATAGACTTGGACGCGGACGCCTGGGTGACGGCGGAGGGCAATGGCGGTAGTCAGGCCAGCGACGCCGCCGCCGATAATGGCTACGTCGAGGACCATATTTCAGAACGTGATGGATGTTGTCGAGGTAAAGTGTAAACAAAGGGTCTACCGAGCACTGGATGGACGCAACCACGCTTTGTCTTTCTCTCAATATTTTAGCAAGACTGGACTTTCCTGCCTATCAAAACGCTGTATTATCATGTGCGCGCACGCAATCTGTCTTATTGCTTGCAAATTGGAAGACAGAGAAGCATGACAGAGGGAGCGTGCCGCTCGGTATCGTAGAGGGAGTAGGTCCTTTGGAGAAGATTATCTGAATATGCAGGACAATGCCGACGTCGGTCGGGATTTCGTTCATGATTTGAGCCTTTCTTCTTACGCGCTCAGATAACAATGCCGTACGTTGTACTGGCAGTTATGGTAAAGCGTGCCGTTCCCGTGTAAATCGTGTAAGTCGGGAGTGGGTCCCGACCGACATGGCTGCCGTTTTTGGTGTAATTTGCCGTAGTTTGGCAGGCGGGACCCAGCACCCGACGACCACCCCTGCTTCACCACAGCTCTCTCCATGACTGCATCTTAGCAGGTATTGCGACATGCACCATTTGGTGATGTATGATAGGATTCAGCTCGGCGATACTTTCAAGGGACAGAGTATTTATTGCCGTATGGGAATAAGAAACATGAGTGGAAATCTTACTCAAACTTATTTAAATCAATTCTCATAAAAAAAGAAGGGAAAAAAGAATACCAATGTTGATCAGTTAATCATTGGTAGATAAAGACATGGAATAAAACGGTAACAGACCGCGTACATTCAATATAGAAAATTGATACTACTAAGAGAGCCGGACTTGATCACGCAAGAGTCTATTCATAACGGCGTACTGGCAATGGTGAAGGCATTACAGGTACTGCTTGATTATCGGCAAAGCTATGGCACGTTGAAGCTGCTAATATATCCCACAGAGAGATTTCTGTTACTCCCTTTCAGCCTTTACCTAGATTCTTTGTATCAATTTTTGCTTTTGCATCAACCAGTTTTCGTCCTCGCCAATAATCATGGCCGTCGAAACAATACTTCCCTCCAAGGAGGCTACTGTCACTGTTGACATTCCCAGTGACACGAACTCGGCCTCTTCACCTCACGATGAGAGCAACATCTACGACGTCAACTCTCCCAACTTTGACCGCGCTGCATTCCTTGCTTCCTTCTTGGCCGCCGAAGAAAAGCCATTATCCGCAAGATCGACTACCGCCTGCTGGCTCTCGCCGGAATCATCTACATGGTCAAGCAGATTGATGTCAACAATGCCGCTTCCGTCAAAGTCTTGTCCCCCGGCAAGCCCACTAATATTCTAATTCAGCTCGGCATGACGGCCGATCAGTACAACTGGGTGCAGTCGACCTACTACATTGCCTACATTGTGTTTGAGCTGCCGAGCAATCTACTCCTCAAACGAATGGGTCCGCGACTGTTCCATGCGCGCATCATGTTCATCTGGGGCGCAATTCTGGCTTTGCACGCAGCCGTGACAAACGGTTCGGGACTGCTGGCAGCACGTTTCTTTCTGGGCCTGGCCGAGGCGGGTCTCTTTCCGGCGTTGATGACACAGTTCGCCTCGTGGTACCGGAGCGACGAGATGGGCAAGCCCGTGGTGTGGCTGTTTGGCATCTTTACGCTGGCCAACATCATTGGGTCGCTGTTGATTTACGGAATTGCCTTTTTGGATGGGCATCGTGGGCTGAGTTCGTGGCAATGGTGAGTACCTCTAAAGAAGGCAAGCAAATGACCGCAAAAAAGGAGATACAGCAATACTGACACTCCAACAGGGTCTTTCTCATCCAGGGAGTGGCGACAGTGGCCTTCTCCGGTGTCGTGTTCCTTCTTTTCCCAGAGTATCCCAAGTCACCACGGACAGCGAAGTGGCTCACACCTCGCGAGCAAGACTTTTTGGAACAACGGCTGGCGGCCAATGCACCCAAGACGGCCGATGCCAATTTTTCAAAGACCGAATCACGCACGCTCCTCAAGGACCCGCGGCTGTGGGCATTCATGTTGACGCAGGTGTTGATGAACACGGGCAATTTTGGCCTTACGTGGTTTTTGGTAAGTACAAGCAGTCGAAATCAAATAAAACGTGCAGCGACTAACATCTGACAGCCCACAATCATCAATAACCTTGGCTTCGTCAAGAGTCCGCGGAACATTCTGCTCCTCATTGTAAGTCCTCTTCACTATCCTCCAGTTTATTTGACTGCCTGCTGACCTGAAGCCCCCCGCCGCTGCTACAATCATTGGCATGGTCATTGCCTGCTTTGTCCTCGGCCGCGCCTGGGTCGCCCGCCCCATTGTTGCCTTGTCCGTTTGCCTCGTTGAGGTCGGCGTCTTTGCCATCTTCATCGGCACCCGCGCCCGCGGCGCCATCTACGCTGCCGGCATCCTGGGCTCTGCCTTTTCCAACGTCTTTGCCATTCCGTTTTGGTCCTGGCGGTCCTCGAGTCTGCGGGGAACCACAGGCACTGCCTTTGCCTACGGCCTCCAAAGCGGCATCGGCCAGCTCGGCGGTGTTATCGGCCCGCAAATCTTTGTCGCCAAGTACGCTGCCGACGGCTACCGTGTACCCTATGCGGTGTGCACGGCGTGCATTGCTGGCGGGTTTATTGGGTGCCTGGTGTGCTGGTATTTGACGTATGACTTGGAGAATGAAGTGCTGCGTGTGCGGCGGGCCAAGAACGCGGCGCGTCGTGAAGGACGTGTCTACTCTGGCAGTGATGTTGACTACGTGGCCGACCGGTGGATCCAAATCAAGGGGCAGCAGCACGTGTAGGTCATGAATTTGAAAGGAAGGTTGTAGAAAAGGATGGCGAATGTAAGCTCGAGATAGCTATCTGCAGCTTTAACGTAATGGTAGCTCTGCATGTCGCCATGCGGCTTTTACGTACTGTCTTCGCTGCCAAACTCCCGTTCTTGGAAAATAACAAACATTTTGGGCTCAAGATTAGGAAACAGGCAGTCAATGAGATGGCATACCGAGTTTGATGGCAAAACAATTGCATGTCGTAATGTACAGCGTCAATGTAGTGATAGGTGCATGCCGTTGCCGTTGTAAAGACAATCCTTCAAAATGCCACGAGTAAAACCATCTCCGTGACAAAATCCGGTATCAAGACCCAGATTCCCAATAATCCCGGCTGTTAAAGACCCGTGCCGGTGGCCGGCCATCTGCGCCCATGTAAGAGCCGCTGATGTCGGTACGCTAGTCCGCGAGCATCGCCCAGAATCGCCATCTTAGGCATCGCCGGAGAGCGTGGGTGTCCCACTCGAAGTGTAGGAACGGCCCATACCATGGCGCCATCTCTCCGAGGATGTTGCAACGGTTTGTGGGCTCCAACGTATGGCGTTGTCGATATGCAGTAGCAATGTCGAATTGAATAATGCTCATGTTATTGGAACACCATAGGTTTCCCGACAATTGGGAATGCCTTTCCTGGATGCTCGTATTTATCAATCATCTCATTCGAACATTAATTTCAAATGCTACCGATCATACGCGTTCTTTGTGACGTGATAGATGGACTTTGATTCATTGTAGTTGTATCTTTTCGTGTATATTCGCTTTCTGCCCATGCCCACGTAACTTTGCTCTCAATCATTGATCTCTCAACTTGTGCATCGTCAACAAACCTCGACGTCTCAAAATATGGCAGACACAGCAGTACTGCCAGCAACTGGCGCAACGTTACCTCTTAATCTATCGCCGACAAAGACCAGTCTCTCCGTCACAGTACCCGATGTAGCCGAAAACGATGTGGAACTGGACTCCAAAGTCCAGAATGGGGATCCTGACAGTATTAACGCGCCAAAGACAGCACCTCCCCGACGGCAGCCCCATGTTGCTGGAAAGACTATCCTCCAGTACCCTACCACGACGTTCCAAATCGAAGACCACCCGGTCGATCAGCGGCGTCAACTTCGCGTGGCCGTGATTGGCGCCGGTCTTGCCGGCATCACTGCAGGCATCCTCCTGCCACACAAAGTACCCGGCATCGCTCTCAAAATCTACGAAAAGAACAGCAATGTTGGTGGCGTCTGGCTCGAAAACACGTACCCTGGCGTGCGGTGCGATGTCCCCGCGCACGTGTACCAGAGCAGCATTGAGCCGCGGACGCAATGGACGGAACAGTTTGCCCAGGGCCCCGAGATCCGAGCATACTGGCAGGAGACGGCGAAGAAGCGGGGTGTGTACGAGTACGTGAGTCTACACTCGGAAGTGACGGAGGCGCGGTGGAACGAGGATGAGGCTGTTTGGACGCTCTCCATCAAGGACACACGGACTGGAGAGGCCCGCACCGAAGTGGCCGATGTGGTCATCACGGCCATTGGGCGGTACAATGCTTGGCGACTGCCCGACTACCCTGGCTTGACAGACACGTTTGAGGGCAAAGTGTGGCATACGTCCAACTGGCCGGCCGACGTCACACTCGACACCCTCGCCGGCCAACGTGTCGCCGTCATCGGCAACGGTGCCAGCGGCGTCCAGGTCGTGCCCAACATCCAGCCCGTCGTGGCTCAGCTTGACCACTATGCACGCAACCCGACATGGGTGGCCGGTGCGTTTGCGGGCGACAATCAGCGCACTCTGGCACCACAGCCAATCCCAGACAATGTCCGCCAGTCGTTCCTTGACGACCCCACTGGCGAAAAGTATCTCGCCTACCGCAAGGAAGCCGAGGCGCCGTACTGGCGGCGATTTGAAACATTGTTCCGGGACAGACCAGCGAACGACGCCATGCGGGCGCAGTACAAGGCCATAATGGCAAACCGGGTGGCCAAGAAGCCCGAGCTGCTCGAGAAGTTGATTCCCGAGTTTGCACCACACTGTCGTCGGTTGACACCAGCTCCGGGGTACCTCGAAGCGCTCTGCGAAGACAATGTCGAATACATCACGACGCCCATCAAGCGCTTCACGAAGACGGAGATCGAGGCTACTGACGGCACACTGAGAGAAGTCGACACGGTTATTTGTGCAACTGGTGCCAATATCGATGCGGCACCACCATTTTCAATCATTGGGCGAGACGGTGTTGATCTCCGGAAAGCATGGGCTCCAGGAGGGCTGTACGGCTGGCCGTACACGTACTTGGGCGTGGCCACTCCTGATTTTCCCAACCTTTTCTTTATAGCCGGTCCCAATGCATCCGGTCCCTCCGGAACTGTACCTAGTTCTGCCGAACACCACGTTGTCTACCTCGCCAAGATGCTGCGCAAGATGGCTAGCCAGGGGATTCGCACGATGGCACCCTCAAACAGGCGGCAGACGACTTTGTAGCGTACGCGGACGCACTTTTCCCGCGTACATATCTGACAGATACGTGCAGTGCGTGGACAAACGGTGGGCAACCGGGCGCGCGGATTCATGCATTGTGGCCCGGTAGTGCGTCGCACGAGCGATATGTGCGGTTCGATCCGCGTTGGGAAGATTTCGAGTTTACATACGTGAGCGAGTCAGGCAACCGGTTCGCATGGCTGGGGAACGGGTGGACGGCAAAAGAACAGGATCCGGAGACGGACTTGACGTGGTATTTGAAGCGGCCGGCGGATGTTGACCTGAGGAGTTGGTACGAGAACTGGTACGATCGGTGGTAGTAAAGACGACGGGGGTTGAGATAATGATTGTTTGAAATTCAAAGAAGTATGGGCCGTAACGACGTACAAGGTATATCACAGAAAAGAAATGAAAGAAGAATACAACAAAATAGACCAAGCAGACCAGAAAACCGTGCATGTCCCACTCCAAGCGTATATAAAGGCATTACATTAAAAGATAGGCTTTGAAAAGCAGATCATTGCAGGTCTTCTACTGAGGAGGATAGTATGGCTGCTGGTGCGACTGGCTGGCGGAGTAGTACGGCTCCGGTGTGCCCTGGGCGGGCCCGGCGGCGCTGTACTGATGCTGCTGCTGGTACTCGGGTGCAGGTGTCGCGGCCGGGCTGACAATGTGCTGTGAGGGAGTGTAAGCGGCGGCTTGTGCCTGTGCATGCGGGTCATAGACGGCCGTCGCTTGAACGCCACCAGCGTAACCAGCGACACACCGCCGTCAGCGGGCGTGCCGTAGGCGGCCGACGTGTAGGGCATCGGCTGGGTCTGGTAGGCCTGCGACTGCGGTGCCTGCTGCTGGGTCTGCGCGCTGTAGGGCTGGACGGGCGCCATACCACCCGGGGCGGCCGCGTAGGCGACGTAGTCCGGATCATAAGCACCAGCGCCACCCTGCAGAGGCTGCTGGCCCTTCATCTCGACCACGCCGGCATCGTTGCTCTGGATCCCCTGCTTCTGGGCCTGCAGGTGCAGACGCACCTGGTGCGCCAGGTAGGCAAATGAGGCAACAAACAACAGCATCTGGACGGCCGACAGGCCGGCAATGGCACTGATCTCGGCCAAGGCGACTTTGCCGGCGACGGCGTACCGCTTTGTCAAATCACGCTTGCGCGAGGTGTAGCAGGTGTCGGCGTTGAAGGTGCTGCCGTCGTCGTAGCAGTCGGCGACGGTGGCGTACTTGAAGGTGCCGCGGAGGGCGGCGTTGGCGCCCATGGAGGCCAGCCAAAAGATGATCATCAACAGATCCAGAGACAGGACGGCCCAGTAGTTGTAGGCGACGCGGGCACCCGTGGCCTTTTCCGTGACAATGGCGTAGATGGCGATAATGAGAGTGAAAAAACCGCAGACGAAAGCAAAGGCGTAGGGGCCGAGGACGAGGCCGTGCATCAGCAGGCCCGCCATAACGCAAATGACGAGCGACAAGAAGATCTGGAAGCCGCGGGCAACGATGACGCCGACAGGAATGGGGAAGACGGGGTACGAGCCGGGCGTACCGCCGTCGCCGCTGACGGGGGATGCATAGGACATTGTGGCGGTGGTGGTGGGGGTGAGGAGAGAGAAAGGCGGGTTGTCGTGAGAGAGTTTGTAAGAGATGATGTCGTGATGTTTGCTGAACTCTCGATGAGGCTGAAAGATAGGGGAAGGAAACAAAAAAGGAGAGAGAACAAAAAAGGGAAGGAGAGGAGAAGAGAAGAGCAAAAAGGGAAAGAGCAATGGAGAGAAGGCTATCCTTATCTTTATGAAGAAGAATCTCGCGAGGGAAGGCACGATAATAAAATGCGGCAAGTGCTGCCGGCGCGTGCGCGCCAGCTCCTTCCTTCTGCACTTTTGCACTTTCAGCTCGGCCGCAGATGGCGAGGCGCAAAGGCCTATCCTACTAGACCAAGCCAGACCAAATCAAATGAAAATACTCCGTCCGCCGGCCTTCGTCCTGTCAAGAAGAAACAAATAAAAACGGTGCCCAGCCCGAGGCCAGCCCAGCCGCAGCAAATGCACAAAAACGCCAAAATGGAGTGTGGGTGGGACTGCCTTTGCAGAAAGAGGAAAGGGCGAGGTCTGAGAAGGGGAAGGCACGATGGGGAGGACAACAGAAAATGCAGGGAACGTGGGACGTGCATCCTCTGCTTCGATGGGCTTTTGGGCTTTCTTGTACTTCTTGGGTTGCCTTCACGCATCAATAGCTTGGCTTTTGAGTGTTTTCAGTGTGTGTGCGGTGGAACATCGTGAGGCTGTTTCTTCCTGGGCGGCTCTTTCCTTTGTGCCCCTGCTGTTTCTTATTTCTTGATTTTTGTTTTCTTTCTCCTCTTTTACGTTTCTTATTTTAGACTTTAGACTTTTATTCTGTCACGAATAAAACAAGCTTAACAAAATCAAGCCTTCCACTCTCCTCGCAAGCTTGTTTCACAAACAAGGTCGACGAAATAAGAGCAAAAGAGACTCCAATTTGCCAAGACGCTCCGTTCCGCTGGGCAAGGCCAACCGCGCCAAATTTAAAGTGCTGAGCTGCCTGAGGAGACTAGAAAAAGTAAAATGATTCGCTGGAGAGGTGAATGAGCAGGCGCTATTGGACAGAAGGACGAGCACAAAATTGAAAGGAAGCGAGCACCGATATCTGTTTGATTTTTTGGGGTTGGGGGGGGGGGGTATTTCATTGGGATTTCTTGAACTTTCAGCTGCATGTTGTCAAAGGGGGCAAGAGAGGACAAGAAAACGACATGGGAAGCTGTTCTGGAACGGTCCATCTGTCTCACACCAGCTGGCAGGGCATGAACAGTGTATTTATCTGATAGACTTGGAGGAAGATCTAAATGAGAAAGAACAGACGAAATATTGATCACGACAGAAGCTTCTCTCGAACTCACCGACTCCACCAAATAAGGTCGACGGGCTTCAAGTCCCTGTAATTCTGTACTCAATGACTGTCGCGAATCGCAATCGTCTCGTGCGTTCATTTCTTCCCATGATTTGCTTTTCTCTCCGCCATTTTGTCTTTTCTCCTCGTGCAGGGCTGTGCAAAAAGGGCCCAAGGCACACTTTCGCCAACACGCATGTGGGCTTGGTGGGTTACTTTCTTTTTTAATGGGTCCACTTTACCACGCAGAGCCGCCACATGTTTCGCCGTTGAGTGTATCCAGCGTGTCAAGGCGTGTCCCAATCCCAGCCCCATTGAAAAGTGCGGAATTTAAAGAGGTAAAAGTGAACACTGAAAGGGCGGGTCTAGGCTCTCCAGTACCTCCAGGGCGGCAAGGGGACCCCTGTTTCCACTTCTCGCAACGGAGGCCATACGAGTAAAGTGGACAAACCAGTTGATACGTGTTTGGATTTTCAGGGTCGTCTTTTTGGCGTTTTCTTCTTTTTGTTCATCATCTTCCCATCGTCATCAACTACAAATTCAGTCCGTCGGATAGATTTAAGTTGTTGTTTGAGAAACAAATAGGATAAAACCGAGGCACAGGTAAGCCTTGGAAAAGAGAATGGAAAGGATGGAAGGCACAGTATCTTTCTCCTTCAACTTCAACGGCGTTACCAGCACAGGGAGTAACCCACCATAAACGTACGATGGACGATGGATGGTCAATATTGACGATATGTGGTCGATGGCCGATTCACACTGAGACAAGCGCCGCCGTTTTATTG
Organism: Sporothrix variecibatus; assembly: GCA_016097105.2. Classification (NCBI taxonomy): domain Eukaryota; kingdom Fungi; phylum Ascomycota; class Sordariomycetes; order Ophiostomatales; family Ophiostomataceae; genus Sporothrix; species Sporothrix variecibatus. The sequence continues at coordinate 3,501,846 of JADMNI010000003.1, forward strand.
GTACTTTTCTTCTTTTTGTCCCGAGAACGCGGCAGTGCATCGTGCCTAGCCAAATAATGCCAATATTCCATACATGAAGACTAAAAGAAGCGAGGATGGAGACAGATCTGATCGAAAGGCAGGTCACAAACATAAGCAATATCTCTCGTTATTTTTCAGGCCGGGAGTTTATTACGATTAGTATTAAATATTACCATGTTATTTGCTGCAGTCATCATTCGGTTCGACCCGCTCAAAGCCTCACCCGAGTTTTGATGCTAACAACATCACCTAAGAACTTCAATACAAAAAAAAATTAAAAAATTTAGAATTGGCATACTAAAAACCGCTATGCCAGAAAAGAAAGGCTGCAAAATGGAAAGTAAGAGAGGGGGAGACACAGAGAGAGATCGAAAAGCAAACAAAAGTCCAGCAAGAATCGCGACAAGACAGGCATGGGTATAAAACAGAGGAAAATGGGCGCTCAAAAGGAAAAGAGAACAAGAAAGAAAAGCTCAAGAATAGGTAATCAGAATTTGAGGAAGTTGGTTAACGAGTTAGTTCTCATGTTGACTACTCGGCGGACTCGTCGTCGTCGTCCTCTTACTCTTCCTCCTCATCGTCGTCGTCGTCATCTTCGTCGTCGTCCTCAGTCTCGCCGTCGGCATCGGTTTCGGTCTCAGCCTCATCAGTGCCGGTAGCGGCGGGAGCCTTTGTGGCATTGGTGGCAGCGGGAGTCTTGTCGACCTTTGTCGGCTCCTCCTCCTCCTCCGGCTCCTCGGGCTTGGGGCCCCTGATGGCATCAATGTACGCCTGGGCCTCGTCGCCGCCCAGCTGATCAACCAGCGCTTGCGCAGAGTTCCTGGCGCGGTGGACCATGGCGTCGACTGCTTCCATGCCGGTACGGTCGGCATAGGCGTGGTCAAAGGTGTCAACCATGTCAACAATTTTCTTGGCCTTTTCGTAGAGGCAGGTCCCGTTGCAAGGACGTACAAGGAAATTGTAAACGGAATCGGTCTCGTTGACGGGGTCAGGTAGTCGAGCCCGACGGTCTTGGCGATGTGGGTGGCCTTGTCCAAAATTTGGGAGAGACTATCTGTGGGCGTGCGAAAATCGTTGCTGATAAGTTTGGCCTTCCAGCCGGGCACGTAGCCGTATTTCGGGATGTCGTTTTCTGGGGGTGTTAGTGAGTGAAGGAGGAAGAAGCGAGCGCAGCGAGGACAAAGACAAAAGGTTGAGGACGAGAAAAAAAAAACCTACCGACAGTGCTGCGGAGCGCCGAAAAACGGCGGTGAACATATTCGACCGAGTTGACAACGTTCTGCACCATACTGGTGGGATCTGGATGAAGACGGGGTCCAGCTCGGGGATAGACGGGGGCTCGGCGGTGGATATGGGCTCGAAAGCAAACGAGGTGGTGGTTATAGCCGTCTCGACTGCCACCTTGACGCCCGTTTTAACGGCCGCCTTGGTAGCTTTGGCATCATCAGCCGAATCGACGGGGCGGGCAATGGCAACGCCGGCCAGGCCGGTCACCAAAAGGGCCGAAGTACGCATCGTGATGGAAATGGATGAAATGAGCGTGAAAATGAGTGTGGTAATGAAAACGAAGAAGAAAAGAGAGAAAGTACATGACGAAAGGCGAGAAAACGATATTAAGGAGCAGAGCGAGAGCCGACAATGCGACGGCCCGTGAAAACCTGCATGAAAGAGGAAGAAAGGATGAGATGAGAGAACGTGAGTGGGAGTACCTGCCATTATGTGGAAAATGGGTGCAAGAGGCAGTTACTAACAGATGGATCATCTGATACCAAGTGGTAGGGTTTGTCGTAAATTTGTGTGCAGCCGCCTTCAATGTATTATCTCATCGAAACAGCTAGGTCTATCATCACAAGGTAGTTTGCGTGTTGGTTTGGTGCTCGGCAGTGGTGAATCTCAGAGCTACTGCCAAAAGAGTAGGGGAGACCGGATGTTATTGGTCGTTGGCCAGTAGTACTTTGTTGATATTTTGCCACTTTGGGCGGTACATCGCCAAATTGTGCGAGGGCCTATCAATAACCAACAGACGGTGTGCGTCATCCTCTACAAACTATCACATTAGATCATGTTGGAGGGCTTACTAGGGACGCTCCGAGGCGGGGTAGTACTGGAGCATAAGGTATCATGTACATTGAATAGTGAGAGAAGGTGAGAATAATCATAAACATTTTTGTATCCTGTTATGCCCTGTCCAGGGTAAGCGCTTGCTATATAAATCGATAACCTAATATTCCCAGCGGGCTTCTCGACCATATAACCCTGATGCCATATAAGGTACCTTTAACAGATATGAAAAGAAGACATGTAAAACGCTAAAAGAAAGTCGAAGATACATCGGTCACCATCTAATGAGTCGATGTAGCATCCAATTCGGCAGGCGGTGTCTGTCCGTAGTGGAATGGGTGCTCACCACCCTCCATCTCAAAGACGCCTCCTTGTTGGCCAGTTCTCTGCTGCTGCAGCTGTCCTTGCTGCGGTAATGGCGGCTGGATAGATGTCGCCGAAACACTGCCTGGGTGTGGTGTGCCTGCCATGGTGGACGATGTTGGCGGTCGTGGCATGGCGCCCATGCTGTAGTTTTCTGTCGTCTGGCTCGGGTGCATGCTGTCTGGACTCGTGTGGACCGTGTAGATGGACTTGCCTGGTGTGAGGAGACCACTACCGTTATTGTTTGGCATAGGCCCATTGCGACCTGTCTCGAGCATCAGATAAGGTCTTTGACCACGTTCCCGGCCAGCACCATTGTAAAACACGGCACTGCTGCCGTCGCCCAAGTAGTTGCCGTTGCCACCTCCTGCACTACCGGGTCCTCCCATCTGCTGCTGTTGCGATCTGCGTCGACCGGCTTCTGTGCGGTAACGCCGGAACCAGAAGAAGGCGACCACACTCAAACCGACAACAGAAACACTGACACCCGAGGCGATGCCAGCTGTCGCGGCCACGCTCAACGGTTTGCTCCCAGAAGAGTCGCCTGTCGACGACGACGAGTCGTCACAGGTGCCAAAGTCAGACAGACAACCGGCGCCGCAGTAGTCGACGGTTGATCCGCAAAAGTTGTGCTGGGAGCAGCAGTCGCCAAAGGTGGAGCCGATGCAGGTAAAACTGCCGCCGCAGGTGGCATTGGTCGTGACGGTCAAGGCTTCACTGGGCGAGGTGGGGGCAGAGGCAGTGGACGTGCCGTTGTTGGTGGTGCTGCTGTCGCCGTAGTCGTCGCCATCGTCGTCATCATCATCATCGTCGTCGTCGTCATCATCACCATCATCTCCGTCGCCATCATCATCCCCATCATCATCCCCATCATCATCCCCAGAATCAAAAACAGTGCTGCCATCCGCACTCGTCAATACACTCCCGCCGGCATCGTTGTCGTCCTCGGCCAGCCCATCATCGTGGTTCTCAATCACCGAGATGCCGGGACTCGGCAGACCAGGATCGGTGGCGTTGAACTGGAAATCGTCCCGGGCCGTCTTGAACGTCAGGATATAGTGTGGCGTGGCGTCCAGTTGTGGTTGTGGAATGGCGACTGTCCAGTTGAAAGTGCCGTCGACAGAAAGATCGACATTTTTTGTCAAGAGTTGTGAAAAGGTATCGCTGGCGCTGTAGGCATAGGCGGCCACCCATAGATCGGCCGTCGTGTTGCCCGTTAAACCTTCTGTTCCCGACCAGGCGACTTGTAGCGAATCGCCAGCGAGGAGTGTTGTACTAAAAGCGTCTTGTGTTGCGTCCGGGACGACCCAAATGGACGAGACGGTAGCGTCAGAGTCTGTTGGCAGGTCGGCAGTCACGAGAGAGGCGGAGAAAGTGAGCAGTTGTGCCGCCACCAAGGCGAGTGTTGTTGGTGTCCTCATCGTGATGTGTGTAATGTGTGTGACTTGTGAAGAACACGGTCGGATAGTAAACAAAAAAAGAAGAGGTCAAAGAAGACGGCTTGCGCCTTCAAAGAGCTTTGTCCGTGTCTTGTTTTGGTTTGTCGATATTGTCCGAAATAGAGGTATGCAGAAAAAGAGAAGGAGAAAAGAAAAGAGAAAGGAAAAGAGAAATTCAAAAGCATGCAAAAAAAGAGGACAGTGGAGGGTATATGAAAAGCTGAAACTGCCCAGACTGCCCAGACTACGTCCACGCTTACAAGAGTATCGAGCGGCTGCCAACGTCCTCTCACTTCATCCCTCACTCTCTCTCTCGTCTGAGTATTTTGCGTTTTGACAGGTGCAGGGATCACTTAGGTAGGGGAGAGGGAGAGAACAGTAGTCGCTTTGGCGCATGGCATGAATTTGAAGGATTCCCACGAGAGGAGGGAACCGTTCACACGAGAGAGAGAGAGCGGCATCCGCGCAGAAACCCTTGTCAACCCACAGAGTGGGATGGGCCACTTCGGCTGCCCGCATAAATGCAAAGCCGCATAGTGAGCCTCACTGAAGTGGGAGTGGAGTGGTGGGCAGAATGAAGGAGAGGGAAGGGAAGGGCCGGTGACAGGGGACGAGGGTTGTCGAAAAGAAAAAGGTGTTCGTGTTGGTGACTGTGAGAAGGGAGAGAGGCACTCGACAAAACCGGGAAACTGGAAAAAATGAGCTGCGTGTCCAAAACAATTCTACGACAGCGATCCAAGACGGGAGGGGACAAGAAAAAAAGAAAGCAAAGCACAAGAAGAGAAGTAGTTCGACCGTTGAGGGACAGAGAGAGAGAGAGAGAGCCCATCGGCCGGACGAGTGTATCGACTAACGCAGGAGAACGTGGTCTTGGCCCGTTGACTATTAGACAGTAACTGAGAACGAGGACCGAGATATCCCAAACAGGAAAAAGCCACGAGCATGGTCGACGGTCGACTCTGGTGTTATTGGCTGGACAGAGGGCTCCCGGAGGATTCAGGAGATGCGAACCATCTTTCAGTCTTTCTTCCTCTTTTTTGTTGTCGACGGCATCTTCCTCTACAACCTGAAGGAGGCACAGCAAGAAAGTGCACCACGGACGAGGTGAAGCTGGGACGGCTGGTCGATCTTTACTAGAGCAGGGATGTTGGTCTAGTAACGAGAGCCTGTGCAAGTTAATTTGTGTAGGGCTGTGGTGTTGCATCAGGCACAATAGATAAAATGTGAGAGCGTGCAGTGTAGGAAAAAAGTAAAGTGTGGCTCCACGTTCCCGTCTGGCGGGCCGTTCGTGGGAGTTGAGAAAAAGGGAGGGAGGATTTTGGGTGTAAGAGAGAGAGACGGTCGGATTGGCCAATGTTCAGACTCTGAAACGCATAACGATGAGAGAAGACGAAAAAAAAAAAGCAAAAGGGAATGAAAGAGACAGAAAGAGACAAAAAGAACAGAGACCCATGTTCGTGCTTTTGCGCTCTTATGGGATGCTACGACAACTCTTCCTCTCCAATCTTTCAGTCCAAAATCACGATATCACTGAAATCGGTGGTCATAACAAGCCGGAGATGCACAAGAAGCGTCGTGAAGCCGTTGTTATTTTTGGGGAGAAAAGTGGCTTAATTCGTATTGTGGAGTAAGGCAGTGTAAGTGAAAGCGGACAAACCCCGGAAGCAAACAAATACCTCGTAGAAATAGCAATGAAAAATCAAGAACAATGAGAACTGCCGAGTTGTAATAAAAAGAAAAGTAAATAAACTCAAAAACCACAAAATGCAATACACGATCTGAACGCCTCTTCTTTTACTTTCTGCAGATCCCGTGCGTGAAGAACGTGCAGCAAACCGCACCAGAGTATCGGTCTGCGCTAGGCATCTCTAGGCACCGTTTCAGCACGGCCCTTGCCGCCAAGAGAGGTCGACTTCGGCTCTTCTTCACTCTCTCACAATTATTCTCATCTTCCACCCACCTCTTTTTTGTTTGTTGTTTCTTTTTCCTGCCCGTCGGACATTTTCCTCGCATCGTTCGGAACCGAAAATGTTCACTCTGTCGTTCTCGGCGTTTTCTCGTCCCTCTTGGCTGCCGCATGTTGCCGTCTCCTCACAAACTGCGTTTCAGACGCGCCTTCATGGTGCGCAACCTCTCATCGTCGGCATCGACCAGTGAACTGAGCCAAACATTTCCTTTTCTTTCCTCGCTGCGCTCGTTTTCTGTGTCCTCGCTTCGCTCGCTGTCCACTTTTGTGTGAGTGTTCCCCATTAGAATGGGCGCCGTATTAATGTACAGCGACTCGTAGTGGCCCGCAGGGACAACAAATGTCTCGTGGAAAGCGCCCAAGTGCGGATGCTGGCCGTCGGCCGTGGCTTGTCTCAACCACGCATACGCCTCTCTGTGTACTGGACTGCCTGCAAACTTCTGTAGACCATCTAGGTCTCGAAAGTAGAGGACCAAAAAGATGGTGTCGTGCGAGGTGCGTGCAGCGTTTCCACCTCGAAACAAGTCGCCACCCAGCAGGCCGTACTCTGTCCGGTGTTCTTCGAGAGCACTCAAAGTATCCCGAAACCGTCGTGTCATGGCCTGTGCTCCGGGTGCAAAGACGCCCAGTGGATGGTTGAAACGGGCGCCGAAATGGAAGACGACAATGCCCTGGCCGGGTTGAGGAGCGTAGCGGCCCGTCGTTGGGAGGGAATGTGGGCAGTCGAGCGGCCAGGGATGACGCCCTTCAAAAATGAGTGGGTGAGTCGACGACCTCGAATACGTATTGTTGGGAGCAGTATCTGGACGACTGTGACGGTGGGCGCCAGCACCAAAAGAGCAGCCGCTGGGATCATGCACCACGGCATCGGGACGGCCGCGGCAAAGGCCATCTGCAGGCCGGCGCCGATGGCCAGGAGTGTGTGCAGCTTGAAGGCATCCTTGATGATGTGCTAGACGTAGAGTTAGTGGAACTCATAAAAGGGGAGAGATGGAAGACATACTGTCGGCCCTATCTCTGTCCACTTGACGGGTCGAACCGTTGTCGGCGGCACGAGACTGCGGAAGTCGTAGCCATCAGGAGGCGGAGACGGCGGTGTTTCTAGATGCAGCTTTCCGCCGCTTTTATCAACACTGTTGTCCATTGCAGTCCTTGTGGTGTCGATGAGTATTTATTCAAAGATTTGGGTATCCAAGGAAAGGAAGAGATAGCATCATAGATAGCATGGTCAGATTCTGAATGTCAGATGTGGACTTGTAGGGTTCAAAAGAAAAATAATAAGAAGGTGAGGCAGTTGTTGCACACGCTGCCCTTTGTCCTTTGTTAAGCGACAAACTGTGCTTCCAAGAACTCTTTGTACACACTTTTCGCTCGGTTATCTTTTTCACTGCCGTTACCGTTTGTTTTGTCGGCGAGACGGACATGCTTTTGGACAACAAGTGGCAGTTGACGTAAGACCGTTGAAAATGTCTGTCAAATGTGAGACCATTGCACCAACGGTCGAGAGGCGCTGCGTAAATGAAAACAAATCTTGTTCATATTCTAGCTATGCATCTATCGTGTAACAATAAAAAATAATGAAAAAAATAATGAAAAAAGGTAATACTATATAAAACCCCCCCTCTTCGCCGCCTACTCCTTCTTCTGTTGGGCCACCCACTCTTCGACATCCTTCTTAAAGTCCGGCTTGTACAGCCACATCAGGTCAAACGGCTGCCGCGCATCCCCCGTCACAAACGCCGCGTCCGACGCCGGCATTCGCCGCAGGTCAATCTGGTGGTTGAGGGCAAAGACTTTGTCGATGCGTGCCTGGCGGTACTGCTGCCAAAAGTCGAGGGCGGCCTGCGGGTTGGCAATGTCGGCGGTCATCCATTGGCGGCCCAACAGCAAGGCAAGCATGTAGACGTCTTCAAAGGCCTGGTTGATGCCTTGGCCGGCCGAGGGCGGGATGGCATGGGCGGCGTCGCCCAGCAAGATGACGCGGCGCGTAGCCGAAGCCCAGCGGTCGAGCTTGGGCACGACATAAAAGGGCCACACATTGATCTTGGCCGGGTCAATGGTGGCTACGGCGTTGGCGACAATTTCGGGGTAGTTGTCGGCGTCTTCTTGCAAAAAGGCCACAGCGGCCGCCCGACCATCCGCCAGCGACCCACGCTGCTCCCATGCGGCGCGCTCGTGCTCCTGGATGCGGCGCTGCTTGCCAATCAGGACCTCGCCGCCGTCGGGGTTTTGCGGGCAATGACAAACGCACCGCCGCGTTCCTTGTTCTTGGGGGAAATCGTCACGGGGATATGGTAGCTGCCGTCCACGGGAGCTTGAGCTGGGCTGTGGGGACGGCCGCGGTGATGCCCGCCATGAACAGAAACTTCGTCTCCAAATCCGGGTAGAGGTGCCGCCGGACCGTCGAGTGGATGCCGTCGGCGCCCACGAGGAGTGAAGCAGTCTCGGTCGTTCCGTCTGTAAAGGCAAACGTCACGCCGCCACTGGTGTTGGTGGCCTCGTCCTCGCTCACCACATGCGCGTACTTGCGGCCGTACACGACCGACACGCCAATCTTCTTGAGGGCCGCCACCAACGTGTCAATCAGCACGTGCCGATAGATGCGCAGGCCCTGGTAGCCGTACTTGCTGGCATCGCCAAACTCGTATGTCTCGGTGATATTGCCATCGCTGTCACGGAAATCGAGACGCTCAAAGCTGTACCCCTGCGGCTTGACCTCGCTGTACACACCAAGAGCGTCCAGTACTCTCAAAGCATTGGGCGACAGCATCACGGCGCCGCCAATATTGAGTGGGGCAGGCCGGGACTCGTATATGGTCGACTTGATGCCCTGCTGGTGGAGTGCCAGAGCGAGGGTGAGGCCAGAAAGGCCAGCGCCGATGATGGCGACGTTGTGTTCAGTAGACATTGTGAGGTGGGGTGAAAACTAGGTTTGGATTAATGCTGGAGATGAAGATGGAGTAGTTGATTTGTTTGGTATCTTGAAGTGATTTGATGTTGCTTTGGTATTTGTGAGATGTTGTTGATAATGTTGTTGATGTTGATGATGAGATGGGACGAGATGTTGTTTCTTTTCTTGGCCCGGACGACGACCTCTTCTTATACCTTTGAGAGGATGGAAGGATCACAACCCTAATGGACATCCATCTTTTGTCATATTCCCTCTGATCTGTAAGCTCTGTGAGAAACATGCCGTGAGCCGTCATCTTCTCCATCCTTCGCGTTCATGTCGACAGACAAAGAAGACTTCCTCCAACGGTGTTCACTGCTCTATCCCCGCGCGGATCCGGGGTTTAGCCTCCGGTCACCGAATCTGATGGTGTTTCTCACAACGATTGGTGGAATGGGGTTAAGTGGTCCACTTTTCGGTGGTAATTCAGTTTATCCCCGTCTTACACGGACATTCCCCCCGATACCCGTTGGCTTTTCCCAATCCTTCTCAATGCTTTTCTTGCTCTTTCTCTCGTCATCATCCCCGCATCTGCATTGCAACTCCAGAGTGGGACAAGCAGCAAGGTCGGTGGCTGCTATTCGCTGTCTCGCATCTTACACTTTAAAGTGCGAGGTGAAAGTGTAAAGTGCGAGGGCTGGAGCGATTTAGAGTGCGAGCAAAGTGCGAACTGTTCCGTCGTGCAGAAACAAGAACAAGCGAGCCAGCGGCTGCTTCAATGGTTGCATCGTTGTATCGAATGTCTCGTGTCGGCTGTGCAAACCGTTCGGTCCGTGTCGCTCTCTGTCTCGCGCTGTCGGTCTTATTTGACGTCTCTTGCCTTTGCTGAAGCGAGCCGTCGTACAAAAATCAAAGTCAAAAAGAAGAAAAAGAAAAATTAGACAGTGCAACAATGAAGAGAGCAAGGACAACATTGTCAATTGGGTATACAACACACAGAAAAGATGAGAATACTAAACAACAGAAACATAGACGTATCCAAATATCCAAATATCCAAGCGTAAACAATCATATCCAAAATTGTAGACAAACGCCATCACCACCATCACTCTACCGGATCTTCCGGCCGTGCGAGTGGTACACACCCAGCACCTTGCGCCACCGCACAAAGGCGTTGCGCTGGCTAATCTCCAGATCCTGCACCCGATCGCCCGACCGCGGAAGGTACCGACACATAATGTCGCTGTCCCGCGACATGTCCTGGTGCCGCACCGCCGTGCGTCCATCGCCTGAGCCGGCACTGCCAATACTGAACCCAGAGCTGCCGCCGCGGTTACCGCCGCCGCCGGACCGAAGATCAAGACAAACAAGGGCGGTACCTTCGTGATGCGTCGACACTTTGACAAACACGAGACCGGCAGCCAAGAGTGTACGGATCTCGGGCTTGATGTCGACTTTAAACCCATCACCAGCAGCACCACGGCGGGCAAAGACTTTGTTGTAGGGTCCAGCGGCCACCATAACATTCTCGGATTCGGTCGTCAGCAGGTGGACCAGCAAGGCTTGTGCGTCGATGCCGGTCACAGCCTGCAGTTCGCTCAGGCTGTGGCAGGTGACACGCTGCAGCAAAAAGTCCCGCCACGGCCACTCGTTGACACGGATGCTCTTGGCAATCAGCATGATGAAACCGGCGACCACCCACATGTACGTCGTAATACCGAACGGGTCGACATTCTGGAGGGCAATGCTGTTCTCTTCGGCACGGCCCAAAAACACGCCAATCATCAGGCCACCCACCACGAGGATCGCACAGAAACCCAGCACGCTGTAGACATAGGTCGTGCAGCGGACACGCACCGTGCGCTCTTCGACGACCCACTCGGAGCTTTCTTTCGACAGACGCTCTTGACGGCGGCGGGCTTCGCGTACGCGCTGCTGCCGCTGCTCGGCCGACGCGGCGTCCCAGGCGTTGGTGCCGGTGCGCTTGTCGCCACCTTCACCACTGCCGCTGTTGCTGCCGTCGCCGAATCCACCACCCCAGCCACCCAGCATGGCCGCATGACGGTGTGTCTGTGCCACCAGTGAGCGGGACAAAGACCGGAAATCGGCACCGGGCAGACATGAACTGCTCTGCTGGTCGTAGGTCAAAGTGTGCAGAGCGGCGACGGCCGTGTACTCGGGCGCGCGCGGGCGAAAGTCCTCGTCAACGTCAATAGGTAGCATCTCGCCCAGGCCTTGGAGGGCCGTCTGCAGCTCGTTGATGACGGTGGGCTGCGTACACATGAGCGGCACCATGACGGCAATGATCTGGCCGAGTGTCGTCAGGGGCATCTCCACCGGTTTTGTCGTGGCCTTGACGTCTGGGTCGCCGTCTTCATCAATGACTTGAAGATGGGCCGTGACACGGGTACCGCTAGGGCGCTCACCTGTCGGCAGGACAGGACCACCACCTGGTGCGTTCCCATTGCCCGCAGCCAGGAAGGCACCGCGGGACGATTCACTCGAGGACCCGCTGACTTTGCGCTTGCCCTTTTCCTTCTCGTTGTCATCGCCAAAGTCGCTGCCAGACTCTAAAGCAACCCGCTTGTTGCGCTCGCGCAGCTCTTCCACAGCATCGCGGAACAGCTTGAAGCCTTGGTAGCTGTGCTTAACAAATAGGGGGCGGCTCGACCCGGACATGTCGCCGCCGCGGTCCTGGTGCACAAACGCAGACAGAGGCGTGTCCATTGTGCCGCCACGGTAGACCACCGAGCAAATGTCCAGCGCGTCCTCGGCAAAACTGGCGCCCATGGCCATCTTGGCCGACACCGACGACGAGCCCTTGAGCTCCTGCAGCATCGACAACAAAGTGGAGGACGTCCAGTTCTCGATGCGCGACAGGTCGGCAAAGTAGCTGTCACTGCCGCGCTTGCTCGTCTCCAGGAACGCCTCCAGCTCACGCTGCCGCCGCGGCTCGTAGATGGGGTCCAGGTGGAAACCACCCCAGCGCGGGTGTGCTCCCATGCCCATACCCCAGCCACCACCATTGCCGCCGCCGTTGACGCCGTTGCCCTGTCCATTGTTCTGACCATTGACATTGACGTTCATACCGCCCAGGATGTACGGTGCATCGTCGTCATCATCGTCTGGCTGCTCCAGGTCCACGCGCGTAGCACCAAGGGCCTGCAGCACCTTTTGCTCGGCCGAGTAGTTGCGGCCGTACTCGAGCGAGCGCTCGGCGTACTCTTGCGCATCGCGCGCCAGGATCTTGAGCTTGGCCGAGTACTTGGCCAGGCCGCAGAGGGCACGGCTCTGCCATGCGGCATGGTCGGCGGCCGACATGGCCAAACGCGCCGCCGTCGCCGTCAGGTAGTCGACAAACGCACAGTAGCGCACCATGAACTCGCGCGTGCCCACGGCAATACCACCCGCTTTGTCAGCGTCCGGGCCGCCGTGGGTGTTGGATGAGGACGAGTTCTTGGCCGCTGGCTTTGAAGTTTTGCTGTCCTCACCCGACCCCTCCTGCCCCTCCTCATCGCTGTCGTCGTCGCTGTCGCTCTCGTTCTCGTCACCCTTTTCGCCATTCTTCCGCCGCTCTGACCGCTCCTTCTGCTTGCTGATCCGCTCAAGCCGGTCCTCCAGAATCTTTTGTGAATTGCGGTACGCCCAGTCCGTCGTGAACCGCGCCGCATTCTGTTGCAATAAAATAGCATTGTCGTGCCGGCAGATGTGCATGTTGAACAGCACCTGGTCGGCCACATGGGCCAGCCGGCGGTAGGCCGTCGCCGTGTCCGGCTCGGGAAACAGGGCTTCAGCCTCAAAGGACAGACGCTGATTCTGGCCCATGTTCTGAACGACGCCGTGCAGCCGCTTCACCTCGTAGTCCCAGAGTGCACGCTCTTCGGCCTCAGTGACGTCGTACTCGGTCAGGTCGTCAAACTTGACACGCTCCCGCTTGCGCGGTGTGTTGCCTGAGACGACGCCGCTCTTGTACTCAATATGGGCAAACACCATGTCGCGGACGTCTTCGATGGTGGCCTTGGCCGAGTCGGGCAGTGGCAGATCGGGTGGCATGGCCAGCAGCTGGCCCGGCATGAGGGCGTCCTGGTTGGCATTGCTGCCGCCGCGCGACCCAAAGGTGTTGTTGCCGAAGCGGCCCACGTAGGACCGCGTCCGTTTCTTGATCACCATTGGGAGGTGTGGGAGGTTGTAATTTTAAGTGAAGACAATGGTAATGTGTAATGTGTTGGCTGAATTGTCTTTGGAAAAGTCGTGAAAGTCAAGAAGAAGGTGGCCAGCTTGATATCAGGAAACAAGAAAACGATAAAGTAAAGGTCGAGCAGAAAGGGCCGTCAGGCATACAAAGCGTTGTGGGAAAGAAAGGAACATAAATCCGTAGGAACGTCCTCTGGCAACCTTTTTGGGTGGGAAGAGGTCTCCAACACGCAAGGCTCGGGACAGGGCCCTGCTGCAGAGACAGGCAAATTGCCTTGCCATCCTATGTGCCACACATCACAGTTCGCGAGCCATTATCCATATCCATGCTCACCCCACTGACCTGGCCCTGGCCAAATCGAGACCGCCAGCCCAACGAGGCGACCCTCCACAGTTGGCGGAACTTGCATCGTGGATCAACGGGAGAAGAGGAGACCGGTCGAGCACGTTTGCTTGTTAGCCCAAGAGACTATCAAAAGGGAGGGAGGCGGGCCGCTTGTTTGGTTGCCGCAGGATGCGGCTCTGGCGTCTTGTGGAGTTCGAGCGAGCAAATCAGAAACAACAACAAGAAAAGAGAGAGAAAAGCTTGTTGAGCTTGTGTTCGAATCTGGCGATTGTTCCGAGCAATTACGAGGGCAGTACTGAGTGGCTCTGGGAAAGTAGACAGGAGGGCCAAGCCACAGCACAACGTCAGGGGCAGGGGCAGGGACGTTCCTTCCGGTTGATATCTGCCCTCACATTCGCTCTTTCCGTTGTTGCTTTTTTACTTCTCACTCTTTCCAAAGTTTATCCGTTGAATCGTCCGCTCTTTCCTTTGCAAGGCTGCACAGTCTTTTGGCAAGAGCGCTGGCAAATTTGCTGGCAATTTGGCCCAACTTAAAAAGAGCCAGCCAGCCTGTCAGCCTCAGCCACAAAACACCCTCCTTTTCCACCCCCTGCATCGAACAAAAATCCACAATCACCACCACCTAGGCAGCCTGTCACAGTTGATCACTCTCTATTCTTCCCCATAACAGCCCACGGCTACCAATAAGAGGCAACCTGCGCAGCCCGCTGTCCATTCGGGCTGTGCTTGCCAGGTGCTTAACCTTCGCCCACCAGCGATTCACGACCGCAATCCTCCAGCCACTATTATTACGAAGTCTCGACGTGCAGCCCAACCTTTTTGAGCCTTCGGATAGTCTCTTATTGTTTCTCGGTGGGAAAATAAGAAAGAGAACAAGTAAGAGGGAGAAAGAATGGGTTTCTGCGGTTGCATTCAGCGTGAAAAATGCCTGCAGAAGGATTCGCCGGCTGGCAGTCTGCCCAACGATCCATGCCACCATGTTCAGTCCCCCTGGTGTCGCTCCACCGGTCTCGAACCTTTCTTGTTCCCATCTTTTCCGAGTCGCCCTCGTCGCCTAACTCTACGGAGTACAGGAATAAACGATGCCTTCTGGCGGCTATCTGAACACTTGGACCTCGAGGGATGATGACCCCCGTTTAACTTTTGAGCCTCAGACCACCAATGGACCAAGCACCCATGTCGTCTGGCTTGGCTGCCTCGCCGCCTGGCCTGTGCCCCCAGGAATAGTACGAAGCTCCGTTTGCCAATGCCGCACGCACATACCCGAAGCGGGACCTCCCTCCGTCATTGCTTTCTTGACAATTGTGGCGGCTTGTGGAGGGATCCAATGAGAGAAGCTATGGCTCGAGGACGAGGACGAGGATGATGTGCTCCCGTGATGATCCTGGGATCCATGCTTTGCTTGACAGAATATAACATCATGGCACTTGGCATCACCATATCTATTCCTGTTTTTGTCTTTCTGATTTTGTCTGATTTATCCTTTTCTCAAACATCACCAATATCCTCCACCCAATTGCTGTCTCACATCACCACATTCACGATGGAGTACAACAGCGTCATCGCCGAGTATGAGAAAATTCTCGGCGGCCAATTTCTTCCCAAGATGGAAGAAGTCCAGGCTGCGACAGGCAAGACCATCTTGAATCCTGGCGATACCTCAAAACCCTCGGACTTGCATCTGTGCCAGAAGGCTCAACACCACCAGCACCAGGCGGCCCGTCCTCTGCATCACAGCCCAATGCTGCAGCTATTCTAAACGACGCAGCATCTGTCCTTGGTGTACCTCCTGGTATACCAGTAGTGCAGGCCGAGCCTGGTTCCAGCAACGGAGCCGGCAACGTCGATAACGCCAGCAACGCCGAGACCAAAACCAACACCAAGAGCAAAAACAACAAGAACGGCAAGAAGAAGAAGGGCCAAAAGGGCAAGGGCGACGACTTCATCCCCGACCTGAAAAAGGTCGTGCAGTTCAGTGACGGTGAGGGCAAGAAGCGTGTTATCGGTCTTGAGACGTACAAGTTCAAGACGTACCGCTCGCGCTACACGCAGGTCCTCGCCGAAGCCGAGGAAAAGCCCTTCCGCGACTATGCCATTCTGCTCAAGGCCGAGGTCAACGACAACCCGCAGGGCGGCATCAAGGCCGACTTTACGCTAGAGATCCAGTCCGACGGCCTCAAGAACATCTTCCGCACCATTGCCAAGCGCTACCGCGAGCTGACCCTCGATACGGGCGACGAGCCCATTGTCATCGAGTACCCCTTCCGGTGTCTCTTCTTCTTGCGGACGCGCCTGCGCGAGCTGCAGCACGACCCGGCCACGGCTGCCTCTACACGCCGCGAGCTGGCCAACCTTGTCGATTTCATTCATGCGCCCATTGGCCACGATAAGATCATTGAGACCTACAACAGTCTCGTGCCGCACGGCAAGATCACGTTCCCCATGGTGTGGACGCTGTTTCCGCCATACGAGCCCGTGCTTGCTATCCACCCAGGTCTGCCACTCGAAAAGAGCTCGTGCTTCTTAGTCGAGAGCGTCGCTTTCTCCCAAGAAAAGAAGGGCCCATGCTGGGAGATTCAGGCGCTGTTCGGCTACCACGACGGCACTCGCTTCTACTTGAAGAGCGAGACCAAAACCATTCGGTGGTTTGACGGCGTCAAGGACATCCACAACGACCACCACTTGAACCTGCTGCCACTGAGCCTGATCGAGGAGGGCCGTCGCGCCGAGATCCGCGAGGCCCTCATCAAGCGCGGAAAGCTGTATGTTGACTACTGCACGCGCGATTTCAGCTTCATGCACTACACGGGATCCGTCGACCTCGTCAACCGCGACAGCGAGAAACAACTCAAAGCCCTGGGCTCCAAGAACAGTGTTTACGTCGACACCCGCGTCATTATCGACCGCACGGCCGAGAACAAGATTAGCAACGCCGACGACGACATTGGCCGTACTGTTTCGTCGTGTCTCACGGAGCATTTCTCCAACACATCCAAGCGAGAGATCAGCCTGACCTCCAATTCGATGCCTGTCATGGGTGTGCACCAGCGCCTGCGGGACCTGGTGCAGTCCAATTTTGGCTCTGGCCCTGGTTCGGGAAGCTACGACAAGGACGATGACGACGATGCTGACGGTGCCGTCGACAAGGAGGGCGAGGGCGATGCCTGGCTGCTCGACCCAAAGCCTTTGCACCCCAGAAATTCGAGCTGACCGACGAGGATTATCTCATTTGCCGCCGCAATGTCGTCGCCTTCTTGCTCGACCGCAAGCTCTGGGTCTACTATTGTGTCATTAGCAATCTGCGTGAGATTGAGTGGAAGGCCGACCCGTTCAACTCACTCCAGCTGTCATCCGACAAGAAGCGGCTCGTGCACCGTCTCGTCAAGGGCTTTGACGGCGGCAGCCAGGCCGACATGTACGACGATCTGATTGAGGGCAAGGGCAAAGGTCTGATCTTTTTGCTGCACGGCGCGCCCGGTCTGGGCAAGACGTTGACGGCCGAGAGTGTTTCCGAGAGTACACGCCGTCCGCTCTACCATGTCAGCACGGGCGAGCTGAGCATTGAAGTGAAAGACCTCGAAAAACAGTTGAGCGAAATTTTCCGGCTGGGTGCGCGCTGGAACGCCGTCGTGCTGCTGGACGAGGCGGATGTGCTGATGAGCCAGCGCACGACCCAGGACTTGCGGCGCAACGCCATTGTCGCCGTCTTTCTGAGAATGCTCGAGTACTACCGTGGCATGCTGTTTCTGACGACGAACCGACACGACGATTTCGACAATGCGTTTTACAACCGTATCCACGTCACCATCGAGTACGGCGAGCTGACCAAGGAGTGGCGCGCCAATATCTGGCGGGAGCATGTGCAGCGGGCGTGCCGGCGCAACAAGGATCCCCTGATGTGGTGCGATGTTGAGGAGGCAGAGGAGGAGACAGAAAAGGTCGAGGCCGAGGAAGCAGCCGAGCCTGTCTCCTCCGAGGGCGGGTCCAAGTCTGCCAAAGTGGTCTCGACCGATGTGGTCGCCGCTGACGGTCCACCACTCGACGATTTGTTGTTTACAACGCTCGGCGAGGTCCACAGCAA
Organism: Sporothrix variecibatus; assembly: GCA_016097105.2. Taxonomy (NCBI): domain Eukaryota; kingdom Fungi; phylum Ascomycota; class Sordariomycetes; order Ophiostomatales; family Ophiostomataceae; genus Sporothrix; species Sporothrix variecibatus. The sequence continues at coordinate 3,519,207 of JADMNI010000003.1, forward strand.
CGGCCGTGACATCAAAAACTATGTCCGGACATCGCTGGCGTTTGCTCGCTCGGAAGACGAGGATTTGGGTCTCGAGCAGGTGCTGATTGTGCTCGAGAACAACCTGGAGCGCAACGTCGTCGCCCGCCACAAGGATGTTTTGGAACGGTTGCACGCGCTGAGCGACCGGCAAGTGCGGCAGCACCAGGCACGGCAGGCCAAACTGAAGGCTAAGAAGGAAAAGGAAAAGGCGGAGCGGAAGGAGAAGAAGAGGAAGGCCAAAGAAGAAAAGGAGAAAAAGGAAACCAAGGCAGCTGAGCAGGGCGAGGAGGCGGAAGTGGCACATGATGAGGACAATGGCAATGACAGTGAGACGTCGAGGTACGACAGCGAAGACGATAGCGAGCCGGAGTATTAGGCGGGAAGGAAAGAAAAGGAAGGAAAGAAAAGGTCTCAGTTCAGTCTACGTTTATGTTTACGTTTTGTTTTGGTTCGGTTTTTCATTCAGATAGTCACAGATTAATGGTTGATGATACCCAGGAATATATCGATATTTTGATCAATCTAGAGGAAGAACAGCGCTTTCTAGGAAACTACTCTAGAAAACATATGACTGAATGAGATAAATGACTTTTCGGTATGCAATGCAAAAATGGATGCAGTGTATGCAAAAATGTTAAAGACAAAAGAATACAAGAAAGTTCATAACAACAACATCACCACCACCAGACTAGACGGCTGTCGCCGCCTAGTAGACCTCCAGGACGTAGCGGCCGTCCTCCTTGAGACGGTCAATCTCCTTGTGGGGGTCGACCTTGCGGCCCGAGGCCTTGGCCTCCTTGGCAATGGACTCCATCAGGACATCCGTCAGGTCGGGCACAGGCCAGGTGGGGCCGCACAGGAAGAAGGAGCCCTCCTCATGAATGTAGGCCTTGATGACATCATCCATGCTCTGGCGCATGCGGTCCTGGATGTAAATCTTCTCGGGCTGGTCACGCGAGAAGGCGGCGCCCAGCAGAGTGACGACACCAGCATCGACGTACGCCTCCCACTCTTCACCGTACAGGTACTCCTCGCGCTGGTGACGCGAGCCCATGAACAGAAGAATCGAACCAATCTCCTCGCCGCGGGCCTTTTGCATGGCGCGGTACTGCACGAAAGCACGGAAGGGCGCGAGACCGGTACCGAGACCGGCCATGATGAGGGGCGTGGTCGACAGCGCGGGTAGCTTCATGACGGATGGCTTGACGGAGACAGTGACCTGGGCACCGACAGGCAGCAGCGACAGGTAGCGCGAGGCATTGCCGTAGCGCTTGCGGCCGCGGGAGTCGACCCAGTCGACGACGACAATCATGAGGGCGACCGAGGTCGGCGTGACAGCCTGGGCGGAGGCGATGGAGTATTCACGGCGCTTGGAGGGCGCGACGATCTTGACCAGGTCCTGGATGGACGGGTGGGCCGACTGGAACTCCTGGAGGACGTCGACGTACGACACGGTGTCGACCTCGGAGTACTTCTTAAACTCCTCGGCGCCCTCCTTGCCGCCGAGGGCGGTTAGCTTGGCGCGCTGGGCGTCGTCGGTGGCAAACTCGGCGAGGGCCTCGTAGAAGCGCTTGGGGGCTTGCCGAGAATGTCGACGTTCTGGACGAGCGCCTGGTAGACGGTGCGGGTCTCGAAGACGGCGACGTCCTCGCGCGAGGGGACCTGCACGAGCGCGTCGGCATCCAAACCGTAGAAGGCAATAAACTCCTCGACGAGGGCAGTATCGTTGTCGGCGTGGACACCGAGAGCCTCACCGATCTGGTAGGTCACGCCCGAGGTGCCGAGGTCAAACTCAATGTGGAAGATGTTGCGCTCGTAGTCCAAGGGAGTCAAGCGGCGGTTCTCGGCGACGGTGACAACCGACGTGCGGACAGGCAGATCCGGGCGGACGGCAGTCTGGGTGCCATAGGCCTCCTTGAAAGCGAGACCCTTGGCGGCGGCCTGCCAGTCGCTGACCTCGGTGGTGGGCTCGACCTCGGACTTGTCAAAGACGGCAAAGGACGAAGCCTTGAGCGTCTTGACAAGGGCAGAGGGGGCGACAAAGTCGGCGGGGACCTCAGCCCAGGTCGTGGGGACCTCGACAGCCACCAGAACCTGCGACAAAACCTCGGCGCAGGCGCGAGCAGCCTCGACGTCGTTGACAGCAGCAGCCAGACGGACGAGGTCGTCAGCAACGAGCTCCGGGTGGGCAACCTGCAGGAAGGCCTGCTCCAACAAAACCTTGCTGTGCGCCTCGACGGCCGGGACGGCAGCGGTATCCAGAGCGTAGAGGCGGACCTGCTTGAGCTGCAGGCTCTGGCGGACATTGGCCGGGATGCGCTTCTCGGCGTCCTCGGCCTTGAAGTTGGGCAGGCGGACAATGAGGGACGAGCCGGCCTTGGCGCCCGCGACAATGTCAATGTCCTTGAGCAGCTTCTCCTCGGCGACAACCGTAACATCGGCGGCCTCGACGGCAAAGGGTGCAGTCACAGCCTTGTTGGCGGACTTGCGGATGTCGGTGCGGACAACACCGCCCTGGATCAGGTTGTCGTGGACGTTGTGCGTCGAGACGTTGGCGCCGGGCTGCTCAGCAATGACGCGGGCAATGGAGGCCGGCGCAGCGAGGGCGGCCGAGGTGTCGACATCGTAAAAGGTGTACTGCTGGACCTGCTCAGGCACCAGGGAAACAGTAAACTGCGACTCCTCGGCCCCGGGCTTACCGGTCAGAGTCTGCAGGACCGACGTGATGAAAGCCGGGGTGGGCACATCAGCGGCGGCGTACTTGACGTCAACAATGGCGGGCGTCTCGGTCCACTTGCTGGAGAAGGCGACAGTGGCCAGGACATCAGCGAACAGAGCCGACTGGACCGAGATCTCGTTCACAGCAACCTCGTTCTGGACCTGACCCAAAACAGCAATGCGGCGAACCGTGGGGGGCAGGACACTCAAAAAGGCCTCCTCGATGAAGGGGCGGTAGACGCGCACATTGACGGCACCGACCTTGTGGCCCTGGACAGCCAGGCGAGCGACGGTCTGGGCCGCCAGCTGGGCCTCGATGCTGCAAAGGCAACAATGACCGACTCGGCCTCGTCGTGGCCGTGGTACTCAAAGGGCTGGTAGGCCGTGCCGAGCTCGTTGTTGAACGCCTGCAGCAGCTCCAGGAGCTGGCCAGCGTGGTCCAGGCGCTTGCTGAGAGCGCCGCGCTCGTCACGCAGAGCCGACAGACGCGAGAAAGCCTCGGCAATGTGGGCCTCGCTCAGCGCATCGGTAACACGGACAGTCTCGCGGGCGGTGCGCAGGCCATCATAAACATGGAGCGTGGGCAGGATCTGGGCAGCCAGCGTCGCAAAGAGGGCAATGTGCTGCGCCTCAGCAGCCGACGTGCTGGCAACAAGACCCAGGCCAAGCTCCTCGGCGGTCTGCAGAGCGGCGCTGTAGTCGCCGACAAGACCGTCCTGGGCAGCATAGTCGAGAGCAGCGACGTGGGCCACAAAGGGGCTGGCCACGCCATAAAGCAGGGACAGCTGGTCGAGCGAGGCACGCAGGCTACGCAGACTGGCCGTGGGCGCAACCAGCGTCTGGGGGAAGGTTCGCTTGCTCTTGTCAAAGTCTTCCGAAAACAGATAACCCAACGCAAAGGCACCGGCACCGGCACGAGTCTGCAGAGGAACCACCGTCGTCGGGTAGCCGTGGACGTTCTTCTCCTGCTGAGCCTCCCAGTGGCGGGCGGCAACATCCAAGTCAAACGTCTCGGGCGAGTAGGCAAAGATCTTGTCGGACAGCTTGTAGGCGACCTGCTGGACGAGCAGCTGGGCCGTGGCGTAGGTCGGGCCGTTGATCGAGGCCAGCGCCGCCGTCGTCGTCGGGAGACGCTTAAGCTCCTCGGTGGGCTGGTCGACGGGCAGGGCCGGGCTGCCGGTGGTCTCGTCGTGCTTGAGCTGCATCTTGCGGACGGACAAGAGGTTGAGGAGCAGAGGAGGAGAGAAGAGAGAAGGAGAGAAGAGAGTTCTCAAAGAAGTCCTCGAGGAGAGCCGGAGGAGGAGGCTCGGGACGAAATCGAGAAATGGTCGGTATCTAGGGTGGAAGTGCCTAAAGAGAGCCGACTGCGTGTGATGAATCTGATATAAAGTCAGGATGAGGTCGAACAGACTGAAAGAGAACAAGAAAGACCAGAAACAGAAGGAACCTCGACAATATCGAGACGAGAAATTTTAAGATGAGACGCGCTGCAGAAATAAAACCGGCAGAACACTAACCACAAAAAAGCATAGTCCGGCGGCCATCGCGGCCGGACAAAGGCGAGCCGGGGCTGACATGGGGAATAAGGTCCACCGGAAGCAAAGACTTTCCTCCTCTCAAAGAGTGCATCTTGCGTGCTTTCTGGGGGCGAAGGCGGCCTGGACTTTTTTCGCAATTGGAAGCGGCACGGCGCAAATTTGCAATTGGCAATGTTCGCGATCACGCAATTGCGCTAGTCCGCATGGGGAATGGCAGCCAGGAACCAGAGCCCGTCCATTTCGGCAATCGGTGTCTTACCGTGTCACGTGATGATGTCGGTCGCATTCCATTCGCATTCCAGACGAACAAGGGTCTGCAAGCGTCACGCCAGAAGAGACCAAAGACGGCCGAGACTTGACCTCGAGACGAGAGCATTGGCTAGCATGACAAACTGTTTGGCACACTTGCAATTGGACAGTCCAGTCGACGTTGTTGATGTGGTGAGGTGTTGATACAGTGGATTGATACATGATACATTAAATGATGGTCACGATTTGACCAGTCCTCCTCACGCCGGTGGTGCAGACTCCACGGGCGTGGCTGTTGTGGCCGCAGACGCTTCTGCTGTTGCTGCCGCCGCCGGCTTCTCCTTCTTCGGCTTCTTCCGCAGCGTGTGCAGGTTCGGCGGCTTCTCCAGCCCCAGACGCTCCCGCAGCTCCGCCGCATCCGTCATCAGCTCCTTCTCCCAGTACACATTGATAATCGGCTTCGCACGGCGTGCACTCCGCAGCGCCCACGGCAGGAAAATACTGAAGAACCGTTGGCGTTCCGCCGGCTTGAGACGCGCCACGGCCACAAGACTCAGCGCCGCCATCGGCAGACCGGTGTTGACAAACTCGAAAGCCTTGAGCGCAATCTCGCCCTCGACGTATTGCGGCGGCAAACCCAGGACGGCGTGGTACAGATCGTGGCACTCGCGGTACCGCTGGATCACGTACGCACACTCGGCGTCGTCGACGTAGCGCACCTCGTCGCGCACATCCGGCGACATGTGGTACCGCTTGCGGAAATGGCCGTAAACATAACCGACCGTATTCTGCGGCATGGCCAGCAGCTTGTCGAGCGGCCAGCTCTCGGACGTAATGCGCGGGCGGTCCCGCAGAATCTGGCGTCCCATCGGGTCGCTCAGCATGGTGTCGCGCAGACGCTGGGCCACAGGGCCTGCCGAGACTTCTCCGAGCGTAGCAATCAAGTCTGTGATGTTAGGGAGAGGTCCGAAGATGTAATTGTACGCTTCCGGAGTGCTTACCCGCCCGTCTAGGATCGATAAAGGCACCAATGGCCGAGCCAGGTCATCGCGCCCTTCTCAATGAGCGTCAACGGCACATGGCCCTCGTACTGCGGCGGCGGCCGGTTGAGCACCGAAAACGCGCGGATGTGCTGAGAGACTGGTGCCTCAGCCGCAACCGGCAGAAACACGCTTGGCCGGGCCAGCTGTGCAAACTGTCGACTCGATATTAACCGTACGGCCGCATTGTCGTGTGTAGATGAAGTTTGTCGAAGAAAGAAACGTCGAGAATCCGTGGCGTGAGGATCTGACGACTCGCGATAAAAGCTTCAATTGAATGTGGGGCAGATACGAGAGCTGTTCTATCACGTGTCTAGTCACGTGTGATAATCAACAAATATCATAAGATCCTCTCTTTGACGACGGCAATCGCATGCTTGGGAAGAAATTGTGCATTTGACTAGTGCAGTTTGTTTACCTTACCTTTTCTACGAAAACGGACTGCAGTCCAAAGAAGCGGGCGGCGTCACCGAGTATCCGTCACCACATTTGCCTGGAGAGGCCGTGCCACTGGACGCCCGTCAGTATATTACATACACCGGCATCGGCGGAATGGATATCGCAGAGGTTTATTTTTTTATTACTAACATTATCTCTAATATCTCTAATAGCTTTGTAGTACAGTGACTTGAACATCTGCATACTCAGCGCTGTGCACCGTTAAGCACGGCATCGACGTGGCCCACCTGCAGAGGCAAGATTTTGCTATGCAATGTCGATTCACTGTTTGCAGTTTGTAGAAAAACAAGGAAGAGCCGAAGAATCCAGCATGATTGTTGGTGACAATGAAAGGAATAAGTGAGAATAGACATGTGGATGGAGAAATCTCGACTCTGTCAAAGATATCGACCTTCCATGGGTGTGTAGGACGAGGTACCATCATGAACTTTTTTACTTGGTTTTGTGAATCCTATGACCGACAGATACTTATGTAGTTACATACAGCTACAATGTCACACCGCATGGAAGAAAATAAAGGAAGGACTACAGTGAGACCAGTCGTCGAAATCGAAGACGGCCAAGACGAAAGCGTTGCACAAAACCCATCACACGAAGACGGCAACAACAGGTTGCACGCCTACCTACATTATGCAAATCTTTATCGAGAACACAACGCTGGCCCACACTGCAACATGCACGTCTATTTTCAGTCGTTCAACCTGTTGCTAAGCCTCGCCAGCCACTGTTGTCGTCCTTCGTAGCAACACAAGCCTTGTCGTGACAAGTTTGTCCTTCCTAACGTCTGCGTATCAAGTTAATGAGCTTCCCTCTCCTTCTCTTCTCTTCCTCACACAGGACGAAGGAAGAAGATATGATGGGCACATGATTGTGCCACGAGCGGAAGCAGGTGCCTGCCGCAGGTGACCCACACCCGGTGGAGCGGCGGCAACGGGCGACACCGGCGGTGGAAGATGCAGAAAACGAAAACGCAAAAGAACGGCATATAGGATAGAAATGCATAAGACCGTCATCTATTCTGCATCGTATTTAACCTTGAAAACTTTTTTACAAAATGTTACCTATTGATGGTAGAATTCTTTTTTATTTATATTTATTTTATTAAAAACCAGACTTGCTGTTGAAATCAATTATTCTTATTTCTTATTTTTTTTTTTTGGCAAAGTTTTTATCTCACAAAATAAACACAAAAAGAAGTAATATCAAAAATAAATTGACAAAATCTTAAATATCGTATTCTCAAGTCTCCTTGAACATCTTGCGTCTCATACTCATAGCTTATTCAGAAGGTGCTATTAGGGGCGCACCCATAAGACTGCCCGTTGTAAGTGAGCATATGACGTCATTTCACAACATCTCACCTTCCTTCCAAAAGTGTATTTACGGAGGTACGGAGCAACACGGAGTACACTTTCCCAAGACTCCGACATCTCACTCCAAAGATATACGAGACATGTGTTGCCGTGAGACCGTAATGTTGCCGTGAGACCGTAATGCTTTGCATTTCTCCGTCTCCAACTCTAGATACGAGCACCGCAAAAACCTCTGAGCTTTGCTTTGAAGGAAAGGGGGTTTGTGCCAGAGGAAACCCGCTCTCCGCAGTCCCCCGCAAGAAACGACGATCTGCACTTCAGTGACCCGGTTCAGGGCGGTTGGCATGCCAATCTTCCAGCCGTTTCGTATGAAGCAGGGAAGGGACAAGGAAATGTCCCGTGGAATTTCTGTTGTTCAAGAAAGTGCGCCGGGCAGGTTGCACAGAACTTAAAATGTGACACAAATGCTCCGGGATACGAGACGTCCTCAACATCGTCCCGGACAATCGGTGAGACCCGGCCGTACAGAAGTAACGGTGCGGAAGTACGGCAAGGCGGCGGCGCCGTTAATCGAGACCGATCGTCCGACCATTCTCGTTCAAATCACCATAAAAGTTTACAATAATAGCCCAGCAAGGTTCATGTAGCCCTGCGCCACACAATGGAGACGGTGCACGGCACCTCGTATTTTTATGAGTGGTCTGAGTGATCTTGGACGATCCGAGAACCCTAAAGTGGACTGGCTGACGGCTCCCGCAGCAAAAAAGGTGGCAATGTTCCGGCTGATCTACATCGCATCGCCCCAAAGTAAAGGACGCTGGATAATCGCAGGCGAGGCAGGCCAGTAGAAAAAAGAAATAAGAAAAGAGCCAAGACTTCCTCAAAAATAAAACCAGGTAAAAGTTGAGAGAGCTCAGCTGCTTTTATTCTCGAATACGAGGTTTGGAAGGCGCGATCGTCATACCTGCGAAAACGAGACTTTACTCCGTCAACTCCGCCATCTACGAGGGAAGCACGGGCGGCGAAACTACATCGTCAAACGGTCGCTCTTTCCTGTGAATTAAAAGATACATAAACAGACGTTTCTCACTGTTCCTTGGATGACGGAAAAGAGAAACAAACAGGCAGCCTCACATCTTCCATTCCCACTCTACAATTTGCACACTATCACCAACTCTATCTGCCTCAGTCGTATCTCTACAACCACCAGCACACATCCATACAAACACATCCATACAAACATCAAAATGGGATTCTCTTCATCTCTGGCTGTCACCGCCGCTCTGGCTGCCTCGGCCTTGGCCTCGGCCTTCGTCACACCGCGTGAGCCCTCAACGACGAATCCTTCCGCCTCCAGACGAATACCAGCAACGGCGGCAGCTACAACGGTCTTTACGTCTACGCCTACCACACCGGTGCCGGACTCAACGACGCCATGCTCGATGCCAATCAAACCGTGGGCAACCTGGGCATCGCATTCACGGGTGGTGTTACCGGCAAGAGCCCCTACTTTGCCGTACAGTTCGACCTGGGCGGCTATCCCTACGAGCTGATACCATCGAACGGTACCACCCCGTACCCGGATCTCTCGCCCGTGCGGATCAATGTCAACGGTGACCCGCCGTCGACCACCAACGCCTTTTACTTTGAGGCCGATACCCTCAAGTGGACAAGTGATGTCAACACCCAGGGCGGTTTTGCTGGATGGCTTGGTATGTTCTCTCTTTCTTCTCTTACCCATTCCTTTAGTATTACTCATCACTAACAACTTCCAGCCTGCAAGTCAGAACATGGCTCGCTTGAAAACCCCAGCGTGCCCGGTGTCCAGTTGTTCTACCGCACCACGCCCGGTCCGGCGCCGGAAGGATGCAACGATATCGACCTGGTGCCCATCTACTAGAAAGACAAGAAAGGGCGGGCGGGTTTTGATATCGAGTTGCTTTGTTGGCTTGTTGTCTTTCTGCTTCTGTTGTACAGATTACTATTTAATTAGAGTCCTTTTTTTTTCCTTTCTGCGTATTTGTTTCGTCTCGCATCTTGTACAACAGCATTAGGCTTGGTAGTGGTATTATAGCTCCTTTGCATTGTTTAGACAAGGGGCGTGTCGATAGATTCGTTTTCTCTTGTGACTTTTCGCCCGCGTCTACAACTAGGCAATCGATGGTCTTCTTGCAACCGATCCGTTTGTGATACCCAGGACTGCTGCCCCGGCCCAGTTCCTTCTGCAGTTTTCTGTAGTATCATGCAGCTTCCTGCGACGGCAACTTGATATCGATAAAAGGAACAAAGGAATGGCATGGCAAAATGTATGTGTAAACAAGCAGCATGCATGAAAGGTCCTCGATATGTCAAGGAGTACGCCCGGAGTCTACATGGGCGGAGATCCGAAAGGTCAAAGTCCAGGTCAAAGTCCACGGCCTTATCATAGGCCAAGGACCGCGGAACTGCATTACTCGCACATATCATACAGGAAGCGGCTAGAATGGAAGAGAATAGAAGACATATTATCGCAGAAGCAATAAAAACGCACGACATGGTCCACGTGAATGGACAACTGCCATTTTCAAGCACAGAATATCCAGCCAAGGCGGCCAAGTGTACACATACAAGGACTTGATGACTCAAAGATTCTCAGGCATTCGGATTTATTCGATTTTTACATCATATGTGCGTGTTTTGTGCGTTTTCTTCTGTCTCTGTTTCAACTTCGCGTTGAGACGCATTCCGAAAGTGTCTTGGGGAAAGATCCGCCCTTTGCTTGAAGCATCGCAATCAAACAGAAACACGAAGAAAGCCAGGGAGCAGCAAAAGTCGAAATGAAAGTAGAAATGAGGTAAAATGGCGTGACAAAAGAGAAGAAGAAGAAGAAGAAGGAAAGAAAAAAAAAAAGAGACTTGAAGTACTCATACTTGATAACACACACGGTCGCGGTGCAATATCAAGTACGAGATCACGGCAAGACCCGCCAAAGCTACGGTGTGAAGTTGGAACCGTCGAGAGTTTGTGATCAATGAAGAGACAAAAACGAAACTAGAAAGAAAGGGGAAAAGGCGGCGTTTGAACTGCGCGACTTGTGCGGGAAACGGTGTATGAAAGAGACGGGTCTGGGGCATGTATCTGCCTATTGGCTTGTGACCTTAGTAACTGCCGCCTACAACCCTGTATACGGAGTAGAATGCGACGTTCTCACAGGGGCAAGGGCGACTGACACTGGCCCGTCATACCTTCCCGCCACCAAAACGTGTACTGTGTAGCGGTTTTCGCCCCCAAGATATCAAAATGGAAGGCGCAAAGGGCGCGATTTGTGCCTACGCCGGTCGCAACTGCCCTGTCGTTAGGCTTAGTCCAGGTTTTTTTTTCCTGCCTTGCCCTTCCCCTTCTACTGACGTCGTTTCGCTTCTCTCCACTGGCATCGAGTGGTCCAGAATCCCGCACAAACCTCGCAACGCTTGTGAGCAAGCGTCACCATCCCATGCATTCTTTGTTTTCGCCCTCACCTGCGGTCAACGCAACCGCACAATTCGCTCTTTTCGTTTCTCTTTGCATTCTTTCCTTCTTCTTTCTCTTTATCGATTGATAAGCCCAGTCGATAAGAGTCCTGGGTAGCCTCTTTTTGCTTTCGATGTTATCTTTTTATTAAAGTCGTTCGTTTGCTTTCATTCACTTTTTCTTTTCAACTTCTCCTCGTCTCGTGCCCTGGCGTTTCACTATCGTCCCTCATCCTTCTCCTCTACACGCGACGAGCGGCGATCGACCTCCCCTCCATTCCTATCATTTCCCATCCTCCCTCCACAGAAGAAAATCCAAAAGGTCAGCATCGACGACATCCAACCGCCTCGCTTGCATCTTTGCATCTCTGCATCTCTGCATCGTCCTCTGGCTCCTTTCATTCGCCTCAGTCTTGGCCATTCCTTCTTTCTCCTCGCTGACTTTTCCCCTTTGAGCTTGCGGAACCTCAAAAGGTTAAACTCGCCCCGAGAAATCGCCACGAGGAAGCCTTTCGCACCCGAACAGTTCATACCGTTTTACCCAACTTATATTTTGTCTCGTGCATCACCACATAGCACATCTCCGAGTTGCTGGCATTCACATTCAGCCTGATATCGCCTCCCCACCGGCAAGCAGCGTCTACGTGGGCGGTCCGTTCTTCCAGTCGGCTCTACCTGCTTCCTTGCACAACCGGCGTGTGCACTTAATATAAGCTTCTTTATTTCGTTGCATCCTGCTGCATTTTGTATCTTGTCACTTTCTCTGATTTGAGTTTCTCCATCTCTTTGCCCCCATACTTGTGTTCATATCCCATATTTTCCATTTTCGTTATTGCACACGCCCGTCCCTGGCACACGCGCCACGGCATTCCTCTGCACGACCTTGAATCTTCAAGCCGCCTCTTTGATTCCTCCGCCCTATATTCTCTGTTTACTTTCTTTTTTTCATTTTATTATTTTTTGGCTTTGTCTATCTATTTGCTACCGGCAAGCAGACCACGAGTTCACACACCCCTCTCGTTCCCCTGTCTTCTTTTCCATTTCGACGCGCGATCTGCAGTGTCTAGGAAAGTGGCGAGAGTGGGAGAGACAAACAACACAAGCAAATCAGACCCGCTCCTCGCTTCCCCGGATGAGAACGTGAGCCGTGCACTGTTTGCTTCATTTATTCATTACGGCCAGGAAAAAAATTAGCATCTCGAAACGGTAACCAGATAATTCGAGTTGAGAGAAGCAAGAAGAACCGGAGACGACATCGCCGACGACGCCACATTGATCCAACAATCAAAATCAGAACTGGTCACAGACACCGCAGGACTTCCACGACACCACGAAAACCGATATTCAATACCGACGCCGTGCTAGCCGTGCCTCTTCCTGTTGCCAACCGTCTACAGTTCTTCTGTTTTTGTCTTTTTTCTTATCGGCTGCTTGGACTGCAAAATAAGCAATCAAACAAAACCACATTACGACAAAATCACAGCATATAATTTACTTTATACACAACACCCCTATATCGACACTCTCCCTTTCTACCCATCACACCCCCCTTTGCTGCCCACTTCTCGTGCCTTCTATCTCGGCTTCCATACACCCCCCTCCTATACGTGACTGTTATTCACCCTGTCACTCACTCTCTTAGCCGTTTGCCCTCTTCATCGTTTTCCCCCTCCATCTCTCTTACTATCTTACCCCGGCCATGGCTCCGCCTTTAAACAGGGCGTCTCGCCCTCCCGGCCAAGATGCCGTCACGACGTCCATCCTTCTTGGCAACCTCCACTGTCCTTCCTGTGTTTCCACCATCCGCGAGGTCTTACAAGAGGCTTGTGCAGACCACATCCGGTGGGTGTCGCCAAACATCGTCACGTCCGTCGTTACCGTGGAACACGACGCCGATACATCCCTTCGTGACATGGTCGCTGCCCTGGCCGATGCTGGCTTCGATATCTGCGGTGTGACCTCTTCTACCTCCGGCGACGATATTGTCGATCTGGACTTTGACACGCCGCCAGCCCCAAGCGCTGGCTCCAGTTCTGCAGTAGACGCAGACGTGGACGCAGAAGACGCCAACAACGATAACAACGACGACGAAGACGACACACATAAGGGCGATATATCAACAGATATGCCCTCCTCTTCCAAACCCGCAGCAGGCCCTCCTCTCTTCTTCGTCCTGGGGTCTGACACCTCTTGTTCGTTGGATGAGTGGCTCTCGCGTGGAACATCGCAGAAGCCTAAGTTTTGCTACCGCAGACAGAATTGCCCAAGCACATCTCAGCAATTGCGAACAGTGCCGCCAGCTACAAAGTGCCGGCGTGTCACCCCTTCCACCACACAAAACGGACAAGTCGGACAAGAAGGAACCAACCGAAGCCGGACCGTCCAAGTCCAAGACGGAAGACACCTCTGGTTCAAAAGAAAGCAGCAGCAGCAGCAACATTGGCTATACCAAAAAAAATCAACAACACTCAGACAACAACAGCCACGGCCAGCCAGGCTGACAAACCCGCCGACATGGGCAAGTCGTTTGTTACTGTGGAGCATGAAGACGCTCCCGTCAACCGGCCGGTATGGCGGGCCAGTCTCGCTGTTGGTGGTATGACATGTGCCGTTTGTGTCAATGCCATCACGGACGACCTCAAGAAGAAGGACTGGATCACCAAGGTCACGGTCAATCTCATCTCCAACAGCGCCACTGTCGAGTTCGACGACAAGAGCAAGGAGTCCAAGATTGTCGAGGCCATTGAAGACCTTGGCTACGACGCCACCATTGACACGGTGGTCCGTATCGACCCCCCCAAGCCGAAGTCAGGTCTGCAGCAGGCCAACGGCGCTGCCGGTGATGATTCTGCCGAGCTGGAGCAGCGCGAACGCACAGTCGAGATCCGTATCGACGGGCTCTACTGCGAGCACTGCCCAGACCGCATAGCCCGCAGCTTGGCAGGCTTCCGCCAGCCCTCTCTGGAAATTATCACCAAGCCCACACCCCAGCGGCCCATTATCAAACTCAAGTACGTCCCCGAGGCACCCAATTTTACTATCCGCCACATCCTGGCTGCCATTGAGGCCAGCGACAGTGAGCTTTCCGCCTCCATCTACCACCCACCAACACTCGAGGAGCGGTCTAAGATCATCCAGGCCAAGCACCAGCGCCAGATTATGTACCGTGTCATCTTCACGGGCCTCGTCTGCATCCCGACCTTTGTCATTGGCATTGTCTACATGTCGTTGCTGCCGTCGACCAACCACGGCCGCATGTACATGATGATGCCCTGGGCGTCCGGCATCAGCCGCTCGCAGATCGCTCTGTTTATCTTGGCCACGCCCGTCTACTTCTTCTCGGCCGACATCTTCCACGTGCGTGCTTTCAAGGAAGTCCGCGCACTCTGGCGCCGCGGCAGTCGCACCCCCTTCTTGCAGCGCTTCTACCGCTTTGGCAGCATGAACACGCTTATGAGCCTGGGCACGACCATTGCGTATGTCAGCAGCGTCAGTCAGATGATTGCGGCAGCCGCCCACGAGGCGTCCGAGGTCAGCGATGCCAACTTTTACTTTGACTCGGTTGTGTTCTTGACGTTCTTTTTGCTGTGTGGCCGTCTCATTGAGACCTACAGCAAGTCGCGGACCGGTGATGCTGTCGAGATGCTCGGCCGTCTACGTCCGACCACGGCCATCTTGGTCGAGGAGAGCGTGTCCACACTCGAGGAGAAGGACGTTGTCGAGAACAACATTGAGGCCATCCAGTCCGTCACGTCAACAACCGAGCAAAACACCCATCCCGCCACACCCCACCACAAGCTGCTCCGGCAACAAGTCGGGACGTGTTGTGCAGGCCGATCTGCTGGATTTCGGTGACGTCGTCCGCATCCTGAACGGTGCCTCGCCGCCCGCCGACGGTGTCATTGTTCAGGGCCGCTCCAACTTTGACGAGTCGAGCCTGACGGGCGAGTCCCGGCTGGTCCCCAAGACGGTCGGCGATGAGGTCTTTTCGGGTACTGTTAACAAGGACGCACCCGTTCTTGTCCGTGTCACGGGCGCCTCGGGCACGTCGATGCTTGACCAGATTGTGGCCGTCGTGCGCGAGGGTCAGACCAAGCGTGCGCCTATGGAGCAGATCGCCGATCTCTTGACGACATACTTTGTGCCCGTTGTGACGCTCGTGGCCATTTCCACATGGATCATCTGGCTCAGCCTGGGTCTGTCAGGCAGCATCCCGGGCCACTTCTTGGATGTCAGCTCGGGCGGCTGGGTCGCGTTCTCGCTGCAGTTTGCCATCTCCGTCTTTGTTGTCGCCTGCCCCTGTGGTCTTGGATTGGCTGCGCCCACGGCTATTTTTTGTCGCCGGCGGCATGGCAGCCAAGCACGGTATTCTGGCCAAGGGTGGCGGCGAGGCGTTCGAAAAGGCCAGCCGGATCGACTGTGTTGTGTTTGACAAGACGGGCACACTGACCATGGGCGGCGAGCCGACTGTGACCGATTCGGCCATTTTTTCTGGCAGCGGGGATGACGACTCCGACGACAGCAGCGACGATGCCGAGTCTGACAGCAAGAAAGTCGGATCTGCTCGCAGCTCTCAAGGCTGTCGAAGAGAACAGTGGCCACCCCATCGCCAAGGCCATTGTGACGTTCTGCGAGTCCAGCACGCACGCAACGACTGGTCCTGGCGGCAACGTTGACGACCTCCAAGAAATTGCCGGTCGCGGTATGCGCGCCACGTTCCACAGCCGGGCTGGCAGCGATCGCTCTTTTGAAATTATTGTCGGCAACGAGGCTCTGATGAAGGACTACTCGGTGACCGTCTCGGACCGTGTCGTCTCTCTTCTGCAGCAGTGGAAGACGGATGCCAAGTCTGTTGCCCTTGCTGCTACTCGCCCTCTCGGTAGTAGTGGTGACAACAACAGCCAGCCGTGGACGCTGGCTACCGCCCTCTCGATTGCCGACCCTGTGCGCCCCGAAGCCGCTGCTATTCTCAAGGCGCTCCAGGCCCGCGGTGTGCTCGTCTACATGCTGAGCGGCGACAATGCCATTACGGCTGCGGCTGTGGCCCGTCAGCTGGGTATCCCAGCCGACCAGGTCATTGCCGAGGTCCTGCCCACCGAAAAGGCCGCCAAGGTACAGTACCTGCAGGCCTCGTTGCAAGCGCACACCTCCCGCTGGGGCCGCAGAGTCAAGCCGAAGGCGGCCAACACCTCGACGGACAATGATACTACCTCCACGTCTGCGACTGGCGGCCGCCGTGCTGTCGTGGCCATGGTCGGCGACGGCATCAACGACTCTCCGGCGCTCACCCAGGCTGATGTGGGCATTGCCGTCGGCTCCGGCTCCGATGTGGCCATTAGCAGTGCAGACTTTGTACTCGTGCAATCCAACCTCCAAGCCGTCGTCACTTTGCTGGAACTCAGTCGGGTCGTCTTCCGCCGCATCGCCTTCAACTTCGGTTGGGCCCTCGTCTACAATGTCGTCGCCGTGCCCATTGCCGCCGGTGTCCTCTATCCCATTCGCACGGCCAGCACCAACCACGTACGCCTGGACCCTGTGTGGGCTTCGCTGGCTATGGCGCTCAGTTCGATCTCGGTCGTGCTGTCGTCGCTGGCGCTGCGCAGCCGCATTCCCGGCGTGGGGTTCCGGCCGACCATTATCAAGACGCCCAAGGAGTAGGCGTGCTTTTACGAGTCACCTATTGATACTGAGGATGGACGTTGTTTATTTACTTTGATTTATATTGTTCATACTTGAGGAGGCGTGCTTTGCACAGGACAAGACGAATTGAGAGGAGGTCTATCAGTTGGTTGTTGTTTTTCTAATACCCCCTCAAAGCCTGTCGTTTCTGTTTTGCTTTCTCCGCATATCTGAAGGGGTTCAAGGAGTTTCTTTTTCTTTTCTAGTTTTCCAGTTTCATGTCGATTATGAATTTCTATGAAGTTATTTACATTGTACTTAAATCAAAGCACGTTATAGAATAAGTCGGGATACAAAGACATAGCCCAAAAAAGGGTATGTGAGATGAGATTGTGTGATAAGTCTATGAGCACACTGTAAGTCGCTTTGAGTCGCTGTAGGGCGAAATTGCTAGTGGATGCAGACGGGTCTTGGCGTCTCCAGGGGCAGAGACCACTTAAACATTGAGCACGCTAACCATATTCGGATAAAGGCGGTCCCCGTAGTACCCGAGTCCCTCCCCTTGTCGCAGATTTTCTGCCACTTGTTTTTTTTTCTGCCGCTTGCTAAAGCGGTGAAGTTTTTTTTTTTTTTCAAACCTCCCTCATTGATCTTCGTCTCTCTTTTTGCGCCCCCAGCACACGACCGCTTTCAACGTCGGTGGTTTTTTTTTCTTTCTTTAACTATTTTCTTTCGTCAAGCGACTTACTGAAAGAAGCCTATTTCAGCGATCTTTTCTTCTTTTCTCTCTTCCTTTTTTTCTTTTCCTCGACTCTCCATGCCCGGTGCTCCTCCCGCCTGGCTTTTCTCAAGCAAACCCGCGGCCGCATCCGCTTCAGCAACGACAACAACTACTCCGACAACTACTTCCACGACCGACAAGATGGCCAAGACTGAAAAGGCGGCCAAGAAGGCCGACAAGGTCTCCAAGAAGGACTCTTCGTCCAAGAAGGATTCCAAGAAGGAGTCCAAGAAGAGCAAGGACGTCGCCACGCCCAAAAAGGGTTCCTCTGCTTCTGCCGCCGCCGCTTCGGCCACCTCCCCGGCGCCCCAGCTGCTCGACATGGTGGAGTCCTTCCTGACCCAGCACGATTTCTCTCAGGCCCGCGACGCCTTCAAGGAGCAGCGCGAGAAGAACGGCTGGCCGGCATCGCCTGCTGTCGGCGGCACGTCGCTCGAGGGTGTCTTTGAGAAGTTCCAGACGGCAGAGGGCGTCAAGAAGGAGGACGACTCTAGCAGCAGCGACTCCGACTCTTCTTCCAGCGACAGCGACTCCGACTCCTCTTCCAGCGACGACAGCGGCAGCGAGAGTGACGACGAAAAGGAGGAGGACGATGTGGACATGAAGGATGCCGAGTCGGATGATGATTCGTCGTCGTCGAGCTCTTCGTCTTCTTCTTCGTCCGACTCTTCTTCCGACAGCGACGACGACAAGAAGGCCACCAAGACCACCAAAACCAAGAAGACCAAGAAGGTCGAGGCTGTGCCCGTTGTTGTGGCTAAGACCAACCCTTTGAAGCGCAAGGCCTCGTCGAGCGATTCGTCGAGCTCGTCTTCCTCTTCGTCCGACTCTTCTTCGGATTCCGATTCGGAATCGGACAGCAGCTCGAGCTCGTCGTCGGACGACGGCAAGCACAAGCTGAAGAAGGCCAAGCTGACCAAGAAGGAGGACTCGTCGTCGTCGTCTTCTTCGTCTGACAGCAGCTCCTCTGAGGCATCTTCTTCGGATTCTTCGTCCGACTCGAGCTCCGAGGAGGAGTCCTCGTCCGAAGAGGAGTCCAGCTCCGACTCCGACTCGTCTTCTTCGTCGTCCTCGTCATCCTCTTCCGACTCTTCTTCCGACAGCGACAGTGACTCCGAGTCCGAGGACGAAAAGGCCGCCAAGGTGCCTCTCCCCGAGTCGGGCTCCGACAGCTCCTCCAGCTCTTCTGATAGCGACAGCTCCGACAGCGATGACGACAAGAAGAAGTCCAAGAAGGAGAAGAAGGACAAAAAGGACAAAAAGGCCAAGAAGGAGGAGGCTGTCGAGAACGGCAGCGACAGCTCCGCCACCGTCGTCGGCCAGTCCTCGCCCGCCCTGACCGGCACCGACCCCAAGTTCCCGCCTTTTCCTCCGGACCCGGCCCTGACCTACAAGCAAAACAACCGCAACAAGGGCGCCGGCGCCGTCCCCAAGACCACCGGTGGTCCCAAGCAGGGCGAGCGCTTCTCGCGCATTGCCGCCAACACCTACGTCGACCCCAAGTTCTCGTCGAACGCCTTTGAGCTCAACGGCCACCACTGGGGCCAAAAGGCGCACGAGGACCTGATTGTCACGCGCGGCAAGGGCTTCACCAAGGAGAAGAACAAGAAGAAGGGCAGCTACCGGGGCGGCTTCATTGACACGAATGCGCGCGGCGGCATCAAGTTTGATGATTAGACCAATCTGCTTTCTGTCAACTAGACCGCGTTACAGCCATCTCTTTCGTCATTTTCTTACTTTCTTGTCATCTTCCTTTCTTGTGCCTTGTTTCTTCATCTTTTCTCGGTTCATATATACAGCACGGCGTTTTTTATTACACAGGAAACCAAAAAGTCTAGAGTTTTCTCAGGGAGGGAGGTTCTATCGAGAGGATGAGATTTGTGTACTTTGTATTCCAGGGGAGAGTATGTAATCTATTTTGTTCGTTGTTCAAACAACCACGTTTATTCTTCAATCTGCAGCTATACGTCTATTTTCTATACACAATATTCAGTTATCGTAATGTGAACACGGAAGAGCATCCGTATTAGTTTGCGTCCGTCTCATGCACGTTTCTTCACTTAGATCCTCGCCATGTCCAAAATAGGAAATTTTGAGAAATCAAGGCGACCAGGCGCTACTTTGTTCCGTATTACTCGTACTTTATTTTGACCTCACTCTTGTCTCGTCTGGAACAAAAGAGACAAGACGAGGCTTTTTTCTAGGTTGACTTGTCCAATGTCGACTTACACCCCAAAGGGGATAAAGGCGGTCCACATCGAGCAAATTCTTGCGTCTTAGTTTGACGTCTTCAATAAATTGTCCTCTGGACATAAAAACAAATCTACTACAGATTGACGGGCAATTCACATATCCTGTCAATTTTTGTCAACTTTCGGCCCAAATGCGGGACAATCGTGACAGGTTCTAGATGATCAAGTGTCAAAATACGAACTCTGTTGCCCATTTGAGTCTCCTTTCGAGGCGGAGCAAAGTAACAGCAACATGCATCATGAGATACGACAGTTGTCTCACTCCTCATCCAATGCGTTCGTGATATTTACCCAACATCATGTAGCCAAGACCGTACTTCTTTGACACGCCTCTCCCAACTCTCACGACTTTCCTCAAGAGAAATAAGGCGATCTCAAAAACGTGTCTTCGATTCTGCGTTTCGTGAAAGACATCTAAGCGCCTCAGAACACGAGCTTGATCAACGTCTCACTGGCGGCAAAACCCTCTCGGGCAACTGTCTTGGCTTAATGTGCTCATTAATGTTGCATTGTCGTTTCTCCAGATGCTAGTCTAAACTATCACGGTCTAGATGTGAGTAAAAAAGACGGTGAGCAAGCGTGACAAGACATGTCAAAACGTACACACCCCTACAAGTCGACCCGACACTCACAGATACACTGTTAAGTTTCAATGTCCTTACTAAATACCAAAAGCGGCAATCTGAGCGAATGTTGGAGTTCCTTGGAATTGAAGCAGGGGTTGGTGCCATCAACCTGAAGTATCATCGAGTCGCGATGCCGTGGCAATGCCCCAGGGCCATCTGATAACATTCAAGCAGGATTAATTTCAAGATGCGCAATTCTTGAACAAGAGCTTCGTCCAGACTGATTAGCCCTTGCCTTAGATACTTCTGACAATTACAGAGGACGTTGTTTGAAATTATCACTGGACATCGCCACCAAGATGTAGAACTTGCCACTAAAGCTTCAAGTGGCAATTTCACTCACACAGCCCAACATCACTGGATGAGCTTCACTGAATGAATGTTCATGATAGTTGATTACTCAAAACGAACCGGTCATCAACATCTCTATAATTTTTTTTGGTTCTTACAGTCTGAAGAACAGTGACATCAGACACTCAGTCCACCCCAAACAATAACAACAATGCCTCCAAGCACACGCTCCACGACACTAGCACCAGACATGGCCTTCTCCACGGCTGCCGATGTCCTCTATCGGCTGGAAAGAATATCAGAAGGGGGTAGTGGTACCGACACACTCGTCGTGAGTAATGTCATGCCCACCGACATTCAGGCCCTCGAGGCAGAGAGAGAGACGAGTGAGCAGCGCTACCGATTCTCATACTTTGCCAACACCCAAACGGCCATCCTGACGGCGCCAACGGCGGCACACGAGCAGATGCACCTTGCCCTGTACATCCACTTGATGAGCGCCGTGTGCAAGATGGACGTGCTGGACGCCTGGCAGTGGACAGCAAGTACAACGGTGTGTGATGCAGCGGGTCCTCGGGCGAGGCCGATACCGCAGGCAGTCCTGTCGAGCTACGCAAAGAGGAAGGATGGCCGACATTTGTCGTGCAGACAGGCATTGGCCATAGTGGAGGTCCCACGATGCGCGCCCTCCGTCAAAAGGCACGCTGGTGGTTCACCGCTTCGCAGAATCAGGTCAACGTGGTCCTTTTAGTTTCAATATCAGCTCACGACGAAGGAGAAGAAAAGCTCCGGATCGAGAAGTGGACGGATGAGACGGCACCTCAACAGACGATCGACGTGGTCTGGATAGGGCCAGGCCCAGTCCACGAGGCACCCCTTGAAGACCGCTACGATCCCCAATATTATCGTGTTGAGGGTGGGCCGCTGGAGCTCAAGTCCACCGACATGTTTCTGTACAAACCAAAAGACGGCGAGCACGATATTGTTCTCTCCGAGGGCGACCTGCAAGACGTGGCCGTGCGTGTCTTCAGTGTAGTATAGGGGGTGATGGTAGAAGTTGGGTTGACTTGATTAGATTTGATTTTTTTTACTCCTTTTCATGTAAATACTTATGTAAATAATATGTGCCATTACTTCCTGGTAACCACAATAGGATATGTGTACCCACAGAGAAAACGACAAAGTGCCAAACTAGGAAAGTAGAGGCATCGCCTGAAGTCAACAAACGTATTGCTTCTTGATAAATCAGTCTGATACTTGCTGTTCTGTGGTGGTCGGGCAAAGATATGATGTCTCGGTAAATTCGGAATATTCTTTCTCTTCCACCTTGCTCCTAGCTTCCAGTAATTTACATTATTTTTCACCATTGTCCATCGAGGTGGTTGTTTGGAGAAGTCCAGAAGAACGCGGCTCCAAAAGGGAGGTTAAGATGCGAGGCTGTGTCGGATCTTTGACAAAAGGCGCCTTTATGGGCTTTGCCCTGATATCCACACTTTGACAGGCTGCCCTACCTCTTCCATGCTTAAACGAGCGGGTTTTTCTCAATTTTTCTGTCCTTTTGTCCCGGACTTCCGGTACGTCTGTCCCAATTCGGAAAAAAAAAGAGGTCGAAGGCGAGGTAGGTTCGGTTATGTCGACCTCATAGAACATGTTCACCTCCTTTCATCCCTTGCCATCGTGAGACGAGGAGTGACCTTGTCACGAAACAACCTTCAGGCAGCTAGACAGTAAGGAGACAAAAGCGAGCACTAGCTTGTCGTTTTGACTGTTTTTTTACGTAAAAAATATATTGAAACCTCTTTTGCCCGTTGGGCTTTCATAAAGGCACTTTTCGAAGTCGTTGTTGGCGATGTTTTGTGATGCCTCAAATGCGATGGAATGAAGAAGACGAGAAAGAATGCGGATCATTGAAAGTCCGTTTGATCAAAATGGGTATCTCCAAATGTGATATCATTGACGTGTCTGTGTGCTGGGAAACAAGGGTTGGGCATTGTCGTACACCGTCTGACCGTGTTCCGTCTTTTGCTGTGTTGTCCGGCTTGACTGTTTTGCTTCGCCATACTCCGTACCTCGTACTCAAGTGAAGAATTTGGTAGGATATCAGAAGGAACAGAATAGCGTGGTCAGTTTGTCGGCTTCCGGCGCCAGGGCGCCCTTCCAGCGGGACGGCCAGTGAGCAACAGCACGGTCACACCAGTACACCACTCCAACAGCTTTAGCAGTAAATAGCGCCGCGCGGGGAGGCAACCGAAATCCCAAAGCAGCGGCCCAGCGCCTAAGTTTTCTTCGCTCCTGTCGCTCTTGCACTCTTGTGCCTGGCATGGTCAAACGTGCCTTCCCGCCCAAACTTGTTCCCCCCAGGCGGCCAATCACAAGCCCAGCCCCCAGGCGCTTTGCACTGCCACCCACCATATGCCACCATATGCCCCCAGATGCCCCCCCAAAGATGCCACCCCTCTGCAAGCGTGGCTGCTGCCAGAGCGTGCCTTCCCGGGCGCTTTTCTTCTCGTGAAAGACGGAAGGAAGCGAGTGGTCAGAAAGGAAGGAGCGACAGACAAGAGCAAAAACAGAAGTGAGAAGTGAGCTGCCTCTTTTGCTCACAGGATGCTTGGAAGCTGCGCAAAAATAAGGTTTGCAGTCTCGTGAAAAAAGCACGCACTCTTCTTGTCCTCAACAAAACCACATCAACTGCGCACCTACACTACACACCACATCGTACCCATCGCGACGGCTCCTCGTCTCCACAACAAGTCTCCCCACCACGCGACCCAAGGTGTACTGCGAACTGCGACAGCCTGGGCCTCGTCTGCCTGAATCTCTATCTCTCTTTGCCTGAAAGAAAAGAAACTGAGCCACAGCTGCCTCCTTTGCAGTCTTGTCTTCCTTGACTCTCTCTCTGCCTTAGTCCTGCCTCTTCCTCTTTTCAGGCCTCATCACGATCACAAGCAACCCGCGCCGAGTCACTGCCGGGCTACAGTCCTTCTCCTAGGCGAACTAGGATCAACTTCACATCTCGACCTCCTCGCCCATCTCACTTGTATGTGCTTCTCTTGTCTCTGTATATAACATCTCGGCCTCATCCTCTTCACAAAGGACTCTTCTCATTTATCCCTTGGCTCTCATCCTCTCATCCACCCCTCACTTCTCTTTCTCTCATCGTCGGCCTCATAAACTCACACGAGGCTCTCTCTCTTAATATAGTTCATCCATCTTTTGATCCCTTATTTTTTATCTTCATCTTCTCTTTCAATATCGTCAACTCCGACGTTTCACATATTTCTCACAATCTCAAGCAAGGAGCTACCTGCATTCATTGACATTTCATTGTTTGCGACTGCCCCGCCCCTGGTTTACTCTTTCAGCCCGCTTTCAGGCAAGGCTGAGATACATATCTCCCCCTCCCTTTGAGAGTGAGACAAATAAACAAACGCTCAGAACAGCTCCTTTAAACTCATTGCAATACCTCACCCTCGCTCATATGTCTTCGTTCTTCTCACTCGGCCGCCATAAAGACTCGTCCTCGTCCGCTCCCCAGACGTCATTACAATTTCAAACTCAGACACAGCTTCCATCACCACCACAATCACAAAACAACAACACACAATTCAACGCCGGAAAGAAGCGAAGCAGCTCAACCCGCAGACGCCTCAGCAAAACGCTGCGCTTATCATCAAGCAGCCGAGCCGGCCAGCCATCCTCTGCCGCTCCCTTCGTCAACCTCGGTGCCATCTCCACAAGCCCACTCAAGATGACTTTTGATTCTTCAAACACCAACGCCGCCCCGGCCAGCAGCGGCTTGAATGCTGCTGCTGCCGCCGGTGCTGCTGCCGGGGCTGCTGCCGCAGCCGCCGCCGCTCCTTATATTACCCCTGCCAGCCCGTCACCAGTAGATGCGGCCGCCACCGCCGCCGCTGAGAAGAAGAAGGCCACTCAAGCCCGTCTCCAACAAGCATATGCGGCCAAGCGCAATGAAGTTGTGGAGGAAGAGGCGGCGTACGCCTTTGACCACACTTGCCGGGCCAACGCAACCCCGGCTGAGCGCCTCGCCAACAGCGTCCTGCTGCGTCTCAAGGAGGAGGATACGGCGCTTGTTTACAAAAAGGCCAGTGTTCACAAGGGCTACGGCGGCCAAGAACATCAGGCTTTTGCGGGCGACCACTACCTGACCAACGTGCCCCTTATTCCCCAAACACAAGTGATGCGAGTCGCCCGCCGCATGCCCAAGGGCGCCCACCTGCACATCCACTACAACGCCTGTCTCTCTCCCACTGTCTTGCTCAACCTGGCCGCTTCTATGGACCGCATGTTCATCATGAGCGATAGGAAGCTCATCAACTGTTCAGAGGACAAGAAAGCCGACAATTCCAAGGATGACGACTTCTTCTTGAGCAGTATCTCATTTCAAATCATTAAAGCTGGGAAAGAGAACCCGGGTAACCTGTTTGACGAGCATTATACCGAGTTCCAGACTATGCCCTTCCGTGATTTTCTGGCACAGTTCCCAGCCGATCGCGTCGGCAAGAGCGCCATGGACTGGCTGGCTCACAAGCTCATTTTCACCCCCGAGGAGTCTTATGATATCTCCCAGACATCGAAGGGTGCCTGGCAACGCTTCAACGGCCGCACAAAGATGATGAAGGGTCTCTTCAACTACGAGTCCGCCTACCGCGAGTACACCAAGCTGTTCCTCCAGGATCTGTTGGACGACAACATTCAGTACGCCGAAATCCGCCCCAACTTCATGTCCGCCAACCAACTGTGGAACGACCAGGGCAGCGACAAAATCGACAACGCGGGCATCGTGAAGATTATCATTGACGCCTGCGAAGAGTTCAAGGCTCGCAATGCCGCCAATCTGGCCGCGGGTGTCCCGGGAGCCAAGAAGAACTTTGACGGCATCAAGATCATCTACTGCACACCGCGCTCCTTTAAAAACACAGATGTCAAGATCGCTCTCGACGAGTGCATCGTCTTCAAAAAACGCTGGCCCGAGTACATTGCGGGCTTTGACCTGGTTGGTGAGGAAGGCGCGGGCAAGCCGCTCAGCCAGTTCATCCCCGAACTCCTTGGCTTCCAGGAGGACTGCCGCGAACAAGGTCTCGAGATTCCGTTCCTGTTCCACTGCGGCGAGACCCTGGATATGGGCACCTCGGTCGACGGCAACCTGATCGATGCCTTGTTGCTCGGCGCCAAACGTATCGGCCACGGCTTCGCTCTCCCGCGCCACCCGTCGTCCTCGAAAAAATGAAGCAGCATAATGTCTGCGTCGAGGTCTGCCCCATCTCCAATGAGATTTTGGGCCTGACGCCCCGCATCGGCGGCCATGCTGTCTACGATCTGTTGGCTCGCAACTTCCCTTGCACCGTCAACAGCGACAACGGCACCCTGTTCCAGTCGTCCCTGTCGCACGACTTTTACCAGGTCCTCGTCGGCAAATCCGACATGGGCCTTTATGGGTGGCGCCAGCTTGCTGAATGGAGTCTGACACACTCCTGCTTCAGCTGTCCGGCCGACCAGGCCCGCGCCCGTGCCAACTGGCTCAACGAGTGGCAGGACTTTGTGCAGTGGCTGCTGCAAGAGTACGACGCCGAAAACCCAGAGACCCAGGCCGTCCTGCGCGACCTCGCCCGCGACAAGACCCTGGCCGCCCGGCCGGCTCCGGTACAGAGCCGGCTATAACACTGATACTTGACATATAAAGATCAGTTGAGGGCCGCCTGGCCCGGGAGGGGTGTGGAGAGGACTGTGCGATGGGAAGCCAGCGGCGTTTTTGGGTGTGGTTATGATTTCTGTTTCTGATCTTTCTCATTGTCTTTTCACGTCTCTTATGTTTTTGATTTTCATGTCTTGCATTTTTTTTTTTTTTGGATTTCTTGTTTTTGCTTTGATTTACTCGCGTGATATTCAGAGTGCGCCTTCTGTGGCTGCCTCACGCTTTCATGTCTCTTCTCATTTATGATTGTTTGTTCGTTTATTTTTCAGCTGTCTTTTTCATGTTTCTTTCATGCTTTATGCCCCTTTTTGTTTTTCTAGATTCATCATGTTCATACTCTTTTTTTTGCTACTTTATGACGTCTAATGCCCAATGATCTTTTATCATGATACTTTATTTTATCTGCATCTCCTTCTTGAATATGCTTGTCAATACTCCGTAATTATAGCTTATACTCCCTTCTCATAGAATTCTAAAGAAACAGATGGGCGAAAGTGCCACGAACAGACTTTCAGCAACATATTTGTACAAGTATACACTCCAACAATCTTCAATGATTGACAAGTACATCGTACGAGGGTCGAAATGCCCAACATTACGGTCCTCTTAACGTGATATGCAATATTCGAATACAAAAGACTGGAGAGCATGTAAATATCTCGTCTCTTATTCGCTACCGTATGGTCGGCACTCGAAGATCGTGGCATGATTTACAACTTCTCCTTTGCCGTGGAGGCCGTGGTTTACCGTCTACGACATCAATGAGGTGTGCTTTTTGTCCCCTCTCGCCATCCCGAAATGTGTTCGCCATCCATTTTTTACGCATTTTCTTGCCATAAATATAAAATATACACCGACGTGCCTTTGCCTATTCCGCAAACCATATATCGTAATTTGACGTTTGACGGCAGTCGGGACGGTGCTCGGGATGGAGCCTTTGAGTGTGGGGATCGAGAAATCCAAATCCCAAGGCAACATCCCGGCACAGCGGGCTTTACATGTGAGGGCATGTGGGCAATAACTCGTACAATACGTCGTACAACTGCTTCAATATTCACCTTAAACGTCCTCGGGAGCCTCCGTTCTATGTGGTTCTCTCGAACGGAGTATTTGGGGGCATTTCTGAACATTTTACGACGCTCGGTTGGTTTTTTTTGTCTGCGTAGTTTGTGTCCTTCCAACACCCAACCCCCCCGTTTTTCGGAAACCCACGAGGCTAGATTTCGCAATAGCATCCACCAGCTCAAAAAGTAATGGAGATCAAAAATCGAACGTCAAGAAAGCTAGCAATTAGTTGTGGATATTTTTTTCTGCTTCTTTTTTGTGCGGCTCGGTTTCGTTCCTGGAAGCTGTAGCCGAGGAGGCGGGCAGGCGGGCTCGCGGGCTATCATTACGGGACCCTTTTTCTGTTTTCTGTTTAAAACTTAAAAAGACCTCAACTCAAAGAGGGGATATTGAGAACGAGAGGAGACATTGACACGCGGAGAGTTTTTTTGAAATTCAAAAGACACAAAGACAAAGACCGTCTTTGTCGCCAGCTGTGATATACAGGAAGATACAGGGAATGAAATCAGGAATCAAGAATCCAAAAAGGGCACATGCTCTCTCTCAGCACGCGAGAGATACGAAAAAAAGACGACCAGGAACGAAGACTATCCGTCTTACCTGCAGCGTCTCTCTGTGGAAGGAGTGTGGCAACGTGCCGCAATTACGACGCAGAAAGCAGGGCTTGGTAAGAAGACGAGAAAGCTACGACGTACTTTGATACTTGAATACTTTGATACTTTCCCACTCAGGAATTCCTTGCGTTAAGAGTCTGAGCACGAGCGCGACTTTTATTTTTAAAAGTGCATCGGCGAGTCTCCCCGAATGGAGCCCTGGGATTCAACATTTCCCTCACCCTTTTTCGCTTGCTCTACATTTCCAATTCAAGACACAATGTCCGGAATCAACGTCCGGCCTGAAATACAGATGAAGAGCTGTCAATCGACGGGTTTTATAATCTCGTCTTCAAGCCACTTCTGTAGATACCAAACATGAAAATGTTCAATAGCTGAGGACACGGTCTTTTTCGAATGATTCTCAAACGATCTGCTTCGATAAATACCAAAAACCTTCAACCACACAAATATTTCTCCATTTCGATAGTATCTCTTCGCCTTTTAGCCTGGGGCAAAACAATTTTGATGGCCTGCGAGCCTGCATTAGAGCCAGTGTCCGCCTCAGGCTCCGGCGCTTTTCGGTCTTTGAAACTAGGCTGGTCAAAACGTGAGAACTTGAGAAAAATACAGTGTTACGACGTTGGCTCGTACTTCGTACATACATTTGAGTGGTCGCAGGAGAGGAGCACACAAGAGAAAACCACTCGTATCGTGGCACGTCGTAATTGCTTTTGTCAGCAAGTCCGTCCTAGCCTCAGGTTCAGGGTCGACTGCCAATGTTCTGGGCCGCACCTTGCCAGTCCAGGAATGGCATCCAATCTACGGGGTGCGAGGTACGAATTACAAGAGTGAGACCCTCAAAAGATCGTCAAACTCTAAGAAAGAGACGGCATGTGCATGCTATGTGTTTTTTCGTGCCTCGTGCTTTCAGGCCAGATATCGTGAGAGTCCGGTTAAGAGGACAGAAGCCCTAGCCCTGTTAAGATGCATCGTGAAGTAACGTGTGCTGAAGGTGTGACAGCCTCAGCCTCCATTCACCAAGCCAATTGTGATAGCCATCGCGTCTTCTTTGCTCTGAATGCCTTCTTGAGCTTCTGTCTGGACTCGATGAAACGGCACGCAAAACCTGCTGCATACTGCAAGATCGGTGATCATAAAAGTAGCCCCTCTCTTTCCGCGTTTGCTCTCTCTCGCCGGCCGCCCTTTCCCCCTTTTGGCGCTTCCTCCCCGGACTGGCGATATGACTCACACGGTCGCCAGGGCTGGGAAGCTGCGAATGGGGAAGGAAATGGTAATATGCCAGCCAATTTCCCCCTCTCCCACATCTCCCAGACAGAAAAGGCAGGAGGGGCAGTGTTTCCACCGTGGGAAATTATGTGGATGAGGGCAACAAACGCCAGCGCCGGACGTTCTTCAGGCGTTTTAGGGGGCTCTCAGGGTGTCTCGGGCCTTGAATTCGAGGGCCTATCGAGGCGTTTTGGTGCGTGTTGGCGTGTTGTGTCTCACCCATCCAACCCTCCCGCGCTTCCTTCGTTCTTTCCTTCTCGTCCAGTCTCCGCCGTGTTGACCTCCTTCTTTCCTCAATAGGCATGTTTCTGGCATACTGGGCGCACCGCCGATGTGCTAGCACTGCACTAGCACTGCCCGTTTGTCCGCGGCGTTTGCAGTGGTCAAGAGCGACCTGCGCCTATCTGTTGCGCCGAGAGAAAGCGAGGCTTTGTCCGTATCGCTCCTGCCTCCTGCTCCTGCATCCCGTATGCCGTATTGTCGCATGCAGTGTTCGCTCTTCCTTCTTTCGAGATCATCAAACAAAAGCTGGGCTGAGGAGAAAGCATGGGGAACAAGGGCCACAAGCTCGAAGCTTGCATCCCGCCAGTCAAGGCCTGGATAGAGTGCGAAATTGATTACTTTGAGTGTTCGTGTCGTGGATCTGGCGGGTTTCGCTATCTCGGCCGGGGGCTGTGTCCAGCCAGCCTAGCGGGTAAGTGCGATCCACTTCTTCCGTAAATGGACTAGTGTGTAAAACTGTGACTCACACGCTCTCTCTTTTGCGGCCCCTTTTCGCGAGGCCATCTTGCTTGCGCGACGCAGGTACCCCTCATGTAGCATCGCTAACACGGAGAAGTCTCCTTTTGGTGGCAGACACACTAAATCTGCAGGACCCGCAGTTAGTGGCTGTACTTGTAAACCGCGCCCTTTGACTTGACGAGCCCCTGGTCGTCCCTTCTCTTTGTTGCAATTCGCCCGCTTTTCCCACTCTGGCCCAGTGTGCGCCCTCTGCTCTTGCCGTTTCCCTCGCTCCCGTTCCTGCCTTCTTTGCCTGTTGCTGCCTGATACAAAACATCGCCCCGCCCACCTTTCCTTTCATCGAGACTTTTTTTTTTCTCTTCTTCCTTTCTTCTTCTCTTTTCTCTCCTCACCCCCAAAACTTTCCATCACCAGAACATCAAGATATCACAGCCCAGAGGCCACCGCCAAGATGCGTTAAATACCCTTTTTCAAAGCTCCCTACAACGTCGACAAAATTCCGTCGCCAATTCACCCCCGTTTTTAAACCCCTTTACAACCTCTTCCAACTCTTCCCCCCCTTCAGTTCTTCCTCCCCAGGTCGATCTGAACGTCAGCTCTGAGCAACCGCTTTTACGCTTTTCTCGTTCCCCAACCGCCACAATTCCCCCTCAAGACTTTACAGTCTTCACAACGGATTCCCAACAGTCAACATGGCTTCCCTCCCGTGCTACCCGCCTGCCGGCCCCATCCGCGCATCAACAACTGCCATTCAGTCAGAACAATCTGAACGTGCCTCAAACGGACTTTGTTCTGTTCGATTCACCGGCCAAGCCGCAACGTCAACATAATCGTGTTGTTCAGCAACCTGCCGTCGTTACCAACGGAGCTGTCGCATCCCCGCAAACCCACTACAACATCGCTGCTTCTGCCTCGCCTTCTCTGCAGAACCCGCGTGTCGCGCACCTCCAACAATTCGCTGCAGGCCCTAGCATTTCGTCTAATACGGCTTTCCCCAATCGGTTCCCCTCTACTCCTTCCACGCAGAACCACTTTTACGCATCTTCTGCGCCATCGTCCACTGTTGCCCTAAACAAGCAAATCTCGGCCCGGCCTCCTGTCCCGCCGTTCCCCCACAGTACCGGTAGCGTTCCGCAGATCCCCAACAAAATGGTTCTTGAAGGTAGCTCTCCCTCCACTCTGAAACACTCTCAAATGCATCGAACAGCAAGCTCACAGTTCACTTCTTCAGACCTGCAAGGCCTCAGTGATTTCGCGGCTGTCAACTTTGACGGTGCTTCGTTTTCGTCGCCCGCCATGGCAGCCAGCTATGACCTGACCTCGAGTGTGTCCAGCAGCTCTGCGAGCAACCTGGGCACGGTGTCGCCGAACGACCTGCTCCTGCAGGACTCGTTTATGTCGGCACCGAACTCGGCCGCGCTTACGTCCTTGACTTCTCCGTCGGACTTCAACGACTCTCCTTATGGCGACAGCTACGATGTGTCGCCCAACTTTGGTGGCAATGACTTTGAGGCGGGTGCCCACGACACGTGGTTCCCCCTCTTTGCTCAGGACACTTCGGTTGCTGCAGGCCCCGTGGCCGGCGGTGTTTCGGCATCGCCCGCATCGCGGCCTGTTGATGATATTGAAGAGTCGGAGACTACTCCTAGCCGCCGCAAGTCTTCGGGTCACTCCCGGTCCCCTCCACCTCCCACAAGCACTCTGCCTCTGCCGGTGTCAACGCTGCTCGACGCCGGGAAAAGCCTCTGCCCCCTATCATTGTCGATGATCCAAGCGACATCGTGGCCATGAAGCGGGCGCGCAACACCCTTGCCGCACGGAAGTCCCGTGAACGGAAGGCGATGCGCGTGGAGGAGCTTGAGGAGAAGATCGCCAAGCTGGAGGCGGAGCGTGACCACTGGAAGAAGATGGCTCTCGGTCAGTAAAATCACACTTGTGGTTGTCTGTTCTGAGAGAGAATCTGGCCAGATTCGTTCTTTGTTCTCTTGTCTTTCTTGACTGATTTGACATGTTTTTTGTTTTTGCTTGCTATTTTTGTTTTTTTCAAAAATGGAGGATGAAGGATTTATTGTTTTTCAAAAGTTTATTCGCTTGAAATCCAGGCAAACGGGATTCATTGGTACGGGAGGGTAGCATTTTATATCAGACAGGCCTCTTCGTGACGGCCGTCGATAAGATCCCCTCGCCGGAACCGTATTTCTTTTTTAGTTTGTTATTTGTTATCTCTTGTTTACTGATTTATTTCCTACTGTTGAGTGTCGATTGCCTCGAGCAATTCGGACCACGGAATATTCTATTTCTTTTATCAGTTTAAGTCTACTCTTTATTTCCTAGCTTTATCGTGCGGCTGAAAGATGCCTGACACTGAATCGCAACTATAACAATTTGTTTTATCCAACCTCTTTTGCCTAAATACGGTGACAATAGCCTGTGCCGCTTGTGAGATTGTGTTCCTTTTGGTTTTACGGGTGAAGATTACTGTGTGATATTTTGTGGTGTCCATTGTGTGCATAACTTGACTGTGTGTGGATGTAAATGTCACGATGTTTTCAATATGTTGAGAAATAGTTTTACTTGATATTTATTTATTCTCTGGACAGAAAACACGCAAAAATCAAACAAAAACCAACCTACAAATACAAAATATCAAATTAATACCACAAAAATCTTCTTTTAATCACAGCAACACTGTAGAGAATATTAATAAAGTCGTAATTTGTTTATTCATTATATTCTAGTATGTAAATATCACGATGGTTTTTTTCGATAACATACTGTTCTATTTGTTATTTATTTGTCTTCTTAACAAAAAAAGACCATACAAAAATCAAATTACAAATATAAAATACCAAATAAATACCACGAAAACCTTGTTAAACCACAGCAACATGGCAATATTTATTACGTCGTAACTTGTGTATTCATTATATGCTAAATCGTAGCTACTGACCCTTGACTCCTTTTTTTATTTCTGCACACTACACTCAATGTGCCTGCACCACACCAGCGGCATTCGCCTGTGCGGCAATGCGCTTCTTGTACTGCTGCACATCACCAGCAAACTTCTCGACGGTGCCGCCGTCACACACCCACAGGCTCTTGCACACAGTCTGCAGCATGGTGACGTCGTGACTGACCATGAGCACACCGCCCTCAAACTGGTTCAGCGCATCCGCCAGGGCATCCATGGCCTCGATATCCAAGTGGTTGGAAGGCTCGTCAAGAACCAGAATGTGGGGGTTGGTCAATGCCAAGCAGGCAAAAGCGACACGCGATTTTTGACCACCAGACAAGACCTCCATCTTCTGTAGACCCGTCGTACCTGTGATACCAAAGGCGCCGAGCTGGCGACGGTAGTCTTCGTCCGTGCTGCCGGGGTACATCTTGGCCATGAACGAGACGGCAGACATGGTGAGGTCCAGAGCGTCGACGTGGTGCTGGGCGAAGAAGCCGATGCGCAGACGCGGGTGCATGGACATGATACCTGACAGGGGTTGCAGGCGGCCCGTCAGCAGTTTGAGGACCGTCGTCTTACCGGCACCGTTGGGCCCGACAATGCCGATACGCGAGTCGAGCTGCACGTCGAGGTCGACATTGCGCAGGAGAACCTTGTCGGGGGTGTAGCCGAACGTGACTTCGGACAGCTGCACAATGGGCGGCGACAGCTTCTCGACCTCGGGGAAGCGGAAGTGGACACTGTACTCGGTTTCGGGCGCCTCAAGAACGGGCATGCGCTCGAGCTTCTTGATACGCGACTGGGCTTCGGACGATTTGGCGGCGTTGTAGCGGAACTTGTCGATAAAGGCCTGGAGATGGGCGCGGACGGCCATTTGGTTCTCGTACTCGCGCCGGGCCGTCTTCTTGCGTTCCTCCTTGGTGGCATAGAAGGAGTCAAAGTTGGCACCGCGGTAGTAATCCAAACGCTCCGAGTGCTGGTGGATGATGTCGGTGGCGATTTCGTTGAGGAAGGCACGATCGTGGGACACGACGAGCACGGTGCTTGGGTAGCCCTGCAGGTAGTTGGACAAGAAGGTGATGGACGGCACGTCCAACATGTTGGACGGTTCGTCGAGCAACAGCAAGTCGGGCTCGCAGAAGAGGGCACGCGCGAGTGCGAGACGCATACGCCAACCACCCGAGAAGGTCTTTGTGGCATACTGCTGGCGCTCGGCCGAGAAACCCAGACCGGCCAGAATACTGGCGGCGCGCGACTCGGCCTTGTCGGACTCCATCTCGGACAGCTTACCCTGGACGTCGCCTAGGCGCTGATCCAAAGCCTCGCGCTCGCGGTCCAGGCGTGTGGCATCGGACGAGGTATCGGCCATGGACCCCCGCTGGGCCTCGATCTGCGCCAGACCCTCGGTAATCTCGGCCTGTTCCTTCAACAAAATCTTGCGCCAGACGTCGGCGTCCAACACGGCCTGTAGTGCCGACGTGTCGTCGCCCGTAATCTCTTGCTCGACGTGCAGAATCGAAATGTGTGTCGGCACGGGTAGCTCACGCCGCGACAGCGCCCGTAGCAGCGTCGATTTACCCACACCGTTGTTACCCACCAGACCGTACCGATGGCCGTACGATAGCGACAAGTTCGTGTCCGTCAGAATGCGTGTGCCCGCAATGTTGACGTCAATGTTGTCCAGCTTAATGTCCTTGGGCTTGCCGGCGGTCGACTGGCCCAGCTGCAGCGGGTTGACGGCCATGTAGAACTCCTCGTACGACTGTGCCTGGTCGGGCTGGTTGAGCAGCCGCGAGGCCTCGTACTCGACCGTCTTGTACGTCTTCTTGTTCTGCTTGGCGGCAATCTTGCGCTCGGCCTTTTCGAGCTTCTTCTTGTCGACCTTGGACTCGACTTTGCGCGTGTTGGCCGACTCCAAATCGACACCGCCCGAAGCGACGGCGAGCGTCGAAGACATGTTGCGCTGTGCGCTGACCTGGAACGTCTGGTCCAGACGGCGCACGGCCGAGGAACCCGCGCCGACAGCATTGCCGCTCGCCGCATCGGCGTACTTCTCGACCCACTTCATCACCAGCTTGTTGATGCGCTCGCGGGTGGCGGCGTTTTCGGACTCGCCCGAAGCGGACAGCAGCAGCTCCGTCACGGCCGCCGCGGCCTCGGCCAGCGGAGCACCACCGCTCTCGCCGCCGGCAGCATCGTCGTCGTCGGAGCCGGAGCTGGACCAGGTATTCGAGGCATGAGTGAGGTAGCCGACAGAGTACTCGGACACGACCGGGTCGATGTTAGGGATGAGAGCCCGGATTTCGGTCTCCATGATGGCGGGGTTGAGAGGGAAGAGGGGTGGAGGTTGTCGGATGGATTGAGGCTTTGGGCGGGAGATGAATAGTCCAATAGTCGATACGGGATAGAGGGGCGTGGATGCGCACGGGGGTGTGGTCGTGCGGCCGGAAGGGGGTGGTATCTGCTTCTCGCGACAATGCCGTATACTTTGGACGTCGTTGAGCGTTACGTGAAGTTTTTCGATTTTTGCACGTGAGCGCGATAGTTGATAAGGCCTTTTGGTGTAAGTTTTGGTGGCGGCTCTTGGTTGGCGTTCTTCTAGCTGTTGTTGCAACTTCACCCCGCCAAAGACCGCTAACGTCCACTAAAAACGGTCACTATCGCCCCCTGAGATAGGATGGCATCAACTGACCGTTTTGCACTACCCGACACCACCTCCTTGAGCCTCTCGAGCCTGAACCCTGGCATCTTAGAAGAGAGAGCTATTATCGTGCTCTCCTCTAGGATGCTTCCCCCCTCCCGCCTTGCCTGTTTTCCTCGAATTTATTGCTTTTTAGCTTATCCTCGCTTCGCATTTCTCGTCTTCTTGACCACAACACTACAAGTATTCGTACCGATTGCACCTTCCCTACGGCCGTCTCACACTTGGGCTGCACTTGCCCCATCGAGGTGGCGTTTTGGGACGGCTTCTTTCTTGTTCTCCTCTTGACTCCTGACTAGGAAGGAAGACTGTGCCAGCTAAATTGGTTGAGGTCTCCCAGCTGAGGGATCGCCTGTAAACTCGGGAGACTGGGGAAACTACCAGAGAGATAGAGGATGGACTATGTGGCAAGAGGAGTCAGTTGCTCTCTGTCATCAAGAGGCAGGCACGACTGGCCGAACATCATACCGCTCAGTCTGGTTTGCCTCATTTAGCCGCTCAGGAGACAATTGGCCGTGGTTGATTCTAGATTTGGAAGACCCAGGAAACCCAGGACACTCAGGAGATCCAGGAGATCCGAGAGTTGTCTGTCCTGTTTCTGCTCCTTTTCTTGTCACCACGCCTCCTGTCCCCTCTCTCGTCCCTCACTAATCCCCTCCCACCAAAAGACGGGAAACCCCTGCTTCGAGATTGAGGTGTGCTGCATGGCGCAGTCTCTGCATCTTCCAGGCGTTTTTGGGCGAGGCACTAAAATACAGTAAAAGCAACCAAGCAACGACAATGCCGGGATGTGGAGACTCGTTTTTGTTAATTGGATGCAGAGCGGAGAGATACAAAAGTAGATCGAGGAGAGGAGTTGAGGTATCTGAGTGGAGTATATTCCCACGCGCGCCTTCTTTTCCTGGATCGAGCGGAGGCTCCGTTTTGTGACTGCGTCGTTCTTGCCTGCGATACGCAAAGTAGGCATTGTGTACGACGTAGGGGCATATGTTTCAGAGGGAAACAGCAACCGGCTATCTAGCTGGGTTCAACGGTCGTTCGTAGACGGCGAAGTGTGTTGCTCAGGTTAAACTATTCCTGAAGCTGAGGCAGCCAGGTTTCAAACGGACAGAATCAAAGCTTTGCTGGGAAAGTGTAAGTGTGACACGAGATGCGAATAGACAGGTGCATGGCATTGCGTTTTTCTATCTGTTTTCCGCCTCATCCTTGGCTGTGCACCTTTCCTTCGTACTTGCCACTTCCCTGTCTGCATGTCCATTCGTTCTTTCCTTCTTGTTCGGAGATGACACGACGCCAATAAAGAAGGAAGAGCAGAAAACGGCGCAGGGAAGGCGCGATCTTTTTTCAAGTTTTTTGTACTGTGCGTGCCTGCCCCTCTTGCCGACGAGCCAACGAGGCAACTAAAAAACACACATTTATATATGTACATACATACGACGTATATTTCTTCCCTTTATTTTTCTGGAAGGAACAGGGTTGCAGGGTTTAACCAGGAAGGCGACATGGTGTGTCGTTCCAAACCGCGTGGCCGGCCAATGGGCGCGCGCCGTTTGGTGTAATAGCACTTAAACTTTCTCATTTTTCGAGTTTTTCAACACGTCTTTGGACCTTTTTTCCAACCTTTCGGAAGGCCAGCTCCAACCAATGAACTTGCACGAGCACGCGATCTTTTTCGCTCAGGTCTACCCGTTCTCATTGTCGACCCAACTTTGACAAGACTATCCGACCGAATCTCAGCAAGTCGGCAGAGCGTATCATTTCTGCATGTCAAGTGGAAATTAACAGAACAAAAAGTACAGATAAAGTAGTATGTTTAAACTATTTCACACAGTACGGAGTAGGCTTTCGTTACTGAGTATCTCATCTGATCCAATGCCCGCCACTTTCAGAAGACTGTATGTATCATGTATCGTGCATACGGAGTAATATTACGACCTGCTCCGTACATTGTGCCCAGAGGATTGGGTGAAGCATATCAAACTGTGAGGTTGTAACGACTGCAAACAACTCACCTCGGTCCCACCTCACCTGCAACAAAGGAGTCGATGGGTCGATGAAGTAACGATGCTCACGATTGGACACCGGGGACTGCTCCGGTGAGAAGATGTAAAGGTAAGGAGTTCTTGTGGGAGCTTGCCCTTGAGCTTGAGCCTCTTTCTCTCCTCCACAGTTACTACGACGTCCTGAATAACCTTGTTCGTTCCAGACCCAGAAGGGGAAAAACAGCGTCTTGGTGTCGTCCGTTCGCCGGCACACTTCTTAGGTGGATGGACTGCCTTTGCACGGTTCTTCTTGTGAGCCTGAAGAAACGAAAAGCTGCTGTCAAACAAAACGGAGGACGCTGATCCATGGTTTCCGTTTGCTTGTGTGACTGTACGTCGTAATTTGCACCGTTTCTCTCTCGTCAAAAACATGTTCCATACAATCACCACGTTTGTTTCTGCCAAGACAACGACCGGAGAGATGTAAGAGGCACAGGCAGACACCAGAGTACGAAGAACAGCCAAAGAAGGGAAATAATTAAAAATAGGGGCCCAAGATATGTGGCCGTGCCAGGCAAGGAGGCAAGGTATGTGCAAGGTGAAGACGGCTCGGAATGACAGGCTATTTTGATTCTGTCCCGGGTCACCTGCTACTTTGGACAGACATACGACGTACAGACATTTGTCTTTGCTCTATTTCTTTACGACCCGTGGGACTGTAGCATTGTAGGATCGTGGGCGGATCATGAGCATGCACCGGCTCGATATGCCGTCCCTTTGTGTATTCTCCGATGTAGCTAGGTTTTAGATGAGAGGGAAGCCGGGCATGCATCGAGAGATCAGATATTAACTCAAGAACGGTGCACAAAAGGAATGAAGGGAGCCAACACGGAT
Source organism: Sporothrix variecibatus (assembly GCA_016097105.2). Lineage (NCBI taxonomy): Eukaryota > Fungi > Ascomycota > Sordariomycetes > Ophiostomatales > Ophiostomataceae > Sporothrix > Sporothrix variecibatus. The sequence continues at coordinate 3,557,537 of JADMNI010000003.1, forward strand.
GAAAGGCCAGGGCAATGTTGCAGTTAAAAAGAAAAAAAAAAAGTGTAGGCCGCCTATTGGTGATGGAGACTCGACATGGACATATGGGAGAGATGGTAAAAAACGAGAATAGGCAATTAAGCAGAGTGGATGTACGATGTACGACATATAACTGGCCAGTTGCATCTCTTGTCTTCTTCCTTTGTTGTCTCTTCATCCTCGTATGTATATGTTGACATTGGTATTTAGCCATCACAGGCTGCGCACCGAAAAGGCCGTTCTTCGGTTGATATCCCGATGGCTGGGGCTCCTTTGGCATATCGGATGTGTTCTTCTCTTTGATTTTCTGTGTAGCCTTTCGTTCCGCCCGTGTTTTTTTCTCTTTTTTTTCTTTCTTTTTTCTTTTTATATTCCCCTGTTCATTGACGGGTAGTTTTAATAATACCGCGACGGCTGCCGACATCGTGAGGCTTTCTGGTGATATAAAAGTTTCGTATTTCATACAATCTTCCAGCCACGTTCATATTTGTACGTACTATTTGTGAAGTTTTGAGTAAAATATCTATTCAGTAAATATCTACCTCCAGAATTCTGTTAATATTGTTTACAAAATAAGGTTGTAAGTCAACGTCGACTTGAGAAGGCTGGATAACCCAACTACAAAAGATGCACCGGATCTCATTAGGATCGGAGTACGACGTACAAAAAAACTACGGAATACACAGCAGGAACACGAGCGGATGGCGGATCCAACGGGCGGGACTTTCCCAATCCAATCTGTTGCTTTTATTGCCTCTTTTCTTCTTGTGCAACCTGTCGGAAGCAGATGTCCGCCAGGCACAGGAACAGTACAGGAATAGAAAAGGTACGGAGTACGGGAACACGGAAGAGAAAAAGAGAAAGAACGGACCAGGCACGACATCCTGTCAGGCGTATTGTGTGCTTCTCTTCGTCAATTTTTTTTTTTTTGTTTTGCTTTCAAAGACCCTGATACCCTGATATTCCGATATTCTGATATTCTGATATTCGTTTCTCCAGACCGAGGAAAAAGCGGGCGGCGCTTCACGCTTTCAGGGATGCAGCCCGGAGCGTCCGCTCCACCCTCCCAAATGTACTCGTCATCCAAGCTCAAAATACACATAGTTTCCTCTTACCGAAGAGAGGGGACACCTGCAGCTACTCCGTACTGCTTCCGCGGACAAATGTTCCGTTGGTCTTCTCTGCGAAGGCACATATTGTCCAACCTCTTATTCCCCGTCTCCTATTAATACTATTAATACCTGCTTGTCTGGCCATTGGATGTCTATGTAGATTTGCTCCCCGAGAGTGGGGACAGGCCCCGTCAACACCCAGCGGCACAGTTCGAGGTTTGAATCTCTACACTTTGTATGGGCATTGGCTATCGTGCTGTTTCGTTTCGACATTCTGGCATGTCTGGTTACTCGACAACTTGGTCGATCGACAGGAGGCTAGGATAGATGTCGGCCTGTTGCTTCTCGGCCCTCTTTTCCTTGCTTTTTCGAAGAGATATCACTCGTGTCAATTCGGACTCGCTAAGCTATTGCGGCAAGCAAATCGTAGGATTGGACTGGACTGTAGAGAAAAGAGGGCGGGGGAGGAGGAGAAACAGTGCCCGCTTTTCGATACTGCTGGATAGGCCTCACGCAACGCAGGATTACGCACATAAGGCGTTTATGTAAGAAGCGTGTGTATGTCACCCGCCAGGCGTACGTGGTGGAAGTGTACTTTGTTACACGATGTGCTGAAAAAAAGTACCTTTTATCACAGCCTGCCCTTGTCAGATATCTCACATTTTCGTTCTCTCTTCAGTCAGATTTCTTGCTTTCGGGCTCGGCAACCCTCCTGGACAGGGCCTAGCTTTCAAATCGGACGTGCTGGGGGCCCTGTTAAGGCCAGGGGAGCTTTTCTTTTTCAAACCGAGTCTTTCCCTTCTTTTCCCAGCCCAGTGGGCAGTGATCGGCGACTATGAGGGACCTGAGGTCCCCCAAGTCCCTCTTTTCTCGTTTACAGCTCTTCCAGAAACCCTGAACAACTGAACATGGAAAGAAAAGAACGCGTTTTTTTTTATCGGAAGGATTCACCGGCCCTTGTTTGATCTGTTTCGCCAGAAAGAGAGAAAAATTACCAAGACTTTGGAGACTACTTGACTTGTAGGGCGTAAAAGAGGAGAACATTCCCTTAAAAATTGACCTTGTCTGACATGCCTTAGTGCTATCGTTTGTGTATTAAAAAAAGATGGAGAAACCACGAGCTGAGTTCGGCGAAGAGACAAAAGACCAAGAAAATCCTCCGTTTTGGCAAGCATATCGTTGCCGGCCATCTTCAGGCTCACAAAGATGCTGGACAGCCAATGACGAGAAGGTGAGCAGCAGGAACCAAAGTAACGAAAAGGCAAGGATGAGAAGAGGAGAAGAGGGGGCCTTAGAGGGGCAAAAGCTCACAATGCCCGAAAAGCTTGAGACGAGACGGACCTGCATTGCCCACATGTCTTATTGGAGTTTTGAGTGGCCATCTTTGAATATGCTTACAGCTCAATACGACATGTACGCAGGTTTTTTTTTACGCCCTGCACATCATACATTTCGTCTTCTCGTTTCCTCGTTTCCTCGTTTCTTACTCGTAGTGTACGCCTGCAAATGCATGCACGAAACACGAAAGGTTATGCACGACTTCGTACTCGCAAAAAAAGAACAATGTGATAGTGCAGCGCACTTGTGGCTTGTGGCGGTGTCCAGTCTCTTGGTATTGACGCACGTCATGAGGAGGAGATGGCGTACAAAGTACTTTCTCCGTATGGAGTACTGAGGACAGGCTTTTACGGAGTTGGGTGAGCGGAGCACGAAATATTGAAGATCTGGAGGGGAGGCGTATTAACAAGACAAAAAGCCAGACTGAAGTCGATCAGAAACAAAATATCGAATCGCCAGACACAAGAGGCGTAGCTTGGTGTCGACAGGGGTCGTACACCACACAAATGTATCTTACGGCTGTTCTTTGGCGGTTCTTTTTCTTCTACAAATTTCCCCATCCGGCGGCCGCCCCGTTGGGCTTCAGTTCAGCCCTTCATGTGTGGCTTTTCCCCCCAAGCTCTGGCCTTGAAGAGTCTGAAAAAAGGTCTGGACTCGCCATAAAAAAAGTCAAGCCACCATACGCCGCCAGATCGTGAAGATGAAGCACCGGACTGGGGTCTGTGGGTGAGCGAGGGAGAAACAAAAGCCTCTAGTTGCTTCAGCTGCAGCAACGAACATTACGCACGCCCGCCAAGAGGATTCCTGTTCTTGGCCCCTGGCCCCCTGCTCTTTTTCTTTCTCACAATTTGTAGGGATGCGTTTTTGGGGGCCTAACAGGCGCCAAACCTCAGAAAACATCAAAGAACTAGAAAAAAAACGGCAGGCACCGAAGCAGAAAATGGCCTGATCTTGCGCACTGAAAAAAAAATAAAAGTCCTCCACAGGTCCGTTTAAAACCGCCCTTCCCTCTCCCTATCAGTTTGGAGTATTACTGTACGGAGTACTCGCGAGTCTTTGCGGAGCTCACGAGCTCACTGTCTGTGTAGGCTCAGTATACTACGAGCTGCTTCTTTTGAAGGGCCAGTGCTGTCTCATTGCCGTTGTTCCGTTGTAAGTACTCGTTGGGAGAAAAGTCGGGAGGGCTGTTCAACTGAGTGCAAGGCAATCGAAAGAGCAGCACTGGCTTCAGGTTTGGGACAACTACAGCTGAAATAAAGGTGAAGCTGAAGCCAAGAACATCGAATTTCCTCACAGTACTCCGTAGAAAAAAAAACGAAAAAAGAGAACGAAGTCCCGAGAGAAAACTTGACGGCCTCCCCGGCCTTTTCGGTGCACTGTTGTGTTTTTGACACTTTGGCAACGTCACAGGCGAAGCAGGCCAGGCAGGCCAGGTTATATGAAGTATTACCTGCTGTGTCTGGTAGCAGCATAGCTGCTTTTCCAGTGGACTGGGATGTTGGTCGTTTCGTACCCAACTGCTGACCACTAATCTGAATCCGGAAAAGATATTCGAGATTGGACTACCCGAGAGAAGCTGAAAAAAGGGACGTCAATTCCTTCGTAATACTCTTGTATTCTCGGACGTGTTCCGGACAAGTAGAATGCTCCGTCCGTTTTGATAGCGAGCGCATAAAAATTACACTGCTGCCGTATGTGCCCGTTGGATGCTGTGCCCTAGTTTTTACCAATATAGCTGGGGAAGTTTCTGTAGGTGATACAGGCCTGCGGGTGGTTCAATATTCAGAATGCATCAGAGAGATTCAGCCTGCCTGTGATTTATTTATATTTCTGAGAAGGCGAGAAAAAGGATGAAAGCTGGAAGAAGTTTGAGGGCACTTCACAAGTAGCGTAAAAAGCTTTCTGGTGTAATATATCTCTTGTACGCACGAGGCGTAAAAAACGCACTACTAAGACGTGACAAGAGACATTGGAGAAAGGGGAGCTCGTTCGTAGATGGAAACACAGTTGGACGGGCGTCCGTTTATTTGCCCTACCTTTGTAAGTCGGTGAGATGTTCGGCCTTCAACGGCAGTGCAACACGGGTGCACGGCTGCCCTCTAGAATTGAAGATACTGGATGCTGGATGCTGGGAATAACAAAAAGGAGTGTGGTCCAGCTGCGGAAGGAGTCAAAACATCGGCGACCCTAATAGGTCTTTGCTTCCGTCGTGACTGCAGACTACAGACTGCACATTTGTACAGCCATACGATGCGGCTGTCGACGGGAATCCTAACCGAGAGGGATCCATGCCCCGGTTTCGTTGATTGCTTTTGCAGCAGCAGCTCAGCAGCCTGGCGTTTCACTGGAGCGGGATGGGCCTTGCAATTGGGTAACAGGACATGTCAACTTTCTTTTCCTTGTGTGAGCCAGTGAGCATGCGAGCCTGTGAGGTTGAAGATAGACGAAAACAAAAACAAAAAAAGGTAAATGTTAGCACAGCCGAAAGTGCCGCATGCCAAATCACAGTCGAGTTCGACAAGCATATGCCGCCCATCAAACTGTCGCGAATAAGGCGGTGTGAGAGTAGGGGAAGCTGTGATGACGAGGAGAGCAGCTGAAAGTGGAAGCAAGTGCTCACTGGACCAATACCAAAAGAGGCTGTTGAAAGAAAAAGAAAAAGTACGAAATAGAGGACCAGGCTGGGTCAGACGCTTTCCCGCTCATAGTTCGTGTTACGGAAGGATTGGCGATGGATAGAAACACGTCAGAAAATTGAGCAATGTGATTGTGTGTGAGAGCGTGTGCGCGTGTGATGAAAATAGGATAAGTGCAGGGAGAAGACAAGGCTTCCATGGCGTTTTCTAGAGCTCGCTTGAGCTTGCGTTATCAAAAATAAACTCAATAAAAGAACGGCCAACAAGAAGAGACAGAGTGTGAGGTTGTCTGTTGGCGCGCCTTGCCACTTTGCTCTTTTTGTGGGCACTTCAGTGGCCCAAAACGGCGGCCAACTTACAAGACATCGACAACAGTTTTGGCGTCACTCACCGCAAGAAACGAGAAATATAAAGCAACGGCACTCTATCAAAACAAGCCACCGGATCTGGATTGGTGTATCTTGACGATTCTTTCTTTTTTTTCTTCTTCTTTTTCTCTTCTTCTTCTTTTGTCCTCCCAAACGACCTGCGTAACCAGGCCCCCGGGGTGGCATGCACACGTTTGTGGTTTGATCTTGTGCTGCGGTCATTTTGACCGGCCGCCCTCTGTGTGTGTACTGTGTATGTACACAAGTATTTGTAAGCTTGGCCGCTCTGTCAGGCCGTTGGACAGCTCACCATACAGTACCTTTTGACGTTTTGTTTGTTTGTTTGTTTGTTTTCTTTTGTCTGAATGTGGCAAGTGGTCTCTTTTGTCACGGCCGCCAAAAAGGCGGCATAAATCACGGAGCCTCGAAAAGGAGTGCACACTGCACACTGTATTTCTTGTTAGGAAGCACAACGACGTCGACACGCGGACCGATTCTTGTCTGCAAGAGACTGCAAAAATCGACACATCTTTTCGATGTGAGGTTGGCGTGCCGTCGGATGGCACCCTGCACCCCTTCTTTCCTTTTCTTTTCGTGGAAAAGTCGCGACCCCCGGTGCATACTCTTATTCGTGTTTGTCATGGGTAGTGCCGCGTTTCCATGGGTTTGGTCGGGCGCGAATAACGCAAGAAAGAGGGCCCCAGTCCCCTTGGGTGGTAGAGTCGTAGAAATTCTGGGGAAAAGAGGAGCGAGAAGAGGTTTGTGTACGGATTAGTGCCTATTTCCAAAATAAAATAGGGGCCGTTTTTTTTTATTTTAAGCAAACCACTTGCTGTTGGCGCATACGACGTAGTTGATCGTGGACCGGACAATACTCCGTAAATAGAGCCACAATAGAGTTGCTTGCTGGGGTTGTTTTGTGTTTTGCAACTTTGCAACTTGCAAGAATATCTTTCCCTTGTCGTAGGGTCGTACTCCGTGGTGGTCCGTAGTCCGCATTTGTATTAAAAAGGGCAAAAATTGCTCCAATGGCGAGGGCGCCAGGGAATTCCGGGCTGAGGTGCATAGGATCGGCAAGTAATGCAAGTGTCTAACAAACAAGACCACTCGTGTGAGAGGAGGACGAGTTAAACCGGGATCGTTTGGTCATGTTCTAAGATGCCCTATTCTTGCAGTATTGACTGTTAGTAGAGGACATATCGACAATTCGTTTCGTGAAAATCAAAAGTTTCTGTTCATTTTTGCCTTGTTTCATGCTTTTTTCCCTCCCCATCCCGCTCTGCTTCTTTGACACATTGAGAACTGCCGCCAAAATTTTAGCTTTGCTTCACCCCTCACGGGCACAGAGCTGTGGACGGACGTCCGTTCCACACAAACCACCTCATAAAACCAAAGTGAAAGTAGAGAGACGGCAGGGAATTTTTTTTGTTTCCCGTGGAGTTTCCATGTCTGGTACGGCTATGTATCAGCATTTTCCCTGGCTCGTGTAAGATACATACATTACAGTATGTAGGCGCCTTTCTCTCTTGTGCCTTGTCAGCCGAATAGGGAAGGTCGCACCAAAGGAAGAGGGTTGTGGAGGGTCATGACTGGGAAGGGGCCATACTCCGGCGCGGCACTCTATATCAGAGACTAAAAGGCAACGCTTCCATCTCACTGGCTCACACACACCGGGGCGGCGAGAAACATATGACTTTCTCTGGGTGCGGAATAATAAACGTGAGCGCTGCATGGACAAGCCGCATCGAAGCAGGGGCAATAGATTGTTGAAGAAGAAAAAATCAGAGCAACTTGGAAGGGTTGCCTTTTGTAAAAAGGGAAAAAGGCCACCGTGCGAGACTCACCCTGGGCTCTCCAGGGGATATCACTGCGGCATTCTAATTGGAGCCTTGCTCACCAAGTCGACAGGGCATGTTTCGTGTGGTGATACTTTGGGATTCGAAATGCATATGGCTGGCCTGTCTTCCTGCCTGCTGGGCACGAAGACGAGAGAGAGAGAAAATTCACAGGCCAGACCCGGCTGTTTTTGTTGATGTCTTGATCACAGAAAGTAACGGGTATAAAAAAACAGATGACGAGTAAGACGAGTAAGAGGTAGTCAGCGAGCACGACAAAAGACGAAAACATACAAATAAAAAGGTTTTCAGCTCGAAACGCGGCTCGCCGCGGATGATTCTGCTGCATGTCTTTGCTGAACCGCGTGTTTGTGTTTGTGTCTGCTTCTACGTCTTCGTCTGCGTGTGGTATATTGCATTGCAATGCGATGGAAGCATCTGTGATTGACTGACGGCATGCCGATGTTTTTTTGGCCTCTCTTTTTTTGTGGCAGACTTCTCTTTGGCAAGCCTCGTGTCAAGACCCCCATGGAAGGCCGGTGAAGCCAGTATGTACAGCCAGCACACCAGGCCCATGAGCCGGTTGCCATCGCTTCGCCTGGCATAGATTGCAGGGGCTGGTGCCGGGACCATACTGTTCGTGTATGCACTAATATTGAGCACTCTTTTTGTTGGCATCGTAGTCTTCCGGCTGATTGTTATCTTTCCTTGTTAATGGTCTGCTCGTGTCTGCGGCTTCCATTCTTGCTTCTGCTTCTGTTCCTATTCGCTGCTGTCAGCTTCGCCAATTTCAATAGAATAAGAAAACTCTAAATATTGCAAAGTGAACGCGCCCTGATACTTTGATATACGGGGCGACGTGCATGTGCATGCAATAATTAGGAATGGGGGGGGCGCATGCAGAATGAAATAAGGGACAGCAATAACAGACGACAGCAACTGACGCTCAAGCAACTTGTCTCGTCTGCTTCGATAGTACGGAGTAGAGAGGACTTTTTGAGACCCGTAACAAGGGCCCGCTCCTGTCTTCTTGGCTTGCCCGATCCACGCGGAAGATCGATCTGCAGAATAAAATAGGTGCTCACCTGCTGCAACTTGCTGCACAAAAAGGACTGGACTCAAGACAAAGTGGGCGGTAAGATGCTGGGGTGGGAACAGGAGCTGGAATGGCCTGGCCTGGGCCTTGGCCTGGCCGTTGACCTGTGGACATCAGTGTGCTCTGTTGACCTGTTGACCTGTCGTTTGCTGATGTTTGCTGGCCCGTCTTGCTACCAGCGCTCTGTCAACAGGCCCGCTTGTCGTGTGCCGTGAGAGCACGGCGTATGCGTAGATGTTGACGTACTCAAAATAAAAAGAGAAAATAAAAGAGAGGCTGCAGCATGCAGGTTGCAGGCTGCAGGTCGCAGGCAGGGCCCGCTGTGCTGCCGTCTGAAATGAAGCACTGCACGACCAAGGGACAGGAGAAGAATGGAGCAAGGGAGAGGAGTGGCGGCCGTCAGCTTTGAATGCAGAATACAGAATTAAATGAAGCCCGAAAACTATTGGAAATAGGAGAGAATATTGCATGCGAGAAGGATCACGTCGTAGAAAGACAGGCTCCTGCCATTCGAGACTGCAGATGACTGGTTAGGAAAGCGCCGTCCAGTGTGCGGTCCTTCTGTTCCAGCGCACCTTCCTCGTGCATCACGACCGCCAGCAAAAGGGAAGGCACCTCGACCGTACAGGAGGCACCTTCCAGGAAGAGTCCAGTACTTGGGCGGCTCCTTCTTCTTCAGGATACACGTCGGTTTGTCCACCTCATCCCATCTTGTCTGTCCCTCGTTGCACTTTCTCATCCTCATTTTGCGACTTTCTCCCTTTTCTCTCTCCACCGCAATTCGACTCTTCTCTTCTCCCTCTTACTCCCACGGTCTCAACACGCTTTTGTGGTTCAGGACGCCTCTCCGCTGCTGCAATTAAGTTTCTTTTTTCGTTTATTATTTACTTTCGGGCCTGGCACCCACGGCCCCGGCGTCTCTCCTGTTCACTGCAGCCGTCAATTGCCAATTGTATTGACCTTGTGCTCTTCTCGTTTTTGAGGCATCGTTTTCAACTACTTCTCGGCCTCTTTCCTCGCCTTGAGAAGCCCATTCCGCCTCACCTCCTCTTCCTCACCTCAGCCTGGCACTTGCGGCAAGCACAGAACAGCACCCGCGCGACACTAAATGCCAATTTAATGTCAACAATCCCGCCAGTCTTTCGCCATCTCCGTTTTCTCACACACCCTCGACACCCTCCCGCCCACACCCTGCTCCTGCCCTGTCCACTCACACACACGCCCCCCTTCCGCCCTCTCTTCTAACCCACCCTGGTCCACCGTCCACCAGAAAGACACCAAAAACACCAAAAGACTCCAGAAATCTAAGCCGTCGCGCCCACCGACGCAGACATCGCGCTCTTGCCCTTGCCCAATTGCTGGCCCTAGAGACACGCCAGCGCGCTGCCGAAACTACCCCGTCCCAGGAAGGACCAAGGCCTGTTTGTCCACAGTGCCTGTTTGCTCTTGCACGCGTTGCGTTCTCCGTTCTCCATTGACTCTGTCTCTTTTCTCTTTCCTTCTTCCAACAAGGAGATTGGCTGCCAGCGTGGTGGTCACTGCGAGGCCTGTCGACATTGCTACGGAGCAGCCAAACCCAGCCAAAACCCACTAGCTGTAAGCACAAACCCCCAATCCAATTCCCTCACAATTCCATCTGCCTCTTCTCTCTCTGGCTTGGTATGGTACTCGGTCTCGTGTCAATCCCTCGCCGTTCCCCCAAAAGAGACAGGCGCGTTTCTCGTTTCTGGCCCAGTCCACAGTCCATACTCCAGTCCAGTGCCAGTCTCGTACAGTCCGTCCCTCAGCATCCCAGTTTTTTCCTCCCTTCCTGCTTTCTTGCGTTTCTGTTTCTACGTTTCTCTTTTCTTCGACTTCCCCGTCTTTTTGTCTTTTCTACTTCCCGTTTCCTTTACTTCCCCTTTCTCCTATCTCGTCTCTCGTTTCGCGTGTCGATGGTGGTAGCTTCCCACTAACTTTGGGCCAAAAAGTCGACATTGCAAACCAGTAGGTCCCGGCTGGTCTTGGAAACTGGGGACGAGAATTACAGAAAAACACACGCGAGTGGCCGACGATCTGTATTGGCGTCCTTTTTCCATCTGGACTTTTTTCGCCCTTTCTCTCTCTCTCCCGTCCGTCCTTTCGCTTTCCCATCCGCGTTCTTCTTTTATTTTCACACAAACGCGAAAGAAACGACACCCAACGACTACGATACGAATACACGAACCGTTTTTTTTAACGAATCCCTCTCTGTCCCCTCTTCCTCGATTACGAAACCCGCAATGTCATGACGATGCAAACGACGATCTTTCAACCGAGTGCCTACCTCCTCTTTACGAGCACCGCCTTCCAGGGCCGTTGCGTCCTCCGGTTTTCCTCGTGCACGTAGTCACGGGGAGCTGTCACGATGCAGGCAGTGCCAAGTGTAAGTGCTTTTACGACAACTAGATTCGACGAAGAAGTACCTCTCGATCAGGGGATGGAGATGCCAATTCCCCCGTTGCTTTCAATTTTCCGGACGACGTGCCATCTCGAGATATCCTGGCCATCTTCACACCAAGTCTTGTCACGTACACGAATGGGAAAGATACAACAAAGTTTTGGCAGCAAATCATCGGATTGGCAGATTGTCTCTCAAAGATTTGGCATACCGGGTGCAGATGCAGTTTTTGTTTATTATTTGTTTACGTTGTTCTCGTGAAGCTAATGTTCATCCAGCTCGTGGGAACCGGCACCGCGGTCGCGGCCGCTGCCACCGGCCTTGTTTTTGCACAGCCTGCCAACGAGCCAGACTTCCAACGTCCAATGTCTGCTCGCCCAAACCTAAACTCCATCGACCGAGACCAATCCTCCTTCTCCGCCTCCGCTACTCCTCCCTCCGCGTCTCGACCTTCCGCATCTCGGCCTATGGCAAAGTCAGTCAGTTATGTCTCGGCACCATCTGCAGCAGTGGCTGCTGATGATCGAGTTCGCAACGTCAGCAATGGCAGCAGTAACACCAGTTCTTCATTCTCGACCCGCCCTTCCCAAGTAGCTCCATCAGAAGCTTCCGTGGCTCCCTCCTCCACTGCCACTCTCCCTCGCTCAACCGCTTCCTCCTCCCAAGGCGGTTGGAACCGCCGCCATTCTCTTATCCACAGAGGCGACTGGATTCCGCCTCCAATTTCCGAAGTCTCGCGAGACTCGATTTCCTCAAACGGTTCCTGGATTCGGCGTCTGTCTATTCGTCCTCTTTCTCAACACGGAAGCCCACGTTCCAGTGTGGGACCCGACTCCCTCTCTCTTAATTTTTCTCTGGGCTCCGCTGCACCCATTCTTTCACAACAATCTTCTTCAAACCCTCCACAACTACAGCAACAACAACAGCAGTCCAGGAACAAGCTGGTAAAACGGGCAACCGCCGGCCAGGACTCTGCTCCCATCATCTCCCTCTCTCGACGTGGTTCCCGCTCCCAGATGCCCTCACTTCGCCGCCCAGCAACAAGTCATCAACGCTCCGCCACCTTGCATCAAGTTCCCTTCCCGGACGAACTTGCCGCCTCTGCAGCCTCGAATACGAACTCGAAATGCAGCAGATGCGAAATTTTCTTTCGACCAACGGACCCGCCCGAGCCTCGCCATCTTCCGCCTGGGAGCCGAGACTCCCGAGCCCCCCGTCGACCAAGACGATCAGGCAGACATCAACAGCAACGGCAACGGCAAGCAGGAAGAAGCTGCTTCTGCTCATGACGAGCCGCGGTTACTACAACAGAAAGAAAAAGGTTTCTTGCAGACAAAGTGGTCGTCATTCTTCCACGGCCGGGTATCAAGGTCAACTGCTCCCTTGCGTGGTAGCTCACCTTTCTCCAGTGACAGCAGTCCTGGCGGCACTCACTATAGCCTGCCATCGCGGACATTACAGGTTCAACGGGGGAAACAATTTAGGACCTATCTGACACAGGCCTCTGCCCTGACAGCACCGGAACCTGCAGTGGCACCGTCTCCTCCTGCTGCAGCACCACGTGCTAACGCTACGCTCGCCTCTCCGTTCCAGTCACCGATTGCAATCAAGAACATTCGCAAAACGGCCGAAGCGAATGGCGACGATATGACGGCCTCTCCCCACGGCTCCAACTCCTCGCCCCAGGATACGCCATCGAAGCGAGCTAGACGCTCGATCTCGATGAACTTTAGCTCGCCGACAAGCTGGATGTCAAAGACTGGCAGCATTCGCCGCCCGAAACGAGAGAAGGAATACCCACCAAACGCAAGTGCCACTGGCAGCCTCCGCATGAACAGACAGCTTGCTGCCGCCGCTGCTGCGGGCAGCCCGTCTAGTGGGAAACGCCATGTCTCTGCTCCCTTGGCTGGCTCCCGGCCATCATCAGCACAGGCACACTACCAGCAGTTCCAGATACGTAGTGCGACAACACCGGCCGACTTGCACCTTCGCCAACCAGTGGAAGGTGTTTTTCAGCAGCGGGAACAAGCACCGGCTGGCAGGAGCAGCCCCATCCCGCCATCTTATGTTGATGCCAGAGCCTTCCCTAAGCGGCAGCGCAACTCATCCTCGCCGTTGCCTCCTTTGTCTCGCCTCTCCAGTTTTAATATCGATTTGACTCGACTCGGGGCATCTTCCAGTGCATCAGGGCAGCTGGCAGCGGCAGTCTCTGGTGGCTCGTCGTCGTACAAAGAGAACCAGGCACCTGTCCACTCCGGATTTGCAACTCTGCCACGGTCCTTCCCTCTTGTGTCCCGCAACCGTGAGGTTTCTGACGAGCGGTCGTCCACCCTCGCTAGCTCCGATCTCGAACTCCGTGGATTTGCTTCGTCTGGCGATGATGACGATACCGACTTTAAGAGCGATACCATCTTCGACTCGATTCGTACTGCAGCCTCTGCACGTGTCCGTTCGACCGACACACCGATCGAATCCATGTTCGACGAGTCCCCACCAAGCACAGCAGGCAACGGCAAAGCGAAGCGCCTATCGATCCAGGAGATTTTGGGCCAGGCCTGGGATAGCGACACAAGAATTATGGAAGAGGAAGACGAAGCTTCTCGACTCCCATTCGGACCTTACCTGCACGGGCCGAGCGGTCGCTTTCGCCTGCATCCGTCATGCGCCACTTTGACGAGGATTACAAACCCACCAACAGCCGCGACAACTACCCCGATACCGAAGCCAACAGCGTCCTCGCCTCGACCACGACAGATACCGATGCCGATGTCAACTTCTCGCATGCCAACGAAGTCGATTATAGCCGGCCATCTCTCGAAGACGACGATGACGACGACTGGGCTCGTATTGATGATAGCGGCGTTACGAACCATTTGTCACCCCCGTCCCGTTCTCTGCACAACTCGTTACACGAAATGAGCGGCCTGTTCCAGAACAACAGCCTCAACAGCAACGCTGGGTACCCGTCCTCGCACCATCAGCGCCCTGCCCTCGGCCTAATTAGCGGCAATGGTGGACTGGACCCTCGTCCGAACAATACGACAGCTTTGTGACTGGTGGACGTGAACGGCCTCGGAGCAATTTGTTTGACTGGAGCGAGTCGACTGTGCACCTCGACAAGATTGATAGCGATGGCCATTCACCGCGGCCCAAGACCGTGCACGGCAAGCAGGAACTAGACCTTAGGAACGGACGGCCTGCCAACCGCAAGGGCCCAGCGGTCGCTCACGTCAGAAGCCAGAGCGTACCCGTAAACGCCGATCCCACAACGGAAAACACCAAGCCGTCTACGTCCAAGTTTGGAACATGGCCTCCTCTGGCCGAAGAATGCAAGCGAGGATTGGGACGACGACTTCGACTTTGGTACCAATCATGGCGGTGACGATGATATCGACGAGAACGACTTCAGCGGCTTTGACTCTGAGGAGGAGGACGCTTTTGGCCGGAACTCGACTCTCCGATCCAGCAAGGGACCCGGTCAGTTTGCCATGATTGTTCCGGCATCAATTCAAGCTACACAGCCCACTGTGAAGGCACACTCTGGTCAGATTCGTGAGCTGTCACTTTTGGTTAATGGACTGAAGCGTCTTTGTCGTCACGCTCGGGATCTGAATATTGTCGACGAGTCGCCGGCACTGTGGAAAGAGGCCGAGAATATCATTGCTCTCGCTTCTCCCGACGAGGACCTGTCTGAGGCTGCGACGTCCAAGGGCAAGTCGGGTGCAGGCGGTGCTTCTTCTGGCACACCTTCCAAGACAGCAAGTGCAACTGTGGCATCCGTGGAAAACGACAGCGATATCCCGAGAGCGTCAATCGAATGCGATACGTCCGACGTCGAAGACCGGTTCCTGAACGCTAAATTCGACGCCGCGAGCCGCGACAGCTTTGACGATCCGTTCGACACGTCCGATTTTGCCACCCAACCACCGAGCACACCTCCCCGCGCTGATATGAGCAGGACTGCTGTTGTTAGGGAGCGGCACAATACCCGCCGTCGCTCTGTCTTCTCTCCCGAGGACGACATCTTTGGTGGCGGCTGGCCTCTGGCTGACGACAACAAGTCCCCTGTGCGGCAGGTGGAGAAGGAGGTCGTTGCACAGCGCCCGCAAACCCCCAACCGCTTTACGACTACCAATGAGACGCCCGATAGTGCCATGATCGAGACCATCATGGCGGCTATGCAGCAGCAGCGGTCTGCATCGGCGCCGATCCGCAAGTCACCCGTCAAGCAGACGTCCACGTCGGAGCTGTTTTTAACACCAACACGCTCCAGGAGCTTGTGAAGCGTGCTAATACCCTCTTCCACACGCTGTCCGACCTTGTGCGCCGCGCCGAGCTGTTTACGCAAAGCCCAGCTGTGACGCCACGCCACGACCGTCTCAACCGCCGCGAGGACGGTAGCCCCGCCTTTACGCGCGTGTTTACCGACCCATCGAGCCCGTCGAAGCGACTGCCTAAGAGCCATAGCGGCAACTCGGTTGCTCGTGCGTCGCCAGCTCTGGAGTCACCCTCCACAGCCCGTGTCAGTCAGAGATTGCAGATGATGACGGTGAACTAATACCGCCGTTGCACTGTTGACGATGACTGCACTTGTTTCTTTTTATCTCCCCAATGGCACGGTGCTTACATGATATGACACACCTGCCTTGTACGAATACACATTGACGTCGGTACCTACTTGGCCGACTTCTGCTCGTTGTTCACTGCATTTTTTATTATTGTTCTCGTTTCCTTGTGTCTATTTCATATGTCAACCCCATCTCATTTGTCATGGACTGCATAGAGGAAGAGGTCATGGCTTGCAAAGAGGCAGCCATGCAACTGTAATTTTTCATTTTTACGTCTTGTTTCCTGTTTTCTATCAATTGTTCTTCATTTCACATCCCTGCTGTTGATTTTGTTTGCATCTGGCTTTGCTTTTGAGGTTACGTTTTTCTTTCTCTCTTTTCTTTTCTTCTTGGGACACTCATAGGGAAGGGGAAACACAAAAATTGGACCGGACTTGGACAACAACAAACATACTTATTTCTTCTTTTTCTTTTCATCTTCATCTTTCCCGAATGGCCGAAACACAAGACCAAAAACAGCGAAAAAAGCGAGAGGAGGCCAGCCACCGACCAAAGCAACCTTGGGACCGACCAAGCCTCTCATGATTTGCAGTTTCTTTTCATTTCTCCCCATTATTCTTTTCCTCTGGTCTTCATCATTCATTCGCCTGCGTCTGTTGTTCTTTTCGCACCCCTTTGTCCACTGGTCTGACCCACCGGTTAGGAACAAAAACAAAGCAAAACAAAACCACACCCACCCATCCAACTATATACACATCACAACACACATTTGCGAGTCATGGATTGTTGACGAGTGGCGGTGGCCGGATGGCCAGGCTCGTCTCATCCGCCTAGGAAACAGCAAGCATTTATAGATTTAATGACATTATGTTTAAGAGCACTGCAAGGAACCCTCTAGTAATTGATATCAACGACTTTCTTTACTATTCTTGTTTTGTTGTTGATTCTGCTGCCTGCACATGGAAAACACACTTTCTATTCAGTAGGTCTACATAATCATCACGCGAGGCATGCATCCCTCGTATATCGCCGTGCAGGCAACAGGCAAAAGTACGTCCGAATCGCATGTTGAGGCTCTGGCGGCAAAAAAAGAAGGTTGATCTGGAATAGAAGATACTCTCTCACTGTAGGGACGTCGGCTTATTCGTGTAAGAGAATATGCCGTTAGACACGGTTTTGCCCCGCGCTAGTCCTCAACAGGAATGCAGCTGGCGTGCACGGGCCAGGAGACGAACTGAGACGCGACGGGGAGGTAAACAGAGAAACAACCACACAAGCTAGCCACACAGTCAAAAGCCAAAACGAGCCAACCAGAGCCGCCAACCAGCAGGGGAAATGAAGACCGGAAGACGCGCTAGCCGTTCATGGCGCGCTTGAGACGCAACTGTGCCTGAGGCCGACGGGAAAGCCCAAAGAAAGCCAGAGCCGGTAGCTGCTTCCCCTGAAAAACAAGAGGCGCGTTTTCTTTTGGCAGGAGGCAGTCTCTGGCGGTGAGGAAAGAGCGAAACGAGAAAAGTGGACACATGCCTGCGATCAACAAGCAACCACACCGTCTTGAGCGTTCCTAGCAGGTTCCTACGCCGTCTCTTTTCGCTGGAACCCCTATTCTGCAGTTCTCCCTGGGCCCAATTGGCGGTGCCTGACCAACTGCCAGGTCGCTCTTTCCCTCCTCACGCACGAGCCACTTCACTGTTTTCCACCAAAATCTTGTTGAGATCACAGGAAAAGAGGAAAGAGCAGAGAGGGGCAGCTGCAACGGGGGTAGGCAACCACTGTATTTTGCACAGAAGCACCCTCCCACTTCCCACCTCTCCCCTCCCGTTTATTATTTTTTCTGGACCGTGCTCATTTCCCACCCTCGCACCTTCCCTCCTATTTTCCCCACCCGCCAAATCTGCCAATATCGTGTTTCCCGACCCTGCTGCTTTTCCTTTTTCCCTTCCCAAACAAAAAAATATCACAACTCTTCTTCTTTTTCTCTCCTCAACCCAAACCAAGATACCCTTTTTTTCAACCACACATCCAACCACACAACCGTCACCATGCGCGAGATTGTGAGTCTTTCCCCCTCGCCGTCCCTGTTTTGTTGCTCTCCAGTCCATCGCGTCTCTCTGTCCCTCTGCCCCTATTTTCTTCCTTCACCGTCTCTTTGCAACGCCACGATAATATGGCTGGCCTGCAAACCTACCCTCGATCCTCCCGGTTCTCGGTGCCCACTGTTTGATATCGACAGTCGAACATCACGAGATTGGTCGTGAATTGGGTTGTTTGCTTGCATCATCTTGTGTTGTCTTCGTCTTCACTCTCCTTGTGTCTGGTGTTATGGCGTTGGCTTGCCCCCCTCTTGGAGCCAATTTCCCCCTCTCCCCACACCGCATATCACACAACTGCCCGGCCACCACAACGGGTTCAGAGAGCGTGGCAGTGAGACCTCACACATAACTGGGACAATTTTTGTCCACGCTTTATATTCACATATTTTCGGCGATATTTTTCGAACAATTGCTAACCTCATGTTTTCCCCTCGTCAATAGGTTCACCTCCAGACCGGCCAATGCGTACGTTTGCTTCTGCTTCCGAGCCTCCTTTCTCCCGAAGACAATCGACTTCTGAATCTTCACGGCGACAATTGACAACGGTAAACATGGATGAAAACTAACGCGTCACAACAGGGTAACCAAATTGGTGCCGCTTTCTGGCAGCAGATTTCCGGCGAGCACGGCCTCGACAACAATGGTGTCTACAACGGCACCTCGGACCTCCAGCTGGAGCGTCTGAGCGTCTACTTCAACGAGGTCAGTATTTACGCCTCTTTTGCTGTATTTCACTTTTATGTGAATGTCGTCCTAACATTGTGTAGGCCTCCGGCAACAAGTACGTCCCCCGTGCCGTCCTTGTCGATCTTGAGCCTGGTACCATGGATGCCGTCCGCGCTGGTCCTTTCGGCCAGCTGTTCCGCCCCGACAACTTCGTCTTCGGTCAGTCGGGTGCCGGCAACAACTGGGCCAAGGGTCACTACACTGAGGGTGCCGAGCTCGTCGACCAGGTCCTCGACGTTGTCCGTCGCGAGGCCGAGTCCTGCGACTGCCTCCAGGGCTTCCAGATCACCCACTCCCTGGGTGGTGGTACCGGTGCTGGTATGGGTACCCTCCTGATCTCCAAGATCCGTGAGGAGTTCCCCGACCGCATGATGGCCACCTTCTCCGTTGTCCCCTCGCCCAAGGTCTCCGACACCGTCGTCGAGCCCTACAACGCCACCCTCTCCGTCCACCAGCTGGTCGAGAACTCGGACGAGACCTTCTGCATTGACAACGAGGCTCTCTACGACATCTGCATGCGCACCCTGAAGCTGCCCAACCCCTCGTACGGCGACCTGAACCACCTGGTCTCCGCTGTCATGTCTGGCGTCACCACCTGCCTGCGTTTCCCCCGGTCAGCTGAACTCTGACCTGCGCAAGCTGGCCGTCAACATGGTGCCCTTCCCCCGTCTGCACTTCTTCATGGTCGGCTTCGCCCCCCTGACCAGCCGTGGCTCGTACTCGTTCCGCGCCGTCACCGTCCCTGAGCTTACCCAGCAGATGTTCGACCCAAGAACATCATGGCCGCCTCCGACTTCCGCAACGGTCGCTACCTGACTTGCTGCGCCATCTTCCGCGGTAAGGTCTCCATGAAGGAGGTCGAGGACCAGATGCGCAACGTCCAGAACAAGAACTCGTCCTACTTCGTTGAGTGGATCCCCAACAACGTCCAGACCGCTCTGTGCTCGATCCCGCCGCGCGGCCTTAAGATGTCGTCCACCTTCGTCGGCAACTCGACTGCCATCCAGGAGCTGTTCAAGCGTGTCGGCGAGCAGTTCACTGCCATGTTCCGTCGCAAGGCCTTCCTTCATTGGTACACTGGTGAGGGTATGGACGAGATGGAGTTCACTGAGGCTGAGTCCAACATGAACGACCTGGTCTCCGAGTACCAGCAGTACCAGGATGCTGGCATTGACGAGGAGGAGGAGGAGTACGGCGTCGAGGAGGGCGACGTCGAGGAGCACGAGTAAATGTAGTCACTACCGTTACTTGCGGTTGCTCGGCGCCCGTGTCAAAACGCTTACTTCTTTCAGATAAAAGGAGACGTTTACCGACAACGACCTTTGTTCCTTTCGTTTTTTCTCTATTTTATTTAGCCCACTCAGCCCTTCTATTGCTTCTACAAACTCTTCCTTCTTTTTACTTTTAATATAAGAAAAAAAAAGGACAGCCTCGGAGGGGCATTGTTTTCCCTGTTCACGAGGTGGATATACCATTTGCAAAACAAATTTCTCCCCTACCTTGTGTCGTACAGTGCAGTGCCATGCCTTGTAAATAAAGTGCAACAAAAAACGATGAAATCAAATTTGATGAATGTTAAAATAAACGACAAAAGACGCCGTATGGTATCTCCTTTGTACAATGTATGATCCAGTAACAATACTTGCGCAGTCCCAGATAAATATGACAAGACAGGACGAATCTAAAAGTATCCCAAATACCAAGAAAGACCATACTGCAAGAGAAAGAAAATAGAAACGCCACATAATCAGCCCAAAGAACGCCAGGATCGAGGCCATCAAAAAAACAAGAAGCAAAGAGAAGAGTAAGAAATCCGGTCCATCACTGTCACCGTAGAAGGACACACATGACAACAAACGTAAAGAACCGTCGACGGCCAAGCACCGGATCTCCAAAAAGCTAGTCACCAGAGAACCGCGTCGTCGAAGTGGGTGCAGTATTGTTTGTGTTGGCTCCACTGCCCCAACCGCCAAACAGAGCCGATGCCCGCTTCATCGACAGCCGCCATGTATCCGTCGACTGCCGGTTGCCGCCGCCGCCGTTGATGCTGCTCGCGTCGTCGCCGTTGTGGCCACCACTATTCAAGCTCGTTTCCGTGATACTGCTCATACCAGACTCGCGACGAGGATCGTTGCGGCGGGGCGACAGAGGTGGTGTCGGTGGGAGACCGATAACATGGCCAGGCAGAGCGCCACCCTTTTTGGAGGCCGAAGTGGCTGTTGATTTTGCTGTCGCACTGGACGCACTCCGCGCTGGCCGCGTACTGCTTGATGATGGCGGCTCCGTCGGACCGTACGCCAACAGTGGCGTCAGCGCTTCGACCGTCTCCTGCCGCATCAGCTCCATCGCTTCTTGTTGGCCCTTTTGCTCAGCAAACGACCGCGGGAAGTTTTCTGGCTCGAGGGCATCGTTCTCGGCGCGCGCCAGTCTTTGCAAGAAACACGCCACCACCTCAAAGGTGCCCTCGTGGCTCTCGAGCCGCTGCCGGTGCCGCTCAAACTCTTCAGAGCCCAGCACCTGTTCGCGCTGCCGCCTCCGCGCCATGCGGGCAGCGGCCTGATGGGCACGCAGCCAGGTCATGTCGTAGTCGGCTGTTTCGCCAGTCTCTGTAATGCCGGCAGCAGGACCACCACCACCTGCTGCAGCAGTGTATCCGTTGTTGCTACTCCCTGGCGTGGACGTGCCTCGGCGGACGGGCAGGCTGGGTTGCAGGCGTAGTGCGCGTGGCAAATCCTGGGTCATGGACAAGGGCCGAGCCTGTGACGTGTTGCTCGAGAAAGTGGCCGTAGCAGAAGACATGAAAGAAGTGGGCGAGAAGAAGGAGAAGGACGTGGGACGGCTGCTGCTGCCGCCGCCACTGACGACCGAGGTCGGGGTCTGGGGTAGTGGGCGGTTGAGGTACCCGTGCGAGTAAAAGGCCGAGGAGCGCGGGGAGGCCGTCGAGGATGTGGGTGATGCTGTGCCACTATTGTAACCGCCGTTCCCCCATTTCCACCGCCCATTACCGAAGCCAGCGACATGGGCCGGCCGCTCATGCGCTGTGAACGGCGTTTTGGTGGCGGTGGGAAGATGGGAGCGCCAGCAAACGACTGAGACTGGGAATGCGAATGAGACGAAGAGTGGCGTGGTGGTAGAGGTGGTGCGGGAGCCTTGCCGCCGGCGACAGACGAAGACGAGGACGGTCCTGCGTCAAAGACAGACGAGTCGTCTCCATCAACAAAAGATCGCCCGCTGTCGCTGGCCAGAATGCTCGCCGTGGACACACGTGCAGGCGGTGGCCGGGCGGGTAGTGGCGGCATTTTGGGCGTGGACGGCTGTGGTGGTGTCGCAAAACACGCGCGCAGCCTCTTCGGCGTCCGAGGCAGCGACGGACGGAGCGATGGACGTTGACGCCCGCTTCTGGTCGTCGAGGGCAATGTCGGAAAAGTTGTCACCGCCGTCACCACCAGCGATTTCTTCTGCTCGTCCCGATTCGGAGGCGGGGCCGGAGGACGGTAGTATTGAGCTTTCTAAAGTTGTCGACCCTGGTCGATGTGACCCCTGCTCGTTCTGGTCGGATCCTTGTCGATTACTACCGCTACCACCGCCAACGACCCCTCCCTCTTGTGTAAAAGCGGTGGCGGGTGAAGAAGACGATTCTGTGTCTGCGAAAATATTTGTCTGCGCCGACTTTTTGTCTTTCGTTGAGGATGTTGAGGTCGTTTCTGTCGCCGACGTCTGTGGCTTCATCGCGGGACTTGCTGGTGTCGAGTGCCAGTTCTCGTCTTCGTCGGAGCTGCTGCTGCTGCCGCTGGCGTTTCTGTTGTTGTTCTTGGTCGGTCGACTGCCGCCGCCGTCGCCGCCAGTGTTGAGATGCGACGGGCCCATACCGTCAAAGAGCCCTCGCTGTTGGCACGAGGGTTGTAGTTCGGTTAGATGTTGGGGGTCGGGACGAGAAAGAGAAGGGGGCGGGTGGGAGTAGGTTTCGTCAATAAGACGGGATGCAATAAGATGATGTCAGGGAAAGACTGTCGAGCGAACGTCTATAGGAAAAGAATAATCTTGAACGAGGTCTCGAGAATCTAAAGTAAAGTTGAGGGAAAAGAGAGAGGAGAAGAAAGTAGTGGTAAGAGGTGGAGAGAGATGGAGGAAAGAGAAAAGAAGGGTTTGTGAATGGGCGGTATGCAGCTTGGTAGTTCGGTTTTCGTTGCGATGCGACCTTGGAGAAAGAACGGTCTTTGCCTTTGGGGCCTGGCCTGCCTGTCTGTCTGTACCTGCCCTGTTCGTGCTAAAGATTTGGACTCTCTTGGCTCCTTCCCCTCTTTGTGTGAGTGTGTGGTCACTGGTGTGTATTATTGTGTGGTGTGCGCTTGTCAAAAGGGCAGGCGCACTCGGGTTCGTTGGATTTGGGTGATGGGTGGTGGTGGTTGCCTTTCAGTTTTCAGCCTTTTTTGGAGGCGCAGTCTTTCTGTGAGAGAAAATAGGGCAATCGGCGGTTTTGTGTTTCCCTGCTGCACCTCCTCGGAGAATGCGAGTGAGATATTGGGCTGTCGTGTGCGTATTGCGTGTATAATATGTGTATTGTGTGCAGGGTGGTTCGTATTTTGTTTGGATAAGGAAAGAGGCTAGGAAGATCCAAGGGAAAAGAGGGAGAGGGAGAAGGAGCGACGTTGTTGAGAAACAGAAAACGGAAAGGGCAGGAACGAGTTGCAAAGTGAGCACAAGACAGTCCCAAAGGGCAAAATGGCAAAAATAGTATGGGAAAGATTGGCAGATTGGCAGGCGAAGGCAGGTACGAAGGTGGCGACTTAATCAGCGAGGACAAGCGCTTTTAGAGTGTTTGGGAAGGCAGTGACTTATCATTGTTCTACGGCTTCCATTTACAGAGTATTCTTTCTTATGTTCCTGACTGACCTTTTCTTGTTTCTTGCTCTCTCTGGATGCCTCCCCAACTCTTCATGTTCTGTCCCTTGCTGCGGCGATATTGCTTTTCGTTTCTTTTCTCAGTGCGTAAGCGAAATGTCCGCAGCAGAGACAGGCGTGCCTGTGAGGATGTGAGGAGTTTGAATTTTGATCAGAATAAAGCGCACATAGACTTGGAGAGGAAAAGGCAGTGACAAGATGCTCTCGACATCAAAGACATTTAGAGACATCTCAGACAAGGAGTGACAAGTGACAAGACACTAGCCAAAAACGCCCAAAAGAAAGCAGAATCTGAGACATCCCATTAACTCAATGTGGTGGGACAATGGGAGAGGCCGAGAATTGCAGTGCAAAATACAGTGACATTGGGGCACCCCACTGAACGACCGCTAAAGGATCGCCTGGAAGATCCCGCTGGGAACACATTCCACGCGGCGGTCCTGGATCAGCGCTCTGCCGTCTTCAAACGTCAAACGGTCAAGCAACGGCGAAAACAACGAGGCAAGCACATACTCGAGCTGTGCCTATCATTTTGTTTTCCTAGAGTCTGTGATTCACGATATCACCAGTCATTTGCCGTCTCGATGCGGCTCTGCATTGGGCTGCCATGAACAGCTCACTGTCTACACCCTCTTCTAGCAGTATTAGCAGCTCTAAATGTACGCCTTCAGCTGGGCTGCCCTTACGTGCCCCTATCAGAGTTTTGTGCTTTTCTTCTTCGAGCTCCTTTAATGGTTCGTCCGTGTTTTCCTTTTGCGTCCCCTTTCTACCAAACTTGCTTCTTCTCTCCTGTGCCTTGCCTTACCTTGCTTCTAGCCGCCTTGTACCATTGGCTGTGCGTCGCTCTTTCTCTTTCTGTCTTTTCTTCTTCAGTTGGGCTTCCCATCTCTCCTTCCTTCCCGTCCAGTCCGCGCCTTGCATCTGCCGCCCAAGCTTGGGCTGCCGAGTGTGCCCCTGGCCAAGGACCCCCTTGCCGCCCAAGAGCCCGTACTTTTGTGCAAAGTTTTTCTGTAGCGCGTCTTTATTATCGGGTAGCTGTAGAAGTCTGCATTCTCCTGCATGTCGCCCTGCATGGACGGCGGCATGGGGAATTTGCATCCAATGTTTCCGCATCCTGAAGAAGAGTAAACGATGCTGAGCAGCTGACTCGATCTACTTGCATGGGGAAAAGGAGAAAAGGGACACAGGAAATGCATAGCTGCCTGGTGTGGCCAAAAAAGGGCGGCAAAGATACGAAAACGGAGAGAACAACAACAAAAGAAACCACAGCAAAAGGGCTACGGTCTGAATATGTCGTGTTTTATTTAGACAAGCGCTCGGATAGCCAGGCCTGAGCGTAGATGCACGGCACAAGAGCGCGTCGTCGTGTCTTTGCCGCCCAGCGGCAGTTTTCAACAAAGTGCTACATAAACTTTACATAGGTTTTATTTCACAAAGCACATTTGTTTCGAAACAAAAAAAGGGACGCCCATGCATGCGGAAGGCTGCGATATGGTTGATCCCCCAGCCTTTTGGTTGCCGTTACATTTCTCGTAGCTGTCAACGTCAAAAGTTCAAGTAAATTCGGCGATTCTACCGCCGATCGTTAGATGGAATCTCTGACAGTTCAAATAAGGTAGTACCGTATCGTGAATGGGTATCTTTATTCTATTCATTTGCCAAAACTATCCTACAATACAAGTGTGCTCTGTCGTACACCCTCAATATAGCTTGCATAGCCGCCTGGCGTTGAGATTCCATAGTCTGGTCGTTCGATTATTGCGCCTTGTCAAAGATGGCTCAGCTTTTACCGCCAGCTCCGGCTGGGTATTACACTGACGGCTCGGGCGATCAGTGATGTCATCGCCCCCTGCAAGCGCCCGGCCCAAAAAATTGGCGGGGCTGAAATCAATTGAGATTGTGGTCACGTGTCATCACCAACACAACATGGGGAAGCGATGTCGACGGCGCCATGTACGGCTCATCACTCCCGGATATGCCCTAGAATCTGCCGGAGACGGTCCAGTGCTTTTGTGCTCGCCGGCGGCTGGTCTGGTGGTGGTTCTTGTGGGTTCTCCTCCGACTGCTGCAGCTGGTCCACCTCTTCGCGCGCCTGCGCAACCAGCGCCGACAGCCCGCCCCAGACCTCGTCGTCGTAACGCGTCAGCACGCCGTGCCACTGGTCGAGCCATTGCCGTGTGCTTTCGGGGGTGTGCGCTAGTCCGAGGGCAGCTTGGGTCTCTTGCGTCTTGTGGGCACCTCCCCGCCCCTCCTCCTCGTATCCTCCGCCGGGGCTAGGGCGAACGAAATCGGGTATAAAGTTGAGGACCGTGTCCCAGTCGAGGTTCGTGGTGGCCGTCGCTGCCGAGTACTGCTCCTCACTGTTGCGGTCGCCAAACAGGGCCCGCCTCAGCGCCCTAATCTCGTCTTCGGCCAGTTCAATGTCGTCGTAGTCAGGCTCTTCCTCGGGCGGGCCGTCGACGGCCAACAAGTTCACGACGTCGAGGCCGTCTATGCGTTCTTGCTCAGCCACAGCCGATGATGGTTGGGAGATAAATCGTGTGTTGCTGGTTAAACTGTGTAAGTCCTCCGACTGTGTGTTTTGTGACAATGTCGTCTGCTGTGTCCATGCTGCCTCCATTGTGGTATCGTCGTTGAGGCCAATGATGGGCTCCGTCGGCATGGACATGTCGATGCTCGTGCCGTCCAGGAACTGTGAGAATGCCTCGTCTTGTTCCATGGCATGCTGTTGAGCATGGCTGCTGTTGCCGGACTGTGGTGCCGACCAGCTTGAGCTTGAAAATGCGGCCGAAGAAGCTCCTCCTGCCGCCCCCGGCTGTCCTCGGCTCGCCTGTCCACCTTTCTCGGCCGATGTTAGCGACGCCAGGTCGCCGCCACTTGGCCGGGCCGACATCATATCCCGGCTCAAGCCCGCTGCCGACTGGGCGATCCGGGAGAAGACTGAAGGGGAGTCATTTGTTGTCGTCGTCGTTGGTGTTGGTGTTGATGTGTCGTCCGTTTCCTTTCCCTTGCCTTTGCCTTTGCCCTCGGCATTTGGTGGGTCGTTTCCTGACATTGTGAGAAGGTGGTGACGAGGTGCAAGAAGTAAAGAGATACAAAAGTGAACAAAATCAACAGTTGCCGTTAAATTAAACTGCTGAAAGAAAGGTACGGGTTATCATGTCCCGGCTAACATCGAGTGGAATCTCCTGGTAGCATGGCAATGGCAGCTCGGAGCATGGGAAAGGGAAAGAGTGGCCAGAATGGTTCGAGTGCAGATGAGCACGTGAAGATGAGACTAAAGTGGTGCTTGGGAAAGCCAAGCACCAGACACACACTCACACAGAACCCGGCCAGTTTCAGTGCCGCGTCTCGCCACGGCTAGGATTGACCTCCTACCATCGTCATCGACGAGCAAAAGAAGAAAAGTGTCCAGTTGACAGCGGGGAAATATATCCGACTTTAGACAGCAAAACATAAGGCAATTGGCCATCTGTGAGGTCTGTAAAGAGCGTCAAAAACGAGCTTCTCTTCTCTCTGCCCATTTCCTCAACTTTTTTTTACCGAAAGGCCGGTAGGACTGCATTTGTACAGAGTATCTCCATGTCCCTCTCCTGGACTAGCAAAATGTACCCGCCGGGTACTTATTCATAGTTTGCTGTGTGTTAGCTCGAAGCGAGCTTTATCGCGGCTTCCCAAAAATGTATTTGAGCTCCTGCTGCTCTGTCATAGCTGTGCTAATTTGGGTGGGTGGGCAAATAGCTCTAATGCGGTATTACGGTCGGTACTCTTTTTTTTGCGCCTTGTTGCACCATGCCGTCTGTTGTGTTGTTTTTTACCCCGCACAAGCCACCCATAATATCGCTGCCCGCCCACTGCGCAGCGACGTTTTGGTGCTGTAACAGGGCCTGGTCCAGGCTCATGGAGCTCATGTTGCAGGGGGGCTTGACACCATTTAAAGCTCTGTATTTTTTTCTTGCCCCTTCCCTTTCGGGCGCCCGGTCTGGTTTCCGCGCGCCTTCTCCTTCTGTGACCCCCCCTCACTCGCCCTCGCCCACTCTTTCCCTCGCCGCCAAACTTTCACTGGCGCCGCCTTCCCGCTCCTGCCTCCCACCATCCCATCCCAGCAAATTATTGGCAAAGAAAGGGAAGGTGCTGATATTTTTTTTTTACCATCCTACCCTCGACCTCTCCCGCCCTCCTGCCGTCTGCGAACATCGCTCCCCTTCACAACTCGCACTTTCACCTTCGACCTTCTTTGTCCTGCCCGCCTGCCGTCTTAGCCTTGTTTGTGTACACAATCCGTTTCGATCGCTTTTGGGTCCAGGTTCTGTCTTTGCTTCCTTTCCCTCCTCAACCTCTCAACCTCTCACCCTTTGTCAATTCCCATCTCTCTCCCTCTCCCTCTCCCTCCACAACCCCCTGTCTTGTTTGGACTGGCGGCTTTCCTCATACTTCAGAACTCAACACAAAGCTGCCCATCTCCACATCGCCCATCGCCGTCTCTTTTCCGCTGCTCTTGTTTCTTTTTCTTTCTTCAAGTCGCTGCCACCGCGTCACTGAGCTTTCATCCTCTCTCCAACAACCATCTACGCCATCTCAATCTCAATCTCGCCGCCACTCTCACACACACCTACTCACCATTCACGTCTCCCCGCCTCGTTGACGTTGCCACCCTCGAAACGAAACTCTCATCTCTTTTCTTTCCGCCACACGCATATCGTCCCGCCTCTTAGGAACGCGCTTCTCTCTCGACTCGCCGCGTACGTCTACGTCAACCCAACCCCATCGGTCTTGCTCTCTTCCCGGCCCTGCCGTTTCCTCGTCACGCTCGCCCCGCCTCTCCCCCCGAATCGGACCCCCGACCCGCACTCGAATCCACGAAATTAAGCCTTGCTGGAAACCGCCACACCGCTCACGAAGATAGCATCGTCTGTTTCGGATTAGGAATCAAGACGTTCCAACAAACATCGACAACAACCGTATCGAAAGGTGCGATACCGCTCTCCCCGCCTCTATCTGTTCCTTCTGCATCCTTTTGCCCCTTTGCCTCTTCCATCCTTCTCTGGGCTTGCGTTCCTCTATCGCAGCCTGTCTCTTGCATCTCTATCTACATACCTCATACCTCATGCCTGGCCCATGGGCCCAGACCATGCACGCAAACAAAAACACATCCATTTGTCAACCCAAAAAGAGACACCCTGCGGCCCACACTTTTCCACGTGTCTTGCATTTCATCATTCTCCCACAGTCCCTCCTCCTCCTCTTGTCCTCCAAACATCGTCAAACCTAATACGCGCCCTATCTGCTTCCTCGAGCTTTTGTTGTCTGAACAAATCACCCCTCCTGCCTCTCCGAACCCCTGCCTTACCGCTAGTGCTTGTCGCGCGACATCCTTCCTAGCTTGAACCTTGCTCTTCTTCCGTCTCTATTCTCTATCCCACGCGGCTCTCTCCATTTATCTGCTTGACTTCAATCTCTCGCTCGCTCCTCCCGCCTGCTTGCATCATCCCTTTCCGCAGCCTTGTTTGGCGTACCTCACATCTCGCTCAAGAACATCTTGCTAAAACAATCCCGTCGCTCCGCAAATATAGGTCCTCCCTTTGATATACCAATACTATCGAACCGTGTCCCGCTCTTGCTGTCCCGATTCAGCTTCATCCCCCTTGACTTGACCGCCCCTCGACCACCGATCGCGCGTCATATCCGACCTCGACCTTTTCTTCAACTCTTTTTTTTCTTGATCAACACAAGGGCAGCTCTACCGGCACCCTTTACAAACCAGGCCCGGAATCATGGTGGAAGCAGAGGCGAACTCCCCTACGTGGAAGTTCACACAGTACGTGATCCTTGGCACTTCTTCTATCCTCTTTCCTACTTCATCCCTCGACTCCTCTCCCGCAATACTCTTCTTGTCACTGTTTCATTGCGTCGTCCCCCTTCCGACTGTTGCCCGTGAGCTTTTTTTGTTCTTGGCGCTCCCTCTTTACACTCTCCCCCCCCCACCACCACCATCTTGGCCACCTTTGATGCTGCTCGTGTCTTTGATCTTTGTGGTCTATGAGGGAGCCCATGGGCTCTTTATAACACATAGGCTGGCTGCTCTGCACCCCGCGCTGCCTTGATCATCAACCTCACCGCAAAGAGTCCCTTGCACACACATGTCTCTTCCTTTTCAAGATTTATATCGGATGGCCGCTTTCAGGCGGTCCCGTCCTGTTCCGAATACCGTTAACACATCTTCTTCTTGCAGGTGCTTTGGCGACAAGGGAGATGTTGAAGACATTACGGAAGGTAGGTTGACAGATAGAACGACGGTCCAACGCGCGTCTCCGGTCTCCAGATCAAATACTAACACTGGCCTTCAGCCGACATCATCTCCACTGTTGAGTTTGACCACACAGGCAACTACCTAGCAACGGGTGACAAGGGTGGTAGAGTCGTCTTATTCGAACGCAACGAAACCGTGAGTGTCGCCCACATCCGTGTCTCTTATATGTAGTATGATCAAGAACGGCAACTGACCCAGCCTTTACCCCACAACAGAAGAAGACATGCGAGTACAAGTTCCACACCGAGTTCCAGTCGCACGAGCCAGAGTTCGACTACCTCAAGTCGCTCGAAATCGAGGAGAAGATCAACAAAATCAAATGGTGTCGGCGGCAGAATGCCTCACATTACCTCTTGTCGACAAACGATAAGACGATCAAACTGTGGAAGGTTTTCGAGAAGTCCCTCAAGGTCGTCGCCGAGAACAACCTGACGCAAGACCTGACCCCCGGCGGTCTCGGTGGCGGTGCCCCGCGGCCGTTACCATCTGTCCAGTTCCGCAACGCCAGCGATCTCAAACTTCCTCGCCTGACGCACCATGACACCGTCGTCGCAGCCGTCCCCCGCCGGACCTACGCCAACGCCCACGCGTACCACATCAACAGCATCTCGGTCAACAGTGACGGAGAGACGTTCATCAGCAGCGACGATCTGCGTATAAATCTCTGGAACCTCAACATCCAGGACCAGAGCTTCAATATCGTGGATATCAAGCCGGCCAACATGGAGGAGCTTACAGAAGTTATCACAGCTGCTGAGTTCCATCCACAGAGCTGCAACTGGTTCATGTATGCCAGCTCTAAGGGCACCATCAAGCTGGCAGACATGCGCGAGAGTGCGCTGTGCGACCAGCACGCCAAGTGTACGTCCCCTCACACCCTGTTGTCAATTCTGTTTTGTGCCCTCCCAGTCTCCTAACATATCGCAGTGTTCGAACAAGAAGAGGACCCGCAGTCTCGCTCTTTCTTCTCCGAAATCATCTCCTCGATCTCAGACGTCCGCTTCTCACACGACGGCCGTTACATCCTGTCCCGCGACTATCTGACCGTCAAGATCTGGGATGTCAACATGGAGCGCCAGCCTGTCAAGACGATTCCTATCCACGAGCATCTTCGGCCGAGACTCTGCGACACCTATGAGAACGACAGCATCTTTGACAAGTTTGAGGTCGTCTTCTCGGGCGATGCCAAGAACGTCATGACGGGCAGCTATAACAACAACTTCATGATCTACCCGACCGACCCCGAGAAGGAGACGGAGGTTGTGCTGCAGGCCGATAAGTCGGCATTCAAGGCCAAGAAGGTGGGCGTGCCGACACCGATCAACTCGTCGACCAGCCCGACGGCCAACGGCGGCAAGAAGAACGGTTCGCGGTCCGGCAGCCCCGCGGCTGGCCAGGGCCAGCGGATGCGGACCAAATCGACTTTAACAAGAAGATTCTGCACATGAGTTGGCATCCATTTGAGGACAGTATCGCTATTGCCGCTACGAACAACGTGAGTTCCCGCGCCCCCATATCCTTGCTATCCAACCCACCTTATCGCTTACACCACTAACACCCCTAGTTATTTGTCTTTTCCGCATTGTAAACCTTCCATCCACCTGCCGGGGTGGCGAGCCGGGTGCAACTTCACCCTTGATTATGAAAAGATGGGGGAGGCGCTTGTCTCGTTAACGTTTTTTCTTGTTTATGTCATCCTTGCCGTGTTTCTATTCCCGTTTTACTCATTTCATATCTCTTTTTTTGATCACTCCAAACCTTTGCCTATGTTTTTGATCCGTTTTTCTTGATTGTTTTGTCTCTTGACCATTCCTTTTTTCATTTTTATCCCATGCGCTTCCTATTTAGACACAGAGACGAGCACACACAACACACTAACACACTGGCATACTGTCTGCAGGAGGTATGGACAGAAAAAGAAAGCGCCAGAGAAGCAGCTTGGGGGCTCTGTCTGTTGATTTTTTGTCGCTCGTGATAGACGAAAGAGGAGACGAAGAGGAAGAGACACTGCTTCTGACGCCAGCGGTGGCGTCAAGTGACGTCTTTTGGAGGGAAGGACAAGAAGCTTGGCTGGTTGGAAGAGGGGAACGATGGGTGTTGTTGTTCTTTTTGCCAGTATGAGTCCCTCTTTTCTCTCTGTTCTCGATTCTGATTATGCGGCGACGATGACGGGCAAAAACGACAACAATGATATCTTGGCTAGAAGACGGAAAGGAAAGTTCGGTAGGCACATCACTGGCGAGCCTCACCAAACAATCCAGGACGGGATTTTTTTTGTCTTGTTAGCTGTAGATTCTATTACACCCATTGGAGACAGCACCAACCAAGCAAATAAAAAAAAGAAAGAAATCACTTCAATGTTTGTATGTTGGAGCTGTGACGATGTGAGGGGATGGCGTCTTAACATGCCGTCTTGTCAAGTCTTTTTCCTCTAATCGTGTGGAGGTCGGACGTTCAAGATCGACAATTAGACCGAGATAAAATAAAGGTAAACGATCCTCACCAAAAATCGTAAAAACCCTTGCACACAAGGTCGACGCGACGCAAATGCGGAGGTCGGGGTGAGGGTCGTATTTTAGTATATTATGAACGGAACGGACGAGAGTGCCTGTTGTGTCCATCTCGTCCGTGAAGGCGCCAACTGGTCCTCTTAGTCCTCCAGACAGACACCTGCTTAATAGGGCAGGGCATGCCGCAGCGAATCGCAACGCCGGAAAGTCACATCCCATCTCTTTTCTCTCTTCCCTTCTTCTTCTCGGCCCGTCTGGGCTTAGAGGTTGATCTTAATCTCCAAAAAAACGATGTGTGCAGGGGGTTTCTTTTCGTGCCTTTCTGTCTTTAACAGAGATGCTATTTTTACAAGGCCAAGGTTTTGTAAGGCTCGTCTAGAACACCCCTCCCATGGTTCGGCGAGATATGCGGACTGCGACGGTGGAGAGTCATAGGTCGAGGGAGAAGGAGACGAATAAAGCAAACACGGACACGGTCCGGCTTTCACATCGGAGAGAGGTAAGATGCACTTATGCACCTCTGTATTGTGGCCTCATTGTCCCTGTACACAGTGTCTTGTTTAAATTGCCGACCACATAAGGGAAAGAAAAGACCACTGTTCGTTTTGTTTCTTATTCTTTCTGTTCTCGTCCAAACATAGTGTATTTCCGTCGTGTCCGACTGCCGTGTATGTGGAGACTAAAGACCAAGACACAAAATGCTTTGTACTTATTCTCGTACCTGTCGTTAATAACCGTTGAAACAAACCACAATCGCTTGTTCCTCCCCTTACCCTTAAACTTAGCGTCCCCCTTGTTGGGCCCCGTTGGGGGCTGTGTTCCTGCCTTTAGGCGCTGTTAGTGGTTGTAGACAGGGCTGGTGGTCCAGGTGAAGGGACACAATATCGCAGATTGCGGCCGCAAATGGCCCGGTGCTAATAAAAGCTGTCCAAGCTGTCGTCAGATCTCATGCATTTTCTCACTTCTTCATGCCGTTTTCTTCACGTGCGTTGCCATGCTGCGGCCTCTGCACGGCTCTCTCCCTTCCTTTCTTACTGCATACACTTCTTTTTTCCCTTCCTCTCTGCATACATATAATTTCAGCTTCTTACACCGTATTTGCTGCCGGACTTTTCGGCGTTGTCGTCCGTCCCCACGCCACAAAACGTACGAGAATTTCTCTTGAATTTCTGATGATAGTTTTCTGCATAAACGTGCGGTTGCGGATAGGAATTGACAGAAGACGGCGTTTTCTGTATCCTGACTCCATTTATTACAACGTTTTCTGAATATGTGTTCTTTTTGGTGGGTTCGGCACTCGATTTTTTCTTCATGTTTTTATATTTTTATATGTGCGTGGTTCCTTCCTTTTTCATACTTATTTACGAGCGTGCTCCGCCGTTCTGCCGTCCTTACGATCCAGAAAAACCCACCCACGATGGTTTGCTCCTTCCCCTTTCCAACAGACCCAACCCAACGCAAAACCACTTTCGGACTCCCAACTTTCTGCATGGCAATTGCGCCTGTGCACCTTGCCATTTCCCATTTTCCCCAAGGAGATACATAAAAGGCCCAGCCAACAGACCCTGTAACCCTTCTAAAAGTACCTGGCGAACCCCTCCAAGCTTCGTTGAGGCCGAAATGGCACTTCTTGTATGATACGGACTCGACGGAGTAGTCCCGTAGACAAGTCCAGTCCGGCAAAGCTGGCCTCCAACACCATACAATGCAAGCTCCAAAACTGCCCCTCTGCTTTTCATCAATCAATCTACAGCAAGCAACGCAGGTATCCACTTTAATGATCCACACTTTCCGCGCCGCTACGTTTCCTCTTCCCAGTACTGCGTTTCGGTGTCTCTGGTTCGCTGGCACTTTTTTGGATTGGCCCCTAACACACCCACTCGCTCTTTCACTTTCTTTCTTCCAGAATTACTCCGTAGCCCGTAAGATACTGCGCTGGCGTCCTTGGGGGCCGGCCGGCCCTATCCTGAGGCTCTTGCCTTTCCCTTTCCCTCTCCCGGCACACCCTCTCTTTTCTTCCCTCCTTCGTTCCTTCCTCTCTCACACCACTTAATTCCCCTAGTTCGTTGTAGCACCCTGTACTCCTTATTCTGTCAGATACAATAGGAGTTAATACTCCGCAGTCGCAAGGTGGCAACAAGATCTCTCCTAAATATCTCCAAGAAAAGAAACAGGGCGGAAATCTCAAAGAAATCTCAAAAAAGACACATTACAGCCCGCCGCACCGCAAGATTGACACGCGCTCGTCGCGCCGCGGGAGATCCACTTCCCACAAAAGCCCTTTCTCTCTTTCGCCGTCTTTCGCGCGGAAGGGGATCCTCCCTCTTTTTTGGGTTGCTTTAATTTTTCCCTTTTTTTTTTGTTCTTATTACTTTTTCCTTACTTTCTGACCGCAACCGCGCAGGGGATTGGTTATTAAGATCCTTTGCTTCTTGTACCCATCCCATCCACCTGGGGCCACCTGGGCCGGACTTGCCTTGTGAAGAGACAGCTTGTGCCTTTCTTTTGCTGCTTTTGCTGCAAGGTACCTGCCCCTTCTTTCCTTTCCCCTTCTTATTTTTTTGCCTTGTGACTGCCGAGCTGGCCACGATTCGGTCCACGTTTGGAAAGAGCAGCCGTCCGATCTTCCCTTCTCTCTCGCCCTCTCTCGCGTAGAGTCCAGTCTCTCTCTCTTTCCTGTTCCTTCTCTTCCTTCCTTTTCCCTTCTCCTTCCTTTCCTCTTTCGCTCTTTCCTCCCTCTCCTAACCCATCTCGCCTCTTCCTCTTTCTGTCTCTATCCCCACCTCGATCTCGACCTCGACATCAACACTCTCTTGTCCCTCCCCCCATCAACATCGAACTTGACACTCTTGTCCCACCAAGAAAACAGAGCACAGCATCATACAGTCCCCTCATTTCTATTCCCATATCATCCTATCATTCTACCAAGAAGACCAACCCGGCATCCCGACATACCGGCATATCCATCGGTACTTTGCTACCCCCCAAAAAGCATATCCCAGCGCAATACATATCGAGCCACCGAGCATAAACAAGAACGTGCACTGCTCATCTTCCCTCCCTGGACACGACTTTATGCACAACGCACAACGCGAGACAACCATACATCCGGAGTACTTCCATACACACGAGCGAGAGAACCAGAGAACCGCTCTACGAGACACAATTGCGCCTCTGCCCACGCCCCCATTGGCCCTCCCTACCTCGACCTACTCGAACCTTTCCTTGCCCATTAAGCTATTGAGCTACTATACTCCAACACGCACGACTGCTGCCTCGACGAAGCCGAGCAAGGCCAAGACCAACACGACGGCATACCTACCTACACTCGCTCACGACGACGACGACGACGACGACGTTTGACAACGAACTGAGAGACCTTCCCACCTCGACATACCCCCACAACCGTGTAAATGACAAACTCCAACGCCCGACGCCGCCAACCTTCGCATAAGCCCCCGAAACATGTGGCAGCCGTGCCCGGTCCGCGAGTAATCAACGCCGCCCCGTCGCTGGAAAAGGCCGAGATGTACGGTGTCGACGACGACGGCCCGTGTTCTCACGGGC
Organism: Sporothrix variecibatus; assembly: GCA_016097105.2. NCBI lineage: Eukaryota > Fungi > Ascomycota > Sordariomycetes > Ophiostomatales > Ophiostomataceae > Sporothrix > Sporothrix variecibatus. Next base: position 3,593,035 of record JADMNI010000003.1, read on the forward strand.
CATGGCCCTCGCCGGCCATATTTTCATTGAGATCATCCCCAATTGTTGACCATTGGCGTCATGCTCACCCTCATCTTTGGCGGCTGCTGCTCCAACGTCTTTGCCCTCGAAGCCATTATCAAGGTCGAGCCCAACAGTGGTAGGTCTTGTCGTGCCTCCTCTACACCCGGGATGTTCACGCACTAACTTCTTAGGCACCCTCCTTACGTTCACTCAGTTCCTTTTTGTGGCCATCACCGGCTACGTCTCCCAATTCGACGGCGACCGCGCGCCGTTTTTCATCCGCCCGAACAAGGTCCCCATCAAACGCTGGATCATCAATATCTTTCTCTTTTTCAGCATAAACGTCCTCAACAACCATGCGTTTAGCTACAACATCTCTGTGCCCGTCCACATTATCCTTCGCTCCGGCGGCAGCATCACCACCATGATCGCCGGTTTTCTTTACGGGAAACGGTACTCTCGCATCCAGATTATTGCCGTCATCTTGTTGACAGTCGGCGTCGTCATTGCCGCCTGGTCCGACGCGCAAAGCAAGGGAGTCGCCGAGGAGGCTGCCGAGGGCAACGTCGAGTTTATTACCGGCCTATCCATCCTGTTCATTGCCCAGGTCCTCTCGTCGATCATGGGCCTCTATACCGAAGAGACGTACAAGAAGTACGGCCCGCAGTGGCGCGAGAATCTGTTCTACTCGCACCTGCTGTCCCTCCCGCTCTTTATTCCGTTTTTGCCATCCCTCGTCCGCCAGTTCAACCGCCTCGCCAACAGCGCGCCACTTTCGCTGCCGTTCCTCGATGCCGCCGCCAACGCTGCGACAAACATCACCAAGCGCTCTATTGAGGGCGGCGGTGCCGACGTGGCCGTTGCCGCCGGTCTGCGCGAGAGCGTCGAGCGCATCCATATCCCCAGCCAGCTCGTCTACTTGGTTTTGAACGTCCTCACCCAGTACGCCTGCATCCGCGGCGTCAACCTGCTCGCGGCCGCCTCGTCTGCCTTGACTGTCACCATTGTGCTCAACATCCGCAAGCTCGTCAGCTTGCTGTTCAGCATCTGGCTCTTTGGCAACCGCCTGTCGCCCGGCACACTCGTGGGTGCCATCATCGTCTTCTCGGCCGGCGGCCTCTACTCGTTTGATGGCAAGAAGAAGCCGTCGGCGCGACAGCGTGCTGTCAGTGTCAAGGTTGGCTAGGAGGCCCAACCAGAGTGGGCCAAGCCCAAGGGTTGTCATACGGAATAAAAGGGAAAGCTGGGATTTGGTCTGCGTTGCTTTCTGCGCCTTTTTTGTGTTTTATTTTATTATTTTCTGATTTTATGCACTTTTTGTTTACTTTACATTATTATGACTGGACACAGCAGCAAAGCTCGAAGTTCTGTTCTTCGAGCTTTGGCAAAACAGCTGTCGTCTCAATGACCCAATAGAGGACATAGAAGGGTAAACTACAGAAATACATTTACTTTATTACTTTATTTTCAAGAACGTCTAGAGAACTACATACGTGGGAGCCGGAGCTCTGGATCTCGTCAATACTAGACTCTCTGCAACGTAAGGTACCGATTGCATGTGCTTAAATCGTGGAATCGTGAATTTTCGAATCGAATCGTGGTGGGCAGCTTTCGCAACCCAAGGAAAATTTAAGCTTTTGTTTCTGCCGCTAGCGCACGATTGCGCTTTCCCAACTGGCCGGTGTTTTGTGTTCTAACTAGCTGAAAGAGCCTAGCCAGGCCCTGTCTGTTTTGCGTCTTAAATTCTTTTTTTATGCCCAGGCATGTGAGGTGCCGCCCCAATTCTTTCTGCCCAGTCGAGCCCAGCCCACCGCCAACAGGCAGGCTCATCCTTTGTTTCGCTCCTTCTCTCGCTGGGTCGGGGAGGCACCAGTCACCTGGGCTGCACTGCACCTGCATGCACACCGCACGGCGCTATTTCTTTACACGAGAAAGAGAAAAAAAACGACGTCACAGGTACACCTTCCCTCTCTTGCCACAAAATAATCGTCCTCACCGTACACCTCGTTTTAGGGCTCAGCTGAACACAATTGTGCGTTGTTAATAGCATCGAGTTGTTGATTGCTTCTTTATAATGCTGTCAGAACAATCGATCTCCATTTGAACAAAAAGAACCGTCCTATCTGTTGGACGGACTTCGTTCACGCCTATTTTTTAGCTGACGGCTTTTGAAGGCTTTTTGGGCAGGCACGTTCCCCGAATTCACGCTCTTGGGCCAAAAGCGGCCGAGTCGGTGTGACTTATGAAAAGTTAAGGCAGGGGCGACCGTGCTAAAACTTTGGCCCTAAACCTTTTTCTGCACCTGCCAACACCTCTCTCTACGTACATACTTTGAACTCCTCCTCTTTCTTTCCCCCCATTATCTTATCTCCAATTTTTGGTACCTGTTACTCCCTCTCCTCTTCTCCTCCTCTCTTTGAGGCTTCTCATCCCTTCAAACCAACACTCTCTCGAGTCATACTTTTTTTGGTCCTTGACACGTTGATTACAGCAAGCAAAAGCAACCCGTGCAACATCTGACTCGAGACTGTACTCGTTGCACGCAACATCGATCGAATCCGCCTTTAAACGCCCCTCGTCATCTATCGCAAGCTTTATTTCCCCCCTGTCCAGAGACAGAGAGAAGACAAGAAAAGCTGGCCCAACAAGCCAGGCCGAACCCTTTGCCAACCATGTCCGGTACGTGTTGTGAACCCTCAAGATGGACACCACTGAGCTTGACTCTCTCTTTTTCCCCGCCATCTAGAACGTGTTTTATGGTTTTTGTGGACTGTCAGCAGACGCACTTTTTTTGCTGTGGTATTACTCGAGATACAAAAAAATACAGAGAAACTGACTCAAACGCTTCCCTCGTCCTCCTGCAGCCTCTCGCCGAAGCCATGGCCATTCCCACGGCCACGCCTATGCCCACGGCGACCTTGCTTCTCGTTCCACCTCCAACTCTCCCCCCATCCTCGGTCGGCCTATGAACGACTCTGACGGCGACTACGACGAAGAACTTGACGACGAGCTCCAGACCTACCTCGACGACGAGACCTCTGGCAAGACAACCGGTCAAGGCAAACGCCACCCCAGAGCAAGCTTCAGTGTCGGTGGTTGATATCACCCCGAGCGACGATAGATTAAGCGCTGCGGAGGGCGGCCGCGAAGTGTCCTCCGAAGACGATACAGACGAAGTTACCGTTGCTGACTCTGCCTCCGCCGTCCTCCAAGAGGGCATGCTGCCGCGCGATATGCCGAAACGCAGTGCCTTTTACGACCCCGTCGCCGACCGCCAGATGAGCCAAAGCGACGCCAAACTCTTTTACCAGCTGAGCCAGCTGGACCTGCAGAAGCAACAGACCCCGGCCACATCCAGCCCCATTCTACACGGGAATGGCTCTGCCGTGATGCTGGTGCAGGTGCAGGTGCCGGTGGAATGCCACCTCGGTCACCTTTGGGTAGCAATGCCCGCTTCTCCGACTCCATCCCCCGCGCACCAACCATGTCCGGCGCCGGCCACCACGGCTTCAGCTCGAGCCACGGCGGTGTCGGCGATGCCTACGACGGTGCATCCGTCAGCCTGCACGCTGTCGACGGATCGGTCCTGGGTGGCAACGTGGGTGGTGCGGCAGTGCCGTGGGTGCCGATGGCGGCCCAGACATTTTCAGTGCAGGTCTGACCTCGGGTGCCGCCGTCGGTGCAGTTGCCGCTGCTGCCGCCTCCGGTGCCTCGGGCCTTAGCATTGGCGAGCCGGAAGGTATTGGCAGCACCTCGTACGCCGACGCCGACCCTCAAATCACGTCGGAGCTCACGTCCATCTTTAAGAACATTCAAAAGATCATCGACCTGCGCCACAAGTACATCCGTCTCTCACTCCAGGGTCCCATGGACAACCCCAAAGACGACCCCAACTGGACCATCTACCCGCAGCCGCCCGAGCCCGTTTGGCAAGCAGACCAGGATGCTTCGGGTGCCACGGCCAACGGCACGCGGGCTGCCAACAGCGTGAACAACAGCATGACTAACAGCCTGGTCTTGCCGCCGCAGCAGCAGCAGTCACAGTCATCTCAGTCGCCGCAACAAGGAGAGGCGCCCAAGAAGTCATTCAAGAAACGGAAACCAGGCCAGGACATTGGCGAGGACTTTGACATGGAGGACCTGAGCCCTCTCCCCGGCGAAAGCGAGCTGACGTACCATCTCGACGACAACGGCGTGTACCAAGTGTTTGAAAACGACAAGGCAGCCGCGGCTGATACGCCCATCATTAGCGTGCCCACCCTGCGCGAGTTCTACATGGACTTGGAGCCTATTCTGAACGTGTCGGCCGACGGCCCCAGCAAGAGCTTTGCGTACCGCCGGCTGCAGTACCTCGAGGGCAAGTTTGGTCTCTATACGCTGCTCAACGAGTACCAGGAGACGGCGGATACGAAACGTGTGCCGCATCGTGACTTTTACAACGTCCGTAAAGTTGACACCCACGTTCACCACTCGGCCTGCATGAACCAGAAGCATCTGCTGCGCTTCATCAAGAGCAAGATGAAGAAATGCCCAGACGAGGTCGTCCTCTTCCGCGACGGCAAGCACCTCACGCTCGCCGAGGTGTTTGAAAGTATCAACCTCACCGCATACGATCTCAGTATCGACACGCTGGATATGCATGCGCACAAGGATACCTTCCATCGCTTCGACAAGTTCAACCTCAAGTACAACCCCATCGGCGAGTCGCGTCTGCGTACCATCTTCCTCAAGACGGACAACGACATCGAGGGCCGCTACCTGGCCGAGATCACAAAGGAGGTCATCTCCGATATGGAGTCCAGCAAGTACCAGATGGCCGAGTGGCGCATCTCAATCTACGGCAAATCCATTAACGAGTGGGAGAAGCTGGCCGCCTGGGTCGTCGACAACAAGCCTCTTCTCGCACAATGTCCGCTGGCTCATCCAGATCCCGCGCCTGTTTGACGTGTACAAGGCCACAGGGCTCATGGAGTCCTTTTGAGCAGGTCATCAAAGAACGTCTTTGAGCCGCTGTTCGAGGCCACCAAGAACCCACAAAAGTACCCAAAACTGCACATCTTCTTGCAGCGCGTTATTGGCTTTGACAGCGTCGACGACGAGAGCAAGGTCGAGCGCCGCCTCTACAAAAAGTTCCCCGTGCCCAAAGCATGGCAATCGGGTCAGAACCCGCCGTACAGCTACTGGATCTACTACCTGTTTGCCAACATGGCCACGCTCAACGCCTGGCGCAAGCAGCGAGGCTTCAACACCTTTGTGCTGCGGCCGCACTGTGGTGAAGCCGGTGACAGCGAGCATCTCGCCGTGGCCCTGTTGTGCTCGCACAGCATCAGCCACGGTTTGCTGCTGCGGAAAGTCCCGCTGCTCCAGTACATTTACTATCTGGAGCAGATTGGCATCGCCATGTCCCCTCTCAGCAACAACGCGCTCTTTTTGGCGTATGAGAGGAACCCTTTCCACCAGTACTTTAAGCGCGGCCTCAATGTCTCCCTGTCGACCGACGATCCGCTGCAGTTCGCCTTTACCAAGGAGCCGCTGATCGAAGAGTACGCCGTAGCGGCACAGATCTACAAGCTGAGCCCGGTCGACATGTGCGAGCTGGCCAAGAACTCCGTCGTGCAGAGCGGCTACGAGTTTTCTGTCAAGCAGCAGTGGCTCGGCCCCGATTTCTACAAGCCCGGCATTGCCGGCAACACCATGGTCAAGACCAACATCCCCGACCGCCGACAGCACTTCCGCTACAGCACTTTGCGGGAAGAGTGGCAGATGTGAGCACCCCTCCACTATACTTGAAAATTATATACACCTGACTAACCATCACAGGATCGAGAAATATACGCAGGCAGCTCCTGCGCGGCCGACTGAAGAGAACGTAGGAGCCGCTCCAGATCATACCGTGGCAGCACCCGGCTCACCGTCGCTGTCGATGAAGACCTCCGTCACGGCCCCGATGCCCAACTCGCCGATCCAGCGTCGTCCGCAACCGGCCCTGCAACAGGACCCAGTTTTGTTACTTTGCCGGCAGCCGCCCATTCCGGTCCTCTGCCGGCCGACTTGACATCAGCACATGCCGCTCTGGCCAGTGCCTCGACGGGGACTCTCAACGCCACAATCCCGGGAGCGGCAACGCCAACTCTGGGATCCACTGCCACTGGTACTGCCACCGGCGGCCCCATTCTCGCATCACCCCTGGCCCTCTCTAGGGAGAGCACGTGGCCAGCCGATGCGGTAACGGCGTCGGGCTCGGATCCCAGCGTCCACCTGTCCGGCACCGAGCCGCGCTACTTCCCGGGTGTGGCCACCCGCAGCCAGCGCCGTAACAGCATCCGCAAGAACTCGTACCATGAGATGGACGATGGTACGGTCACGGGCGCCAACCGGCTTAGAAAGACGGGCAGTTTTGGCGCGCCCGAAGAAGAGGAGGATGGAGAGGGCGAAGCGTAAGATATGATATGGGATGTGGGATATGGAATATCAGGAATAGGAAAGCTTAAAGCCAGGCGTTTCTTTGTTAGAACTGGCAATAGGGCAGTTTAAAGGAAGCATGCGAATGTCTCCAGTCGTTTCAATGGCGTATAGATCATAATTGTACTTTTTCGTTTACAATATTTTCAATATTTTGCTTACCTGTGCACACAATAAATATGTCACCTTTTTGCGCAACCAACTTTTTTGCGTGAGGTTTCTTTTGCGCAAGACGTCTCTGTGAAGTCGTATCATAATTATACGGAGTATGTACTCACGATTGACGGTCACGTGCACCTAATTAACTGTCGACCTTCCAGACCTGCCAGCTGCCCGCCATTGCTTGCCATGCAATGAAATGCACTATTAATTCCACACCCAAACAGCTAGCGCTACAGCCACTTTCTTTTCGCTTTTGGCTTCTTTGGCCCAGCTTTCTTGGGCTTCCATGCTTTTCCAGTCCGCTATTTTCAGTAAAATAGTGAAATGTCCTACCCCACTTCTGCAGGCCACTATGTCGTATGAAGTCGCGTCTCGGCGGATGGCGCCCTCTTTTTTGAGATTGGAGACTCGCCATAAGCATATTAGCAACAACCTTTAGTGAGTTCCGTAGCAGTGTCCCATCAGCGAAATACGGACAGCAACGGCGCTATGGCTCTCCTGAGTCCTCAGTATTACGGCTCTGCCTCTTTTGCGCGCGCGGCCTTGGACTCTTAGCTCTCTCTCCTTTGCCCGGCCGCTCCTTCCCTACGAAAAGTGCCACCCGCAGGCCTAACTTTAGGGGAAGGCGCCACACAACACTACACACCTCCTCCTGCCAATTCGTTCCTCTTCCGCCGCCCGTGCCTTCCTCCTCTCTCTCCTCTCGCTTGCTCTTGCTCTGCCTCCTTTCCATTTGGTATCATCAAACCCAAAACCCACCCACCTGCACCTGCCCCCCTAGAAACGCAGTCGCCTAACCTCGTTGTCTTCAACGCATCCTATTTTCCTTTCCTACTAAGCATCGCCAGCTTCTTTCTCTTCTCCTCTTTTCTCTTCTTTTCCATCTTCTCAGCATTTGCGTTTGTCGAATTCCCACAACCCCCCCGATCCTGGCACGGACTTGCGCACGAACGCACACACAAGCCGGCTCGAGCGAAGAAGCGATCTCCTTTTCCTTTTCCATTTTCGCTCATTGCTTTTTGTTTCAATTCTTATTCCTTGCAGTGTTGGGACAATCTGCCCATTATCTTTACTTGTGAGCTATCCCGCCCTCCATTCCTTCGCCTTCCTCTCTCTCTGCGTCGTCGCACAGTGCTGTACTCCGTGCACCCAAGAAGGAGACGACAGACAAGCAAAATAGGACCCTTCATTCCTGTCTGCTTGTTTTATCGGCTTCTTGCAGCTTTCCCTCCGTCATCGACCAGCCTCCCACGAAACCAAAACCGCACAAAACCACTTCGCTCAAGCGCAGGCGACACACCTTATTTCGCGACCGTCGCACTGTTTATGCTGACTTCAGACTGTTTAATGCCAGCCTCCCACCTGAAACGAACCTTGACTTGGGCAACAAGAGTTCCTGCCAGAAACCCACACCCATCCGCACTTCCGGCGATCCAAAGCTCTCAAGAGTCTTTCCATCTTCCTTGTGTCACCTCTTTTCCATCGCAGACGGCATTTCCTGTCGGAATCAAATTCGAATACGTGATTCGGATACCGGGCAATCTCCACCCCTTTTTTATCTCACGTCCTAGCATGTCCGCGTCGACAAGCTGTCTCTGAACTTCCCCTGACGACGACTCGACAACGAAGCCGACGACAACAACGACAGCTCGACGACAAATAGCGCAGCTACGTTTCGACGACATCTTTAGCCGAACAAGCGACTTTACGGCGTACGGCAGTTTCCTCAAAGGGCTATTTTTAAAGCCTCACCACCCAACCCGGCCGAGTCCCGACCGCCCCGGGGGTTCCGCCCCTATTCTCTAGACACTTTACTCCGAGCCTAGGGCTACCGAAAACCATTCATCTCCGACGACTTTCCTAGCGCGGTTCCGCAAAACCTCCGCCCATCATGGGTTTCGTCGGTGTCTACAAGGCCCTCTACGACTATGTGCCGCAGTCCGAGGGCGAGCTGGCCATCACCGAGGGCAGCCTGCTCTACATCCTCGACAAAGACGGCGGCGATGGCTGGTGGAAGGCCAAGAAGAAGGCCGGTGGCGATGACGAGGACGAGCCCGAGGGCTTGATCCCAGAAAACTACGTTGAGGAGGTAAGCACAGCACCAACAAGCTCCAGCTCGTGCCACGCCGGCAGTTCATTGGAGGCACGCACGCACGCACATGTAGCAAAACTGACAATCTCGTTTCTCTTCCCTCGCACTAGGCACAACCCATTCGTCACGCACGCGCTCTGTACGATTATACCAGACAGACCGACGAGGAGCTCTCTTTCCCCGAGGACGCTCAATTGGCCATATACGATACCTCCGACGACGACTGGATTCTCGCGGGATACGAAGACGAGTACGGTTTTGCGCCTGCCAACTACATCGACTTGGATGGCTCCAGCGCCGCTCCTGCCGATGCCGAAGAGGAGGAAGCCGAGGCGCCACCTCCCGCACTCCCGTCAAGACAGGCCACGTTCGATGAAGACGACGCCCCGAGCCCTCGCCTCCCGCCTCGTGGCCCACCCAGCGAGCCGAGCAGCCCCAACGCCAACTCGGCTGCTGCTGCCGCACTCGCCAACGTCCTGGCCGGCCGCTCCGCTGCGCAAAGACCGGCAACGCCCCCTCCCTCACTGCCGGACCGCCCTCGCTACATGTCGGACGACGCATCCGAAGGCGACGACCCGCTTTCTCCACCACTCCCGACACGCCCGCGGCCCCAGGCCAACTTTGACGACGACCAGCCATCACCATCGCTGCCGCAGCGCAGCAATACCAACAACTACGGTGGCAGCAGCTCCAACAGGGGAGGCAGAAACGGCGGCGGCTACGATGAGGAGGAGCATGCCTCCAACACCCTGAGCCCCGGCGGTTTCCACCTCTACAACATCTCCGAGATGGTGTCCGTCATGGGCAAGCGCAAGAAGATGCCCACGACACTCGGCATCAACCTCAAAACGGGCGTCATTCTGATTGCACCAGAACGGTCGCAGGATGGCCCCTCGCAGGAGTGGTCTGCCGAGAAGATGACGCACTACTCGCGCGAGGGCAAGCACGTGTTTATGGAACTCGTGAAGCCCAGCAAGAGCGTCGACTTCCATGCGGGTGCCAAGGACACGGCCGAGGAGATTGTCAGTGCGCTCGGTGAACTTGCTGGTGCTGCTCGCGCCGAGGGTCTGCGCGAGGTTATCCTGGCGGGTACTGGCCACGAGCTGAAGAAGGCCGTGGTGCTGTACGATTTCATGGCACAAGGCGACGACGAGGTCACTGTGGCCACTGGCGACGAGGTCATTGTCCTCGACGACCAGCGCAGCGAGGAGTGGTGCCAGGTCCGGCGCGTTAAGAACGGCAAGGAGGGCGTCGTGCCTCTGAGCTACGTCGAGGTGACTGGCACCATCACTTCCGACATCCCGCCGCAGCCCATCTCCACACACCACCACTCGTCTGCGCCGAGCTCGCCCACCACGAACACCGCGCCCGCCATCTCGACCCAGATGGCCACCGTTGGTGCGCGGACGACTGTCAAGCAGAACCGCCTGGAAGAGGAGCGCCTGACGCGCGACGCCGTGCGCGCAGCAGTCCGCGACGAGTCAAGACGAACAAACGAGGTAGGCAACGGCGTGCATCCGCCTGAGAGGCGCAGTAGTTTGTATGCAACGAATATTAACGGGGGCGAACAGCAGCAGCGCAAGAAAGAGAACGGCAACGGCAGCAGCTCCCGCTCGGGCAAAGCCAGTACGTACAAAGCACACCTCCCACAAGCAAAATATATATACTCGCAGCGTCCCGCTAACAAATATAGAACCTGATGCGACCAAGGTGCGGACGTGGACCGACCGGACCAAGTCGTTCAGCGTCGACGCGCAGTTCCTGGGTCTCAAGGACGGCAAGATTAACCTGCACAAGATGAATGGTGTCAAGATTGCCGTGCCTGTCGCCAAGATGTCCCTCGAGGATCTCGAGTACGTCGAGGCCGTCACGGGCATCTCCCTGGACGAAGACAAGCCGCTCTCGAGCATGAAGCGCAAGTCGCAGATCCAGCAGCAGCACGACGAGTCGCAAAACTCGTCGGGCACCAAGGTCGGCGCATCCATCGAGCCCAAAAAGCCCGACTACGACTGGTTCCAGTTCTTCCTCGGCTGTGATGTCGCCGTCGGCTTATGCGAGCGGTACGCGCAGGCTTTCGTTAAGGACAACATGGACGAGAGCGTGCTCCCGGACATTGATGCCAGCAACCTTCGGACTCTCGGCCTCCGCGAGGGTGACATCATCAAGGTGATGCGATACCTGGACGGCAAGTACAACCGTGGCAAGAAGGGCGGTGATGATGGTGCCGACAGCGGTGGACTCTTCTCGGGCCCCGGCGGTACTCTGCGGAACAACACCCGCCGTGGCCGCCCCACGCCCTCTACCCAGGCAAGCGACGTTGTCGATGCCAAGGCCTTCTCGCAGCAGACATCGGGCAGCGGCGGTGACGACAGCAGCAGTGCCACGAATGGTAACCGCGTGGCGTCCCCCGTGTCCCAGACCCCGACAGAAAGAGTCGCCCCGCCGCCCAAGCAAGCTCCTGCGGCCACTGGCGCTGGCGGCTTCGACGACGACGCTTGGGATGTCAAGCCCTCGCGGCAGCCTGCTCCCGTCGCCACTCCGGAGCCTCCTGTTGTCCAGCGTGCCCCCGAGCCCGCGCCGCCACCGCCTGTTGCGAAGCAGCAGACGGCTGCCCTGACGGGCTCTCTCCAGGAGCTGTCCCTGCTTACGCAACCCCTGCCGGCCGAGAAGCTCAACCCCAACCCAACTCCTGCCATCACACTCCCCGCCCAGGCAACACCGGCAGTCTCGCTTCCTTCCCTTCAACAGCAGCAGCTCCAGCAGCAGCAGCAGCAGCAGCAGCAACAGCAAATGCCGGGTGCGTCGCCGGCCATGTTCGCAGGCCTTGCCCAGCAGCAGACTGGCATCCAGGGCATGAACGGTCTCCAGCCCCAGCAGACCTCCGCCGCCTTTGCCCGCGCACGGCCCATGGCCCCGCAGTACACGCAGGGACAGGGCGGTCTGCTGCCACCTCCGCCCTCGCGCCCGCTTTCGGCACCACAGTCGGCCCAGCCGAGCGCATTCAGCCCGCCCCCATTGCAGCCACAGATGACGGGTATGGTGACTGGCCAGGTGGCGCCCTTAGGCCAGAGCCTCAACGACATCACCCAGGCACGGATGCAACAGCAGTTCCAGCAGCAGCAGCAACAGCAGCAGCAACAGCAGCAGCAACAGCAACAGCAATACCAGCAGATGATGGCCCAACAACAGATGCCCATGATGACGGGCATGCCCATGCAGCAACAGCCGCAGCCTACCGGGTTCGGTA